>CM024246.1:23658833-25053932 GCA_013421045.1 Propylea japonica | reverse complement strand
TCGAAAGCTCGTCGGACGAGGCCGGGTACATTCGGCAACGTTGACTTTATTTTACGTTATGATAGCAAATACTGTCAGCTTCCGATAAAAAAACAAACGCCTACTATGTGCTCAAACTTTCGTGAAGGGACTATTTGTTATGTGATTTTTTGTAGTTCTCGAGTATTTTTTGAGTATTTTTTAAATATATTTTGCCAACGAGGTTTTACAAATTCATATATTCCTATGCAGTTAGTACTTTACAATTTTTATTTTGTTATTGTTTTCGTCCTGAATGTTGTTTCAATTAGAAAAATATTCAGCTTCCTGAAATCACTGCAAGCTACCCAAAAAAAGGCTCGAAAGCTAGAACTTCAGTTTTCAGGTGGATGTAGGACTCAAACATTCATTTTCGATTCAGAAATGAAAAAAGGTTTTAGCTTTTGGCTGAGTTTAAAAAATAAAACAGGAAAATTCAACCAGCTTCGGGCAATTGACACGTCACTTTTTAGGTTTTCGATAAAGTATTCAATGGAGGCACGGATTTGGAAAAATTATTGAAGTGAATAGTAATTTTCTGTATTATGTTCCTTTCTGTTTCTATCCCAAACAGGTAATTTCACAACAAGCAATTCTGACGAATATTAACATTTTCCATCAGTGGTGAGAACAAAGTTATTGTATAAATTACACGAGCTCCGTTTGTTTCGAAGGATTTTTAATTAAAATCAATTTAAAATTCCATTTTTGGGTTTAATTCACCATAAAAATGAAAAAAGAAGAAAAACAAATTTTTTCGAGTACCTATCAATGATTTTCAGCCTTTCCGCCTTCCAAGACTGATCACACTGAAAATGTCCAATTAAGTACTTTTTTTTTCTATGACTTTCGTTCCTATTCCTTTTTCTATTTCTGAATCGAAAATGAATGTTTGAGTACATCCTATACTGAAAACTGAAGTTCTAGCTTTCAAGCCTTTTTAGGTACAATAGCATGCAGTGATTTCAGGATGCTGATATTTTTTATTGAAGCAACATTCAGGACGACCATGTTAAAAAATTAAAAAATGCAAAATACTAACTGCATAGGAAGATATGAGTTTTTCAAACCTAGCCGGCAAAATATATTTAAAAAATACTCAAAAAAATCATAACTGGAGAACTACAAAAAATTGAAAATTAGAGACATTTCGGCAATACTATAACTATATCACCATGTTTCATCTAGAAAAAGAACGCAAAAATTCCTACAAGACTAAGATTACAGGAAGATAGCTAATCAAATTAAATATTATCTAAGACGTATTAGGTAATATGCGACGAATTATAAAATCTCAGACCTGCATAGTACAGGAAATGGAGTAACAATAATTATTCAAAGCATATAGCCGGGAGCTCTGCACGGTAATGAACTTGATATGTATCATCAAATCGTTAGATATTGTGTGGAGGATTAGAATAGGTGCTCAGTAGGTTTCGCTTTCACATTTCAGATTGATTAACCTTTTCCTTCCGAACAAAGATCCTATTCCATAAACACCCACTCTAGAAGCGGATGTCCAACGAGCATAGAAGTATCATCAATTAGTGTTGAAGAATCGTTGAAATTTCTCTTTCGAGAATTATCATTATGAGATGTGGTGATCGACTTTTATTGATTGAATTACCTATTAAATTGATCTACAGGATATTTCTACTGATGTTCTGAAGCACTTTGTTTAGCAGTGTTTCACAAAACTCCAATCAAAAGCGCCCGTGTCACAAATTATAGTCACATAGGTATAAATCTTTCCTCGAAATTCTTTCGAAATTCGAAAAAAACTACTCTACTATTAGGTAGGTTCATCAAAGCAGGTCTTGCTTTTCAAGTCATGATGTTTCAGAACCCCAAATGTTCAAACGGCTGTCTACACACTCATAATACCCTGGCTATTGTTTAAGGTTTTCCTGGGAAACCCTCTCAACATAAACAAATATTTCGACCAAAATATCACCCAAGTTTCCAAAGAATGATAAAAACTTGGGACAAACTTACCTCAAAATGTCATTTCTTTCTTCAATAAATCAATCCAAATACGATCTTTTCCAACAGAACAATTATGCAGATTATCTACTTCATCTAACAAAATACATTTGGATTCCTTAGTTTTCCTTTTATAATTAACTGGAACAACACAAAGATCCTAATGAGGGAACCTGATAATTATAAAAAGAAAATTAAGGAATCCACATGTATTTTGTTAGATGAAGTAGATAATTTGGCCATTTGTTCTGTTGGAAAAGATCGTATTTGGGTTGATTCATTGAAGAAAGAAATGACATCAGGAAATTTCAAAATTAAATAAATCAACATCTCTATGTGTTGACAACTTTCAATGTCAATTAGACTACAAATGAAAAGACACAATTCCCAAGACTCTACAAGTTTGTCTAATATAGACACCGAAACGTAACATTATCCTTTTCATTTATTTTCTTTTTTAGGCAACAATTTTTTCAAAACCAATTTGCCCCCGACAAATAAGTGCAAAAGTTTTAGCAGTAGCACTTCATCTTATTTGAAATTTTTTAATTATTTCTGATTCTGTTTCAGAGACTGTTAGTAAAAAGTTGAAAACCTAAAAAGTTTTTTAGAAATGCAGACTCCTCCCAGATTATGTTTCAATCGATATGTTGAGACATAATGTATGTTAAATTTGCATTGTTGAATAGGTAGATCAAATATGTCAATTGACAGATTCAAAAGTGATAATTGAAATAGGTTGAAATATGACTAAACAAACCCAAACAGGAAGTGATACACATCTATAACCATGTAACACCTCTTCGAGACCGAGAGCCTGATGATCCAACGTCAGTTTACACAGTTAGGCGAGATAAAAAGAACTGCCTTGCATTGTTTCAAGTGCGGAACGTACTCGAGGTGTTTTCACTTTCATCTTTCACACTATAATGGATCGATTGCCATTAGCCCATATGCTAGCAAGTCCTCGATGTTAGTTTCTTAGAAGAAAATTTGTAACATGATGTTATTTGTTTCTCTGTTTCTCAAAGCAATTTTTCATTGCAAAAAGTGGTGCGCACTGAGTGCATATTTTGTAGAACTAGTGTGGGTTTCTGTGTTCCGTTGGGAATCTGGTGCGTCTAAACTAAATAACTGAGTGTGATCATTTTTGCACCCGTTATGTAAAGTTTACAGTCATTTCAATGACTGAAATTATTGCAAATAATTCATGAATAATAAACTATTTCCGTCGATCTCAAAATAAAAGCTGATTTCAATGTGTACAAAATTGATCATTGATGACTTATCTTAATGCTAAATAGGGATGTTGACTATTTTTTGGAATTCATTTTATTTTGTAGATAAACCCTATACAAACACGAAAATATTACTTTTTTCTTAAAAATATAGTATTTGCCAATAAAAAATACGTTGAAGAAAAGAGAATTAATTTTCCCGCGGAAACGGCACGTTATGATGATTACGTCAATAGTCGGTAGACATCATAGACTATGTTCTATGTGGAAAACCTCAATTTATATGAATTCGTAACATGAGTCAACATCCCTATTTATGCTATTTCAATGTGCAATCCTCATGGCAACCGTTCACAAAGTATTCAGAAGCACTACGAGAAATGTCAAAACTCTACTGGAACATAGGAACAAAGAAACTCTATTATGTAAAATGTATTTCTTGTGCAAAATGAGAATGTATTTCGATCAAGAATTCATACACAATAATATTGAAATCGTCGGAAAAATCTTGTAATCAACTCGGTTATTAATCTAGCGACTAATAGTCTCGAACAATGAACGCGTTCCCTTCGCTCACGCGTCAAAATATCTTCACCATTAGTCGCTGTCTTTAATAATCTAGTTGATTAAATAACTATTTGAGCGTTCATCCTGCTCAACAAAGAATAAGGTTTAAAAATAATTCGAACAGATTACTGTGCAATCTGTTACAAATTTTCATTTTCTATTGGGAATGATCTGCGCCAGAACTCTATGAAAACTGAAGCAGTGTCAGTGGATCTTAAAGTCAGTACATTCACTCACTGTAAAGCCAGATGCCCAATTTGAGCCCTTGGAGAATCAACAAAACAAATTGAATCGCTATTGAAATCGGTTAATATGACCGAATAAATAAATAAATAAATTTTAGACCGGAAATATTTCCCTGGGGAGTTCCTTGAAGTCTTACTTTCAGGAGAAATGATGAAATTGTCTTCTCATCCCTACCAATCCCAGCAGTTTACTAATAAATTATAGGGTAATGTCTATAAGAGAACGCATGTGCATAAGAGTACCTACACACCATTGTTTTTTCAATAGACCGCCTCCTGTTGTTGATTTTGAAAAGCCAATTTCAATCCGAATGCTATTTTATGATACTGAGTACTGAAAAGATCTGCAATTCCGAACGACGATTGGAAGAAACATAGGTTAGAAGTTTTCGCTGCCGCCAACTGTAATTTTCACCGATCAAAGTTTTTTGTAAGTACTGGCACTTTGGCCATGTAAATATTGAATTTTGTCACAATATGTTTTACTTCATTTCAATTCATATGAAAACGGTACAAAATATATTTTTGATAATTTCTATTATTCACAAGGCGAAGTTAAGGCTACGAGCCTCAGACGAGTGTCCTTAATCACTCTGTACGCGAGTAGAAGATTTGTATAGTAATCAACTCGCGTATGTTTATTCTATTACCAATGTGGAAAAAGTCAAGTTGAGAGTAATATTGTGATGAACTCTTATGCACGGATGTGCATAAGAGTACGCACTTGAAGAGGTCCAGGAAAAGTTGATTGATTTGTTTGTATTTGCCTACAAGATGTGGAATGCCAGTGAAACATAATCTTAAGTGTTCATAGAAGACGGAAAAAAATAAAAATCAGCTCTTGCATGGCAAATCGAAAAGATATTGAACTTAAATCACTAAGTGCGTTCTCTTATACACATTCACCCTAAGTGACTAAACAAATCATGCAGGAAGTGATTTACAGTTCATACTACAAGAATCAAGTCATCTTCTCAAGTCTGATGATCCTCTGCCTGTTTAACACCTAGTTAGGCGAGATAAAAAGAACTGCCTCGTATTGTCTCAGGTGCAGATCGTTCTCGAGGCGTTTTCACTTTCATCTTTCACACTGACATAATGGATCGTCTTCTATTAGCGCACATGCCGAGGGCAACATCACTATAATACGTTAATTCGCATAGCTGAGCCTCCCATATAATTTTCGCTGTTCACTTTCTCATCTCACGACGATGGCAAGTCAGGTACTTTCTACAAAGATGCGATTTCGTTGTCTGACCTGTATCCACGTATATTACATTCTTTTTACTTGGATGTACACTTAGACAAAGGATGTACATATGCTCGACACCGCTTCAACTTTGTGGTGTTTGATATGTTAACATTTGAAAACACTTAATAGCGAGGTAATAGAGAGATTGCAGACTCCCAAGTAATATCTGTACGTTAGGAATAGATTTATATTGCCGTGTTAATTCATAAGGGCGTAACTGTAATTTTCCTTGAAATTCGTATGATTCTTCTGAATCTGTTGTGTAATGCAATTTGCAATTTGAAATGTAATAATATGGATTTCCAATAAGATGTGTTATTTTGAATAGCCTGCTATTTCGGTAGATATCACGTTTGAAGCTGTCATTTTTTGACATTTGACAAGTAGAAACTACGCCATTAATAAAAATGGAACAATACACGCTTCAAGAACGCATTGAAATTAATAAAATTCACTATAAAATGCTGAAAATTTGGCAGAGACGGTTCGTAAAACTCAACATTTTTGGATCGTCGTGTAGCACCTTGTCGGACCACAATAAAGAAATTGGTGGAAAAATTCGAGCTGTTATTGTTAAAAAGACTCTCTATCCTCAACTTGTGACTGTTTGGTGCTGTTTTTGGTCCGGCGGAGTCATTGGACCTTACTTTTTGGAAAATGAGGCTGGAGCAAGAGCTATGGTGAATGGATTGCGCTATCGAGAGATGATTAATGATTTTTTATGGCCGAAATTGGATAGCATTGATCTGGGCAACGTTTACTTTCAACAAGATGGTGCTACGTGCCAAACAAGCAACGAAACCATTGATCTTTTGCGGGAAAAGTTTCCAGACCGTGTTATCTCCCGAAGAGGTGATCACAATTGGTCCACCGGGATCTTGTGATTTAACATCTTGCGACTTCTTCCTTTGGGGCCACGTGAAAGAGAAGTTCTACGCCAATAGCCCAGCGTCGATTTAGGACCTCAAAGATGGAATTCGAAAGGATATCGAGGACATAGGGCAGCCACTTTGCGATTTAGTTATGGAAAATTTCATTAAAAGGATACGGTCCTGTAAGCGCGGTCGTGATGGTTATTTGCCTGATGTTATTTTCCACTATTAACGGCATAGCTTCTTCTTAATAATGAAATGAACATCCGATCATTTATATTGAAAAACGGCATTTTTCTTTGAATATCAAAATAACACCTCTAATTGGAAAACGCTCTACTTATTCGGATATATCTACCAAATTAGTATCATGACACTTTGAGAAACCAAAATGGCTAATATCGTAACAGAAAAATCGCATTTTCTCGAAATGAAATCCCTCAGATACGCCCTTTTGAATTAACACGGCAGTATTGCCAGAATAGGTATTTTTATGCAGTAATTCTTTTACTATTTATATTATTTATCATGGTTTTGTTATTTATTCGTTAGGTTAAAGCCACATATTTATGTGATACGATGATAGATAGCTCATGGTGATTTCAACCATAAAATCAGAAAAGTAATTTTCGTCACTTTTTGGAAATGTTTGTCATTTTAGACAGATCTCAGAAAACAATCGATGACCGTGATCTATTTGTGATTTAAACAATATTGGAGTCCATTATGTTTTTGATTTTAACAGACGGTTCCTTCAATTTTCAACGTCTCAGTTTTTATTCTTTTGATATTATGGATGCTTCACCCCATAAAATCCTGAGGCCTTTATTCAAAGCATGGTGACCCCTTTTTTTAACTAGGTATTAAATTTCGAAATGGGCCATAATTATTGGACAATTGTATCGATTTTATCGCATCTACAATCTAATTGTACAATTATTCACAAAGTGAGCTATAAAAAAGAAAGGTGGATGATGTTTTCGATTTGGTGAAAGGAATCGCTATCGCAAAATGAGATCGCTGGATGAAAAATATACTTGTCTGAATCTAGATTCTAGATATTCTACACTAGAGCAGAGTAAACATAATTTGATATTGTTCCACTTTGGAATCATGCGATTTGTCGCTTACGGATAATGAGATTGAGGTTTATGAAGTGTTCGTATTTTATCTGGGATTATTGGTCATCGGCCCCAAAACCACCAAGCACATACAGGGTTTTCCTTTTAAGTTGGCCTATTAGAAATTTTTGGAGAACTGAGTAGTGAATATTTTGTTCTGAAATTTTAGGTGAAACCTTGAGGATAGAAGGAAATCTTCGCCTAAAATAGTTTCAAGTCGACAGTGTTGCCGCGGCCATCACAAACGCACATCTTCTTTCTTATTTCAAATGAAACTACCTATATTTTTATTTATGTATCGATTCAATACCAAATTCGCAGTATAACATACTAAAAAATTTCTTTGCCATGCACTGTTGACAAGTTATGTACACATTCTTGAAATTTTTTACATCTGCATTGTAAGTTTGGAAATGCAATATCTTGATTATTTCCTATGCGAACGAAATCAAACTTAGCAGTCTCATAGTAGAGATGCCATGCATTCATATAGTATATTCAATATTTTAGTACATCGAAAGGTTCTTCGAAAATTTTGATCCGAAAATGTAGAGCTTAAAATTGAAATATTTCGAGATTTTCAAATGGCAACAATTTGAAAAGGAAAACCCTGTATTGCGTCAATGCAATGAGTTGGCACAAAATAGACCTACTCTACTCTCTACATTAGTCTCATGAAAAATAATCCACTTTGCGAAGGAGGATATATTCAGGAAAAAAAACTGTAGTAACGAAAAATCTTCTTTTGATCAAATACAATGACTCTTTCATTTGCCATTTCTTCTTGATTCCGTCATTGTACATCATTGAGTATTAAATTAGGAAAAGATCGAATTTTTATGTCTGAATATATTCGAAAAACAAAATTTCAAATCTTTATAACGGGTGGTCCATCTAGTGTTTGGAATTTGAACTACCGATTATTTGACTTTATAAACGTCAACTATTCTTTTTGACGTGACTAATATTTAGTTGAAAGTGTGAAGTTTACGAAATGGGGCGCTATTCGCTTGAAGAAAGTTGGGAAATATTAAAAACTTATTTCCAAAGTGGTGAGTCTTCTACTCAAACCGTCAATGCCGAGCGCTACCGCGCAATGTTGAACGATTGGTTCTTTCAAGAAATTGAAGCTGACGACTTGGACGATGTTTGGTTCCAACAGGACGGTGCAACGAGCCATACAGCACACGCCACAATCGATGTTTTACGCCTCATTTTCGGAAATCGAATAATCAGCAGAAATGCTGATGTGAATTGGCCATCAAGAAGCTGCGATCTGACGCCATTGGATTATTATCTTTGGGGAGCGGTAAAAGATAAGTGTTACGCCAACAATCCAGAAACAATTCAAGACCTCAAGACCGAAATTCAAGCTGCTATTGGTGAAATAGAGCCCCAAACAATCGAAAATGTATTAAAAAATTGGGTGGAACGAATAGGCTACTGCCAAGACAGCTTTGGTGGTCATTTGGCCGAAATTATTTTTCATAAATAAATGTCATGAACCAACCTTTTAAATAAATGTTCAACCATTGAAAAATATTGAGCAGTTTTTTTATAGCAAAATTAAATTCCAATTTTTAAATGGGCCACCCGTTAGTTCGAAAACCCTTAGACCAATTAGGCACATAAACAAAAACAGCCGAGATATTCCTACCATAAGCGCACACTCAAAATTTCATGTCGGTAAGTATATATTTTCGGATTTTATATTCAAGTATCCGATTTCTAGTTTTGAAAATACCGAAAAATTGAATTTCAAACCACCATAACTCGAGAAATTTTCGACTGATTTAGCCCATCAACGAACTCACCAGAGTCAGATTCATTTCGAATGCTGGAGTGTTTACAAATGGACAAACATATTAACTTTAGTTTCAGTTACTTCAACCGAATCCACTATCGCAGAATATGTGTACCTAATAGTTGTAGTTTCAACAAAAGTTTATTTGATTTGATGGACGCTAGTAATGGTTGAAATAATTATACAACACAAGGACGCATTCTTTAGCTCGAGGTATAATACTTCAAAATGATTTTCAAGATTTAGAAATTACATGGAATTGATAAAAAATTTTCATATTCATTATTTTTCGGCTTACCTGATTGTTTATTTATTGTGATCTGCCTGTCTGGTTGTAAACTATCCTTGATTTGGAAGTATCTCATGCCGTTGGTGTACAAAGTTCCTGGGATGAGATGCCTCAATACCAATTCTCTTGCCAATTTCTTGTCGGATATCATTCTGCTTAAGTCTTCACTGGACATTCCAACGAAAGCTTTGTCGGTTGGAGCAAACAGTGTGAAGGTTTTAGAGCCTTGAAAGATAGAAAAAATAAAAAAAATTGTCTTCGGTGAAGGTAAATGTAAGTTCTTAGGCTAAAGAAAGAGTCTAGGGGTAAGTTCGTAGGTTTCGCGCTTTATCAGACGTTGGAGTCTCCTATAAAAATGAGAAAATTTTCATAATATTTCGTGCTGTCAGTTAGAAAATTGAAAAGTCAGTTAATTAAAAGGTTGAAGTTGGGTTTCATTGAACTCTATTCACGTTGATTTATGCAATGTCATTATTTATAGGTGAATTTCAGTTCATTTTTAACATAAAGCATCGACTAAAATCAATGACCAACATTTGTGCAATCAATTACTACATTTTTCAACTTACTAATTCAATCTGAGGAAGGACCCTGTTGAATTTGCGTTTATCTAGAATATTGCCGGTTTTCAGACAGTATCCTGGAAAATTGCACTTAGGTGGAGTTGTAGTGATTATGGCGGCGTTTTCGACGAATATTGAAATGATTTCACCAAGAATACGAAACTATTACGTCGAAAAACCGGCAACATTTCAGATGAAAACTCAACTGAATACTTGAATTTACCAATTAAATCTAAATAAAGTTATCGTTTGAACATTATAACTTTCAAGAGAAACGACAAATTTTTTTAGGGTAGATTAAAGATTTGAATAGGAAAATTGAATCAATAAACGAATAGGTAGAATAGAACTTATACCTGTCAGGATATTGTTATTTGAATTACAGTTTTTCCTATCTAAACAAACCCGTTAGAGATTCTGAGTAAAGTCAGAATCTTTAACGAGACTTTCTTCAATTTTTGAGGGCACGATCTACTTGACGAATCCATCCGTGGTTAAATTCAATTCTATTCGTGCGGCCGTCTGTCCGACCGCTCGCAAACACGATAACTCTCGAAAGGATTGTCCTAGAGACTCGAAATACTTCAGGATAGGTTCGGCGCCAGGATGCCGCATTTGAGTTCGTTAACCAGCAATATCATACAAAGTGTTTCATGAAATAGGACCACTCAATTTTTTTTCCTCAATATCTCAGAAACCGATCGAAAAGAAATTTAAGAAGCCTCATACAAGATTTTGTGCTCATAGTGGTAACAAAACCATAGAAAAATCAATTGGAATATTGAAAAAATATCCTTAGTTTTCCATGAAAACATTTCGATTGAGATGGATCAAGTTTGAGGATGTAAATTGACGAAGTGAATGATCATGCGAATTTTCCAGAGAATTTTGAAATCAGAATCATAAAATTTTAATATTTTTAGTCCCCAATTTTGAACATATTACATTTTTTGAATAATTTCCAGAATATAATTCCGATTGTGCTGATATTTTCCTTGCATATTTTAAGCATAAATATCAATTCTTAGCCTTATTCTTCCACACATGAGCAAGCGCTCAAAAGCACAAACTCAGGGCTTTTATTAAATTCAGTACTTATTTTAAATTCGAATCGTGTTCCGGAGTAAGCGAACATTTCAAAATCTGTTGTCTCATTTTCACAAGTTACATTTCAATATCTCAAATTAATAATAGTATCGTGATAAATACACATCTCCTTATTACATAATTAACAACCATTCACGAAATTTTATCCACTTGTATAATAAAACAATCGTCATAAATTGAAACGAATTATACAATAAATATGATTGCAAACCCAAACATTAATGAGCCTGGGAACTAAATTCTCATCGTTTTTGCAACAGAAACAGTTCTTGATACACCACATCCAATTATCCACGCATTGGGCAGATCATAAAATTTATCCTGCCTATTTCGCTAAGAAATAATGCCAATCGATTCGGTTGTCAAAGCGTGAGAAGTGTTTTTGTGCCGATTTCTTCAACTTTGTGTTGGTACTTATGTAATGGAATAGATGTTCGGTGAACCGTATTTCGGAAGGAAATGAGTGCGAAATAGTTCGCATCTGGAGTATTGCAGTTCGAGATGCCATTTGTATGAAAAAAAACCGCAGACAGAACAGGAATTACAAAACAAAGTGTACCTAATCATCTGCGCTAGAATAGTTGGCTTGAACTTTTTATGTAGTTAAACATTTTGCGAAGATTCTTGGAATAAAAATATTTATTGTCTAATGACGGAATTTTGAGATGTATAACAGCTAGAAGAAAACTGAAAACACATTCTCAAGCCCTTTTTGAGCACTCGTTCTTCTTAAACGAAGTAGTAGTAGTAGTAGTAGTTTCCGAATTTTGAGCCGGAAATGGTGTCAAACGATAGGTTAGACTCCCTGATGAATTCGTGATCAAATTATATTCTGTGTGTGGGGCCGTCCGATAGCACAACAACTTTCGAAGGGATTGTGCTAGAGATTTGAAATTTTCAGGATGAGTTAGGGTCTCAAATGGCTCGGTTAAGTTCGTTAACCAGCCAAATCCTGTACGATTTGACTGTTCCATTAAAAGATATTCAATTGGAATATTGAAAGAAAAATCTTTATATTTCTATAACAGAATATCCGATTCGAGTCAAATTAATTTTGCGAATGAGAACTAATATACTGAATGTTCATGCAAAATTTCTAGGGGATCGCATCATCAGAATAATAGAATTTAATTTTTGTTATTATTTCTTTTTTTCATGTTTCATTTCGTGAATAATTTTCAGAATATAATTCCGATTGTGCTGAGATATTTCATTTATATTTGTATTTGGTATCAATCTAAAATCCCATATAAAATTTTGAGGTAACTTTTCTTGAATTTTTTCTTGACCTATCTGAATATGAGAAAAGATCTAGCATACCTACTTGTCATTTTCAATAATGCTGAATAACTAGCTTGTTGTTACATTTTACGGGCAATTTTTTCAGAGTAATCCTAATATAATATGACTCAACAGTGGATCAAAAAGCAGGAAAAAGTATATATATTTTTTCTTACTTACTATTCATTTAATACATTCCTGACATATTGTATCCATATAAGAGAACTTTCGACTATAGTTTACTTTTCAGATACCTACAGCCTTTTTCATCATATTATATTTCAATTACTGCTTAAACTGTGGCTGTAGAATAAAAAAACCGATTTCGAATACGAGTTCGAATAAGCGAGTTATCCAGCATTATTGAAAATGTCAAGTTCTCAAATATAAAAAAATAATATATTAAAACAGAAAATATTTAAACAGAAAAAAAACAACATCACAATTTGAAACTCGAATTCAGAAATGAATAGAAGGAAACCAATAGCTCTCAAGTCATCAAATAACCGTTTTTTCAATATGAAAACTGAACAGGCTATTGTAAATATTCCTCTTAAATTTCTTACACGATTTCATTGCTCTATGAGGTAAAATGGTTATAAGGTGCGTTCAAAAAAAATCGTGGTCAAGTAGGCTGTGGATTCTATTTTTCCTATGAGTCTATGAGGGGAAAAATAGAATCCACAGCCTACTTGACCACGATTTTTTTTGAACGCACGTTATTTATTTAACTACTGAAATGATATTCTTGATATGAAAGAGAATCACATACATTTGAAAATTATCAATCATAATATTTAGACTCACCCTGTAGAGAATCAGCTAATCCAGCTGCGAAGAGTGCTCTTAGGAAGTTGGTGAACCTTCTCTCCCTATCGGATTGGAGAGTTTGTACTAGATCTCCTACAGGAAGAGGGAACATCACCCTATCTACAGCATGTGCCATACCTTGGGGAATTTCTATGTCTTTTTTGTCGTCCAGCACCTTGGCACCATTGATGGTGGTCAACTAGAAAAGATATTATAATAGATATTTAAAATTGAATTTCAAAGTCACCATTTTGGTAATAGAGTTTTTTACTCATCTTACAATGCTTTGAAGAAAAAGTTAATACAGTGGAAACAAGAAATACAGGGTCTTTATAAATGATTGTAACAGCGCAGTTGGCTTTGGATTGCAGAATACCAATCTCTAACCAATCAGAGCATAGCATGATCACAAAATTCTGTAGTTCGCATAATCCAAAGCCAACTGCGCTGTTACAATCATTTATAGAGACCCTGTATTTCCTTGCATTTTTTTTTATTGTGAATTTATATACATAATCAAAAATGCATTTCTAATAGCTTATGGCATTTTATGTAGGTATACACAAGTTTTGGGTTAAATAATTTGTAATTTTCGTTTGAGTGGTACAATTAATTAAATTCACTGAAAAAAACTTCGCATTTTGTCAAAAATTCAAAAATATTTTCCGGAACCCCTTCGATGGACCGGAAACCAAGGCGACACGTTTTAAAGGCTTGAAGTACCTCTTCACGATTTGGTTTTTCGGCGCGTTGCTTCTCTAAATCAACGCTGTCGGTATCATCATTGCTATCGTAGTGATCTCCAACAACGGATTTGACATTGCTTAACATGTCCTTTGCAGTTGGAAGTTCATCTGTTATATTATTAACATCGATATTAACGAAATCATTTAAAGTAACCGTCCTTATCAACATTCTCAGCTGAATCCAACGTTTCGGAAGGATCTATCCACCAGCTTTTACGGTTTAGTTTATGGTCGGGATTTATCACCTAGGTCCGGCATAATTATAATTTCTCACCTATACCCTTTCAAAGAGTGATGTTCTTGTTATTGGAATAGAGAGAGAATTTCGTTAGAGAGAGAATTTCGTTAGAGAGAGAATTTACTTCTTTAAAGGGGGTGTTTTCAACATGGAATTTGGATTCAAGGTGCATTGTCTTGAACGAAATTCGTTATACAGAGAAATTCTTTATACAGTCGTTCGCTATAGAGAAGTTCCACTGTATTAAGAGGCAGAAGGAAATTCTTTGATCTCAGATATTTCCCACAGTACTTATTGACCGATTGTACTTATTGCGCAATGTGATATTCTTTAAATCCATGCAGTCGAATGAGTCGATTCCATTTTGAGTTCGTAATGAAAATTACAAAAAAAGTCAGTAAATTCACTGTTCAATACAAAGTGAATTCAGTACAGTTGAAAGAATTTCTCGAAAAAATTATCTCGGAGAAACTGTTGGCGAATTATGCTATGTTTCTTAGAGTATGTAATGAAAGGCATTCGAAATTTCGGATATGTTATGGGATCTTAATCAAATTCAACCATATCGAAGTCCATAATTCTATTGACATATTGTCAAGTCTTTCGTAGTGGCAACGAAGAAATCATTTCACGATTCTGAAATGCTAATCCCAAATTTTACTGAAGCATTAATATTAATTATTATTCTAATTAATAATCTGTAGTAAAGGATGATATTCTAACTATTACTTTTATTCGTTCAACTTGCTCAGTCAACAAATGCATTATCGAACCATTATGGAATAAAGATTTGTCATTACATTATGTATGTAGAATAAATCCTCTTGAAACCATAATTTAATTCAACTTAATTAGCACGTAAAGAGCGAAAAAATTAATTGCCATATAATTATCTAAATTTCACACTCGTTCATTCTTCTTCTAAAACTTCAAACCACAAATTAATTAATGTATAAAATAAAAAAACAATTGTTTCTATATCAACCGAAATGCTTAACTCGATTCACGAATCAATCAGAGCATAAATAAGTTCATGGGAAAGTTGATTAAGGTGATCGATGGTTTAAATGATAGATATTAGGATAATAACTGCAATAATTTTTTATTGTCGTGTTTGATTGTTTAGAAGATACAACGATTAAAATTGCAAAAAAGTTATTGCGCGTGTCTTTTATTACGATTTCGTGATTGGTATTGACCACTTCACGCCTGTTGAAGACCATTATTCGGTAGATTGGTTCACTTTGCCGCAATCTGATGGCATTACGGTCAGTTTGAAGAAACCACAAATTAAGTAGGTATCCAAGTTATGTTCTTTATACCGACAGATCGAAATCTGATGTGCAATACTTGGTTTCAAGAATACCTTTGGGTGAACTATCTCATAATTTCTTATCATATCACGATGTGCCTTCAAATACTACATTGTCGGGCGATTTGAAGTATAAATGTTGAACGTAAAAAGTTACATAAGTCATAACATAGGAAACTATTTTTGTTCGATTGACCAATCGAACATAGGGAAATAATTTTGCCCAAATGCCTCTAAGTTTTCAATTTTAGGCCGTGAGTGTTTTCTGGTTTCCTTCGATTAAGCCTGTGAAGATTTTAAAATATCTCGAGCATTGCTTAAAAATGTGAAAAGTATGCTATGTATTCAGAATTCAAAAAGTACATAAGCATATAGGTATTCCATTTGACTAAAAGGAATTCATACAAAAATCTTATGAAATATCGATTTGCGGAAAACATAATTTACGTAATTGGATTCTAACTGAAAAGCTCTCGAAGTAATATTTTCACAGAAATAGAGAATATCCTTCAGAAGAAGTTACAGCAGTATTTCGAAAACGCAAATTTTCAAGAAACACCCAGTAAAAATGAATCGGTCATGGATATCCACGTGTGGTTTTCACCGTTGAGTTTTTCGTAAAAAATAGCCGTCAGTTTTTTCTACCTTTCATATAAATTTGTTTCGAAATCGACCCCTTCCAAGAGACAGCCTTTGGAAGGCGATGCCGAGTTTTAATTTTTTTTACGGCTTTTTAAAAACACTAAGTCATAAAACAATACATAATATGAAGCACTAAGTAGATGTTACTCACACCATTTTTTTAGATCTCATAACTTTATTATAAAGGGTTGAAAATAACAACCCTCTCATGATTTTCGTTCGAAAATTGTTTTCGTGGGACAGATTCTCAAAAAATAAAATTCTCTTTTGGTTTCCCATTCAATTCTGGAAAAAAAGTCCCTTGCAAAATTTCCATACATTCGATACTTTTCTCGGAAAAAATAAAAACCTACTCTTATGATATGAACTGAAAATTGTGGAAAGAGTCATAGAAAATCTTTTTTCTTCTCTAAAAACCAATTTTGAGCAGAAACAATATCTTAGAATATTCATTCTATGGAACATACGACGAAATGGAATGAACAGTGATCATAACTGCTTGTAAGTTTTTATTTTTTCCGAGAAAAGTATCGACTGTATCGAAATTTTGCATGAGACTTTTTTCTCCAGAATCGAATGCAAAACCATACATACGAGAATTTTATTTTTCGAAAATTTATCCCACGAAAACAATTTTTGAAGGAAAATCATGAGAGGTTGTTATTTTCAACCCCTAATAATAAAGTTATGGGATCAAAAAATTGTGTGAGTAACAACTACTTAATCTTAAGGAATCATATTATGTATAGTTTTATGACTCAATGTTCTTAGGACTCCTACAAAAATTAAAAACTTTCAACTCGTCATCGCCTTCCAAAAGCTGTGACTTATTTCGAAAAAAAATTTTATGAACTACCCCTGTTATTTTCATCGAGGAATCATTTCCCTGAGTCACACACCCTGTATATCTACAACCAAACATTTTTCATCTCGTAATTTCAATAATGAATGTTGTATAAGGACGACATACATGATGGAATTTTTATTTATTATTGATAATAGGGTTAACCCTTTCGCTACCACAGGTTTCACGGTGAAACCCTCAGAGTAAGAAATAAATGTTTATTTCTTACTCTGAGGTGAAACCGCATATTCGATAGTTTGTTTCTCAAATACCAGTGGTATATCTTTGAAACCGCTGTTTGAATTGCTCGCCTGTGGTGTCATCTATTGATGAGCATTAAAAGCAGCACCTGAAATTTGTCGATGCTTTCACAGGCAGCACAGTAACGTGTGTTGTTTTGGACGATTTTCGATGTTTTACTTGAAAATAAAGTGGTGATTCGCGTGTGCAATGGATGGTGAGTACTTTTATCGATAGAATAGAGATATATGCATTGAATAATCACGAAAAATTTGATTTATCATCAAATTTTTCGAAATCATGCGGCTTGTTTCCTGTGGTTACTCTGTGAAACCTCTGGGACTTATTGGAAATATTTTTTTCCAGGAAACAAAAAAATTTTGGTCATTCCATAATCTTTTGAGTATGACCGATGATGAGATTTTTGGTTTGATTGAGGAAATACCATCTGCTTCTCAATCAGAGGTAAAAAAAATTGTTTTGTAAAATATCACACCAAATAATTCAATAAAAATATTTTCCGCAAACTCCCAGTGGTTACTTTGTGAAACCACCAACATTTTTCAAAACTAATATTTTTTTTTGGAAAATTGGTATGTACTATTATTTTTGATTCATTTTCACCTTACATTAGGATGATTTCAAAAATTCACCAACAAATTGTAATTATGGTAGTCAAAGGGTTAAACACAAAATTAGGTAACTGTATTTTTTTTCAGAGAGATATTTTCAAACTTTTCAAGAATTTAAGATATTATTAGACTACTTGAGTGCAGCAAAATTTCATTAAGAAATTCTTTAGCTCAAAAACTCGATTCATTTTATGATCGATTCTATAACTGTTATTCTTGTGAAAGGAGATTGCTACAGCAAAAAGTGCAAAGACATATTTTTTCGTAGGCGAACAGAAATCCATCCAACATTGAAAGTTGAAATACATTAGTTCTCTTGGGCAGCAACAAATAAAATGAATTCATTTATCAGTTCATTTCTCCTTGCTTCGTTAGTGAACACTCAGATAAGCCCGAGTACATATTTAGACGCTCTGTAGACAACAAACGATCATCAGTAGCGGTAAGGTGACTTTCTCTTTCATATTAATTGCAACAAATGGAATTCGAGTAATCAAGATGTAAGCAATACCTATTAGAAACTTTCTGTTTCTTCGAAATCGAATCTTTTCAATTGCAACTATTAAAAACATTTCCTTTGTTGCAAAAATCAGTAAGATTCAAGCAGGATATCTGTTATTTACATTCTTGAAATTAAAATAATTTTGGTGCACGGTTATTTTAATTTCGCAGCAATAACGAATTGTTTTCTATCTTTGCTGATTTTGTTGCAGAAACTTTAATTGTTCGGTTTCTCCATGTTGAAACAGTGAAGGTAAAAACGTTTACGTTTTTCGGCAACTAGGTATTAAAAAATTGCAGTTTGTAATGGTTCTATTTCAGAATACCGAAGTAACTTAACATCTCACGAACAATTTAAATTTTCACGAACCTTCACAATTAATGTGTCAACTGCTTAGAGTTAGACAGTGTATCTGAGGCTGTCCAGAAAGAGACATTGCGTGATCCACTCACCTTTATGTCGTTCCATTCAGCGTCCTGCATATTGTACTGATTTACTCTCAATTGAGTTCCTGCCAAGGAGACACCGGTCATCTCGTCTTGGAGGGAACCAATAGAAAATGCTCCTGGTATGACGTGATGTAAGAGCAACTGAAAAAATAATAGACATTAGACAATTCGAGAAAATGAGGATAAGGAAATAAATTTTCAATTAGCTCGAGAGAGAAGTTATAATTCTAGGTAGGTCGTTATTATATTAGAGGAAATGAAAATGATAATGAGGTAAGCTAGAAATTATAACAATTTGTTATTAGTGAATTACTGGTGCAAGTCCAGCCTATTTCCGTAAGTTTGTTCATCTCTGGAAAATGCTGAGATATGAAGATTTTCTAATGGCAATATCATATTATTGGGGTTCAGAAATAGTGAAATTACCTAAATACCATTTTCTATTGTCAGACACAAAATCTAATTCACAAAAATATTTGCTGGGCTATAGCATATTTTGTTTGCTTGTTTTACCCAAATCTCTATCAGTTTCAAATTTTGAGCCAGGTTCTTAAACAACTCGGTTGGAAAAGTTCTCGATTTATGAAAAATTGCAATTTCATTCGTTTTTTCGCATATTTAAGAAACTATAGAAATCCGAATCAGAGGCCCCTCGATTGAGAAATATGAAAATGAAAAAAGCTCTGAGTAGGTGCTTTTGAGCGCTCGTTCGTTGGTGGAGCTATAAGGCTATTACCCCAAAATTTTGTATTGGATTTGAAATTGAATATTGAAAATATCAGCACGATCGGAGTCATATTTTGGAAATAATTCAAAAACTAAAATATGTGAAAACTTGACAATTGAAAAATTTACATCCTCTATTATATATATTGGAATTTTTGTCGATATTACGATGCACTTTTCTATGGCTCTACCTATTAACCCAAGTCCCACATTTTTTTTTGCGTACTGCTTTATTGCATTGGTATCGAACATTTCACCGCAAAATTTCAGCTTGATCAAATTGACAAATTCTGAATTATTTGAAAAAATGGATATTTCAGGACAAAATTGAATTCTACGGTTCTGATAATGCGATCCCCTTGAAATTTCGCCTGAACATTCTAATAAAATTTTTCTCCTCAAAATAAATCACTCGAATCAGTTTTTTTGTTGTGAAAATAAAAAGATGTTGACACCATGACCACAAAGTTTCGCATGAAAAGTCAGTATAACAGTCTTCTTTCACAAGAAATATTTCACTTGAATCGAATATAAAGATTCTTCTTTTCTATTGAATTGAAAAGAAATAAAATTGGAATATTTTTCAATTGAATTTTCTATGGTTCTGTAAACACTATAGTCAGAAAATTCTGCATGAAAATTCAATCTTTATTTATAAGATAAATTTCATCCGAATCGGCTATTTCTTTAAGAAAATATGAAGTTTTTTTTTAATATTCCAATTCAATTTTCTGTGGTTATGTTCACACTATGGCCACAAAATTTGTAGCTTATTAGGAGTATATTGCCTGAGGCAAATTTTATTTCGATCTTTTTTCTTCAGTCTGAGATATCGACGAATGAAAATTGTACCTGTACGATTTTGCTGGTAATCTAACTTAACCGTGGCATCAAAGAATCGAACTTACCCCGAATATTTTAAGTCTTAAGAAAACCCTTTCGAGAATTATCGTGTTTACGGACGGTTCCAAGGACAGAGTTGAATTTGACTAAGGATTCGTCATCAGGGAGTAGAACATTATCGTTTGGGGACATTTTCGGCTCAAAACTCAAAAGCTACAGACATTTGGCAAAACTATATAATAGCACTCGTTTAAATAGAATGAGCATTTTCGAAACAAGTGATCAGGTATAAATTTTATATTCAGATGGCCAATAACGATACCAAAACTTATTTTTTAAAATGGAAACTTCAAGAAAAATTCTTGCGAAGAATTCCATACTGCAGAAGTTGTTCGTCATACATCTATTGCTGTAATTTTGACTGTAAATAATAAAAAGAGTCTATAAAAAATCAACGTTTGAGCTTATTCGCAAGTTCAATAGTGCTACATGAAACTAAAAAGGTTGATCCATCAAATGCTTTCGCTTTTTCCAGAAAAATCTATTCTTATTTCTTCTCAACTGTATTTTGTTTAAGAGAATACTGTCTTTAAATTTCAGGTAATGAATGAGAAAAAAGAAGTTATGATAGTTAATAAGAAAATAATACTCACCCCACTAAGAAGTCGAGGATTATCCTTGAATTTCTGCTCTGCCCTCTCTGGACCACCCAACTGCACCAAAAGTGTTCTGAATGCCTTATCATTTGGTACGAAAATGGTATAAGGACCAGTTTCATTCAAAATGCTATCCAAACCACTTTGTTTCAAAAACTTAGCCATTGCGAACAAACCTTGTTTTTTAAGTATATCAACCAGCTCAGGCATGGGTTCTTTGGAGTACTTTCTATTCGATTGTTCAGGGATTGGAGTTACGGTTTGCGAGATACTTGGAATAATTTCTGAAGGGTAGGTGGGTGTAGTTGTCCTTGGAAGGAATGTCGTTCCTCTAGATGGGCTGAAGGAGTTCGAAAATATAGAATTTTGGGAGTTCTGAGCGGAGCTAGATGATTCTTGTCGAACTAAATCGGTTGGTGGGGCGGTGCTACCATGGTTAAGAATGTGTGGTTGTCTAGAGGACCTCGGAGTTGTGGGCGATTCTGGTGCGAGAGAAGAAGAGAATCTACTGAAATCATCTGAGAAATACGTTGAAGAAGCTGTGGATGTCGAGACAAACTCGGTACCCAGATTGGTCTTCAGCACTGGAAGCACTGAAGATTCGTCTTCTGATGTAGCGAAGGAATTTGGAAGCACACTAACTTTCGGAGTGTTTGGTTCTTCAGTAACAATCTTGGAACCGAAAGTAGGTTGAGTTGTCGAAGAAACAGTTGATGTGGATGGTGAAGCGGTTGTTGATACTGATTTGGGTGAAGGTGTTGGGAGTTTGATATCACCATTCCTGATTTTCTTCAGAATCGAATCAACATCTACCTCAGGCTTTTCTTTACCACTTCCTTTGATTCCTTGAACTTTCAAGGTACCATCAGCTTGTTCTTCCAAGAGCACGAATGTCACCTTCTTCTTATCTGGTAAATTTGAGGGAGATTCGATATGTTCTAAACTTCCAGAAGCGCCTGTTTTGAGCAGTTCAAAATTCGAACCTTTAGGTATAACGTCTTTGGCAATTTCATCAAAGAATACCTTTGGAGGTTTTATGGTTGTAGTTGTAGTGGTTCTTGATAAGACAAGTTTTTCCAAATCACTTCCTGGTTCCAGTGGAGTTCCTCCAGGTACGAGTTTTGGATCTGTTGTTCTTATTATTTCAACCTTTTGTCCATTTGGTAAAGTAATTTCTTGAGATTTAACTGAATCTTGAGGAATAAGGTTAGGATCAGTAGTTCTGATAACCTGTACTTTTTGTCCACTTGGAAGAGTAATTTCATCAGGATTCAAAGGATTGTTACCTGGAACCATGCTTGGATCATCTGTTCTGATAACCTCAACAGTTTGACCGTTGGGTAAAGTTATTTCTTGAGGTTTGGATTTGGCGAATAATTTAGGATCTGTTGTTGAAATAACCTGTACTCTTTTACCACCTAATGAAATTTCCCTTGAGGAAATATTTTTGGTTAAATCGTTATCAGCTTCATTAGCAATAGCCAGTCGAAGTTGAGCTAATAGATCATCCTTTCCAATTTGCTTTTCCCTGTACTGTTTCTTCAAAGTGTTCAAGTCTTCCAAGGTTTGAATTGGATTAGATTGTGGTATAACAGTTGGCAGAAAGGTGGTTCTTTTTGTGGAAGATCGATCGATTTTGTCATCTTCGTTTTCTTCATCTTCATCTTCTTCTGGAGCTTCAGTTGTAGTAGTTGTAGTAGTAGTGGTTGTTGTAGGATGTTCTTCATAATATTTCTTCACTGCTAACTCGAAAAGATGAGCTTCTTCAGGGTAAATATACCTGGGGATCGCATGAGAGTAACTCGTATCTTGGTTTTTAGGGAGTTTATATAATTTTTGATAAAGCTTGGTCTTCTTTTCCTTCTGTTTTTCAACCCATTCAACGTGATCTTCTTGTGCTTTCTTCAGTGATTTCTCGTATTGTTTCTCAATAAACTGATTATGTTTGTCGATGATGGCTTGTTTTTCTTTGAGCTGTTTCAACCTTTCTTTCTCTTTCTCAGGATCAACTGTTGTAGTAGCTCTGGTGAAAACAGGCTCTTGGGTAGGTTTTGGTTGGGCTACATTTCGTGATGGTAGATTGAAAAAGGCAGAGTTTTGTTGTTGGTTGAAATTTGGCGTGAAACTTGTCTGTGTATGATGTTGAACATGTTGAATGGAAGGATTGTTTGGAGTTTGGAAAATAGGAATATTTGGTGAAGATAACAGGGGATTTTGCAAGACAGAGTTACCTAAGGCACTTGGAGAAAACGTTGGGTTTTGACTTTGTATTTGCTGTTGCAAGAGTTGAGTATGCAGAAGGGGCTGCTTTTGAAAAAGTTGTCTTTGATCAACGCTCTGTCCTGGGAATTGAACTTGTTGGTTGACCCATGGTTGGTTTTGAAGCTGTTGAAGGTTGAGATTGAAAGCAGTGTTGAAAGGATTTTGCCTAAGATCGAATCTATGTTGATGTTGTTGTATATCACTCAGTATATTGGACTGCTGTTGAAGTGATAACTGTCTTCTTTGAGCTTCCACCGGCTGAAAAAAATTAAATATTGAAAGAAATGAATTATCAATATGATTAATTTGTAATTTTACAGGGACTTTGTAAATGATTGTAACAGCGCAGTTGGCTTTGGATTATTCTTTGCCGCTTCAGAATAAGGGTACCAAACTATTTAACACCACATAACATAAAATTATTACACTGTTTTGCAGGTTAGATCATGGAAATATATTATATTATTAGTAGGTATATTTCTATAGGTCGAATTATGTAGTTGGTATGAAAAATATGTAAAATTTGCATGGGAAATGACAAAATGAAAATATTGCAAGGAAAATATTCGAATGAAGATGCTTAATGTGACATAATTTTTTTGGAATCTCGTATTCAAAAGATTGAAATGAATCCACAGATATGTTGAAAATTCAGGCCAAACCGTCGGAATCAATTCAACCGTTTCTTACCGATTGCAATAGAAATGTAAATGCAATAGTTTGAATGTTACTAATGATTCAGTCGATTAACTTCTGCTTCAGGTTTTTGCGCTAAATCCAAATACCGGAAAAATGATCTATATTGCTTCTGTCCGCATTTATTCTTCATTACATTTGAACGCAAAGAATTCATTAAACCTCTGGTTGATGTTCTCACAGAAAATTACGGGATTTCTTCAGATAACCTTCTTTTTAATTATTATATACATAATATTATTGGACATTTCGAGAGTGTAATGATAGAAGGCAAGGTCGTCTTTCATTCTGAATTGAAAATATCAGAATATTTCAACAGAGTGGGACATCATTGTGTGAATTTACGCTTAAGAACGGTTTACTTATCGGAAAAGGAGCTGAAAGGATTTTGGTATTCAAAAATAATAAGTCGAATGATTCTCATCAATTCATTGTTTCGCGTTCGCTCCACTTCCGAAATTTCTGTCAAAATGGGAAAAAAAACATGAGCAATGGGGCTTTCAAAAGACAGAATAAAAAACCTCAACACTATTCTCGGTTAAAGTCACATAATTGAAATGAAAATCAAGGATTTTACGGTGAATGACTTGAATGAATGATTTTCACTTTTACAGACTTCTATTAGAGGATTTTTAAGGCAAATATATGCAATAGAGAGATTTTCAGATACAAACCTGGAAATAAACTATCGAGGGTATGACATATTCATCTAATCTGATGGTCAAGCTGCTATTGAAGCACTGAACTCCTATGTCATCGGCTTAAAGCTAATATGGAATGTGCAGAAGAAATTTTATGAAGTAGGGGAGAACAACAAAGGCTCTTTAGCCTGTGACTAAAGAGTCACTAAGGAATCGAAGGAAACCAAGAGGGTAACACACAATCCAGAGCACAAACCCCATTATCTGGCCCAGAACCTTTCTGTAGTAGGTATAGGCAAATGCACCTATAAGAAAGATTTTTTGGGAAGGAAAAAACTGAAAGAGAAGCACTCTGGAGGAATCTACCGAGAATTTATGATTAAAAAAAAACCTTCAGAACTTCAAAACTGTTCATTAATCCTTCTAGATATTGAACAATGTATAGGACAGGTCACAAAATAGAAGAAAAGAAACACATTTGAAGTGAACTTATAGATACAAGTATAGCACAAGATCAGAAAAGTATTCCTCAATACTGTAGTAACATTTGTTCATTAACAGAGACTCTACATTAATCTTAAATTAAATGTCTTTCATTGATTTGAACATGTTTGGCAAAAGATTTTATAGTCTTGTCCCTATGATAGATGGTGTTGATAAATAATAATTGTTGTGTGGTGTCTAGACATACAAAATGTATTCCGGCAAGTCGTTAATGAACAACAAGAACAGGAGTAGTCTCAACACCGATCCTTGGGGGACTCCCAAGTTGTTAACATATTCCCGAGAGTTGTGCCCACCTATGCTTAGGCCAATTTATCGAGTACATAATTTCAATAAATATAGGTTGGCACTTTTATAATAATTGGTAATTTGTTTTTCAGAACAATCAGACATTCAATATAGTGAAATTCAGGTTTGTTTAATATTTTTTGTGTCTTAAGCACAATGTTCTACATAATAAATGAAACCTTAGTTTATTATTAGTTCAGTAAGTCTCAGCGCAATTAAATAAAACAAGTAAAAAAAGATGTTAACCTTTTTATCGATCTGTATCACCAGATTGCAACAGAAAATTCACACCCCGAAGTATGAAAGTATAATATTTCTGTATAATCTAATTAAAGTGTCGAAATTGACTAAACCAAAAATACCGTGTTCTTCAGAAATAACTATTGACCAATCATGCCATCTACGTCTTAGATGC
Source organism: Propylea japonica (assembly GCA_013421045.1). NCBI lineage: Eukaryota > Metazoa > Arthropoda > Insecta > Coleoptera > Coccinellidae > Propylea > Propylea japonica. Next base: position 25,028,146 of record CM024246.1, on the reverse strand, counting down.
CGATAGAAGGCACTGCCCTAAGGCGGACGACTAGTTTTGCAATATGTTCCCATTAATATAGTGACTGTTGCACTTCTGCATTGGGATCTTTTTACAAGATCTTCTATTTCGAGCTCACCGTCCATCGGTGAAAGTATTCTTGAAGTAGCGTTCTAGGGATTTGCAATCTTTAATCAGCATGTTCTAATAAAAAATATCAAATGTTAAAGGTCTTTAGAAAATATGATCCGGAAATTTTTGCTGGACTTTGTTACGTAAGACGTCTCCCCTTTCAATGATTCCTCAAGATGACAGATATAAATCATTGAAATACTTGAGCTATTTGTAATTATTATGGTATTGATGGCGGTTTCAGTGATCTTTCAAGATATGTATCGTAATGGACCTATTGGGAAATAGGTTCAGGCAAATGCTAGGAAACCCATTGAACTCTGATTCAATTTAGATTTATATCCATTTAAGTAGTTAATAATGAGGAAATACAATAATAATGTCTTATATTGTAATGGGAAGTATAAGTTTCTGTATGAAATATCGTGAATTATACGCTTTCAAATACTGGTAGGTATAACCACGATAGAAGTTTTTTTATTTTCTCTTATTATAACTATTTCATTATTGATGAATTTCAATTGGATAGGTTTTTTTCGTTCCTTTTGTTCTTGAATTATTTCTACGAATGTTTCACATTGTTTCGTCCACTTTTGTTCGTTTATTTTGTGAAGAATGTTTTCACAAACTTCCAGAAAATTAACCTACAAAGACTTAAGAAAAAATATCCCGCAAAAACTTCAGCTTATTCTTTTGAAAGAATGCTAACGAAAGCTGTTTACTGTACGATGAAAAAGTCATAAGTTCATAAAATCTTCTCTATATATTTTTGGACAATTAATAACACCCTGAAGCTTGTCGCACCCATTCACTAGCACCCTGTATATGGAGGAAATTTAGCGTTTCTATTTTGTGTTGTTATATTGAAAATTACCGTTTCAAATCAGAATAGCTTGATTATCATATGATTTTCCGTCATTGAAATCATATTATGCATAAATAATGAAGGGGATAGTAAACAATGAACTTATCTTGACCTCATATTTCGCATATGTAATATTAATAAGGTCAATTAAAACAATTGTCGCTAATTATAGAAGTTTAATTTGAACTTGCCATTGATGATTGAAATTAGAAAATTAATATACTTGATCATTTCTAAGTCGAAAAGTATTACAGAGATTTTATGATTCGTTGTTTGAAAATATCATATTGACATTCATATTCACCATATGAATAGATTGAATAAGTTTATATTCAACAGAACTCAAATACGGTTCATATAAAAAACAAATGGTTTCAAATCGGTAAAATATGTCAAAATTCACATGAACAAAATTTAAGTCAATCAAAGAAAAATCAAATCAATAAAACTATTCAATCTGAAGTCCAGCAGTTAATGAGTCAATCAAGATTCAGTGCAATCTATTTCTCATGTCATCATCATCTCTCAGACCAAACCAAAACAGGAAATAATCTCTTCTAGAATTTCACTGCCACTCGACCATAATTTCCTCAATCCTACCATGGGATGGGGCAACTTCCTTCAACATATCCCGGCATTTCCTCAACTCCACCGGCTAAACCATAAATTAAACACGTTGAATACCACAAAATCATGGTGTTTCCTCCATATCCATCTAATTGCAGCAATATACAATAAATTGAGGCACTGAACACCTACCGTGGCGCAACAGGGTGTATGGTGTATCGAATGAAATCGTGAGAGACGTTCAATTGATAGTTGAAGAATTCACCAGAAGAACATAGTTGAACGAGGAAAAATTTACATACTCATTCCATTTTACGAAACTTTTTTGACAATGCAACTAGAAAAAACCACTTCTCCACTTTTCACTACTCATGATGAGAGGATTGTAAAATATACCCAAGCGAAATAATATGTTACCGAAGCATGTGGAGAAATATATTTCGAAAGAAAAGATATCACCAGCAACACAGAATGGCATTCCAAGCGAGTCTCAAATTTCAGATAAAAATCTTCAAGGAAGGCTTCTGAGCTACTCCATTGTATTTGATGTTGATATTCAAGTCCTCTCTCTCAGTACGATAAGCTTCAATTGAAAGGACACAATTACTTATATACAGGGTGTTTCCTGAACATGCGGCAAAAATTCAGGGGATTGTTCCTTGGACTATTCTAAGAATATTTTGTCCTTTGATGATTTTTGAAAAACCTCTTTGTTTCGAAGATACAGGGGAAACAGAATTTTAGATAATAACATTTTATTATGAAAAATTACATGAAAATTTAACTTAACCTACAAAAACTGCTGAAAATGACCACCTCTAGCCAAAAAAACGAATTCAAATGAAATGTTTAATCTGTATTCGTTTACCATCTGAACTTATCAATTTTTAGTAATTGGAATGTTGTTAAACAAATTTAAAAATAAATTGTACCTACTTAGTAAACACAGTGCGGTACGCATTTTTATTTAAACTATTATTAATTTCAAAAATATGAAAAATGTTATTCGCCCTGTATCTTCGAAACAAAGAGGTTTTTCAAAAATCATCAGAGGACAAAACATGCTTAAAATAGTCCAAGGAACAACCCCCTGAATTTTTGCCGCATGTTTAGGAAACACCCTGTAGAATCATTATGATCTATTAAAACATCTTATAGATTCTTTGTCGTAGGTATAGAATTATACCTATACGTCAACAAATATTCAGTTACGAGTACATAACAAAACGATCAAATCAATAATACAATTCAATCAGAAATCCAGCTGTTAATGAACCAATTGAAGTCAAGTGAAACCCTGCTGTAATGTCATAATTTTCTTTCAGAACAAACCAAAATAGGAAGAATAATCTCTTCCAGAATTTCACTGCCACTAGACCATGATTTCCTCAATCCTACCATGGGATGGGGCAACTTCCTTCAACATATCCCGGCATTTCCTCAACTCCACCGGCTAAACCATGAATTAAACAGGTTGAATACCACAAGATCATGGAGTTTCCTCCATATCCAACTAATTGCAGCAATAATAAATAAATTGAGGCACTAAACTCCTACCATAACGCAACAGGGTGTATCGAATGAAATCGTGAGAGACGTTTAATTGATAGGAGAAGAATATACCTAAAGATCATAGTTGAACGTGGAAAAATTTACATACATATTTCATTTTACGCAACGTTTTGAGAATGCAACTTGCTGCTCAAGTGGAATATGCACGTTGAATGTGCGTTGTGTAATAGTTTCAGCGCATTCTTCGGACACTCAGAGATTCACCAGATTGTCTCTACTGCTTCACCTAGAATATGATTCTCGTGTTTTGTTTCTTAACGTTATATACAGGATGTCTACTTTTTAAGTGGACAAGCTAAAGCTTCGAGAGGTGATTATACAAGTAATTTGCAACAAAAAATGTCATATAACACATGGTCGAAATGTTGACGGTTATTCTTCAATTTAACTTTTCTTGATTTCACGAAAAATTTTCCTCTAAAAATATCTTTATTCAGTTTTCCTTGTAGTCTCATCACATTTGACCATATATTCGGAAAGAGCAATAAATTTGCTACAGGATGAGAGAGTCTGTGCAGAAAACACTCCTGAAGTTAACAAAATCAGTCCTATTTTTTCAATGGATTTTTCATGGAAATTAATATGTATGCACACGCTTTCTACTCAGTAAAAAACACCTCATTTAGTGTACTTTCGAATGACATATCAACTTTTGTGCTAGCTGCTCATTCTCCTCTATAATATCATGACCAACCTGATAACAACGAAAAAGTCTAAACATTCCCTGTATAAGTGCTCAATATTATCAAAAATGATTCACTGCAAGTTTTTGCAGAGTAGTATTTTTACTATCGATCGTGGAAAATTTTTTCTAAGGATCTTAATTTCTTTGTGAAAACATATTGAAAAAACAATTTCAAACATCATAACTCGAGAAGTTATGCTTGCGTTTTCAACCATCCACTGTACAGTAACATGAATTCTCTAAAAACATTAATGAACGTAAGTATGTATGTAAATTATGCTTTTTAGTTTAATATAAAAATATCACTAGTGGCTTATTTTCATGATCACATCTTATATAATATAACCATAAGGTACCACTGACGTAGGTAATGTTCAAAGATAATTATTAAAGAGTTGTTAAAATTGGACCAATAGCAATAAAAACTACATAACCATAATTCTTCTCCAGATTACGCTGTCAGAACCCATCTTTCAACATCACTCACAATCCCTCAGATTATAGAAGCAATCAGAACTCAAAGTAACCAAAGGCTCAGTGGTAAAGGTTAACAACCATCACAAAATATAAATCACGAAAAAAATACCTATACCTAATTACATAATAACAACTTCGAATTCAACACTTTTAAATCACCTCTATCTCCAAATCATCCTTTCCCATTTGATTACCCATCATGGTAAATAACAACGAACCTAGTTATAAGCAATTATGGTCATTAAGGATTAAGATGACCCGGAAATTTTTTTTAGCGACCAGTTCAAAGCTAGCTGTGATGATGATTTAGAAATCGTCTCTTTTCATATGAGCACTGGAGATGAGGTAATAATATGAGGATTTTGAGTGAAAGTGATTCTGTAAACAAAAAAGTGAAAAAATATTAATAATTCATCGATGAATGCCGATTTTGCGATGTTGTGAAGGTCACTGTGCCTTTATCTTCACTCTTTACGTAGATGATGTATACTTGACCTCCTAGAGGATCTTAGGTAACTTTCTCCGAGGAATTTTATAATGAAGAATGAAGATGCACAGGGAAATGCTGCTTAGTGATTTCTATTTTCCGGAGACGATATATGTTCCTTCATTGTTTATCGCTGATATAATATTTGGTCTCGAGCGATGAAAGTTTTCACGTTCGTGGTAATATTTCCAGAAAGATTTATATACCGAAAACACCGAGCCTATGTATCGTGTCAATGTGTCATTTTTAGAAGCATTATCAATAGAATTGAATGAATGGAAAACGCCGAGGCCACAAGAAATGTTCGTCAAATTAAAAATGGGATAAATATGTAAATTGAACAATTACGTTGCATTTATATACAACATGTGTTATGGCGACAAGGGTGTTTCATTAGAAATTGAAGATGCCAGGCAAATGCAGCTTACTGATTTCCATTTGCATGAAATGTTTTCAGTTCCTCAATTCTTCATCACTGATATAATATGTTATCTTGAGCGAAGAAAGTTTTGACGTCCATGGTAATATTCCTAGAAGGATATAGCGAAAACTTCTGTAATTTTTCAGTTATTTTGAATGCATTATAGATAGAATTAAATAGATAGATGCCACGAACGGTGTTCGCCAAATAGAAAATGGCATAACTATGTAAATTGAAAAACCTGTTGCATTCATATAAAATGTAGTATGTTGTGAAGGAAGATGTATCGGAAAATGAAGAACCCCTCTTTTCATATGAGCATAGGAGATGAGGTAATAATTTGAGGATTTTGAGTGAAAGTGAATCTGTAAACAAAAAGTGAAAAATATTAATAACTCATCGATGAATGCTAATTTTGCGATGTTGTGAAGGTCACAGTGCCTTTATCTTCACTCTTCTGACAAGAGGATGGTGTATACTTGACCTAGAGGATCTTAGGTAGCTTTCTCCGTGGAATTTTATAATGAAGAATGAAGATGCATAGGGAAATGCTGCTCACTGATTTCTACTTGCGGGAGACGATATCTGTTCCTTCATTGTTCATCGCTGATATAATATTTGGTGACGAGCGAAGAAAGTTTCATGTTCATGGTAATATTTCCAGAAAGATATATAGCGAAAACACCGACCTTATGTATCGTGTCATTTTCAGAAGCATTTATCAATAGAATTGAATGAATGGAAAACGCCGATGCCACAAAAAATGGCAAAACTATGTAAATTGAACAATTCTATTGCATTTATACAACATGTGTTATGGTGACAAGGGAGTTTCATTAGAAATTGAAGATGAAAGGCAAATGCTGCTTACTGATTTCTATATCTGCATGAAATGTTTTCAGTTCCTCAATTATTCACCACTGATATATGTAATATGTTGTCTCGAGCGAAGAAAGTTTTCACGTTCATGATAATATTCCTAGAATGATATATCGAAAACTTCAGTAATTTTTCAGTTATTTTGAATGCATTATAGATAGAATTGAATTAATAGGAAATACTGATGCCACGAACGGTGTTCGCCAAATAGAAAATGGCATAACTATGTTAATTGAACAAACCTATTGGATTCATATAAAATGTAGTGTGTTGTGAAGAAAGATGTATCGGAAAATGAAGAACCTCTCTTTTCATATGAGCATTGGAGATGAGGTAATAATTTGAGGATTTTGAGTGAAAGTGAATCTGTAAACAAAAAAGTGAAAAATATTAATAACTCATCGATGAATGCTAATTTTGCGATGTTGTGAAGGTCACAGTGCCTTTATCTTCACTCTTCTGACAAGAGGATGGTGTATACTTGACCTAGAGGATCTTAGGTAGCTTTCTCCGTGGAATTTTATAATGAAGAATGAAGATGCATAGGGAAATGCTGCTCACTGATTTCTACTTGCGGGAGACGATATCTGTTCCTTCATTGTTCATCGCTGATATAATATTTGGTGACGAGAGAAGAAAGTTTTCACGTTCATGGTAATGTTCTCAGAAGGATAAAGATTATGCATCATGTTATTCTTGAAAGCGTTATGAATGAAATCGAATAAACAGAAAACGTTGATGCTACAAAATGTGTTCTTCAAATAGAAAATGGCATTACTGTGTATATTGCAAAATTCCATTACATTTATACAACATGTATGGTGACATGGGAGTAAGAAATGCAAGGAGAAATGCTGCTTACTGATTTAAACTTGCATGGATGATTTCTGTTCCTTCATTTGGGCTTGAGCGAAGAAAGTTTTCATTTTCATGGTAATTTTCCCAAAAGGGTATAGCAAGAACTCCGTGCTTATGCATTATTATCAGAGGTAATTACACAAGAGCATCAAAATAACCGTTAATTTTGCAAGACGGCGTGCTGTCAAAAATGCTGGTATTCGCTGAAATGCGAAATTATCCGGTTATATTGATGCATGAGTGTAATTCGGGTGAATATTTCCTGACCAACCTGCCAAATTTGACACAGTGCAATTATCGCTGGGCTCTTTCGTTTTATACAATGCAATTATCGCTGTAATTATAGGATAATTGCACTGCATTTGCATAGAATTTAACATTTATTCAATAGAATCGAATAAATAGAAAAGCATTGATACAACATGTAGCGACAAGGCTATAAAAAAGAATTTCTGGATAAGGATGAATCTGAAAGAGAAGCACTGCAAAGAAATGTTCTTTCGGAACTTAAATACTGCAAAGTCCAATAAGTATGTACAGTGGAACCTCGATATAACAAATCGGAAGGGAACCAGTAAATATTCGTTATATCAAGTAATTCGTAAAACTGAGGTTTGTTATATTGAGGTGAGGTTGGTCCAAAATTTGTTATACCGAGGTTTTATTCACCTCGACATTACGTACTCATCTTGTTATAGCGAACTAATTTTGCTCATTTATTTTATATTTTCTTTTTCAAAATAATAAAGTGAATAGGTAGGTTTTTTCTCTTCAAAAATTCGCAGAACAAAACAAAAAGAGGTGAAAAATCAACAAATTGGTATAAAAACCTAAATCTGATTTTATTCATCTTGATTGGAAAAAAAGTCATAAATTTTAGTTTGTTTCCCACGGTTTCAATCTTCTGATGTTTGAAAACTTATCTTTAGATTTTAAAATTGTAGCCAATGAACTTGCGGAAATCCCGAACTTATTAGCTATGTCTAATTTTTTTGTAGAAGGATTTTTGTCAACATAATTAATGATGCTTCGCTTTTCTGCGACAGATAAGGAACGCCTTTTACGTTTCTGAGCCATTGCAAAAAAGTGAGGAGCAACACTGATTACTTTCCATCAACTAACTTCGTATGTATTTTACGTAATACGCGTCGAAACCTGCTGACCGGCTGAATCACATACATACCTGGTTATTGGTGAAAACGTTATAAAGAGGTTTTGAGTTGACGAAATTCGTTAAGTAGAGGTATTCACACTCTTTTTGGTAATTGAAAATTCGTTATAAGGAGGTTGTTCGTAAAAAGTTTTCGTAATGTAGAGGTATGTTTTACATTGACTCTTATGGACGATTCAAGGGGATTATGAAAAATTCGGTAAATCGAGGAAGTCGTTATATTGAGGTTCGTTATATTAAGGTTGCACTGTATTTGGATCTCAACTAGAATCAGTAACGCCTCTTAACTGGCTTTTTAACAGAAGACAAAAGGATAGTGCAGAAACTGTGAGTTGATGTTTTTGAATTTTAGCAGTTTTATCAATAAATTGAATGAATGGAATACGCTGATGCTACAGAAGGGTTCACCAAATAGAAAATGACATAACTGTTTATGTTGTTGATGTTGAACAATTTATGTTACATTTGCATAACCTGAATTGTTGTGTATGAGAATACATATTTGAAGGCGTGAAAAGTATTTGAAACGATTTCACTTTGAAGGTTTGAAGTTATCTAATAAATCAAATATTTTTCGGAAACTGATAAGAATATTTGTAGATTTATAGGTTGAAGCTTGTGTTAACAATGATTAAAAGTTTATAATGCAATGAGATGAAAAAAAAACTGCGATAGTAACAACCTAACATAAATATTTTTCATCGAAAAACTAAACCATTTGAAATATTCATGACTTCATGAGGAAATTTGAGTTGAAAGAGCAAACGCATGTATTACCGGTTCGACTCTTCTTAGGAATGGTTATAACCTCTTCTGCTAATACCTAATACCTTTACTTTCACTTTCTTTGAATCACTTGATTCAGCTTCAAGCTGTGTTGACACTCTTCTTTCAATTCAGGAGTGTGATTCTTTTAATTCAATTCAAAAATAAAAAAAAAACATTTGAAAAAAAAATGAATGTCTCAATTAAAAAAGTTGCAATGTTGGGATGCTTCTAGTTATAAGTGATAGTAAGTTACTGAAACATATTCGTATTTATTCAGGAATAACGGCCAAAATTTTCAATAGTTATTTATAATACAAGTATTTTAAACCGATCGATATTCGATAATTTTTTCATGTGTTCTGAACGAGTAATAGGTAAATTGCAAATTGTTGTCAAAACAGGTACGAGTTCTAACAACTAATAATGAAAAATTACCATGAAACTGTGCGAATCTGATTAATTATAGCATTATTTTGCTCTACAAGGTATGCTACAGAATAAAAGAGATTATAATATAATTCAAAATAATAAAAAAAGTATAACGTGAATCAATTAACACAAAAACTGACCATCATTAAGTTTCTTCCAATCGATAATTTTTCTGGAAAAATACTTCACACTCTATTAAGTTGCTAACACAAAATCACCGAATTGGAAAGACGAGCAATCGTACATCATCTAATTACCACAAATAACATGTTTCTTCTCCTAATTTTCAGCTTTTCATCCCAATGAACTGAACTATTAATTCTCGAATTATTTGAATAATTTCTCGACAGATTGATGCTCTAATAACATTGTATAAATTACAAGTTTGCAAGCTATTTATATGGTTTTTTCTTTACTTCAGCTAAACAGTCCATTTGAATATGATTTATTTAATTTGGGATAATTATCAAATGAGTTATTATGTATATGTATGTACTACATACAAATTATCATAACGATTTTATGCATAAATTAGATTGTTAGTTCGATACAATTAGATTTTATTAGGTTTTTCTGAAGAGGTGATCAAATTGTTGTAGCAGAAGGGGCCACAACAATGATGATGAAAACGTTATCGATTTTTTTTATATGTGACCCGGAAAATAACGGTGGCCATCAAAAAGTTAATCTGATATACTTCTGATGCTAAAAATCTGCGAGGTACTAAGTTCATTTATTATATGCCCGAGGAAATTAAACGAAAAACCCCTCTGAATTCCATTTAGGAGTTCATTCATCAATATGAGCAATTGCTTTCGATATGGAATTATTACATTTTCGGATTTTTCACTTAAAACTGTTCTGAGAAAAAATTTATCATATTTTTGTGGCCGTATACATTGATTTCTGACAACCTACTTCTAACTTACCACGATTAATCCAGTCATGTTTTTCGAAGAAATAAAAAAAAATAACTCCATATTTCTTCGATATTCTCTTTTGAAATAGTTCGTTAGAAATATGCAACATATATTATTCATTTAGTAGTACAATGCAATCCTTAAAACAATGGATGGGAATTTCAATAACTAACTTTCCCATATATAAGGCTCGTTCATTATTATGCTTAGATTTGAAACAACTCATTGAATCATGTCATATTTTAAGATTATAGGTACAGAAATCTTCAGACAAAAGGTTGCGAACATGTTTCCCATTCAAAAAATTTTGCCAGAAAGCAAAGTGTGCAGCTTATTTTCAATTTGTATTCCTTAACTTGCCATATACAGGATGTTTCAGAATAACGTCATCGAACGCCAAAGGGAGATTTTTCAGCTTATTCTAAGAAGAAAAGTTCTTATAAACATGAGTCCGAAAAGGTTCCGTTACCTAGATACGAGATGTCAAAGTTCTAGAAAATTTTTTTAAATATTTGCTGAATCCATTCAAAATGCTCTATGAAAATTGAGAAAAGATTGAAATTATCAAGTCAGGGGCGTAGAATTTTGTGGTGTCTTAGTAGAGTTTTACCCCTTTTTCTTAACGGGATAGCACAAATGAAAAACCTAGTGTTTTTTTGACAAACGTTATGTCCTGCTCGACTTTGATAGGTATCTCTAACCGTATCAAAGAAAAACACACTTGAACATTGAAAAACACCAAGGACAAGTTAAGATACATTAACTTTTTTCTACATACATGAATTGAGACCCTCAAACTCTACTCAGTTGACTTGAAATTGTTATTCTTTTCTCAATTCATACAGAGCATGTCAAGTGGGTTAAACGTATAAGTACCAATTTTCAGTTCAAAAGTAAAATTCAATTTTGAAAAAGTCTTTCTCAAAATTGTTGCAGAATAAACGTTCGCACCAAACTAGTCTTATATTAAAGACCGCACTTTGAGATTGAAAAAAATGTTAAGAGGGAAAATCAATTAATGACTCAGAAAAAACTGATTCTATAATCTAAGTCATAAGAACGTTTCAGAGAATTCTGAAATTTGAAAAGATAAGATTTTCAAATTACTGAATTTCAAAATATCCACATTTTCACTATGTCCTGGTGATCAAGTTTTGTATGGTTAAGAGTGGTTTTTAAAGCAGAAAAGAGCGTAGGGAATACGGAATGTCGAATTCAAAAAAGCATAGGGGCCTGCTCTTGACGAAATCCCAAATTCATGGATTCGTGAATTTTTCCCAATAACAATCAGTAAAAGAATACTGGTCTGATTGCAGTATTCTCCAATTACAAATTGTTAATTATTTCCTAAATTTTATACCAAAATCTCCTTTCAGTCACATCTCTGAATAGGTAGGTAATCAAATTAATTTCCATTTGATGTAGGTATCACAATCCTACTTGAAAAATAAGTTGAGGGTTCTAGGGCGTAGAGGTTGAGAAATATAAAATTGAAAAGACTAAAGAAAGCCCTGAGTAGGTGCTTTTGAACGCTCGTTTATTGGTGGAGCAATGAGGTTATTACCTCAAAATTTTGTATATGACTCAAGATTGATACGTTCATTATATCAATCTTCCTTCATTCACAAAATGAATTTCACTGGAATCGGATATCTTGTTATGGAAATATGAAGTTTTTTCTTTTCAATTTTCTATACTTCCATTTATACTATGGCCACAAAACTTTGCATGAGGCTTATTATGAGAATCTTGCATGTGGGTGCAAAATTTCATTTCAATTTCGATTGATATATTGAGGAACAAAAATTTGGAATGGTCATATTTTATGGAACACTCTGTACGATTTGGCTGGTTAACAAACTTAACCGAGGCATGGCTCTAGGACGAGTAACATCCTTTCGGAAGTTGTCGTGCTAACGAACGGACGGACGGCTGGTCCCACAGAGATAATTGAATTTGACCACGGATTCGTCTTCAGGAAGTCGAACACTATCGTTTGAGACGATTTTCGGCTCAAAATTCGAAAATTACAGACATTTGGATAGAGAACGATAAAGCACTTCGTTTAAGTAGAACGAGCGCTCAAAAAGCATGAGATAAATTACTTTTGAAATTAAAAATCGAAAGATAATTCTTCGCATAAGAATTATTGATATCTTTTGGCGCTCTGTATATTGATATACTTGTGTACCCTTACTATAGCTTGTTATTATTGCCGAATGTCATAAATTATAATTATTACTTACGGAAGAGGAAACCGCAGCCTGCGATTTAGCAGCATCCACACACATCACCAGGAGTACACATCCCAGAAGAGATCTGTTGATTTTCATCTTAGCGCGACGATTGTCCGTTCTCAACATCATTTGAGTCAAACCGAGTTCGAACTGATCATTTTCCGGATTATGAGTTACTTTTACGAACCTCCCTCTATTGTCTCTCGTACCTCCTGGCCGAAGATAATCGGATCCCTCTTCTTTCTCTGGGGACGACGTCCACTGGCGTAGAAGACGTCGCGCGGATGTTGTTTCCTTCCCCACCAGGTAGAATGACTGTATGAAGAACCTGTCTCTTTTGGTACTGTTTGATGAAGAGGATTTTGTGTAATTTTTATAAAGGGTGTTTCTGAATTGATGCGAAAGATTTAAGGGGATGAGTCCTCAGAATATTTTATGAAAGAAAGTCCCTACAAATGTAGTTCCGGAAATGCATTGTTTCCAAGATACAGGGTGTTCAAGTTTTACTTTAAAACTGACTGAAAAAGTGGAGTATTTGTAGTTACTTCAACACATTTTATAGTAGAGTTCTACGTTCAGATGTTTTATTTTTTCAATAAAAAAGTACCCCACGCGATAAAATAGACCGAGGAGATTTTTCGTCACAAATTGAACGAAGAATTTAAAAATAATTGTTAGATCAGAATATCTCAGTGGCTTTCCAGTTTTTTCAGTTTGTTTATAAGTGAAACTTTAATACCCTGTATCTTAGGAGTTAGGACGATACATAACCGGACCTACATTCATGGACATTTTTTTTTCATAAAGTGATCTGAGGAATCACTCCCTTAAATTTTTCGCATCAATTTAGAAACACTCTGAATGAGGCATTTAGCTATATTAGCTATACCAATATATAATCTGTTCACGAAAGTTTGAGCGCATAGTAGGCGTTTGTTTATTTATCTGAAGTTGGCAGTATTTGTTGTCATAACGTAAAATAATGTCAACGTTGCCGAATGTAGGGGAGAGTCGGGTAATTGTGCGCACCTAAGCCAAAATTGAAATATTTCAGAAATTACAAACGATTGAACTTCTAGATTTTTCGTCAAGATTCTTTAATGGTTTGGCTATAAGTTGCTCTAGTATATTTGAAATAAAAATGCATGTTATGAGTTTAAAATATAAAATTTGAAAAATGAACATTGCGCACAATTACCCGAAGTATGCGGCTAATGGTGCGCATTGAAAACAGGAACCAATAACACAATTTTTTGGACATGAGAAGGTACTCTTTTATTGAATAAGAGAAAAAATAATAAATAAACGAAACTCATTGTCTTCCGTTTCCAGATCGTCCAACTCGTCATCATTATAAAGCTCACTTTCTGATATATCTTCAGATTCACTGCTCTCTTCGAACAATTTTCTTTTTGTACTTCTCTTCTGACTTGCTTTGTGTCCTTTTATAAAATTTTTCCTATTTTTACTTTGTTCTTCTTTTTCTTTCAATTAACCGTGCCTAAATGCTAATCCTGCGCACTGCGCCCAATTAACCGAAATGAGTAGTTCAACTTTTGAATCCTATAAAACAGTAAAAAAACTTTTTTTGCCTAAACTAAATATATCAGTGTCAAGGAGACTAATTAAGCAATCTATTGAAGAAAACGGTTTTTTAAAAATGTAAAAATTGTAATACTTACGGCTTATTTTCACTGAGACATTCACTACTGCAACACATACGTGAACAACCAAGTGGTCATTTTGGATATAAAAGGTGCAGTAACTTACCCTTTTTGTATGTGAAAGAAAATAATTTCATCAAGAGATGGCTTCTGCATGATGAATACGAAATTATATTACCCAATTGTGGAAATAAAGGTATGCGCACGATTAGCCGCTGCGCACAATTACCCGACTCTCCCCAACTTGCGATTTATCAGAGAACTCTATGCAATATTGACAACATTGCGTATCAATCTGAACAAGAAAATAAATAACATAACCTAAAATTTTAATATCCTCAGAATATGTGGAATATGCTAAATTTCCATGGCCAACCGACGGCTCAACCTTTCGTGAACGGACTATACTGTTTGGTTTGGACAAAATCAGATAGAGATATACTAATTTGAATTGGATAGATACAGCTATGAAAGATAACCTACTTTGGAATGGTACCTCATTACTTTTACTTTCTGTAGACAAACTGAAAATACTTCGGGTAGGTACTTAAAAATACTCTAAGTATCCTGGGTACTTTTGGAGATTCGAGTGTCTTAGAGGCTCTTTCACCAATTGCTGATGAGTTAGTGACAGCTATCTTATATAGATATTATTAAAATAAATATTATATCTCTATTCATTGAAATTGAAGCTACCCAGCTAGATTTTTCAGTCTGGAAAATATTTTTTTCATGAAATTTATGATATTCTACATTAAAATCTGGAGTACTTCGATGTAATAAATACAAATTTTTTGCGTTATCAGCTTGAGCTTGGCGTTGCAATGAAAAACGACGTTTTGGATATGTAAAATGTATAGATATATTTACAAAGTGTTTGATTTCTTCTGTGAAGAAAGGACATAAAAAAATATTGTTTTCTAGATGGGGATAACGAAAATGGAGAGCCTAAATTCATTTTACCCCACCCGGAGGGTAAAATGACACATTTTCATCTATTTCGGATTCCAAGTCATGTGCTCACTAAGCATATAAACAGCATTTTATCCAAATATCACCCTATCTGGATTAAATGTATAGTTTTGTACAATATATGCACGCAAAATTTTTTTCTCTATCGTCAGAAGATAGAAGTTCTTTTTCCTCATCTGACTCCAATTTTGTGAGTATCTTTTTGTTACTTTTCTTTTTTTCTCTACTGAAATATACATTTTTCGTTAATTTTCTTCTTGAGTATCTTCGCATATGGAGTTGAGTGTTTTGAACACCAATTTTGTTGGTATCTTTTTGTTACTTTTCTTTTTTTCTCTACTGAAATATACATTTTTCGTTTATTTTCTTCTTGAGCATCTTCGAAATTTGGAGTTGAGTGTTTTGAACTGGATATATGGTATGTCAATTTGCCCTCTCAGACCCATGTCATTTTACCCCACTATATCACTCGCGAAGCAAAACGCAATTAAAAAAAACAACGAATTATTTATAAGATCTGAAGGGTATAATTTCAAAACGATTAGTAAAGCAAATAATAACAAAAGTTTCAATTCATCTTCTCAAAACACTAGAAAGTTAAAGCAGACTTCATTGCGTCATTTCGAAAACTTTTCGATATCTAAAAGACGTGTATACCATGCGATAGACCAATCAATACTGAAATTCAATTACAAAATCTCAGACACCTTTTGCAACAGTATATTCGTTTTTGATCGCAATTGCACGTCGATTTGAGGGAAAACAAGCGCAAGGTCATTTTACCCCACTGTGTCATTTTCTACACCCTTCCCCTACGACAATTCAAACTTTTTGCTTTTCATAGTAACCCAATATTTAATATTACGAATATCAAAGCCCCATTATTCGCGTTTATTATGAAATTAATTAAAATGAGTCGAATTTGAGAGGATTTGCGGAAAAATAGTATGTATACCTCGTAGGAAAAGCCACATTCCAGGACTCGGCTTATGCCTCGACTAAACAATTTTCATAGTCGCCCAGGAATGTAAGGTTTTTCCTACCCAGTAAACAATATAAGTATGTACTAATTATTCACAGACTGTATATCGAAAAAATTTTTCGACTAGGATCCTCTCCTCATAACAGTCGGAATAAAAAATTAAAACATAGCAATTAACTCCGTGAGAACTTTTCCAACAGCATCGATTCATCATGACCTTTAACTAGAAATTATCTACTAATGAGAAGTCCGGTCGGATCCATGTCTACTCATCTTCTATCTTTCTGCTACTATTACGACATTTCAACAACTCTTTTCACTTTCGATTTTCAATGGAATTTTTTCACGAAGTCACCAAAGCAATTAAAAACTGTGGTTGCAATTCCGGCCAAATCTGAATAAATCATGAGCGAAATCGGCTGTATATTTGGAATCCTCAACATCCCGAGGCGATGCAAGATCTTCTCCCGATGTCTACCTGTTTATCGATTAAACTTATCCGAAGAAGTTCGAGATGCGTTATTCACACATGCGGAAGAAAGTGATGACCAATCTTCGTCTCCAGGTGAAAAGAATTATGAAATCATTGGCGTAGGTAAACTTTACGATCTCCATTCGAAACCGAAGAAACTATTTCAGGTTAAAAGTTACTTAGTGATGATTCAACATTAAAATCAGTGTTTATTATATTCAGTAATAAGTACTTACTTACTGTTACGGAAATGTCAAGTCAAACGAAAGGTGAATGAGGCATAAGAAGTTTCTTTTTTTTTCTGGTATATGAAGATACTACTATAAAGATTTTAAACTTACGAAATTGAAAATAAATACTAGCTGTTCGTTTTTCTTGAAAAACATCGATAAGTTGGAGGAATAGGAAGATCATGAAAAAATAAAAATAAATTTGATTATAAACGTCTACTTGAAATCATTCACACTTTTGATTTTGAAACTATCGAAATTTGGATATTCAGTTATTAATTCTGTTTTGGTTCATAAAATCTAAATCGATCAAATAAGAAAAATAGAACTGAGACCATCTATATCTTTTCTTGAGTTAATACACTTGTAATTTTGTGATATTCGAACCATTTGAAGAAAACTCCTTTTTCGTAAATCTTTCTCGGTATCAGTTATTGTTACATCTATAAAATTTGGTTGATGTAGCTCTTGTAAAGAATGTATAGCTAGAGCTAGGTAGGTAGGAACTTGAAAAACTGACCCATTACCTACATGATGATTTTGATTTAGATCCATGGAATCTCGAAAAAACAATGGAAGGTATTTTCAACCAAGAAATAAACATGTCTGACATCAGAGGAAGAATTTAACTAGTGTTAAGAAAGTTAGTTCTTTCTCCTCTGAATTTCTGACGATATATGCACTTTCAAGATTTTCCGTTAAATATTTGATTTTGCACATATCAGTTGCAAATACCTATATTACTTTGCTTGATGATAAACATATCATCAATGATGAAAATATGGTACAATTTAAAAAAAACTCCATATACAGGGTGTTTCCTAAACATGCGGCAAAAATTCAGGGGATTGTTCCTTGGACTATTCTAAGAATATTTTGTCCTTTGATGATTTTTGAAAAACCTCTTTGTTTCGAAGATACAGGGGAAACAAAATTTTAGATACCTAATAACATTTTATTATGAAAAATTACATGAAAATTTAACTTAACCTACAAAAACTGTTGAAAATGACCACCTCTAGCCAAAAAAACGAATTCAAATGAAAACCATGTTTAATCTGTATTCCTTTACCATCTGAACTTATCAATTTTAAGTCAAAAAACTGGCCGTTTTTAGTAATTGGAATGTTGTTAAACAAATTTAAAAATAAATTGTACCTACTTAGTAAACAAATTGCGGTACGCATTTTTATTTAAACTATTATTAATTTTAAAAATATGAAAAATATTGTTCGCCCTGTATCTTCGAAACAAAGAGGTTTTTCAAAAATCATCAATGGACAAAACATGCTTAAAATAGTCCAAGGAACAACCCCCTGAATTTTTGCCGCATGTTTAGGAAACACCCTGTATAACTGTATACATATAATTCAAATATTCGTATTGTAGTTTTTTTATTCAAAATATAATTTTTTTACCTTATATCGACTTTAATTTGAAAAAGCATCTTAATTTTCAAGTCTATATAAAGTGAAAAAAGAATATTTTGAATAGAAACAAAACAGTACCTATGTTTGGTACATAAAAAAGTGATTTTTACCAAATTTCTTAATTTTTTTGTTACAACTAAAAAACAAGTAAACAGGTAGAAAATTATCGACTCTTGTCTAGGTAAAGAACTCAAGGAATACCTATCGAAGCAATTTATTACGGAAACCAAAAACTGTATCTAAATCCCCAATCTGAATATTATCAACGCAATATTTCCCTCCACTTCTTATTGCCAAATAATATCGAATTGACCATTATGCAACTTCAATAACAGTGGTTAACATTACATTGCGTTCAAATACAATAACGGCATTTCTCCTATTCCACGACTTCATTTTTTCGGTTTCCAAATTTATCGACTCTGTTTTAATAGGAATTCGAACCTGTAATTTTAGCCAACCAAAATGTGTATTTTAACAGATTACCATCGTAATGGATGCATTTTTGTGGGTATACCCTACAGCGAATTATAATGACAATTTTTTGAAGGTTTTCTTCAACACTTTCGGCTACAGCAGCAATATTCTCGGCTGTTCTTAAGCGACGTGCACGGGTTTTATTCTTCATATCACTAACTTGTCTCAACAGCTCGAATTTTTCCACCTAATTCTTTATTGCGGTCCGACAAGGTGCTTTACGAAAACTCAAAAATGTTCGAGTTTTAAGAACCTGCCGAATTTTCACCATTTTATAGTGAATTTTAATAATTTCAATGCGTTCTTGAATCGTGTATCGTTCCATTTTTATTAATGGCGTAGTTTCTAATTGTCAAATATCAAAAAATTACAGCTTCAAATATGACATCTACCGAAATAGCGGACTACTCAAAATAACACCTGTTATTGGAAAACCCTTCATTACTGATGAAAAAACTATCTGCGTAATTTTTCACGGAAACCAAAAACTGTTTCTAGAATCCCCCGTCTGAATAATATCAGTGTAATATTTCCATGCCTTTAAAGAAAGCTATTGCCAAATAATATCGAATTGACCATTATGCAACTAAAAACGCAGACGTCATTTAAATATGCATTCCCAGAACAATTGAATAAAATTTAATAAAACGACCTGGAACACTTTGCGGTTAAGTTTTAGATAACTCAATTCGTCATAGGAAGATAAGTGCTTCAAATTGCTTTTACATAAATTCAATAACAGTGGCACTTCCTATTCCTCGCTTTATTCCATGAAAAAAGTGAAGGTATAATTTACGCAACTTGGTGTGTCTGCTTTAGTATGCAGGGAAATATGGAGGAAGATAATTTCGATGTGAAATGAATTGTGCTTCATCTAATTAGGATCGGATTATAGCGGGGACCAAGACAAATTATCACCTATTGGATAACGGAAGTTGTTACCTCTGTATTTATCTCTTCTGGGGGAGATTGATGAACGCAATTTATGATCACAGAGATGTCGGAAAGAAGTAGGTATCTCACATATTTTCTTATTGCAGCAAAGAAGTAGCTACTATCCTCAGATCAATTAAAAAAAATTATTGATCAGAACTAGTATCATTCATGAAATGAGCATGTTGATACTGGTACTGGCAGAGCTAAAAGGAATCTAATGGCGTGCGGACGTCTAGCGGCAAAAATTGGGGTTATATCCCAAAAATACTGCGATGGATGTACGTCATGATTGCGAGACCTATAATCACATATGGGGCAGTAGCCTGGTTTGCCAAGGCAAGTCAGGTGAGTATGAGAAAAACACTCGATAAAGTACAGATAATTGCCTGTGTTTGCATCACTGGAGCTATATGAGAACGTGCCCACCTCTACCTACAGTAATTGATAGGGTAGTCCATGAGGCTATCCTCAGAATATCTAAGGAAGGTACACATAATGAGAGAATAAAGAATCAGAGAGTCTGGTCCTCTCTGAACAACTACATCTCATCTGCGAACCTCCCTAGTGATGTAATGGTCAAGAAAGTAAGCACTGAGAAAAACTTCAGGACATTGCTAAATAAAAGAGAGGAATGGGAACGGAAATACACCGACTAAAACTTCAAAGAAAATACCGTAAAATGATATACAGACGGTTCCAAAACCTCTACAGGAGCTGGCGCTGGGATACTTATACGAACCAAGTACAAAGTGTGCACTGTCGATAAGGCTCCTATATGAGCGTCATTCAAGCGAAAATCTTAGCTATGGAAAGATGTCTAGATATAAATCTGAAAATAAACTATCAGAAGTGCGATATAGTCGAGCTGCTATTAAAGCACTGAGCTCCTACGTCATCGACTCAAAGATGATCTGAGAGTGCCGGAACAAACTCCAATGAGGTAGGCAAGAAAAATAAGGTCTTTTTAACCTGGGTTCCCGGCCATTCGGGAATCTAAGGAAACGAAGAGGCTAATACACTTGCCAAAGAGGGCGCATGAATGTCACTCATTGGCCCAGAACCCTTCTGTGATATAGGTAAATGTACCTATAAGAAGGAATTTCTGGAGAAGGAGAAAGCAGAGAGAAAAAAATCTCTCCCAGGGATGGATCATTCCACTAAGTTCCTTCGGATCCAAAAGATATCTGGATCTTGGTAAGAAATAATTACACCTCCTCACTGTCTTTCTTACAGGACACTGTCGCCACAGGAAGCACCTGTTGAGGATGGGATTATCGGACACTGGCGAGTGAAGGTTCTGTGGGGAGGAGGCAGAAACCCCGATTCACCTAGTCACGGAATGCTTTGGCATTGCGACTATTGCGAGCCTAAGGAAAGAATGCCTTGGGCGAGAAACGCGTAAAAGTTAGGAACTAGCTTCGTTGAAGCTTTCACAGATATTGGATTTCTTCAGATCTCTGGAAGGGGATAGTGTGGACGCAGCTTAATAGTGTCCCTCTTTCCCTAGAAACCAGCAGTGTTGGCCAGAAACCGATGCCTGGTAGACCCAGAGTAACATCTGCAGGTGAAGACCGTATCGCAAATTTTACTGGAAGGAATCGGTGTCTGTGTTAAAAATTGGATGAATTTTTACCCATCCCTGACATAATATATTCATTTTTCTGTGGACTGGACGTTAACTGTTAACCTCTATTGGCGAATCCAATTAACATTGAGGGCGCTGCGAACTGTAAACAAACTTTGACGTTTGTCAGTACTATTTTCAAGATTAGTATGGCGAGATAGAGGTTTTTGTACGTTTTTCTTGAAAATCTATATATTTATTGGACATATTGAAATTAAATAAGTGGATTGTGGTTAATGCTGTATAAAGTTATAAAATTAAGGTGAAAAAATGGGTTCTTTCAGTCTAATCCTTGGCGAAATAGACAGTAATTCAACAGGAACAATGGTGCACTATTTGAGCTTGAACCCCATTTGGGGGCTGCACCCAATAAAAGATGCATAATAGAAGGTGAACAAGTCCTCAATTATAAGAACCTAATATTGGTGGGCATTGTAGTTATTGGCATTAGCGTAACTAGAGCCGACTCATGGGGGGTTACCTTGCTAGTTTACTGGTAAAAAAAAAGAGAGAGAGAACCCCCCCCAATGGGGGGGGTTGTATCCCCAATAACCCCCCCCCTGGGTACGCCAGTGGTTATTGGTCCTTCATCAAAAGGAGAATACCTCTTCGTTATAGTCAATTACTATAGCCGCTATAAAGTAATTCACATAATGCGATAAATAACTGCTGCTAATACCATAATGATATTGAAAGAGATTTTTTCAAGTTTGGGAAACCCTCTGTCAATTAACAATTATCCAATTGTTGAAAGGAAGAGATGTAGTGTATGGATTGCTAAAACGAATTCAGATCCAGATGTAGTTGAACGAGGTACTCTTGAAGTTGAGAGATGACTATAATAATATAGTAACTGGATCGGAAAGTGAATACAGGTATTGGCAGAACGTAACAGATGTATCATTCGTATATATAGTTTGACTGGGAAAGTAAACACACAGAGTTAAGTTAAATAGTATTTTATTTCAACCCTATCAAATAAAGTGTATAAAAAGTGTGATTGTACAGGCATAATGGATGAAAAAATTAATAATGGTGTTTTTTGATCCATGAAAATAATGGCACCTTGCCTTCAAACTTGTGCTTTACTAACTGGGAAACCCCATGATATATGTGATCGGTCAACAATTTGTTTATCCAGGCCTTTCTTGTATCAAAGGCATTGGTGATATGAACTGATGCTGCATTTTTCTTAGGAAACCTGTGAAAATGTATAGTCCTATTCTCGCTTTTTGTAGATAAACAATTGAAAATACAACAGTTATGCACTGTTCTTTTACGATTAGAAGAACTGTTCCATTTGTTCACTCATGATGCACTAAGATGTGACTGAAAATAATGTTTATTATGAAAAATTCTAGATTATTGTAGATTATATTAATGAATTAATGCACAACCCAGTAGTTAAAAACTATGAAATTGCATTTCTGAATCGTGAACTGAAAAACTTAGCTCCAAACAGAATCTTTCAACCTAAATCTCTATATATTCATTTGAAAGCACTAATATAAATACCTTTTCGGATATTTTTCCTTACTCAATATTTTTGCTGCAAAATCCAGTACAATATAACAATAATCACAATATAATTACTCCAAATAATGATAAAAAACACTTCGTAAGTCGGGACAACCAAACTAAACAGTGAAACAGTACTGACAAAGTAGGTTCGCGAATTAACCACCAGAGAGCGTCTAGATTTTTGGATTCGCCAATTACACTCTCGGCACAGAACATATAATAACAGTTCCTTTCCTTGTAAGACGAGATGTCGGAAAGACTAATGTCACCGCGTCTTGCTTTGGAACTCAAAGTTAATTAAATACATCGCATCAGTCTAAAAATATTGTGTTACAGTTTAATAATAAGTCTAAATAATCTTTTTTAGAGTATATATGTGTGAATTTATGTGAGGATTGTGTGGATTTTGGAAGTTACACTTTGTCGGGGTAACCCACGTGGGATGGTATAGGTTCATCCTAGACTCCTCAGCCCCAGGAATCATCCCACAGCATATTGAATATACATAGTTTATTTATCGAATTTACGTGATTTTGGGCACATAGCATGACTGCTGAGCCTAATTCCTGATCTGGTACACAACAGGGGGGTTTTGCTGCTGCCCAGATTAGGGACCTGAGAAAATCAAATCAAATCAACATATAATAAATCTCTCGGTCAGCTCATTTATCCGCGATAAGCGTTTAGGTGATGTTTTCAACTTCGAGTTAAAGTTTTCTCTAGTGCTTAGCTAGCTAAAAGACGATTCTCAAATAAGTTTCAGACATGTCTGTGAAATTTGGCCTAGCTTCTCCACCTCCAACTGAGGACGATGGTGAACTTTTGGTCCCACGTGCGAAGGTCCTCCACTTCCTCACAGCCTGAAGTCGCACGTGAGACCCGATCAACTGGACTCACCAACAACCTGAGGCTCAAAGTGATGGCACAGATAGAGTCCACATCATGAAGGACATCCTCTCGAAGCTGTCCAGCGATTCACTTTGGACGTTAGGACTGTCCCAGACCCAGGAGTTGCACAAGACTTTTGCTAAGACCCACTCCTACTTCGAATCAGCATGACCTGAATCTTGTCCACAAGTACTTTGCATCCTCTATTAGGAGTATTCATTCAGTTCAAATACTCAGGTGCGGTTGTTGACAGCAATGACAATGCCCGGATATCGATGACCTAGGCCATTATTTGAATGGGTCCCGCCAGAACAGAGAAAAATTGCCTGATATTGCAATCCCCACCTTCTCAGGTGATTTTTCAAAATGGACTGCTTTCCGTGACCTTTTTCAATCTTTAGTGATCAAAAATACCTAGATCACTGATATTGAAAGGTCACACTACCTCAGAAGGTAGCTTTCCAGTGACTCTCTCGACACAATCTCCAGTATTCTCTTAATGGAAGCTTCGTTTTCCATAGCATGGAAGAAGCTCATTGAGAAATATGAAAGCTTCTTTCGTCTCAATATTCCAAACTTCTCTCATTCTCATTGGCGAATCAAAAGATTTCTACCATCTCATCTCTGCGTCAACTACTTGACAGCATTGTTAACTCCATCCGAAGCCTAAAATCTCTAGGTGAAAATCTAGAGCTGAATAACAATCTCTTGGTGTTCCATATCTTTTCTCTTTAACAAGAACTCTTTTGGTACTTCTTTGTGTTTGTAAATAGATTTACCCTATTTAGATGTTGTTTAATTTGTACATAATTTTTATTCATGCGAATATCTATTTATTTTGTGAAGTGTTTGATGTTTAATAAATATTTTATTTTACAATCTTCGACTTAATCATTTCGTATCAGTCCACCCTTTAGTTTTTGCCAAAAATCTTTACAACTAGAGTTTTGAACGGTCTGTAATATACTTTAAGGGCAAAAAGACCTTTACTCGTAAGAGTAGCTACCACCTGGACATAGAGCTACCCTTCGGCAATAGAACACCATCAAGACTGGTTTTACCACAATGCTGCAACGTACATACAGACGAGGGACACTTCACAAAGTGATAGTCGACTAGAAAGGGTTTGGAGGGATCCAGACAAACTAGAGCGACTCAGTTTCGTCCAGGCAGTTGTGTCCTTTCAAGGCGGATCAATGTGCTAATGTGCTGGGAGTGTGTAAGGCTCGGTCGCCAAACTCATTATCGTTGAACGCTCTAGCTAGACAGTCAAAATTTAGTATATCTTACAGTTTATACAATAAATTCAGCATTCTGAGGATGTTCACGACAATTTGTATCGATTAAGCTGAAGGTTTTGTATTTTATTTAAAGGAATTTAAATCTTTGTAAAAAAGTATGTATTTTTTTTATTTGATTCTCACGAAATTCCGTTCCGAAGTTATTCTTTAAATAAATATTTGTATCGTTATTCCCCAGCTTAATATAAAATTACGGCCCAATCGGAATTGTTGTTCAAAATATCCGAGAAAAAAAATTCAAATCTCTTTATCTCAAAATCTACTCGCCAATTTAATCCATTAACGAAATAATCGGAGATATTTCATTCCAGATACCATGCAAGTACCCAGAAAGTTTTAATTCATTCCGTCACAAATTGAATAGTTTTAGATTTTCTGTCCGGAGATCATCACGAAATTTAATAATACACAGTAAAATTTGGAACCAATCGAATTTGTAGTTTCAAAAATATTCGAAAAGTAATTTCATATCACCATAACTCGAGAACTATAAGGCGGATTGGCTCCATTTACGAACTAAACCAAGCTATTCTGACACTGCATTCACCTTAGAAAGTTCAAAAGTCTGGGACTATTAAGTTCAAAAGTTAGAGAGTTCACAAACGACAAGCAGAATTATTTCTCTGACTACAAATTTTTCATCAGTGATCAGCCTTAGAGATATCTGGGTAAACTGTTCCCCTAGAAACAAGCATGCAAGAAGGAATTAGAAGAAATGAAACAACTTATACTTTGCGATAGGAACTTTTTAGTTTTGAATTAAAATACTATGTACAAATTTTTTTCTTAGGAGGACATTCTGAGGAGTTGGATTCATCTTTTAACAAATAACTTAGGTCAGTTTCAACTTCTATTTCTTGTGGTTTTTCCCCTCTAAAAACCGAATGGCTAATTTAGTACTGATTCAAAATTTACATATGTATTTACTTACTTAACAAATAACCTTGCACCAATCAATCCTTTCAAAACAGCTTTGTTGCCATCTACTAATAAAGTGCCACCTTCTCTGAGGCCTAGAACTGCTTTTGCATGTTCCATCTCAAGAAATTGTGTAATTCGTTCTTCTCTTGTTTCACCTTTATGCTTGGAGTCTGGTTCTGGATCCACATAATGTGGATTGATATTAAATGGTACTAAACCAAGAGCATCGAAGCTAGGGGGGTAAACAATTGGCATATCATTCGTTGTGTGGATACTTTTAGTAGCAACATTTGTTCCTGCATGAATTATATTCCTCAACAAATTATGTTAAAGTATGACCTTTTTCAGATGAAAAAGTTAAAACACTACCTGCACTAGTGCCCATATACGGCATTCCTTCATTTATGACTCTAGATTTGATCAAATCAACAAGTTTATTTTCGTATAAGGTTTTTAATAATAGGAAGGTGTTTCCACCTCCTACAAATATTGATTTGGCAGATTTTACACATTCTACAGGATCAGCCGACTCATGTATTCCAGTCATTTTAAAACCTAGAAGTGTTATTCAAAATATTTGATATATTTTCAGATGTTATGAATGTTTTACCCCAGTTTGTGAAAACATCTTTCACTTTCTTCAGATAAGAATCATAATCCTTTAAGGCATATGGTATGAATAAAACCTGGTCTACTTGATTTCTAGAATAAATTGAAAATTTATCATTATTACCGTGGAGAATTAAAAACATACTTTTGTAGAAATTCCTTCACGTCTTGGGCAGCATACTGCAAATACGAAAACCCATGGACATTCGAAGAAGATAGCAATAAAATTTGTCGTTTCGCCATATTCGTGCTTATAAGATAATAATGTTATGAAGGAATGGATAGTTTTATCAATATAAATATCAGGTATTTACTCAACCAACAATTTAATCTATGGTAATTCAATCCATATCTGGGAAGTTGGAACTTTTGAGCTCTCGTGAAACAAACAAAAGTTGTCAAAGTCTTTGGTTATGTTATGATTGTGTTTTTGAACTACTGAATATTTAACGTCAAGGTTCAATTGAACTAAATAATGCGCAGACAAGTTGACGTTGACAACTGACATATTTGTGTTTTGTGATTTTGCCAGTTCGTTGAAGAGGTTATCAAATTGTTGAAAACAGCTAGAAAAGTAAACTTTACTGGATTATTCGTTTCAAGAAATGATATAAAAAGTTAAATAATCATCATAAATATGGTATCCAGAAAGTTGGGCTTGTGTACAATAATTTTCCCCGCATTTTTGAGACTGAACGTTGAAAATGTCTAAATTACAAAAACGAAAAATAACGTCAAACCTTACTACTAAAAGTAAAGCGTTATCTACCACTAAGACAAGGCCTAGCGTTTTTGAACGTTTGGGCACCAAAGCTAATACTATTCATACCAAGGAGTATTGCCATCATTGGGCTCAAAACGGTACGTGTCCCTACGGCAAAAGTTGTAAATATTCAGTAACACATACCTTAACAAGTCCATCTAAACAAAGAGCAGCTAAAACACAAAGTGAAAAGGGTAGGCACAGTAAGGATGCTCATAAGAGATTACATCCTGGAGAACCTGGTGAAGATTGGGACTGGAATCCTGAACAATTAGAAGACGCAGACCCGGATGACCTAGAAAAACGTAGAGCCGAATTGCAGAGAGAATTAGAATTACAGATGAAGATGGAAAAAGCAAGGAAAAAGGAGAAAAAGGTAAAAAAAGACAGTAGCCCATCTACAGAAAGTTCTTCCACCACAACTGAGTCAACTTCAAGTAGTGATGATTCATCTTCATCCTCATCTTCAGCAGAGACTAGACGAAAGAAAATCAACAAGAAGAAAACTAAAAGAGAAAGTTCTTCATCTTCCGAAGAAAGGAAACATAAGAAGGCAAAAAAAGTTCTAGCCAAACCTGCACACCATGAAAAGGATAAAAAGCTACCTCCTAAGGTACCAAAAGTTTCCTTGAAATCACCAACTCCAGTGCGAGTACGTAAACAATCACAAACTCCTCCACCTAAAGCAAAAACATTTGTGCCATCAAAGGCTGCACCTTCAGAAGTTAAATCTCCGCAGCCTTCTAGCCGATCTCTGGTTAAAGATAAGCATAGAACACCATCGCCTACCAAGTTGAAAGAAAAGGAAAGAGAGAAAGAAAGAGAAAAAGAGAGGGAGCGGGAGAAAGAACGTGAGAAGGAACGTGAAAAGGAGAAAGAAAGAGAAAAGGAAAGGGAAAGGGAGAAGGAAAAGCTCAGAGAACGCGAAAGAGCAAAAGAAAGAGAAAAGGATCTTAAGAAAAAGGAGAGATCTCCAAAAAGAGACAATAGGGGAGAATCAAGAAGTAGTAAAGATATTAGAAAAAGAGATACGCCAGAATCTAGTCATTCTAAAGACAGGAAAGCTTCTCCTAGTAAGTCTAAAGCAAGCAGCAGTACTAGTGTAGCTAGAAGGGATCATCGTAGCCCAGCTCTGAAAGATGACCACAGAACTAAAAAGGATGACAGAGACAGGTAATTCTACCTCTTAATTACTGTTCATTTGGAATGAATATAAATAGTTGGAGACTTCCTAATACTTACGAAAAACACTTCAACAATGTTTTTTCATTTTATTGGCTGAATCATTGAAATTGATTCATTATTTATATCAGAAAATACAGTTAATATCTATTTTTCCGAAAATTTTCCGGACGTACGTAATAAATCCCGACTTTAAACTTAATCATTACGGCGGGCAGAAAGATCCTTCTGAAACAGTTTTATATACACCCTTGCCTGTTTGGTTTCAATCTAACCATTACGCGAGTGTGAAAGTTGTGCAAAAATGTCTAAAAGAAAATGCTTATGTTTGAATGATAAACTTAAATTCATCAGTGAAGTCGACCGCAACATTGCCGACTATAGAAACAAATTTTCGAAATTTCTTTATAAAGAGGTTTTTTTTGCGGATTTAGCGCTTTCGTCATAGGGAAGTTCCACTGTAGTTCTGTCTTTTTCGTAGAATTAGTATTCTATGCATTTCTCATGTGTTGAATATTAAAAATTTGTATTTTTCTTATAGGCCTAGACAGAAAGACCGAAACGATCCAAAAAATAGAAAGGACAGGAGAGATTCCCGTGAGAGAGAACGCGAAAGGGAAAGGGAGAGACGTTTAGCTAGAGAAAAAGAAAGAGAAGAAGCATTAGCCAGATGTCAAGAAAGACAAAGAGAACGTGAACGACTGAAGAAATTAGCAGCAAAAGAGGAAGAAGAAAGAAGAGCCAGAGAAAGAAGTCGCAGAGATGATCGGGGTATGGATAAGCCATCAAGTGAAAGAGTGGATCGTCTGATACCTTTAACTAAAGAAAGGCTACCGCAATCTTCAAGAAAAGGTCATTCTACAGAAAGAGACAGGAGAGAACGCGATGGAAGACGCGATCGTTCTCCTTCAGACAACAGGTTGTTGCGAAAATCTTCCTTGGATCGTCCAGAAAGACTGGATCGGGATTTGGACAGAAGGGATTATGATCGCTCGTTTAATCGGTCCACTGAAAGAACTTACGAAAGAGGCAGAGAACTCGAACATGAAAGGGAGCCTGATTACGGTAGACTCCATGATGTTGAAAGAAGATTGGATGATAAGGATTATGGTAGTCCTTACGATAGAGCCAGACTGGAGGATCGTAGATATTTGGACATCGATGAACATTACGATGCTCCTAGAGAAGATCATCTGCCGAGGGATTATGTTGACGATCGGCGTTCGAGGAGAGAAATGTGGGATTTAAGAGATGATAGAGATATAGAGAGGTAGGTGATTAGAAGTAACTGTTTATGATTTGTAGATCTTATTTTCATTTTTGAGTGCTTGTTCTACTTAAACGAGTGTTATAGTTTTTTGCCCAATAGTCCGTAATTTTCGAATTTTGAGCCGAAAATGGTCTCAAACGATAGGGTTAGACTCCCTGATGACGAATTCGTGGTCAAATTCAATTCTGTCCGTGGGTCCGTCCGGCCGTCCGTTAGCACAATAACTTTCGAAGGGATTGCCTAGAGACTTGAAATTTTCAGGATGAGTTCGGGTCCCAAATGGTTCGGTTAAGTTCGTTAACCAGCCAAATCGTACAGGGTGTTCCATAAAATATGGCCATTCAAAATTTTTGTTCCTCAATATCTCAGAAAATACGAAACCAATCGGAATGAAATGTTACGGCCAAATGCAAGATGCTGATAACAAGCCTCATGCAAAATTTTGTGGCCGTAGTGTGAACAGAACCATAGAAAATTCAATTGGAATATTATAAAGAAAATTCTTTATGTTTACATAACAGGATATCTGATTTGAGTGAAATTTTTTCTGTGAATAATGATTGATATACTGAATCTTCATGCAAAATTTTGTGGCCATAGTGTCAACTTAACCTAAGAAAATTTAATTGGAATATTGAAAGAAGAATCTTTATATTTCCATAACAGAATATCCGATTCAAGTGGAATTCATTTTGAGAATAAATTCAAAACTACTATACTGAATGTTCATGCAAAATTTCAAGGGTATCATATTTTTATGTGGAAATATAGGGATTTTTCTCTTCAAAATTGTGATTGAATTTACTATGACTTTCTTATTACTATGGCCTCAAAATCTTTTATGAGGCTTCTTATGAATATGTTTCATGTGGCCGCAAAATTTCATTTTGGTCTTCTGTCAGAGATATTGAGGAACAAAAATGTTGAATGGACATATTTTTTGAGACAACCTTTGAGATTTTGCTGGTTAACGAACTTAACCGCGGCATTCAGGGTCCCAACCTACACTGAAAACAAAACGATATAGAACTCGGTAAAACGAACGCTCAAAAATGAACTTGTTAAAGTGAATACGCCGGATTAGTGTGAAGTCACAAGCTGTAACTGGGTTCCAAACAAACATTGGAATTTGAATTACCGATCGTTCTAATTACGATTTAGTCGTACATAACCTTAAATTGGCTTTATTTCCCTCTTTTTAATTGCAATATTCATCTGAATGATATGATAATTCTCAAAATAATATTTTTTATGTTAAAAACGTCTTAAACACGACGAAATCGTCACCACTAATGCGGCGTATTGTATTCATATTGTAAGAGTGAAAGTAGAAATTTATTGATATTCTTTTCTTACAGAGAAAGAGGTCTAGACCATCATCGGTACGGTCGCGATGATAGACACTCACCGTCTCTAAAAAACAGAGAATGGGATCCTGAGTATGCAGAAAGAGAGTGGAACAGAAGACAAGAATGGGAAACAAGAGATAATTGGGATATTGATATGAAGCATGCTACTGAAGAAGAATGGCGTCTATACAATGCCGGTAGGTCAATGGAGGCGTGGCCAGAAGAAAGAAGGAGGTGGCCTGCAGCTGATTGGAGGGAATCAAGAGATCACTCAAGGCCTCGAAGTGTTGCATCACACAGTCGGGAAGGTAAGTGGATAAATCATTCGGTAAATATGTGAATTTCGGTAACCAGCAGATATCGACCAGATTTTGGTGGCATTGTATTCATTGAGTCTTCCTGAACGACATTAGTAAAACCTACAGGTGTCTTAGTTCAGAAAATATGGACCCCCAAAGTTCCAAAAATGTTCCATCGTCACTTCACTTTTTTCCCTATAAAAACACAAATTCACTGCTCCAAATTAGTCTATAAATCAACTTCGAACATTCAGATAACTATTCGATTAGTTTCATTTCAGGTATATTCAATAATTAATGCAGAACTATCGAAATTTAGAGGCACCACATATCCACAAATTCTAAGGAAAGCCTGCCGTTTTTAATGGTAGATTTGGCACTGCCGCAGATTCATTCGCTTGAATATGATACGATGCCTACCCGTAAATCCCGCCATCATTCGATATGGCACTCGCCGTAGGATGGAGCAGTGGTGCCAAACTCACCATGAAGAACGGCAGGATTTCCTTAGAATTTGTGGATACCTCTAGAATTTCGATGTTTCTGCATTAATTATTGAATATACCTGAAATGAATCTAATGGAATAGTTATTTGAAAGTTCTAAGGTGATTTATAGATTAAATGGGAGTAGTGAATTTGTGGTTTTATGGTGAAAAAAGCGACGTGAATATGGAACATTTTTGGAACTTTTGGGTTCCATATTTTCTAAACTAAGACATACCGCCACCTGTTGGTTTCACTAATGTTGTTCAGGAAAACTCAATGTATACTATTACACCAAAATCTGGTCAATATCTGCTGGTCACCGAAATTTGATATATGTATACCAATCATTCAAATGAAGGTGATTAATAATTTTTGGTGTTATTGAAGCTGATTTAGATAGAGGACGAAAGGAACATGTAAGGGCAGATACTCATAGTAGAAACGATCCACCAGCTAGATCTGAAAGAACTGAAAGAAATCACTCTTTGCCTAGGAGTGAGGCATCTCATGAGACCCAGTCTAGAAAAGATTCATCCCACGACTCGCATGGACGAACTGAGACCCATTCAAAACCTGACAGAGAACGTGAGCGTAAAGATAAAGAACCCGCTGAAAAGAAAGAAAGTGTGGAAAAGAAGGAAATAGTTGAGAAAAAAGAGCCTGTTCAGGTTACAGAACCAGAGTCTGAAGCACCTTCTGAAGAGAAGAGAGCTCGTTCAGTGAGCGAAGAAAAAGATTCATCGTTGAAGAGACCAGCAGAACAACCACTTGACAGTCCCAGTGAACCCAAGAAAATCTGCTTGGAGCCTGTCCTTGAAGATGATCTCAGTGAAATCAGTGATGATGCGGATGAGATTTTGAATAGAGTAGAGGTAAGTCGTAAAAAATAATAATAATCGATCTCAACAGGTTATCGTCAAATGTGGAAGGAACTCCTTCACTTAAGAAATACTACTATATAGTTAGTTAGTTATAGTTTAAAAAGTGGTTACAGTTCACTGCGACCTCAAGGTTTATTGTGCCCCCTCACAGAGCTGTTCTGACCATACCTTTTACAGCTCGCCTTCCAGTTCCAAAGATCTGATGAAATCCAATATCTGTGAAGGCATTCTAAGGCTCGCAATGCCAAAGCATTCATTTAGATTTCAGATTTATAGATTGTGAATTTCGTTTCCTACTTCTGCGTATTTTTGGTTGTGAAATACACATTATTAACACGTTTGTGGTATAATCTTACATATCATTTACTTTGTCAGTTTGCCAGTGTTGATTTGGATCAACCTTGTGAATTTCCGTGCTTTACCTCATTCCAGCCTGACAGAATTGACACCTCACGGCTTATTTTGCGTATTCGGCACTTGTGAAGAGTTTTCCAATAAAAGGTGTCATTTTGATATTCAAAGAAAAATGCCATTTTTCAGTATAAATGAATGGATGTTATTTTCCTTATGAAGAAGAAGTTATGCCATTAATAGTAGAAAATAACATCAGCCAAATGACCACCACGACCACGCTTATAGGACCATGTCCTTTTAATGAAATTTTCCATAACCAAATCGCAAACTGGCTGCCCTATGTCCTCGATAGCCTCACGATTTTCATCTTTGAGGTCTTGAATCGACGCTGGGCTATTGGTGTAGACTAGTGATGTAACGAATGTCATATTTTCTACATTCGCGAATGCGAATTCGAATGCAAATGTCTGATTTTGACATTCGCGAATGCAAATGCGAATGCGAATGTAGAGGTGTTCAATAGGATAAATAATTGTTATTTTTTGAGAAAGAAGTATGATGTTTGAGAGTTTATACATTTCTTGTTTGTTTAGATTATACAGTGTGTTTGGTCATTAGTTAGCGATAATTTAAGATCATCAAATATACCTAATATTATCGACAAAAACACCCAAACTTGAAAGTTTAGTTTATCCCCTTAGTTTTGGAGTAGCCCCCACTTTAAATTTACTTTTTTATTTTCGTTGACCCTTCCAAATAATACCGATTTCTTTGGACATAAAAGTCCTACAGATGTGAAAAAATGGTTTTTGAAAGATGATACTACCACCTTTCATTGAAGTATAACAAAATAAAAACATTCAACTTGAAAACGCCATAAAAAATTCGTAGTGAAAATATGTACTGATTTTCTCAGTAAATATGCAATAGTACAAGAACTAGCACATTGAAGTATAATTTTTTTCAAAGATTTAACACGCAAGATATTAGCTACAAAACAACACTCACATCATTTCTGTAAGTTACATAATTTGAGAAATATTGCTGTTCAAACATGACCTTTATCAAAATTGATAAAATAAAAAAACCTCAGTACTGTACTTTCGTTAATTTTCAATGATAAAACAAACAAATTAATCATAAAAATTGCTCCAAATGGCCGTCTCTGCTCTGTAGACAGGCAGTGGCCTTCATAAATTATCACTAACTCATGACCAAACACACTGAATTTATAATTTAATGTAGAAGAATATAGTTTTTGATTATTTATCATATTTTTGAGTTTTATTCAAGATGATGATTATTTAAACATTTAAAAGTTATATAAAGAAATACTGATAAAAGTGTCATAGATTTGTTTTTGTTAGTTCCAATTGCACACAATTTTTGTGTTGTTAGTTTTTTCTGATATTCATATTCGCAAAACATTCGCAGCAATTTTGCGGATGCGAATGCAAATACGAATATTCAAAAATATGCGAATATATGCGAATACGAACGCGAATGCGAATATTCGTTACAACTCTAGTGTAGACCTTCTCTTTCACGTGGCCACAAAGGAAGAAGTTGCAAGATGTTAAATCACAAGATCTCTGTGGCAAATTGTGACCTCTTCGAAAGATAACACGGTCCGGAAACTGTTCCCGCTAAAGATCAATGGTTTCGTTTTCGTGTCGCACGTAGCGCCGTCATGTTAAAAGTAAACGTTGTCCAGATCAATACTATCTAATTTCGGCCATAAAAAAATCATTAATCATCTCTCGATAGCGCAATCATCCTTTCACCGTAACTGTTGCTCCAGCCTCATTTTCGAAAAAGTAAGGTCCAATGACTCCGTCGGACCATAAACCGCACCTAACAGTCACACGTTGAGGATAGAGAGGCTTTCAACAATAACTCTTGGTTTCTCCGAGCCCACGAAGCGACAATTTTGCTTGTTGACGAAGTCACCCAGGTGGAAATGGGCTTCATCACTCGAGATGACTTTGATGGTGATCGGCCGGCTTGAGTTAACTGAACTTTATAAGCCTTTAGACCCAAATATTCATGCAAAATACGATGAAATGACGTTTGTTGAATGCCAAATTCCAAAGAACGACGAGGAATGGACAAACCTGGGTTTTTTCAATACTTTCGGCCACAACAGCAATATTCTCGGCTGTTCTTGAGCGACGAGCACGGGTTTTTTTCTTCACTTCACTAACTTGTCCCAACAGCTCGAATTTTTTCACCAATTTCTTTTTTGTGGTCCGACAAGGTTCGAGTTTTTGGAACCGTCTCTGCCAAATTTTAACCATTTTTATAGTGAATTTTAATAATTTCATTGCGTTCTTGAAGCGTGAATCGTTCCGTGTTCATTAATGGCGTAGTTTCTACTTGTCAAATGTCAAAAAATGACAGCTTCAACCGTGACATCTACCGAAATAGCGGGCTATTTAAAATAACATCTCTTATTGGAAAATCCTTTATTAGCAATAACAATATATCAATTGAATATAAAAACAAGTCCTTAATGGGCATAATCAAATTGACCTTGTCTTCGGTTCACAGGAGGTAACTGAAGAGCCAGAGGAAGAAGTAGCAGTGCCAGAAAACACGGAAACATCGTCGCCCAAAGAGCAAACGTCTGCAGCGTCTCAAAAATCTCAGTCACCTCCTCGATCTCCAGCTAATCGTCTATCCAAAGAGAATTCAATCGACGAGGAAAACATGGATTTAGACTTTGAGGAAATTTCTGAAGACGAGTTAGAAGAGGAGTCCAGAGTTAAAGGAATCGGCGATGCACTGGGCGTAGATTGGGCCAGTTTGGTGGCCGAGTCACGTCCACGTGTGAAACCCCTCAGTTCGGCAAAGAAAAGGTGGGAAAGCCACAATGTCCTCTATCATTTGGGTATATCAGTCGAATTGGCTGGTGAAGATTTCGTCAAAGAAGTGTATAGGGAACACGAGGAAGCCGAATTAATAGAAAAAATGAAAATTAAAGTGGAAAACGAAGAGAAAAACGGTAAAGTCGACTCCGACAGTACATCGAATGAAGCCAGGGATGACCCCAACAAAGATTTGCTTGTTACTGATCCTCTGGCAGAAATCCAAGTTGCCAATTTGGAGAAAATGAATCTGAGGAGGACCCTGTTGACCAGTGTAGGACCTTATAGAAGGGCTTTATCTGCTAGGAGAGATTTGATGATACGGAGGAATTTGTGCAATTTACCAATTTCAGATGCATTTGTTGAAGCACCTAAGCGACACGACCCAGAACTGTTTAAACTTGCAGTGAAGTTGTTGGAACGTGGAAAAGATGGTGAAAAAGGAACTCTTTGAATTGCTGCTTCGGCAAACAGACAAATCTGTGGAATAGTTTGAATCGAAATTGACATTTGCGTTGTTTATTCTGAATAGGTATTGTAAATAAGGACTAATGTGTTTTCAACACAGAGAAATAGTTAGGGCACGTGATGGAAGAATTATAGGTAATTTCATGGAATTTCATTGGAATTTTTCGTTTCTATTTTTTATTCAATGTATTTATTCTGTGAGAATATAATTTGGAAACACATTAATTGTGTTATTATGATAGTTTAGATGAAATGTTGTGTATGAGTTATCCATTGAATTGTAAAATATACTTGAACCAGATTCATGTTTGAATAAA
Organism: Propylea japonica; assembly: GCA_013421045.1. Lineage (NCBI taxonomy): Eukaryota > Metazoa > Arthropoda > Insecta > Coleoptera > Coccinellidae > Propylea > Propylea japonica. Next base: position 24,991,435 of record CM024246.1, on the reverse strand, counting down.
GATGCTGTCATCTATTGATTCTCTATTGATCAAGTGACTCCTGTGTGAATTTCTGGGCATGCTATATCGTTGTTATTTTTACCCGTCTGTAATTGGCAATTGCAGTGATTTCCAGAAAAAATCATTTTAGAAACACATAATGGACTCTCAGAAAATCATGAAAATTACCCGTATTTTGTCTTGTTGTCCAGATTACGAGAAAAAAATTATTGAAATAATAGAAATACGTTAGCGAATTCAAACAATCAGAATCAGAATGACTTGAAAATTCATCGATCTGAAGCGAACTGCATTACGCAGGTGCTCTCTAACGCAACTCGAAAATAAAAACTGCAAAATCTATAAACTGAATCTATTTGAAAAGAATGGCGGATTTTATCGAATGTGGTATGTTTTTATAGGTTTTCGAGGTAGCTGAATCTCTCGAATCGATATCTGCAGGCGTTTGGAGTTTTACCGTTCAAATGGCATTTTTCTCAAAAGTCGATATTTCAAACTTCCATAATTTCCTTTTGAACAGCTGGAATGAAAAATGAATTGCAAATTCTTCTTCAGTCTGTAGTACTCTTCAATATAAGCACATAAAATGATAATCTAAAAATTTTTTATTTTAAACGAAAAATGGTTAAGGGGTTGCACCACCCCTACCCCCCGCCCCCCTAAAACGCTATATTATTTCGGCATTTTGCAAAAATTCTGTAGGATGTACGTACAGAAATGGTTATTAATGACTGTTATTTAGCTCGGTCTAATGAATCGATTGACGTCAAAAATTCATTGATGCGAAGCGAACTGCATTACGCAGGTGCTTTCGAACGCAACTCGAAAATGAAAACTGCAAAATCTATAAACTGAAATTAGTTGAAAAGTATCCCGGACTTTATTGAATTTGGTATGTTTTTATAGGTTTTTGGGGTAGCTGAATCTGAAAAAAATACTTTCTAATCGATATCAGCAAGCGTTTAGAATTTCACCATTTAAATGGCATTTCCCAAAACTCGATATTTCAAACTCTCATAATTTCTGTTTGAAAGGCCGGAATGAAAAATGAATTTCACATTCTTTTTCAATCTGTAGTTCTCTTCAATATAAGCGCATAAGATGATCATCTCAAATTTTGAAATTTTGGACGTAAAATGGCTAAGGTGTTGAACCCCCTAAAACGCTATATTTCAGCATTTTGCTATAAATCTGTAGGATCTATAGAAATGGTTATTACTGACAATTATTAAGCTCGGTCTAATGAATCGATTGACTTGAAAATTCATCGATCCGAAGCAAACTGCATTACGCATGCCCTCTCGAACGCAACTCGAAATTTAAAAATGCAAAATCTATCAACTGAATTTATTTGAAAAGTATGGCGTTCTTGATTGAATTTGGTATGATTTTATAGGTTTTAGAGTATAGAATACCTAGCGAAAAAGACCCAACTTGAGAACACTAATGTATGAAGAAAATGTCAGTTCGAAAAACAAATATTGGTCGCTCTACCTAACAGAATACGATTTCAAAACTTTTATAGTTTCGACTCTCGAAAGAAATTGTGTTTAACTCATGGAAATGGAGATAATTAAATTTCATTTAACTCTCTCAAAGTGTATACTTCTCGTAAGTCGATCTCAAAATTGAAAATTTGTTTGGGCAAATCCTAATCACCTTAATATTTTCAAGAGGTATATTTTATTCATTTTAGAAGCACAAGTACGAAAATTGAAGCAGTGCCATCAGATTCATATTTCTGAATTTTCTGAACTAACAATCGCACCATTGTAAACAATAATGTGCAGCTCTCTAAATATAATGCAACAGTGACAAAACGATAACAGTTTCCAAAAAAATGTTTGGAAGCAGTTTCAATTTTGAGTCACTAAGTAGGTTCCACAACTAGAATTAACGGTCAGTTCACCTGTGCAGTAACCCTATACCAACATTAATGAAGATTCAAATTTTTTTCTAACTAAAAATAAATCTCAGTAGGTAGATACTTAATATCGATTCCAGAGTTGATTAGCATTTGAAGAAAAAGTGGGAGGCAACAGCTTTTGATTAGTAAAAATAAATCGTGAATGTTGAGAGGTATTTGATGTGTCGTCTGATCCACTCCAAATCGGTTTGAATCGACTTAGAAAATTTGCCAAAATGGATTGTGAAAGAAGTGTCGGAGCTATAAGTGAAGTCATAGCCAATTTCTTGAAAAGAAATGGATTGAGTGAAGATGTAACCGCCTGGGCTCTTCAGGAATCACCCCTTGGGGGTGTAGGTGTATTTGCTACCAGAGATATCAAGTGTGGTGAGGTAATATTCAAGGATTACCCTATTATTGACGGCCCAAGGACTAAGGCAGCTAATCTCTTCTGTGTAGTGTGTTATAAAATGAATGATGCGAAAGGATGTGTAGAAAAGTGTGGTTTACCAATCTGCTCTGACGTCTGCTTCCAAAAGCACCAAGTAGAATGCGAAATGATCAGAAAGAAACGCAAAGTAGTGGAAGAACTAGATCTGGAGTTATTCAGGAATTTAGCACCATTACGTTCATTATTAATTGGAGAGAATGACAAAGCTGTTGTCAAAAACTTGAAACACCATAAAGGTCCAAACCATGGTATAGAAATTGATAAACTGAAAGATATTGGATTAGAGTTAGACACATACGAAGAAGATTTCACCAGGTTCGTTTGCTGTGTGATGGATGCAAACGCCTTTGAAGTGCTTATTGAAAATGAAGACACTCAATCCAACTTTCGTGGATTGTACCCTTTGGCAGGTCTTGTTAACCATTCCTGTACACCGAATTTGGTGCACGCGTTCGACGAAAACAAAATTATGGTTGTCAAATCTTGCGTTCCTATAAAAAAGGATCAAGAACTCTTCCATTCCTATGTCAGGCTCATCTGGAGCACTCCAACTAGACAGTTTAACTTAACAAAAACCAAACATTTCACTTGTAAATGTAAAAGATGTTTGGACCCCACAGAACTTGGTACTTATATGAGTGCAATTTTGTGCAAAACGTGCAAGGGAAATGTTTTGCCCCAGAATCCTTTGAGTTTTAAGTCTAGGTGGGTTTGTGAAGATTGCCACACTGAAGTTACAAGACCTGAAGTAGCCAAACTGTTGGGAGTTCTAGGGTCTGTTCTTCGTTCTTTCGATGATGAAGACCTCGACAAGATGCTGAAGTTCTTGAATCTTAAGGTGACCAACTTGGTGCATGCTAACCATGAGATTGCTGTTGAATTGAAATATCGAATGGTGGGAATTATTGGTCATCATCAAAATTATAAATGGAAAGGTGAGTTTTAAAAATGAAATATCCAATATCCTATAGTTTTTTGAAGTTGATTTATACTGTTAAGTAGGTATATATGTTTTACGATTGGAAATTCATCATTATATCATAAAGAATACACTAGACCTATATTTATATACAGGGTTTCAGAATAACGTCATCAAAACTAAAAGAAGATTTCCTAGCTGATTTTGAGAAGAGGAATTTATATAAACATAGGTCCGAAACGGCTTCATAACCGAGATTCAAAGTTGAAGAACATTTTTTAATATTGCAAAATTGAATATAGCCATTGAATTGGAATTTGGTAAAAGCTCAACACATTCAGAAATATACGGTGTTGAAATCGAGAAAAAATCTAAAGTCTCAAGTCAGAAGCATAGAATTGGGAAGTCAATTCATTTAATTCAAAACTTGCCGTTTTCAATATACGTTAATGTGTGTATTTCTCGAAAACAATATGAGAAATCAAATTCGAGCAGGATATTAGGTACATTTGTCGAAAACTTGCTATGTTTTTTATTTGCTCTTTTTAATTTATAAAATAGCTTCTTCGTTGAAGAAAATTCCAATAACAAATCCTAAGCCCATGACTTGATCTCTTCTCAATTTTCACAGAGTAAAAGTTTCAATTTAATATCAATATGTGATTTCGAATTATGTATAATGAAATTTTCAAATTTTTATCTTTTGAAATGGCTGAGAAAATTCATTGGAACAGGTATTCTGGGACAATCGGTATATTTTAATATACAGGTGGTCCAGATCGTAATCAAGAAATTTTAACCACCTATTCTACATAAAAAAAGCCCTAGTTTGTCATATGAACTTATGTCGAGAAATGTTTCCTCTCCGAGATACGGGGTGTTAAAATTATTGAACAAAAATGGCAATTTATCATGAATGAGAATGCGTTTTATTTTCAACCGGAAACGGTGCCTCGTAGGTACAGCAAAAACTCAAGAGACCGAATTTGCTCCAAATTAGGTAAATGAAAATTTAAATAGTAATTTTTATTGTCGGAAAAACCAGTGGCGTTTAAAAACATTTTTTTTTATAATTTTAACACCCCGTATCTCGACATATGTTTATACGACAAACTCGGGCTTATTTTTGATGTAGAATACGTGATTAAAATTTCTTGGTTACGATCTGGACCACCCTGTATTTCTAAACTACACGTAAATGAATATTTTGTATTTTGAGAGCAAGTTTCACTTCAAATGTATACAATTCAGACAAAAAAATAGCGAACATACATGATCGGCTTAGAATCATGGCACAAAGCGACAATAAATAATCGTTTGTTCATATTTTCAAAGCGGGTGTTTATTATTGTAGATGAATTTATATTTAGATTTCACTGACCAATGCCAACAATCCACTCATTGCGAGTTATAAGTCCAATTGAAATCCGTAAATATGACAATAATTTTCTACATAATTAACCAATTCTATTGAGTTTGCCGAACAAGATTTAATTTGATATAACCCGAAAAGTGTTAATTGGGCATAATAATAAGCTCAATCTATATAAATTTAGGCTGCGTACTGCATTTTTTCATAAATTTATTCACTTTAATTCAATTAAATTCGATTAAAATTAGATTTACTACTGTACTTTTGAATTTTCTTTTTTCGCACTCATTCCTAGGGTATCAGCGTGTCATAGTTTTACCGAATGTCTGAAATTTTCTTATTTTGAGTCAGGAGTGATCTTGAATATTTCATGCATGATTTTTTAATTGAGAAAACAGATAAATGACAACCATTTCGCACTTCGAACTTCGAAATTAAGGGAGACCATTTTTATACCTTCGAATAAAAGCAGCGGACTGATCTGAATTTCATTTTCATTTCTCCTTCGAAATTTGTGATGAATAATATTCTGTATAATACTAAAAGTACTGTTTTTCTCTTAGACAAAGGAAGGTTTTTCTTCAATATCAACAATTTTCAGATATCGATCCACAACTTCTAGACATGAAGATTGACATGTGCAAGGATCTACTCAAATTGATGGACAAATTAAAGCTCGGAGAAAATAAATTGAAAGGACTCGTATCCTATGAGCTTTACTGTAGTTTGAAAGAAAAACAAAGAAGGGATGCACTAACCGAAATGAATTATATCGATCAGGTGGGTAATGATTATTTAATCAACTAGTTTATTAATGAAGGCGATCAATGCTCAAGATATTTTATATTAATATTTTATATATTTCGAGACCATCAATCGCTACATCGTAAACTTGTTGATTACATGTTCAGTAGCATACCATGAGAAAAACTCAAGAAACTGGACTATTGCAATACCTAACTTTGTAAGATGTATTTCTCAGTTCAGTTTATGTTCTGTGTTTCAGACCCTCAAAGTACAGACAGAAACGTATCTGAAGATAGCTTGTGGAATTTCGAAAGAAGAATTAAATGTTGCTAAAAATGTACGAATATGATGCTTGTTCAATTTTTTCTTTGTTGTTAATATTTTTGATGATGTAACCACCAGAAACTAACATTTAATGATTTCTTTGTCGCAGTACAAAATGCAGGTTTAAATTGCTAGAGTGGGTACCCTTCGTTCAGGTACATAGATTATTTTGTCTCAAACATCTGTAATGGGCCCCACTCACTTCGTTCTTCTACGCCGTTTTTTACCCGACGGTTTAAAAACGGTCGGGTAAAACTGCCGCAAAAACGAAGTGTATGGGCTAAAAACGGCGCACTTACCCGACGTTACAAATTTCAGACGAGGCCTGATTTTCATGATGTTTTTAACCGTCGGGTAAAAACGGCGCAGAAGAACGAAGTGAGTGGGGCCCTTGAGTTGTATTTTCGGTAGGTACATATTCCAAGTAGATAGTCTCTGTAGATAGCTTCTTTCTGTTGAATATTTTGTCAATGCACTAGCTGAGAAGCCCTGAGCAGGAGCTTTTGAGCGCTCGTTCATTGGTGGAGCAATGAGACTATAACCTCGAAATTTTATGAGACTTGCGATTGATACCAAATATATAAATGCAGAACCATAGCACAATAATAATAATAATAATAATAAAGGTCTTTTATTTTCTCAAAATTTTACAGAAAAATTATAACATTTTGCTCTAGGCGAGATTCAGTTCAGCCAGATTCCGAACGGAACGTCCAGTCTCGAAGCTGCCTGCTCAGCTAACCTAGGTTAACTAAAGTTTACTCCATATATAAATCGGCAACCGAACAAAAAACAATCAACATCCTACTTGAATATATGGGGGCATTGAGGAGATGAATAACTGAATTTTTATAATTTCAATAATTTTTCAATTCTCATACTTGGAGGGTAGGTGAAACACTTTCTATCAAGTTACTCAAAATCAACTTTCTGAACCTTCCTGGTTTCAAATATAAATGCTCAATATACTCATTCATCAAACTTGCAATATTGTACGAGAATGACCGTCGAAATAATGATGTATAATGACGCGGAACAGAGATGGCATGTTTGCGTCTTATGTTGATATGATGTACATCTGTTCTAAAGGTTATTTTATTGTACAAGTATGGAGGAGATCTGTCCTGGAGTATTTTATGGAAGAGGGTGACTGAATGTAAAAACCTCCTTTGCTTCATGTTTATCCAGCCCGTCTCCCTCAACTTGTAACTGACCGACTCATATTTCCTGATTCCATGAACCAGCCGAAGGCAGGAGTTTTGTACTCTTTGTATTCGAGCACAGTCTGCAGTAGTGATACAAGGATCGTAGACAGAGTCACAAAAGTTGAAATGTGAAAGTACGAGGGTGTCACAAAGAACTGCTTTTACCGGACGGGATAAGTAACGTCGGTTTTGGAAAATTGCTTTAAGACTGATAATTGCCTTTTGTATACATTTGGAAATATGGGTAGTAAATCGTAGATCACGGTCAATAATCAGTCCTAGATTTCTCACCTCCGTCTCGAACCTAACAGGATAATTGCTTATATAAATTGCAGGAGCAAATTCATTCACGAACTGTTCCCTTTGTGTCCGTTTACCAAAAATCACACCGACGGTTTTTGTGATATTCAATCTGAGGCAATGTGCACGAGAAATTTCCTCAATTATGTACAGATCGTAGTTTATTGCGGCTACAGCTTGAGGGCTATCTTCAAATGGAAAAGAAATGTAATACTGTGCGTCATCAGCGAAAAAGTGGGAACACAATGATGTGAGTACCGTATGAAAACGCAAAATATAAACTAAAAACAATCTCGTTCCCAATACAGATCCCTGTGGAACCCCCCTGCAAATCTCCAAGAAACTAGACAGAACACCTCTAAAATAAACGGCTTGCTTCCTATCGGAAAGATAATGTCTGAGCAGATTTGAAGCTGCAGAGGACAAACCGATGTACCGAAGGATCGAAACCAACAATCGATGGTTTAAGGTGTCGAACGCCTTAGAATAATCTAATAGTAACATTACTGTGATAAGACCCTTATCTGTTGCATTTATAATATCATCGGTAATGCATAGTAGTGCTGTATTACAACTGTGACCTCTTTTGTAACCGGATTGATTTTGTGGTATAACCTGATTTGATTCGAAGTACTCGTGAAGCTGTTTGTCAAGGACCTTTTCGAATATCTTAGACAGCGTCGGCAAAATGCTTATAGGTCTCAATTCTTCTAAGCTGGTCGGGTTAGATTTTTTGGCTACTGGAACGACTTTGGCTTGTTTCCACGCGTTTGGAAATACCGAATTCTTTATTCCAAAATTAATAATGTGGGTAATGTGTGGGAGCAAAAATGGTATACATAGACTTAAAGTTTTTATATTTATTCCGTCAATTCCTGTGGCTGCGCTCTTGATTCTCTTTATTATATCTAAAATTGCCATCTCATCAATACACACGAAGTCAAAATCTAAATTATTATGCAGCTTATTTTCGTCATAGAATTGAATCTGATCTTGACCCGGCTGAAGATCAGGAACGGCTTTGATGAAGTGGGAATTAATATCTGAAGCATCTCCCAGCTCATTTGGGATTTCCCTAGCACGTTTTTTCTACAACCTACGTTCAGCAGTTCTAGCTTAGACCAGAAGTCTTTGGGGTCTTTTGGACTGACTTTATGTTTGAAAAAATTTTTCTTTTCTCGTCGTATGGTAGCAGTGACTAGGTTTCTTAGACATTTATAGTCATTCCAATCAGATTCGGTGGAAGATCTCCGGAACCTACTCAGAGCTTTATCCCTATCTTTCTGCATGGCTTTAACAGCGTCAGTGAGCCACGGTGCCCATTTTTTGGTTATTTTATACGTAACGTAGGGAGCGTGGCGATCTAAGAGAATATTTATATTATCTGACAAAACTCAACTTTTTGATCAATGTTATCCATATCATAAATAGCATTCCATGGAATTGCTTGTAACTCATCGTTGAATCTAGCATAATCAAAAGATCTGAAATTTCTTATAGTTTTAAGAGTAATTTCTTTTTGTGATTTTTGCTCAGTGAGATAAGCTAAAATAAGTTCGTGGTCACTTATGCCCTCATGAATGACCTCCACCCTAGAAACGAGATCTTTACTATTGGAAATAGGAATTATATTCTGGAAATTATTCAGAAAATGAAATATGTAAAAAATATAAATTAAATAAAATTAAATTTTATGGTTCTGATGATGCGATTCTATTGAAATTTTGCATGAACATTCAGTACATTAGTTTTCATTCTCAAAACAAATTTCAGTCGAATCGGATATTCTGTTATGGAAAATAAAGATTCTTCTTTCAATATTCCAATTTAATTTTCTATGGTTCTGTTAACACTGAGTATGGCCACAAAATTTTGCATAAAGATCTAGTATATCAACCTTTCTTCACAGAAAAAAAGCACTTGAATCGAATATCCTCTTACGGAAATATAATAATTCTTCTTTTCAATATTCCAATTGAATTTTCTATGGTTCTGTTAATACTATGGCCACGAAATTTTGAATGGACATGCAGTTTATCGATCTCCATTTGCAAAATAAATTTCACTTGAATCAGATAATTTTTATGGAAATATGAAGTTTCTTTTTTTCAATATTCCAATTGAATTTTCTATGGTTCTGTTCACACTATGACCACAAAATTTTGCACGAGGCTTCTTATCAGCATTTTGCATTTGGCCGTAACATTTCATTCCGATTAGTTTCGTATTTTCTGAGATATTGAGAATCAAAAATTTTGAATGGCCATATTTTATGGAACTTTCGAGTCCCTAGGATTATCCATTCGAAAATTATCGTGCTAACGGACGGACGACGAATTTGACCACGAATTCGTCATCAGGGCTCAAAATTCGAAAATTACAGACATTTGGGCAAAACGATATCGCACTCGTTTAGGTAGAACGAGCACTCAAAAAGGATAATTGCTATGATTTTCTCAGGGTCGATCATTTCTGAAAATTTTCTTCTGAAAATCGCTAGAAATTCCCATAAAAGGGGCGGAAATTAATTTTATAATCTTTTTAATGAATGTTTCGATCAATGCAAGATTTCCTGGAAGAAAATGAATTGCAGAAGTTTATTTATCATTTCAAAACTAGGGACACATAATTCCCTTATGTTATGAAATGGATTCATGGATGGTTTTGATATAAAAATAAATAAACTATCAACTTTTGTACTATTTTAATGAAACGGTATCTTCACAATAAGATAAATGTAAAACCTATAATTTGGTATACCTACAGAAAATAGCGACAACTGATCAATTTCAAGAGTGACATCTGTTCGAAAAATGGTTAATTGAATGATAAAGTGTAAATAGAATCAGAAAAAATCTCAAATATATCAATAAATAAAATTCAAAGAAAAACTTAAACATCAGTCGTGAAAAATGCACTTGATACAGGAAGTGTAAAAGTTTATATCAAGAATATATACCAATCTTATCTCTCTATATATAATATTTAATCTGTATGTACCTATTCCTAATGATATTGTTTGAAGTGTATCACATTAAACGTACAATATCAAGTGATTGTATTCAATATTTGAGTTCGCAAGGCATTTTAAGAGGCCTCTCATAGATAATAATGTTACGTTTTGTAGGAATCCACTGATTATTCAATGAAAATTTGAATTGAATGCTATTGTTGAGTAATATCTGCGAAAGATATGTTTATTAACAATTCAATGTTCTAATTAAATATAGATAATGTTTTTTGGTAAATATCATCTAAAGATAGCATAAACGTTCGCCGGAATTTTTCAGTTCGTAATATGATCATTCGTTCTTTGCTGAACTCAGCTTCACATAACGCATCGTATACCATACAAAATCACCTTTTTATTCAATGAATATTTACATCTTACTTGCTAAAATCGTGAAAAATAGCTTAAAATCACATTTCAAAATTCTTACTGCCCGTCTGCCCTGCAGACATAATACCATACGATAAATATTTAATAAAATGGCACATAAAATGGTAACGTTCAAGTCCCGCAGAACTGCCCTGAATAAAAAAATCTCCTCAAACTCAATAATTACATCTACAGGGTGGACCAAATTCGACATTTTTGATTGGAAAGTCCCATTTGTAATCAAGATAGAAAAAAAAACTGATGTTGGAGTTTGATGGCCAATTTTTATTAAAAACTTGATAGTGAACACCACACGTGAATATCTATGACCGTTTAATAGTTACCTGGTGTTTCTCGAAAATGCGAAGTTTTGAAATACTGCTGTATCTTTTCTCCCGATGGAAATTTTCTTTTTCTGTGAAAACATTTGCAGAACTTTTCACGTAGAACCCATGTGGTTATTATGGTTTTCGCGAATCGACATTTAATCAGATTTTCTTATGATTTTTTTTTGCTTGATTGTGACACCCTATATATATATATATATCTTACCACATTTCAACAGAGCTTCAAATAATAATTCTAATAAGTAGTGTAGGTACTTGATATTTTTGTTGAGCAATGGTTGAGATATTCTCAGCTTTCAAATTAATGAAAATTATTAACGAAAGTAAGTATTGCTTCAGAAAATATCAAGTCTGCTATATATTTGGAGTTGTTATTCCAGCTTTATTGAAATGTGTGAAAAAATAAAGGGTATCCCATTCAAGTAGAAAAATTTCATTGGAAAATCTGATGAAATGTCAATTTGCGTAGAACATTATTAACATCATTGAACCATACTTGAAAAGTTCCTGGTATAATGTTTCCACAGGAAAAGGCAATTCCATCAGAAGAAAAGTTACAGCAGTTACCTACAGCACATTTTGGAGAAAACTGTAATTATGAAACGGTCATAGATATCGTGTGGTTTTCACCATTAAAACTTGAAAAACTTTCAGAAAAATTAGCTATCAGCACCGACGTCAGTTTTTGTCTATCTTTGTTAAAAACAGGACTTTCAATTCAAAAGTTCGCTTTTGGTCCACCCTGTACAGGTTAGCAAATACATAAATAACTCTGTCAATCGAATCAAAGATTTAACAAGTGTATAAAAACAATAACTCAACTATCCCTACGGATAAAAGATGAGATTTACAAATGTATAAGATAATCGATAAAAAATTCCCCAATGCTTAATAAAGGGGACTATTCTGTTAAGATATGTGTTCTTTAAAGTCAATCACGATTACAAAGTTGTGTAATTATGGAGGTTGTCTAAGGAGGACAGTAATGGCTATTTTCCACAGGTACTGTTGGAGGTTTACTCTGTCTCTTTTTGATGCATCTTTGAACTGATGGAATGACGAATAGCATGAGGCCACTTAGAGCGATGTTGGCACCTGCCAAGTAGAAAGCGTAGTTGTATGACTTCAGTTGGTCATACAGAGCACCTGAAATAATTGAGTTATCAGTATTTTCGAACGAGAACATGGGTATAGACATTTATGGGGTTTATTATGTTGAGCTAATTCAAGCTCGTGAATAAAGGGTTTTTCCCATAAGAAGTATTATTTTGATATTCAAAGAAAAATGTCATTTTTCAATTCAAATGATCGGATGTTTATTTACTTATAAAGTAGAAGCTATGCCGTTAATAGTGGAAAATAACATCAGGCAAATGACCACCACGACTACGCTTACAGGACCATATCCTTTTAATGAAATTTTCCATAACCAAATCGCAAAGTGGCCCTATGTCCTCGATAGCCTCACGAATTCCATCTTTGAGGTCTTGAACCGACGCTGGGCTATTGGCGTAGACCTTCTTTTCACGTGGCACCAAAGGAAGAAGTCGCAAGGGGTTACATCACAAGATCTTGGTGGCCAATTGTGATCACCTCTTCGAGAGATAACACGGTCCGGAAACTTTTTCCCCCAAAGATCAACGGTTTCGTTGCTTGTGTAGCACGTAACACCGTTTTGTTGAAAGTAAACGTTGTCCAGATCAATACTATCCAATTTCGGCATTTCATTAAAAATCATAAATCATCTCTCGATAGCGCAATATATTCACCGTAACTGTTCTTCAACACTTTCGGCTGCAGCAGCAATATTCTCGGCTGTTCTTGAGCGACGTGTACGGGTTTTATTCTTCACATCACTAACTTGTCCCAACACCTCGAATTTTTCCACCAATTTCTATATTGCGTTCCGACAAGGTGCTTCACGACGACCCAAAAAAGTTTGAGTTTTACGAACCGTCTCTGCCAAATTTTTTACCATGTTTATTATAGTTCTTGAAGCGCGCATCGTTTCATTTTTAATAATGGCGTAGTTTCTACTTGTCGAATGTCTAAAAATGGAAGCTTCAAACGTGACGTGACATCTACCGAAATAACCGGCTATTCAAAATAACACCTCTTATTGGAAAACCCTTCATTTTGAATTATAAGAATTTCAAAATAATATCTGAATTATTGGTAGAGTTGAAGAAATTTTCTTAAAATTAGATCAATTCTCAGGAAAGAAAGTTTGTACATTCAAGCAGTGTTTTTCTCGTCAAGAATTATTCAATTCCAGTCAGATATAAGAAAAGCAAACGAAAACTTTAACAATTCGAATTTCTGAGAACACTTTTTTTGTGAAAGTTATAAAATAAACAAATAACGTTTTGTCGTTTATTCCAAAGATAATTTACAATTATAGAAAATCTTTGGTTTACTCCAAATGTTGCCTGTCTGGGAAGGTTAAAACAATAATCCAGTAGGGGAGAGAGGGGGAATATCGACTCTAATCAAAATATCACCTTTTAATCTTTTTACCAGTACGATCAAAAATTGTTTGATTACTTCTTATAATATGAAGGCGTTTTCTTGGTTCTGCAAAAATATGTATAATTTTTCCATAAAACAGTCTCTAAAAAATAAGAAAGAAATCGGGTGATTTCGACTGGTTGGTTGATATCGACCACATCGAAGGATAAAATCGACCCTGCACTAATAATGTCCAGGTTTAATACAATATGCGCATTAGTTTTCCCAAAATCGCTATTAATCTTGCGAATATTTCAAAATAAGCTCTTCATCTTACCTCCTAGTGGGGTCCCACAAGTGACGCTATTCCCTGGAAGAGCAGCAGAAGCCCGAAGGCATTGGTCAATTTTTCTAAACCTAAGAGATCGACTAGAATAACAGAGGTGAGACCTACGTACACCCCAATAGTAGAACCAAAAACACAGGCGTAGATCGCCAAGGATGTGAAGTCGTTGCAGAAGGCACAGCACATCGTCGCTGAAAAAAAGGGTATTTTAAATTCAAATCATTCCACAGATGTTATTTTCTTATCGTACAGCCAAATGGAAAATGTGGATTTACCATATATGGATTAAACCAATTCGGTCTTCTATAATCTACCCATATTATCATTACTCGTCTTTAATAATACCCTTTATCACTAGTGAAAAATGAGTAATTTTCTACTGTCAGAAGTATCAGATGTGTCATCTAGCTCAATGTTATATAAAACAGATATTTCTTCATTTCAAACTAACTAACAATATGGGTAGAAATAACTTATCTAGGGTCAAATCTCTGTGAATAAAATAAATTTTAATTAATCTACAATGATAAGTTAATCAAAAATTACTTATATTACTTGACTTTTTTCACACTTGTAATAGAAGAGACACATATCACGACCGCCAAATATCAAAAACCTTAAGAAAAATATCCAGTAGTTGTGGATAATAGTATATTATGCAACGAGCGTATAATGATAGCTATTATTCACAAGGTTTAGCTTAGTCCATGAGCCGTTTGGCGAGTGGCCCGAATCACTGAGCGAATAACAGCCATACTATACTATACTATATCCACGACTACTGAATATATTTCTTGAAGATTTGTAACATTTTGCGACTGCTACAAGACCCTTCTATGACAAGCGCGGAAAAAGTCAAGTTGACACATGAGAAATTTTTGGAGAACGGATCATTGTATATTTTTGTAATAAAAAATGCTTTAATTAAAAGTAGATTTAAGCCTTGATTGGCAAGGTGTACCTACGTACCATATTTGTTAGTTGGAGTACTTTAGAATACTGAAGAAATACAAATTTAAGGAATATTATATAAAAGCTAAATCTTTGAAGCATCTGACATCAGTGAATAATATTTCATAATTCCCTTGTGCTTAATGGGTATTTTTACGGCTGAGTACAGAGGCGTGAAATGGACGGATTTCAAAATAGTCGTAGACATAAAGTATGTATAGTCCGTTCACGAAAGGTTGAGCCGTCGGTTGGCCATGGAAATTTGGCATATTCCACTGTGTATATTGAAATTTTAGGTTATGTTCTCTATCCTCTTGTCAGATTGATACGCAATGTTGTCAATAATGCATAGAGTTGTCTGACAACTCGCAGGCTTGTCGGACGAGGCCGGGTACATTCGGCAACGTTGACTTTATTTTACGTTATGACAGCAAATACTACCAACTTCAGATAAATAAAGAAACGCTACTATGTGCTCAACGTTTCGTGAACGGAGTATATATTAAGTAGATTTTCTACTCTCGTATAATTGCTATTATTTACTGGGTGATTTAGGCCACTCGCCTGTGAATAAAGCAATAATTGTACGCTAGTTTCATAATATACTATTATTGTCGCTAAAAAAAAATATAATTTTGAATTCAAATAATTCTGGAGACGTCATTTAGATATAGTAAAGCCAAATGGAAAATGTGGATTTACCATATTCGTGCGGATTCGATAAAACCAGTTCATGCTTATCAATTCTATGCACATTTTATAGCCTCCTTTATATGGCTTTGGTATTACTGGAGTCGTATATTTGTTAGTAGTTCTATACTATTTATGCCGGTACTTCGAGATTCGAAGTGCAAGTGTCTATTTTGCATTTAAAATGGTATTTACTTCGATGTCATAAAAAAACCGATGGAGTTGGATTTGGCAAGAACTGCTTCAGAGAAATGTATAGGTGCGTGAATATTACAAGCTGGGATGAAAAACAAGAAAGAACAATGATTGTATATTTTGGGTTTCTCTCGGGAGGAATAGAAACGATGAAAGTCAATCATTCAAAATAGGCTCTAATGAAAAGATCCAGCTTGATAAAGATCAACTGAATGAATTAAAATCATCGATCAACTGACGGTTGACTAATGGAATTTTCGATTACTGACATTAAAGCTGCTTCTTTAATTTTTTTACGTTTCAGTTTTTCTTCCTTTGATATAAGTGAAGCTTCATCCCATGAAATCCTAAAGTCTTCATTCAAAACTTTTATAAATAAAAGCTCATCAGCATGGTTTGAATGGAGGCCATAGGATTTCATGGGATCAAGCTTTCATAATATAAAATAATAAAAACTGAAACGTAGAAAATTAGAGGAAGCATTTTTCATGTCAATAACCATAAGGCCATTCTAGAATCAAAGGAAACGAAGAGGCCAATACACTTGCCAAATAGGGAGCACGAATGTCACTCATTGGCTCAGAACAGAACCTTCTGTGGTATAGGCACACCTATAAGAAGGAGTTTCTGGAGAAAGAGAAAGCCGAGAAGGAAAAACTCTGGCGGACTCTCCTAGGGATGGATCATTCCACTAAGTTCCTTCGGAACTTTGAAACAGCAAGATCCAAAAGATATCTGGATCTTGGTAAGAATCAAATACACCTCCTCACTGGCTTTCTTACAGGACACTGTCGCCTAAGGAATCACCTGTTGAGGATGGGATTATCGGACACTGACGAGTGTAGATTCTGTAGGGAGGAGGAAGAAACCCTCATTCATCTAGTCACGGAATGCACGACGAGCTGTAATTGGTGTGGTTAGAACAGCTCTGTAAGGAAGCACAATAGAACTTGAGGTCGCAGTGAACTGTGACCCTTTTTTAAACTATAACTATAACTGTAACCAAAAGCTCTATCAGGGAACCATCTGTTGAGATCTCAAAAACATCTGGGCACCAATAATAAGATCCAACCTTAAAAAGATCAAATGAAGTGTCGAAATAGCCCATATACTATTTCAAATAATTTTCTATCATAGAGAATCAATTGTCTCCCATTTTATGTATCATTCAACAAATTGAGGTAACTATCACTAAAGAAACTTACCTATGCCGCACAAAGTGAGGGACCAGTTGTACACGTACAATCGGTTGACCCAAGGCTTATCCGAAAGATAACCAAGAACTATCCTTCCAATGGTGTTCGCTATACCTACAATAGACAGCAACATACCACCTTGCTCAGCGGTCAAACCAATCGATTTCGCTCTCGGCACCAAAAAAACGTATGGCATGTTGAAACCAATACTGGTCAAGAAGTTACTGATCGTGAACAAGATAAAAATCACGTCAGTGAACAGGACAAATCCAGCATCTCTTTCATCGTTTCCTTGGTCTCTACGGAACAATGGATGCCACAAAGTGTGGTATCTACTTCTACTTCTTCCTCGTACTTTCGTTTCCTGTAGCATATACTCGATTTTCTTTCTAGGAATGAGGATTCTTCACCAGTGCGGTTCTTCAGGTCTATCCTAGACCTGTACGCAGGAATGTTGAGCAAGCTGCCTTGGTAAAAAACGTCAGGTCTGTCCATAGGTCCGTGTTTTGCGGAAATGTTGGCTACCGTAAGCAGTTCTTGAGTTGGCTGCCAACATGGGCTGGCTAAAAGCCAACCTTGCTCCACTTTTACTCTGAAATTTGCCATGAAAATGCGCATTTCCGTTATGCTCGTGCCTGTGAGAGCTGGTTTTGGGCATGGTGAAGTGTGCCACGCTGTGGGGTCGGTGCATTTTTCCATTAGTCATAGAGTTTGAGAATTTGTTCAGGTCGTGGTCTGATACGTGAATGTCTACTTTGCCTTCGGCGGCCTTCAGTTGCAGTTGGTTGTTTTCGCTGTCCACATTTTTGACTTCGTCGTACTCCAGGGGTCTGAAGAGTGAACCAAAGATGATGCACTCCAAGACGATGCCACTTATGATCAATATAGAGCCTCGCCATCCGAATTCTTGGATCAAATATGTGATTAGGGGTGCGAATACGAAGGTGCCAAAACCTGAACCGCACACTGCGATGCCAGTGGCGAGTGATCTCTTTTTTTCGAAGTAAGTTGTGACGCTGACAATGGCAGGTAGGTATATTAGGCCGAAACCTAGTCCAGCACCGATACCTATGGTGATGATTAGGAAGTTGACGTTTCTGGCGTAGCATGATATGATGAGACAAATACTTCCTAAGATGGAACCTCCAATTGTTACTGTCTACAGCCGTATTTGTTGACTAGGGAACTTGAGATTGGACCTGCAAAAGAAAAAAATAATGAAAACTGGTTGAGATGTCTTTTCCAGTCATTACATATTTCAGTTAAGAAGATAGAACAAGTTGACTTGTACAGTTTTTGACAGATTTTTGAAAATATTTTTTGAGCGCTTGTTCCTGAATGAACTGTGTGTCATAGTTTTGTCCAAGAGAAGCTGAGTTTGAGACAATCTAACTTTAGAAAGGAACCAAAGATTTGAAATTCAGGGAAGCTGTGGAGACAAAATAGCTCGTTTGTGATCTTTAATCATTTGAGAAAAATATCTGCAAAAAACATTATGATCAAAAATTTAAGGAATGTAGTTTTCTGTACGATAAAAGGCTCTGAAGATATTTGCAAAGAACAATTTTTTCCATATAAATTCCCTCGAGAACTGTGCATTTAAGAGGGTTAGATTATAGAATCTTTTGATCATAATTTTGGACGAGCTATAACAGCTTGAATTTTGTCATACTTATTTCGAAAGAAGAAGAATTAAAAATAAAAAAAAATACATATCGTAAAAGAAATAATGCATAAATTTCATAACAATCTCTAGGAATTTAAATGAATACTAGCTGATCCGGCAACCGTTTCTTGCCTTATAAATTATAAATAACCTAGATACCGACTGCAGCGCCACCTGTCGGGCTGATTTGTGAATCTAAACCATTCTCGATCTCCACGAACACACACAAAAAATTTCATCAAAATTGGTCCAGTCGTTTAGGAGGAGTTCAGTCACATACACACGCACACAAGAAATATATATATTAAGATAGAAGATAAATCGGTTGAAATTTGGTATATAGTTGACAGTACCATCATTTAAACTCCCTGAGATAGTATTCATCAGATGATTAAGATTTTCAGGGAATTTAAGGAGTTAACTGATAGTGCTTATGCTAGAAGCCTCCTCGTCATTCATAGGAATGTATTTTGAGAATTTGGAACAGAATTGTTATTATTCTATTGTTGTCCGAAATCATATATGGTCCATTCACGAAAGGTAGAGCCGTTGGTTGGCATGACAATTTGGCATATTCCACAGTGTATGTTAAAATTTAAGGTTATGTTGTTTATTTTCTTGTCAGATTGATACACAATGTTGTCAATATAACATAGAGTTCTCTGAATACTCGGAGCCTCATCGGATGAGGCCGGATAGATTTGGCAACGTTTACTTTATTTTACGTTATGACAGCAAATACTGCCAACTTCAGATAAATAAACAATGCCTACTATGCGCTCAAACTTTCTTGAACGGACTATATCTGCTATCCGAAAAATCATAATTCAAATTCAAATATTTGAGGTCACTTGATTCAATTCTATTTATTTATGAATTCAATTCTTCAGTTCAAACCCGAATTTTCAAAGTGGTTTTCGGATATTAACGTGTCTATTGTTTCGCCTCAATTCGCTAAAATAAAGACATGCAAACCTGATGACGGCAGTTCATATTTTCTAAAACTGAATACGCTAGATATTAATTTTCAATCAGAAATCAAGTTATAAACTTTTTATTCTATATTATAACCATATCGAATTACTCAAATTTGAATTGCAAAATCTGAATGTCAACAATGAATATTTGTTTATTAGGATTACTTTGAATCACATCATTTCCATACGTCAATCGATAAGACGACATATAAATTGTTGAAATTCTAGTACAATGAGAATCATTCATCCGAACTTGTTGTTAGAAATGTTTAAATATAGATCAAAGGATTTTTATCGGATTTCCGTAATATTTTATTCGGATTATCGGTAAATATAACAGATCATATTACGATTAACAAAGGGATTTTGTTCTCATTAATATATTGGCAAAACAAATAAGATAGAAATCAGAAATACAATCGACTATTATGAATGAAAGCAAATGAAGATTAGAAAACAATGTTTCCTTTGAACAAATATCGAAATATCATCGGGGGTACCCCAGAGAAACAATCTGAGATTTCAGTAATATTATGAATTTAAATATAAGTATGTTGAAACTCAATGGTGAAATACAATTGCTCGATATTCTTCATTTCATATTGACACAGTGGAATTTTACTGATTTATCAGAATCCGAGATAAGTTCCATTTAATATAATATCTCGAACTGAAACTTTTTGAGAGCGAATCGGTTAGGTAGAATGAAATTTCGAGATATAATGAAGAACATTTGAAAACTACTAAACTCTTCTATTTCCCGATGAATGAGAGCAAAAAATTCATAAATAAATGAATGCACACATCGTCGAAAGTCTTGGTTTCTCAGGAATAAACAATTCTTGTTATGGAAATGAGATGAATTTTTCCTCTTTTTTAACTGCAATATATTTAAGAGAAAATCTTTGTTGCTACTCTTTGTTTTATGCAGGATGAGCAAAATGAGAAACAATCGATCGATCGATTTCTTATTTTTGATTACTATAGTCATTCAACAACTGAATCCGAATTCAGTAGCTTCGCCTTTCAATCAACTGACGAATACGCCTAGGCATACCTACCACGAAATCGTCATTAATGAAATTTTCAGGCATATCGTTTCATTCTTCCTGTGAGGCTAAACTCAATCCTGAAAAGTTGAAGGTGCATGGGTTTTGGTGATTAGATATTTCTCCTTCTACCTAGTTTCATTTTAAAAAATGGGTTCACTGCGACCTCAAGGTTTATTGTGCCCCCTTACAGAGCTGTTCTAGCAACACCCTTCGTAGCTCGCCTTCCAGTTTTAGAGATCTAATGAAATCTAATATCTGTGGCTTCACTGAGGCTAGTTCCTCACTCTTACAAGTTTCTCGCCCAAGGCATTCTCTCCTTAGGCTCGCAATTCGAAAGCATGCCGTGACTAGTTGAAATTCGAAAGCATGCCGTGACTAGTTGAATGCGGGGGTTTCTTCCTCCTCCCTACAGAACCTACACTCGTCAGTGTCCGATAATCCCATCCTTAACAGGTGCTTCCTTAGGCGACATGCTCTGTAAGAAGCCAGTGAGGAGGTGTAATTGTTTCTTGCCAGGTCCAGATATCTGTTGTATCTTGTGTTTCAAAGCTCCGAAGGAACTTAGTGGAATGATCTATCCCTGGGAGATTCCGCCAGAGTTTTTCCCTCTCGACTTTCTCCTTCTCCAGAAACTCCTTCTTATAGGTACATTTACCTATACCACAGAAGGGTTCTGAGCCAATGAGTGACATTCGTGCGTCCTGTTTGGCAAGTGTATTGGCCTCTTCGTTTCCTTTGATTCCCGTATGGCGGGGAACTCATATTAAAAAGATCTTATTTTTCTTGCCTACCTCATTGAGTTTGTTCCGGCAGCTCAGTGACTATGATATACCATTTTACGGTATTTTCTCTGAGGTTATAGTCGGTGTATTCCCGTTTCCATTCCTTTCTTTTACTTAGCAATGTCCTGAAGCTTTTCTCAGTGCTCCTTGCAGTTTGGTAGAGCATTATTATCCTGATATATGAAATTGTCCCCGAATTCGTTGCGCAGAGAAACAGTAATTGGTTCAATGATGTTTCAGGGCAAAACTGAGTCGCTCTAGTAGTCTGCCCCGAACATCCCCAACCCTTTCTCGTCGACTATAACTTTGTAAACCGAATTGTGCCTGTTTTTTCAGCGAAACAAAACAGAAATGTCGCAACCGTACCACTAAATGAAGGAGAACCGTCAATTCTAAGTGGTACACACTATTTGTTTGTCAGTTGTCCTCCAATAAATGATGTAACCAACCGAAGACAGATTCCAGACCTCGGAGCAACAACCGGGTAACTCCGTTTCAATGAAATGTTGAGAAATGAAAAAACTCCAGTACTTGCCTGATTCTTGCGCCGAAATATACAGTCAAGTGAGTCCATTTTGATAAATATCCTTACAAACTCGCTGGATTTGCCCCATTGCTGCACCGACAGTTGCGTACCTTAGATGTTAGCAGAATATGATATCTCGGTTTCGTTAGAAAATGTAGTTACCCGGTTGTTGGTCCGAATCTTCGATTACTCTTCATTCAGACAATGCGCTCACATATTTACCCGAACAGATGTTTAGAGCACTCAAAACATCGATTTGAGAAGTAAACTCTTGATTTGGCACACAAATGACTTCTTTTTATTCCCGTATGTAAAAATAAAGGAAGAGGCCAACGTTCTTTGACACCTGATGCGTTCAGAATGCATATTTTGAAGATACATACATGCATCAGTGTTTCGACAAATTCTTTAAAGCATGAAGAAGTTCATAGACCTTCATAAGGAATATTTTGAAAAATAATGAAGTTATTCTCTATAATTAGCATTGGTTTTGTTCTCTAGTCTCGAAATTTAAAAGCCAACCCGGTATTTCCGTTCATTTCTATCTGAAAACTCACTATTCCGAATAACTTATCTGAATTCTCATTAGATATTCATTTGCGATATCCGTAAAACATAAGTTGGATAAACGAACAGAGGTCGAGTTTGTATGTTATCGTCAGTTGATTTCCTTGGGAGAACCTTAGCACTTCCCTTCCTTATCAGCAATGCAGGCAACGGTGACTAAGAAAAACGTGATTTTGCGACAATCGTTTCCATTGGGTTATTGGTACAGAATTCGGTGGAAAGATACATATTTTTGTGTTTTCATTTACATCAACTACGGATTGCAACTGAAGCGCTTGTTATCTTATCAAGACTAATTTACATATGCATTATAATCACAAACCTCACCAGTGGTCCTTGACAACAACATCCAAAAGAATTATTAATGACTTCATCAATATCGTATTTTACTAGCTAATTTGTTTTCGCGTCAACGATTGAACTTTGAAAGATGTCAGATTATTTTATTTCCGAAAAAATATGTGTATGGCATTTTATCGCACTTGAAAGTACTTTCACACAGGGAAAATTCAGCCAATTCGGTTCAGAAAACACATACCGGGTGTTTCTGAATTGATAAATGTTGAAGTTTGACTTAAAATTGACAAAAAAGTATGCCACTGACAATTATTTATGAATTCTTCGTTAAATTTGTGAAAAAAATTTCAAAATGGAGTTAAGATGTTTAATTTCTTCACATAAAAACGGCTACTCATACGATAACAAGGTAAAGAGATTTCGCTATCATTGTAAAGTAAAAAAATTCTCTGTCTCTCAACTGTCAGATGATATGGACTGTAGCAGCAACATATAATTCAAAATTTTCCTAGAAACGGTTATTCTACCTCAAAAAACAATAAATATACAACTTTAAAAAAAATGTTACTAGACAAGCATATCAGCAATACTGACATTCATATGCCCAAAGCAAGAAGTAAATTCTGTTCACGAAGTTTGAGCCGTCGGTTGGCCATGGAATTTGGCATATTCCATTGCGTATATTGAAATGTTAGGTTATGTTGTTTATTTTATTGTCAGATTGATACGCAATGTTGTCAATATTGCATAGAGTTCTCTGATAACTCGCAAGCTCGTCGGATGGGCCGGGTACATTCGGCAAAGTTGACTTTATTTCACGTTATGACAGCAAATACTGTCAACTTCAGATAAATAAACAACGCCTACAATGCGCTCAAACTTTCGTGAACTGACTATATCTATTTTTCATCTTTATTCCTAGAAAACAGCGTGCTATAGTTACGCCTAAATGTTTTCAATTTTGAATTTTGAACCAGGAGTGGTCTTGAACCACTCGGTTCGACTTCGACACACTGTGAATAATCCGAGATCAAAATAATTCTGCAACACTGTAACTTTCGGAAGAAAGGAGCTAAAAATTTAAATCGGTCGAAAAGTTGTCGAGTTATGAATGATTTTCTTTAAAACTTTCAAAACTAGAAATTTGACTTTTTCATATCAGGTGCTCAATGATGATATAGAGACTGGTGTGGAATATTTTGATAATCACTTGAATAAAAATCTGAAAACTTATTCTACACATAGAAACTCGAAATTTTCAATGTACATGTCTGATCGTAAATCATCAAAATATGTTATTGCTTCTATTGTTAAAAAAACTTTGAAATATTAAAACTTTTCTTACCTGAACATAATGTTACTCCTACTAAGGTGGATAAACCCATGACGTCTTGCTTTTGCCTTCCCCAAAATAAGTCAAGAATTCGTCGTAAAATATACCAAACGAGTAGGTAACCCCATCATCTGAAAAAAAGCAAAATAAATGTTAGAGAAAAATCTGAATACGAACGAAACCGATAAAATTTTGAAATCCAAAGTTGTTTTTCAAGATCATAGACAGATAAAGTCAGTTTGTCAAATGAAAGTACATATAACCTATCCTAACAGCTGTGATTTTTGATCAGTCGTGTTTTTTTGAACGATAAGGGGGAACTAGATGATGAAATTGAATATGAATGGATTGACATGAAAGCTGCTTCCTTTAATTGTTATATTTAATTTTTTTTCTACTGGTATTTTGGTAGTTTCCCCTAAATAAGCCTATGATATTCATTCAAGGTTTGACTTATCAGCATCTCCCTGTTGAACTGATAATTTTTAGGTTAACTGAATCGAAAATTTCCTCCAATATAAGCTTCACCACACTCCCAAGATACTTCATATATGCAATTTTCCGTTAGTTGATTTTCATTGTCAGGTTTAGTGCTTTATTAGTTGGATTAGCCCTGATAGTACCTTGAGTCTTGAATGTTGTTCTCCACAAGGCACTGATAATTCAGAGCATGATCAATATGCTTTGAATGGAAATCATAGTATTTTTAGGTGTGAAACTTCCATAATATCAAAAGAAGAAAGAACAAAAGAAAGAAACTTGAAAAATAAATAGTTTAAGAATAGCCCTGAGCTGGAGCTTTTGAGCGCTCGTTGATTGGTGGAGCAATAAGACTATTACCTCAGAGTTTTATATGGTATTTGAGTTTGATACCAAATATTTATATAAATGCAGAATCTCAGCATAATCAGAATAATATTCTGGAAATTGAAAAAAATTAAATGTATGGTTCTGATGATGCGATCCTCTTTGAATTTTGCATGAACATTGAGTGTGTCAGTTTTGATTTTTGATATAGGGATTTTTCTTTTCCATATTCCAATTGAATTTTCAATGGTTCTGTTGATACTTGGCCACAACATTTTGCATGAAAATTGAGGATAACAGTCATTCAGAAAAATTGACTTGAATCGGATATCCTGTTATGGCAATATAATGATTTTTTTTTCAATATACCAATTGAATTTTCTATGGTTCTGTTAATGCTATGGCCACAATATTCTGCATGAAAATTCAGTGTATCAATCTTTATTCATAAAATAAATTTCATACGAATCGGATATTTTTTCATGGAAATATGGAGTTTCTTATTTTCAATATTCCAATTGAATTTTCTATAGTTCTGTTTACACTGAGGCTACAAATTTTGCATGAAGCTTATTATGACCATCTTGCATATGGTAGCAACATTTCATTTCGATGGGTTTCGCTTTATCTGAGATATTGAGGAACAAAATTTTCAATGGCCTTATTTTATGGAACACCCTGTACGATTTGGCTGGTTAACGAACCTAACCCAGCCATTTGGGAACCGAACATTCCCTGAAAATTTCAAGTCTCTAGGACAATCCCTTCGAAAGCTATTGTGCGGCCACACGGACAGAATTGAATTCGACCACAAACTCGTCATCAGGGAGGCTAACATTATCGTTTGAGACCATTTTCGGCTTAAAATTAGAAAATTATTGACATTTGGGCAAAACGAGAGCAGCTTTCAAGTCAATAAGGTAGGTACTGAAAATCCCATCAGTCTGTTGACTCATAAGAATCCGGACTCCAATAATGACATCCAGCGGAATGAATTGTGTGACAACTGAATCAATCAAAATTAGATCATAATAATCGATGATTAATTAATGAGAACTGTCAAAAATGACAAACATCTTAAAGAGTGACGAAAGTTGCTTTTCTGAAAGTTACAAGTCACCAACCCAAATAATATTTCAATGAATGTCTCAACCCCTAGAATTTCTCGGTTTTAACCGGCCCAAAGCTTCAAGTAGTCATTTTGTTGTTATTGTCATTGCACAACTTTGTAAGACCCATTCAAGTCTTCAAACTGTGATTTGTAACTCATAAATTCTGAGTAAAAGTCAAACATGTCATCAGACGATGATCCATTGGGCATCTTAATGTTGACCTGCTTTTTCAAGAGCCAGACCTAGTGAAGCACTCTGGAATACCGCCAACTCTCACGGTCGCATTGTCCTTGCTTCCCAGAATCCGAAATAGGTACGCCGCTCAAAGAAATTGGTTTCCTTTGTTATTTCCGACAATCTTGGGAGTCAGGACACTCGATGAGACCGCCCACGCACCAGATATTAAATCTTGTGCAGTGGAAATCAATTATCGCAGCTATTTCCGATTTGTTTTAGATTTCCTTCATGCGAGAATTCGGACGTAGTTATTTTGTAAGAAGTGCGTGAAATGAGTGTTTTTTCATGGCAAATTCGAGTGAATTTTTGGCCTCGACCTGCGGTCTCTGCCAAAAATTAACACTTGACATGAAAACACGAATTTTATAAGCGCGAAATACAAACAACATTTTTTGTACAACTGTGAATGTGAATTTACATCTCGAATTCACAAGTATCTATTAAAAGCATGTACTGATAGGACAAATTCTATTATTTAATTAACAATTAATCTCTTTCGAGAAAATAAAAACACATTAAGTTGTGCTTCAATTACACTGCACAAAAAAATTAACGCACATTCTGAAAATCTCAATTTTAATGAAAGTTAACTCTACATTGACTTTATAACTCATTTTTTATGTTCTCTCGGGAAGGTTTTGAACGAAACAAGACAATTGAAGAAAATTCAGGATTTCACTGAATCTTATGTGAAAGAAGAGAAATAAACAATTTTCAAAATACTGGAATGCTGATAAGTGATTCAATACTTGGTATTTCCACCCCTTGCGTTAATTACAGCTCAGCAACTACGGTTCATACTCAAAATGAGTGATCTCAAAATGTTCTGATCTAATCCTTCCCAGATTTCTCTCAGTTGGATTTCTAAATCATTAAGAGTAGCTGGATGATTTTCTGAACTTCTCAGCCTTCCATTGAGGTTGTCCCAAACCTGCTCAATCGGATTGAGATCTGGACTTCTAACTGGTCATTCCATTCGAGAGACTTCAACCTCTTCTAGGTACTCCTGAACGATGCGCGCACGATGGGGTCTGGCATTATCGTCCATAAAAGTGGACGTCTGTATACAAGGGAACGTCGATCACAATGGTAGAGGCAGAATCTAGACTCATCTGTGAAGAGAACCCTTTCCCAATCAGCCTCTCCCAATGGATATGCTCTCTCGTAAAATCCAAACGCGCCCTTTGATGGGATGGGGTAAGAGCTGGGCCTCTTGCCGCGACATGAGTCCTTAAATCATATCTTCTGAGGCGATTTTTCTCATTGTCTGAGTGCTAATTTGCACTCCATGAGTTTGCTCAAGCTGATTTTGAAGGAGGCGTAACGTTTTTGAATGGCAGTTGTTACCCGTGGTCTACCCTATGTTGGTCTTCGGACATTCATACCTATCTCCCTGAATCGCTGCAACATTCTGGATACACTTGTATGGGAAACTCCCAATCTTTCTGCAATTCTTGTGTATGTCCATCCTTCTTCTCCCAAAACTACCTCTTGGGCACATTCCTCTTGGGTCAAATTGCGTGTTTCGCATTGCATAGCGATCGAGTGTAGAAAATCAAACGAAAGAAAAACTATTGATCACTAGAATTGATCGAGAACACTTGATTTCAGAATGGAGCCAATACATTCAAAATCTGATAGTCTCATCTTTTTTTATTCCTGCTGGGAAACAACATATGTATTGAAAAAAAACGTTGAAAGTGGATAACATATGCATGCATAATTCTGATAAAAATAATTATCATTGAGAACACCTTCAGTTGTAGAATGAATTTGAGATTTCCATAATGTGCGTTAATCTTTTTGCGCAGTGTAGTTATCAATACCTGACGAAGCACTTCGAAAAAGTCCACCTTAACTATATCACCTAGAATGACGCTTCCGCTTTCGTGTTAAAAAAATGTTTCAAATGATAAATAGGTATTCTATTGAGTTATATCACAAGGCATTATATAGAACAAATGGTGATAACTATTTATTCTATTATTTATGAATCAGAGTACTTGTTCCAGTAGAAATCCAAGGTAGGTCATAACATAAATGTTTACGAGTTTTACGTCGGTAGATAAATCGATTGAACAACTATAAGAGCAATATAGTTGCATCATATGAGTTGGTTATCAATTTATGGCCTCGGACCTAAAAAACTTATGAAAAGCGGAATTTCCCCAGAATTTTTCATCGACATAATTGTGGTATCACAAATCAGGTTGCTTCTGGCTTTTTTCTTGCATCCTTATTTGAAAGTACCTATGTTCAATCAGTCTATTAATCCATTGTGTAGTATGAATGTATCAATGGAATTCTACAACAGAAAAGATAGTATTGTCGAGTGATTGTTTTTTCGGTAAAAATTAATGAATGAAATTTATAAACGTATGTTGAAAGTGTATAAGGACTTTTGACCTTCAATATGTACAGAAAAAAGATGGGTTGCTGAATTTTAACACGTCAAGGTCCTCCAAAACCAGTAGCAACACCAGAAATCATAGAAAAAATACAGTATACCATAGTGGGAAATCGTCGATCGACTGAAAAAGATTCAGTAGAAGTTAAAAATTTCGAACTGGCGAAACAATAAATTCTGAATAAAAATCTTCTTCTTCTTCTATCTTCTTTCATCAGGATAACGCACAAGACCATTTTAGCAATGGCTAAAAACTATGAACTGAATTTCAAATCGTTGAAGTATTCACAGTTTCAACCAGATTTGTCTTATAGCAACTTCCATTTGTTTTTAGACCTAAAAAAATATACGTAGAAAAGAGTTTTCATCAAATGATTAAAGCGGTGGAAGCATATTTCGCAGCCCTACTAGATTCTAACTTCAGGGATGGAATTTGTGAATTAGAATTTTGTTGATACACTTGTATTAATGAATTTTATATCGTTTAATCCTATGAATAAATCAGGTCAATATCTTTTTTGCGCATTTGTTTCTTAGAGAACAACATGTTATTGTTCATTTGAACGTCTACAAACATTGAGCACATTATGAAGAATCTGGTTCAAAATAACTTAATCTAAGCAAAAACAACTGTAGACTTGATATTTTCAGAAAATGAGTGCGCTAAAATATAGGAAATGCTAAATGAGCTAAATAGTTGGTGTACTATAATCTTCTGGAATATTAGTCCCCAAATATTTTTAAGTTGGTTTATATTTGAATAATTATAATTTTGTCAGGATTGCTTTCAGAAAAAAATATAAACAATATAAATTGAAAATAAACAATATAATTTTTGGAACGACATGTTGTTCCATACAGGGAACAACAATATCGTTGGCGCCATCCATAACTTTCCACCCCGAATTTTGAGCTTTGGGATAGAATAGGTACCAGAAACATTCTCGGACAGGTCCAATTTTTTTCGAAGGGGGACAAATAAAGGGTGTTCAACTGAGTTTGATTCCACTACCTCTCTATCCGCAATCCCTAACAGCTCTCAATTTTGACTAGGGAAAGGGATCGAGCAGCACCTTGTTGGAAAGGCCATTCAATTTCATGCATGAGTGTATTTTTTACAAAGTACATAAATCGTACGCTTTCCTTTAAATTGAAATAATTGCTGTTAGGTTAGCGGTTAAGGGGTCAGTGATATCAAACTCATTTCAACACACTAACATGTCCTCTTGTGAATAAAATTTGACTTGTTCGAGTGTTTTTCCATCTCAAAGATCCAAATTTATTGATGGAATACTGAGTCACTCTGTAAATAAAGCGACGAAAAAAATACACTCATGCGGGAAATTGAATTGCCTTTCCAACAAGGTGGTGCTCGACCCCTTTTCCCTATTCACAAATCAGAGCTGCTAGGGGTTGAGGCTACAGGAATAGTGATATCAAACTCTTTTGAACGCCCTTAATTATCCCCCTCTCAACAAAATTTGATCTGTCGGAACGTTTTTTTCGTTATTCTATCCCAAAGCTTCGGGGTGGAAAGTTATGGATGGTCCACCCTGTACATTCCTCGAGCTGAATGTAACTCTTTCATAAACAGAAATATCGAGTTTTTCCAATTGAAAAAGGTTGATATGGTGAAACTCACAGAACTGTAGGTACATCAGTCCTTTGTTTTCGCGATTATTTTTGTTTACCTCCAATCCCCCTAGATTGTTCATTTGACCTTCTGCTACTGTGTGTTAATAACCCAAAAATCATTTTCGTTCACGTGGAATCCACGCCTAATAATATAAACAATCGTTCTAATTAAAAACTGCCGTGCAACGATGACTACGACACGATTCACTCTCACTGGAAAAGTCAATAACACCGGGATAGAAATAAACGCTGTCCTTAAAATATTTTCTAGAGTATCGTTTAGCGAATTGGAAACCTTTCAATGAAATGCTGAGATGCATTGTGAAATATAAATAGTGGGCGTAGAAAAATTTTATTGGGAACTCATATTATTTTTAACAAACGAAATTATGTTTTTATGAAAATATTCATTCATGTCATACGAGGTTTACCAATGTAAAAGGTTTTATTTAGATATTGAAATTTTAAGAAGCTTAGCGCATTTATTTTCATATTGCGAAGACGATAAATCAATGCATTGTTAAATAAAAATAATGGGTGGGCCATCTGTTAGTTTTTTTTTAACCATGAATTAAACACATGCATTGTGGAAAAAATTCATTAATTTTTATTGAAAATCAAAGGAATATTTATGCCATTTATGTGTGAAAAATCACATCATTCATGTGACCACCACGGCTCTTCTTACAAGCTTGCATCCGAACATCAAAATTTGCGATGACTTTTTTCAGTAAGAGCGGATCTGTGGCCTCAATTTCATGCCGAATATTGCGTTTGAGGTCTTGAATTGTCCGTGGGGCGTTAGCATACACTTTACTCTTCAAAAAACCCCAAAGAAAATAGTCCAATGGTGTCAAATCGCATACAACTCGCGAAACAATAGGTTTATTGCAAACCAAATTTGGTGAACGCTTAATTTCCCGTAATTCTGACGTGAATTGGCCAGCAAGATCATGCGATTTGACACCATTGGACTATTTTCTTTGGGGTTTTTTGAAGAGTAAAGTGTATGCTAACGCCCCACGGACAATTCAAGACCTCAAACGCAATATTCGGCATGAAATTGAGGCCACAGATCCGCTCTTACTGGAAAAAGTCATCGCAAATTTTGATGTTCGGATGCAAGCTTGTAAGAAGAGCCGTGGTGGTCACATGAATGATGTGATTTTTCACACATAAATGGCATAAATATTCCTTTGATTTTCAATAAAAATTAATGAATTTTTTCCACAATGCATGTGTTTAATTCATGGTTAAAAAAAAAACTAACAGATGGCCCACCCAATAGTAGTCCTATAAACATTTTATCGGTACCTCTTTTATTCCTACTGAACAATTTTCTGTTTTTATGAACATATTCATAAAAATCATATAGGGTTTTCCAATATTAGATATTTCGTTTTTATACAAAAAATTCAATGATCTTAAATATCTCCCTGAAATATTTAGATCTAGACCAGCTAGCAGTAGGTACTGCCCAGAATATTTATCTTTTCGAAAATCCTCTAATTATAAGTAAGATTATGAATGAGCACAAATACGCGCGTCAATGTCTAAATATTGGATAATGAATTAAGGAGAAGTTTAAGTGAGAGTAACTCCGAAAACTATCAACCGATTTTGTTTTTGAGCGCCCGTTCTACTTGAACGAGTTCTATATTTCTAATGTTCGAATTTTGAGCCTCAAATGGTCTCCAACGATAGGTTTGAATCCCTGATGGCTAATCCGTGGTCAAATTCAATTCTGTCCTTGGGGCCGTCCGGCTGTAAGCACGATAACTTTTGAGGGGATTGTCCTAAAGACTTGAGATTTTCATGGGAGTTCGGTTTCCAAATGCTGCGGTTAAGTTCGTTAACCAGCCAAATCGTACAGGGTGTTTCATAAAATATGGCCATTCAAAAATTTTGTTCCTCAGTATCCCAGACAAAACGAAATCAATCGAAATGAAATTTTGCGGACAGATGGAAGATGCTCATAATAAGCATCAAGAAATATTTTGTGGCCAAAATGTTAACAGAACCATGAAAAATTCAATTGGAATATTGAAAAAAAGAATCCTTATATTTCCATAACAAGATTCGAATGAAATTTAGTTTTTAAATGAAAATTGATATACTGAACGATCATGAAAAATTCCAGAGGGATCGCATCATTTTAATTTTTTAATTATTTATTTTTTAAATTTTTAATTTCGTGGATAATTTCCGCAATATACTTCCTATCGTACTGAGAAATTTTGCATTCATATATTTGGTATGAATTTCAAAACCCATACAAAATATTGAGGAAATAGCATCATTGCTCCACCAATGAATGAGCGCTCAAAAGCACCTGCTCAGGGCTTTTCTTATTTTTTTTATAAACGTATTCAGAATGTGAAGATATGGTGAGCAATTCAGAAATTACTGTCTTTTACTTATTCTGTTCGAGAGTTACAGTGACCAAACATTTATCGGTATATCCTACGGACAAAATAGTTTTTCAACAATTTCCAATGCTAGAAAAATTTCGAAGGAGTTTGCGCGTCATCATTCTCCTTCTGAATACCAAATTTCCAATTGATCGGATATACAGGGTTTTTTACTATAATTTGACCCAATCTAACTTTGTTTCTAAAAGAGATACAGAAAAATGTTTCATACAAAAATTTCACGAAATCGACTGAGGTTTTACAAAATGAGTTCACATAACTTCTGTATGTTTTTCCATATTTGGCTAGCTCTTTTTCCCCTGATTTCGAATATGTAACATATTATGTTGGGCTATATTTCTTATTCTGAGCACCACAGCGTTTAAAATTTCAAGAACCACCCGGCAAGCTCTGCAATCATTTTTCAAGTGGCATACTGCGTTTACTCAAAATGGCAATTTTTGGCGTTATGATAACGTCAATTGGAATATATACAGGGCGAACAACATTGAATGCAACTAAATTTTTTCAAATAGAACACCCTGTCCTGTATATTCTTTCTTTTTGATAGGCTATTTCTTCCTGATCTCGAATATACAGATGTGGAAGAAACGGATGGAAACACGGGAGTTCCAATGTTAAATTCAAGCAGGCTGGGGGTCCAGTGGAACAGTGGAAGAATCGAAACCTCGGAGAAATGCGATGTTGAATAAGCGGCTGGTCTGTTGGAATGGCAGTGTGTAGTGAGTGGGAAAGCGCGCAAGCAACGATCTAGGATCACGATACACAAACACCGGTATGCCGACGCGCATCGAGAGTGACGTCACTGGTGAACATTTCCATAGCATTTGCGTGATAGAAGGGTTAGTACTCGAGAGAATTGATTAGAATTTGTTCCTAATATTCCCCCAATGACGTTTTTTTTCCTTCAGGAACGACAATAAAAAATGTCCAAAGGTGTTGAATCAGGACTATTCGGTTGTCATGAAATGGGTACGCCATTACCAATCCAAAGATCAAATTGGATACTTAAATATTCACGAACTTCCAAAAAGCTATGCCAGATGGTTCTTAAAATTTGAAACTGTGTGGTGCTCAGAATAAGAAAGATAGACCGACATATAATATGAATTCGAAATCAGGGGAAAAAGAGCTAGCCAAGTATGGAAAAATATACAGGGTGTTCGATTCGAAAAAATGAAGTTGCCATCAATATGTTGGCCACCCTGTATATATTTCAGTTTGTAAAGACATTTGAAAAAACCTCTCGTGAAACTTTTGTATGAAACATTTTTCTGTATCTTCTTTAGTAACAAAGTTAAAGGGAGGGTCAAATTGTAGTGAACAACCCTGTACAAGATCTATATGAGAATAGAAGTTTACTTGTTGGGGAAGACGCAGTAAATACATAAAACTTCGTTAAAAAAACAACGAACGCTGAAGCAATGTAACTTCGGACAAACTTACATAACAAGGAATTCTAAAACTGACCAACTTGAAATGTCCTGTAGTGAAACTACTAGAATTCGAATAGAGGATAGATAAGCTTCGAAAACTCATCTCGAGTTGCCGCTGACGCAGACACGTCATTTGCATACTGAAATGTTTCATTTTCATTTGCACAGAAGCCCGATAAGATAATGGCTCATTTCAGATGGGATAGAATAGATAATATTGTGTTTTCAGTGACCATCGTTTTAGTGTGTTATTGATCGTATAGAATTTCCAAATCAGACATAATGATTGGATTTTCCCCTCGAATGCGGATAAACTGAAAAACTAATTATTGAGAATGGCAAAACCATTTTAGTAAAATCAAAAATTCGGGTCTGAAACTTATATGTAGGTATACAGGGTGTCCCAAAACTCGACGTCAACCCGGAACCGGGTGAAAAGGCAAGTAATGCTGGTTGTCAGAAAAATATAAAAAAAAATCTAAGTTGCATGATTTCAAAATAATGAGCATTCAAAAAAACACGCAAAATTCCCCACCCTGTGACAGTCTTTTCGCTCCTGTTGCCACAAATATCAACTTTTTCCAACTTTTTTTTTGCTGTGTAACCTTGAATAATTATTGTCTAAACTGTAATCAAAATTTTGATACCAGCTGCTCTAGGTTTCATAAAAATAGGGCTTTCCAGAGGAATTTCTCCGGAAAATTTTTTTCTGGAAAAATTATTTCCTCTGGAAGTTTTTTTTCTGGTAACATTTTTTCCCGGAAGATGGATCGAACGTTGTGGTCCTAATCTCGTGGCCGGCCCGTTCACCGGACTAGAATCCATTGGACTTTTTTACTGGGAAGCAGTTAACGAAAAAGTGTATTCAAAGGCAATCGAAAATAAATTTGAACTACGGCAGCTACAATTTAACAAGTATTATATCATTTTGGAATACTTACTAAATGCGCCAACTTTGGAAACTAGGCAATTGTTTATTTTGAATTTTTTTGAGAAGTAAGCCATATTTTTATGAAACCTAGAGCAGCTGGTATCAAAATTTTGATTACAGTTTAGACAATCATTATTCAAGGTTACACAGCAAAAAAAAGTTGATATTTGTGGCAACAGGAGCGAAAAGACTGTCACAGGGTGTGGAATTTTGCGTGTTTTTTTGAATTCCCATTATTTTGAGATTATGCAACCTAGATTTTTTTTATATTTTCTGACAACCAGCATTACTCGCCTTTTCACCCGGTTCCGTGTTGACGTCGAGTTTTGGGACTCCCTGTATATATGGTTATATTGGATGCTTTAAAATATGCTGGCATTGTCAGCCAATTTGAAGTAGTTTTTTGTTGACAATATAAATGATTAGACACGTTTTTAGGAGTTTTTCTATTTTTGAAAACAATGAATCGAAGAGGTTGTGTTAAATATGGTGTTAAAAATGGAACGAGGTCCCAAATGCACTTTTTATGTTGTCTGTTGCATTCGGTGAGTCAACTCTGTCTCAAAAAAGTGTTGTGCATAAGTGGTTTTAAAATTCGTCTATTCTTTCGAACGTACAATGCCACTCGCTCCATCAAATCAATATCTCAATCCGGGAATCCATTCTGGTTTACAGTTAATTCAGAACCAAACAAGGAAACTCATCGTTACGAGTGACTTTTCGCCCTTTGTCTCTGCCATTTCCCGACATCAAAAGGCCGAGGGATTTCCATTTAATTCCGCTCTGCCTGTTCTATACGGGTCGTCCTTTCTCGCTCTCGCCAAAAATAACTTAAACGGAATATGTTAGGCCTAATTAAACGTGCCACCACTAAATATAGATAGAGTTCAACAGAAGAAGAAGAAAGGATTTGTCGTAAGTTAACGTTCAAAAAGCTGCATTATTGTTTGTCCACCAGAACACCTCATATCTTTGAAATCCTTCCAGATGTGAAAATTGTATTAGAAACATTTGGAAATATATCCAAGAATTTCGGCCCATATCAAATTTGATTTCAATTGAGAGGTTGACGGGTTGACGGCCTATCGTAAGTAGGTAAACACAATAACTTCCGACAGAGATCACTTCAGAATATTCAAGGTAAGTTTGAGATTTGCGAAAGCTTACAACTTGTATTCACAATAAAAATTTGTTTGGTTAATGCATTTGTATACTCAGAAATCGATATGAAAGAAGGAAGCGTTTCGTAAAAGCTTCTTCATGCTTAGTCATATCGAGAAAACTACACTGCGCAAAACAGTTAACGCACATTCTGAAAATCTCAATTTTAATGAAAGTTAACTCTACTTTATAACTTATTTTTTATGTTCTCTCGGTAAGGTTTTCAACGAAACAAGACACATGAAATGGAAGAAAAATTCAGGATTTCACCGAATCTTATATGAAAGAAGAGAAATAAACAATTTTCAAAATACTGCAATGCTGATAAATGATTAAATACTTAGTATTTCCACCCCTTGCGTTAATTACAGCTCGGCACCGACGGTTCACTACAAATGACTGATCTTAAAATGTTCTGATCAAACCTTCCCAGATTTCTCTGAGTTGGATTCCTAAGTTATTAAAAGTAGCTGGATGATTTTCTGAACTTCTCAGCCTTCCATTGAGGTTGTCCTTAACCTGCTCAATCAGATTCAGATCTGGACTTCTTGCTGGCCATTCCAATCGAGAGACTTCAATCTCTTCAAGGTACTCCTGAACGATGCGCGCACGATGGGGTCTGGCATTATCGTCCATAAAAAATGAAATTTTCACCAATGTATGGGGCGAATGGCATTACATGCTTGTCTGAGTGCTAATTTGCACCCCATGAGTATGCTCAAGCTGAATTTGAAGAAGGCGAGCGGTTGCAATCCGTTGTCTCAACGAAGAAACTCTCATTCTTGAATGGCAGTTGTTACCCGTGGTCTACCCTGTCCTGGTCTTTAGACATTCATACCTGTCTCCCTGAATAGCTGCAACATTCTGGACACACTTGTATGGGAAACTCCCAATCTTTCTGCAATTCTTGTGTATGTCCACCCTTCTTCTGGCAAAACTACCGATTGGGCACATTCCTCTTGGATCAAATTGCGTGTTTTCCGTTGCATAGCGATCGAGTGTAGAAAATCAAACGAAAGAAAAACTATTGATCACTAGAAAGATTTCCATGATGTGCGTTAAGTTTTCTGCGCAGTGTATTACATATTCAATTTGATTCTCCTAAGAGCTATAATGTTTCAATCTATTCATTCCTGAAAATCCTATGATCTTCACACTTCACGAATTTCAGTTCAGTTCTGAAATAAAACATCGATTCAATCTTCTGCAAATAACCTTTAATCCTTTTGAAGGATTCCTTCATAATATCAAACAGCCTATAAAAGATTCCATTATCGAACCTACTCATTCTCCCTGATTTTAGTCAGAGTTATCGATGGGCTAGAAGGAAAACGCACAGATGACTGGGATAATATTTTCAAAACACTTCAAGCCTATTTTCATCAATATCATATGAAATGAAATGTATGCTTCTTCAAGATAGACTCTATTAGAAGCAGCACTAAACGAAAACACATTGTCTGGGCCAGATAGTCGTTCGTGGAATCATAAATGTGAGTTAATGCACTGATAATATGTCTCAAGCAGATTTGGCTATTCACAAGACTAATCACCTTAATAATGGCGAATTTACTCAGGATATGCGGTGGATTCAATCAAATCAAGTACTCTAAGAAGTGAGTAATTACTGGTCGGTTTTGGCAAACAAGATGATGGGATATTACCTAGTTAATTCATCTGTTTATTGAAAGGGATGTTTGGTTTTGGTTAATGTTTGGACAGACTTTGAGATATGACATCATGAGGTTGTAATTTGTTCTGTTGGGCAGCTTGAGCCCACAATATCACGAAGGACATACCCACTCGTAGATTCGCAAGAGATTCTGGGTGTCAATTCTCGGAATCACTCGTTCGATGAACGTATACGTTCGTGAGCGTGTAAAATTGACGGAATAGTTGGAAGTAAGTCAATTCTCGAGCATTTCCTCAACTATAGGATCCGACGAAAATATACGTTCATTTCGACCGGATATAATTATTACAATTTCCAAAAACTGATCTTAAAATGTTCTGATCAAACCTTCCCAGATTTCTCTGAGTTGGATTCCTAAGTTATTAAAAGTAGCTGGATGATTTTCTGAACTTCTCAGCCTTCCATTGAGGTTGTCCTTAACCTGCTCAATCAGATTCAGATCTGGACTTCTTGCTGGCCATTCCAATCGAGAGACTTCAATCTCTTCAAGGTACTCCTGAACGATGCGCGCACGATGGGGTCTGGCATTATCGTCCATAAAAAATGAAATTTTCACCAATGTATGGGGCGAATGGCATTACATGCTTGTCTGAGTGCTAATTTGCACCCCATGAGTATGCTCAAGCTGAATTTGAAGAAGGCGAGCGGTTGCAATCCGTTGTCTCAACGAAGAAAACTCTCATTCTTGAATGGCAGTTGTTACCCGTGGTCTACCCTGTCCTGGTCTTTAGACATTCATACCTGTCTCCCTGAATAGCTGCAACATTCTGGACACACTTGTATGGGAAACTCCCAATCTTTCTGCAATTCTTGTGTATGTCCACCCTTCTTCTGGCAAAACTACCGATTGGGCACATTCCTCTTGGATCAAATTGCGTGTTTTCCGTTGCATAGCGATCGAGTGTAGAAAATCAAACGAAAGAAAAACTATTGATCACTAGAAAGATTTCCATGATGTGCGTTAAGTTTTCTGCGCAGTGTATTACATATTCAATTTGATTCTCGTAAGAGCAATAATATTTCAATCTATTCATTCCTGAATATCCTATGATCTTCAGACTTCACGAATTTCAGTTCAGTTCTGAAATAAAACATCGAATTGATCTTCTGCAAATAACCTTGAATACTTTCGAATGATTCCTTCATGATATCAAACTGCCTATAAATGATTCCATTGTCGAACCTACTCATTCTCCATGATTTTAGTAAGAGTTACCGATGGGCTAGAAGGAAAACACACTAATGACTGGGATAATGTTCTCAAAACACTTCAAGCCTATTTTCATCAATATCATATGGAATGAAATTTATGCTTCTTCAAGATAGACGCTATTAGAAGCAGCACTAAACGAAAACACATTGTCTGGGCCAGATAGTCGTTCGTGGAATCATAAATGTGAGTTAATGCACTGATAATATGTCTCAAGCAGATTTGGCTATTCACAAGACTAATCACCTTAATAATGGCGAATTTACTCAGGATATGCGGTGGATTCAATCAAATCAAGTACTCTAAGAAGTGAGTAATTACTGGTCGGTTTTGGCAAACAAGATGATGGGATATTACCTAGTTAATTCATCTGTTTATTGAAAGGGATGTTTGGTTTTGGTTAATGTTTGGACAGACTTTGAGATATGACATCATGAGGTTGTAATTTGTTCTGTTGGGCAGCTTGAGCCCACAATATCACGAAGGACATACCCACTCGTAGATTCGCAAGAGATTCTGGGTGTCAATTCTCGGAATCACTCGTTCGATGAACGTATACGTTCGTGAGCGTGTAAAATTGACGGAATAGTTGGAAGTAAGTCAATTCTCGAGCATTTCCTCAACTATAGGATCCGACGAAAATATACGTTCATTTCGACCGGATATAATTATTACAATTTCCAAAAAACTACGCTCAATATGTCACGAAATTATAACTTCGTCGAACGAGTGATCCCAATAATCGACACCCTTTACATTCAGCAGTTACATTGAATATGAGAGATTAGAAAGACGTGTATAGTCCGTTCACGAAAGATTGAGCCGTCAGTTGGCCATGGAAATTTGGCATATTCCACTGTGTATATTGAAATTTTAGGTTATGTTGTTCATTTTCCTGTCAGATTGATACGCAATATTTTCATTATTGATAGAGTTCTCTGATAACTCGAAAGCTCGTCGGACGAGGCCGGGTACATTATTTTACATTATGACAGCCAACACTGCCAACTTCAGATAAATAAATAAACGCCTACTATGCTCTCAAACTTTCGTGAACGGACTATACATACCATTAATTTTCGGAAAACAACCTTAATAATCTTTAAATTTCTACCGTGACTTATATCTTTTTGGTTCAATTTTCTATGGCTCTGCTTTATAGATTGAGTTAATTTTAGCGATGGCATGGGTTAGGTTATATCTGAGCACCTCTGTAGTTTGTGGCTCAGTGGAGAGAACCATCATAAGAAAAACAACAGAAGTCTTTTAACGAAACATAAACCAGGTCATCTCTCAAATTAACAGAGTAATGCAAAAATGCAGCAGAAGGATACATCACACTGCGGGAAACTGCTTTGGACATTCAATAGTGTTATATTCCATATATAGATCACATATATTTAGGGGAATATTTAGAAGAATTTTGTTAGTACCTCATAAACTGCTCTTTTTCTCAAATCGACAGGCTCTTAT
Source organism: Propylea japonica (assembly GCA_013421045.1). Lineage (NCBI taxonomy): Eukaryota > Metazoa > Arthropoda > Insecta > Coleoptera > Coccinellidae > Propylea > Propylea japonica. Next base: position 24,950,925 of record CM024246.1, on the reverse strand, counting down.
TGAAAACCCCTCAATATGGGAGCTTGTAACATACTCAAAACCGAGCTCAAAACTAATTCAAGTGATAAGGTTCATTTTTTCTGCCAATCGCTAAGAAATTTTGATATACCTATTAAAATTTTTGTTGAGACCCTTTTTTCCTTTATGAGAATTCGAATGTAATATCTTAAAATAGAATTTTACATCATTATATATTTTTTGTAACAACTAAGAAAATATCTGAGTACAACTTTTGAAGGCCCTATTCAGTTACCCCTAATATCGACGTTCTCACTACCTAATAACGACGAAAAGCGATTGTATTCGATAACAAAAAGTTTTCCAGAAATGCCGATATAGGTAATCCCTTATAAACATATTCATTGAGTTGACGTTTCAACAAAGCCGTTATATCGATTAAACAAGTTTGCTTATCGAAATGAATATCTGATATAAGTGTACAAAAATACCGTGCTTATCAAAGGAGTTATGAAAAAGTCCCGCAGTGGTCTGACCTAGATAAGTCGCAATTGACGTGATAACCAGCCAAGCCCTTGTATACCTTGCTGGTCAATAAATAACAAGAGCTAATTCTGAATCTGATATTCTACAGATTTGTGAAACGAAAAAGGGTTCGCAAATTTGCATATTGCAAAATAAGATCTTTTTCCGTACTAGAAGATGAATTAGAATACTGGGAATTATTTTCATAACTAATTCGCATATTATTACATACTCCGTTCACGAAAGTTTGAGTGCATAGTAGGCGTTTGTTTATTTATCTGAAGTTAGCAGTGTTTGCTGTCATAACGTAAAATAAAGTCAACGTTGCCGAATGTACCAGGCCTCGTCCGACGAGCTTGCGAGTTATCAGAGAACTCTATGCAATATTGACAACACTGCGTATCAATCTGACAAGAAAATAAACTACATAACCTAAAATTTTTATATACACAGTGGAATATGCCAAATTTCCATGGCCAATCAACGGCTCAAACTTTCGTGAACGGACTATACTGATGTCTTCCAGAGGTTACTGGGTGTTTGTGGAAAATGTACATAGTCGGATATTTTTGTTACGTTGCCCCTGTTTTTCATTTATGTTATAATATTTTGTAGCGATTTGTTTTAGTTGAATTGATTTCAATAAAGTTTTACAACATGTTTGAATGTAAAAAATTCGACATGATGTTTCGCAAAGGGGTTCTTAATGGTGTCATTCTATTCATCTACGTTGACAATTTTAAGTTTTGAAGCTGTTCCTTCTGAAAGTTAGTTCGGCTGTTAATTTGAACTAATAAATTAGGAAAAGGGCCTGTACTTGACAGTCACCTAATAACCCAAATTTGAGGTCGAAAACTATTCCAGCCTCTACGATTCGATAATCTGTTTATGAATTATTCTATTTTTCAAAAATTGACGAATATTTTGCCTTAAAAGGCTGGAACAGAGCTTCTTTGTTGAGAATAAATGAATATATACATATACAAAAAAGATTAATTTATTGTGAAATATGAATATGAAAAAAAATTCTTGCGAATCAAGGCCCCTTTCAATCATAAAGGAACACTACAAAGATTTTTAGCGAATTCTGTCTTGAGAATGTTGGTCTTTAGTAAATCAGCTATTCAATACAGAAATCGGACTTGCAATTCAAACGTCTAAAGCATAATTTTCCACACATTCCACTTATGTTTCAAAAATCTGCAAATGAAACATACAGTGTGGAACAGCCAAATGGAATGAACTCGATAACGAATAAATGAGAGCGTTTAGGAAAAAACGCTTGAAAACGTCGATAAGTATTTTTAGATGCGCATTTTTTTCAAGAAACAATAATTATAGTCCGTTTACGAAAGGTTGAGCACATAGTAGGCGTTTCTTTATTTATCTGAAGTTGGCAGTTTTTGCTGTCATACCGTAAAATAAAGTCAACGTTGCCGAATGTACCCGGCCTCGTCCGACGAGCTTGCTAGTTGTCAGACAACTCTATGCAATATTGACAACATTGCTCATCAATCTGACAAGAAAATAAAGAACCTAACCTAAAATTTTAATATACACAGTGGAATATGCCAAATTTCCATGGCCAACCGACGGCTCAACCTTTCGTGAATGGACTATATATAGGGTTTGTCATGTGACAGCGGCCAATACCAACTTTATTATTCTAAATAGAACCCCCTGTATATTATTAGTTTTTTGGATTATTCAGAAAATTTCAGACATAATTCATGTACAATGTCCCATATCTATCTTCAACTGTTTCGAAAATATTAAGTGTTTTCAGATGTACTACAAAAATTTACATAAAAAAAAAATTATTTCATTTCACAAATAATGTAAAGAACAAAAAACAATAATTTCAACGTAGGAGATATATTTAGTGTAATGTAGCGAATTTGTGAAATAAAAAAATTTTCTTTTTTAATGTTAATGTTTGTGATATATCTGTAAACAATTAATATTTCCGAAACAGTTCAAGATAGGCATGGGACATTGTTCATAAATTATGTCTAAAATTTTCTGAAGAATCCAAAAAACTAATATAACTACATAATATACAAGGAGTTGTATTTTAAATAAGAAAGTTGGTATCGACCACTGTCACATGACGCACCCTATATAAATATTTTTTCTTAAGGAAATGCGCATGTAAGATACAAATCGACGTGTTCGTTTTTCCCAACACAATCTCATTTATTCGTTAACGAATTTATTCTATTTGGCTGTTCCACACGTAGTATTTCCAGATACTTTGTATCTTTTTAATCGCCTTTTGAGATTAAACACTTATTCGTAGATTCATAAGATCAAAAACATTGCAAACATTCACGTAATTATTTTATCGACTTCAAATGGGCGTTTCGATGTCTTTAGAGTACCTTCACCGAATAGATAACAAGATATATGATGAGCGATCGATAAGATTTGTTTATAACCATGTAATAATAATATAATCCTGGCGCTAGATTAATTTGCTATCTCGAAGGTCGCATTACTCTTAGATAATTCTTTCCTTATCGTTTACATCTCTTGAAGAATATCATGAATATTTCGGGTGCGAATTAGGGAGATAATCCTAGGTTTCTCAATTAATATACAATATATGTTCTGAAAATGGTATGAATATTTTTTTTTATTTTAGCTGCAACATTTTGATCTTTATCGAATGAAAACTATTTACCCTGTTTTATTTATGAAAAGATAGCGGTATGTATTTGATTTTCAGGGTTTAATATTATTTAAAATATGACAGTGGTTGGCTACGTTTCGGGCAGTGCCCTTTTTCTAGCCTGTAAAAAACAATATATACAATATACAATGTAAAAAACGATAAGGACAAACGAACAATTTACAATTATTATAAAATTTCTAAACATTTTGTTGGATAGAGATCTAATTTTTTATTACCTTCGAAATAATTTATTTTAAGTTATTTCCCAACGTATTTGTTGGATGTCATTGGGGTTATAATTTTGAATGATTTTAGAGTTGTCACGTCAATATTTCTTCTTCTTGTTTGTTTTCGTTGGTCGGCCTATTTGAGATTGTTCAAAATAGTGGAATAGATGTTGTGAAGGTATCTAATGTCTGATCTGTCATTAATTAATTAATTTATGAAACTGAATAGAAAAAATGAGAGAAAAAAATAATCGATTATTTATTTTTAATAAATTATAGTTGTTTCACAACTGAATCCAAATTCAATATTTCGCACTACCATGAAATTTTTGGGCATATAATTACATTCTTCCTGATGAGCTTAACTCAATTCCTGAAAACTCAAAGATGTGTTTTGGTATTTTCTTTTTCCATACAATATTCACAATTCGTTATTCGCCGAAACCTAAGAACTAAGAATACTCTGCTAGTTTATTGTTTTACAGTAAGTGATAAGATAGCGAAGATTAAACACAAATTGTAATGATACATTCAACATAGTTGATAGTTAAAGGGGGCCAAGAAGTTTGACGATGTTTGTAATTTTCAGGACTATTGGCCTCTTTCTACAGATTCATTATTCAAACTTTTCTGTTTAAACTTTGAATTTTTTTGCCTATCGTGTTTGTAGTCTCTTCAGGACGTAAAAGAGAAGATTGAAAACACAACGACTAAAACCTCAAAGAAAATACCGTAAAATGGTATACAGATGGCCCCAAAACCTTTACAGGAGCTGGCGCTGGGATATAAGGGCCAAGTACCAAGTGTGCACTGTCGCTAGGCTGTATGAGCGTCTTTCAAGCGGAAATCTTAGCTATTGAAAGATGTCTAGATATAAATTTAGAAAGAAACTATCTGAAGTGAAATATAGCCATAAATTCATAGGCAAGCTGATATTAAAGCACTGAGCTCCTACGTCAGCGACTCTAAAATGATCTGGGAGTGCCGGAACAAATTCAATGAGGTAGGCAAGAAAAATAACGTATTTTTAATATGGGTTCCCGGCCTCTCGGGAATCAAAGAAAACGAAGAGGCCAATGCACTTGCCAAACAGGGCGCACGAATGTCACTCATTGGCCCAGAACCCTTCTGTGGTATATGTGAATGTACCTATAAGAAGGAGTTTCTGGAGAAAAAGAAAGCGGAGAGGGGAAAACTCTGGCTGAATGTCCCAGGGATTAATCATTCCACTGAGTTCTTTCGGAACGTTGAGACAGCGGGATCCAAAAGATATCTGGATCTTGGTAAGAAGCAATTACACCTCCTCACTGGCTCTCTTACAGGACACTGTCGCCTCAAGAAGCACCTGTTGAGGATGAGATTATCGGACTATGACGAGTGTTGGTTCGGTGGAAAGGAGGAAGAAACCCCCATTCACCTAGTCACGGAATGCCTTGGCATTGCTAGCCTAAAGAGAAAATGCCTAGGGCGAGAAACTTGTCAAAGTGCTCGTTGAAGCCTTTTTATATATTAGATTTCATTAGATATCTGGTACTGGAAGGCGAGTAATAGACCTTAAGAACGCAGTGAACTGTAACCCCTTTTTTTCGAAGTTAAACTTAAACTTGAAGCCTATCATGAGTCTCAGAAACAAGGGCGAGAAAAAAACATCATAATTGGTCTAGGATGCACGATATAAATTTGTTGAATAACCATTTGCGCTACCATTTGCATCATTATCAACAGAAGCTACCGTTGATTGTTGTTTCGACTCAGATAATAATTGAGTAAGCACGTTGAGTTTTTTCTATAGAACGTCGATTACTCTAGAAGATAAGAATTTATCTGTTGTTTGCGGTGAATGGCTGGAAATGATTGCGTCAAAAAATTTCATAGATACTTGATACACGTGAATTATCATATCACGAGATTTACGAGCCGTTCCTCTAATTCTGTGACAAATACGTTCATGTAATAATACTTATATTGTAGAGCAGAATCCTACGAGAACATCCTAGTTCTCTATAGATTTCATGGTTTGTCTCATTATTATACAGGGTCTCTATAAATGATTACAATAGGGCAGTTGGGACTATTTTAATTATTTATATTTTGATGTGAAACATGATTTAAACAACTGATACTGCGAGTTTAGGCTTGTCATTCCGAAAGAAATTGAATAATGTGACTGAAATTATAAATTTGTAGACTTTGCATAAAAAGCCATAAGATAAAATATTTCCAAAGCAACCCACGATGTTACAATCATTTATAAAGACCTCGTAGATGTTGTCTCGAAATATATGTATGTAACAGAAGTCAGCAGGACATTCTAGAAGAAAAATAAGGATATTTCTTTTTTTATTCTTTTGAAATGGGCCTCCATTTTCGAGATGTCAATATCTCAGAATATTATTTCCTATAAGATAAATACCAATTTGCATACACGGGGGTTGTGAAGTATGATGAATCTGACAATGTTAACTTTTTTGGCAACACTTTTCCAAGGGTCCCCCTGCCTTTGGAGCCTAAAAACTTTGTCAGCGTATTCTTATTTCTCTAAATTTATTATTTCATAAGAAAAACCTAGGGTGTTCGTGAATTTTTTTCTCCTTCATTTTTATCTTCTAATAAGTCTTTTTCGAGCTAAACGGCATAATATATCATACATATCAGGATTTGTAGTCTTATGAGCCACACCATTGATATTGTCTAATTGATTGATGAAATGAAAGAAATAATAGGTATTTTCTATTTCAAAGACTCTTATTCACTGAGTCACTCTCCATTGTAATCAATATTGTCCTAATTGGAAGAGAGAATAATTAAAAATGCGAGAGCTTCTTTCAATTAAAATTGTCTGAAAGGAAATTGGTGGAAAATCTCGAACTGCGAGTCCAAATTGAAAGAGCGATTGTATCAAACGACGTGAACAGGATTCAATATTGCTGATATTTCGAGATCCATAAATTTTTACGATCCGTTCATAGATATCGCTAAATTTATCCAAGAAATAGCCCCAGGAAAAAATCTATAGCGGAAATTCTTCCCTCAACTTCAAACGGAAACGGAAGTGATACAATCTGTACCGTTCTAACAGCCTCAGGTATTTGATAAAATTGCGTAAAAAATTGGAAATTGCAATTTCCCAGAAGAACTTCAAGATTTGAACCGCTACTCTTCAAAGATCGCTGGTTTTCAGTGAGTATTATGGTTATAGCTAATTTCATGAAAGAAAACTTCAAATACACAGAGTAAGAACTTGGCCACTTTATTTATTATTTACTGGAATTGGATTAAAAACATCCCAGTTCAACTTCTCAACTTTTCGTTACGATGATGATACAGAATACAGATATACTGAGGAAAATAAGCTAGCGAAAATTTTGGGAAAGATGAAGTTATTGGGAGATTCTTTTGATAGAAATCTCACTTGGAAGACCAATATATCTGATTTAACAAGGGCAATTTTATTATCGACTGAACAAGGAAAATGACTCTTCGAGACAAAACGTACGGTTTGTTGGGTGTACAGGATAGAGAAAACATTTTCGCAGACACGGGCACCCATAACATTTTAGCATTTTCCGATGAGTTGCCAGTTTGTCCGAGAAAAAGTTACACCAAAAACAATCAAAATTATTGAAAGATTTATTAATCAATCAGGTACGTTTTGCTCTCGAGAAACGCCTCAAAAACTTGAACATTGTGATATGTTTTTGTGTGTATACATAATATGTTGAACTTCATAGTAGAGAAGGCAGTCTTTCGAAAACACCTTGTAGTTTCAGGATATTCATCTTTAGAAATATAACTTGTATTAGTGAAGGTTTACTTCAATCGTTCAATATACATACAGGGTGTCCCGTAAAGACCACGTCAAACGAAAACGGAAAGTAGATCAGAATGTGCTCTATCTGATGTGAAAAAATCGTTCATATGAAAGTCTCACAGTTTTCGAGATATTTGATGTTTTATGAAAATGTTGAATTTTTTCACTTAAAATGCTTTCTCTCTTGCGGAAGCTACAATTAAATACTTTTCGAATCAGTTTTTTTTTCCATAAATATTGTTGAATGATTACTTCAATTCATGCAATGAAAAATAGCACAAAATATTATACAGGGATTCTGAAAAATTCTTGTTTTGAAGGAAGTGTTTTTTTGTACTGAACACTATCTGACGTGGTGTAAAAAAAAGACACTAGAGCTTTTCTGCATATTACGTCAAAAGTTGCCCACTTTGTGAGGATTCCAAAAAGGTAAAATACAGGTAATAAACTTCTTCAGAAAAAAAGATATTCGAATGTTTATCGAAAATGGAGCAATTCTGCAAAAAAACGATTTTTTCACATTTTCCACAATTCTTTCATTTTGCATTTCCTGCTGAAAATAATCAATCAACAAATCAATAAAAAGTTATTAAGATGCCAATTCACTCACTGAGTTTTTTATTTCTTTTTCTTTGCTTAAAGAACTCTCGAACATCGTATGATGTGATGCGATTCAATGATTCAATCTTAAGATACTTAAGGTATCTATGGAAACGTCCATCTAGTTAATGCGTAACAGTTTACTGGGTAAAATGTCTTCAGAAAATGTTTCGTACACTGCAAGAGAATACGCCGACATGCACCTTATTTATGGAGAAGTACGTCTTAATACTCTTAATGCTAGAGCAGCATCGAGGCTTTATTCAGAGCGGTACCCCAATCGCCGACATCCCAATTACGAAGTTTTTATCCGGACCCATAATGCAATTGTCGAAGGAAGAGTTCCTGGGAGTCGTAAAAGTAGTGGCTGGCCTTCGATCATGGATGATGACACCATTTTGAATGAAGTCGAAGATAATCCTCCAGTATCAACCAGAATGATAGAGCTCATGACAGGCATATCAAAATCAAGTGCCCATAGAATCCTGAAGAAACACCAATATCACCCCTACCATATTCAGCGAGTTCAACACCTACTACCAAGATACTATCAAGCTCGAGTAGAATTTTGTCAACAAATGTTGCTGAAACATACAGAAAATCCCGATTTTTTCAATAATATCCTTTATACTGATGAGTCTTCCTGCACTCAAAGCGGGTATATTAATCTGCATAACCTTCATAGTTGGAACATCGAGAAACCGCACAATATAAGGCAAGATAGATCCCAATATCGATTTACGGTGAATTTATGGACTGGAATATAGGATGGAAAAATATTAGGTCCGACAGAATTGCCGCAAACGTTAAACGGCACCAACTATTTAAATTTTTTAAGGAACAGTGTACCCTTACTTTTAGAAGATGTTACACTGGAAATGCGACGTAGTCTATGGTTTCGACACGACGGGTGCCCAGCACACTACAGTCGTCATGTTAGGGAATATTTAAACCAAACATATCATCACCGGCGGATCGGAAGGGGCGGTGAAATTTCGTGGCCTCCCCGTTCACCAGACTTAAATCCTCTGGATTTTTTTTACTGGGTTTTTTAAAAAATGAAATTTCTTCGAATCCCACAAGAGATGAAGCACAACTAAGGGACCGCATTCGTATTTCAGCAGCCAAATAGCGGAGAGAAGTTTGTATGGTTTGAAATAGCTATTATTACAACAAGGGAAATATGAATACTATATTTCCCGAGGTTGTCCTAGTTACATCCCGAGGGCGAAGCCCGAGGGATGTATGAGGCAACCGTGGGAAATGTATTCATATTTCCCGTGTTGTAATCAATAGTTTTTTTCTGATCGATACAATATCGTTCTTGAAATGGAAAAATTATAGCTATTATTACAACTAGGGAAATATGAATAGTATATTTCCCGAGGTTGTCCTAGTTACATCCCGAGGGCGAAGCCCGAGGGATGTATAAGGCAACCGTGGGAAATATATTCATATTTCCCGTGTTGTAATCAATAGTTTTTTTTCTGCTCGATACAATATCGTTCTTGAAATGGAAAAATCAATATAATAGTGTAAATTATTGATTCAATTGGATTTTTAACGTTGCTATGAGCCGTGTTTGTGAGAATCACGGTTGACTGGTTTTATTTTGACGTCTTGTCAGAAATAAAAATTTTTAATTATTATGTCGAACTACGTCGAAACTCAAGGGGCAAAAGCCCGTGAATTTTTGATTCCGGCCAAATCTAAAGCTGCTCATAGTAAAGAGTATGAAGGCTTTCAGTAGTGGAAAATAAAAAGTTCGGTGGACGGTGTCAGCGAAAATATTTTGCTAGCATTTTTGAAGATTTGGTATGTTGCTCTGATTCTTGTTCTTTTCAATGATTAATTTATTCGATCTCCTGTTGCAGGAATATTCACCAAACACGTTATGGCCAAAATTATTTAGGTTAAGATCCATGCTACATTTGAAGGAAGAAACAAATGTCGAATTATTCGATGAAGTGGAAGTATTTGTTAATAACAAAAATGAAGGATTTGTTCCCAAAAAATCAGCAGTGTTGTCCCGAAAGCAGATCAAGAAATTTTTGATAGAAGCACCAAATGACTTTTTTTTCTGATGTATATGTTGCATAATATACTATTTTAAGTAAAATATGACTTGACGTTTCATATTTCCCTTGGGACAATAAGACTTGACGTTTCATATTTCCCTTGGGATATATGAGTGTGTTATGGCATATCGTAACTAAGACGATATTGCTCATTATTGATTCGATCAGAAAAAAATATTATATTGTACATTATTGATTCAATTGGATTTTTAACGTTGCTATGGGCTGTGTTTGTGAGAATCATGGTTGACTGGTTTTATTTTGACGTCTTGTCAGAAATAAAATCATTGAAATAATGTCGAACTACGTCGAAACTCAAGCGGCGAAAGCCCGTGAATTTTTGATTCCGGCCAAATCTAAAGCTGCTCATAGTAAAGAGTATGAAGACTTTCGAGAGTGGAAAAGAAAAAGTTTGTTGGACGGTGTCAGCGAAAATATTTTGCTAGCATATTTTGAAGATTTGGTATGTTGCTCTGATTCTTGTTCTTTTTAATGTATGATTAATTCATTCGATCTCCTGTTGCAGGAATATTACCAAACACGTTATGGCCAAAATTATCTATGTTTGCTGCATTTGAAGGAAGAAACGAATGTCAAATTATTCGAAGAAGTGGAAGTATTTGTTAAGAACAAAAATAAAGGATCCGTTCCCAAAAAATCAGCAGTGTTGTCCCGGGAGCAGATCAAGAATTTTTGATAGAAGCACCAAATGACTTTTTTCTGATGTATAAGGTTGCATAATATACTACTTTGAGTAAAATATGACTTGACGTTTCATATTTCCCTTGGGACAATAAGACTTGACGTTTCATATTTCCCTTGGGATATATGAGTGTGTTATGACATATGGTAACTAAGGCGATATTGCTCATTATTGATTCGATCAGAAAAAAAGATCATTTCTCAATAGATGCAGGGAATGTATTAGCGAAGGGGGTGGTCATTTTGAGTATTTGCTTTAATAACAATCCTGAATTTTTATTATTAATATTTTTATAATATTTCTTCATAATAGATTTGTTGATGTTGAAGGTCCTGTGCGTTATTACGTATATCATTGCAATTAATGAATAATTTCACTTTATAAGTAATTTAAGGACTAACTGACATTTTTCAAGAGAATTATTCAATAAGTTACAGCAGAATCTGCAAAATGAAAGTATTTGTGGAAAATGTGAAAAAATCAAATTTTCACAGAAATGCTCCATTTTCGATAAACATTCGAATATCTTTTTTTCTGAAAAAGTTTATCACCTTTATTTTACCTTTTCGGAATCTTCACAAAGTGGGCAACTTTTTAACGTAATATGCAGAAAAGCTCTAGTGTCTTTTTTTACACCACGTCAGATAGAGTTCAGTACAAAAAAACACTTCCTTCAAAACAAGAATTTCAATTTTTTTTTTCAGAATCCCTGTATAATATTTTGTGCTATTTTTCATTGCATGAATTGAAGTAATCATTCAACAATATTTATGGAAAAAACTGATTCGAAAAGTATTTAATTGTAGCTTCTGCAAGAGAGAAAGCATTTTAAGTGAAAAAATTCAACATTTTCATAAAACATCAAATATCTCGAAAACTGTGAGACTTTCATATGAACGATTTTTTCACATCAAATAGAGCACATTCTGATCTACTTTCCGTTTTCGTTTGACGTGGTCTTTACGGGACACCCTGTATAATCTTATGCAGCGGATTGAAAATCCTTGAAGCACATTTTCGTAGTAATCTTAAACAATTTTTATCGGTTGAGTGAGATAATGTTATTAACATTGAAATATGCTATTATTTATCGGATGTTAGATTTGTATTAATGCTAAAACACGAAGCTGGTTTATTGATATTGCATTTTGCCGATAAAATACAATGAAGATATTTTCTTAGCGATTCTGTTTAATACCGATAAGAGTTTGCTGATATGTATTATAATGTCGAACATTGGACTTCATTGGATTGTAGCCTTGTTGTCCACTAGAAAATTTATATCTGTTTTTGGTATAGTATTTATTTTGAATAAAATTTTTTGAGGTAAGGTTAAGTAGATAAAGTATTGAAATCACTTATAACTGATTTCCAGGCTCTCAAAACTAGCAAGCAACATGCATTTCGTATTATTCAACCAAAAAGGATTTTTTATTATGAATTTGGAGAGAAGATTCGAATAGTGGATATTCCGCCCATCGATTCACCGCATTCACTCATTTTTTCCACCCTTTTTACAAGGGAAATTACATGCTTCAGTTTCGCATTGAAAATCATTTCAAACGACTAGGTTTGACTCACTGATAAAATATTCGTGGTAGATTGTAGATTAGATTTTGGTCTACCTTTCTGCACTACGACCAATGAGGTCTTTTGTGAGTTACCATAGTAGAGCTATAGTTTGTTCAGTAATGTAACTCCCTCGCAAAAGTTGAGTATTTTTCTAGAAGACGTCGCCCTTTTGTTTGTCGTTTGGCATCAAAGTACCTAAGGTTGCGCAAATACATTGCATTGGCATGTTATTATATACTCGGTGGCATAGAGATAGGAAAGTATTGAGTTGCTATCATTGAAATAAACGTGGTATCAGATCCGCCATATTACTACCACCTTAACGTCAAATCTGATAATCGTTGAATTTTCTGAAGGAATTGTGATTCTTGCGCCCGTTTTCTAGTTAAATTGTGTTTTTTCTGCTTAATAATATAAAATAAAATGGTATCGTGTACTGTAAGGCCTTCTTCAAGCAGAGAAGAGATAGATAAGAAGAAAATTAGAGGAAAAACATATCACAGGAAGAGATGAGTACTGAACAGAAACGCATTCAAATTTTTTGCAAGTCTGTCTTGGTAATCTGATATCTGTTTATATGTGTATATTATCGCCTGATGAAAAATTGTTTATTTGATATTCAATTGACCTTATTTGAACAGGTTTCCTAAAGACCCAACACTTCGTATTGTTTATTGTTTACGACATGTTCATCTTCCAAAAAATTGATATGGTCTCAAAGCTTAGGAGTAGAGTAGGTATTCAAATGTCATATAATATAATAGTTAGCAAGTTCTGAGTGAGGTATTGCATGGACTGTCTCACAACTTTTCATCCACTTTTCGACATTTTTTTTCCTTGAAAGGATAAAGTAATTAATACTCAGTTAATATTATGCGGTATATTGGTTCGATAATTATCATTTATGATTTCATTAACACAAAATAAATGTATAGGTATTGCATACAAGTTTGACCACTGGAGTTGAAATGTACTATCTGAAGATTCGAGAAATTCATTCCAAAATAAATTATTAGGTACTGTTCGGACGAAAACTAATGTCAACAAATGTTTACTTATTTTTTTCACGTTTAGTAACTACTATAAATTTTTCACTCATTAATGTTATACCAACCTTCACATAGGTATGTAGGAACCTACTCAGTAGAATATCAATGTACGTGAGATGTCAGTAAATTGCATATTTTTTTCGAAGAGCATTTAAACGAACTGCAATGTAAACAGGTAGTAAATTTTGCAGCGTTATTGGGTCAATGTTGGAATTTCTCAGAATGTGATGCTTAATCCAGCGCGCACCTTATATTCTCGATAAAAATACCAAATTAATTTGCAGAGACGACCATGAAAACATGTGTTAGCTATAAGCCTTGTTCTTTACGATTTGCATATGAATTTGTTTTCGTTTCAAATGATGATTAATAATCGTATTTATCTATGCAACGATGTTAATTGTGAAAGAATGATGAAGTAATTGAAAGGGAAAACAAAGCTTCTATGGCTATTGAATTCAGTGACCATTTCGTGCTCGAATTCAGTATAACGAGCATCAACATTTTTCCAATATGTATATGTGTGATTCCTAAATTGATAATCGCGTTTAGGGTGGTTTCACTGTGGTCAATTGGCATAATGACTGCATCTAACAAGATAATTCACAAAAGCAAGATCTTTTCCAGCATATTTTTGGACACGAAACTTCTTAGATCTTCAGAGTGTCGCCATTTCATCGATTGTTGCTTTGTTTCTGGACCGAAGAAATGTACCCAAGTCTCATCCATAGTAACAATTCTGTTCAAGAAGTCTACATCTTCTTCAAATCGAGCACAGATCGAGAGTTAGGCTTCTACCCTTACACGCTTTCGGTCAACATTTACGGATCCATTTTGGAGAAATTTTTCTCATGTCCGGATTGACCTGAACTAAGCGATGAACGGGTTCATTTGAAATATTCAGTGCTTCAGATATTCCTTTGAACCCAATTCTACGGTCTGATAAAATCATGTCATGAATTGCATCGATATTTTCGGGGACTGACACTCTCAACCCTTGTTAATACAGGTTCTTTGTGATGGTTCGATACTCCAATTTTTCGATATTTACAATTTCGGTGGACAACTTTTTTTTAGATTCATTGCGTAACTATGGCTTACTTTTATGAAGTCACACTTTCCACTGACACTTCTTCTAAGTTATTGTTCGTTGCTATGGTATCGCAATATTTTGTTTATGCGTGGAACTTGTCTAGGCTATCAATACATCCTCGTATTCAGACAGCACCTATGTTTTCCCGAGAAAATGCTCATGAATATGTCCCTCTTTTTAAACTGCTTTTTATTTGATAACATTTTATTTACTGTTTGCTTTATGCAGGACTAAACAAAATAAAAAAATATATTTGATTGATTGTAGGTATTTCACAACTGAATCCAAATTCAATAGTTCGTATTACCACCTCTTCTTTCAATCAACTGCCTACTCCTCCTACGCAACCCACGAATCAGTCATTATTGAACTTCATCAGTCATTATTGAACTTTTCAGGCATACCTGAAGGAAAGCTCGGGCTAAACACAATTCCTGAAAAGTTTCGACAGGCAAAATATGTCTCCATAATATTGTTAGTCAAATCAATATGTTCTCTCGATGGAAGAATTCGAATTTTTCTCGGATTTTCATCGCCAAATGTATCAACATTGATTAAATTTGATACAGAGTAACAAAATAATCCCATATCAATTCCCTAGATATTATTGGTTGTTAAGAGAAGATAAATTGCTTTTGTACTTCATTCCTCTTCATACTTGGCGTATCAGATTTAGATTTCGGTTACACTGAATTACCTAATTCCAGGACTAAAACGGTGTCTCGTTATAGGCTATAATAAGGGGGTTTCCAATAAGAAGTGTTATCTTGAATAGCTCACTCTTTCGGTAGATGTCACGTTTGAAGCAGTCATTTTTTGACATTTGACAAGTAAAAACTACTCCATTAATAAAAATGGAACCATACACGCTTCGAGAACGCATTGAAGTAATTAAAATTCACTATGAAAATGGTGAAAATTTGGCAGAGACGGTTCGTAAAACTCGAACATTTTCGGGTCGTCGTGAAGCTACTTGTCGGACCGCAATGAAGAAATTGGTGGAAAAATTCAAGCTGTTAGCACAAGTTAGTTATGTGAAGAATAAAACCCGTACACGTCGCTCAAGAACAGTCGAGAATATTGCTGCTGTAGCTAAAACTGTTGAAGAAAACCCAAGTTTTTCTATTCCTCGCTGTTCTTTGGAATTAGGCATTCCACAAACGTCATTACACCATATTTTGCATAAAGATTTAGGTCTTAAGGCTTATGAAGTTCAGTTAACAGAAGAACTCAAGCCGGTCGATCATCAACAACGTCGTGTCTTGGCTGATTGGATCGTTGAAATGCATGAAAATGATCCGGAATTCCATCGAAAAATCATCTTGAGTGATGAGGCCCATTTCCATCTCGGTGGCTTCGTCAACAAGCAAAATTGTACGGCGGAGTCACTGGACCTCACTTTTTCGAAAATAAGGCTGGAGCAACAATTACGGTGAATGGATGGCGCTATCAAGAGATGATTAATGATTTTTTATTGCCGAAACTGGATAGTATTAATCTGGACAACGTTTTCTTTCAACAAGACGACGCTACGAGCCACACAAACAACGAAACCATTTATCTTTTGCATCCTGGACCGTGTTATCTCTCGAAGAGGTGATCTTAATTGGCCAATGAGATCTTGTGATCTAACACCTTGCGACTTCTTCCTTTGGAGCAACGTGAAAGAGAAGGTCTACGCCAATAGCCCGGCTTCGATTCAAGACCTCAAAGATGGAATTCGTGAGGCTATCGAGGTCATAGGGCAGCCACTTTGCGATTTGGTTATGGAAAATTTCATTAAAAGGATATGGTCCTGTAAACGTGGTCGTGGTAGTCATTTGCCTGATGTTATTTTCCACTATTAAAGGCATAGCTCCTTCTTTATAAATAAATAAACATCCGATCATTTATGTTGAAAAATTGCATTTTTCTCTGAATATAAAATAACACCACTTATTGGAAAACCCTTTAGCATGTGCACCCATTCGGAATCTGATATCACTTCGCGGGTCAGTGATATCTTGAAGAAAAAATTCGTGAGTTGAAAAAATCCGTGCCCAAAACTGGCTCATTTCGACGAGAGCGATCTGAAGACATCATTTATTTATCGTTTAAACCAAAACAACGTTCATAACGAACAAAGTTTAATGGTCCCGAAGTTTCTGAACGAAATTCCATTAAACTCGAAGCAATTAGGTTTCGAAGGTGAATAAATAATGGCTTTCTTGTCACTACGAAATTTGGAGTATTTCGAGCGATAATAATGAATACGACACCAATCTTTCAATTTTCGACAAATTAACTGATAATAACGAATATGGCAAATTTTCATTATCATGTTGAACATACAATTTCAAATGAAATTTGTTATGCTGTTGTTTCAGTAGTCTCTGTGCTTCTACAGAAACTAGGAAACAGAAAATAAAGAACTGGTTGTATTGTTAGAGGTCGATAATTATGTTGAAATAAATGATTCATAATGTATGATAATTCGAAATCTGGTTCCTTTAGGTACAATGTGACAATCTGTCCACATTCAGGTGAAACGTGTGAAGAAGGTAAACATAAATAAATTGTATTGTCTATAGCGGTCTATTAATATCGTCAAATATTTATTTGACTTGGTTCCAATGAAAATTCGAATTGAAATTTTAACACTTTCGAATTTTTTTTTCGATTTCTCAATATTCCCAAATAATAGGTACTTGGGAGTTAACTTTTTCAGAAGAACGAATGAAATTTGGATTATGGTTTTCACGATATGACCTCTAACCCAAGTCTTTTTTATGAACCGTATTCACCAAAAATTAATATAAATGAATAAATATCTATTTTCATTCTTGAAAGGTGTTTTGATGCAGTTCGAATATTAGATTACAATCTTCTTTGGTTTTGTTTTTCTGTTTATATTTAGATTTCCTATATTTTCTCATTATTTGCTTTTTTTATGACAAACGTAAATTGGTGCTGCTTTTTGTGTTAAATGAATAAATAAATTTTTTCTCTAAACCCATCTCCTGTAGAGCAATTTGGTATCGGACCATTTAAACAGTTACCGTATTCAGCAAAAATTAATATAACTGAAAAAAATATCGTATCTTTAGCCTTGAGAAGTGTTTTGGTGCTGTTTGAATATTCAGTTACAATTTACTTCGACATTTGTTATATTATATAAATTTAGAATTTTTGTATTTTCTCCGTCATCAGCTTGTTTCACGGCATATGTAATTTTTTTCTGTTGATTGTATTAAACGAATGAACCTATTCTCTTCTATACAGTAATTAACAGATACCGTATTCACCAATAATTCATATACGTTATTGAAAAAATATCTATTTTTACCCTTAGAAGAGGATTTGACGTAGTTTAAATAAGTACTCAATTACAATCCACTTCGTTATTTGTTTGAACTCATTATTTTTGTTATTTCATTGTTTTAGAGCAAATGTGAATTGGCTCTGCCATTTGTATCAAATGAACAAAATATCTCTTTTCTGAATGTTGTTTCTCTTCTAGAGAGCAATTTGGTTGCGGAAGCATTTTTTTTAGACGTCGTATTCACCAAAAATTATCACTACTGAAAAAACGACAAAAATACACATTTTTCAGATTAGAATCCAAATCATTGAGGTAAGTCTCGGTATTCAAAAGTCATTGCGCCTTTAAATATTTGGAGGTATATTGTATGTATAAACTGAGTGACCTGAGTGATTTTGAGGCTCATGTTCATAATATTTCTTTTAGGACATTTTCACGTCACGCCATTTTTGAACGGTTTGAGGAAAATGATGCAATTATCAAAAATGCAAATTCTTACTTCTTTATAGATAAATATTTTCTTGGACGTTGTATTTACCAAAAACTAATCTTATTGAAAAAAATAACAAAAATACTCACTGACTAGATGTATCATGAACGATCCAAAAACAACCATCCACCCCCAACCGCCGTCAGGGGGAGCAGGGGGGCTGCTCCCCTCCTCCTCCTCGTCCCTCGTTTTTTTGGCGTCCACGTGCATCGCGACGCAGGGCTATCGCGTCGTCAAACTCCTCGCACAAGGTAGACAGGTAACAAAAACACGTGGGGATGTCTCGCACTGCTTCTCGACGATCACTGCACGGCACTGGCTTGGCACACCGACTTCGCTCGGCGCCAAAATTGCGACTGACATGTTTTCAAATTCGAACGCCGCGCCAAGGTTCTTCTGTTGTTTTTCCGTCCTTGTCTGACGCCTCCACTATCGGTTGTTCCTTGTCTGATGATGCGTGAGCCGGCTGCAATTGAAACTGGATAATGAGAGTTTGAGATAAGAGACGGAAAGTTGTAAAAATAAATTTGTGTTGGTTTGTTGGGATTTCGAAATGATTTGCGGAAAAAAGTCCTTCATTTAGCTGTACCGGGTGTCCTAAATTCGTTGTCTCTCTCTGAAACCTGATGAGCTAGAACAAAATATAATAAATAAAAATTGATTACTTCAATGAATCCTACTGAAAAAAGTGCCTGTATAATGTTTCAGTTTCATGTTTATAACTTCAGTAATAAAGAGTTATGAGAACTTTTCATTTGAAGCCATTTCCCAATTTTCTTTAATAGCTCGAAAACGGTTTGACTCAGAAGGTAACGGTTTTCACCTTATGAATTCTCTGAAAAATCGAGCCTGAAATTGTACCAATAACTTGTTCTAGCTCATCGGGTTTCTGAGATCCCCTCACTAGACAACGAATTTAGGACACTCGGTATAGGCTGTATAGGGATAACACCGAAAAATTTTTGTCGAAATACAAGAGGGTGAAGAAGAAATTTTGAATATAGAGTCCTTCAATATAAGAAAATTCAGCTTATTAAAAAAAATCAAAACATACAATCACTACACTCATAAGAGGATACCGAGTTCTTTCTGTGAGCATTTGTGCCAAACCATCGAGTTTAAAAATAAGAATTTTTGAACTCAATGGCCAAAAGCAGAATTGTATAGTGCTCTTTCTACATTTTCTTCCAGTAACACTGAGAAACACAACGGCTTTATTGTTTGATGATAAATTGAAATATTTAAACCTCTTTCCTTTTAAGCATAGGTACTTCTGGGTAGAAAAAATCACGAAAGTTGTAGTTTTAATGACGAATAATAATCACCAATGTTCGGGCCTTCAGTTAAATATACCAGGAGAATAAAATAAGAAACATTTTTGTCAATCGTGGAAAGCACTTCACTTTTCAACACAGAATAGATGGTCTTATTGGTCTGGGTCTTGACCCAGAACCCTTCTGTAGTGTAGGTAAATGTAGAAGAAGTTTCTGGAGAAGGAGAAAGCTGAGAGGGAAAGACGCTGGCGGAATCTCCCAGGAATGGATCATTCCATTAAGTTCCTTAGGAACTTTGAAACAGCAAGATCCAAAAGATATCTGGATCTTGGTAAGAAACAATCACACCTCCTCACTGACTTTTTTACAGGACACTGTCGCCTTAGGAAACATCTGTTGAGGATGGGATTATCGGACACTGACGAGTGTAGGTTCTCTGGGGAGGAGGAAGAAACCCCCATTCACCTAGTCACGGAATTTTTGGCATTACGAGTCTAAGGAAAGAATGCCTTGGGCGAGAAACTTGTAAGAGTGAGGAACTAGCCCCGTTGAAGCCTTCACAGATATTGGATTTCATCAGATCAATGGAACTGGAAAGCGAGCTGTGGAGGGTGTGGTCAGAACAGCTCTGTAAGGGAACTTGAGTTTGCAGTGAACTGTAACCCCCTTTTAAACTATACCTTAGTCTGGGTTCCTGGTCACTCAAATGAAACGAAGAGGCTAGTACACGAGTCAGAAAAGGAGCACGAACGCCACTTACTGGCCTAGAACCCTTTTGTGGTATAGGCAACTGCACCTCTAAGAAAGAATTATTCCAGATGGGAGAAACTGAAAAGGAACCATTGTGGAGGAATCTTCCGTTGAAAGATCATTCCTTTTAAAGTCACTGTGGGCGCAGTTGGTAATAGATAAACAATTGTTAGGGAATGAACACCTAAGTGGAAAGATATTGGTAAAATTTGGTATTCCTTAAAATTTGATGATGGTGAGCTTATGATCTTTCCAACCTTCCAAGGTTTAATATTGAAGGTTGCTAAGCGAAAGCTTATCATAGGAAAGAAATGAACCTTTTAACTTCAAGCATTCAGCGTGAGTTATATTATTTCTAAATATAAAAAATTATCAACATACTGTTATACTTCCTATTACTGGAACACAATGTGCTGGAAATATTTCTTAATGAAAATAGTTTGATATTTCACCACAAGTACTAATGAACAATGTTTCCAGTGCTTGTTTAAATTATTCATTTTGCGATAATTTCAAACGTTATTTGACACTTTTGGCATGAAGGATATTCATGTGTCAGAAATCTATGATTTCGGTATCATTTAACTTATTCGATGCCACTGCACCAAATATAAAAATAACGAGGGTTGTTTTCAAAGGAACAGAGAGCTATATAAAAATATTCAGCATTTTGTTCTGTGATCATGAGGTCATTCTGTTGGCTTGTTAATAAAGACAAATTGAATTCAAATTGAATTTTCTGAGTTCTATTGGTTTCATTCTATTCGTTCCTGAATTCAACTCAACTATTGAATTCAATTTTGAAGTTGTATCTTCTGAAAACTGTGTTGTTTACAGTTGGCCGTAGGTCTGAATAGGGAAGTAACATTCAAAAATGAGCAGAATGGGATAAAATCTACAAGCGCTGAAAAGCTTCTGACTTCACGTCAGTTCTCATCCTCTTTCATTTTTTCGACAGAAGATGAATGCGCTATTACTCATTGAGTGCAATGACTTCGTGACGAAAGATAACAGTAAGTTGCAACATTAATATTCGAATATTTCTCAGAACAGAATCGATAAACTCTTAATTTGAATCGAGTAATTCTTCACGAATAAATACATTTTGATAAATAATCTTCAACTTATCTCAAGAAATAATTTGTTTACGATTGTGTAAATAGAGTCAGGATTTTTCTTGTACCAACAGTGGTAGCTTCTCAAGTAGATCAAAATATTTATTTTCCCAACCTGTATAGTATAAGATTCCGCCGTATTTATAATATAGTCCGTTCACGAAAGTTTGAGCTGTCGGTTGGCCATGGAAATTTGGCATATTTCACTGTGTATATTGAAATTTTAGGTTATGTTCTTTATTTTCTTGTCAGATTGATACGCAATGTTGTCAATATTGCATAGAGTTCTCTAATAACTCGCAAGCTTGTCGTACGAGGCCAGGTACATTCGGCAAAGTTGACTTTATTTTGCGTTATGACAGCAAATACTGCCAACTTCAGATAAATCAACAAACGCCTACTATGCTATCAACCTTTCGTGAACGGACCATAGGTAATAATTATACGCCTTACTAACATAGTTGGCGCACCTTGGAAGTGGAAAAATAGTCAGGAAATTATTTGTATTGCAGAAGATATGCGAAGGGGTAGATATATGTATGTATATCCGCGGGTTTCACAAAGCTTGATTGGCAATCAAATCGTTGATTTTGAGAGAAGTTCGATGGTTTACGTCAAAATGAACTGAAATTTGCACAGAAATAATGACACTTTATCAATCAACTTGATCGGGGTTTTTGTGAAACCCGGCTTATGAGATGCTCTTGATAAATCATGCACTTTAAGGTCTCTTCATACTTTCTATTTATTACAGGGATTACAGGGAAGCAATAATTTTAGGTTTTCCAACTCCGAAAATTTCAACTAATTCTGATCTGAAGTTTATTAATTTCTGACTCATATGTTTGAAGAAGTTTGGGGCAGTATTTGTATTCTCAAATAATTTCTTCTACTAAATTGTATAAAAATACACATTTGGTGTTAACAAAGATAGCCTTCTAATAATCTAATATGAATAGACCTTAGACTATATCCCGATACTTAGTCTAAGGAATAGACTTTGTAACTAGTGAGGTACTGCTGATTTAATCGATTATGAAATGATAACATTCCATTGGAAAACAGTCATATCGATGGGAATGAATCTTTTCTTCAATTGCAAAATCAAAGGAGAGTGATTTTATGACTTCATATTATTTTTGTGCCATATCTATTGTCAACAAAAATGACATTCTTAGATTTATTGAAAAAGTTATATTGCCAATGCCGATAACTATTGAACTTCAACAATTCCAACATATTTATTCCCACAACTTCCTGATGTGTAGACACGGAACTAGAGGAAAATCCGCAGTTTTCAACCCTAGTCGCACGAGTTCCGATAAATATTTGCCCCATAATCGGATTTTAAGCAACATTGAGCACACCACGAGGATCCCAAGATGAAGCAGTCAATTTCTACATGGCTACCTGTTCTATTGCCCGAGAAGATGCTATGTTAAGCTGTTAAATTCTTATACTACATCGTTCTTTTTGTGCATTCGGACAAACGCTGTATGTGGGTTCATTTTGCCAAAATTGGCGTTTTGATTGAAAGTGAACATTTTTCTTGGGGTATCTCTATGAGGAAAATAAAGAGATAAACAATATAGAAAACATACATTGCAGAAAAATAAAAATACATAAAACACGTTCTTCACCCTGTAAATATTTTATTTGGTTATAAATTTCAAGAAAAACTGTTGATTCGCTGCAACGTCGTGGAGAAAACTTTGGAGTATTTATTCAAGAACTCAATACTACCTACATCTGTTTGTATACGACCTGAAGGTTTTTCAACTAGTAAACAAATTGTCCCACCTTATTCATCTCAAGGAAGTACCGGTATTTTCACTATAATTTGACCCCCCCTTTAACTTAGTTACTAAAGGAGATACGAAAAAATGTTTCGTATAAAAGTTTCACGAAATCAACTGAGGTTTCTTGATATGACTACACAAATTGAAATATACAGTGTATACAGTGCGACCAACATATTGATGGCAACTTCACTTTTTCAAATAAAACACCCTGTATGTTTTTCCAGATTTGGTTAGCTCTTTTTCCCCTGATTTCGAATATGTAACATATGTTTCTTATTCTGAGCACCACAAAATTTCAAATTTCAAGAACCATCTGACATAGCGTTTTGGAAGTTCGTGAATATTTAAGTGGCCAATTTGATCTCTGGATTGGTAATGGCGCACCCATTTTATGGCCACCAAGTAGTCCCAATTTAACACTGTGGGATACGTTTTTATAACCGTTCCTGAAGGAAAAAATTTACTTCAGCAATAATTATAATTAATGAAACCGGAGGATAATATTCTTGATATAAAATCCATAATTCGGAACTAATCCCGTCAACGCTCAAAGAATAATGATAATATTGTAATGATTAAAAACAAATTTTGAAGTTTTAATTTCTGGCTTGAATCAGAGCCATAATAATGCTAGTCTAAACAACTTGAGACAACGATATGAACTATGTATATTGAATGAAGGTGGTCATTTCGAGCCATTTCTTTAAATGATGTTATTCTTACCATACTACCATAGTTTATTATTTTTCATTGGTTAAGTAACTGTTAAGTATTCATTCTAAAATAATACTTTTAAGTAGATTGTTTGGATATAAAGAATTTCGTATGTATTTCACATATTTTTTTATTCGGTGTCATCATTTCAAAACTTTGAAACTCTGAAAATTGAAGAGACACATCCAAATAGGCATTTATATTCGAGATCAGGAGAAAAAATAGCCTATCAAAAAAGAAAGAATAAACAGGACAGGGTGTCCCATTTGAAAAAATATAATTGCATTCAATGTTGTTTGCCCTGTATATCTTCCCATTGACGTTATCATAACTCCAAAAATGAGCATTTACAGTAAACGCTCTCTGCCACTTGTAAAATGATTACAGATCTTGCCAGGTGGTTTTTAAAATTTGAAACACTGTGGTTCTAAAAATAAAAGAGATAGACAAACATATGCTACATATTCAAAATCAGGGGAAAAAGAGCTAGCCAAACATGGAAAAATATACAGGGTTTTCCATTTGAAAAAATGAAGTTGCCATCAATATGTTGGCCAGCCTGTATATATTCCATTATGTGAATTCATATCGTGAAACGTAGTCGATTTCGTGAAATTTTTTGTGTGAAACATTTTTCTGTATCTCTTTCAGCAACAAAGTTAAAGAGTGGGGTCAAATTATAGTGAAAAACCCTGTACATTTTTTCCTTGTTATTCTATTTGTCATATAAGGTTTATTTCTTATTTTACTCAATCATTGTACTGCAAATATAGTACTTTCTCAGGACGGGACATATGATGTCAACAAAAACTCAACTTTCATTCTGGTTAAGAATCAAAATTTGAGACAGTATTTCTGTCTACATAATAGGTGGTTGAAATTCTAGAGAATAAGTTATCATCAGCATATAAACATAACTTTACCTTTCCACTTCAACGATCCCCTGAAGCAACAATTTCAATAGATCTTTTTCCATATCTTCTTGTGGGATACCACGCAGACACGGAACTAGATAAAAATCGGCAGTTTTCGCACATTTAAGCAACATTGGGCACACCACGAGGTTCCCAAGATGAAGCAGTCAATTTCTACATGGTTGAACCTGTTTATTGCTCGAGAAGACGCTCTGTAAAGCTGTTAAATTCTTACACTACATCGTTTTCCTTGTGCATTGAGGCACGCTGTATGTGGCCTCGCGCAGATTGTTCCTTTCTCTATCTAAACATCAATTTCACTTGCTGTTTTGGCGGAATCAAAGAGTTCGGAGCGACTGCGCTTCATGGAATGGATTCGAAATTGAAATCTTCATGAAGGGTTTTCCAATAAGAGGTGTTATTTTGATATTTGAAGATAAATGCCATTTACAATATAAATGATCGGATGTTCATATCCTTATAAAGAAGAGTCGATGCCGTTAATAGTGGAAAATAACATCAGGTAAATGACCACCACAATCACGCTTACAGGACCATATCCTTTCAATGAAATTTTCCATAACCAAATCGTAAAGTGGCTGCCCCATGTCCTCGATAGCCTCGCGAAGTCCATCTTTGAGGTCTTGAATCGACGCTGGGCTATTGGCGAGACCTTCTCTTTCAAGTGGCCCCAAAGGAAGAAGTCGCAAGGTGTTAAATCACAAGATCTCGGTGGCCAATTGTGATCACCTCTTCGAGAGAGACACAGTCCGGAAACTTTTCCGCAAAAGATCAATGGTTTCGTTGCTGATGATCGGCCGGCTTGAGTTCTTTTTGTTAACTGAACTTCATAAGCATTAAGACCCAAATCTTTATGCAGAAAACGATGTTATGACGTTTGTGGAACGCCTAATTCCAAAGAACGACGAGGAATGAACAGAGCTGGGTTTCCTTCAACACTTTCGGCTACAGCAGCAATATTCTCGGCTGTTCTTGACCAACGTGCACGGGTTTTATTCTTCACATCACTTACTTGTCCCAACAGCTCGAATTTTTCCTCCAATTCCTTCATTGCGGTTCGACAAAGTGCTTCACGACGACCCAAAAATGTTCTAGTTTTTCGAACCGTCTCTGCCAAATTTTCACCATTTTTATAGTGAATTTTAAAAATTTTAATGCGTTCTTGAAGCGTGTATCGTTCAATTTTCATTAATGTCGTAGTTTCTACTTGTCAAACGTCGAAAAATGACTGCTTCAAACGTGACATCTACCGAAATAGCGGTCTATTCAAAATAACACCTCTTATTGGAAAACCCTTTATAAATTGATAATGAAGATATCACTTTTGAAGGCCTCATATGCAATTTTATTCGTAAATGATGGCCGGTATTACCCCATCTGTGTATTTGTGATTTTTTTATTTGAATGCTTGCTTTATAAAGTTTATCACAACTCAAGTGAGTCCAGCTTATTGTCCTGTTCATTTTTTTCCTATTTAAGGAGAGCGTCCACCTATCGGCAGCGAACGCAGCGGACGAAGCGGATTTTAGAATTCTTTGTATAGAATCCGATTCGTTCGGCGCGGGTAGGTGGACGCGCTTCCATTAGTTTCTATACGAAGGATTCTAAATCCGCTGCGTCCACTCCGTCATCTGCGTTCGCTGCCGATAGGTGGACGCTTACCTTTAGACCCTTAAAAAACTTCGAACATGATTTTATTATCAAATGTCCTTAAGCGGCCGCGATTACCCCACTTTACCCTATATATATTGAAAGGAAACCTCTGGCATGCCTCAATTAAAATCTTAAATTTCATCTGAGTCATCGAACATCGAAGCCATTGAGTGTTGATTGTTCACCAATTTTCTCTAGTTATTTTTCTCAGTTAGAGCCCATTTATTCATTGTAGCTCATTTTCCGATTCTTTATTGTTTTCCCACGAATCTTTCATTACAATTTTTCAGGGAAAGTGATGGTGAATGGGCTCTATGGTTTAAAATTGAAATTTTAATGTAAAAATTTATATATTTGGTATGGGCATTTGCATATCATTGTCATGAGTCATGAACGCAATAACTTTCGAACTATCTTGTGGAGTTTCCTAAGGTACCTTCCTGAAAGTGGAATGCCGTATCGGATTCCAAAATTGGGTTGTTTTTTACTCCAAATTTTTTATACGCTTCTTTCCCTTCTTTCAACATTGATTGTTCAAAATCTATGAATATTTCGATGGATATTTTCGAAATATGTTGGGATATCATCGTTATACGATATGAAAAGTAGAGCACTAGGTACTTGTTCTTATCGTTGATATTGTATAAATCAATTTCTATTTCGAACAATATCAGAGAAGCCAAAAGCTATATTTATTATTATTTTTGTGAAAACGATAACTGAAAATTGAATATTCTGATAATTATTGGTCTCACAATTTTCATTTAGCAATAGCTTCGAACTCCATATCTGAGCTTTCATCAATTTTTTTGTGTAAGGATACAACAGACTGAAAGAGTGACAGTTTCTGGAAACAACAATCATATACCAATATTGTTAAAGGAGAACTTAACAAAAACAATAATACCAACATCGTTTCAAGGAAAACTTTCTTCGGCATGCGAGACCTCGATGATGAACGTTGAAAACAATGAGGAATAGAAAGAGAATCCTTTAACTGTTTACAGTTTTCTCTTTCACAATATTTTATCCACAGCTACGCCATCTCTAGAATCCATCACAAAAATTCCAGTAACAGTCAGAGAAACAAATAGTGTTCTACTTTACCCGCAGTATCGTGGCGCCTTCGCCATTTCGCGCCCAACATTCAAGAGACATGAGCTTTGCGCGAGCTTCGTGTCATCGCTTTCCTGCTGACGCGCCTTGACTTCAGCCAGTTGAGCACGCGACATCGTCCTGACTAGAAGTACGATAGTAAGGATGACTAATCGCCGGCTTCTAATGTTTACCTTCGAGATTTTGACGTTTTTGACTGTCTTCAGCGCTGCTTCAGCCAGAGCGGTATGTATTTCTGTGTTTTTGATAAAAAAAAATATGAAAAGCAGATGCGTTTTTCTATCTTTAATTGGTCTTTGTCGATGATCGAAAGGAAGTTGTAGTCGTATTCAGGTTGTAGACATTATTCTGACGAATGTTTTGAATTATTAAGGAATAACCTACGCATTGCTGTTTATCGTGTTCTGTGGAAATACGGTTTTTCGGAGTTTTGAATTGTTGGCACGGCATGTTAAGCACGCCCACTGGAATGTTGAATTTTCGAATAGGTCTATGTTTCGGAGAAATAGATTTTTCTCTGTTCTATCTCAGACGGATTTAAGTATATTCATAAAACTACTTCTCATCAGGATATGGTTATGTGACATGCATCAAATTCGACGTCAATAATTGAATATTCTATTGATATCGAAGTGAAATTCTCTATGACTGAAAATAATTATATTGTCATCAGTGCATTTTAATAAGTTTAACAATATCCTTTTCATCTGTTAATTGGTAACTTCCACTATTATACAGGGTGTGTGATACATCGATGAAAATAAGCAGGGGTACTTCATATAAACTTTTATAGAAATCGACCTCCCTTTCAAGATACAGCTTTTGGAAGGCGTTGACGAGTTAACAGTTTTCAATTTTTTCTAGGAGTCCTCAGAAACACTGAGTCATAAAACTATACATAATATGATTCATTGAGGAGATGTTATCACACAATTTTTTTGATCCCATAACTTTTAACTTTAACTTTTCCTTCAAAAATTGTTTTCGTGCGATAGATTTCCGAAAAATAAAATTTTCCTATGGTTTTCCATTCAATTTTGAAGAAAAAAAATTCCCTGCAAAATTTCGATACAGTCGATACTTTTCTCGGAAAATGCGAAATTACAAAAGGTTATGATCACTATTCCATTTCATCGTATGTTTTGTCAATTATGCTAATTATTCGAAAGAAAGTTCTATTTGTGAAATTAAAATATTACGGATATAACTGATATAATTTTCTTCTGGAAATTAGTAATTAAACCTTGAAGAAATTCATAGAACATCTTTATCCCCTGTCGTAGACATACAATATCTCAGAATTTTCATTCTATGGAACATTTATAAGATGAAATGGAATGAACAGTGATCATAACTGCTTGCACGTTTTTTTTCCGAGAAAAGAATCGACTGAATTGAAAGTGAAACCATAAGAGAATTCTATTCTTCGAAAAGCTATCCCACGAAAACAATTTTTGAAAGAAAATCATGACGGGTTGTTACGTTCAACCCCTAATAACGTAGTTATTAGATCTAACAAAATGGTGTAAGTAACATCCACTTAGTGCTTCATGTTACATAATGTTTTATGACTCAGTGTCGCAAAGTTTCTGGACCGATTGCTAGAGTGCTGGGATTGTTGCGGTAGACTGAACTTTTGAGATATCAAAACCATAAGTAAAAGTCGCAACGTGTCAAGTCCGGACATCTGGGGGCCATTGAAGGTCTCTACGCCGAAAAATCAATTTTTCAGAAAAGAGCGCTCTTAAATCGGAATTCTATAGTTGACCACCCCATATAATGAACTAAGGAATTCCTTTTTAAAAGCGCTCTTAAATTGTTTGGAATAGGAATAGGGAAGTGGGGTTGGTCTTAAACGAAGGAGGGGTTCATGGAAATTCAGTCGCAATTGTTCGCTGAACGGGTGAGGAACGTTCGTTCTGTATGCGCGCTTATTACCAAAATCAACATTTTTTTCTCTGATGTAGCCCATGTTCATCTCAACGGCTATGTAAACCAACAAAATTGCAGGTAGTGGTCTTCAGAAAACCCCAAAGACAAACATGAAACTCAATTGCATAGTCTGAAGGTCACAATTTGGTGTGCAATACACGCACAAGGCATTATTGGCCTGTACTTTTTCGAAGACGGACGCGGTCGAGCAGTAACAGAGGATTCTGATCGTTATGTGAAGATATTGAACAATTTTTTGAACCAGCCCTTCAAGACTTTGATGGATACAATCGGGACACTTGGTTTCAGAAAGACAGAGCCACTTGTCACATTTCAAATCGGCCTTTTTCTATTATTCAAGCGCTTTTTCCTGAAAACTTGATTTCTCGGACTTGACACCTTGCGACTTTTGTTTATGGAGATACCTCAAAAGTGTAGTTTACCGCAAAAATCCCCGCACTTTTATTGCGTCGAAGGAAAATATCCGCCAGGAAATTCAAATAACTTTACGACGTGTTTTTCCAAATTGTGAGGTTCGACTAGAAGAGTGCCAGCAGAAAAACCGTGAACATTTGGGCAACATAATTTTCAAGGAATGAATTCCCAAAGAGATGAGCTTTGTTTGTAGAAAAAAAAAATAAAATTGACTTGATTATTTTTGTTAATTTTTGGGAGGTCTCAAGTTTGAAATGTTTTTCTGACGACGGTTAGCGAATGCTGAAGGAAACGTTGAATAGGAGAACTAAAATTGATAGAAATAGTCCAAATTATATTTCAATATCAAGTTAATTGATATAACAACTTAAGTAGGCTTTTCAAGTTATTAATTACAGGCGGTTCTTTCACTGAACGCAAATCAATCAAAATTTAAATTCCTGAGGTTACAACCTTTATTTCAAACGCTCTTCGTTCAAAGTACACAGTCTAAATTGATCGCGAACTTTTCAACTGATCCAATACTTCCTGTCGTTGAAGACTGCGGCCGTTAGCGAAAAAGTCTGCTTCTAAGCAAAATTTGAAATTCACCCCGGTCCATAAAATGAAATTAAGCCATTATATTCCAAAAACTCACGGTAACAAAGTTTGTTGATTCAGTTTGATTACCGCTATGCCAATTAAGAGTTTTACGAGAATTTTGTCTTCAATTAAAATGAGTGATAGAAAGGAGATCTTGATTCAGGCACAGCTCCGCAATATTCGATAGCTAGATTGCGCAAAGTAAATGGGATTTTCTGAAGGACCATTTTGAAGAGCAGGGTTGTTGAGACAAAAATAATGATTTGTTGTCAGCGTTTATTCTTCTCGAGTGGTTTGAGAGAAGTGTTTCAACTTCACTTCTTTGTTTGTGTATATTGGGGAGACCGGGGCTAGTTGTCACAGGGTGTAATGTTATCACAGACTCAATTTTATGATAAGATGAACAGCTACTTGCCAGTGACTTTTACTAAATGAAAATAATATTTTAAACGACTTACTATTACGTATACAACACATATTTATTAACATTTGCATCATCACCTCTTGTCGTTCATTAAGAGAAGTTTTCGATATAAAATAGTGATATCCACATACGGGATGGTTCCTATTTCAAGGTCAATATTTATGAGGTGATTTTTGGGCCTATTAAAAAAAAAATTCATATGAAAATATGTCATGAACATCTTACCTTTTGAGTTATAGGGTGCTAAAGTTTTCCAAAATGAATCATTTTTTATTAACATCTACCTACAATACGTGTACTATAAAACGAGAGGCATTCTTGTATCACTTTTTTTACATTACCACCAGTGGCGGTCGTACGTAATTTAACCTTTCTATTTTGGCACACATTGATGGTCCGCCATAGATTTTTCATGAAATAAAAATTATTTTGGAATTCCTATTAATTTCTCACGAAAGTTGATCTCTTCACTTTTTTCAATCCGCGATGCACAATTTTTGCTTGAAAAAATAAAAACCGTTTCTCTGTATAATCATAACAATATCGTTAATATGTACATACATATGAAAATATCACCTTGCAGGGACAGGAACGTATTCATTTTTTTAGATGAAATCTGCGCGTCGGACTAAAAAATTGAAGCGATCAAATTTGCTCATTAATAAATACAGATTTCATTTTTTTATTTTCGAAAACTTTACCACCCTGTAACCCAAAAGAAAAGACGTTCGGGACATATGTTCATATAAGGTTTTTTCTAAAAATAGGCCCAAAATCACCCCCATAAATATTGATTGATATTCGATCAGGAAACGCTCTGTTCATGAATAAAACAATAAAACAATGCTTTAACTTGACCATATCAATGGGGAAGATTGTTGGTCGAAATTTGAAAATAAAAAGACAATGAATGGAGAATATAAATGGTGTTTCAAATTCTGCGTTCTATTAAAAAATAAATGAGATATATTATAGATAGCGCACTGAATTCATCTGGGTATTTTTACTTTCAAGAAGTGACAACAACGGATTCAGATTGTTCAGTTATTTTATGAAAATTAGCTTTCTGTGAAAAGAGTTTCTAGAAAATAATTTGCATTGGATGGTTGACATAATGGTCCATTTAAAAGTACTATCGAGAAAAATTCGGAGGAAGATCAAAAAGTGGAAAATATAGGCGTAGCGGTCGTTCACAAGAAAATATTGATTTGGTCCGTGAAAGTGTTGCTGAAGACACTGAAATGTCCATTAGACGACGTTCACAAAAGTTGGACTTAGTGACTCCAAAATATGGCGTATTTTACACTAGGAATTTATTTTGAAGGCATCAAAAGTTTAAATACTTAACACATAAACTGAAGCCACAATTGTTTCATTGAGACAAAATTTTCTGGACGAATAATCTCCAGAAACAGTGATGCCAATTGGCCACCAAGATCATGTGATTTGACACAGTTGGACTATTTTCGTTGGGGTTATGTTAAAGCCAGGTTATAAATTATTATTCGCATGTCATTGTCATATTAATAAAAGAGTGGACTTCTGTAAGAGCTACATCGGGAGGCCATTTGGCAAATATGATTTTTCGTACATAAATCTCATAGCTGTTACTTCAATTACCAGTTAAAATTTTGGAAATTATGTGTTATTATTTATTATGAAAAACCGCTCAATTTGAACCTCCCAATAGAAAACTCTCAAAGGAGAAAAGTCCAATACTACTAAAAGTATCCTCATTAACTGAAAAATTTAAGTAGTTGAGAAAATGCAAGGAAATTTGCCTAATTACCAAGAACCTCTGACAACTGAATAATTAATTCACTACACTCTTGAAGTATTCTATCTTGTTTTCCTTCCCAAGAGTTTTCCTTGGCTTATAATTCATTACAAGTTTTGGTATCAGAATTCTGAAACTTTTCAAACTTCCAGATGAATGAATATGCTAAGATTAATGATTCTGTTACGTTTCGAGCCACTCCAACAGCGTCTCATCTAATGTTTCGCGGGAAAGTGAAGAATATATTACTTTTATTCATTTATGTTAGCTACTGACATTCATTGGATGTTGAAGGAACTCAATAAGTGCATATTTCAATCGAGTATTTTAGTGCCTTCCATGGATATTGCAATTCAATTAAGGAATGTCCATAGTTATAACATTGCTAGTGTCAGGAATACACTTAGACTCTCAACTTTCAGAAAACCTTTGTGAATATTTGTCATTATTGATAGTTCCTAGAAAGTAATCATAAAGAACTATCATCTATTTTTGGTATTTTTTTTATTCGATATTTTCAACTTTGAAGAGCCCAGATGTTTTTAATATCATCATTTCGGCAGTTGACATGAAAGCTGCTCCCTTCAATTTTCTACATCTCAGTTTTCTACTTTTGATATTATGGAAGCTTCACTCCATTCGAAGCATGTTGGACAAGCTTTGACTTATCAATCTTCTTACAGAGCTAGTTTTTATATTTTTCTTGATTTTCATTATCAGGGCTTACTTCAGAGTTCAGTTAGATTATGCCGCATCAGTGGCGTATATAGAAAATATTTTCGGAGGGCGCCGGAGATGCTTACACCATCGAATGATCCAATGGTTAGATTAGGTTAGATGGAATTTGTTAATGGAGAATCAAAGGATAACTTTCGGCATAGTCTCCCTGTTATTAATCAATGTCTCATACACAACTATTCAAATCTTAAAGGTTCTGGTGCAAAAAAATTACCATTTGTTGCAATTTCTAGCCAACACTCAAGTCTCTGAAATATCCCCATTTAACGGACTCCTGCAACGTGACGAGAAATTGATAGGGTAGTGAGATTTTCACAAAAAGCTTCATCATGTTTTGAACAAGAAAAAAAAACGACAAAAAGAAATTTCATTTTATTATAAATGAAAAAAATTAAAAAAAATTGAACCCATGAAGACGAGGTGAGCTGAACATTAGTTCACATAGATGGTTACAAAACGAACCCCAGTTTTCTCGATACACTATCATCTTCTGCACAAGTTAGGGGATCGTCTTGACTCAAGTTTAATTTTTTCATTCATTATTCTTTATTATAACCCATAAGAGGGAGTGATCATAACTGCCCATGAGTTTTATTTTTTTCAAAAAAGTATCGACTGTATAAGCAGGAGCCTTTTTTCTTCAGAACTGTATGGGAAACCATTGGAAATTTTCATTTTTCGACAATTGATACCACAAAAACGATTGTTGAAGGAAAATCATAGGGGGTTGTTATTTTCAACTTCTAATAATAAAGTTATGGGATCAAAAAAATTGCGTAACATCTATTATAATATTATGT
This sequence comes from Propylea japonica, assembly GCA_013421045.1. Classification (NCBI taxonomy): domain Eukaryota; kingdom Metazoa; phylum Arthropoda; class Insecta; order Coleoptera; family Coccinellidae; genus Propylea; species Propylea japonica. The sequence goes on along the minus strand of CM024246.1, from coordinate 24,916,797 downwards.
ATTGTTTTATGACTCAGTGTTTTTAGGACTCCTAAAAAAATTACAAACTGTCAATTAGTCATCGCCTTCCAAAGGCTGTGTCTCGGAATTGGGGTCGATCCCAAAAAAATTATACGAATTACCTCTGCTCATTTGCTTCGAGGAATCATCTTCCAAAGTCTCTCGCATTTGTTTACAGACACATTATATCATCATAGTTTTCTTTCGTTTTTATATTCCATAAAAAATGCAAAATGTATACTGGATACATTTTATCCGTTGAAATCATCAATTTAGATCTCTGTGAAAAACTCAATGAGATTCTCCGAAGGCAGATTGACCTTGGCGTAGCCTAGATGAAAGGGGATAAATTGTGGACGAAAGGAACGAACACTAATGGTCAGATTTAATGGTGGAGAAACCTCTTAACGATTCCATGGCCTTAAATCCAGTGAGTGATGTAGGTGGCTCGTTGCATACTAATGTTCTTGAAGGAGCAATTTTCGGCCTGCAATAACAGTTTTTAGTCTCAACCCATCCTCTCATAATAGGAGAAAAAGTGTTGAGGAAAAGCTGCTACTAGCCAATGGCTGGAATCGTAAAAAAAAAACAGTAAAAGGCGAATTTTGGGGACTACTTCAATTATAAGCGATGTAATTTCCGGAGAACCTCAGGTTATTGTGTCGTGAAACTGGAATGAAATAGATAACACAGGCCAACAAAATGAAAAAAAAAATTTGGTGCCAGAAATCTAACATCTGATTTTAGATGTTTTTAATGTGCTGATTCCAAAAATGCCACCAGATTTTTTCTATCAGCTCTAGTTTTTGAGATACACGTTACAGGTTAAATGATATATTTTTTCTGATAAAGGACAACAAATAAAGAGATAAATATGTACTTAATCGTCAAAATAGAAATTTCCCAGAATCTTATTAGCCAAATGGATACCTGGAATTGTCCCTGACCCAATGTTCCTATACTAGGAACTACTCAATACAATGCTCTTAATTACTTTTATACCTGTAATTGCCTATGACCCGATCCTTCTATATACCTGCTTGGCTGTACTTGATTTAGTTTATTACTGAGTTTTTTTATTGACAGTTTAAAACGTAGTTTAAAATGTGTTCTTTTACATAACGGTAACAAATATGGCTCAATTCCCATTGGTTATTCTACTACCATGAAGGAAGAATATGAAACAATAGCATTAGTTTTGAGAGAAATTAAATACGAAAAACATCAGTGGTCAATTTGTGTTGATTTAAAAATGATTAATTTCCTCCTTGGACAGCAGAGTGGTTATACAAAATATCCTTGTTTTTTGTGCCTTTGGGACAGCAGCGCTAAAAATGAGCACTGAATTAACAAAAATTGGCCTTCAAGAGATGTCATGATTCAAGGAATACAAAACGTGATCAACGAACCTTTGGTTTCAAGAGAAAAAATCTTACTTTCGCCCTTGCATATCAAGCTAGGCATAATGAAGCAAATTGTGAAGGCCTTAAATCGAGATGGAATTTGTTTTGGGTATTTGTCACGTAAATATCCTGGCATTAGCACGGAAAAACTTAAAGCTGGTATATTTGATGGTCCTCAAATAAGGCAACTTGTTAAATTCACCACATCAATGAACGAGACTGAATCTAACGCTTGGAGTTCATTTGTTCAAGTAGTACAAAATTTTCTTGGCAATCATAAAGCAGAGAATTACGGAGAATTAGTGGAAACTATGCTTTCAAATTTCAATATTCTCGGCTGCAACATGAGTATAAAAGTTCACTACCCCCACAGCCACCTAGATCGTTTTCCAGAAAACTTAGGTGATTGTAGTGAAGAACAGGGGGAAAGATTCCACCAGCATATTAAAACCATTGTTTAAACAATGTTAAAACTATGGAAGATCGTTATCAAGGACGATAGGATAGCCACATGATGGCGGACTACTGCTGGAGCCTTCAGCGAGACTGCCCTAGTAAACTCCATTCTAGAAAATCGTATAAAAAAAAATTTTTATGTGATTTGTGACTAATGTAATTATGTAAATTAAGTTTTTGCAATAAATACTTAAATCCACGTGTCTTTGTTTTTTTTAACTGTCAAAAGTAATATTATATATTATAACAGTTATAACGTAAATTATATACACAATTTTTTAAAAAATCTCAAAAACTAGATCTGATAGACAAAATCTGAGAACTTTTTTACATTCTGCATCCAAAAATTACTCAGGAACAGTTAAAAAATCGCAAGCACCAAAATGTGTGTTGGCCTGTGTAATATATTTAGCGGAAAATTATTACTGTGTTGTAATGCCAAGAGCTAATGTATGTTTCCATAATTTAGTTAGTTTGTAATAGATCATAATGTTACAATTTCAGGGAATTCATTCAATAAATATACACATTCACACCAATGGCGCAGCCAGCATTCTCTTGCGGGGAAGCCGATGCAAATATTCATATGTGCTTAGTCTCATTTTTAAAAGGTAAATCATTATGTTTTTGCTGGAAAGCAGAATCAATTATGTTCTGAAAATTGACTGTATCCATGGATATAATTAATCTATTTCATATAAAAAATTGAAGATATGCTTACATATGTTGTATCTACTGAAATACAGTTAGAGAAGTTTATACATATGTAGAAAAATCTCGGGGGGTTTCCAAGCTCCTCGCCCCTCCCCCTAGCTGCGCCCCTGATTCACACAATAATTACAGCTCTGCACAACACCCTCCTAATAAATTTTGTTGCAAATATTTCGGGACAGGCTGTATAGAAGGACCCTAGACAGTTGAGATTCGAACAAGTTACAATTCAAAAAGCGCGCAAAAAGTCTTGACTTCAACCTGTCATTTATTCCATGACTTCTCTGCCTCGATTCCCAATAATGTGCATCCCTTCGATAGAAATTCGATGAACACTTCACATATCTCAATCTTCATAACCTGAACTCTTCAGTAAGTGACAAAACAGTCGATCGCTAGCAGGCAAGAGCGTGAAATATTGAACAGCCATTTTATGACATTCTTCAACCTTTCAATAATTCATCTGTCACGCGAACTCTCTGGCTCTGGAATTGTAGATCATGAATTCTTCAGAGGCTCACTCTGCGATACACGGTTTGTCCTCAATATTTCTGAAGTGGGTTTTGGAATCTGAACAAAATGCAGGAATGGAGACTTCATGGAAATGTTTCTAGTGCATACTGACTTTGTTCTTTCTGCAGGGAAGAATTCACTTCATTCAAATTTATTTCCCAAACAACTTGCATACAACTATACTTGAAAATGAAGATGCATATTCCGGAAAACGAGAAAGAGATATAAACTGACAGTTAAGCTGCCATAGTGAAGTAGTTAATAGCAATATAAAGGGTTCCAATAAGAGGTGTTATTTTGAATAGCTCGCTATTTCGGTAGATGTCACTATTGAAGTTGTCTTTTTATGACATTTGACAAGCAGCAACTACGCCATTAATAAAAATGGAACGATGCAAGCTCCAAGACCGCATTGAAATTATTAAAATTCACTATAAAAATGGTGAAAATGTGTTAGAGACGGTTCGTAAAACTCGAACATTTTTGGGTCGTCGTGAAGCACCTTGTCAGACTGCAATAAAGAAATTGGTGGAAAAAATCGAGCTATTGGGACAAGTTGGTGATGTGAAGAATAAAACCCGTGAACGTCGCTCAATAACAGCAGATAATATTGCTGCTGTAGCCGAAAGTGTTGAAAAAACACAGGCTTGTCCATTCCTCGTCGTTCTTTAGAATAAGGCATTCCACAAACATCATTACACCGTATTTTGCATAAAGATTTGGGTCTTTAGGCTCATAAAGTTCAGTTAACATAAAAACTCAAGCTGGCCGATCATCAACAGCGTCTTTGCTGATTGGTTGTTGAGATGCATGACAAGTTTCCGGACCGTGTTATCTCTCGAAGAGGTGATCACAATTGGCCACCGAGATCTTTTGATTTAACACCTTGCGACTTCTTCCTTTGGGGCCACATGGAAAGGAAGGTATACGCCAATAGCCCAGCGTCGATTCAAGACCTCAAAGATAGAATTCGTGAGGCTATCGAGGACAAAGGGCAACCACTTTGCGATTTGGTTATGGAAAATTTCATAAAAAAGGATATGGTCCTGTGAGCGTGGTCGTGGTGGTCATTTGCCTGACGTTAATTTTCACTATTAACGGCATAGCTTCTTCTTTATAATGAAATAAACAGCCGATCATTTATATTGAAAAATGGCATTTTTCTTTGAATATCAAAATCAAACCTCTTATTGGAAAACCTTTGAGTTCTTCTTTATATCTTATTGAATTCTGCGAATTTTTCAGTTGAGAAAGTAACCAACGGTCACATCTATAGGTGAAGGTCTTTCTTAAGAAGATCTTCATTCAATTTGTTTTATCCAAATTCCCGATTCGATAACTCTCAGGCAATTATTTGTAACGTCAATTTCAAGGAGTATTTCCCTCGGAGGCCGTTAGGACCATGATGTATGATATGATTTTCTTATATCTTTCTTGGTATTCCGAGATGGGCCAGCTGGAGATTTTTATCGAATGATTGATTTCAGTTGGAAAGATTTCCTTTCATTCTATGTGTTGGTTTTTCTTCTGAATAGAACTTTGATGTTAAGGTTCGAAAGTCACATTTTGGTCAAATGTAATTTGCACAATGGTAAACAAGAACTGAGATTCAATATTTGTAGCCTAGATTTTTCATTTGGGGCCAAGTTTTTTTATTAAATTTTGCCACTGTACAAATATGTTATACTACGGTTTCATTGAATTCCCTTATTCTCAGAAATTTCCTGATTTGTCGATTTCGAAAACAAAAATTCAAAGTGAAGTCAGGCCACAGCTTCTCCACTTATTTAATGAGTGGTTTAAGGAGAATTTTCTAACCAGTTCCTTTCACAAAATATAAGTGAGAGAAAAATCATCAAACACTTTTTGCCACACATTCAAGTTGGAATTGTGCTCAAATATTTAATATTTGGGAACTTAAGTAGAGAACGCTTCACAGTGAATATTCATTTGAAACTTTTTAAGTTGTGAAAAATATGATAAACTAGGAATATGAAATTTCAACTAGAAACTCTTTCATTAAAGGATGTTCATGAATGGTTATCATTTATGAGCTCGCGTTCTACTTGAACGAGTGCTATATTGTTTTGCCAAGATGTTTGTAATTTTCGAATTTTGTGCCGAAAATGGCCTCAAGCAGAAGAGTACGAATTCCTGATGACGAATCCGTGGTCAAATTGAATTCTGTACGTGGGGTCGTCCAGCCGGCCGTGAGCACGATATCTCTCGAAGGGATTGTCCTGAAAACTTGATATTTTCAAAGTTAGTTCGATTCCCAAATGCCGTTAAGTTCCATAACTAGCCAAATCGTACGGGGTGTTTCATAAAATATGGTCATTCAAAATTTTTGTTCCTCAATATCTCAGACGAAACGAAACCAATCGAAATGAAATTTTGGAGCTACATGTAAGAAGCTCATAATAACTCCCATGCAAAATTCAGTAGCCATAGTTATAACAGAGCTATAGAAATAACAATTGGAATATTGAAAAGAAGTATCTTTGTACTTTCATAACCGATTCGAGTGAAATTCATTTTATGTATGAAGATTGATATACTGAATGCTCAGGCAAAATTTCAGGAGGATCGATTCATCTGAACCACGGAATCTACTGTTTTTCAATGATTTATTTTTCACATATTTTATTTCTTGAATAATTTCCAGAGAAAAAAAATTCTGAAACTCTCGGTTCTAAAACATTTTGAAAGTATTCTATTTAGACTCAAATCATGATTCGTCAAGTGAAGACATCAATTGCACAAAGAAAAAAATTACAATATTCATCGGAAAATCGACCTTGTTTTTCAATTCAAGAGATCCAAAATATTCAAATAACGAACAGAAAATTCCACATTCCACAAATTGATCGAATCCATGAACACCATCCCTTTGGCACAACGTTCCTACCATCTCTTTTTCTTCTCTTCTAACTGAATTCCTCCGCGCTATGTTTCATAAACTGAAATCTCAAAGCATCCTCCATTCGTTTGTTATTCAACAAGAACAAACCCAGCCAGTCCCATATGAAATCTCGAACTTATTGCCATACACTTTGGGAGCGGGAGGAAAAATTGGGGAGAATGGAAGCTTATATATTCTCTTATTGGAGGCAGGTATGCACATTACAGACTCCCTGTTTGTTCAGACGGAAGGAATCTGTTTCTATACAAGGATATATGCTGCTAGGATGGATGTTTTCACGTGAGGAAATAAAATATGAGGCTGGATATATCGAGATATGTACGAGATGTATGTTTGTACACATTTGCAGATGGTAAAGAGGAATGGGGAGATGTTGATATTGTGTATATTTTCAACGTTTGGTATATACTACTTATTTCATAGTCCATCCAAGGAAAAATAAAAATTAAGTTGACCATCCACTTATATTTTGATATGGGGAATTCAAGTTAGTGTTAGTTAGATAGTTATAAAAGCACTGCAACCTGAAAGTCTTATGTTCCCACTTACAGAGCTGTTCCCACTACACCCCTTACAGCTCACCTTTCAGTTCCAATATCTGTGAAGGCTTCAATGAGGCTAATTCCTCAGTCCTACAAGTTCATCCCTCAAGGCATTCCTTCTTAGGCTCGCAATAGCAAGGTATTCCGTGACTAGGTGAATGGGGGTTTCTTCCTCCTCCCCACAGAACCTAAACTCGTCAGTCTCCGATAATCACATCCTCAATAGGTGCTTCCTGAGGCGGCAGTGTCTTGTAAGAAAACTAATGAGGAGGTATAATTGTTTCAAAACAAGATCCAGATAATTTTTGGATCTTGCTATTCTTGCTGTTTCAAAGTTCAAAGCTTAGTGGATTGATCCATCCCTGGGACATTCCGCCAGAGTTTTTCCTTTCGGTTTTCTCCTTCTCCAGAAACTTCTTCTTATAGGTACATTTAGCTATAACAGAGGAGGGTTCTGGACCAATGAGTGGCATTCTTTTCTTTCTCTTTTGCTTTCCTTTGATTCTCGAACGGCTGGAAACCCAGATTAAAAAGGCCTTATTTTTCTTGCCTAAATCATTGAGTTTGTTCCGGCACTCCCAAATCATCTTCGAGTCGATGACGTAGGAGCTCAGTTCTTCAATAGCAGCTTGACTATATGAATGAAGGGCTATATCGCACTTCTGTTTCTTTCTAGATTCATATTTATACATCTTTCAATAGCTAATATTTCCGCTTGAAAGATGCTCATACAGGAGCCTAGCCACAGTGCACACCAGGTACTTGCCCGTATTTCCCAGCGCCAGCTCCTGTAGAGGTTTTAAAACCACCTGTATACCATTTTACGGTATTTTATTTTACTCAGCAATGTGTTGTGAAATACACCAAGAGAGATATTTTCGAACTTGGATTATTTGGTTCGGTTTGTTAAGGTATGGTTTCGATCAAACACAAAAATTTTATCAATTTTACACACTCATTGATTAGCTCTGGGTATTTTCTATCTTCATCAATTGAAAATGTCTGGAAATAATCAGGATACCTCTTACCTAACTACTAGGAACTTATTCCAATATTGGCCAATTATTGGTGGTAGAAAAAACTCCTTATATGATCAAATAATCTCATCCGAATATAAGCGTAATGTTGGTTAACAATATTTTGCAATTGAATGAAATCAAACATTGAGCCTGTATTAGTACTGCTTATATTGGAAAATCAAATATTTCCTCAATATTGACACAAGTAAAATAATTTTAGAACACTGGCCTAATAACCCAATGCCAATATTGGAGCATCGCCAATGTAGAATGGGATGATTTGTCAATATTTGCAGTTCTTACTGCTGACCATATAGGCATTCCTTCATTTGGTCCATACTGTCAACAAAATATAGAACTGCAATATTGATGAAATTTTCAGATGAGATCATTTTTAATTCTGAATAATCTTGATGTGAATTTCTAGCTCTCTGTCGACGATTTTTCTCTTGTAGACATAATTTGCAAGAATTGCGAGCCCAATTACTGGAATCCGAATGAACTTCAGAGTTTTTCAGACCGTCTTTCAGTTCAATTGGAGAGAAATCTTTGGAATTGGCCTTGATTAACTGAAAAGAGCGAGTAATGAGAAGTTCGCTAGATTGATGTGATTTCATTGTCGCATCGTTAGAGAATCTACAGGGCTGACAAACTGGGTGAATTTTGAAGTAATTTATTCTTGATTTTCATGGCAGAATAAATTGATCTGCAACAGAGTCAAAGAAACCAATAAACTATTTCAAAATGCACCCAGTATGTCAACCCAGAAACTCCTCAAATGACGTCACAATCAAACCAAAACACAGGGTTTTTCAGATTTTACACATTCGAATTAATTAACGCCAATTCTGAAGATTTATCCCCAATCAGAATAGAAGGACGGCCTGAAAAACTCCAAACTAAAAGAGAAAGGAGTCGACAGAGAGGCGAATTTTACATCAGCAATAAACAGCAATGAAAAAACCATCTCATTCGAATATTTCCCCAATATTTGATTATTATCAGTTGACAATTTCGGCCAATTGAAATAATGCAAAAACTGGCAGAAGAAAGAACTGATAATGTTGACAAATCATTTCATTCGAATTCGTCTCCTATATTAACGTAATACTGGTGTGACATTAGACAAATAAAGAAAATTTCAATATTGAGCCTATATGGGCGGTAGGTAGTAAGAACTTCTAATATTGGCAAAACGAACGGATTTGCCACAGAATCAGAAAAACTGATACACTATTCTCAACTTTTCCCCAGTATGTAAAGGGTTTTCCAATAAAAGGTGTTTTTTTGATATTCGAAGAAAAATGCTATTCTTCAATATAAATGATCGAAGGTTTATTATTATTATCATATAATAATAGTTAATAGTGGAAAATAACATAAAGCCAATGATCACCACGACCACGCTTACAGGACCATATACTTTCAATGAAATTCTCCATTACCAAATGGCAATGTGGCTGCCCTATGTCCTCGATAACCCCACGAATTCCATCTTTTAGGTTTAGAATCGACGCTGGGCTATTGGCGTAGACCTTCTCTTTCACGTGCCTCCAAAGGAAGAAGTCACAAGTTGTTAAATCACAAGATCTCGGTGGCCAATTGTGATCACATTTTCGAGAGATAACACGGTCCGGAAACTTTCCCCGCAATAGATCAATTTCGTTGCTTGTGTGGCACATTATAAGCCTTAAAACTCAAATTTTTATGCAAAATAAGGTCTAATGACGTTTGTGGAATGCCTTATTCCAAAGAACGACGAGGAATGGACAAACCTGGGTTTTCTTGAACCATTTCGGCTACAGCAGCAATCTTCTAGGCTGTTCTTGAGCGACGTAAGCGGGTTTTATTCTTTACATCACTAACTTGTCCCAACAGCTCGAATTTTTCCACCAATTTTTTTATTGCGGCCCGACTAGGTGCTGCACGACGACCCAAAAATGTTCGAGTTTTACGAACCATCTCTGCCAAATTTTCACCATTTTTATAGTGAATTTTAATACTGTCAATGTGTCTTGAAACGTAATTTCGTGATTTTTACTTGTCAAATGTCAACGTGAAATCTATCGAAATAGGGGGCTATTCAAAATAATACCTCTTATTGGAAAACACTTTATTTACTTGAGTGATATTGGTTAACAAGACTGTGTGCTATTTGGATCTCACTACAGTGTACTACCTATATCTGAATCAGGAAAGCAAACGATCTACCTTAAAATTCACCCAGTATGTCTGCCCTGAGGGTTCTCAAACGATGCCACAATCCTCAGAATTCACACATTTGAATGAATCAACGCCAATTCCGAAGATTTCTCCCTAATCGAACGGAAAGACAGCCTGAAAAACTTCAAACTCCATTCGGATTCCAGTAATTGGCCTCGCAATTCTTGCAAATGAAGTCTAGAAGAGAAAAGAGTCGACTGAGAGCCGGAAATTTACATCAGGAACTTTCGTAAACAGGCGGGAAGGTGGGCTGAATCCTCGGTGACTGGAGCCTAGGGAAATAATCCAGCCAGCGGCGGTAAAGTACGACAAAGGCTGCAGCAATTTTTAACAATCCCGATTCGTTGACGGGAAAGTAGTTTCGTTCGGGACTAAGACAAACATCTACTTTATATCCGGGTGGGTCTTCTGTTTGTTGACGCATTGAATTATTGCGGATAGAACAGTCCAATATGCAGGTAATGTGGGATTTGGTGGTCGTTGAGTTTGGAAGGTCAATAATAAAAAAAACAATGTAAAACCAAGCTTGTGTATTACTTGGTCTCACAAGTTTTTGTTCTGCAAGACATAGCATAATGAACAGGTTTGCCAAAAAAACAGATAAATTAGTATACTACTTCCAAACTCACGCATTATGTCTCCCCTGAAGGTCTTCAAACGATGCTACAATCAGACCACGTTAACTTAGCGGATTTCTCATATTTAAAGATTCCTTCCTAATCGAACGGAAAGACAGCCTGAAACACTTCGAACTCCATTCGGATACCAGTAATTGGCCTCGCATTTCTGGCAAATGAAGTCTACAAAAGAAAGAGTTTACAGAGAGCCGGAAATTCACATCAGGAATGAGTAGCATTGACAATCCATCTCACTCTAATATTTTCGCAATAATGCTGGTTGACGATGTTGTCCAAATGAAATAATTGCAATATGGATTCCATATTGGTGGTTGTAGAAACTGCAAATACAGTGGAACTTCCTCATAACAAAATCGCTAATCCACAAAAAAATTTCGTGATACAGAAAATTCGTTATACGGAAGTTTTTTTTGTATTGTCAAGTATCGAAACAATCAATGTAAGTTTATATTGTGAATTCATATACATACTCAAAAGTACATTCCTAATAGCTAGCATTTTATGTAGGTACGTATACAATACATAGCTATTCACGATTATTTGGGCAAATAATCCGTAGTTTTTGTCTGAATGGTACAATTAAAAAACATATTATTTTCATAGAAAACATTTTCTCAAAGATTAAAAAATATTTTTCGGAACCCATTCAATGTACCGGAAAGAGAGATGACACATTTTAAAGGCTTGAAGTACCTCTTCACCATTTGGTTTTTCGGCCGGTTGCCCCTCCAAAACAACGCTGTTGGTATCATCACTGCTATCGTAGTAATCTCAAACACCGCATTTGACACTGTTTAACTTGTCATTTTCAGTTGGAAGTTAATTTGTTACAATCTTTACATCGACACTAACGGAATCATTTAAAGTAACCGTCATTATAAATATTTCTAGCTGAATCCAACGTTTCGGAAGGATCTATCCGCCCGCCATAATGGTTTAGTTTATTGTCGCGATTTATTACCTACATCCGGTATAATTATGAAAAATACTCACCCTTATACCTTTTTACCAGTACCCATTCAAAGAGTGATGTTCTTGTTCTTGGAATATTTTGTTATGGGGAGAATCAACTTCGTTTTAGAGGGTGTTTTCAAAATGGAATTTGGAGTCAAGGTGCATTGTCTGGACAAAATTCGTTAGACAGAGAAATTCGTTATACAGACGTTTGCTATAAGTAAGTTCTACTGTATTAGCCAACCGAATATTTCTCTAATATTCACTTCAGTGATATTGATTCACAATACTGTATGCTATTTGGATTTCACAACAGTATGCTCTCTCTGAATCAGAGAAACAAACGATCTACTTTGAAATTCACCCAGTATGTCTGCCCTGACGGTTCTCAAACGATGCCAAAATCCTCAGAATTCACACATTCGAATTAATCAGTGTCAATCCCGAAGATTTCTCCCTAATCGAACGGAAAGACAGCCTGAAAAACTTCAAACTCCATTCGGATTCCAGTAATTGGCCTCGCATTTCTGGCAAATGAAGTCTAGAAGAAATGAGAGTTCACAGAGAGTCGGAAATTCACATCAGGAATGAGTAGCATTGACAATCCATCTCACTCTAATATTTTCGCAATAATGCTGGTTGACGATGTTGTCCAAATGAAATAATTGCAATATTGCTCCCATTTTGGTGGTTGTAAGAACTGCTAATATTAGCAAACCAAATATTTCTCTAATATTCACTTCAGTGATATTGGTTGACAAGACTGTGTGCTATTTGGATCTCAGAACAGTCTGCTATCTCCGAATCAGAGAAACAAACGATCTACTTTTAAATTCTCCCAGTATGTCTGCCCTGACGGATCTCAAACGATGCCAAAATCCTCAGAATTCACACATTCGAATTAATCAGTGTCAATCCCGAAGATTTCTCCCTAATCGAACGGAAAGACGGCCTGAAAAACTTTAAACTCCATTCGGATTCTAGTAATTGGCCTCGCAATTCTTGCAAATGAAGTCTAGAAAAGAAAAGAGTTTACAAAGAGCCGGAAATTCGTATCAGAAATTACTAGTATTGATTCGTTTCACTCTAATATTTTCACAATAATGATGGTTCACAATGTTGTCCGAATGAAATAATTGCAATATCCCATTTTGGTGGTTGTAAGAACTGCTAATATTAGCAAACCAAATATTTCTCTAATATTCACTTCAGTGATATTGGTTGACAAGACTGTGTTCTATTTGGATCTCACAAAAGTCTGTTTTCTCTGAATCAGAAAAACAAACGATCTACTTTGAAATTCACCCAGTATGTCTGCCTTGAGGGTTCTCAAACGATGCTCAATCCTCTGAATTCACACATTTGAATTAATCAACACCAATCCCGAAGATTTCTCCCTAATCGAACGGAAAAACAGCCTGAAAAACTTCAAACTCCATTCGGATTCCAGTAATTGGCCTCGCAATTCTTGCAAATGAAGTCTGGAAGAGAAAAGAGTCGACTGAGAGCCGGAAATTTACATCAGGAACTTTCGTAAACAGGCGGGAAGGTGGGCTGAATCCTCGGTGACTGGAGCCTAGGGAAATAATCCAGCCAGCGGCGGTAAAGTACGACAAAGGCTGCTGCAATTTTTAACAATCCCGATTCGTTGACGGGAAAGTAGTTTAGTTCGGAAGAAGACAAACATCTACTATTTCCGGGTGGGTCTTCTGTTTGTCGACGCCTTGAATTAATGCGAATATGCGGGTAATGTGGGATTTGGCGGTCGTTGAATTTGAAGGTCAATTGTTACGTCCGGTGTTTTTGGAGTAATAGGTTCGTGGAACAAGAGATATAATCAAGTAATGACTCACCTAGACACCGAATAAGAGAATCCCATACAGCATCCATGAAGATGAGGAGCAGACTTGCAAAACGCGGTTCGTCTACAATTGTAGATTTCCAGGAAAGGCAGAATACTGATTCTCAAAAACGGCAAAAGTTACGAAGTTGCAATTTGTACCAAAAAATAAGAAAAAAATAGCATGAGTGATCACTTAATTTGTATACTGGACAGAGCGAAAATAGTTCTAATATTTGAAAGAAGGAGCCTGACAGAATGCTATTTTCATGGTCCTAGTAGTTAATTGAAAATGTCGCAGGGTACATAATCTCAAATAAACATACAAGACATGTTTTTTATGAACATTGAATTTTATTTTTATATTTTTCAACTGAAATTAATTTCCTTTATATTGCCACACTCGCATTATCCATTTTCTTCAACAATTTTTATATCTTCACAGTGCTTTGCAAAAATTGGGACTAACCATTCCAACTCTCATACTACTTATAGTTTTTTCAAATTGTCCATCTTTTTATTGTTCACCTTATTCTTTTTGTTCGAAGATGTCGATGGACTTAATGCATTTTGTATGTCTATGTGATTTCAAGCAGGATATAATGCGATTTGCATGTCCAGGATTTTGGGAAACGTTGGCTATCCAAATGAATATTGCAACGCCGTTTTTTGTTAGAAAAGTTTAATTTAAGGCAAACTGCGTTTTGCAAGTCTGCTCCTCCTATCAATTCTGTGAGAGTCATACAACAAACAAAATATAGTTTTCCATTGCATGCACTAGTTTTGCACCAGTGTTACTCTGGTTTGCATCGAATTCTAGTCAAGTTGGCCGATTCTCCGGCCAGTCATTGTAATACCTGCAGTTTTCACAGAACTGGTGCCGAAATTATTGCACTTAGTACAACGTTAGATACATCAGATTTCCAATGATGGGACACATAAATCTACTCTAGGGTTACCAATGGAACTCAAAAAATGCACTCAGAGCTCACCAGTTTCCCAATGGAAAATACTATAAGTTTGTGGTAGCTCATTTCCAGAAGTCAGGACTCGAAATTAGCGCACTAAGTGTCTACAGCATTCAGCTAAGTATCCGAAAGGTTGCCGGTCTTTTGACGCATCAACAGTTTCTTTTACGAACGTGTTCTTTAAGTTTGAAGGAGTGTTTAGACAGAAAATAGATTAATTTACATTAGAGAAGAGGCGATAAGGCTAAGTGAAACTCACAGCACCTTGATCTTAAGATCTATCGTGCTACCCTAACTCTGGTTACCATTTCGGCAACAAGTTCTTCACAATCACTGGTACTTTTCTCTGGGTGCTACTTCCATTATTTGTTCAGGTTTCAGGAAATGCGAACCAAGTTGCTGCAGACTTTTCCTGTAGACAGCAGAACAATTGCAAAGCAGGTGTTCAGCCGATTCTTTGACTGAGAAGTAGTTTCATTCAGGACGAAGACATACATCTACTTTATTTCCGGGTGGGTCTTCTGTTTGTTGACGCCTTGAATTATTGCGGATAGAACAGTCGAATATGCGGGTAATGTGGGATTTGGTGAAGGTCAATTGTTACGTCCGGTATTTTTGGAGTAATAGGTTTGTGGAATGAGAGACATAATCAAGTAATGACTCACCTAGAGTCTGACCGACTAAGAGATTCGCATACAGCATCTATGAAGATGCTATAAAGTATGTGAGCAAACAACAAACCAGAGCTGTGCCGAGCACTGAAGAAAAGTGCTTCGAGCACAAAGCACTAAGCCCTATTGAAAAGTGCTCCGGAATCTCGAACACTAAGCCCTTATTTTTTGAAAAATGCTCGCGATTACTGAGCACTTTTGAAAAGTAATTCGTTTACACGAGCACCGAGCACTAAGCACTTTTCAAAATCAAACTTAATATTTTCCATCCAAATATCTCTTAGTTTGGAATTTTGATTTTTTCTTTTTAATGTTATCGTGTTTTGAACTGGACATAATTGAAATTGACAATAGGTTTTTTCAGCGAGTCGTTTAATAGATATTTAATCAACTAGGTTATTCAAGAGAGCGACTAATGGTCAAGATATTTTAAAGCGTTCGCCCCGCTCAAGCATTAATAGTTCAAGACCATAAGTAGCTTGATTAATAACTGGGTTGATTACAAGATTTTTCCGACGACATCAATATGAATTGTAGATAAATTCTTGATTGAAATAAACTCTAAGAGCCGTATTCATAGTTCGCCCTTGAGTTAAGTGACAGTTAATGTCACCTTTATGTCTAGTATTCATAAGGCCATAAAAACTCACACTCGCCCTCAAGGGCCGACTATAAATTCGGCTCTTATTTTTCACAAGACATACATTTGACATAATATAAATTTCTATATCTCTATGTTACTCTTGAGCTCTGACATTACTCTATCGCTTCTGAATGCTTTATGTTCGTTTGTTCATGGAAATAGCACACTGAAACAGCATCAGTTGAACATTAAAATTGGTCATTTATATTCAATTTTGTACATATTAAAATCGCCTTTCAGGTCGACGAAATAATTATTTTTGATAAATTCCGGATATACAGACAGGTTACCATGACGACATACCAAAAAAGTTATAGAGAAAGAGTGACGTCTTGTCAACAAATTAGATGGAAATGTTTCTTATGGTTTTCTGAGCTCTAAATGGCATTCATTCAGTTAACAAAACATTCGCCAATAAATTACTTGAAATCATGATAAAAATACCTGAATCGTATGTTGAAAAAAGGTCGCATTGCTCCATAGAGCTTTCCTGAAAAAGTTCCGCATAACATCAAAACGATCTGTCCATAACATACAGCGAGATTGTTTTTTAACACCAGTGTTTGTAAAGCAAGAAAAAATTAACAAATTTTTTATCTATAGAAGTGAAACGAAAGAAAAAACTTTAGTTCTTTGTCTATTTGAAGCACGCGAAAGTCTGTCATTTCCATGTTCCTACAAGTCTATGAAGGGCTTAGTGCTTGGTAATTCCTGAAAGTGCTTGGGAGCACTTTGGTGCTCGGGAGCACTTTTTCGAATTACTAAGCACTAAGCCCTTTCGAAAAATTCGCTAAGCACCAAGCACTAAGCACTGGTTCAATTAAGTGCTCGCGAGCACAGTGCTTACGAGCACAAAAGTGCTTCGAGTGCTTTCACGAGCACTAAGCACAAGGCTTCGGCACAGCTCTGCAACAAACAAAAAACCGTTTTCCATTGCATGCACTAGTTTTTCACCAGTGTCACTCTGGTTTTCCTCGAATTCTAGTCAAATTGACCGATTCTCCGATCAGCCATTGTAATACCTTCAGATTTTACAGAGCTGGTGCAGAAATTATTGCACTCAAATTTAGATGCATCAGATAGGTTGCATATTTGTATAGGAAAGTAACATTGAAGAATTAATAGAATGAATCCAATGGCAATCAGGATATTCGAATGCGAATGATCTTTTTTCATTATAAATAAGCGTGCCAAAATTAATTGCTCAATATCAGAGCTTTCTTAAATACTAATCAGGCAAGGTATTAAATTTTCCTCGGTATTTAACCGTCATCATGGATCCCAATCGAAATACTCCTTTATCCACTCATCTGTTTGTACGGCCATAATAGTACCCATTAATCACAAGTGAACATTGAGTTATTATAAATAATGAAAGCGGAGAATAATATTAATCGATATAAAATCAACCAATATTAAACCCACACTTCGGAACTAATCCCGTCAACGAACAAAGAACATGCATAGTGGTAATATCAAACAGAGCATCCATAGATAGCTATTTCGCCCTATTTGGGGCTCATCAGTATGGAGGAGCTCCGTTTGAGCCCCAAATAGGGCGAAATATTAATATTAATATAATTTCTAATGAATGTCGTATTTTTCTGTCAAAATGAAAGGAGGTTTTTTTGTACATTTTCTGAGTACCTATTCAGAAATATGCAATATATTATGATGATGAAATTCAACATCACAGAAAACCGAAGCAAATGCTGCACTCTATGGTGATTGGCCAGTTGGTATGGCTTTTTTGATATATTCTGTTTTGGAGTATCTGACAGTTTGACTGATGTTCGTCAAAGAAAAGGCCAGTTTGAGACAAAACCTGAGGCATCGAGCGTTACTTCATGTGATACCCAATAACCATCCATTAAACGATGAATCCATTGACCTAAACATAAAGCTCGACACAGCACACAAGCAATAATATAATTCATTCGCAAATGGACTTTTGTATCGAAATCACACACATCTATCACATCTATACGTAGCAATAACGACGCAAAATAACACCGCTGTCAAAATTCTTCCTAATTGTTCAATAAATTACAATTTCCATAGAACAATGGCGGCCGGCTAGAGGGCCAGAGTTACTCCGGGTTAACTTGACTGGAATACAACAATCGCGGCCCTGGAAATTTATTGGCAGGAAAGTTTCACGGGTTCGTGTGCATCAACTGTTTCCGTCATATAAACGACTTTTATTTCCCGAATTTTATGAATTCCGCCGTGGCGGTCGCAGAGTATCGACGAATTTCGACGGACTTTTTCAATTACGGGCCTTTGGCAGAATTCTGCACGAGTTTCGTGATTTAAATTCGACAGCGGCGATTGAATGAGCGAAAATGAAAAATGGGAATCATTTCATAGCTCCAATTTCTATTTTCAAAAAAATATTCTTCTTTATTCATTGCTTCCAATTATCCAATGAATATAGCTGAAAACTTCGAACCTTACCAGTTTTTTTCAGAGATTGTAAGTTACCGAAATCGTGTTTTTTATTTGTATACTCTCCAGAATTCTTTTAGAAGCTGCAATTATCCACAAGAATGATCAAGGATTGACATATATCAGCGAAGGCCTTTTTTTGGATTTTGTCAATATTATAAGTGGTGCACCAAGAAATTTATTTAGGTAGGTACGTCTACGAAATTGATTTTTGGCACTATACGCGATATTAATTATTTAAAAAAAATTGTTGTTATTGAAAAATGAACAGTTCCGGATAATTCAATATTTGTTGCTATTTATCAACGGATATTTAATATTCTTAATATTCTATACTCAATTTAATTGTTAATATTGTTAATTTCAAATTTACGAATATCGATTTAGGCCTTTGAGTTTTATAAATGTCTACAGGAACAGTTAATGTCATAAAAAAATATTGAATTTCACAAACGAAAGATAACATTTCACTAAGAATTCATTGGAGTAACGGTTGCATGTTTACAAAATAACCAATCTTTTATTTTCCGAATTTTATGAATTCCGGCGTGGCGGTCGCAGAGTATCGACGAATTTCGACGGACCTTTTCAATTACGGCCGATGGGCAGAATTCTGCACGAGTTTCGTGATTTAAATTCGACAGCGGCGATTGAATGAGCGAAAATGAAAAATAGGAATCATTTCATAGCTCCATTTTCTAGTTTCAAAAAATATTTTTCTCAATTCGCCTTCATGATTCAAACCATCTATCGGAACCTGTTTTTCAGAGCTCATAGCTTGTTGCTTAAGGGTTTTTTGACATTCAAAGAAAAATGCCATTTTTCAATATGAATGATCGGATGTTTTTTTCATTATGAAGAATAATCTATGCCGTTAATAGTGGAAAATAACATCAGGGAAATGACCACCACGACCACGCTAACAGGACCATATCCTTTTAATGAAATTTCCCAAAACCAAACTGCCCTATGTCCTCGATAGCCTCACGAATTCTTGAATCGACGCTGGGCTATTGGCGTAGACCTTCTCTTTCACGTGGCCCCAAAGGAAGAAGTCACAAGATGTTAAATCAAAAGATCTGGGTGGGCAATTATGATCACCTCTACGAAAGATCCGGAAACACTTCCTACAAAAGATCAATGTTTTCGTTGCTCGTGTGGCACGTAGCGATGTCTTGTTGAAAGCAAGACTCAAATCTTTATGCAAAATACGGTGTGATGACGTTTGTGGAATGTCTAATTCCAAAAATGACGAGGATTGGGCAAACCTGGGTTTTCTTGAACACTTTCGGATACAACATCAATATTCTCGGTTGTTCTTGAGCGACATGCACGGGTTTCATTCCTCACATTGCTAACTTGTCCCTAAAGCTCGAATTTTTCCACCAATTTCTTCATTCCGGCAAGGTGCTTCACGACGACACAAAAATGTTCGAGTTTTACGAACCGTCTCTGCCAAATTTTCAGCATTTTTATAGTGAATTTTAATAATTTTAATGCATTCTTGAAGCGTGTATCGGTTCATTTTAATAATGGCGTAGTTTCTTCTTGTCAAATGTCAAAAACTGTTACCTTCAAACGTGACATCTACCGAAATAGCTACTCTTAATCGAAAACCCTTTATATCCAATAAACATAGCTGACAAAATTTGAACCTTGCCATTTATATTTCAGAGGTTGTTAGTTACCGTAATCGTGTTTTTTTATTTGTAACTCTCAAGAATTCCCTTAGGAGTTGTAATGATCAACAAAAATACTCAAGGATTGACGTCACTAACGGGCTGATGGGCACAATTCTGCACGAGTTTCGTGATTTCACTTCGAAAGTGGTGTTACAACGAACGCAAAGGCGGTTCGGAAAGCACTAGTTCTGCACCAGTATTACACTGGTTTTCCCCAAATACTGTCGTAGTTGAAAGATTCTCTGATCATCTGATTTGAAGCTGATTCCTTGCTGAGCCAGTTGAGCGCCAATATTGTTCATTGTCTTTGATATATCTGAAGAAATTTCAATTGTAATAGCCGCAGACCTGCAGACTTCACAGAATTGGGGCAGAAATTATTTCACTCAGAGAAAATTTCAGATGTACTAGATACCTACCCAATAAATCAGAAATCTACATATGCTCTAACAAGGGAACACAAGATATGGTGGTGGCTCACATCATTTCGAGTCCCATAGCTATTCGAGAGGTTGTCACACTATTGACGAATTAACAGTTTCTTTCACGGACATGTTCGTTGAATTCTAAGGTGTGTTCAGTCCAGACAGAAGGTAGATTTGATAAGTTTCGGAATGTGAATTCAATATTTGTTGCTATTTATCAACGGATATTATTCTACACCCAATTTAATTATTATTATTGTTAATTTAAACTTTACTGATATCAATTTAAGCCTTCGAATTTCGAAAATGTGGACAGAAACAGTAATCTCATACAATTGATTATTGTAAAGAAACTATTCCATGTTTATCCAATACAATTTATTGTAAAAATCATCACTTGGAATGCCAGACCTGGTTTAAAACACCCTCCTGGCCCAAGAGCATGAATTAAGTATTTTGTATTTAAATATTGAAGGCATTTATTCAAATAGTTTTGAGTTTTAATTTTGTAAAAACGGCGAGATAGAGTTTTTTCTGCAGACGTTTTCCCTGTGCTCTGGTATCATACGCCAAAATAGTATGGTACTCCGTTTTGCACCAGTCTCAGCTATTAAAGACAGCGACTAATGGTCAAGATATCTTAATAGTTCGAGACCATTTGTCGCTCGACTAATAATCGAGTTGATTACAAGATTTTTTCAATGATCTCAATATGAATTGTTTATGAATTCTTGATTGAAATACATTCTCATTCTGCGCAAGACTTACATTGGACTTAATAGAAATTCTGTGTATCTATGTTGCAGTAGAGTTTTGACATTTCTCGTAGTTCTTCTGAATACTTTGTGAACGGTTGCTATGAGGATTTCACATTAAAATAACCTAAATTGAGCATTAAAATGGACAATTAATGATCAATTTCGTACACCTTAAAATCACCTTTCATTTCGAGGTCGGTGAAAAATTAATATTTCATTAAAAATTCAACGGAGTAAGTATCGATTGCGCGTTTACAAAATAACGAAAAGGAAAGTTTCACGGGTTCGTGTGCATCAACTGTTTCCGTCATATAAACGACTTTTATTTCCGGAATTTTATGAATTCCGTCGTGGCGGTCGCAGAGTATCGACGAATTTCGACGGACTTTTTCAATTACGGCCGATGGGCAGAATTCTGCACGAGTTTCGTGATTCAAATTCGAAAGCGGCTTTTTGAATGAACGGGAATGCGGTTCGGAGAGCTCTGAATTAAATAATTTATCGATAATGGACAGTGTTGTGTGCCATGGAAATGTTGCGAGAGTTGCAACAGCCAATTTCACTTATCATTTTTGCGCGGTTGTTCCCAAGGGATTGGCGTGTTATCGTTTTCCGTCTGTTATTTGAAAATTTTGAGATCAAAATGGAAAATTGGCTCTGACGATTATGTGGGAATTATGGGTGAAACATTTGAGGTCGAAATTAATCCTGTCCAATTGTCTAACATTTTAGAATTGAATCTACTAGAGTTGAAATTACCTAAAGAGATTCGTAAATTCAATAATATCCAGTTCAGGCTCGCTAACAGGCCAAATCAATCGAATTAGATCAGATAATATGTGATCGATTGGTGAAATGACCTATTCATACTGCGACCAATAGGTCTTTTGTTTTAATTGCCTTCTATATGTAGGTAACGAAATTTTCACGCCATCCGTTAGAGTAATTAGATTATTTTGAAAGGAATAATAAGGATTAATTTAGAAGCGAAAAGTTGGGCAAAGTTGAAACCATTCTCCCAGTACCCACGTATCATTTCAAGAAAAAAAGTCCATATAAAAATGGGTCCGCAAAAGCTCCGTTACGGAGCTATAGTGTGTTGAAACTTCTGAAAAGAATTGGTTTCTTCTTCATATCTCCCGCAGTTTTTGAGTTATTCAGTCCAAATTTGGAATGCGAGCTATTTTCACCAGTCTCCATCATTGCACGTCCTGAATCTTAACTAGAATCTAGGGTATTTCCTTTTCTGGAGCCATGTCTTCTTGATTCCTCTCAAACTTTTTTGCTGTACCTACGCCATTGGTCAGCGTGAAAACAATTTTTTTACGTGTTCCTATAAAAAATTATTGAACGATTTCATTTAATATTGAATAAGCTTGAGTTGAGTCTCAGATGACGACCTATCAAAATGAAAGCAAATTTTGGGCATACCTATCCAGTATTTCTATTATTTTTTTTTCAGCTAATAACATATAATCGTTCAATAATTTTCTACTCGAAACGATAAGAGATACCAAAAAATTAGAGAACCCGAAAAAGTTTTCCAATTGAACAATGACATCAAAAGTTGATTTTACCCTGATCTGTGGCGTACCGTAAGAGAGTTTGAGAAGAAAAGAAGGGGGCATGGCCCAGGAAAAAACACCCTGTAGATTTTGGTAAAGATTCAGGACGTGCAATGATGAGGATAGTTGAATATACGAAGAGAAAATGAATTTTTTCTGCAAATTTCAACAACCTGTAGCTCCTCAACGATGCTTTTGTGGACCCATGTTTATATGGACTTTTTTTATTGAAATTATACGTAGATTCTTCCCCTTGAGTTGTGACATACTGTAATGTAACACTCTGTATAAGTCATCAAATGCGAATAAAAAATCAACCTTTTTTCTGAACCTATACCTCAAAAAATTCATACAATCTATCGAAGTAGTCCGCATCGAATGCCCCAAAATAGTTTTCTGCGCCTAGTCAATTCTACCCCCTTCCCTACTTAAGTCGAGGGCTTACTATTGCCCTTAAATCCCCACCTAAAATGATCCCATTGGTTTGCTCTGACGATTTAAGTTTGGTAGTAGGAGCTTGCACCAATGGGAATCTCCGTTTGAAAAAGCCAAACACGGGTGAACTCTAGGAATTATCAGATCTGGTGAAATTCACTTTTCCAGAGCCACTGATTCTCGCAAAAATGGCAACCCAACGTCCCTCACGAAACTCGTATATCGTATTACAGCTTTGGTACAAGAGGCTTTACAGTTTTGATAGCGTCTTTGAGGTGCCAGCTTTATATTTGGACCACGTACTCAGTCTGCCAGAGCTTTCCATACATTTCTAGTAAGAGACCTACGTTCATTTGTACCTATTTGAATTAATTTCAGAAAGGCCCAATTTCTGATGTTATTCGGAAAAACTCGTTCTAGGAGCTGAATTTATTACTGATTATTCTTACTGAAATTAGCTATGAATGCATAGATGTCATCTCTATATGAACTTATTTAACTTAAAATGACATTGCTCATTTATGCTAGTTTTTTTGACTATCCAACTAAGGTACCTCACTACCTCGGTATCTTGAATAAGTTTATCATTCTATCACAGCCTCCCCAAAAACCCTGTCAGCAAACCATTAAAGCTATCCTCTCTCCAACTCAAACTGATGAACAGACGAGTGGCTTCAAGTGACCTCAACATCCTCCCCAACGAAGTCGAAGATAATTCTATCCAAGTCACGAAGGACCTCTCAATGATAAACTCACCCAGAGATTAATCTCAACGTTCCTCTTTCTTTCCCAACAGGAACACCGGTCGGAAAGCTCCTGTTCATCCCCTGTTGAAACAACACAATGTAGAAATACAAAAACAACCAGGGTATTACGGTCTGAGTGGCTTTAAGTATTTTGACCTACGAATGGAGCAGAGTACGGGGATTATTTAGACCAAAACCGAGAGAAAGCACTGAAAATCGCCAAAGAAGAGAGGAAATTACCTTGTAGCACTATTTAAGACTGCGGAGGTAATCTAACACCACCGAGGAAAAATCCTGACGGAGTCAATTCAATGAGGGGATATTGTATAACAGCCCCTAAATTGAATTAGGGATGCTGGGGCGTCTTTTATTCGACAGGAAAGTGTCTTACGAGATGCCAGTGATGGAAAAGTAAAGGCGTTGTTAATTTTATGCTGGGGAGTGGTAATCATGGTTTCTATATAATGGATTCTTCAGTTCTATTCAACCTAGAATTACACGTGTGAATTTGTGTTGGTTATAGGGATCTGTCATCCTCATCAGCTAAAAAGAACTGTCGTTGTCAATTATGGAAATACACGATCAAGCAACGTCAGCAAATCGAAAGAATTTTCTACCGAAATTTGGAGTCAGTGACTTTAAGAGCGTTAACTCCAGTTTTCAATCGTAGTTCTCGACAAGGTACAGGGTGATTCACTCATCTTGGTAACCTAATTTGTCTCGAAAAGGAATGAATATTTATTTTTTCTTGACGGTATTTGGTACAAGTCAATATTGAACTAAAATGTGCGTGAAAGACGGAGAAAACAATTAGGACGCCAGGCGTCGCGGCGCTATCAAAATCTTTTCCCAGGAACATACTTTTTTATTGAGTCATTCGAAAGATAATTTAATTTTGGATGTTTCTTCTGAATACCATTTTTTCTATTTCTTATCGTCAGCGGCCTGCAGCGTGTTTTATGTTAATTCTATTCCATTATTTTTTTTCTGTTTTGTGACAGTATGCCTTACTTTAGAGACATAGGTATAATTGTGTTTCTTAAAATGAAATAGATTTTGTAGCAACAAACTATTTTTTAATCATTATGTTCATCAATTATTATATTTTCTTACAAAAACATAGGTTTTGACCTGTTTCGTTTGTTTCGTTCATTAAAAATATGTTTTCCGCCGACCTCGAAATAAAAAGTGATTTTAATATGTACAAAATTGAGCATTAATGACTCATTTTAATGCTCAATTTTCTAACCATTATAATGTGCAATCCTCATGTCAACCGTACACAAACTATTCAGAAGCACTACGAGAAATGTCAAAACTCTACTGGAACATAGAAATTCCATTCTGTCAAATGTATGTCTTGTGCAAAATGAGATTGTATTTCAATCAGGAATTTATACACTATTCATGTTGAGATCGACGGAAAAATCTTGTAATCAACACGGTTATTAATATAGCGACTATTGGTCTCGAACTATTAACGCGTTCGCTATACGCTCACGCATTAAATATCTTGACCATTAGTCGCTGTCTTTAATAACCTAGTTGATTAAATTACTATTATTGTTATAAAATATAATATTTGATAAATATAATGATTGAGAAATTGTTTGCTACAAGGTCTCTTCGATTTCAAGGAACAAAATCATATCTATGTCTCTGCATCAAGGCATACCGTCACAATACAGAAAAATTGAATGGAATAGAATTAACATAAAACACGCTGTCGATCGTTGACGATAAGAAATAGAAAAAAATGGTATCCAGGAGAAACATTCAGAATTAAATTATCTTTCCAATGACACAATAAAAACGGTATGTTCTAGGAGAAAAAGAAGTCTTGACGCCTGGCGTCTCGAGTCTTCTCTGCGACTTTCACGCACATCTCAAGTCAACATTGACTTCTACCAAATACTGTACACAGAATAAAAAATTTTCATCCCTTCTCGAGAAAAATCAGGTTATTAAGATAAGAGAATCACAGTGTACAGTGTTTCTCAAATACAAACTTCCAACCATATCCTTCAGACAACATTGAAATTTGAATTATAAAAATCCTAGAGTCCTACAGTACCTTATGTGGTAAATCGTTAAGTCATTCAGCAACTCTGCTTTAATATCCCCATAAAACATAGGTGAAGAGACTATAATGAATAATGATGCTCCTGCCTGAATTTAGAAACACTAATTTGGAGGCTTTAAAGGCTTATACGTAAAAGATAGAAGGCGACCCACAAACTCCGTATCACGTTTCGAATTCTCATCCCCTACACTACTCCAATATATCACAGGAGTTTGGTTTGCGGTCTCGCTTCCCTGAACATCGTGCTGAGTCTGGAACATCCTCGACGTCTAAATCACACTTTCGTTAGTCGGAAATCCAAATTAAATGTATCAAAGTGGGAAATGCGCCCGTGTAGCAATTATCGGGTATCGTGGTGCAGTAACTCCCTTTTGCGATTGCATGTCTGCTCACGGTTCGGGGTAGAATTGAAGGTGTCGTTTATTTTTGTTGATGTCGTTGGGATCGTCTCATTTACATTGATGGTTGGGACTAGGATATTCTCGAAATTCGGGATTTCTCTTCTAGAATCGATTTAAAAAGGATACTTTTATTTTTTTTGAGGTGAGATCGAGAAATCATTTCGAGATAAAAATTACAACGGGTGGTCCACCACTGACGCGATGGCCATTTTGAGGGTGTGAATGATGATACTTTGAAAATCTTTTTTATGGTAAGTGTAGAGTAACCAAACGCACAAGTCAAATTTATTTATATATATACAAGGTGTTCCAATACAAAGATTCAGACCAAAGTTACACTTTTTTAAATGTGACACCTTTTTTATGACCTCAAAAACGGAAAGGCAAGCTCAAATTACGATGAGTTTCTTCAGATCACTCTGTACATTTGTTGCACCATTTACGAAATAATCGCAAAAAATTCGAAATAAGGAGTCATTTTGAATAGTTATTTATCAAGGAATCAGTTACGCAAGCGATACAGACATATTTTTTTGAGTAGACATATTAGCTAGTCCTATAAAGGGGAAAAATTGAACTCTGGAATGTACTGGGTGATCCTAATTAATTCTCAAACATCTACTACGAATAATGTTCAAAAACTATTTTTTTCAAATGGCACGCCCGGTATTTCTTCATCTCGTTGAACGCAAAAATTAATTTCGAAACATTTTCCATAAGGTTTTCAGAACTTAACCCTATAGTTCTTCAGCAATTCTCGGAATACCGGTTATGCTATTTGAAATAAGAAAATTTTTGATCATTATTCGTTGTAGATATTTGAGAATTAATTATGATCACTCTATACATTCCAGAATTCACTTTTTTTGGGACTAGCTAATATGTCTACACAGGTATTCCGATTATTCCATTCTCTCAGATTTATTCTACAACTATCAAATCACTCATAGATTTTTTTTGTGATTATCACTACCCGAAATTGTTGGTTTACTAACTTTTAATGAAAATCAAAAATTGCTGGAGAACTATCAGGTTTGGGTATAGAAAAACCTTATGAAAAAAGTTTCGAAATTGCGAATTTGCGTTCAACGAGATAAAGAAATGTGGATGTTTGAGAAGTCATTATGATCACCGTGTGTATTCCAGAATTCAAGTAGATATTTGAGAATTAATTTGAACACTCTGTACATCGCTGAGTTCAATTTTTTCCTTTTTATGGGACTAGCTAGTATGTCTACTCAAAAACACATTGTCTGTATCGCTTGCGTAATTGGTTCCTTGATAAATTACTATTCAAAATGACTCCAGATTCTGACTTTTTCGTGATTATCTCGTAAATGATGCAGCAAAAATAAATAGTGATTTGAAGAAACTCATTTTAATTTGAGCTTGACTTTCCTTTTGTGAGGTCATGAAAGCGTAAATTTGGTCTGTATCTTTGTATTGGAACAGCCTGTATATATAAAAATGATTTTAAAATGTGCGTTTGATTACTCTATACCCATATTTTCAAAATATCATCATTTAAACCCTCAAAATGACACTGGTGGGCCACCCAGTGCTTCAATAACTCACAGCTCTGAAAACGTTAGAAATGAGCAATTGAAAAAAATGATAAGCAATAACTTTAATGCATTTAATAGATAGGAACATAACAAACCAAAGAAATTACAACGAAGCATATAAAGAGGACAGAGATGAATATGAACATTTGTTATTCGCAAGGAACTTGAACTATTTAAAACTACTTCAAACAGTCAAAAATTAACGGAACAAGGAACAGAAAAAAGAGAAATACACAAAAATTGTTGTTCACACGCTTGTAGATTCATTTTTGTTATATGGTCAAGAATTCAAACACAGTTCAGCCAATTCTATAATCGATCGGTTTCCTACTTTTTTATTTTTATTCTATTAAGATGAAATATTTGCGTAATATTTTATCATAACGGACAACTTAGTCGATTTTGAGAAATTAAGTTGCTGCTGATACACTTCTCTTCACGAACGGAGAAGTTCATAGCAGATAGCTTCTGTATTTAGACGAAAAAAATTTTCCAGAAAAAGATGACAACACATGAAGGTTTAAACTGCAAATCATCACTGGCGTTTAATTTGTCCCCTCAATCATAAATCATGGAATTGCTCACCCCTATTCGAATGAATGTGAAAATCAATGAAACAAAGTGGAATGGCTGTTGAATTTTAAGGTTTCTTATTACGTTTCCTTATTATTTTCTCATACCAAAGTAGAATTATGCAAGGAATTTCACGTGCTTCAAGTGTGTTTGCGTGACTTTCAGTCTGTCAGAAATAACGGATTTAATTAATGAGTGAATATGATGTGGATGAATTGAGAAATTATAATTCATTATAAGTTATTATATCTCGAGAAAATGGGGGTCATCAAACAGAATTTTTGAATATACAACAAAAACATTATCAGAAAACGCATTATTTAATGAGTGGCCCATTATCTATGCCTTCGATTTTTTTGTAGATGAAAAGATTCATGAAGCAAATGTGAGTTTTCACAAATTTTCGCTATTCCGAAAATATTATTCCAACGTCGAAACTCTCATTTCTCAAGACGACCCTCCTGGAGTCCATATATCGTATAACAGCTTCTGACTTAAAGTCAGTATTCTGAATAACTATTAATGAATGGTGTCGAAGCAATGTTTTAATTGAATCAATTAGTGTAGTTACATCTATTCCAGAACTTCCACTCGCGAAATTAGAAACAACGAAGAAAAAATCATTGAATTTCCAAACAAATCCTTAACCGAATTCTGCACAAATTAACTACTCAAATGCAATTCCGTTTTAATTCTCTCCCGGAAAGGCCACTAATGGATCGAAAAGCGAAAAAACTAATTTAATATTTCAGGACCTTCATTCTGTCGTTCCTGTTTCGCTGCAACATCCAACGTCAGAATCGGGCATGAATATAAAAACATTAATTAAATTTGAATCAAGTGCCGGTCTAGCAGACCCGTCCAATCTCTCAACCAGTGGCGGCCGTGAGATTTCAATCAGAGAAGGCCCTAGCCCCGAGGCTACACAAAAAATATAATAATTATAACACAACTGTCTCGACTTGGCTACTCAGCAAAACAGTTACACATTTTAATGCAAGAAAAAATAAAAAAATATAGCAAATCTATATTAATAACAGTCAAAATGCAATATCTTTCAAACGGCTGCACTAAATTGGATATTTTTTTGTTGTTGTGCCCATAATTGCTAGGGCAGGGTTTATATAAGAAAACATTTCCAAAAACATTGTTCAGAAAATAATAAAAGGCTTTTCTTCTCTTTTTCCTACGGGCTATCAAGCAGTCATAGAGAACTTATAGGTTATAATGATTGCGACATTTGGACAAAAAGTGAAGTTACATCGAGTGAATCGAAAATTTAAAATTTTAATCGGAACTAACGTATGAACTAACATATAAGTACAATAATTTTTAATGCCATATTTCACAAAATTAAAACTATGATGTATGAATGTATTTTGGATTGCCTGATGCCCGTATGTTTATGATCGCAAATCAGATCAACAGATGGCGCTGTGGTCGTTATCTAGGTTATTCATCTATTCTGTAACTAAATGGCTGGATCGAATTGAACGAATTTTTGTGTATGCACTATGCAGAACAACGTCTGATGGGTCCGCTAGTAATGAATAATTCATTTCGAAAAGTCATTCACATTTATTGTATGTACCATTGTACGCAGAAAGAACGATTATGACTAGAACTAACCATTAAATTTGGCATTGCTGGTCGAGGCGTCATGTGAGTTTTAATTTCAAAAATTTCATCTTCGTGAGGCATTTCGCTCAATTTTTCATTCAGTTTAAATCTAATAGATCTTCCGGTACTTCAAGTTCACTAATTACATTATATTTAGCACTTTCTGTTTCTGTTTCCATTGCTCTTGCTGAAAGACATGAATCTGAACAGCTTACTCACAAACTTTTCCGAAAAATGTTACCACCAATCCACAAACCGCACGCTGGGTGGATTAAATAATAACGCTTATAAAAAAAGAGGAAACTGAGGAAGAAGAATCAAAACAACAGCTGATCTACATCGAAGATCATAGGGTATCAATCGGACGTTTGTTTTGGCTGAGTTCGTTCGCCTAAAAGCGAAATATGTAAGCTGCGGAGCCGGGCCTCCGTCACGTGATCTACAGCTTGAATTTTGAGTGGTCGCTGCATCTTCCATTCGAAGAAGTTTGATATGTTATATTCTAATGAATCTTGAATCGCCCCCACCAGTGGTGTTCCAGGTGCAACAGTTGTGGTACGGTGCTACGTACAATTCTAAAAAAATCGACGAAAAGTGTTACAATTTGCATTTAAGAAGTTTAATAAAGTACAAATTCTTCAATTTATTGTGTGTTGCTGAGAATGTATTAATGTTTTATAACTTCGAGTAATAAACATATAGTCCATGGGCCAGCTTCTGTTTTTCATAATTATTACTAACAATCTGAATATTTGTGAGTAGCTTCATTTTGACGAGACGCCCAACATTTTCCTCTACAAAAATTCCCGATAGTGAGAGCTAATACAGTATGGAGGCGTCAAAATTGTAAAATGGATGAATGTTTAAATTTTATTACTAACAGCTACTTCATTAATTAAATCTTAAAACAATTTTATTAAAAATTGAAAACAATAATTGTCCAACAAAAATGATGATTCTATCAAAGTTTCCCCCACTCCCAACATGTCATCAACAACTAGGTCTAAAAAATTATTACTAACCGGCTGGTTTTTTCACTGTTGCTTAGCAAATTTTAATTTAATTTCCTTCATGAACTGGTCACATTGTCCTTCAAATTGAGGGGTACGTTTTTTCAATGCGCTCGGAAATTTGTGGGTTCTGTGGTACAATTTCTGAGGTAGGACTGGAGAAACGTACCACTCAATTTGTAGGAAAATGTGACCAGTTCATAAAGAAAATATTTGCTGAGCAACAGTGAAAAAATCAGCAGGTTAATAATAATTTTTTTTAGATCTATTTGTTGATACATGTTGGGAGACACTCTGATAGAAGTCCTACATTTCTGTAGGACACTTATTGTTTTCAATTTGTAATGAAATTGTTTCAAGATTTAATTGATAAAGTACCTGTTAGTGATGAAATTCAAACATTCACCCATTTACACTGTCGACGGCTCCATACTGTATTAGCTCTCACTATCGAGAATTTTCGCAGATGAAAAATTTGGGCGTCTCGTCAAAATGAAGCTACCACAAATATTCAGATTGTTTGTAATCATTATGAAAATGAGGCGCTGGCTCATAGACTAATATGTTTATTAACATGTGATTTGGATAGAATAGTGGAAAATATTCAGATATAGGAGTGTGATTATTCCCTACTTGAACTTAGATTTATATTGAATAAAATGCAGTAAATTTAGGAGAGGCCCGTCTTCCTCTGCCTCCTCTGAGCGGCCGCCACTGCTCTCAACCACTTCATGCACCCACTCTGCTTGCTGGGCTTCTAGTCCATAACCAATTAATGTGGACAACGAATTTATTAACCTATGGGGAAAACTCAAACGGGATAGAATAGAAAGGCGGCTATGAACCGGAACTACACAATGGCCATTGTAGAGAGTAATACTTATTCCTCTTCGCGTTTAATTTGAGCTCTAATGGGTATATGTGTTTGGACCAGGAGAAGGGTCAAGTAGGAACGAATGATGCGGTTCCTGCTTTGTGATTTCGGCAGAAGGTTCACGATATTTCTATACCAAGTTTCTTTTGTGTGCTTTTTCGTGAGTTATATCATGGGGTCATCTAGTTTTATCCCAAGATAATTGAAAAACGCGTTGCTGAGTAATATATTTAACAAGAACCATGAGTGCTGGGGGCAACAAAAATCCGAGTCGAAGACGAGGATTTTCGCACGAATTATTCTTGTTGAAAAATAATACTTTGTATTGTGTTTTTCGATTTTTTCACAGGGAAAACAAGACGCTTGAATGATATTTGACAAGACTATTCCATGAATGTTCGATTTTTTCAGCTGAGAGAGGTTTGATGACGAATCGGAGGCCAAAAGTTATTGTATTTGGCAATTCGTAAGCAATGTAAAGAGTTTTCCAATAGATGTCGCGTTTGAAGCTGACATTTTTAGACGTTTGACGTGTAAAAACTGCGCCATTGATAAAAATGGAAGCAACTTATCGGACCGTAATGAAGAAATTGGTGGAAAAATTGGAGCTGTTGGGACAAGTTAGTGATGTGAATAATAAAACCGTGCACGTCGCTCGAGAACAGCCGAGAAGATTGCTGCTGTAGTCTGAAGTGTTAGGAAAACCCAGTTGGTCCATTCCTCGTCGTTCTTGGGAATGAGGCATTTCACAAACGTCATTACACCGTATTTTGCATAAAGATTTGGGTCTTAAGGCTTATAAAGTTCAGTTAACACAAGCCGGCCGATCATCAACAATGTCGTGTCTTTGCTGATTGGGTCGTTGAAATGTATGAAAATGATCCGAAATTCCATCGAAAAATCATCTTGAGTCATAAGGCCCATTTCTAATTCGGTGGCTTCATCAAGAAGCAAAATGTTTGGTTTATGGTCCGGTGGAGTCATTGGTCCTTACTTTTTTCGAAAATGAGGCTGGAGCAACAGTTACGGTGAATGAATTGAGCTATCGAGAGATGATCAATGATTTTTTATAGCCGAAATTGGATAGCATTGATCTGGACAACGTTTACTTGCGCTACGTGCCACACAAGCAACGAAACCATTGATCTTTTGCGGAAAAAGTTTCCGAACTGCATTATCTCTCGAAGAGGTGATCACAATTGGCCACAGAGATCTTGTGATTTAACACCTTACGACTTCTTCCTTTGGGGCCACGTGAAAGAGAAGGTCTACGCTAATAGCCCAGTGTCGATTCAAGACCTCAAAGATGGAATTTGTGAGGCTATCGAGGACTTAGGGCAGCCACTTTGCGATTTGGTTACGAAAATTTCATTAGAAGGATATGGTCTTGTAAGCGTGGTCGTGGTGGTCATTGGCCCGATGTTATTTTCAACTATTAAGGGCATAGCTTCTTCTTAATAATGAAATGAACATTTGATCATTTATATTGCAAAATGGAATTTTTCTTTGAATATCAAAAGAACACCTCTTATTGGAAAACTCTCTGCATACCGAACGGCATAAGTTGGACTTTTTATTCTAACGGTGAGGCCTTTAGCTGGTATCATGAGATATATGCACATGAGTGTCAACAATACGAACATCATATAATAATTGACATTGTTGAAAATGTGTTACCTCATCAAGATTAATCACAGTCGGTATGTCAGTCCACTGGTTCACAAATTTCTCAGTGAATCACTGGATAATATTAGAATTATTCTACTCAATAAAGAAATTTGATCATTTCTAATTTCTGCATGAAAATAATAGAGTTTTACACTTTGCAAAAGTTCTACAACCATCATAAAGTTCTTCTGAATTTTATTTGCTTTGAAATATCGCACCAAAACACTTTGTAGATAGGTATATTGTTCGAATGCATTGCAATTTCATAGCAGGTCTCATCAACTCAATAATTGTCAGCTCTCATCTTCTATATTAATTTCATCCAATAGCTAATTTTGTAGGTCTCACTTTGCATTACATTTCATCAGATGAAGATGACGCCTTAATCGAAACACGAGCTAAATAGGATACTGCGAAATTAGTTCGGAGTCACGTTGGGAGTTGAATGAGATCGTAATATCTGATACTTCGATCTAGAAAATTGAGTTGAAGTTCAGGATGGAATCTTGATTATTCAAATTAATACGTAATTAGAACCAAATTCTTGTTCTTCTTGAATCCACACATTGTACCTGTTCCCAGTTCATCCCAGATAGCCATTTTATATTAGTATGACTAGTAATCATTTATTTTCACTTTCTATCTATTTCTGTACCTATTCATTCTATATGAAGGGTATTTTTTCTAGGTATAGAGCTTTGAGTTGGCATTACTGTTCAAGATGGCTACCGATTTAACAGCTGTCAAGTGATTTATTCTCAGATTTTTGTCAATTCATCATGAATAGACTCGCGCCTGAACAACGCTTGCAAATAGTGCAATTTTATTTCGAAAATAAAGGATCTGTGGGTACTAGGTCCATTTTATCGTCGACAAAATCGTCCATAGGAGCAGTTAATTCGATTAACCATTAACAATTTTTGCACCGCGTTTACACTTTTGATAACTCGCATCCCCAGAGACGGTGCGTACAGAAGAAGCTATTGCTAGAGCGTAGCATTGAGGAAGACCCGATATACTCCATCCGCCATCGAGCACAGGAATTGGATCTGTGTCCATCCACTTTATGGAAGATTTTGCAGAAGAACCTTAGTTTCTGTGCCTACAAAACCCAAATCGTGTAAGAATTGAAGCCAAACGATCATCAAGAAAGGCGAAGATTCGTCGAATTGGCCAAAAACAAGATGCCGTTGTTCTCGATGAAGCGCACTTCTGGTTGAATTAATACGTCAACAAACGAAACTGGAGTGAAGTTAATTCTCAAGTGTATGTCGAAACAATATTGCATCCAAAAAACTGACTGTTTGGTGCGCTTTATGGGCTGGTGGAATCCTTGATCTGTACTTCTTCAAAAACGATGATGGCCAGAACGTTATAGTCAATGGTGATCGGTAAAGAGCCATGATTACTAATTTTTTCATTCCTGAATTGAACAACCATGATGTTGCACAATTTCCCAAACCAAACCTCACCCTATTTATTTGTTTAAATATTAATGTATCGAATATAATTTATTATTCATAGAGACCTTTATTATTATTATTATCATTATTATCATTATGTCCAGGAGCTGTGGTTCCAACAAGATGGCGCAACATGTCACACAGCTCGTGCCACAATCGATTTATCGGAAAACACGGTTGGTGAACACCTATTTTCACGTTTTGGACCTGTGAATTAGTCTCCAAGATCTTGTGATTTGTAATCACATAGCCCCACAGGAACTAGTCTGGCACTTCCTGTGTGGCTATGTAAAGTCATTGGTCTATGCGGATAAGTCACAAACGCTTGACCATTTGGAAAGCAACATTCGCCGTGTTATTGTCCATATACGGCCACAAATGTTGGAAAAAGTCATCGGAAATCGGAAGTCCAGATTGGACTACATCAGAGCCAGCCGCGCCGGTCAGATGCCAGAAATCATATTTGAAATGTAATGCCACAAGATTACCATTCGGATAAATGAAATTAATGTCAATCGAATAATCCATCCTTGTTTTTCAGAAATTTAAGGTTCTATACCTCTAAAAAAACACCCCTTACTTCTTCTTTCAAAACATTACTATATCGTTAGACTGTGCATTCTGAATGAGGGTCAAGTTGAAATAGCTTTGCGACACGAATTCCAAAAAAATTATTACGTGAGATTCCCAAGTCGCGTTCCTGATTCATTACTTTAAAAACGTTCTTTGCGCCTTGTCGTTTCAATCCCTTTTCCTCTTAAGTCGAGGGTGTATTACTGCCCTTAAATCCCTACCTAACCTGATCTCATCGCTCCATTCTCACAACGACTTAATTTCGGTGGTAGGACATCGTACCAATAGGATTCGCTGTGTGAAAAAGGTCATCATTTCCAGACACGGAGAAAATTCTAGAAATTTTCAGAACTGGTGAAATGCACTTCCCTAGAGCCAATAACTGTTGAAAAAATATCAACCCAACGCTCAAGACCATCCCAGCTCTTCGTAGTAAATCTGTTAAAGCTTCTCTTACATTCGAAGTTTGATCCCTGAAATGAGATAAACACGTTTGGAAATCCATATTGGAAACATACGATATACAATGATTAAGGTAAATAATTTTCTGTTCAATTGAACAATTGTATATTCGTCAGATCTACGTGAGACGTAATAACTCTCTTTATATATGACCGTTTACAATATTATAAATAATGAAAGCAGAGAATAATACTAATTGATTTACTCAATAAATATCAAACCCATACTTCGGAACTAATCCCGTCAACGCACAAAAAACATGCATAGTGGTAATATCAAATAGAGCATCCATAGATAGCTATTTCGCCCTATTTGGAGTTCTTCAGTATGGAGGAGCTCCGTTTGAAAGGCATTCTAGGTTCCCCTATTTGAAGAAATATTGCCTATCTCTGAGAATAACAATTTAAACAATGAAAGCAGAGCATAATACTAATTGATTGAAAATCAACCAATATTGAATCCATACTTCGGAACTAATCTCGTCAAAGCAAATGACGAATAAAAGAGCGTTTCCACTTCATCGACTGAAGGTTAAATCCACATAAGTTGGACTACTACCAGTTTAAATGAAAAACTGATTAACATCTTGATAATTCGTTCAAGGTTCATGCATAAGAGGTAGGTGTTTGTGAAGACCCCAGGAGATGGCGTTCTGTTTCTGTTATTCTCAGAGGTAGGCGACATTTCTTCAGATAGAGGAACCTAGAATGCCTTCCAGACGGAGCTCCTCCATACTGAAGAGCCCCAAATAGGGTGAAATAGCTATCTGTGGATGCTCTGTTTGATATTACCACAATGCATGTTCTTTGTGCTTTGAAGGGATTAGTTCCAAAGTATGGGTTTCAATATTGGTTGATGTTAAATCAATTAGTATTATTATCTGCTATCATTGTTTATATTATACCTGCGTTACTCTTAAACGCATGAATTTTTTATTTTGTTTACAATAATGTAATGAAATGATGGAAAAAACTACATTTTATGGTAAATATCCAAAGACTCAAAATTCTAACGTTACAATGTCTCTAGGTATCTTATCGCTGGGAGTTGCTCAATACAATCAGTATGGTAGACAACCGAAAGTACTTGAATCGAGTATCATGGAAAGCCTGGCACATTGAATAATTCGATGCGAGTTATGCAGGTTCTTTATCATAATGTTCGATTGCCACTCCGAACGATGAAAAAGACAACTCTACATTATTGCAATCGTTCATTTGTTCAGAGGGTTACGTCGTACGTACATCTCTCGAATACACAACTGTTCAACTGGACGTCAAAATTCTCTATCTGATGTATTGGATATTGGATAAGTTTCCGATGTGAATTTCTAAACCTGTATACACAGCGTAAAAAATCGATTTCTTGACGAAAAATATGAATACCTACATATGCATCTGTAATTCAGTAAAATCCAGACAACCTGAACACATTATGGCGATTTGGCGAGAAGCAAAAAAAATCCATAGAAAATAAAATCGTGCAATTACGACCACGTGAGTCCAACTTGCCTCCCTAATTCCGAGCCTCTAGCAGGCTTTGCAAGTGGCCCGAAGGCCGTAAAATGCACACACAATAAAAAAGCGAGCTAAAAGCAGCCTCCTAAATGAAGGTAGCTCCATAAATGTAATGGATCTTAGGCGAGAAAGTTGAAAGAAACTTCCTCGGAGCATTTCTAAGCCTTCGAAACGTGACTAAACCTCTCAAAAATACCTATAGGTTTAACGAGCCGGGTTTTCTACCGAAAGTTTGGCCTGCCCGGTAATCTGTTTGCTGTCGGTTGCCGAGATGATGAAATAAATAACAGGGGATAGTTTTTGCTGGTATTCATCTTGAGTTTTAGGCCTCGTGACTGCTTTTCGTTGCGAGGAAAATATCCAATTCCATATTTCCGATCTTTGCATTATCTGAGAAAGATCATGTCGTTACGAGATTATTTTTCAAGCTCAGATCCAGATTTTTGTCAAGAAAATTGAGCAAAAGATTGAAGGGAGAAAACCACCTACTCTAATACTAGAATCCGACTACGTTTTTCGGTTAATTGATTAATTCTGACACATAAATGGCGCTCAAAAGGATAAATTTTTCAATACAGAAATCTGTTCTAATTGGCGCCAAATTCGAATCAAATTATTCCTACATATTACATCAAGAGCCCAGAAAAAAAAACATCCTGATCCATAAAACAAAGCTAGTGCTTTGCTTCGTGGTCAGGATGTTATTTTCATCTCAACATAGTCTAAAATGCACTGATCT
The DNA here is from genome assembly GCA_013421045.1 of Propylea japonica. Lineage (NCBI taxonomy): Eukaryota > Metazoa > Arthropoda > Insecta > Coleoptera > Coccinellidae > Propylea > Propylea japonica. The sequence goes on along the minus strand of CM024246.1, from coordinate 24,878,686 downwards.
TAATGAAATGCGACATTGTATTGCTATAGTTTCATTTGAAATCATCACAGTTACAAGTCACAAAAAATATAATAATGAAATTGAATTCAAATCAATAATTTTCTTACATACCAGTTACCGAATTATCAACACAATTGAAAATGAACCACAATTTTAAGATGGAATTGAAAAAAAATGAAAATTTCAACAGGATACTGATTCTCCAGTTGTTTTAATTTGATCTGAGGAAAAATGCTCTCCGCGCATCCTATAACAGCTGCTGAAATCAATATCTCTTCGCCCAAAAAACTATTGAGAGCACTGATATCAAAAAGCAATGAGGAACAGAGATACATAAAACGAGTTTCGATACCTACATTTACATTTTCTCAGGTTCAGGGTTGGCCCTTCTTTTCATTATTTTGCAGTTCATCACCGTACAATATGCTCCGTGAACCATTTTGAACTTCAAAAGATGCACAAACAAAATAGATAAACACAAATACAATACGAAACGCAACTAAAATGAAGCCACGAAGAGGTTATCCACGTGCAATCATGGCAATGTTTGCTCAAAATGGCCTCTACAATCTTTGATTTTACCCATTCTTTCTAGTACTTTAGTACTTAATCCTGACACATAGATGACGCTAACATCATCGTGGTCACTCCGTTTCCTATCTTTCTCTCTTTAATCTTTGCTGAGAGCTATTGGATTGGATTTATTCATTTATTTATTGATAGTTTTGGCTGATATTTATATTGAGTTTTAGACCTAGTGTCTGTTTTTCGTTTCATTTTCAACTAGAAATTGATGGAAGATTTGAACTATGGTCGAAAGCTTCTTAGCGCTGGTTTATATCGAAAAAAATAATATTCAAATTTAAATCTCCTGAGAGCTATTAGTTTCGAGATAGTTGTTTCTGCAGATATTTATCTTGAGTTTAAGGCCTCGTGGCTGTTCTTCGTAGCGAGGAAAATGTCCATTTCCATATTTCCGATCCTTGCATCATCGAAAAAGGATAATGCCGTTACGAGAATATTTTCTGAGCTCAGATTCAGATTCATGTCACGTTCTAGACGTTGTCTTTTTGTTTCAAGGAAATTTCGATGGCTTATAGTGGTTGAGATGGACTTCAATACATAATAAAGGAAAATCGTTTGAAGAGAAGTGTTTTCAACCTTAAGAGTGCATTTTTAACTAGAAATTGATGGAAGACTTGAACTGAAGTCGAAGATTCTTCGCGCTGGTTCTTATCGAAAAAACTATGATTCAAATTTGAATCTCCTGAGAACGATTGGTTTCGATATATTGATAGTGGTTTCTGCAGATATTTATCTTAAGTTTTAGGCCTCATGGCTGTTCTTCGTAACGAGGAAAGTGCCCATTTCCATATTTCTGATCTTCGCATCATTGGAAAATGATTATGTCGTTACGAAAACATTTTCTAAGCTAAGATTCAGATTCATGTGATGTTCTATTCGTTGTTATCTCTTTGTTTCAAAGAAATTTCTATGGCCTTTAGTGGTTTGGATGGTCTTCAATATACAGGATGTCCAGGCGATTGACATCAATAAATTATGGAAGAGTTGTTCAATTGGTCGATATCGTATGGGCACTGCTGCCTTCTGGGTTCTAACCTCGTCCGGTATTGAAATGTTTTAAATTTATTTTAAATTTTTTCGAGATTATTTTCATGGCCCTAATGTACGAAGTGAAGTCAGAGGCTCTTGCGAACTTTTTCTTATTAGGAAAATGATGAATCAAATTTGAATGTCCCATTCTATTCACTTATGATTTCAAAGAGGAAAGGTGAATTCAAGAATTAAATGAATGAAACCAATAGCTCTTTTGAATCAAATACTTGTGAAACATTTGAATCGTTCGAACAAAGGAGGAGAAGAGCTAACAATACATAAGACAAAAAAATCCCTAGGTGAGGTTTCTGCAAAACGAGTAACTCTATCAAACTATGGGGGGGGAACTCAGGGAAAAACCTAAGAAAAAAAAATTGAGAAAAGCCCTGAGCAGGAGATTTTGAGCTCTTGTTCTTTGGTGGTGCAATAGGACTATTACCTCAAAATTCTATATGGGATTTGAAGATTGATACCGAATATATAAATGAAAAATCTCAGAACAATTGGAATTATATTCTGAAAATTATAAAAGAAATGAAATATATAAAAAATGAACAATAATACAAATGAATTTCTATGGTTCTCTGGTTATAGAAATATGGAGATTCTTCTTTTCAATATTCCAATTGAATTTTCTATGATTTTGTTGACACTATGGCCTCAAAATTTTGAATGAAGATTTAGTATAACAGTCTTCATTCACAAAAAAATCACTTGAATCGGATATCCTGTTACGGAAATATAGAGATTCTTTTTCTCAATATTCCAATTGAATTTTCTATGGTTCTGTTATTACTGTGGCTACAAAATTCTACACGAACATTCAGTGTATCAATCAATCAATCATCAAGTTTATTCTTTTCAATATTTCTAATGAATTTTCTATGATTCTGTTTACACTATGGCCACAAAATTTTGCATGAAGCTAATTACGACCAGCTTGCATATGGCCGCAACATTTCATTTCGACGGGTTTCGTTTGTCTGAGATATTGAGGAAAAAAATTTTGAATAGCACATCCTTTACGATTTGGCTGGTTAACGAACTCAACAAAGCCATTTGGAAACCGAACTCACCCTGAACATTTAAAGTCTCTAAGACAATCCCTTCGAAATTATTGTGCTAAGGAACGGCCGGACGGCCCCACGGACAAAATTGAATTTGACCACTAATTCGTCATCAGGTCTATTAGATATAACCCTATCGTTTGAGGCCATTTTCGGTTCAAAATTCCAAAATTACAGACATTTGAGCAAAACGATTTATAGCACTCGTTTGTGTAGAACGATCGCTCAAAAACCATGTCTCGCCGTTTTCAGAAAAGTGAAACTTAAAATATGTTCAATATTAGCTCTTTGAGCAGGAGGATGTTCTTAACCAATTTTGACCTTCCAAGCGATGATTTGTTTGGATCTTTTGTTCTACAAAGATAACTACAGGATCCTACTGAAGGAAAATCATCTTCCATAGATGGAGTCAGTGTATATTAATTCAATTTTTACAGATGAATTCTCAGGACGAAAAACTTTCGTGACTAAGTAATCGCTATTAATCTCATTATAGCCATCATCTAAATTCATCGCGACGAAAAACAATTGAATAATGTTTCCTCGTCATCAAAAACGACTGAGCTCATCTTTTCCATCCTTCATTAATGCAGCATTTGCGAAAATTACCCAACGGATACGGCCAACAGATATATTTCTTTGAAGTTGAGCAGTTCAGGCTAAATTGAAATTGAAACAATTTGGGATGAAACCAAATTACGTTTCTAGTTCTCGGAATGGGAACTTGGTATTTGAGTAAGGAAAACATCTTTCCCATAAATATCAAAGCCCATTGTCGGGTTCCCCCCGCAGGTCTTGAAAACGGGCCAGTTTGTTAGAGTCGGATCGTATTTCTATCCAGAAATGAGGCTGCTGCGGTAAGGCACCATATTTTCTGGAAATTTATATTTTCTGACTGAAACTTTTCGTATGGTTCTGTGCGAGCTGAATAGTGAATAGGCCGACAGATGTTTCAGCATTTTTGCTCGCTGATTTTTATGGAAACAGTAAATCATAGTTAATGTATATTGATCTGTTGACCGTTAACCTGTTGTTGCAAATGGTGACAGCATATATCAGTATGGTAATATTATTAGAGAGTTATCGAAACCCAAATAGATGCCTAAATTTATTAAAGAATCCTGTAATAAAAGATCCCTTAACGTTGGTCTGACATTTGAGTTATCGAAACGACTTTTTTCCTGTCAATTTTATTGATGCATTTCCTTTATTTTGGCACTTGTGACAGTTTATATGTTGCCGAAGATACTTTATTGAAATATCCGGAAAATAGAAAATTTTTGGACCAAAAGACCAATTTCTGGAAGTCGGTGAGTCCACGAAAATTATTTTCGAGTGTGTTGCGTACAATATGCAAACTTTAAATAACTAATTTCATATGACCTGTCAACCGTTTGTTCCTTGCCATGGTAATGATCAACTGTAGGTATTTTTCATCATACTTCCCGGTCGAGTCCTAGTACGTACTTCCTAGACTAGATCAGGAAATGCAAATTTCTCTAAGAAAAATAATTTTTCATCGATGAAATTGTGCATTTCTCACTTCTTTACATATTTCAGGATTCATGAAGGAATTCTTCGTCAACACTTTCCCCAATACCTAATATCACTACGCCCTCATAAGTGAATTTGAGACATTTATATTCTTTTTCCTATTCAATTTCTGCAAAACTTACTCTCCATTGCTAACGAATTTTAAATTGATCAGTGCACAAAAAAAATGAAAGTGCTACCTGACTGTAACTGTAAAAATAAGCGATCTTTCATTTGAATACGGTCGTACTTTATTTAAGTTAAGTGAAGGAGGCCTCTATTTTATTAAAGGCCACCTTAAAATCTTCCTTTGACGCGCATGGGCGATGGGCATATGCCAAAATTTCGTAAACTAGTAAAATCTCAAGAGAAATCCTTCCTCAATGTTAATGTGAGCAGAATTCAATCGGAATTTTGAACAAAATCCTATTTCCACAAAAAAATATTCGATTCGCATGAAATTTATTTTTATTTGGGATTGAAGGCTCATGCAATTTCAAGAGGATCGCATAATCAGAACCAGGAAATTAAAATTCTTTTTGATAATCTAGGATTTGTCAATTCGATCGAGCTAAAAACTTGCTGTAAAATGTGTTCATTACCAATTCAAAGCAGTAGGCAAATTGTGAAATTTGCGTTAGAACAACCATAAAAGGGTTATATATATAAAAATAGTAATTTAATCAACTAGGTTATTAAAGATAGCGACTAATGTTCAAGATATTTTAAAGCGTTCGCTCCGCTCACGCTTTAATAGTTCGAGACCATTAGTCGCTCGATTAAAAACCGAGTTGATTACAAGATTTTCCCGTCGATCTCAATATGAATTGTGTATGACTTTTTGATTGAAATACATTTTCCTTCTGCACAAGATATACATTTGTCATTGTTGCGTTTTGAGTTATATTGATTTATTTATAGTATGCTTTGATGAGAGTTGTCAGAATAAAAATAAAAGAGAGAACAGTCACGTTCTTTCAGAGTCCGAGAAAGATTTGTTTAATTTTCAGTTTTAAGCACTATTTTGAGTTATACCATTTGAGAAAGTTACATTTGGCGACCGTGACAGGACGAAATTTCTATGTATCTATGTTCCAGTAGAGTTTTGACATTTCTAGAAGTGCTTCTGAATACTTTGTAAAGGGTTGCCATGAGGATTGCACATTAAAATAACCAAAAAATTGAGCATCAAAATGGGTCATTAATGATCAATTTCGTACACATTAAAATCACCTTTTTTTCGAGGTCGGCCGAAAAAAAATTTAATATTTCTATGAAAAAACTTTCGATTGAAATGAAATCGAGTGAATGATCATTCAAATTTTCAAACAGATTGTGAAATCAGACCCATTTATTCATTCAATTTTCCCATATTTCATTTCAATACATTTAGTATCAATCTCAAGTTTTATACAAAAATTTGAGGTTAGAGACCTATTCCTCCACCAAAAAACGAACGCTTAAAAGCTCCTACTCAGGGCTTTTCTCAATTTTTTGATAACCTTCATTGTTTCTTCTTCAAGCACCATCACATATAGTTTGAAATTTTTGTTTTCCACTAACAATTCCTCCCTGAACACAAAAGAAATTCATCTTGGGATGCAGACATCTCCAGTGAAAAATTATTCCGATTGAGCCATTGGCATATTGTTACCCAAAGAACACCTGTTGTTTTCCCTTCTGTCCAATTCTTCTCTGGACGTTTCAGCTCCACATATCTGTCTTCAAACTGAGGAAAACACGATAAATCTTCGACGCGGCGAGGGTGAAAAACAACATTCTGCCGTAGCAGATCGCTATTTACATCGGATTCTATTCGAAAGGAGAAGTCTGGTATGAATAAGTGGAACGCAAATGGTTTCCGTTTCGAAACATTGAATGGGCGGTTTTTATTCACAATGAAGCATAAATTTATTGTAGACAGTGGTCCACTTTTTGCGTGCCTGTTTTTGGAAGAATAAGCGGTATCACTCTGCCCAAACGTAATTTCTGAGTTTTCAGGGCTTGAAACATGTTTCAGAGTGTTCAGGGTGTTCGATTTATTCTTTAGCCGCATTTTGAAATGCAGCTTTTATTGATATATTATTTAGGCTATACCATCATGTATACTTCTTATGGGTCGATTACATTGAGATACTCTACAAGCTGCTACAGAGCGAATTTAGAAGCGAGTGATATTTTGATTATTACACCCAAAACTGTCTACTGTCTAGCCAACAATCTAGCGATCCACGTGAGGTTTATGTTTGTATCGTTGTCAAGGATTTAAGATAAATGTCAAATACGTTTTCAGATTTAGGAACCAGGAACCACCGAGTAGATGAGAACTCACAGATTGTTTTGTAGCCTCTGTGATTACACACGGCTTGTTTACATGCCAACAAGCCAAAACGCCAGCGATTTAGCTTGTAAAGTTTCCCAGCTTTCAACTTGAGTCCCAGCTTTTTTACAATCAGATTGTAGGCTTGTGAACACGATTACTCTGAGCGAATCTACAATCAGCTACTAAATTCGCTCAGTAGCAACTTGTCAAGTATCTCAATGAAATCGACTCTTTTTATGGTTCATCGTTTCGGCCAACTTTCGTAATTCTTCTGAAATGTTTATCATTTTTAACAGTTCTCAGAAAACAATCGGTGACTCAAGTTCTGATTTATCTCTCAAAGAAAGAAGTAAACACACAGACGGTTGACTGATGGTGTAATGGCTATAAAAACAAAACTGTATCTTCCAATTCTGTATGTCTCAGCTTTACTTTTTCTGATATTATGTAAGCTGAACTCCATTAAATCTCGTGAACTTTATTCGAAGAATGTTTGATAAACTGTGGATAATTCTTCTTGAGGACAATATCCAGAGAATGGACTGGCCATCAAACTCACCAGAGATCAGCTCATTTTTCATTCTTTGTCTCATTCTGCATGAAGCTAAGTGTTAGATACAAAATTTTTTCATCGAATCTGAGGCATTGCATTTGAAATATAGGAATATACCGATTTGGAAATTCACATCGAGAACATACGATATACAAGGCATCAGACAGAGAATTCTTCCCTACAGTTGCACAGATGAATAGGCGAGATAATGAAGTGCGATAACTGAATGAATTCAACTGTCTTACTGCGATAATCTAGTCTCGTCTCTCTCTTATCGCAGTATGGTAGGGAACCCGAACTACACGTATAGAATTTTTAATTTGTCAGGCTGCCCGTAATACTCGATTCAAGTATTTACTGTTGCCTACCATACTAAAGAATTACGCTCCTCTAAACGATAAGAGAGAGACAAGACTAGAATAAAGAAGTAAGACAACTGAACTCAGTGTGTTACAGCAAGTGATTGTCTCGACTATTCATCTGGGCAACTGGACCGAAGAATTCTCTGTCTGATGCATTGTATATCGTATGTTTCAGATGTGAATTTCCAAACCTGTATATCATCATTTCATTTCTAGAACATACATTTTCTCAATCTAGGGGTGCCAAGTAGGTAGGTTCGACTCCCTAATGACGGTTCCGTGGTCTAGTTCAATTCTGTTCGTGAGGCATCGATAACTTTCGATTGGACTTTCGAGATCTGTAGATCTGGAAAAATGTATGTTTTTGGCAACATGGATTCATCTGTTGAAATGAAATTTTGGGATAGATTTTCGACAATGTTTCGTAGGTAAAATCGTAGAATATAAAAAGAAATGAGCTTCTTCAGGCTGAAAGAACACTTAGCTGAAGTCAATTTATATTTTCAATTAAATGTTTAGACTGCAGCCATAAGCACAATGACTATCTTCCTGCATTGCAAGCAATGAAGTCTTTTGTGCGTTACCTTTGCCCAACTACTTTTTGTCAAGTAAGTTACCTGCATCGCAAACTTGTACCTGAGCCTTTCTGTGGGCTTGAAAAGACTAATATAAGTCGTATTATATTGGAAGTTGAATAACAGAAAAACCCCCTAGAGAAATAGTCCTGGACTTACTAAATCCAAAAAATTCACCTATAACAGAAAGCTCTTGATGCTGTCACGAGCTGATCTTAGGATGATGATGTGACTGCTGACGGGGTACTGTCGCTACGAATATCATTTGTACCGTATGGAAAATTCAGCTTTTTCTTCTCCTGATCCACAAAGCTTGCAATTTGTGGATCAGGAGCAGAAACAGCTGGACACATGATATGCAAGTGTTCAGAGCTGCCAGGCTTAAGAATAATTTATATAGAGAAACAATTCCTGAACACCCAAGAAGTAACTACCAAGGCTCTTGAGGAGGATATACTTCTAGTCAGGGAAAGTGAAAAGAGAGTAATCCTAATAGACGTAGCAATTCCAAATAACAAGAATTAACGTCAAGAATACGCTCAAAAAATATCGAAATGCCGAGACGTAGAACTTCTAATCAAAATGCAGTGGATTACGTCCAGTATCAGAGCCATTTCCATTCTAATATCAACCACACAAGTTATTCTTAAGAGTCTCAAGTCTAGGTTTAATGAAAGTCTTCACAAAGTAATGCAAAAAGCAGTACTTTTCGGTACTACTAGAAAGGTAAGGAGATTTGTATATCACGATGGACACGGGATATAACTATGAAGACAAATATTGTAAAACCGACTACCAGGATATCAACAGAGAAATCCAGGACCAAGCAACGAAGAACGAACAACCCAGCTAAGTTCTGGGTTGTTCGTAGAAAAAAACCGAACTCCTTAGAGCTCAATCCCCCTGATACTTGCTATCCGAATGAGTGAATGTTCTTCCTTAGCAGAGAGTGTGATAGCCGATCGCTAGGGAGTGCGAGAAATCTTCTACACGTATAGGCGCAAATTTATTATAATTATAAAAATTTATTATAATAATAATTAAAGTAATTTTTGATATAGCCGACAACAGCGCTGCTCCGTAAATATTTCAAATCGATCGGAAAGAAAACTATCATAGATCTCACTTCTTTATTGAAACAGAACAAGGTATAGTCGTTTCAATTCCTTGCACACCTGGTGAACAGTATCCTTCAATGCAATAACCTCATCTCTTATATTCACCCTCTAATAATATATTGTCCCCGATTCTTAAACCAGCTTTCGTCCCAGAAACACAGTTTCCGTTGTTAATATTTCATCCACGTAAATATTTGATCACTCCTGCAAAATTGGATTGCTCTTTTTATGGCGGAGTCAAACATCTGTTTCAAGATGAATGTATCCTTGCAGACCGTAATATTCCTTCCTTATAATCTCATAAATTACGAAAGGTCAAAGCTATTTCCCCCACTTTATAATTCTTTCTGATCATTCTTCGGAAAATAAGCTCATGAGGCATCCCTAACAAGGAAAATTGGTATTCATCAACATATTTGAATATCGAGTAAGGATTTTCGGGACCTTATTTAGATTTTACGGCACGAAGCAGTATACCGGAGAGGAAATTCAGCTCAAGGAAAATCCAATACCTGGAAAATTAACATATAGCGATAGGGATTTTCAGGTATGCTAAGTAGAAACTGAACCGATTTCAAATTCAGCTTGGAAATCGTAAGGATCAATTTCAAATTCACCTTGGAAATAGTAGGAGAAAGAGCATTTTTAAGCCAATTGTTTCTTGGACAGGATATTAGAATATGCATTTGAAATCCTTCAATAGTAAATATAATTGGTATTGAAACTTTGTGGAATGGAGCAGATAAACCTTTTGGATCTAGTCTCACGAAGATACAGAATTTGACATTGAAAAGAGAACTTTGTTTTCCATTATATTGTCGAAGAGTTACAATGGAGCGTATGAACAAAAGAAGTCAGATCCAGCGACTATACTCTTCATCGGACTCCTTGAAGTTGTCTATTCATAAATCTTCTTTACCGAATTAATCGTAAAGAAGTATTGGCGTAAACTGAGGAACTTCTTCGAATGATTCATTCTATTATTCCATTTATTTCCAGTTGTTTCCAACTCATGACAACTGGGTTTCTTTCTCAAGGAACAATATGTTGAATTGTGCGCTAACGAAAGGCAGGGTACAGTATAGTCACTCAAATTAGACTGTTTTGTGATTATTCACATTTCATTGAATGGACAACTGTAGAAATGGTGGAAATGTTTTCTGTTCTATGGAAAAATTGAATTGCAGTTTTTATGGAAAAGTCAAAGATTTGTTTCAAGATGAATGTATTTTTGCAGACCCTAATATTCCCTACTTATAACCTCATAAATTACGAAAGGTCGAAGCTTTTCCCCCCACTTCATAATTCTTTTTGATCATTCTTCGGAAAATAAGCTTATGAGGCATCCCTAACAAGGAAAATTGGTATTCATCAACATATTTGAATATTGAGAAAGGATTTTCGATAATTTAGATTTTGTGGCACGAGGCAGTATACCCAGAAGGAAATTCAGCTCACGGAAAATCCAACATCTGGAAAATTAACTTAGAGCAATAGGGATTTTCAGGTATGCTGAGTAGAAGATGGCCAATTCCAGTTCTACCTTGGAAATCGTAAGAAATATGATGTTTTTGAGACAGTTGTTTTCTCTACAGTATATAAGAATAAGCAGTTGGAATCCTTCAATAGTTAAAATAATTGTTATTGAAACTCTGTGAAATGGAGCAGATAAACCTTTAGGATCTACTCAGACGAAGACACAACTTTGTTTTCCATTATATTGTCGAAGAGTTACAATGGAACATATGAACAAAAGAAGCCAGATCCAGGACTCTTTATGGAACTCCTAGAAGTTTTCCATTCAACATGTTTCTATACCAATTCAATTTCTAAAATTTCTATACCAAATATAATTGTGAAGATGCAGTGATGTAAATTGAGAAAGGGTCTTTGAATGATTCATTCTATTATTTTTTCTATTTCCAGTTGTTTCCAACTCATAGTAGTTAACTAGAGAGAAATAGACGCGAAAAGTACAGAAAACTCTCTCTAAATTGAAGCTATGGTAAAAAACGGTTATTCTGACCGTTCTGACCTACGTAAGCTGCTCTCATCATCAGGGAAATGTTTTGTCATCGAGTGATAAGTTCAGAAGTTCTAATTCAGCTTACAGAACCAACTTTCTGAATATCCAGTCTCTAACTTTCTTCATCAGGATATGGTTTCGGTTTATCGGTATGGACATAAAAGCTCTATATTTCACGATATGGCGTAATGCTTTCGCTACCTACTAGAAGAAGGGCGTAGAAAATGACATACACTTTGAAACACTTTGAAAATTTCAATGAAAAAAAAACGCATTTTTCTTGAAACTGTCGAACATAAACATTGCCCATATTTTCAGCTATAAAATGAACAAGACATTTTCTACATAAAACAAAATATTGTTTTCTAATTGATGATAAAGGAAATGAAGGGCATGAATTCATTTCACTCCACTCGGTGTGTAAAATGACATATTACACATTTTCATCTATACCGGCTTCCAAGTAATGTGCTAACTACTCATATAAACAGCATTCCAGCGTAATATTACCTTATTTGGATAGTTTGTATAGTTTTGTACAATATATGCACGCAAAATTTTCTTCCCTCTCGTCCGAGGATCCGGAGAGGTCTTTTTCTTCATCTGACTCCAATTTTGTGGCAATCCTTTTTGTTTGAGATTCAGTTGACATTCCCACAAGAAAGATACATCGATAATAAAGGTTGACTAAAATTCAAAAATTTTAACAATTCTGACAGAGGAGAACCGTTTTTAATATTTTTAATGTTTTTAAACAGTATCTGTTCATTTTAATTCAAGACACTGGCCTGATGGTGGAATAATTCCGAAATAGATAGCCGAAGATTTTAATAAACAATAATAGTGTGTTTCATTTTATTTTATATTTCTTGACCTTTTTGTTACTTTTGTTTTCTTCTCTACTGAAATATTCATTTTTCATTTTTCATTCATTTTCTTTTTAAGCCTCTTCGAATTTGGAGTTGTGTGTTTTGAATGTGTTTTGAACTGGATATATGGTATGTCGCAATACGCAATATAAAAAAGGACAACCTATTTATAAGATCTGAAGGGTACCTATATTTCCAATACCATTGGTAATGTAAATAATTACAAAAATTTCAATTGACCTTCTCAAAACACCCGAAAGTTATAGCTGATTTTATTGCGTCATTTCGAAAACTTTTCGATATCTAAAAGACAATTATCTGTCGTGTATATCATGCAATGGACCTATCAATACTGAATGTTAATTACAAAATCTCAGACACCTTTTGCAACAGGGTATTAGGTTTTGATCCCAATTGCACTTCGATTTTAGGTAAAACAAGCGCTTTGTCATTTCACCCCACTTGGTGTTTTTGTACACCCTTCCCCTATAACTAAAACAATGCCATTTTTCGGGAATCCTAACGAATTACCAGGACTCTTGAGAGATTGAGTAACGGTTATAGTACCAGAGGAAATAGGTACCCCAGATAGTGATATATAGGGTCCTAGAGTGACTGATATTATTTAGAGCTATCTCTATACTGATGAGCTTTCTGTATATGCTGTATGACATAACATCGAGACTAGATTCGAGATACGTGTTTGATATTTGTTGAATTTCATCGATTAATATTATTCTTTACATTAATCAATTTCATAATTCCTCTTGTGTCATCCGCAATTAATTGTCTTGAACCACAACAAAAGCAAAAGGCAGAAAAACATCAATCACCTCTCATCTCATCTCGACAGGATGTCTAGGTCACAAAACCGAAGGAATCTCCTTTAGGTCACGTACAATTTCAATATTTCCACTACCGTCTCGAATTCCCCGCAAGAATGCCGCAATAAAAATACCTGAATCCAATTCCGACTTCCATCCATTCAGCGAAAGCTGTAAACGGTGCTGAGCATCGAGAATAATCACCCTTTTCCATAAATTGTTTGCAATAAAGGAAAATGTAAATCTGGCGGATGATTAATCAAGTCCCTAATGTCGAAGCAATTATGTCGGACCGTCTGAATCTGAAGGCTTAACGTTTTCTTTTGACTTCCCTCTCCTCAAGATCTCCTTCAGCGAACGCATCGTCAATTAACGAAGACACTCTATTCGAGATTTATCCCGGACCTTTGTTCAGCTCCCAGGGATTGAGAGCTCTCGGGATGGTGTCAAGCATGCTGAGCTTTCGCTTATTATGATTTCTGCCCGGTTGGAATCAGCTTGATTTATTCCTTTTATTTAGGTGTGGTTCTTCCCATTGTTGAATATGCAGGAATTTCTATTCAGGTTCGGTTTGCTGAGTCTTACAACGAACGTTATCTTGCTTGAAAACGTTAATTCCAGAATGACACCTGCACGATGGGGATCATCTTGGGTCTTTGAAACCGAAGCAAAATATATATAACATAAAATTAAGAGCCAGAAAATTGAGAAAACTGATTTGGTTTGCTGAATTCCGAAATATAAGTTCCACTCACAAACTTCAGAATGTCAGTTGCTGGATGAATATCATCTCCAGAAGGTTGGACGTGAAAAGGTCGTGCTCCTTAATAGCCTTGAAATCGAACTATAGTTCTTTCATTTCCAGCGTACTCTGGAAGAGTATAGTTTAAAGGGCGGTTACAGTTCACTGCAACCTTGAGGTCTATTGTGCCCCCTTAAAGAGTTGTTCTGGCCAAAACCTTCACAGCTCGCCTTCCAGTTCCAGAGATCCAATGAAATCTAATAACTGTGAAGGCTTCAACGAGGCAAGTTCCTCACTCTTACAAGTTTCTCGCCCAACGAATTATTTCTTTAGGCTCGCAATGCCAAAGAATTCCGTGACTAGGTGAATGGAGGTTTCTTTCTCCTCCCCACAGAACCTACACTCGTCAGAGTCCGAAAATCCCATCCTCAACAGGTGCTTTCTGAGGCGACTATGTCCTGTAAGAAAGCCAGTGAGGAGGTGTAATTGCTTCTTACGAGATCCAGATATCTTTTGTGGAATGATCCATCCCTGGGAGATTCCGCCAGAGATTTTTCCCTCTTGGCTTTCTCCTTCTCCAGAAACTCCTTCTTATAGGTACATTTAGATATACCACAGAAGGGTTCTGGGCCAATGAGTGACATTTGTGCACCCTCTTTCCCAAGTGTATTGGCCTCTTCGTTTTCTTTGATTCCCGAGAGGCCGGAAACCCAGATTAAAAAGACCTTATTTTTCTTGCCTACCTCGTTGAGTTTGTTCCGGCATTCCCAGATCATTTTAGAGTCGATGACGTAGGAGCTCAGTGCTGTAATAGCAACTCGACTATCTGAGTCTATGGCTATATCACACTTCTGATTTTATATCTAGACATCTTTCAATATCTAAGATTTCCGCTTGAAAGACGCTCATATAGGAGCCTAGCGACAATGCACACTTGGTGCTTGGCCCGTATATCCCAGCGCCTGCTCTTGTAGAGGTTTTGGAACCATCTGTATACCATTTTAAGGTATTTTCTTTGAGATTATAGTTAGTGTATTCTACTCTGGAAGATGATATTTTTCAGTGTATAATCTACATAAACTCCAATTCGATTCTATGGCAGAATCTGTTCCACACCAAGATGCTTACATTAGTATTTTCCCTTATTGAAAGTTTTTGAATTATTTGAGTTTTTCAAGCTGAAGATCTCGAGTTGTTCGAGGGAGATCATCTTCATAAAATTGGGCACGGAATGTGCTTCGTGATTGCTTCATCAACGAGAAGACTATGAACTCAAGTTATTGCATTTGTGGAATTTAATTGTGATGATTTTCAGTAATGAATCTTTATTAACTTATCTTTAATCGAAATGCCAGACCCTATTTTATGTCAGGATGCTTTCATTTAGAATTTAACCTAGGTAATGGAAAAAATTTTCGGAAATTTCACACGTTTGAGCTAAACTATATAGCACTCGTTTAAGTAGAACGAGCGTTCAAAAGTACACCAATTTCATAAGTCTTTCTTCATCCTGGAGAAATTCAAAATAAATTAAATTTCAGCATATTTTTTATCTTCTTCAAAAATTTATTTAGAAAATTCATTTCAATAACTGAACCATCGGCATGTTGCCAAATACCTACATTTTGCAGATCTCTAGATCTCGAGAATACTTCACCCTAAACCTATCTCTCCAAATTATTCCTCCTCACAATCAGCCATTCATTATTTCCGGTTTTACCAGATTTAGACTCTCCCATTCCAGACGTCAACCGTGATAATACGGTGTAAAATACGACCTCGTTTTTGAGTCTATTAAAATTGTCGAGAAATGTGCGCAAAACATTAAAATATGCCTCTAATTATACGCGTTCCCTCTGCCAAGATAGAGGACGACTCTGATGCGGGGTCGTATATCCTCGCGCCCTAATGATCCCCTGAAAGATACGCTAATGGCTTCCATGTATCAGGTCTTTTTCCTTATTTCCGCGCTGAAAGTAGGAAAGACATCCTGTGTGCACTTCCGTGGTTGCTGGGTAAATTAATATTGATGATATGGGAGGTCAGTGAGAAGTAATTCAGGGGCATTTACATTCATGGTGAAGTTGGGGATAGTTGAAATATTTCCATTCGTGTCTATTTAGATTTTACGATGTGATGTGGCCAAAATTGTCAATGTACCAATTTTTGTGTTTAAAGCAGAGGTTATGAAAGGTTAGGAAACTAGAAAAAAAGGTTTCAAGAAAAGAAACAGCGCTTTGCTTAAATGTAGGTATACAAGTTTCGAGCATCAGGTCCTGGTCTCAAACGACTCTCTTGGACACTGATGAAAAATCAGACGTCAAGATTGGGTCTATTGGTGAGGCCATTAAAACGATAATTAATGAAGTTAGGGCTTTGAAATTTTTAGGGTAGGTTCGGGTTCCGAATGCCGCAGATATATTTGTCAATGTCTATACAGGGTGTTTCATCATAAACTGGACAAACATATATTTTCGTGTAGACGACATCGAGAGAATCATTTTTGCCTCATACAATATATCCCGTTTTCGAAGCATAAGCGAGATACAGGGTGTCAAACGTCATTTTTGAGCAAGATTCTTATGAGTGTGGTCAGTTATGTATAACACTTGGTGTAACGGTTTTTGATCAAATCTCAGTATTTTTGGGTCCTCTATTCAGAAAAGTTGACGAACTCCGAAAAAAAATTACAAAATGGCGGAAGACCTGCAATGTTCCAAATTTTTTTTGCGGTTGTCAAATTGACTTTTGTTTTCTGAATGAACACAATTTTCTAAGAATTTCTGTGAAAAAATTTTTTCAAAAATCGAACACAAATTTTTTTTACATGTCCACAGCGATGAAAAAAATTTCACTCGAAATTGATGGAATGTTGTACAATTGTACTTCTTGAATTATCAATCACGAATATAAAAACAAAATTGTAAAATATGGAGCGGTTTCGTTACTACAGTCATTCAAATGTATCGTTTAGACCTCTGAAATAATGAAAAAAAAATTGTTTTGGGTTCTAGAATCGAAATAATTGAATTATTAACATGTCCAAACATTCTAGATGAATTTATACAAAAAAAATCAGTGAAAATTAGTTGGGACTCGAACTGACGTAGTTATTAAATAGGGAAATGGCACTGTTCTAAGGATATTAATATTCGTTGCCAGGCAACGGTGGTTCGTAGTTCATAGTATTCACTGAAATTCAAATACCAGTCCAATTCTATGAACTACACTTATGTACACTATTGCAAAATCTCGTACCAAAAATCTGATGATGCCGTTTTCAGAATGATAATCTGAGGACTCTAATAGAAATAAAACATTCTGAAATATGGGGACACAGATAGCACCAATAGTTTATTACATCGGTATATGTGAAGATCACAAATTATTATTATCATTTCTTGTTTTATATGGAATAAAATCGTCTAAACCTTCTTATTTTTCTATTATTTAAAGTATGAATGTCTCAATGACCCATATAATGAAAACGTATGAGTTAGAGAAAGCAGGATGATAAATAACTTATGAATTTATGAGAAAGTGGGATGAAATTATGTCAATGACTGTCAAACTTGCTGTCGTTGACTATCAAAAATGTAATTTCGACGAAATTGGTGTCTCCTCGAATATTCAATCAATAATTTTTGAAAGTTCGAAAGTAGTACCAAAATATCAACATTCAACTATAGTTCCGTAATAATAACCATACCATGGTGTTATTACGTACGTGTTACAGTAAAATAAGGAACCGAATTCGCCTACTGAAAGTATCCATGCTCTTAAGGTGTCAATCACTATAGCTTTCACCCTATGTATATGTTTTTTTTTAATTTTCAACTGAAATTCCATTGCCCTTGCTATATCGATGGCTGACCTATGAACTCCCACATCTGTTCGATCAGTACATTTATTCTTTCATATCATTGAACCTGGATTTCCAGATTGATATGGCATTTCCAGGAATTTTCCAGCAATCATGAAGCGGAAATTCTCAATGTTATCGTTATTGGATTGGATATATGTATTGGACATATTTCAACAAAAATTGTTCAGCGTTATAATGAACAGAGCGGAAACTAGTATGAAATGAGAAATTCTGCTGTTATGTCTGAATTGTGCGGAATTGTACCTTCTTCCGTAGCATGAACCTTGAAGGAAGTAGCAAGATGTTTACAATTTGTCGCATTGACCAAAGCGTACTTGCAGTTTGTAGACTTTACGTCCTCATACTACGACGCGAAGCGATCAGGGTAACGTCAGTTGACACCATAGAGATAGAATAGAGAAGAGATGCTATCACATACAATTGTGTAAGAAAAAATGGAACCACTGGGCCGAGCTTAGTCCCGACCAATATGGCGGAAAGTTCAGGGTTGAATTAAGTTGCCAGTTTTTTCTGTTTACAAATTTAACCCAAAAAATACGACGTGTTGGGTTTTTAGGAATCCTGTTCAGATGAGGTCAATTGAATATCAAATAAACAATGTTCCTTCAGACAATAATATACACATATAAAAAGATATCAGATTACCAAGACAGACATGCAAAAATTTCGAATGCGGATCTGTTCACTCTCACGATACCATTTTATTATTGTTAATTAAGCACAAAAAATCTCAATTTAACTTGAAAAAGGTACAAAAATTTATTTAGAAAAAAATTCAATGATTGTCAAAATTTGACGTTTACTGGCAGTAATATGGCGGATCTGATACCATTTTTATTCCATTGATAGCAACTCTATACTATTCTATCTCTATGGTTGACACCGTCGTAAGTGTTAAGCAGAGGTTCAACGCGTAACATCGCCATGAATACAAAAATAATGAAAGCAGATAATAACATTAATCGATTGAAATCAACCAATATTAACACATAATTCGGAACTAATCTCGTCCTCCTGTGCTGATGGGTCCTAATAAGGACGATATGGCCATCCATAGGTGCTCTGTTTGATACTATGTACTTCCTTGCATTTTGCCTTGAATGAGGACGAGATTAATTCCCAAGTATTAGTTGATATTGGTTGATTTCAATCGATTAATATCGTCCTCTGTTTTTATTACTTTTGTCTTCATGGCAATGTTGAGAGTTGAACTTCTGCCTTTTGCCTCTGATATAACCTAAAAACTATTATCTCACATAAAAACGACGTGAGTGACAGTTTAAAAGTAGCGGCGATAAAATGAAGTTATCCGAGTAGTATTAAAAATGGAAAATATCTCAATTGGAGTATAACATAATTTGTCGCCAGTCAGATCTTAAAATTTAACACGTACCTATAAGAAGCAATAATAATATAACGAATACTTTGAACTGAGGAAGCTTCCAAGACCCGAAAAATATAAAGTAACGTTAACCCTAATTAACCACTCTTGCCGACATCCTGAAACCGATCAAGAGATAAATGTCTAACGACCTAATCGTCCTTTGCAGGTGAACATCAGCAACACGTGGATGCTACCGGAAGAGGATTTTCCGGTTTTCTACCGATACTTCCGAGACCGCATATCTTGGTACGAGGCGGATGCAGTGTGCCAATTCCACCACGCTAACCTGGTTACTGGTAAGTGGTCTGGATTTCATTAGCACATCAGCTATGGCTAATGCGTACACGTCGCCAGTTCGCTTGCGTGCGTATTCTACCTACTGGCGCGGTAATCTATTTTGCTCGTAATTTGTTCGTAATTTGCTCGTTACCTCGTAATTGAGTGTTCAGGAAGGTGGGGTTTGTTCAGGTGGAAAAGTGTTGATGCGTAATTATTTTATAATCTTTGAGGCGTTTTATGTGTATAATGATTTGATAGTCTTTCTAGAATCCTTATTGCGGATTAATAACTAAATTGATTTTCCCTGGAATGAATATTCTATTTTATATCCAAAGAACTTGGGTAATGGGAAAACCTTACCTGGAATGAAGAAATGACATTTAAAGCTCTTAGTTATAATTCTTTGAAAAACACGTTTTTCTCCAACCATCAAAAAATTATGACATTTTTGTACTATTTTCAGGTGCAAAAGTCATAAATTCTCTTACCGTACAAAAATTTGCTCGTTGCTTAGCTACACTTTTAATCCTAGGATTAAAAACGTTACTTTTAATCCTTGGATTAAAAGTAATTGCCTTTGACGTCTACTTGACAATCAACATTCACCAACAATACCAGATATCCCTGACTACCGACTTGCTATCGCCAAATTTATTTCAATTTTGGCTTGGTTGGAGAAAAAATAGTATATATTATACGGACTAAAAGTGCCTATTTTTATTCGCAATTTTGCATTGCAAATATTGCTCGTACAAAAAATATGCACTTTTAATCCTTATAATATAATATACTATTATCTGACAATTTTCTAAAATATGTCATTGACGAACTAAAACGAATAACATAGTAACCGAAATTTAAAGGAAAAGGGTTATTTTTCCTTCACATGTGGATAAACGAGGTTCAATATAACGAAAATGGAATGAGAAATTGAACAAATCAAAACCGATAAAATGAAAATTTGTCTTCAATTTGAATGTTCCCAAAAAATGAAACATTATTACAATGGTTTGTGAGGGGTCAAATAGTTCGTTATATCGAAAGAGTCTCTTTTGAATAACCTATTTTGCTCGTAAATTGTTCGTAATTTACTCGTTACCTCGTAATTGAGTGTTCAGGAAAATGGGTTTTGTCCAGGTGGAGAAGTGTTGAAAAAATTTGTTGATGCGTAATTATTTTTATAATCTTTTAGGTGTTTTATGTGGATTGGGAATTAAACAAAGAAAAACCAATGAACTAAAAATTTTTCTTCAATTTGAAATAATGAAACATTATTACAATTATTTGTAAGGGGTCAAATAGTTCGTTATATCGAAAGAGTCTCTTTTGAATAACCTATATTGCTCATGGCCTCGTTCTAATTATTGTGAAAGTTAGTTCTTTTTGGCTCTGAAAATGTGAAGACGAATGTTAATGCGAAATTATTTTATAATAATTCAGGTTTGTTCGATGAATGAGTATCAATATCATAAGCCAGAAGTGAGAATTTGTGAAAATGAAAAAATAGTAGGTAGTTTACTCGAAATTTGCTCGTTATCTTGTAATTGAGTGCTGGTAAAGGTGGGTCTTTCCCAGGAAGAGATGTGTGAAGATAAAAAATTTATCGTAATTATTTCATAGTAGATAGATAGATAAGTAGTGAAAATACAATTATAAAAACAGGAGCAAAATATCTATATAATTAATGGAATGAAAATGTTTACTGATCTCAAAAATAAAACAATTATCACAATGTTTTGCGATTTTGTGCGTCAAATAGCCTGTAATATTGAATGATCTATTTTGTTCGTAATTTGCTCGTTACCTCGTTATGGAGTGTTGAGGAAGGTTCAGTTAGTTCAAGATTTGAAGAATCTGAACGCGTACCTACTTCATTGCCTTCGAGGTCCTTTCTGTTAATGAATAGGTTCTCTTTATTCAAAGGTTTCAATATTACGAACGAGGAGCGAGAATTGATGAAAATAAATAGTGTTGACTATTATTGTATCGATGAAATAGAAATTGTGTGCCAATTCTATCAACTAACCTGGTTACTAGAAAGTGGTCTGGATTTCATTAGCACATCAGCTATGGCTAATGCGTACACGTCGCCAGTTCGCTTGCGTGCGTATTCTACCTACTGGCGCGGTAATCTATTTTGCTCGTAATTTACTCGTTACCTCATAATTGAGTGTTCAGGAAGTTGGGTTTGTTCAGGTGAAAAAGTGTTGAAAAATTCGTGGATGCGTAATTATTTTATAATTTTTGAGGCGTTTTATGTGGATAATGAATTGAATGTCTTTCTAGAACTCTTATTGTAGATTAATAAATAAATTGAGAGTCTCTGGAATAAAGATTCTATTTTATATTCAAAGATACAAACATGGGTAATGGAAAAATCTTACCTGGAATGAAGAAACGACATTTGAAGCTCCTAATTACAATTCTTTGAAAAACACGTCATTGAGAAACTAATACGAATAACATTAACTTAAAATTGAGTAACGTGATTAAAAAAAAGGTTATTTTTCCTTTACATGTAGATAAACGAAGTTCAAAATAACGAAAGGGAATGGTAAATTGAACAAATAAAAACCTATAAAATGGAAATTTGTCTTCAATTAGAATGTTTGCTACACCTTAATAACGAAACATTATCACAGTGGTTTGGGAGGGGCCAAATAGTTCGTTATATCGAAAGGGTCTATTTTGAATAACCTATTTTGCACGTAATTTGATCGTTACCTCGTAATTGAATGTTCAGGAAGGTAAGGTTTATTCAGGTGGAGAAGTGTTGAAAAATTTGTTGATGGGTAATTATTTTATAATCTTTGAGGTATTTTATGTGGATTAACGAGGTTCAATATAACGAAAGAGAAATGAGGAATTGAACAAATAAAAACCGATAAGATGAAAATTTGTCTTCAGTTCGAATGTTTACTAATCCAAAATAACGAAACATTATCACAATGGTTTGTGAGGGGTCAAACAGATCGTTATATCGAGGGAGTCTCTTTTGAATAACCTATTTTGCTCTTAATTTGCTAGTGACCTCGTTTTAATTTTTGTGAAAGTTAGTTTTTTTGGCTCTGAAAATGTGGAACGGAATGTTGATGCGTAATTATTTTATAATAATTCAGGCTTTTCAGATGATTGAGTATCATAATCCAAAGGCGAGAATTTTTGAAAATGAAAAAGTAGTATTGTTTACTCGAAATTTGCTCATTATCTTTAAAGGAGTGCTGGTAAAGGTTGGTTTCTCCCAAAAAGAGATGTGTGAAAATAAAAAATTGATCGTAATTATTTTATAGCCTTTCTAGTTCAATGGATAAACGAATTTCAGTATAACAGCATAATGTCTATAAAACAAAAATTTTCTCCCGCGTTATTAACAAAATGAAAATGTTTAGAGATCTCAAAAATAAAACAATTATCACAATAATTTGCGATTTTGTGGGTCAAATAGCCTGTTTTATTGAATCATCTATTCTCAAAAATGCAACTGATTCGTAACAAAAAAGTGTTTTCGGATAGTTACTCGGATTAACTCGATCTCTTACCTTCATTTTCGTTTACCTAACCCGAACCTCCAATCTGTGTTGGGAAAGTACGGTGCTTTTTACTCGATCATTGACTCAGGATCTATTGACCAGAAATTATAAGAAAGATTGTACAGTAGCCAATAAATCCAAGTAAAGCAGGAGACAATCAGTTAATAAACTGGAACTGAAAAAATAAATTCTCTACTTCTTTAACATGGGTACTCTAAAATAACATTAAACATGGAAGGGCACACCAGAAATTATGAGAAATATTCTACAGAAGCTAATAAATGCAAGCAAAGCTAGAGACAATCCTAAAATAAACTGGGACTGAAAAAATAAGCCTAATAAATATTTGGTTATGTTATTGATACGACTGTCACTTCAAATCCTAAACCTGATGTGATCGTAAACTTAGAACCCGGGTCCGTGATTCGAGTAATTCGTCACATGACCCAATGGATCGAGTTAGTAACCTTGAGTAAGTTTCCGAAAAAGTTTTCGAGGACTGTATTCTTGGAACTGGCGGGCTAGATTTGGCCGTAGTTTGGAGACCCTTGGTTTGGACGATAAATCACCGGTTATCATACATTTGAGCATAGCTGGATCTTCCTCGATGTCATTCAACTACTCCTGAGTGATACCAACGTTACTTCTGCTGAAAATTGGGAATTTGGTAACGAACTTTGCTGTCATACGTTGCAAAATATTCGAGAAAATTGTATTTCATGAGCTGATGAACATGGTAACTACATCCTCTGCATCATACCTAATAGTGATTCGACATTCTGATAATCATATATTCATTATCCTAACCCTCTCGTTTTTGAAATTTCGTATATAAGGGCTGCTTTTCAATCGGAATCTTTGAATCCAAGAACCCCAATCATTTAAGTTTTGCGCTTCAAATTGCAAGGCAAAGTTTTGACACTCGGCGCACCGGAATATCCTCGTTCGTCAAACGAACACATTTGTTTAGTACTTTGGTGAGTGAAACCCCCTTGCGTTGGCTTAGAGTTTCCGTCATCTGATTGACAAGCAGTAATTATGAATAACTACTGAAGTATAATATGAACTTACATATTATTTCATCTCGCTATTTCTTTACTGCCAACAAAAATTTTATAATAATGTGCAAAGTACTCTGTAATTTCTTGCCAAGATTCCGAATCCTGTTACTACACATATTTATGTATGAAGCCATATAGTATTAACATTTTCCACATAAACCTCCCAGAATCCTCATCCCACTTGATGATAAATTGTCAAATTTTTACGAACCTTCTATATGCAATCCCCATCTTTCGTGAAGTTTACGTCCGATGGCTGAAAATACGACGTTATTGTCTGCATGGCTATAAAGTTGCGATTTTTTATTGGGACAGAGCTCCGCCAAGTCGTTAGTATTGGAGAAAGCATTCATTCAGTACAAAGTTTCAGACGTAAAAAGTTTCATCAGAGTGGATTTGCTTTATGAGTTCGTTTCGGACTTCGAATATTCAGGATAAATGCAATAACGTCCGAAACTATTTCGTTGATTGAATTCGCCGGGATTACGCCAATATATGGCTGAAGTTAACTCCATCGAGATGTTTTGGGAGCATATATGCAGGAATTTATCCGTTTATAGTGTACAGAGATTTAGTATTGAGTGAATACAAAAATACCAAAACAGATTTCAGATAATAGGAGAGGTAGGATGACTGAACATTAACTCCCACCAGAACATTATTGAGTCGCCTCAAAAAGGCTCAACTTTCCGGTCGAAATTGAGTCGCTCTAGTTTGCCTGGACGTCCAAACTTTCTCGTCGACTATCACTTTGTACAGGGTGACCTAAATTCGTTGTCTAATGAAGGGACCTCGAGAACTATAGGAGCTAAAAGAAAACTGAACACATTTTCGACCTCTTTTTTCCTGACTGATCCAAATATTAAAACAGATCAAGCCTATTTTCCATAGATTTTAAGTTATGAATGAGAATTGAGAAATTGTCAATTTCAATAATGCTGAATATCTCGCTTGTTTAAACTCGTAGTCGAAATCAGTTGTTAAATTCTACAGGCACATTTTTAAGGGAATTCCAAATATAATATAATTGATTTGTCAGTCCAGCATTTTCAATGGTTGCTATGGTAACGCCAGGCTTATTAAAATTTCACAATTGATTGGACAATGGGAAAAATTATTCGATTTTTCCCCATGTAGTATTCGAGTGAATATTAACATGTGATTCATTTTTGAAATCTGAAAAAATGTTGTGACCAGATGATGGAATTTTCGACTCCAGTTAACATTTAAAGAATCGAAAATCCTACTCATTTCTCGAAAATGACTGACCCAAAAAAAACAATCATATTATATTTGAAATGTCCTCAAAAAAGTTCCTGTAGAATGTTACAACGGATTTCGAATACGAGTTCAAACCAGAGAATTATCGAGTATTATTCTCAATTTTCATTCACAACTCCAAATCTATGAGAGATAGGCTGGATCTGTTTCCATATTCGGATTAGTCAGTAAAAAGACCTAGAAAATGTGTTTTCAGTTTTTTTCTAGCTACTTTAGTCCTCGAGATCCCTTCATTAGACAACGAATTTTGTCCACTGTGCCACTGTGGTAAAAGCCACTGTTGACCCTTGACCCCATTGTAAACGGGTTGCTCGATGTCCAGGTGATAGCCAAGCTACTCTTAAAGGTCTTTTGCCACTAAATTTGAGGAATGAAACCGCCTCCGATATTGACTTCGAAGGGCAGTTACATGTATCCTTAGATTCCGTCAAGAAAAATTTGCAATTTAATGTTCTTTACATGCAGATATTACTCTGGGTCGAACAAGCACCGTTTTCCGGAAAACGCTACCAGTGTCCAGGAGAAGGTTCACTATATGCATTACTCAAGTCCGTGGAAAATTAAAACGTTGCACAATTTGGTGTTTCTATAAAGCTTCTTGATGTAGAGTTTCTCTTTTTTTGTCCGGCCACACTGAGAAATTGAATGTCTCCGCATTTCCCACGGAATATTCTTAATATTACATCTCTCGTCTTTCGCTGAAAACTGAGTATCTCCTCAAAAAATAAAATTTTTTTGTTGGTTTCTATAGGTCTTTTCGGAAACTTACTCGGATTAACTGGAACCCTAACCTTCGCGTTCGTTTACCTAACCCGAAAATCCAACTCGTGTTCGGGAAGTACGGTGGTATTAACTCGATCACTGACTCAGGTCGATTTACGTGACCCAGTTCAATGCAGTTCAACTTTACAGTTGAAAAAGACGGAAATAAGTCTTCTACTCTTTTCTTAGTAATTTCATATATTCTATCCCTTGAAATTATGAAAAGAGAAGATAACTTGGCTCAATGTGAAATGTGTGGTTCTACTTGCCAAGAAAATAATGTGAAACATTCTCTTTATAACTTTGTATACAAATCTTTCTGCGCTCAAGCTACAACCTTCTTTACTTCTCAAACAGAGTTACTCAAAGATAACATTAAACATGGGAGGCCACACCAGAAACTATAAGACAGTTTTCACAAAAGCCAATAAATGCAAGGAAAGCTAGGGACAATCGGAATATAGACTGAGCAAATCCTAAACCTGTTCGTAAACCCAAGTCCGTGGTCCGAGTAGATCCGTCACGTGACTCAATGAATAGAGCTAGTAGTCCTGAGTAAGTTTCCGAAAACGCCTTATTATGACCCTGAAGATTCCACACACAAAAATGTCATGTTACGTTTACTAAGCTGAAAAAAAATAGGGGGGCAAAACTTTGGAAGATATGTGAACATCAATTATCAAGATCAAGCAAAAAAACGTTAAAAAGCATTCACTTCACACTTCACACTGACATGTTAAAATAATGATCCGAGTTGTATGTGGCTCTAAAAAGACTGAACATACGTTTCCCCTCCTTTTCATAAACTACGAAGTTATTACGTTGTTTTAATCTGATGAGCAGTTTAATATACACTATAGTACACATATAGGTAGGACTATTTCCTGTGAATAATGACAAACGTTATCATACTCGTATGTAGTTCGAAGCGAAAAACATTATGGATATTATATTTTTTTTTCTCATCGAATGATTATTGAGCCATATCGCTTTAGTTGCCATATGTCATAATACACTCAAATTTCCCTTTCACTAGGTGAAGTTTAGGCTACGATCCGTTGGCGAGTGGCCTAAATCACCGAGCGAATAACAGCCAATATACGCGAGTAGCATACTACGAGTATATACTATACTTTATCCCCGACTACTCAATATATTTCTTGAAGATTCTAACATTTTGCGACTGGAGATCGAACGAATGAATTAATCATACATTGAAAATAAGAAGAATCAAAGCAACATACCAAATCTTCAAAATATGCTTACCAAATTTTTTCTTTTCCACTTCTGAGAGCCTTCATACTTTTTACTGTAAGCAGCTTTAGATTAGGCCGAAATAAAAACTTCACGGGCTTTCGCCGTCAAAATAAACCAGTAAACCATGATTTTCACAAACACAGCACATAGCAATGTTAACAATCCAATTAACTCAAAAATTTACAATCTAATATTCATTCTTCCATCTTAAAAACGATATTGTTTCAATCAGAAAAAACTATTGATTAACACGATAAATATGAATACATTTCCCTCGGTTGCCTACATCCCTTGGGCTTCTTCCTTGGGATGTAACCAGGACAACCTCGGAAAGTATACTATTCATATTTCTCTAGTTGTAATAATAGCTATTTCAAGTCGCAATTTTCTAAATATGGATTGTAATCGGACTTGGGAAAGTTCATCTACTGAGCATCTTATATCCGTTCGTGATGAAGGCCAGCCGTGCAGTTGACAGCTGATCGAGATCGCCTTCTGATCATGTATGCTGTCCCATCTAATACAGCATTTACAGACCAATAATCGTTCCGCCTGCGGCTGTCCTGGTTAGAATTTAATTTCCTATTGACGATAATGCCTATCCGCACCTTAATCGTCTGATTAATTGAGCACCTGAAGCTCATCCAATTGATATAGGATGAACTGGTCAGCTCTCTTTCCAGGCGCAAATTGCATAAAGCATTTCTCTCAAGGACGACTTGATTATTTTCGTCGGAGAGGGAGCATATCCTTTATTTCCTTTGATGCAAAAGTGTCACATAAAATCGGCCTTATTTGTATGGGCAATTTGTGGCGGGAATTTTTTGGATTCATTAGAGCACCCATTCACTGAATAGGAAACCTTTTTTAACTAACACTGAATAACAATGAAGAAGAAATAAGGCACAAATAACAAAATTCAACGTTTAACAATTCGAAGTCGGCCATATTGGTGTGTCCCTTCTTTGTTTTGTGTTGTTTTGTCTACGTGAAACTTGTCAAACGTTAGCCCCCCCTCCACTTCGTTTACCTCAATGGATTTTTGACACTTTGAGAGCCATTTTTTAATTTAAAACGTGGGAGATTTACTTGTGTACTCCCGCTTTTTGCATGGGACGATCATACCAAGACCTATGACTGTTTATCAAGAATATACCATTTGGAAAAACAGTGGAAAATAGGAGTTAGAGGAAATGCCCTGTTATGGCTTGAATCCTACTCAACAGAGAGGAAGCAGAGAGTTGATATCAAGAAAGAAGGAATAAGAGCAAAATCATCAGTAGTGCAATCAGAACATGGAGTGCCACAAGGAAGTGTATTGAGTCCAATTTTGTTTGTCCTATTCATAAGCAATTTATACAATATTCTTCAGCAAGATTTAACATCAATAATAAGTTTTGTATATGGAACAAATGTATTAATTAGGGGCAAAGCAGGTCCAGCCATTAACAACGAAGTCTTTAACATCTATAGTCTCATCAAAGAGTGGTTAGAAAAAAACAAACTCATTATTAATGAAAGCAAAACAACAGCAGTATAGTTCTCCGAAGAAAGAAATAGAAAAAAAAACTTAGCCAACTAGACATTGATAGTGGCTTAGTAGGAAGTTGAATACGGTTGTTTCGGTATGAGAATTTTAATTAATTATGTTGGAGAAGGTTGCATCAAATGTGTATACTTTGCAAATTGAGAGTCATAGATCGGTACGGTACGGTATTATATTTTGGGGTGCAGAGACCAATGTAAGTGAAATATTTCTGATTCAAAACAGGAAATTGAAAAACATATTTAAAATAAAATATCGTGACTCATGTCGTGGTGGCTTTAAAAAAAATGGCATATAAAAAGTATTTGGTATTTAGTTTTTGGAATACTCAAAATTTTGTTCGAAAATAGATTTATATTTAATTCGGAGGCGAGTGATAGATGCTCTGTGAGATCTTCATTATCCTGTACACCATCTTAGTATGACAGAGAAACATCCACAATATATACTTTTTAATTATCTGCCTCAACGAATGAAGGTTTTTGGATCTTACAGAGTGTATGTCCAAAGCATCAGACAGTTTTTGTTGGGTTGGGAGCCATATTCATTGAACGAATATTTCAACAGATACTATAAAAATTGATTCATCCATGTTTGACGTCCCTATTTTGCAGTTGCACTGGTGCAAGAACGGCGGGATTTCCTTAGAATTTGTGGATATGTGATACTTTTAGGATTTCGATGTTTCTGCAATAATTAGTTCGAAGGAGATTTATATATAAAATAGGAACAGTGAATTCGTAGTTTTATAGTGAAAAGAGCGACGTGAAGGTAGAACATTTTTTGAACTTTGGGGTTCATATTTTTCAAACTAAGACAAATCACCACCTGTTGGTTTCATTAATATTGTACAGAAAGAGTCAATAAATACAATGACACTAAAATCTGGTCGATATCTGGTCACCGTAATTCGATATTTACCGTATTGTTTCGTGTATATCCCTCCCTTTATAGCGAAAGTTAAAAGCAACGCCATTTTAATGACCAAGAGCATCAATATCAATGTTTCATTGTGAACCTTTCACCCCTCATGACAATACAAACTTTAAAACCTTAAAACGCCATTAATAAACATGTCGATCCGTTCATTATTTCCATAAATGAGCCATTCGTCTCAATCGAAATGCTATTAATCAAAATCGTACCTCGACCAGCGCCCCGAAAACACGATGCTTCGCGGTGAACAAACAGGATATATCTATTTTTCAGGACGTTATAGGTGCAGTATATTCTGTCAGAAGGCGACGTATATTTTATATGGCCGTTAGTGGAGCTCTTTCACGCGAAAAGTGGATGCAATTCATCACCAAATGATTATTCAAAGCATGCAACTCGACGAACAGTGCTTCATCATGGTTTTAGAACCATCTATGTATCATTTTGTCGACTTTGAAATCGTGTGTGCTGTAATACTTTTTGTATTCTTCTCTTTCCTATAGCATCGAGTTTGAGCTTTTCTGGATGCTCAATCTTTTGATCGTTACATCAATTAGGCTCTCTGACTATCATTCAGAAACGATACTTCGATGTATAAAATGTTAATATATCGTGCATATATCTAACTTTGAAGCTAAAGCCAAAAGCAATGCTGTTTTGAAGACTAAAGAGTTCCATATCACTGTTTCATTATCAACCTATTATCTCTTCAAAAAACAAATTTTAAAACCTTGAAACGCTATTGGTATACATGTTCATCCTTTCATTATTCCCATTAAAGCTATTCGTCTCAATCGGAAGGCTATTAATCAAAATCGTATCTCGACCAGCGCCCCGAAAACTCGATGCAGTATATTTTGTCAGAAGGCGACGTATATTTTATATGGCCGTTAGTGGATCTCTTTTACGCGAAAAGTGGATGCAATTCGCCACCAAATGATTATTCAAAGCATGCTATACTCGACGAACAGTGCTCCATCATGGTTTCAGAAACATCTGCGTATTATTTGTCGATTTTGAAATCGTGTGTAGTGTATTCTTTTTTCGATTCTTCTTTCTCTCATAGCATTGAGTTAAAGCTTTTCTTGATGCTGATTCTTCTGATCATCGTATCACTTGAATAGGTTTGCTGATAAGATGTAGATAAGATGTACTGCTTCAGGCTCACTGACTATAATTCAGAAACGATACTTCCATGTTTAAAATGTTAATATATCGTGGACATGCCTAACTTCAAAGCTAAAGCCAAAAGCACTGTTGTTTTGAAGACCAAAGAGTTCCATAGCATTATCAACCTATTATCTCTTGAAAATACAAATTTTAAAACCTCAAAACGCTATTGATAAACATGTTCATCCTTTCATTATTCCCATTAATGAGCTATTCGTCTCAATCGAAATGCTATTAATCGAAATCGTACCTCGACCCGAAAACACGATGCTTCGCGCTGAACAAACAGGCTATATCTATTTTTCAGGACGTTATAGGCAAGGTTTAGTTAGTCTATGGTTATAGGTGCAGTATATCCTGTCAGAAGGCGACGTATATCTATAGCCGTTTGTAGAGCGTTTACACGCGAAAAGTGGATGCAATTCGCCACCAAATGATTATTTAATGCACGCTACTCGACGAAAAACACAATGTGATAAATAATTTATGTGAGTGAATTGCGCGACGATACATTTTTGAAGGGTTTTGCTGTTATTTTTCTGCGTCATTTCGCTCCGGCTGGCAAGGTTGAGTGTTTTGTGTCTTCGAAATTTGATGAAGGTTAGTGGAGAGCGTTTTGTTCTTGTTGCGGGGTGAATAAGAGTTGGGGTTAGAAATGACAGAAAGCATTTTGCCAGTGAAATCCTATTTTTAGGTTGATACAGAGATGAACTGACGAGTAGAGTTAGTAAGATATTCCAATATAGTGGAAAAATTCTTCTTCTGCTTCATTGAATACTGAATATTCTATATTTTTTTCGATATATTAGACCATTTTTGACACTCATTGAAATGCGGTAAATTAAAATAAGAAATCGAAGTGTTTCAGGATTATTTCTTCAAATGGTCTGTTTAGTTAGAAATGAATTTGTTCCATACTTTACGGACACAGTGAAGACATAGTTTTGATAGTTGACGTGAAATTCTTTATTATGAAAAATATATTGAAATATTATTTGGACTTTTTTCGTTTCATTTTAGATTCTTTCATTCAACTTTTCGGTCACCACTTGCCAGCCGTCGACAAGGAAAACACTCTAGATCTTCTTCTTTCAAAAAAGCAATTTTCAAAAAGTTCCAAGTCTTGTTTTTCCTGACAAAGGATGGCGAATGCATCAAGAATAATTCAAGTATATGTATACTTGAATTATTCTTGATGATAGTAATTTTAAACATTTTTAAGACAATGCTTATAACATGTTATGTAAAATCAATTGATTCTGATTCAATAATTCATACTCCATCAACTCAACATTTCTCCAATCTCACAATGCGCTCTACCCTGAACTTGTGTAGTTTGGTGCAAGCAGGTTATTCTGAGGCAATGCGAAAAAATTCGACAGTGCTCTCCTTACTTCATAAGATCATTCATTGATTCCACATTTTATAAGGTGAAATAACTGAAAACTGCATTCAAAATATCTGAAACAGCTTTTTCATTTATCGAAATTTCCACATGTTCACCATGTTTTTGGCTACTTTTCTCAGAAGTGTCAAGTTTGATAGCTTTTTAGCAACTCCTGGTGACCTAATTGTGGGAGGTTCACATTCATTTGCGAAGCAGAACTTTTATGCAAGAAAATTTTTCCGAAATAATCAATTGTGCAGAGAAGTGCCCTTTGGTGAGGACTTTCTAGAAAACCCTGTATAATTCGATAGAGCAAAATCCCCTGGCGTCTTTGAATTTTTCAGAAGTAAAATACAACATCGGCAGCTAATATATCATTCTGTAATGTATAATTTCATATACTTCTTCGTTGACATATAAAAAATGGATTATGCTCGTAAAGACGATAAACTCCTGAAATTGTTTCTCCTGAATATTTGAAACACCTAACTGCCGATACAATCCGATACCACAGCTACGTTCCGGTGTGCGCTCGTACAGTTTTTATTCAGCGCAGCTCTCAAAAGAAGCCCCATTGTACACGATGCCGACAGAATATCTAAGCAGCAGTTATCAAACTCAGAAAATAACAATTTCACGTGAAACTTGAGCGCTTCGTTAACCGCAGAATTCGTGCCATTGTGTCAGCTCTTCAGCATCTCCAGGCAACGATTCCACACCGGTTTTAAGAACAATACCTACATAAGGATCGGTACGGGTATAATAGACCCTGCAGGCACAACCGGCTGAAATAGAATAATTGCTCTCCTGAAATACTGGTTTCAACAAATTATTGTTGGGAAGTGTACATGTGCGGAGGAGGAACGAAATACTAAATCAGGACCAATTTGTTTCCAGATTCTGGAAAGCGAAATGCTTCAACGATATTCTGCAAGATTTATAAAGTGAGGTATGCATTTTAGTATGCTCTCGATTGAGGAAGTAGTGGTCCTTTTTCCGCTTTGAGGTTAAAATAACACTGCTGAGGGTTATACAACCTCCTACAATTTTTCAATACTTATGATGGCCAACTCCAGTTATTCAATTCGAGCTACTCTGAACTCGAGTATACTGAACTCGAGTCAACTCGATGATTTGAGTAAGTCTGTCGATAATAGAGATATTTGTTCACTCTTGTTCGTATGGAAAAAACATGCTATACTTTTGCCCTAATGTCTGTGAGCAACTATCGAGAAGAGGTAATAGACCGTGGAGGCACAACCGGCTGAAATAGAATAATTGCTCTCCTGAAATACTGGTTTCAACAAATTATTGTTGGGAAGTTTACATGTGCGGAGGAGGAACGAAATACTAAATCAGGACCAATTTGTTTCCAGATTCTGGGAAGCGAAATGCTTCAACGATATTCTGCAAGATTCATAAAGTGGGGTATACATCGTAGTATGCTCTCGATAGAAGAAGTAGTGGTCCTTTTTTCGCTCTGAGGTTCAAATAACACTGCTGAGGGTAATACAACGTTCTACAACTTTTCAATACTTATGATGGTTAACTCGAGTTATTCAGTTCGGGTTACTCTGAACTCCAGTGTATTGAACTCGAGTCAACTCGATTATTTAAGAAAGTCTGTAGATACTAGAAATATTTTTCTGCTCTTGTTCTTATGGGAAAAACATGCTTTACTTTTGCCTAAATGCCTGTGAGAAACTGTCGAGTAGAGATAATAGATTCTGCAGGCACAACCGGCTAAAATAGAAATAGAATTGCTCTCCTGAAATACTGGTTTCAACAAATTATGGTTAGGAAGTTTACATATGCTGAGAAGGGACAAAATATAAAAACAAGACAAATTTGTTTCCAGATTCTGGGAAGCGAAATGCTTCAACGATATTCTGCAAGATTGATAAAGTGAGGTATGCATCGTAGTATGCTCTCGATTGAGGAAGTAGTGGTCCTTTTTCCGCTTTGAGGTTGAAATAACACTGCTGAGGGTTATACAACCTCCTACAATTTTTCAATACTTATGATGGCCAACTCGAGTTATTCAATTCGAGCTACTCTGAACTCGAGTATACTGAACTCGAGTCAACTCGATGATTTGAGAAAGTCTGTCGATAATAGAGATATTTGTTCACTCTTGTTCGTATGGAAAAAACATGCTATACTTTTGCCCTAATGTCTGTGAGCAACTATCGAGAAGAGGTAATAGACCGTGGAGGCACAACCGGCTGAAATAGAATAATTGCTCTCCTGAAATACTGGTTTCAACAAATTATTGTTGGGAAGTTTACATTTGCGGAGGAGGAACGAAATACTAAATCAGGACCGATTTGTTTCCAGATTCTGGGAAGCGAAATGTTTCAACGATATTCTGCAAGATTCATAAAGTGGGGTATACATTGTAGTATGCTCTCGATAGAAGAAGTAGTGGTCCTTTTTTCGCTTTGAGGTTCAAATAACACTGCTGAGGGTAATACAACGTCCTACAACTTTTCAATACTTATGATGGCCAACTCGAGTTTTTCAATTCGAGTTACTCTGAACTCGAGTCGACTCGATGATTTCAGATAGTGTGTCGATACAGGAGATCTTTTTTGCTCTTGTTCTTATGGGAAAAACATGCTATACTTTTGCCCAAATGTCTGTGAGAAACTGTCGAGTAGAGGTAATAGACCCTTCAGGCACAACCGGCTGAAATAGAATAATTGTTCTCCTGAAATACTGGTTTCAACAAATTATTGTTGGGAAGTTTACATTTGCGGAGGAGGAACGAAATACTAAATCAGGACCAATTTGTTTCTAGATTTTAGGAAGCAAATGCTTCAACGATATTCTGCAAGATTGATACAAAAGGTATGCATCGAAGCATGCTCTCAATTGAGGAAGTACTGGTCCTTTTCCTGCTTTGAGGTTCAAAAACACTGCTGAGGGTAACACAACCTCCTACAACTTTTCAATACTTCTGATGGCCAACTCCAGTTGTTAAATTCGAGCTACTCTGAACTCGAGTCAACTCGATGATTTCAGATAGTCTGTCGATACTACAATTACATGCTATTGTTTTGCCCAAATGTCTGTGAGAAAGTGTCGACTAGGGTAATAGACCCTTCAGACGCAACCGGCTGGAATAGAATAATTGCTCTTCTGAAATACTGGTTTCAACAAATTAATGTTGGGAAGTTTACATGTGCGGAGAAGGTACGAAATACTAAATCAGAACAAATTGGTTTCCAGATTCCGGGAAGCGAAATGCTTCGACGATATTCTGCAATATGATAAAGTGAGGTATGCATCGTAGGATGCTCCGATTGAGCAAATAGTGGTCCTATTTCCGCTTTTAGGTTCTAATAACACTCCTGAGGGTAATACAACCTCCTACAACGTTTCATTACTTTTGATGGCCAACTCGAGTTATTCAATTCGAGCTACTCTGAACTCGAGTATACGGAACTCGAGTCAACTCGATGATTTGGGATAGTATGTTGTTACTTGAGATATTTTTTTGTTTTTATGGAAACACATGTTATAGTTTTGCCAAATGTCTGTGAGAAACTGTCGAGTAGAAGAAATAGACCCTCCAGGCATAACTGGCTGAAATAGAATAATTGCTCTCCTGAAATACTGGGTGCAACAAATTATTAATGGGAAGTTTATATGGGGAGGTACGAAATACTCAGGACAAATTTGTTTTCAGATTCTGGAAAACGAATGCTTCAACGATTATCTGCAAGATTGACAAAGTGAGGTATGCCTCGTAGCATGCTTTCGATTAAGGCAGTAGCGATACTTATCTTAAGTTGAGGTGAAAATTCAGACTGCCAAGAGTACTACAACTT
The DNA here is from genome assembly GCA_013421045.1 of Propylea japonica. Taxonomy (NCBI): domain Eukaryota; kingdom Metazoa; phylum Arthropoda; class Insecta; order Coleoptera; family Coccinellidae; genus Propylea; species Propylea japonica. The sequence goes on along the minus strand of CM024246.1, from coordinate 24,842,765 downwards.
CATTCAACTTTTTTAGACTAACGATGGCCAACTCGAGTTGTTCAGTTCAAATGCATATAGCTGTGACTTCGAAGTAAGAAAGTTAAGTATATATGATGAAGAGTATGCAAGAAAAGGAGAAATGCATAGTTTCATTCAGCAACTTGTTCAGTTTTCAAAAAAGGCACATTTCTGAACTACAGATTTTTTTTAGAATTGAGATGCAACTATAATTTTCTTTCAGTTGGACCTGAATTCTCCAGGAAGCTGGTACTCGCATGTCGCTTGTGTGGAAGTAGAAAAACGTGTGTATCGGATAACATAAAAATACATGTGGTGGTTTGTTATGACCACTCAAAAAAAACCTGCAAAATTTACTATAAACTCAATATCTCGATAAAGAAACTAGTAAGACCCTGGGACATATTTTATTCATTGTTGGCGTATTTCCGTTTACTAATGAAAATTTAGTGATCTCCCATTTCATATTATGACCTACAAAACGCAGTCTATTGCCCTGACAAGGGTATTTAGGAGTAACATATCTTTCACATTAGACACACCCAACTGGAACAGAATATCGCTTCTATTTAAGGCAAACATTACTTACCAGTCCTAACAAATTGTGGAGGAATTAACATGTAGGAAGGAGGATCGAAAGCCCAAATCAGGATCTATTTGAAACCGTATCCAGGGAGACAATACGTAGACGCAGTTTTGCAGGACAGGAGATCCTAATGACCTCTGCTTGTTGTCCTCGTATGTTCAGCCTTTGGGGGTAAGGGGGTGCATATAAATTGTGGTGAATTTTCCGCTAGAATTGCATGTAGGTCGAAGGAGATTTGTTTCGATAAATGGGATAACATTCATTCTGCTTTATCGGTACTGGAGTTCGACGAGGCCCTGGAGGGATGCTCTTCTTTGGTTCTTTACAAAAAGGCAACATATTTTATACTTCGACTGTTTTAGATCCAGATAGGGTGAGAGGTTCAGTAGACACCCTGATAGTGATTGACACTGTGCATATATATACTGATGTAATAAACTATTGGTGCTATCAAAGGTTTTTTCATTTGTCTCTACCTATTTCAGATTGTTTTATTTGTATTTGTGTCAAGTTCAATTTCCTCAGATTATCATTCTGAAAACAGCATCATTAGATATTTGGTGTGAGATTTTGCAGTAGTGTTAATAAGTGTATATGTTAGAGTTCACTTAAGGATAGCGACTGCATACTATTGCGTATATGTTCCGATTTTTTTTATGTTTTCTATTCGTTGAAAGTTTTCTATTGTTTGGAAGGTTCCAAAGATTATTTAATTGATATAAGTGAACCTTTCAATGATTAATACATTGAGTTCAAAACATATGTCGATAACTGTGTCAATAATATTACATCTAACAGTGATTGACATAAGCTTTAGCCTTGTTATATAAATCTTTGAAGGGTTTACTTACATCAATTAAAATTTCCTTGGAACCTTCCAACCAATAAAAAACTTCTTACTAATATGAAACAGAAAGAAATAGGAAAATATACCCTGAAATATGGGGCACAGATCAAAAAGTCTTTCTTCTGGGTGCATCTACCATACCACAGAAGGGTTCTGAACTAGCAAGTAGCGTTTGTTCTCCATTGCTGCATCGTGTTTAGCCTCATCGTTCCTTTATTTCTAAATAAACAGGAACCAAGACTAAAGAGACTTTTTTTGTGCCTACTGCATTGAGTTTTTTTCGGAACTCCCATATTATCTTTGACATAAGAGTTCAGTAATTTTAGCCGCTTAAGAATGGGTCACATCGTCACACCCTTATCGTTTTTTTTTAAGTTTCTATTTTTGCATCTCTCGATTGCAAGCATTTCTGCTTGAAACACACTGGAATAAAAGCTTAATGATTGCATACAGTACAAACTTAAATTGCTCAAGTTGGGCATTTTCTCATAGCACCATTGATACAAACACAGATCTGCTTGTACCTTGTTGAGTATTTTCCTCGTCCTTGTCTGCTCTGACTTAGCAAACTGAACAACTACTCCACTTCTCCTATGGAATCAAATAGTTCATATCTTCATATAATAATATACCCAAATGAATAACCTAACAGTAATTCCGACTAAACCATTTCATTACTCTTCGTCGAGTATCATTATCTCCCTCCAAACTGTTATCTCTTTAACGACAGATTCGCCTGCTAAACTACAGTAAAAAACCCACGCCAAAACTCCAGACAGACGTTACCAATCAATAAGCGTACTCGAGGTGACGTTTGCTTCTAATTTGAGAAATGAATAATTAAAATAGGTAGGTTTGCTGATAAAATGATATTGTTCAGAGACTACCAGACTCACTAAATTTTAATTCTCTCATTACTTGTACGTTACTGAGATATTCTGAGGGACCTCATAGGTCACTCTATTGAATACTAGTGGTTAGATGTAAGCGAGTGAGATCTGTGAGTGCTTCAGTAGGGCATGTTCTTACAACTTCGTAAAATAAACACAGGCAAGCCTCTGTACACGTATTTTCCTCTTGCTTGTTTACCCTGCCTTAGCAAACCAGACTACTTCCATACGAAACAAGAATTCTCCTCTGGAATCATATAGATCATAATACAATGTGCAAAAAAATTAATGCACATTCTGAAAATCTCAATTTAAATGGAAGTCTCTACATTGACATTATGACTTATTTATTATGTTCTCTCAGGAAGGTTTTGAACGGAACAAGACACATTAAATGGAAGAAAAATTCAGGATTTCACCGAATCTTATGTAAAAGAAGAGAAATAAAAAATTTCCAAATACTGGAATGCTGATAAGTGATTTAATTCTTGGTATTTCCACCCTTGCGTTAATTACAGCTCGGCAACGACGGTTCATACTCAAAATGAGTGATCTTAAAATGTTCTGATTTAATCCTTCTCAGATTTCTCTGAGTTTGATTCCTAAGTCATTAAGAGTAGCTGGATGATTTTCTGAACTTTTCAGCTTTCTATTGAGGTTGTCCCAAACCTGCTCAATTGAATTGAGATCTGGACTTCTTGCTGGCCATTCCATTCGAGAGAACCAACCTCTTCAAGGTACTCCTGGACAATGTGCGCACGATAAGGTCTGGCATTATCGTTCATAAAAATGAAATTTTCACCAGTGTATGGGGCAAATGGCACTACATTCTCTTCAAAATTTTCCTTTTATACCTATCAGCATTCATAGCTTCATTATCAACGACCACTAGGTCTGTGCGAGCAGTCAGAGATATTCCACCCAATACCATAATAGATCCTCCCCCGAAACCAGTAGTATTCAGGAAATTGCACTGAGCATATCTTTCATGTGGGAGTCTGTATACGAGGGAACGTCGATCACAATGGTAGAGGCAGAATCTGTGGAGAGAACTTTTTCCCAATCAGCCTCTTCCCAATGGACATGCTCTCTCGCAAAATCCAAACGCGCTCTACGATGGGCTGGGGTAAAAGCTGGGCCTCTTGTCACGACACGAGGCCTTAAATCATATTCTCTGAGGCGATTTCATATTGACTGAATGCTAATTTGCCCTTCATGAGTTTGCTTAAGCTGATTTTGAAGGAGGCGAGCGGTTGCAAACCGTTGTCTCAACGAAGAAACTCTCGAGTAACGTTCTTGAATGGCAGTTGTTACCCGTGGTCTACCTGTCCTGGTCATTCATATCTGTCTCCCTGAATCGCTGCAACATTCTGGACACACTTGTATGGGAAACTCCAAACCTTTCTGCAATTCTTATGTATGTCTACCCTTCTTCTCGCAAAACTACCGCTTGGGCACATTCCTCTTGCATGCATAATTCTTATAAAAATAATTATCATTGAGAACACCTTCAGTAGTAGAATAAATTGGAGATTTCCATAATGTGTATTATTTTTTTTGCGCAGTGTATCTGCATACAATAACACACCTGAATGAATAACCTAACAGTAATTCCGAGTAAACCATTTTATTACTCTTAGTCGACCATCATCGTTTCCTCCAAACTATTATCTCTTAAACTCCTGAGAAACTGCGGTAGAAAACCCACGCCGAAACTTTAGACAGAAGTTACCAATCAATAAGCTCTCGAGGTAACGTATGCTCCTAATTTTGGAAATGAATAATTAAAATTTAAGGCCCGGCCATTTTATGGACGGCATTACAAATCTAACCCGTCATGGCGGGATGTAATCCGAGTAACCCGCTTTTAATGAACGAAAATTATGCTGCGAAGCACGGCCCATTAACACCACGTGCTACGTAGGGTCTAATTGGTTTTTTGTTTCGTCGTTTTACATGGACATCAACTTAGCTAATTAGTATTATTTGGGGTTTATCTAATGTCGTCACTCGTTGAGGTGTGGTGGGTCCCTAACAACCAGAGATAATAAGCTTATGACGAACTTGAAGCGTTAAGGGCCGCTACGTAACAAAGTTTCAAGGGAAATACTTTATTTGATTCTGTGTTTTCCCCGTATTGAATTGGGAAAAACTCGGATAGATGCCTCACTTTTGAAAAATATGATTTTAAATGAGTAATTTTTATGAATATGCGTAGCCCCATTATTTGTCTTGAAATACTGAGACTTTTCTTTGACATAGCATTTTCAAATTTCACAAAAATTTGATTTTTGCGGAACCCTTTCTTTGGAGATAAAAGCCTACAAGTTTGGATAGTTGCCTTACCATCACACAGAAAAAAATATCCCAGTATCTGTGGAGGATAGTTGCCCTTCATACTGTATGAACCACAAATCCAACTAACTCCAATGTGATTTTCTATACCAAAAACAGTAACTTCATCTACGAAACATGGGACGAATTAACAACAATTGTTCATTTTTAAATGATTTTCAAAAGCATATATTAAACGAAAGGTTAAATTCTTCTTTTCCTACATAGAGCATTATTTCACATATTCATGATAAATAAATAAAATTTTAAGTCTCAACAAAAATAATCTTTCAAAATTGAAACAACACAATGAAACGAAGATCAGATAAGAAGATAAGGTTTTAAGTTCTCCGCATCTAGGACAAAAACTAATCGATGAAATTCCTAATTTTCGATTTATTTCGTTGATTCTTTCAGTTATTTATCTATCTCATCGAAATCTGCTTCCAGTTGCTCTGTTGTCCACGAACGTAGTCGTGCTTGTATTCCTTCCTCTATTTTCTTGTCATCGTTCCGTGGTTCTGCTACTATAAATGAAATTTATAAATCAGTACACAAATATAAAAGGACACAAAAAATATTTCTAAACAAATTAACATTTTGACCATAAATGGGTAAAGAATGTATGGGGGGATAGATGACCTCAGGGGCACTTATACCTCGAAAAATCAGGGCAACTATCCTTTTCGATAGGGGTAGATGCCCATTAATTTTTGTATGAATTTAGAAGAAAACAGCAACTATGTACACTAAACAATACACATTATTGACGTGATAAAAAAAATAACTGAATATATTACCATTTCCAAAGTTATACAGCGGCAAATACTTACCTCTAAAACTTTGGCTTGTTTGTCAAGTTCGGTGCGGAGATGATCGCACACGCTAGGGAAAAACGACCTCACTTTACAATAACCTTTACAAAACTAAGGTCCAGGGTGACTTTAGCACCTACTTATAAAATCAGTTTTCTGTTTCGGAAGTTGATAAGAGCGATGGATTCGAAATAACAGCTGATCTTCATCCACGATCGCCGGGACTGATTCGGACCGATCGGACTTTCAGTTTCAGCTAAGTTCATTCGCATAAGAGCGAAAATAATGCCGCGGAGCCAGGCCTTCGACACGTGATCTACAGCTTGAATTTTGAGTGGTTCCCTCACCGTTCATTTGGAGAAGTTTGACATGTTACATTATAACGAATCTCGACTCGTGGAGACGAGCGGTTTGCCTGCTATCCGTTGCTTATAATGTATGAATGTTTTAGTTTAGATCACTGTGTAATAAACATATATTTATTACTTTGAGATTTTGATTGTATATCGAATGATTGAAATAATACAGATAATACAGAAATGTATTGAATTTAAATTTGATTAAAATGCGTCGTAATAAGGGGAGGCCCGACCTCCTCTGCTTCCTCTGAACAGCCGCCACTGATGAAATCCGTTTGTTCACATTCAGCTCCCAGCAAACCACATTGAAAAGCCAATCGAGACATATATTTGGACTCCCCTATATGCATGCTAGATGGGAAACACAGAAAACACATCTTACATTGACAGCCAATTCCTTACATCTCGCCAAGTCAATCAGCTCCATCTACGCCAGATGTCAATTCCTTACCGATATTGAACACACCAAGATAAACTATCAGGAATAATTTAGTAACCAGGAACCCAGCTTCCGTTACCTTCGATAATATTTATGTGGCACCTGTCTCACCTTATGACTGAATTATCGATTCAAACTGACAATTGATACAGCAACGATGGCCCGTTATACGGAAACAGTATAACATCCCGCCCTTGATTATGCGACGAGATAAGGAATTGGGGTGAGAAGGGATTGTGGTAACTGATGATATTAATTTGGGATATAGGTGGCGGATCGTTGCAATAAGTTGGTGTTAGGAAAGGGGAGGGTTGGATTTCTGATTTTAATACGACCGAAGTACTGATTAGATTCCAGGAGCTTCTATTTGTCACGGAATGCTTTTCCTTGGGAGCAAGGAAAGAATGCCTTGGGTTAGAAACTTGTAGGACTGAGGAATTAGCCCCGTTAAAGCCTTCACAGATATTGGACTTTATCAGATCTCTGGACCTGGAAGGCGAGCTGTAAAGGTTGTGGTGAGGACAGCTCTGTGAAGGGACACAATAGACCTTGAGGTCGCAGTGAACTGTAACCCCTTTTATAACTAACTAACTAACTAACTACGGAAGTTAATGTATTCATATTTGAATTTATCTCGTTATTTCATTACACATCTGATTATGAAGGCTGATTAAGTTAGTAGTACTTGAGTAATTGGTTTCACCTAATTCTTCTTCCTTTTTCACAACTTATAAATAAAATATAAATAATCAAACGATAAACAACTTTCCCGATGGAACTGAGTCGCTATTGTCAAACCGTTTTAAGTCCATCATAACTTTGTAAACCGAATCGTATATCTCGTAAAAAAGGTACATTGTTACACTGTGGTAAAGCCATTCTTATTAGTATTCTGCCCAGCTCCATATCGAGGTGATAGCAGGGCTACTTTTTAAGGTCTTCTTGCCTTCGATTTTGAGAAATGCAACTGTTCCTTTTTGATGCTGATTGAGACTACCCGTCTATTAACCTAATAAAATGACTGCTGCTATGCTGCTATGGATACCGTTCGATTCGTTCGAGTATAACTCGCGATATAAAGGACTTCGCTTGCAGATGTTACTATGGCTCGACCAGGCAACGCTGCTGGTTTCCAGGAAAAGTGCCACTATGCGCCTTACTGTGGTCCGTGAGAAACTCGAACGTTGCTCAATCTATTTATTCGACAAAGCTTCTTAATGTATGGTTACAATTCTTGTCATGTCAAACTGAGGAATTGGATATCGATTAAAATATAATCCGGGAGGATTATGCATTCCTGAAAACTTTTTAGGTTTTCACACTCAGTCTCTGAAACAGAAATAATTGAAACATTTGATTAAGATGAAGTGCTCCTGCGAAAATGTTTGCAATAATTTGTCAGGAGCAAAAAATCGTTGCCTAACAGTAAAAATAAAAAAAGAAATAAATGAAAAGGATAATGTAACATTTCGGTCTCTATATCAGACACCTTCTTCTGACAAACTTCGGAATTGTGTTTTTTTCTTATTTGCAGTTTAATCGACTTTGAAGGTTGTCACAATTTTTTTTCAGTTTAGTAAAACAGTAACAGTTAACAGTAGTTAAGCAACAATTTTTTCAAAATCTAAATGCACCTGATAAATGAATGCAAAGGTTTTCGCAGGAGCACTATATCTCAATAAATTTTTTTTATGTTTTCTGTTTCAACATTGTCTGCTGGTTTACTGTTTTTATTCAAGCGATAAGATAATGAATAAGCAGAGGTTTAATACATAGCATCGCCATGAATACAAAATAATGAAAGTAGAGAATAATAATTATCGATCGAAATCTACCAATATTAAACTCATACTTCGGAGCTAATCTCGTCCTCGTTCAAGACAAAATGCAAGGAAGTGGTATCAAACAGGGCACCTAAGGATGACCATTTCGTCTTAATAAGGACTCATCAGCACAGGATAACTCTGAAAGATATAAGGTATTTCTTGAAACTTAATACGAAATGGCACCTTTTTTCAGGTATAAATGTACCGAAGACGCAATCTCTTCAATATTAGTTGATTTCGATCGATTCATATTATTCTCTGCTTTCATTATTTTTGTAGTCATGGCGATGTTAAGCATTGAACCTCTGCTTATTACTACTGTATCAACTGACGTTACCCTGAGCGCTCCGCGTCGTGGACTGAAGACGTGAAATTTGCAGACTACAAGTGCGCTTTGGTCAATGCGGCAGATGGTAAACATCTCGCTACTTCGTTCAAGGTTCATGCTATAGAATGAGGTTCTTCGTATGGAACTAGAGATGGCGTCTTCGGTATATTTATACCTGAAAGAAGGTGCCATTTCGTTTTAAGTTCCAAGAAATACCTTGCTCTATTTGATACCATTTCCTTGCATTTTGCCTTGAACCAGAGCGAGATAAGCTCCGAAGTATGAGTTTAATAATGGTTGATTTCGATCGATTATTATTATTCTCTACTTTCATTATTTTTATAATAAATAAGGTTCAATACACAAAAATGGTCACGTTATATTCAAGTGGTGAGTTGATTGAATATGCCAAGACTTTTGACCATGTGTCTATATGTAGGTACACTACCAGATCATACTTCATCTAGGTTCTGAGTTTGGTGGCATTATTGCATATTGGAAATAACTATTTCAACTATTGTGCTATCTCGCATTTCGTATGACCTTTTCGGATCAATTTCCACTGAACCTAATGGATGTTCATATTCAAAATTCGAAAACGAAATTGTCACTCAGAAATTCAGATTTATGATCCAGTATATCCATTGTTAATACTTTGGTTCTAGCGAACTGTACGTGATTTGTTTTCAATTCCGTTATATGTTATACGTATTTATTTGCATTGTTTAGTCAAAGTGAACTTGAAAGAGTATCCAATTAGAGCGCTTTTGCAAACACTATATTTGAATTTATATCATGGTTCAGCTAACATGTGCGCGAATATTGAAATAATTCAATCGATATTGCCAAATAACAATGCTATTTCCATTAATTCATAACAATTGGGGAGCGAACGGCTGATGTCGATTCGAAATGGTAAATTCTCAATAGAGATTCACCTGATAAAAATTCTCGATTTAAAATGAAAACGTAATGGAATAATCGTTAAAATGTTCTGTGATTGCTTTCGAATATTGTTACGTATTAATCATTCCACGAAATGACCTAAATTTAAAACTTCGCGTGTTGGTATTACCTACGTTTTGGGTGAAGACATTGAAAAGTGTATGAAGAGTTATCCTGACAAAAAGGTAAATAATGCGACCAAAGATTATTTATAGAGTAAAGAAAAATAAGAAACGGCCTTGCATTCTAACTAGTAGTAGTAGTACGTAATTAGTACTAAAAAACGACTACAATTTTTAGTTTATATTTGACCAAGAGATGGCACTGCAGATGAATTGGCATATAAAATCTGTAAAATTTGATAAGAAATTATATGAAAACACAGTAATAAGAATTAACGTGGAATTCGTTTCTCCTTAAGGATGCTTGATTTTTATATTTTAAATCCATGCTTTTCAATAAAATTCGGTATTTTATGTGTAGGTATATTTTTATTACGAATTTATAGAAGATATCGCAGAAAAATTAGGGTATTATCGTAAGGTTTAAACATGGAATAAATATAAACATACTTGGTGCGTCTGTTCAATTATAGGTTTTGCCTCAGCTTCGTTTTTTCACCATCAATGTTGGAATTGACCGAAATCTTGGACTTTTCTTGTATAGTCGCTTTAACCATTCCATTTTCCGTGCAGATGTCTTCAGATCAATACTATCAAATTTCGACCATAAAAAATCTCATCTCTCGATAGCGCTATCCATTCACCGTTACTGTTGCTCCAGCCTCATTTTCGAAAAAGTTAGGTTCAATGACTCCGCCGGACCATAAACCGCACCAAGCAGTCACACCGTCACACGTTGAGGATAGAGAGGCTTTTCAACAAAAACTCTTGGGTTTTCCGAACCCCAGATGCGACAATTTTGCTTGTTGACGAAGCCACCGAGGTGGAAATGGGCCTCATCGCTCAAGATGATTTTTCGATGAAACTCCGGATCATTTTCATGCATTTCAACTACCCAATCAGCAATGACACGACGTGTTGATGATCGGCCGGCTTGAGTTCTTGAGTTAACTAAACTTTATAAGCCTTAAGACCCAAATCTTTATGCAGAATACGGTGGAATGACGTTTGTGAAATGCTCAATTCCAAATAACGAAGAAGAATGGACAAATTTGGGTTTTCTTCAACACTTTCGGCTACAGCAGCAATAATCTCGGCTGTGCGACGTGCACGGGTTTTATTCTTCCCATTTCGAATTTGTCCCAACAGCTCGAATTTTGCACCAATTTCTTTATTGCGGTCCGACAAGCTGCTTCACGACGACCCAAAATATTTGAGTATTACGAACCGTCTCTGCCAAATTTTCACCATTTTTATAGTGAATTTTGATCATTTCAATGCGTTCTTGAAGCGTGTATAGTTCCATTTTTATTAATGGCGTAGTTTCTACTCGTCAAATGTCAAAAAGTTGTTTTGGCAACTCAGGCATCGACAACAGAGAAACCACCCTATACTTCTCAAAGACTCACCCTGTATACGGGAGAAGTTTTGTGCCCTAAACACACAAAAACGAAGTTCATCCACATGCCTTCTAATCTCTTCGAAATCGTCACATATCTCAACCCTAATCTATACTGTATTTAGCTCCCCTAAGCCCCCTATTCTGCAGCAGCAGATTATTCTAAAGTGCTTAATACAACGTGCTTCGAATTCATTCAGATACTTGCATGCATAAGGGCGGAATCGAATCAAACCCCTCTGGTTATGATCTTGAACCACTTAATTTTCCTGGGGTAATGAAGATTTCTGAGAAATTGATGATTCTCTTCTTCAGGACTACAATAACGGCAAAAAACAAACACACCAAGCTTACTTGAAGGAATAATTCGTGGATACAACCACGAAGGAGTTCTTAATTGATAATTTTCGTGCTGACAAGAATTTCCAGATAGTTTTTTTATGGCTTTATGAAAATTCAGCTATTGAAATTGCTTTCGTTTCGTTTTTTTTTGGTGCCAACCAAGATGAGTTTATCTACATCTTAATATACAGGGTATTTCATCCATAGTGCAATTAAATTTTGTTTATCAATTCTGAGTAATTTGAAGTTCGAAAGGTCCTTCAGACCGTTGTCCACAAGTGCTTTATTTTCTGAGAAGGGGATCAAGATAAGAACATATTGGGCAGGAAGACCTCAGTCGTTAGCCCTTTGAATAGTTTCAATAAAGTCATTTTCTCTCTCTCTAAGAACATACGAGAATATCGTGCATTTTAAAAAATGAAAACAATACGTAGGTATATGTGTAAAGGTGGAATCGAATCAAACCACTCTGGTGATGATCTTAAATCGCTTAATTTTTCTGAGGTAATGAAGATTTCTGAGAAATTGACGATGGAATTTCAGGATTGCAATGATGGCAAAAAGCAAACACACCTAGCTTACTGGAAGGAATAATTCGTTGAGACAATCACGAAGTTCTTAATCGATAATTTTCGTGCTGACGAAAATGTTACAGATGGTTTTTATGCCCTCATGGAAATATTCTAGTCCAAGAGCCCGTAAACCCCAGACCTTCGTTATTTTATAAAAGCTGAAAACGCATGCTCCCAACACAGGTAAGAACAATTGACCATTATGAAGTTTGGATTACCCTGGCTTTGGCAAGTAAACGGTATTAAAGGTTTATAAAATACTGATCTAAATTCGTCAAATAATAAAGTGTGATTTTTTGGTATTACCTCCAGAATATCATGAAAAATCACATCATTAATTGCCAGACACTTAATATCGTGGCAACCCCTTGCCAGACACCCTTAATGTTCATTAAATTATATGTAATTCTACTTACGTTATAGTTTAAAAGCTGGTTTCGTTATATAATACTTTAATAATTAGATCATTTTTCCTCATAAGCCAGATAGCTCGCACCTGCAGCTAAACTACATGCTTGTCTGGCAAAGGGTTGGAACTATCAAAAATGTCTGACTAATGAGGAAACATTATTTAATTATTACACAAGTGTTATATACAAAAATCAGTTTTTATACTATAACGTTAGTAGAATTACATATAATTTAATGAACAATAAGGATCTCTGGCAATTAATGACTTGACTTTTTATAATATTCTGAAGGTAATACCAAAAAATCACACTTTATTATTTGACGAATTTAGATCAGTATTTTACACCCCTTTAATACAGTTTACCTTCCAAAGCCAGGGTAACCCAATCTTCATAATGGTCCATCGTTCTTACCTGTGTTGGGAGCATGCGTAGACAAGTTTTCAGCTTTGATAAAATAACGAAGGTCTGGGGTTCACGGGCTCTTGCTCTATTCGATATTTTCAAGGTTATTTCAGTATAGGACCTTTAAACAACCAAGATACATTTTTCTTCATCCCAGTATACACAGTATTTCATTTAGAGTGCAATCAATTTCTGGTCATCAATTCTCAGTAATTTAGAGTTGGGAAGATCCTTCAAACTTTCGTCCATAAGTGCTTCGTATTCTAAAAAGGGAATCATGATTAGAAACATATTTATCGTGCATTGCAACAAGACAGAATGTGCATGCGTAATGGTGGAATTGAATCAAATCCCTCTGGTTATGATCTTGAACCGCTTAATTCTCCGGGGGTATTGAAGATTTCTGAGAAATTGATGAAAAAAGAGAACAAAGCTTACATACTTGAAGGAAGAGTTGAGACAACCACGAAGGAGTTCTTAATTGATTATTTTCGTGCTGAAAAAATTTCTGGATGGTTTTTTATGCCTTCTGAAAATACGATATTCACAAGGTTATCTCAGTATCGGATTCTTAATAATGGAAAATCTCCCGAGAAGTTCAGCTATTGCAATGTCCTCAAATATGCCTTATTTTCGGCTCATGTTTATATGAGTTTTTCTCTTTCAGTTAAGCTGGTAAATCTCCTTTTTGCTTATGATGACGTTATTCTGATAAATATATTGATATTATTTTGTAAAATACAGGGTCTTTATAAATGATTGTAACAGCGCAGTTGGCTTTGGATTGAAGAATACCAATATCTAACCTATCAGAGCATAGCATGATCACAGAATTCTGTGGTTTGCATAATCCAAAGCCGACTGCGCTGTTACAGTCATTTATAGAAACCCTGTATAACGATACTATTGGTATTATAATCATTGTGTTATACTAGAAATTTAGTTCATCGTCTTTCTAATTAGTCCCTAAAGTTTTCACTATGTATGACATGGTACATATAATTTTTTACAGTTTCACACAAGAAAGAAGTTTTTCCTACTTGTAAAACAGGTGGACAAGAAACAGGCTTTGTTCAACTGTGAAAACCTTACTGAGTTAAGGTCAACACACCTAGGAAATCCAACACCTTCTATTCCTATGGTGAGAGGGACCACTCCTGGCAGGCTCGCGACATTTCTGTCTTCGTGTCTGAGGAGCTGAGTCTCTGTAGAATGATGCGGGTGAACAATGGGCCACTAGGCCTCAGTTCGGCCGGTAAGGCACCGCACAGAGAAGAAGAACAGGCTTTGCAGAGATTTTCGTCTTGACTGGGTTATGTCCGAATAATCTCGCTAACGTTAATGTCCCAAAAAGAATTAAGACTTCTAGAAAATTAATTAATCTCTTCTACTGCAACGTAGACATAGTTGAAACGGCGAAAAGTAAGCAAACAGCAGACTGCGACTAAGGAATATTTCATCGCGTTTCCGACAGACGCTAGCCCTAGAAAAGTCGTCAATTAATTATATCCTCGCTGAGGAACGATTTTTTTTCGGTTGGGCCACTACGGCTTTCGCCTTTGATTCTACACCGAAAGTAATTAAAACCTTTTTTCGATACTCCGGAGCGTTCCACTCGCTGACTGATTTTTTGCATAGGTTTACAATTTTTGAGATCCCAAGGGAAATTAATGGGGATTGGTGATTCCCGCTGCACACTCGAAAGCGCAGTATCAGTAGTTTCAATGGAAAATAGTTCTCTATACGGGATACTTTCGGGGAGTATCTCATATAGAAAGTGCGAACCGCAACCTGTATATGGACGATATGGAAAGCTGATATTTTTTTCACTCAATGAATTTCTGTATATCACCTGAACATAATGCTACCAGTTTGCAATAGGCAGAAGACCATCAATACTGACTCTCATTGGAGGTACTTTATTCAGACGAGCCACAAAGGGTCGTATAGAAAGGGTTTGCAGGGATCCAGGCTGACTACAGCAACTCAGTTCCGCCTGGTTCATTATTTGATTATCATTATGGAAAGGTGTATTGGACGAGGAAGAATTTGCTGAAATCAAATCTGTTTTAATATTCGAAAACCCCACTAAAAACTAAACTGAGACGTATACTTAAAATTTTCACGCAGACAGTTTTACTGCACAAAATTTCAACGTAAAAATTAAGTTTTCAAGAACTTGGATAGCCGAAAGTGGTTTGAAGTGACTTTCAATAAAGAATTATCAACAATATTGAATAAATTATTATTTCAACATTACTTTGTAATTCATTTTCACATTGGTTTTTCTTCTTATAGCTGTATATCATTCCAGTGTTTATTTTTGAGTAACTCTCTCGTCGTTTTTTATTACTTCACAAATTTTCAACATAAACGTGAAGTTTTTAAGAATTTGGTTTGCTGGAAGTGATACAAAGTAACTTTTACTGATAAATCTATGGGTTATTCATTGAGAGCATAGTCATTTTTTGTGTGTAAAGCCCCAACGTATCATGCAATAACCACCTTGAAATCCAGGTCCGGGTTGACAAAAATTATGAATCGTTTGGATCCTCGAAACAACACCCTGTACATTAGAATTTTGAAAATGATATTGAAGAATTATTTCAACATAACTCTGTAATTCATTTTCACATTGGTTTTATTTATTGAGAATTGAGTTGGATTACATAGGTTGATATCGTATATTTTGAAACAATTATGAAGAAAAAAACATAGTAATAAAATAATTAGAAAAATTACTGAAAAAACTGCTCGAAATATCCTTCATTTTGATCTGAACATTTTCTCGCTCATTTAAAAATATCTCAAGCTGCTTGCCGAATCACATTGGAATTGTTATTAATTTTCTGGCTAGCCTCTTTTATTTTTCTGGTTAGCTGATCCCGAGTATTAATTTCAGAGGAATAAACTAACGATTTTATGTAACCCCAGACATAAAAATCAACGGGATTCAAATCAGGGGATCTTGAAGGCCAATTATGAGGGCCTTCCCGACAAATCCACGCCAGTTAAACGTGCAGGTAGAAAATAGGGTCCTAATATCTTATTGTCATAAAATCGCACAATACTTTGATTCAAACGATATATAATTTTTTGTTAACCCAAACCTGGATTTTTAAGGTAGTGATTGCATGATACGTTTGGGCTTTACATACAAAAAATGACTATTAATTAATAACTCATAGATTTATCACTGAAAGTTACTTTGAATCACTTCTAGCAAACCAAATTCTCAAAAACTTCAAGTTTACGTTGAATCGTGTGCAGTAAAACTGACTGCGCGAAAATTTGAAGTATACGTCATTCCGTCTCAGTTTAGTTTTTAGTGGTGTTTTCGAATATTAAAACAGATTTTCAAAATTCCGATGTACAGGGTGTTCTTTCGAGGGTTCAAACGATTCATAATTTTTTGTTAACCCTGACCTGGATTTTCGAGGCGGTTATTGCATGATACATTTGTTCCCTCAATTAGGTACTTATTTGCCAAACATGAAGAAAATATACCGGGTGGTTTGTTTGATACGGCCTCAGAAAGAAACGACTAAAATTCATAAAACATCCTGTATTTCGGCTACGGAGACAGTGAGACCCAATAAATGGCCAGAACCGCCTTGGTGGCACCTATGCACATGTGAAGTACTACCGTTTCTCAATGAAACACCCTGTAGAAGCTTCTGCCTCAGTACTTTGTTCGAATGCAAAATCAGGCATTCATGCAGAAAGGAATGGAATTTATTCTCGGCATAATGCTTAAAAAAACTTATGATAAACTTATGTCAAAATGACATGTTGTGAATGCATTGAACACAGTTAATCCGAAAGGGAGTCAGTTTGAAATACATTATCCCATTCGGCTTCAATAATATGCCCTGATCGATTTTTCGCTCAACGTCGGCATAACGTGATAATAATGATGGCACACCAGTTCTGGGAATTGAACACTGTACACTTCTCTCTGGAGACCTGGTCGAGTGACGTTCGAAATTCAATATTATGCTGGTTTATGAAAATCCGTCCGAAATTGTTATCTGGTCAGATAATACGTTTGCCACGTCATTTATTTTTGAATAAATTCTCATTTGTGATGTCCCAGAGTGAGTTCCTGGCAATATTGAATTTGGTACGTAGCTGCCGATGTCACTGTTTTTAACTGAATAACGTCCTGAATGGAAAATTCATGAGGAATATTAGTTTAACGTTATTGAATATGCATGGAACCTCCAGATTGACATGTGATTAGGTACTGCATGCTGAATATTTATTCCTGTCTTTGAAAGTCAGATAATGTCGTATTTGTGCTTTTGATCCTTGCAAAACAGCATGCTGTAGCAGTGCTTGAATGTCTACAAGTTTATTTGTACTATCGAATGATTTTAATTATCATTATTTATAAAGCTTCAATTCTTTAAGATTTTCGATGGATTAGTACAATGAAACATATAATTATAATTATAATTATACAAAAACCATTGATCTTTTGCGGGAAAAGTTGCCGGATCGTGTTATCTCTCGAATAGTTGATCACAATTGGCCACCGAGATCCTGTGATTTAACACCTTGCGACAAATTCCTCTGGGGCCACGTGAAAGAGGAGGTCTACGGGAGTAGTCCAGCTTCGATTCAAGACCTCAAAGATGGAATTCGTGAGGCTATCGAGCACATATGCTTCTTCTTCATAATGAAATTAACATCCAATCATTTATATTGAAAAATTGCCTTTTTCTTCGAATATCAAAATAACACTCTTATTGGAAAACCCTTCACAAATATCGATTTGTTTTCATCATTTAGTACAATTTTCAAAGTTTATTTTAAAACAGCTTCAAAGATGATATCTGGCAAACGGTGTCCTTTATTGTCAATACTTTGCACCAAACGAATTCGGAAATGTCGGATAGCTTAGTCCAGAATTTAGTTGGGTATGTTGGTGATGGCCAAACGAATGTTGTTCTTCAGAAGGCCGATGTCCTGATTTGAACATATGATTCTAAAACCTCATTAAAAATATTATAGGAGGTAATTGAACCAGAATAAACTGATCCTATCGCACATTTGATTACTTAAAATTGTAGCATCTCGAAAACTCAAATGGTAAATTTTAAATTACAGAATTTCCCTGTGAAACATTGCATATAGCGTAATGCTGAACAAACTTTCACCTTCGCATTCTTTCAAATTTACACCTTTTCGCTGCGGATTGGACTATTTTTTTCGGTACTGCTAAGCTTGACAGCTTCGAAGCAAATTCTAGTTAACAAGTTTTCTATTTATATAAAAAACTTTTAGGGTTTTCACTCCCAGTCTCTGAAAAAGAAATAATTAAAATATTTTCAATTAAGATGAAGTGCTCCTGCAAAAATCTTTGCACTTGTTTGTCAGGAGCAAATTGGTTTTGGAAAAATTTTTGCCTAACAGTAAAACTAAAAAAGGAAATAAATGAAAAGAATAATGTAACGTTTTGGTGTCTATATCAGACATCTTCTTCAGACAAACTTGTAAAATCTTCAGAATTGTGTGTTTTTCATTTGCAATTTTCGATTAGATTGCAAATCTTCATCTCAATTAAAATTTTTTTAATCATTTCTGTTTCAGAGACTGGTAGTGAAAACCTTAAAAGTTTATATTTCAAGTTTTCAATTGTTCACGATCAATTTTCAAGTAGAACTTTCCTGCAATAAATTTATTTCGAAAATGTCAATAGCACAGATAAGTTTCTCTTGATGCAGTCTTTCTGGGAAGCACTGAATAAAGTACGTATTTAGCTGCAACAACCATTGTTCACGGTTTCAGTTCTGCTTAATATCTAACCTCATTTTTTCAACACGCAACAATCAATCCACATGACATACACTCCCAAATGAACTGAACATTCATATATACCAATCAAGATATGAACTCTGATGGGAATTTCTACCTGGTTCACTTGTCCGTTGGAAAACATTGTTATTAAATATTGATTTCGTCTAGTTGTTTCACGTGGGGTAGTTTGTCAGCGAATTCCAAGAGGGTAGTTACTTGTTCTGAGGGCTCTCCTGGGAAGCGGTTTATAGCTACGGTGGGTATAACAATGGTTCTATCTCCGTCACCCTTTTTGTTGAGATTCCAATCTCACCTCACTCGACAGGTCCTTGCTGTTTCATATTTCGCTCTTTCGCAATTACTGTTCGTGAATGGGTATTGATATAGGGATGCGCAAAATAGTAGACAGTTGATATTTTGGTAGTTTGATCACAAAATTTTGCATAAGTGACGTATAAAAGTCGTGAGGTCAATTAGTTACAGTGGCAAAAAATGTAATTGCGAATATGTAATTAAATATTCCTTGGAACCTTCCAACCAATAGAAAACTTCTAACGAATATGAAACAGAACAAAATCGGAAAATTGACATTACTGCAAAATCTCGCGCCAAATATCTAATGATGCCGTTTTCAGAATGATGAGGACTCCTCAAATGGGAATAAAACATTCTGAAATATGGGGACACAGATGAAAAACCTAGAAAGCACAAATAGTTATTACATCGGTATTTATGTGAAGATCACTAATACTTTTTGTTATTTCTTAGTTTATATGGAATATATATACCTTCTTATTCCTCAATTATTTTTAGTATGATTGTCTCAAAGACTCATATAATAAAATGTATAAGTGAGAGAAAGTAGAATGATATCATTACCAAAATTGATGCAAAAGTGGGATGAAATTAAGTCAATGACTATCATACTGGGTGTCAATTACTATCGAAGTATGTCAATGACCATCAAATATCCAATTTAGACGAAATTGGTGTCTCCTCGAATATTCAATCCATATTTATTGAAAGTTTGTAGGTAATACCAATAGAAGTAGCAACATTCAACTTTAATTCAGTAATAATAACCATGGTGTTATGGTAAAATGAGGAACCGAATTCGCCTACTGAGAGTATCCATGCCCTTAAGGTGTAAATCACTATAGCTGTTACCCTACATGTGACATAATATGAATTAAGAGTTGTAACTTTACTCGCATTGCTTTTGAAGACTTTATTTTCGGTTGCCCAAATAGGGGAAATTAGGCAAAAAAATGGGCCATCGCATAAATGCATTGAAAGACGACGTTTACACGCTGTCAAAGCCGATCGATAATATTCAGTCTTATTTCAGGATGGATATTCAATTCCATAAAACTTTTTTTCTTTGTCATGGAGTCTATCGTGCTGTTAATTTTGAAGGATGAATCTGCATATAGGTTGATTCCACTATTAATGCTAAAATCTGTTATAATCCTCTCATTTATGATCTATCAGATAAGTAATTTTATCTGTTTCCTAACTGATTATTAATTTGATTTTTAATAAAATAGTCGTTATCTTGTTTTTGTGTATTTTTATTATTTCTATATCATCTTCTGGGTTTATTTGTTTATCATTTCTCCTCATGTCCGAATTTTCAGTTCTCTTCTGATAATATGTGGTAAGAATATAACAAAACAGAAATTTTTAATCCCTCACAAATTGGAATTTTATACTGAATACACTAATAATATAAAGGCCAAATTTTGCATCAAAGTTCGTACGTACCGGGTTTTTCATTATAATTTGACCCCCCCTTTAACTTTTTTACTGAGAGAGATAAAAAAAATGTTTCGTATAAAAGTTTCATGAAATCAACTTTTTTTTGATATGAGTTTAGAAACTGAAATATAAACAGGGTGACCAACATATGGATGGCAACTTCATTTTTTTAAATGGAACACCCTGTATCTTTTTCCATATTTGGTTAGCTCTTCTTCCTCTGATGTCGAATATGTAACGTTTGTTGGTCTATCTTTCTTAGCACATCAGAGTTTAAAAATTTCAATAACCATCTGGCATAGCGTTTTGAAGGATCGTGAATATTTAAGTGGCCAATTTGATCTTTGGATTGGTTATGGCGCACTCATTTTATGGCCACCAAATAGTCCCGATTTAACACCGTTGGACACGTTTTTATATCCGTTCCTGAAGGAAGAAAATTACTTCAGCAATAATGACAATCAATGAATGCGGAGAATAATATTAATGATATAAAATCAACCAATATCTATTAAACCCTTAATCGGAACTAATCCCGTCAACGCACAAAGAATAATGATAATATTGTAATGATTAGAACCAAATTTTGAAGCTTTAATTTCTGACATGAATCAGAGCCATAATAAGGCTAGATATCGAAAATAGTCTAAACAACTTGAGAAAACTATATGAACTATGTGTATTGGATAAAGGTGATCATTTTGAGCAATTTCTTTAGTTGATGTTATTTTTACCACTACTACCATAGTTTATCATTTTTCATTGGTTAAGTAATTGTTGAGTATTCATTCTAAAATTATACTTTTAAGTAGATTGTTTGGATATAAAGAATTTCGTGGGTATTTCACATATTTTTTCATTCGGTGTCATCATTTCAAAACTTTGAAACTCTGAAAATTGAAGAGACACATCCACATATGCATTAATATTCGAGATCAGGAGGAAATGGCCTATCAAAAAAAGGAAGAATATACAGGACAGGGTGTCCCATTTGAAAAAATATAGTTGCATTCAATGTTGTTCACTTCAGTTGATTTCGTGAAACTTTTATACGACACATTTTTTTGTATCTCCTTTAGTAACAAAGTTGAAGGGGGGGGGTCAAATTATAGTGAAAAACCCGGTACATATTCAATCAAATTGAACCTTTCATTTCATGAGAAATCAACCCCTAAATTTTTGGCAACTCTTCATAGAACAAAAAAATGGAACCAACTTCAATTATATTTTCATTAACAATGGTTTCGATTCAGTCATTGTTCAATTTCGACAGCTCCATTTTTTCAATAACGAGCATTCAATACAATATATATACCAATCAAACGCATTTCATTGTCACAATTTGTCAGTCCCTTTCGGCAAATGTATATTGAACAGCATGATTGTGTATTTCACCGTAAAATTCCACGTTCATTTCACCAAAAATATTCACACCTCTTATTGGAATCTGCAACGGTTTGTATCGGTAATTCGAATCCAGGAATAGGGATAATATTTTATTTATTTCAAATTAATACTTGTTACAATTGTACCGAAGATGTTATATTTCTGACCTTGTGTTACGTACAATTCTAAAATTGACAAAATGTGTAAGAATTTGCATTTCGGGATTCGAACAGAGAAACAATGCGGTTTTTGTATCATTTTCTTTAAAAAAGGCAATTGGCTTTTGTGGACCTAAAAAAAGGCTTCTCCAAAATACCCTGATTATGATTATTTTTGTCGAGAAGGGATGAAAATTTTTTTCATTCTGTTGACTGTATTTGGTACAAGTCAATGTTGACTTGAGATGTGCGTAGGAGTAGGAAAAAAGAATTGAGACGCCACCCGTCGCGGTGCTATCAAATTTTTTTTCTCCAGGAATATAGCTTTATCATTGCGTTATTTGAAAGACAATTCTAAATGTTCCTTCGGAAAACCATTTTTCTTGTATTCTGCAGCGTGTTTCATGTTAATTCTATTTCATTTATTTATTTATATATTGTGACAGTATGCCTTGATTCAGAAACATAGATATGGTTGTATTTCTTGAAATCGGAGACTCTTTGTAGCAAACCATTTTTCAATCATTGTACTCATATTATATTTAATAACAATAAACATTTTTTCAATAACAAACGAAACATGTCAAATCATATATTCTACAGGGTGGCCATTTGAAAACGAAACAGACGAGATTACAGACGAAATAAATTTTTTCGATAGAAATGCTCGGACAGGTCGATTTCTGTTTCGAGGGGGACAACTTAAGATGTAGGTTACGGACGCATAGCTCTTCAACCCTTGCTACTACAACCCTCACCCCTAATTTTTGAATAGGGAAGATGGGGTGAGTGATACCTCATTTGAAAGGTATTTTTATACTGATTTCAGCACAGTAATTGTTTTTTAATTTTATGCATTAGTTTTCGAAATATTCTTAACTAGGTATTTGAAAAAGAAGTGGTGTTTTCATGGCACTTGTAGTGTTTTTTTCGTGAAAAATCGACATTTTGAGCTTCAAAACAACCATGTTTATCTAAATGTCGTTGATTGAAGAATTCTGCGGTTCTATTCGCACATTGATTGTCTGCAAAAAAAAGTGAAATTATTTCCACCCGCTCTGCCATTGAATAAACTATGTCGCACAATGAATTAGAACACATACAAGTCTCGATTCAAAACTGAGAATAATTCACATGTCAAAGAACCAGTAAGCCAACTTAATGATCTGTTCGTAATAAATAAAAAATTATCGATTCTCATTTTTTTGAAAAAGATATGAATTCAATAATCAACAAAATAAAAACATTATTGAAGCCAACTGAGAAAACACTTCATTATTAAGTCGGAAATCCTTTCACGAATTGGGACTGGAATATTTCTATGGCATCATTAATGATTTGATTTTCTTACCTGGTAATCTGATTAGAGATCTGTACGTATTTGGACTTTTTGGAGATTTCTATCGATCAAGTGTTACCACATGTTATTGGAAATACTGCAAATTATATCGAAGTTAATTTAGATTGAGTTTCAGCAAGATTGAGATCCTTCGCAATACGCTTTGTTTGTGCGACATCTTGATTAAAGATTTCTATGTCAGTGGATTGGAGGAAGGAAGCCACAGTCATGGTTGTTTTGAAGATCAAAATGTCGATTTTTCACAAAAAAAACACTACAAGTGCCATGAAAACACCACTTCATTTTCAAATACTTAGTTAAGAATATTTCGAAAACTAATGCATAAAATGAAAAAACAATTACTGTGCTGAAATCAGTATAAAAATACCTTTCAAATGAGGTATCACTCACCCCATCTTCCCTATTCAAAAATTGGGGGTGAGGGTTGTAGTAGCAAGGGTTGAAGCGCTATGCGTCCGTAACCTACATCTTAAGTTGTCCCCCTCGAAACAGAAAT
The DNA here is from genome assembly GCA_013421045.1 of Propylea japonica. Lineage (NCBI taxonomy): Eukaryota > Metazoa > Arthropoda > Insecta > Coleoptera > Coccinellidae > Propylea > Propylea japonica. The sequence continues at coordinate 24,819,186 of CM024246.1, read as the reverse complement.
CGACCTGTCCGAGCATTTCTATCGAAAAAATTTATTTCGTCTGTAATCTCGTCTGTTTCGTTTTCAAATGGCCACCCTGTATATATACCGGCCATTTTATGATCCATACTTAGATTTTATCTAAGAAATTTTTTTGCTAATTACCACATGGTTTTAACTGTTGCTTCTTTAAACTCTGTACCATCCTTTTTCTCATATTTACAGCCCAATCTTCCAAAATAAATACCAATTCTTTTGGTGTCCTACTCCCATCTAATATATACTTTCTCTCATCACAAAACTCCTCAAATGCTCCCCATACAAATTTTTACTGCGAACGGTATTTATTGGTATGTTTAATTGTATGATTTCATTAATATTTTCGACAGTGTTGGAACCAAATCGAGGTGTTTTGAAATATCAAATATAGAAGTCAAAATCGAAATGCATCATAATGTATCCATGCATCCATTTCAGTGTATTCAGGCGCTGATTGGTTGTGTTCAATCAGATGACTTCGAATTGATTGATTTCATTGGGTTTTTAATAAGGCAAAAAATTTTCTTTCGAATGACACAATTAAAAAAGTGAGTTCTTGGAGAAAAAAGCACCGCGAAGCCTAGCGTCTTAATTATTTTCTACGACATTTATACACGTTGCAGTCAATATTGACTTGTACCAAATACCGTCAACAGAATAAAATATATTCATCTCTTTTCCAGAAAAATTAGGTAACCGAGATAAGTGAATCACCCTGTACAAGAGTTATTGACGCGTTTCATTATTCTTTGGAATAGAGCATAAGAAACTTGAAGGTCGCAGTGAAGCATTTCCAAATCCCAAATCTAAAATATTGGAAAATAATTCAATAGTACTGTAAATTTCCTGAATATATGGCCTATTACAAATGGGGTGCAACAATGTCCTAAATAGAAAAATACGATAGATCAGTCGTCGATATCTCAAAGTTAACATCGTCTAACTCCTCAAAAGACTCCTTTCGGCCGGAATATCCCTCAGTAAAACATGAATTCAATCAGAATTTCCCTAAATTAATTCAGCAGGTCCCGAGACCGTCCTGGCATTGATGCGGAAGATTATGATACTACAAGCCGTCTGGATCCAGCTGAATATATCTAAATTGGCCCGTGTCGGTCCTGAAATTGTAAGAGAAGCCTGCGTGATTCCATGGCTGGGAAAATCGCGAAAAATTAATCGAAATATTAACGAGAGTATTACGATTTCCTTCTGAATGGGAGGTAATGAAACATGAAATGAATTCGGGAAAAAATGGATTATGACGGTGGATGAAATTCACGCAGATTTTCATCTGAATTCACGTCCGTGTGAAATATGTTTCGAGTGAGCGCTTTTTGCTGAACGAGGGTGATGTTGCTACCTTTTGAATCCCTTCTTTCCAGCAGAAATGTACTTTTTTATGCAATAACACTCATTTGCACTCTACAGTTGAACCTAATCAAGAAAAAATAGTTTTATTTGCGATTATTGAAGAATCTACCCATTTTACGTCTGTTTGATCGTCCATAAGAATACCCATTATTCACTTGTGAATTTTTCGCTGCTGCCAAATGCGTTCCTTGATTCAGCTTTTATATTATATTGTAGGAACTGATGTTTCTTCAGTATTCTGAAGTTCAAGAACTGACAAATATGCATATACTTTTGCAATCGAGGACCAAATCTAATTTTATAACAATTAGATCAACTTTTCTGTCGACCTCGAATTAAAAAGTAATCTAAATGTGTACAAAATTGGTCATTAATGACCCATTTTAATGCTCAATTTATGGTATTTCAATGTGCAATCCTAATGGCAACCTTATACAAAGTATTCAACACATAGAGATAGAATAGAGAAAAGACGCTATGACACACAATTGTGTAGGGGAAAATGGAACCACTTGGCGGGGCTTAGTCGCGGACCAATATGACGGAAAGTTTAGGGTTGTATTAAGTCTCCAGTTTTTTTCTTTTTACAAATTTCACCCAAAAAATACGACGTGTTGGGTCTTTAGGAATCCTTTTCAAATGAGGTCAATTGAATATCAAATAAACAATTTTTCTTCAGGCAACAATATACACATATAAAAAGATATCAGATTACCAAGACAGACATGCAAAAATTTCGAATGCGGATCTGTTCACTCTCATCTTTACCTGTGAAATGTTATTCCTGTAATGTTCTTCTTATCTATCTCGTCCCTGCTTGAACGAAGCCATACAGCACACGATACCGTTTTATTATTGTTTATTAAGCACAAGAAATCTCAATTTAACTTGAAAAAGGTACAAAAATCACTAGTTTCAGAAGAAATTCAATGATTGTCAAAATTCGACGTATACTGGCAGTAATATGGCGGATCTGATACCACTTTTATTTCATTGATAGCAACTCTATACTATTCTATTTCTAAGATTCAGCACAACGAGAACTGCCAAAACTCTACTGGAACATAGAAACAATCAATAATTCATACACAATTGAGGTCGACGAAAAAATCTTGTAATCAACTCGGTTTTTAATCTAGATACTATTGGTCTCGAACTATTAACCTTGACCATTAGTCGCTAACAGGCTCAGGCGGGTCCTCTCTGCCGGGGCCCTCCGAGGATTGACTACTTAAATCTTCCTAGTGGGCAAAAGACGGGCTCAGAGGAAGAAAGCTTAAGACATCTCTTAGAGACGCATTTTCCTGGCTTCTCTGAGAATGTAGACACACAGGGTGTATGCCATCGACGGGCCTCATACGAGGACTGGAAGCTGGCTGCACGTGTAGTCACACATTCTCGACTTCGTTGGGCGATCAACGGTTTCGAGTCTTATAAAGCAGCTGGTGAGGATGGCATTGTTCCGGCTCTGCTATCCAAGGGGCTGGAAGTGCTGGCCTCCCCACTGCTTCACGTTCTCCGTGCGAGTCTGGCTCTAGGTCACATTCCATTGTCCTGGAGAAAGGTGAAGGTAATTTTCATACCCAAGCCTGGAAAACCATCGCATACAAAAGCGAATGACTTTCGACCAATTAGCCTCTCCTCGTTCTTAGTCAAGACACTGGAGAGATTGGTGGAATGATACATCAGGGACGATGCTTTAGTGGCTATACCACTGCACCCCTCCCAGCATGCGTATCAGCTGGGCAAATCAGTAGATTCTGCTCTTCACTCAGTGGTTAACTGTATTGAGGACGGAATACATAACAAGGAGTACACCCTAGCTGTATTTCTTGATATAGAAGGTGCCTTCAATAACACTGCGTTTGGTGTGATGCAATCTGCGTTGGCCAGACATGGTGTTCCGCCTACTCTTTGTCGGTGGACGGGGTCTCTGCTTGGTTCACGTAGCATCGTGGCTCGGCTGGGCGGCTCGACCATAGGGGGCTCGCCAGGAAGGGGATGTCCGCAGGGCGGTGTTCTGTCTCCGATACTGTGGAATCTCGTCCTGGATGAGCTCCTGGTGGAGTTAAGGAAGGCTGGGTTCGTTGTGGTGGCCTATGCGGACGACCTTGTTATATTAATCAGGGGTAAGGTGATCAGTGTCATTGGGGATCTGATGCAGAATGCTCTGCGACGGGTCGAACGATGGTGCTTGAAAAACGAGCTCTCGGTAAATCCTAGTAAGACAGAGATGGTTCTCTTTACTAGAAAGAGGGTGCCTAGCAACTTACGACTTCCCAGTCTGTTTGGAGTTGGGCTCACTCTATCCGAACAAGTTCGTTATCTCGGGGTGATATTGGACCGCAAACTTTTGTGGAACAAACACGTTGAGACTCAAACGAATAAAGCCAATGTAATATTCTGGTCCACTCGGAGGGTGCTGGGTAATGGATGGGGCTTCAAACCGCACATTATGCACTGGTTGTATACTGCCGTGGTGAGGCCTATCCTGACCTATGCCTCTGTGGTGTGGTGGCCTTCTATGGAGAGGGCCGTCAACCAGAACATTATGACTAAATGCCAGAGGAAAGCTTGTTTAAGTATTACAGGCGCTCTGAGGTCTACCCCTACAGCAGCGATGGAATGTCTGCTGGGTCTCCCTCCTTTGCACTTAGTTGTGAAGGAGGTGGCTATGAAGACAGCTCTAGGAATCTGGGAACGGGGACAATGGCGCGATGGAGGACTCTTCACTGGGCACGCGAGGGCCCTCAAAATGGTCAAGGATGCTCACGCTCCCCTTCTCCAGAGAGGTGACCGCGCGGGCACTAGGTTCTGCTTCGACGAACCCTACAGGGTAATTGTTCCCGACAGAGACCTATGGTCTTCATCAAACAGGCTTCTTAGTCCAGAAGGTCCCACCTGGTTCACTGATGGCTCTGTCACAGCAACAGGGTCTGGGGCCGGAATCGTGGGTCCTCACTTTAATCAGGCTATCCCTCTGGGGAAGGACTGTTCCATTGTACAGGCTGAGCTATTTGCGGTTCTTGCATGCGCACTGGAAAACATTCGCAGGGGATACTCTGGCCAGCACATTTATATATGTTGCGACAGCCAGGGAACTCTGAAATCTCTATCTGATGTTAGAGTTGACTCTCTTCTGGTAGAAGAATGCAGGAAAGCTCTGCGTGGGCTGGGCTCTGATAACTTTTTGAAAGTGGTCTGGTGTCCGGCTCATGCGGATATACCTGGTAACGTCAAGGCAGATGAACTGGCTAGGCGGGGAGCCGGATTAGCATTTGTTGGTCCGGAGCCTTCGCTGCCAATCTGTCGCACATCTGTCAGAAGTTTCTTCAGGAACTGGCTGAACAGGGAATTTTCCTCGGAATGGAGCGCAGGGGTGGGCCTGAGGTGGTCGAGGATTCCCATTGAGAGACCGTCCTCGCGATCTGAGGTCAATAGGCTTCTGCTGCTGGAGAGGAAACAACTCAGTCTGGTGACTGGTGCATTGACTGGTCACCTGTTTAACAAGCATTTGAAGAGAATGGGATTGACGAGCTGCTCCCTATGCCGGTGGTGCAGGAGTACTGATGAAACGGTTGAGCATATTTTGTTCAACTGTGAAAACCTTACTGAGTTAAGGTCAACACACCTAGGAAATCCAACACCTTCTATTCCTATGGTGAGAGGGACCACTCCTGGCAGGATCGCGACATTTCTGTCTTCGTGTCTGAGGAGCTGAGTCTCTGTAGAATGATGCGGGTGAACAATGGGCCACTCTAGGCCTCAGTTCGGCCGGTAAGGCACCGCACAGAGAAGATTAGTCGCTGTCACTAGTGTCACTAATAATCTAGTTGATTGAATAACTATTATCGGGCAAATCCAATACTGTATTTTTCGTGTTAGTGTACCCATTACTGATTGAAATCAGAACATAGTATGATTTGAATGATGTGTTGAGCAACCCAAATATGAATGTTAGCTCACTTCACACATGAAGGACCTAATAAAACTTCCCCAGCGCAAAAATGGAGTTTATAAAGAAGATTGGCCGAAAGTAATGGTAAATTTTATTTCTTAAAGTTTGGCATTGATCGGATTTTTGATTCGTAGACATTGAAAAATTAAAGAGACAAAGTTTGACTTCGTAACCGATCAACCGATTTGGCCTCTTTACAAAAACGTATGAACATATGGAATTCTCAATTTTATCGAAAAAATTTCAAGTCCCTTACTCCATTCACTAGGGAGAATGAATGACCATACATTTTTCGTTCTTATCGAACAGGTAAAATACGTTTTCAAATTTTCGAGTAAAATGACCCTAACGAAATTTCACACGTCATTATTCTCCATCGAAGTACCAAATATACAAAATAATCCGATATAGTTGGAAATTTCTCATGTCAATTATTTCGGAATTGCTGGACTGATTTGTCTAACGTAGTTTTAGTAATCCCCTCTACATAAATCGTTTTTTTGGGTAAATATAATACTGCTTCCTCTGTCGCATAGAGTATTCATTACTTATATGAAATCAGATCATGATATAATTAACATAATTTGTTGACCAACCCAAGTCCCAAATATGTACGTTAGGGCCGCTTCACACCTGAAGGACCTAATTAATTGTATCGTCCAGGGGAATCAGCGGAAATTAAGTAAACATCTCACATCCTTCGTCCTGACCGACTTACTGCCGTAACTAAGGCTACATCGCACACACTAGAACAGCTACTTTAATATTCTAATCCAGACAAGTTATTGCAGACATAGTAGAGCGTTTAACTATGGTTAGCTTGATCCAACGAGCAATTACTTTGTCAACATGTGGGCATAAACTTCGGGATTTACTGTTGTTTAATTTTGAGCGCGGCATCTACCGGCGTAAGTGTAAGACTCTCGGGAAGCGTTGGCTCGCATTAATGCTGCCCTGAAAACTTGCCAAACCGGAAGTGAAGTTCATTGAAAAGGGAAGGCCAAAGATGGTGGCGAATTTCGTTCTTATAGTTTGGCATCAATTGGATTCGCAATTTCGAAAATATTGAAAAATGCATAAGACAAAATTTGACTGGGAGTAATAGTCTAAGATCCAAACCTAAACGACCTTCACCGAGCTGATAAGAGAATGAAACTTAGTTTATAATTGAAATGGTTTATCAGAAAATATATTAAAAATGAAATGAGTTGTCAACAAAAATCCTGGACCGAATATTTTTTATTATTTTTCAAGAAATTTACATGGACAAGCTATTAGGTTGCCAGGTATAAACAGGTATGTAGATACTAGTTACTTTCACTTGTTTTGATAATAAAAAATGTATATCAGCATAAGCGCTGTTTTATATTACGAGCACGTTGATATAGGGTTGTCTGCAAAAAATTTGTTCCTAATAGAGGTTTGCGAATTTAAAAAATTTGAATTTCAACGCTTGTAAAAATGAGTGACAGAGAGATCCTAGGTAAGTATACTGTGTAATATACTCGAAAACTACCTATCGACATGCAATTATAATAAAAACATGTTCGAGAAAAGAAAGATCGGGCCATATAATCGTTACTCAGATTATATACAGGGTGTTTCACGAATGATTGTACAGGCTTTCAGGGCAGATACGGGACATTTTAGTGAGTCTAAATCAGTGTTAGAAATATGTCCTAACAATATTCGTAAATGAGATACAGGATGATTTATTTTTTTTACAGAAATTTCCAATTGGTATAACTCTTGACTGCCTGCATGGATCTTCATGAAATTTAAAACACCCTGTACATCAAATTTCCGAAAAGCAAAATTTTCCTCGGAATCTACAATAAATATTCTTTCCAACAAGCTTATTAAGATTAATGCCGCACTTCGCATAATCATATTACGAATCAGATATAGAATATAATTTTCTCAGTCCGGGCTCTAGCCATTATGTGCGAATATTTGCCTCTGGCCTATACCCATTCAGTGAAATTTTCATGAAGATCCATGCAAGTATTCGAGAGTTATGCCTAATGAAAATTCCTGTTGAAATACATGAAACATCTTGTATCTCTAAAACGAATATTGTTAGATCATATTTCTAACACTGATTCAGACTCACCATAATGTCCTGCATCTGCCCTGAAAGCCTGTACAATCATTCGTAAAACATCCTGTATATAATATAATAATAATAAGTAACGATTATACGGCTCGATCTGTTTTTTCTCATACATGTTTTTATTGTACTTGCAAGTCGAGAGGTAGTTTTCAAGGATATTTTTCAGTATACTTACCTCTGATCTCTCTGTCACTCATTGTAACAAGCGTTGAAATTTAAATTTTTCAAATTCGCAAACCCCTATTAGGACCAAATATTTTGCAGACAACCCTATATCAACGTGTTCGTAATGAAACAGCGCTTATGCTGATATAAATTAATATAAAATAATATAAAATATTATCATAACAAGTGAAAGTAAGATGTATCGACATACCTGTTTATACCTGGCAACCTAGTAGCTTGTCCAGGTAAACTTTTTAAAAAATAATGAAAAATAATCTGTCCAGTATTTTTTTTTGACAAACCATTTTTAATATATTTTCTGATATACTAAATTTATTATGAAATGAGTTTTATTCTACACTACTGGAAAAAATTTAAGGATCAAAAAAAATTCCAAATTTTTCGGCAATTTTCAACATGCCGTAACTTTGAGAGGAATGGTCGTACAAGAAATTTAAAAAGAGGAAATTGTAGCTCCAAGTGTCTAGTTTTGGATTATGACTTCAAAAATTTGAGTTTCAGTAGTTTTCGAGTACTGATAGAAAAATCAGCAACAAAAATATTCTCAAAATTTTACCACTTTTTTTTTCCTTGTCTACGAGCTTGGAAATTTTATTTTTGCATAATCGTTATAATGATAGGATACTTTGTTAATTCAGCTTTAATTTATTTCTTTATTGACCTCAATACGTTCACTTCTCGCTGAGATATCGGTCTTCAAATGGAAAAGGATCCATTTTTTATTCGTTATTAAATTAATAAAAATTTTATTTGTTAGTTTATTTTATTGTTCCTTTTTTGAAATTTATGTACTATCTGCAATTAAAATGTGGAAAAAGCTCGAGAAAATTCTTTTTTGCCTTTTTTGAAGATTATGAGCTCCTCAGAACAAAAAACGTGATCCTTATTTTTCCAAAAATTCAATCGAGTCAAACAAAAAAACAGCTCGCTGGATTGAGTTGACTCTTTGTAAGGTTTTTATCAACATATTGAACTGTGAAAGTCACACTCAACATTATTGGTTTCCTCAACATTTTCGATCCAGCGGTAGATTTTCCAAGAAACCACCAAAAGCCCTTTTTTTGTTAAATTTTTATATTGATGCGATATGAGAAAAAAAAATTTCTATGAATAAGCAATGGTTGTTCATTAATCGGAGTTCATTTAAGGTCTTGAAACCCTCCTTCAATTTTCTGTGCGATCATTGGTTGCTGAGAAATCGATAATCAAAGACAAATTGATCCTTTTCCATTTGAAGACCGATATCTCGGCGAGAAGTGGACGTATTGAGGTCAATGAAAAAATAAATTGAAGCTGAATTAACAGAGTATCCCATCATTATAACGATTATGCAAAAATAAAATTTCCACGCTCGTAGACAAGAAAAAAAAGTGGTAAAATTTTGAGAATTTTTTTGTTGCTGATTTTTCTATCATTACTCAAAAACCACTGAAACTTAAAATTTTTGAAGTTCTAATCCAAAAACTAGACACTAGGAGCTACAATCTCCTTTTTTTAAGTTCCTTGTACGACCATTCCTCTCAAAGTTACGGCATGTTGAAAATGACCGAAAAAATTGGAATTTTTTTTTGATCCTTTAATTTTTTCCAGTAGTGTATTACTACTACGGTTCGGATCTAATACTATAAGCTCAAATTCGATCGATCGATTTTGCCTCTTCACAAGAGCGTATGAACATATGGAAGTCTCCAATTCACTGGGAAAATTTCAAGTCCCTAACTCGCTTTACAAGGGATAACGAGTGAACAGAAATTTTTCAGTCCAGGTCACACAGGCTCTTTCACAAATTTCAAAATAGTTTTATTCTCACGAAATTGTGCACTTCATTATTCTTCATCAAGATAACGAACATCGAAATAATCCGATACTTACCAATTGGTTCAGAATTATTGAGCAAATAGTTGAAAAGTTCGAATGCGAATTATTTAGGAATTTTTATTTATTTGGCATAAGTAGATAGTTTTAGGAATGACCTCTAAATAATTACCTTTTGTTTGGAATATCCCAGTTTGTTTGCTTTGTCGTTGTGCATCCATTACTGGTTGGAATCAGAACATAATATAATTAACATAATCCGTTGATCAACTCAAATATGTACGTTAGACACCTTCACACCTCATAAATCGATCCTGGGGAATCAGCAGAATTCAAGTAAACATCTCACATCCTTCGTCCTAACCGACATACAGCAGTAACTAAAGGTACAGCTACTATAATATTCTAATAAACGCAAGTTATTGCGGACACAGTATAGCGTTTAACTATGGTTAGTTTGATCCAAGGAGCAATTACTTTGTCAACTTGTGGGCATAAACTTCGGGATTTACTGTTGTTTAATTTTGAGCGCGGCATCTACCGGCGTGAGAGTAAGACACTTGGGAAGCGTTGCCCTGCATTAATACTCCCCGGAAAACTTCCCCAAACCGGAAGTGGAGTTTATTAAAAAGGTAGGCCGAAGATGGTGGCGAATTTTAATTTTGAACGCACATTACTTTTATCTTCTTCTTTCTCATGAAGTTGTTTGCCCACCCTCAGAGAAGGCAATAAAAAGTCTTGTTTGAGTTCGGCGAGATGGCTAATTTAAACCGAATATTGTGGAGTAACGCCTGTGTCGACCTCGTTTTAGGTTCGAAAAATGAGGGTAGTTAACTTCTGTTTTATTTGAACGCAGGTCGTATTGTTGAAGGTGAGGAAGATTCCAGATTCATTTTCAGGCATTCCGTACTCAGGGGGGATTTCTGTGTTGATTATTATTTGGAAACCAATTATGGAATTGGCATTCTCATAATTTAAATAGTCTTGTTTTCTCAGTCATTCGTTGTTTCGAATACGAAACAGAACCTTCACTTTTAAATGAATCAACCTGAAAACTAGATTTGAACTCATCTAGTATAATAGTCTTCGAAGAATCTCATTTCGGTTGATATCACATATAATTATATTTTCCGTCGATCTCAAAATAAAAGATGATTTTATTGTGTACTGAATTGATCATTAATGACCCCTTTTAATGCTCAATTTATGCTTTTTTGAAGTGCAATCCTCATGGCAACCGCTCAAAATGTATTCAGAAGCACTACGAAAAATGTCAAAACTCTACTGGAACATAGATACCTATATGAAAATTTTATTATTTCGAATGTAAGTCTTGTGCAAAATGAAAATGTATTTCAATCAAGAAATCATAAACGATTCATATTGAGATCGTCGGATAAATCTTGTAATCAACTCGATTATTAAACAAGCGACTAATGGTCTCAAACTATTGAGAAATATGTTGACCATTAGTCGCTGTCTTAATAACCTAGTTGATTAAATAACTATTATCGCCAACCTCACAATAAGTGCTCTGTTGAACGTACACAAAATTGATTGATAATGAAGCAACATCAATGCATAATTTGAGCGCTCGTTGTACTACGAGTGCTTTATCGTCTTACCTAAATGTCTGTAATTTTTCAGTGTTGAGCCGAGAATGGCCTCAAACGATAGGATTCGATCCTCTCATGACGAATCAATGGTAAATTTTCGGTTCCCAGATGAGAATACGAAATATAACCACCCTTGTTATTCGCCGAAAACTGATTAACTTCGAATACACCTGTGTTCTCCCGAACAGGAACGGTTTTCTGCTGGTTTATCGTTTTCAATTAAACAATAAGATATTGGTCATTCGACACACAAAATTTTTCTCATGGTACATTCAACGAGTTTAGAATTGATCCGAGGGCCAATACTTTTGACGATATGTGTAGAATATTTCTAATTATAATGGGATTATAATGAGAAATATAGATGAAGAACAGAATGTAGATCTTCCTCTTCATAGGTACATCCAGCTCATTTTGAGAATAGTCATTTTTCCTAAACAGTTCCAACGAAGAACAGTATACAAACAGATATTTCAGAAAACAGAATGTTCCCGGCACATTCGCCATTTTGCATCAACCTCCCACTGTCCAATTTGCCAAAGAAAAATAATGAATGAGCACTCGTAATCAGCACCCACAGTTAAATGATGAGCGAGCTGTCTACACCAATGGAAATGGTAAATTCACTTCATCAAGAGAGTCAAATTGGATCTGATTCCTCGAAGTAAAGAAACGCAGGTGCGGTTTTTTTCATCCATTCATTATAATTTTGTCATGTCTTTATAGAAAGAATTGTAGTCACAACAGGGAAACAGATTTTTTTGAGGGCATTTGGATGAAGATCTTTTTATGTGTTGGTCCTAGTTCACGGAGAGTATAAAATGCTGGTTGGATGTTAATTGTTGAGTTTTTCATCGATGTTTTAATTTTTTGGATTCTCCTTTAACATAAAAAATTCATTATAGATAGTCTTTTGATTATTCTTTATTCATTCGATATTGTTGTGAATTTGTATCCGAATGAAATCATACCCAAGAGATATTCTCAAGAAGTTGATCATAATTTTTACTCGACTGACGATTTTTTTTTTGTGTTGCTACTTATTATTGGGACATCTTGTATATCTTGAGACTAGTTGATTTTTTCCGAGACTGTTCCAATAATGAACACTCTTACGACGAATATTTCAACCAAACCAATGTTTCTGGCGCATTCGCCATTTTGCTTCATCATTCGATTTCCGCAAAATTGTGAGAAAACATAATGAATTAACACTCGTAATTGACACCAACAGTGAAATGATGAGATCTCTCTCTACATCAATGGAAATGGTAGAATCGCTCCATCAAGGCAGATTTTCGAAGTAGTGAATCACCAGTGCGGTTTTTTCCTTTTTTGTGTGTAAATTTCTTAACTGTCGTATTTTTGCTGATAAATTCCACCATTACAATATTTTTTTGTCATGCCTATATAATAGGCATAGTAGTTATATAAGTGAATCTGAAGAACTATATTCGAGTTCATCAATTTTAGAAGCGTATGTCTTGATTCGGTATAGTTTTCATAAGAAAACAGAGAATTTTTTTTCGGGTAGCTCGTCATCATTGAGTCATCTTGTTCATTTCGAGAGATGTTATTTTTCATAGAAAGTTCCAATACAGAACACCATAAAACAAATATTCTAACCAAACCAAATGTTCCTGGCGCCTTCGCCATTTTGCTTCAGCATCCGATTTCGTCGAAATTGTGAGAAAACATAATGAATGAACACTCGTAATTGACAACAACAGTTAAATGATTAGATGACTTTCTACATCAATGAAAATGGTAAACTCGCTTCATCAAGGTGATTTCTTGAACTAGTGAATCGCTAATGTGGTTTTTTTCCTTTTTTTGTCTGTTAATTTCTTCACTGTCGGGATTTTTTCTGAAAATTTAACTATTTAAATATTTTATATTAGAAATAAAGTATCAATAACAGGAAAATACACCATAATATGTTATTATTTATTAATCTTAGGCTATCGATTTCGGAACATTCCCATTCCATCATCAGGCCAGCTGAATGTACACGATTTTATAATATTTTAATTTGCTATGATTGATTTATGTATTCGATATGGAATATTTAGGGTTGAGTTAAGAGTATGCAACTTACTATCGTATTGAAGTCTAAATGGATGGAATAGGAATGTTCCGAAATCGATAGCCTAAGATTAATAAATAATGAAAGTGTGTTTTCCTGTGATTGATACTTAATTGATCAAGAACATACTATGAGAGAATTTATAACTAGCATATTAGAAATATTTGTTAATCTGATAAATTATATTCGAGGTCATCAATTTTCGAAGCAGATGTCTTGATTCGGTATAGTTTTCATAAGAAGGAAGATAAATTTTTTTGGTAGCTCGTTATTATAGATATATCTTGTTCATCTTGAGAGAATTCTACTTTTCTAAGATAGTTCCAATAAAGAACACCATAACATAAATATTGTAACCAAACCAAATGCGCCTTCGCCATTTTGCTCCATCCTCAAATTCGTCAAAATTCCGAGGAAACATAATGAATGAACACTCGCAATTAACACCTACAGTAAAATGATGAGCTTGCTCTCTACATCGATGAAAATGGTAACTCGCTTCATCAAGACGGCCAAATTGGATCTGATTTTAATGTAAATACCTTGTTCTCATCAGTGAAACGTGCAGCGGCGGCGCTGTGAATCGGATTATGCCAATTTTTCAATCAGCGCCCCCAACACAAGTGCTGTGGGCATGCTGAATAGAATTCTGTCATTAGAGGTGCTTTGTGCGATTGATGAGATGAATGTAGATGTTTCGACAACATGCTGGGAGAGATAATATATATTTGCATGTGTGTGTACCGATGTTATATTGTAGTTTCGATAATTCGATTACATGTATAGACAATAGACAAAGGATTTGTCATTTCTAGACGTGATGGATTAGTTGTCAACATATTTGAATATCGTTTTCAATGAAAATGTTTTTCTCCGAATCTCAACATTCCTGGCAAAATTTTTTGTAGAAATAGTAAAGACTTCCTCACAACTATGCATTTCCTACTTTTCTCTTGATTTCATTGGCAAGTATTTCAATGCATATTGAATACCTCATTATCTCTTATCATTTTCCTTAGAGAACACAAGAAATTTTATAGGCGTCAAATTTGACGATTTAACTTAGATCCTTAGTAGAAATCAATGTACATTGCCCATACTGCATCTGAAACCTTATGTTGGGTTACCCAGGACAATCATTCAGAAAAAAAATTGAGGAAGGTCCTGAGCAAGTGCTTTTGAGCGTTCATTCATTGATGAAGTAATTATGCTATTACCTCAAAATTATGTATAAGACTTGAAATTCATGCTAAGTTCATGAGTGCCAAATCTCGGCACGATCGGAATTTTATTGTAAAAATTATTCAGAAAATAAAATTTAAGGAATCAATAGTTTAAAAAATTCTATTGTATGGTTCAGAAGATGCGATTCTCTTGAAATTTTGCATGAACATTTACTATATCAATTTCCATTCACAAGATAAATTTCACTCGAATCGGATATCTAGTGATGAAATAATAATAGTTCTGTTCAAACTATGACCACCAAATTTCACATAATTCTTATCAAAAGCATTTGGATGTGGCCGCTAAATTTTATCTTGAATGGTTTTGTTTTATCTGGATATTGACGAAAAAAATTTTGAATGGCCATTATGGAACACTCTGTACGATTTGGCTATTTAAGGGACGTGGAAAATGCCAGAGCTTCTAATTCCTCAATGTGACTAGGAAAGAATAGCTTTCTATTCTTTGCTCAGTAATTTATATATTTTATTTCTAAAAATTATGGAAAGAGAAAAGAATTTGGCTCAGTGTAAAATGTGTGGTTCCAAGAGCCGAGAAAATAATGTGAAACAACTTTTTCATAACTTTGTATGTATTCTTCTGCTTTATAGCTAAAGCCTTCTTTACTTCTTTCACATAGGTACTCAAAGATAATATTGAACATGCGAGGGCACATCAGAAATTATAAGAAAGATTGTACAGAAGCCAATAAATCCAAGCAAAGATTGAGACAATCAGTAAATAAACTGGAACTCAAGGAATAAACTCCCTACTTCTTCAACATAGGTACTCAAAAATAACATTGAACATGGAAGGGCACACCAGAAATTAAAAAAACTATTTTACAAAAGCCAATAAATGCAAGCAATCCGAAAATTAACTGGGACTGATAAAATAAAACCAAAATATTTGGTTATGTTATTGATACGACTGTCAGTTCAAATCCTAAACCTGAAGTGTTCGGGAACTTAGAACTCAGATCCGTCACGTGACTCAATGGATCGAGTTAGTAACCCTGAGTAAGTTTCCAAAAACGTCTTTTGTTGTCAACTATAGAACAACTTTCAGCCCTTATGAAATAACAAAGTTTTTCTCGTCTCAGAGTGTTGGATAAATTTATTTATTCATTTAAATCAGTAAATTACATCAATCAATTCAATTCAATTATAATGATATATAATATAGGATGTATAATTTTTTTTTTGTATATAATAAATATTGTTAAAATTTACTGAGCTGAAGGACCTAAGGTCGATGGCTCTTGCCTGTCGGACAATAAAGACTTATTCTCTCTCTACATCAATCGGTACAAAATCCCACGGAGATAAACATAGTTATCTGTTGGTGGGGCTGGTTACATAATTACATATATCTAACTTATATCTAAATATACCATTTTTTAATTATGCTTCTTTTATATTTAAAGTAACAACAGTTGCATAGTAACATTTATAATTTTCAGAGTGATGTTATCTACAATATCCTCAAAGTTAATAATTTTATATATTTATATAATAATTTTTAAATTGTTGATTGAGGTTTCTTGGACTTCTTTAGCACTAAGTTTTACCAGTAAATAGTTATTTACTTTTAATAAAATATATTGACTCCGACATATGTTTCGGCCTTATTAAAGAGCACAAGAAAACTAAACAACGAAAAATATAATAATTTTTATATAATATCTCCAATACAAAAAATATCGCTGATAATAAAATGATAATTAAACTCAAAATTTTCCATCTACACTGATAATGAATATTCTTTCCCATATTCAAAAGATGGGTGTTTTCAACCGCATTCGCAATTAGTAGCCGCAATTTAAACCCCGAATTCGAGTGGTCCTTGTAACGAGCGGCTATAAAACTGCATATCGGCTTTTATCTTGGTCCCAATTAAAAGTATCGGAGTCATTCCGGAACTCAAGTGCAGAACATCCATGCTGGAAATGCAAATGTTTTCGTTCATTCCAATCCTAATATTTGCTTTTAATTAAACTCTGACCTAGTTTCGACTTTCATGTCGATTGTCCTGGTTGAAAATATCGACGGAAATTTTTGAATGTGTTATTTGAGGAAAAATGATTTGTCCGCCAAAAAGTTAATTTTCCGATTGTCTCTAAATTTGTTTGCGTTTATTGCTTTTGTGAAATATTTCTTATAATTTCTGGTGTGCCCTACCATGTTGAATGTTATTTTTGAGTACCTATGTTAAAAAAGTAGAGAATTTATTTTCTCAGTTCCAGTTCGCTTACTGATTGTCTCTAGCTTTGCTCGGATTCATTGGCTTCTGTAAAATATTTCTGATAATTTCTGGTGTGCCCTCGCATGCTCAATTTTATCTTTGAGTACCTATGTTAAAGGAGTAAAGGAGGCTTTATAGCTTTAAAGCAGAAGGATATACATAAAAAGTTATGAAGAACTTGTTTTACATTATTTTCTCGGCTCATGGAACCACACATTTACACTGAGCCAATTCTCTTCTCTTTTCATAGTTTTTAGGGATAGATATATGGAATTACTGTGCAAAAAGCAGAACACTTATTTCTGCCTCTATCAAATACAAAATTGAACTGCAGTGCGCATGCGGTGTTGAAAAATACCTGCATTTTTGACTGATTTGTCTAATAAATTTGGAAAAAATCATTTAACGACTTAATTTGAATTTCTTTCTGTCTTCTGAATGACGAAAGATTTGAAAACAATACTATTGTGTAAAATGCAACAATATTCGTGCACTCTATAGATATTCAAACCTCTAAGGAATCGAAATCTTCATCCAAAACAATCAAACTTGTTGTTATTGATCAAGCCAGATAATCAAGATAAAAAGAATAACGTCTGTCTATCGTTTCTCAACGCGTTAACTCTCTAACTTCCAAAAGGAATCAGTCAAAAAACTAAAGTTTTCTGGCAGAACTAACTCAAATCCATCTAGGTTTGGGAATAACCAACATTTTAAAATTATTTTTTTTTGTTATTTGAATTTTATCTTCTGACATAAAATTGCCTTCTCGAATAATAACCTGCTTGAAAACAGTGGTATGTAATTTTCCATGCAAAAATGTGTATACATCTTCAAACTGAACGTGATGAAACAATCATTGTTAAAAGGCAAAATATTGTTGCTGGAATAATGTATATTTAAGTAAAAGTCTCGATCCTCCAATAGAGTAATTTGTTTCTTATATAAAACTGAATTTCATGAACTGATAACATTACTTTCCATTTCAGGTGAGTCAACCCAATAAAATTTGAATATCTGATGGATGTAAGGTGAGTGACTTTTCATGAATTCCGCCAAACTACTCTGAATAAATACAATGATAATATTATTCGAATTCATATTTTCTGAGTTCGTAGACTTTGATCTTACCGATTATATTTTTTGCCGTTCATTGCCTTGAAGCTCAGTCGAAAGAAGAAAGCAGAATTGTTTATTTTCACATAACGACCAGAGATTAGAGATATTTCTTATTCTCACTTTCATGTTATTTTGCGGAAGGGTACTTTTGATCACACAAAATATATATCTAACTAACGAAAGCACACAAAATATATTATAATAAAACGTACCGTTTATGACAATCTCTAATGTTTAGCTGAACTGAATTCAAGGATATATTTTTCTGTGATCCTTATATTATTCGATCATCATAATCTCCATTACATGACTAAAGGCAAATAGGAACTATATATAAGTTATAAATTCAACAGACATATAAAAACTGACCAAAATTCAACATACTGTTCAACAATCCGGAAAATTCATCCCAGCTTTCAAGAATTGATATCAAATTGAAGACTACTCTTTCTGTTCCCGATAATAAGACTCGTGAAACGAAAACATATTATATTTCAAAAGCTAAATAAGGATACCTCATTCCCAAATAAATTGATTGGGAATTGGAATTTGAGAAATATCCTTTCTCGCAGAATGTTTCCGTCGTGAGATGAAATCAGATCTGTATCAGTTCCCACTCAGATTGGAAATGAAATTTCATTACTGTTTTTCTTTGTGCATTTTGTTTCAGAAATTTGGTGAGAATATATTTCGGGCACCAATCTATGTTTTGGCCATTCAAATATTCAAAGATAATACTTTCTCAATGTTACCATTGATAGTTTATAGTTTCAAAAAGGGCTACAGTTCGCTGTTCTGACCACATCATTCTGATGTTACTGTTACTCGGTGTCCTAGCGATATTAAGTTCTCTTGAAAATTCCGGAAGACAAAACCAGCTGTTTACATATTTCCATAAAAAGTATTACAAAATTTGATGATGATTTATGACTTTTAGCCAATAATTTTAAGAACACGTTTTTCTCTGACGTTTATCGTATGTAAATTGCCAGTTCTCCAGTTTTGATATGTTCTTCATTTCAACATAAGTTGATATGCTGCCTTTACGCGGCTCATTACAAAATTCTATTGAAGCAAGAATGAAACTCATAGATGATGGCCAGTTGGTCGATTTCATTGGTCAGTTAATTTCAGTATTTACCAGCATCTTATAATCTGATGAAGATGATTTTACATCAAAAAACACTTTAAGTAAAGCATTATTTCAGCTACTTGACTGGTAAGGTCGGGCGGACACCGAAGTCGACAGACAGTCTCGACAAGGAGAGAGAAGATAAATGACGGAAAGAGTATGTCGAGTCTCAACGAAACAGTCGTTAAAAGCATTGTGGTGAAGCAAACCATCGCAAACCAAAGATGGTTCAAAAATTATACGGTATGCGATGGTTCCCCCTACCACAATGTTACGACTGCCTCGCCGATCCCTCTCTCTGTCTCGAATCTTTTCTCCATCTCATTTCTGCCACGATTTCGTCAAATTTCCCATAGCGGACTGATTTCCAGGAAAAATGACATTAAGTGGCCTCAATACAGCACTGATTCAACTCTTATGTACTTCTGTTTATGGAGTTATATTAAATCTTGCGTAAACTATATTCGATTGAATTAGTGCCGCGAACGCGAGGGTCTACACGTGCATGTTATTTTTTTAAAGAATGAAAGCAGAGAATAATATTAATGGATTAAAATCACCCAATATTAAACCCATACTTCGGAACTAATCCCGTCAACGCACAAAGAACATGCATGATGGTAATATCAAACAGAGCATCCATAGATAGCTATTTCGCCCTATTTGGGGCTCATCAGTATGGAGGAGCTTCGTCTGAAGGGCATTCTAGGTTCCTACTTCTGAGAATAATAGGAGCATAACGTCATTTCCTGGGATCCTTACGAACACTACCTCCGATGCATGAACCTTGAACGAAGTAGCAAGATGTTTATCCATTTTTCATCTTCTGTGCATTGACGGGATTAGTTCCGACGTATGGGTTAAATATTGGTTGATTTCAATCAACGTCTGGTTTATGACCATCAACCGAGCGTCCACATAGTTGGATTACCACCAGTTTGTATGAAAAATGGATAAACATCTCGCTACTTCGTTCAAGGCTTATGCATCAGAGGTATGTGTTCGTAAGGATCCCAGGAGATGGCGTCTTATGTCATTCTCAGAAATAGGTAACATTTCTTCAAATAAGGCAACCTAGAATGTTTTCAGACGGAGGTCTTTCACACTGAAGAGCCCCAAATAGGACGAAATTACTATGTATGGATGCTTTGTTTGATATTACCACCATGCATGTTCTTTGTGCGTTGACGGAATTTAATATTGGTTGATTTTAACCAATAAACATTATTCTCTCCTTTCATTGTTTATATTATTCCTGCGTTATTCTTAAACGCATGAATTCTCATTTCGGTTATTTTTAGAGAGCTCATCATTTCAAAATAAAAGCTATAGGTATTTTTCGAATTGTTTTCGCACCAGTTCGCCATTTTCTCCACATTTGGTCAGAGCGTCGAACAGAAAGAACAATGGGAACGAGTGTTCCCAGGTGAAGAGCGAGGACATTAATTGCTATTAGTAGTCCCCCTTTCTGGCAGCTTCCTTCCGAAATTGATAGCCCCAACCTAATCTTATTAACGTGATTTATAGCTGCCTTCAATTCGGCACCCGACTGAGCATCAACTATCAATGAATTTCGCGATTAAAATGTCAACCAATCCACAGACTTATCGCCCCCCCATAATTTCCGGGATGCAATAATAGACGATTTCCGGAGAGACCGGCTCCTACAAAAGCCATGATGAATGATGGAGATCCAAGACCTTTCGAGATATTGTCTATCAGGCAGGCCGGTTGCGTATTGGCGTTGCTTAAAGTCCGTTCACGAAAGTTTGAGCGCATAGTAGGCGTTTGTTTATTTATCTGAAGTTGGCAGTATTTGCTGTCATAACGTAAAATGAAGTCGACGTTGCCGAATGTACCCGCCTCGTCCGACGAGCTTGCTAGTTATAAGAGAACTCTATGCTATATTGACAACATTGCGTATCAATCTGACAAGAAAATAAACAACATAACCTAAAATTTTAATATACACAGTGGAACTTGCCAAACTTCCATGGCCAACTGACGGCTCAACCTTTCGTGAATGGACTATACGTTTGATTCTCAGACACCATTTTGTACACCAAATATGTTTTTCCATGACATGATGTGGTAGAGTGTTATGGCATTTATTTGACCCAAAAATGATTGATACCGCAGACATTAAATAAATAATTACAAAAATAAAATTTTATGGTTCTGATGATTTTGATGCACAAAATAAATTTTACTTGAATTGGTTATCCTGTTATGGAAATATGGAGATTCTTCTTTTCAATATTCCAATTGACTTTTCTATGGTTCTGTTGGTAATACGGCTACAAAATTTTGCATGAAAATTTGAATTTTCTGTTATGGAAATATAAAGATTTTTCATTCCAATATTCCAATTGAATTTTCTATGGTTCTCTTGAAACTATGGCCACAAAATTGTGCATGAACTTTCAGTGTGCATCAATCTTTATTCATAAAATAAATTTCATTGAATCGGAATTTTTTTCATGGAAATATGAAATTTTTTTTCAATATTCCAATTGAATTCTATGGTTCTTTTTACATTATGACCACAAAATTTTGCATGAACACGGACAGAATTGAATTTGACCACGAACTCGTCGTCAGAGAGTTTAACCCTATCGTTTGATACCATTTTCAGCTCAAAATTCGAAAATTACAGACATTTGGACAACGAGCGCTCAAAAATCTACATGGTCGAAGTTCCCGGAAGGCTAAGCTAGCCATAATGAAGCGAGTTCTACTAAGAATAATAACAGTGAAAGAAAAGAATGTAAATTAGGCAGAGTAATCAAATGATTGTGCTATACTATAGCAAATAGTAGTGGTGAATAATTTGGAATAGGATTGCATTTTTTATGTGGCAATCGTGAGGTGCTGAGAAATGAAAGTTTTTTGTTCGATTGATTCAAAAAAGACTGAAGTGATGATGTTCAAACATATTTTAGAAAATAATTCAAATCTCAATACTTGAACTCAATTGACGGTTTTGTCTTGTCAACTTATGAATCGATCTTTTTCCTCCAAATTCTCCTGCTAACGTTTTAAAATACGCATGCCGGCATAAGTGGATCTACAACAAAGGATTCACACTCTGTTTTTAACGTGGCCATTCTGGATGTGAAACACACGTATGATAAATGTTTCTTCGGAGAGACACTTGATTCCAGATTGATTGATCCTTCCATTAGCGAATTTTTCGTATAGCGCCAGGTTTTGTCGACAGAGGCAGGGGTAGGAAAAATGGGGGATGATTTGCAGTTTTTGAAGCGGAATTTTGGGGTTTGTTCGGACTAATTTCGTCGATTAACAATAATGTGATCAATAAATCATGAAATGTAAGCGATTACAGCATATAGCGAACGAATAGGTTGTTCTGTCAACTCTTTCCACGTTTCTGCTATCCAAAAAGAAATAAAATAATGAGACTTTTTCTGAGAATTAAATTGGAGGAGTCATTTTTACTGAATGTTGACTTCTTATTTAATTAAATGGAATGAGCAGTGGTCATAACTGCTTGTAAGTTTTTTTTTGAGAAATGTATCGACTGTATCGAAATTTTGTAGGAGACTATTTTTCTCCAGAATTGAATGGAAAACCATAAAAGAATTTTGTCCCATTTTGACGTTTGAAGACGACTATATTCAACCCATGGTAACAAAGGTAAGTTGACGTTTATCCACTGAGTGAATTAAAATTTTTTTGATTCACTAGTGGAATAAATGTTCACCACTCACTTTCTGGGAATAATTCTTTCCACACACAATGCATCTAAAACTCATTTTAAAGTATGTTCATTAAAATTTATCAAAAATTCTACATTAACAGTCATTTCTATCATTAAAGTAAAAATTACAATTATTAAGATTTTGAAAATGGAACTGGAAACCTGCACCTCCTCCAAAGGAAACGAGCTCAGTCGTTATATCACCATTTTCTTAGGACTTCTCAGGCCCTGCTGGAATATCCATTTCTGCATCAGGAACTCCGGTTTTTGTGACCCACCAAGTCTTTGTTCAGAAATATTTATTTTTTTGTAGTGAATCTTCAATACATCCTTCTGCAACAGAACTTGAGTGCCATCCACCATGTCTTTTCAAAACTGTCAAATCTGCCCCAGAATTTGCGAGTAGGGTTGCAGAAGAACGCCTGAAACTGTGCCCTGTTAGTCCGGTCAATTTAGACAATTGAAATAGAGAAAATTCCGACAAAGCCAAATTTTGTAGAGACCTTAGGTTTACCACAAGGAATAAAGTCTCAAAAGTCCCCATCAGTCCCATGCGAGCTTAGCGAGTTATTCGGGGTCAAAGGTCAAAATTTTAGGTTTTTTGGATTTTTCTCGAAAACGGTGAGTTTTATCGAAAAAGTACCTCAGAGCAAAGTTGTAGATCTTAAAATTCTCTATAAAAATGGTTTCCATGATTTTTTCTCTAAGACCCACTATTTCCCAGATATTGCGCTTGTAAAAATCATGTTCTACATAGTATGCACACATATGTCACGTATATACATATTTAGGTACTCAAGCAAGCAAAAATGCCTACTCGTGCCTCTTCTATGTATACATTATACTATTCTAAGAAAATTTACTCTAAAATGACCGCCGGTCCCTTACCTTTACGTAATTTTTGAAAAATATGTTCAGTATTTACGTAGACATTATGGTCATACAGTTACGGTAGTATTTTGGCGTTTTCGGAAACCTACTCGATCACTAACCCGGGTTACAAATTGACAGCAATTGAAATGCTTATATGTCAATTTGTAACCCGAGTTAGTGATCGAGTAGGTTTCCGAAAACGCCATTTGATGGCTACAGTGACACAACAAAGAACATAAAAGCTGCAAACGTCGTCGTGCTACAAAAACATCCTCAGGTACCGACATAATGTTTGACGAATTTATGACAGTTCCAGTTAATCAACAACATTTTTTTGCAAACATTAATAATAAATCTCGTTTTATTTCTATGTTGAGTAACAAATTAACAGCTAAAAATATTGCCGTGAAACAAGCTCCTAATGACGCCGATGTCCTCATAAATGAAACAGCAATAGAACAATTTAATGCAAGAAATACAGCTATTGTAGTGGGTGAAGATGTTGATTTATTAGTACTACCACTGCAAGGACTCCATCTGATAAATTATTCACTTTTTAAAACCTGGGAAGGCGCAGCAACGGACAGAAATATATTCTTCAAAAAGTTTATCAGCTTATCCGAAATGCCAAAACTTTATTTTATTTTTACATGCGATAACCGGATGCGATACTACGTCAGCAATGTTTAGAAGGGGCAAAAATTCAGTATTAAAATTATTTGAAAAAAAAGATTTGATTGACTGCGCAAAAGTATTTACAGAAATTAATTCTTCACCTCAAATACTAATTAGTAAAGGAATTCGGTTTCTTCTTGCGGTTTATGGAGCTCCAAAAAAAATTGATTGCATAGATACGTACAGATATTTAACATTCGTAAAAAATACACGAAACAAAAAGCAAGTACAGCTATCTTGTCTTCCTCCAACATCGGCATCTGCTACTCAACATTTGTTTCGGGTATACTATCAAGTTCAGACATGGCAAGGCAACAATGAACTGAACCCTGAAGACTGGGGTTGGAAATTGATAAATAATACTTTGGAACCGATTCGAACATTACTGCCCCCTGCTCCAGAAAAACTTCTCAATACTATTTTTTGCAATTGCAAGAAAGGTTGTAGTGCCAAATGTGGCTGTAAAAAAGTAGGATTGCAGTGTTCTCCAGCGTGTACCAATTGCCAAGGTGTCTCTTGCTCAAATGTTCAATTAAATACAAGAGAGGAAGATTCATGTGATTTTGATGAAGAGACAGCTGATTCATCTTCATTTGAACAATTTCTAAGCGTACATCAACAGGAAGGAGAAGAAGAAGAAGAACAAGAAGAAATTGAAGAAAAAATGATTGGTGAAGTTGAATATGAAGAGTACGAGTCAGATTAAAGTAATAAAAAAAAGTTAAACTCAGTAACCCATATCAATAATCTTCATACTATTAAATAATTATTGTTCCTGAAAATAACGTCATAAAGGTTCGTGGCCTACCGGGATACCACGTTAAAAAAATGCGCCGAGTACACTACCTCACAGGTGGTGTGGATGTGTGCATATTATGTAGAACTTGATTCTTACAAGCGCAATATCTGGGAAATAGTGGGTCTTAGAGAAAAAATAATGGGAACCATTTTTATAGAGAATTTTAAGATCTACAACTTTGCTCTGGAATACTTTTTCGATAAAACTTACCGTTTTCGAGAAAAATCCAAAAAACCTAAAATTTTGACATTTGACCCCGAATAACTCGCGAAGCTCGCATGGGACTGATGGGGGACTTTTGAGACTTTATTCCTTGTGGTAAACCTAAGGTCTCTACAAAAGTTGGCTTTGTCGGAATTTTCTCTATTTGATCACTATTTTCATGTCTAAATTGACCGGACTATGTATATTGTTCAGCATCAGAAAGGCCCAAATACTTTGCATAAAATGCCGTATATTGCTTTTCGTACAAAATTTTTGATTTTAATGGAATTACTGCTTCTGCTGCCCCATTTGCTTCTTGTATAATGCACTCAGGAACTACAACCTCGTCGTCACCGCTCAACATTTTTTCGAAACAAAAATTCTTTGACTGCTCTATAATTTTCATTGACACTTGCAAACAATTAATTACATAGTGCCCTAGCAACCATCGATCGAAGGGAAATCTCGTTATGAATTTGAATTATAAACTCCGTTCACGAAAGGTTGAGTACATAGTAGGCGTTTCTTTATTAATCTGAAGTTGGCAGTATTTGCTGACATAACGTAGAATAAATTCAATGTTGCCGAATGTACCCGGCCTCGTCCGACGAGCTTGGGAGTTATCAGATAACTCTAGGCAATATTGACAACATTGCGTATCAATCTGACCAGAAAATAAATATCATAACCTAAAATTTCAATATACACAGTGGAATATGTCATATTATCATGGCCAACCGACGGCTCAACCTTTCGTGAACGGACTACAGTGAAATCTCCCAAGAACGGACACCCTTGGTTCCAGATTTTTTGTCTGCACGTGGGAGGTGTACGCTCGTGGGAAGGTTCGAAATAAATACAAGGGAAAAGAAAACAAAATTTGTACTGAAATATATGTAAAAACTCGTTAAAGAAAAATAATTCGCAAAATATGAAGCTAATACTGTTAACAATATAAAATGTACATATTTAGAAAAAATCAGTTATTTTGGGTTGTATCATTTTTTTTTTCTCTTTCGGTCAGTAGACGTTTTTGAAAGTGGGACTCCACATTTTTAAGAAGTCGAAAAGCCACAAAATCTTCTTGAGCAAATATTTTCAATTCTCCAATCAATTTCAGTACTTCGCCATTTGATTTAATTTTGGTGCTTTCAGAAATAATGTTACCTTCCACGTCGCCCTCCTGTTCTTCCACATCATTTCCATCTCCATCCTCATGACCCAAATCAGAATGTTCTTCTGTAGATATTCCTTCATCCAAATCAATGAATTCTGTATCATCTTCTGTATTGCTTACCACATTACAGTTTTTAAGAAAAGTGGCTAAATCTGACAAGGGCATGCAGTCCTCTTCATCATAGGCTTCCTCAGAAATGTTTGAAGAAGGTTTATTTACATTGAATCCCGCTTTAGAGAAGCAGTTTTGAATAGTTTTCTTGGAAACTTTGTCGCGTCCGTTTCTGGGAGGTTTTTAGGCATTTCTATGTATATTGTGGTGTCCGCGTCCGTCCGATAGAGGTGTCCGCTCATGAGAATTCGTTTTACAAGAAAATTGTGTCGAATTTCTCGGTTCCAACGAAATTGTCCGTTTGAGGGGAGTGTCCGTTTAAGGGGAGTGTCCGTAAAGAGAGGTTTCACTGTATACCTAATATTTCCTCTAAAAAGTGTTCATTATTTGAATTTTCATCAAAATGGGATACAATTTTGTATACGACACGTGAGTTAAAAATGTTTATTCACTCTCATGAATAAACATTCATTTAACTCACTTGTTGTATAAATAACTATTATTTCTCGTAAATCTATTCCACGAAAACAATTTTTTAGCGAAAATCATAGGGGGTTGTAATTTTTTTATGCTATTTCAACCCGTTATAATAAAGTTATTAGATCTAAAAAATTGTGTGAGTAACATATCTATACTTAGTGCTTCATTATGTATAGTTTAATGACTCAGTGTTTTTAGGTAGCTGTAAAAACTATCAACTCATCATTGTCTTCCAAAGGCTGTATCTTGGATAGGGGGTTAATTTGAAGAAAAAATTATATGACAACCCCTGCTTATTTTTATCGAGGAATTATCTCCCAAAGTCCCTCTCATTTGTTTACAGACAACCTATAGATGTATAGCTGAACAACAACATACAAGTCAAAGAGAGCCGAAAGAATCACAATATAATCTGTAATAATAACGTTCATGATGTGCATCAACACAAATATGGCATAAGTTAAATCCTCTTCGGTATACAACGTAGAAATAATGAGGAAACTAATGTTTTCAATATTTCAGAAAGGTAAACATATACCCTCGTCTTATATCGATCCAAATACATTCATAACGAGTCGCGAGACTTCTTCCCATCAATTCTGTTAATGTTCCCTATTTATCGAAAAAGCATTCACATAAAAGACGAACTTCGTATTTTCCACATTGGAAATTGCATTTAGAGATAAACGCGAAAAGGAAAAGTCAATCTCATTTCTGTCTCTTTCTAATCTGTTTCAATATATCCGAGTATGAGGTTTGGCGAAGCATAAAGCAAAAATGTCGCAGTTTTTTCGGTTTAAAGATTGAATTTTCTCATTTATTTCTATTTATCTAATACGTAAGTGAACAAACTTCAATTGGTGATTTTGAATGAGGGAGTGATGATGTTATGCGTATATAACTTTTATCCACGACTATTGTAAAATCCGTCCATTGTGCGTCTCTGTGCTCGGCCTTAATAATACCCCTAATCACAAGGGAATAATGAGATTATATTTCACTGCTGTCAGATGCTTCATAGATTCAGCTTTATTTATTCTTTAACTTGGTACTTCTTCAGTATTCTAAAGTATTCCAACTAACACATATGGGCATAACTTGTCAATCGAGGGTCAAATCAACTTTCAATATCTCAATTTAAACTTCTTTATTACAAAATATTATACAATGACCATTTCCCAGAAATTTTTTCATGTGTCAGCTTGACTCTTTACACGTTTGTCAAATAAGGGTCTTGTCGCGGTCGCCAAATATTGAAATCTTCAAGAAATATATTCAGTAGTCGTGAATTAAGTATAGTATGCTACTCGTCTATAATGGCTGTTATTCACTCGGTGAATTAGGTCACTCGCCTGTGGCTCGTGGCCTAAACTTCACCTCGCGAATAATTAGTATCATTATACGCTGGTTGCATAATATATTATATTCCGCGAATGCTGCGTTTTACGAGATAAGGGATGTTAAGTTTTACTTCAAAAGTGAATGGAAACAAATGGTACGTCACTGTGATGTTGCAAACTAAGAATCATTTTTGAATTCTTCATTCAATTCAAGATAACAAATGTAGTCAAACATTTTTTGTAATAAGTCTCGTTTTAAATGAAAGATATCACATCTTAACGCGTTTTTGTCGTTACTATAATAAGTGATACTGAGTGAGTCTTTGACTTGTACAAATATTTTAACCCTTGATTCCCGAGGTAAAAAAAAACACCTTTTTTCTGTATAGGCTCTGTTGAAAGGATACAGGAATGCACCCAAAATTCTAAGATTATTGTTAGTTTGAAATATCGAAGTGGCGTGGCATTTTTTCCTGAAAACAAATTGAGATCATTATCCGTATGTCAATAATCATCGAAAAATTCTTAATTGCATATCGTAAAATACGTAATAACTACCCACCAAACCATCTCGATAGGTTTCAGGACAATAAGTAAATATTCAGTTTTAGGTGAAACTTCAATCAGAAAACGAAGCATTTGCAGACAAAAGATATAAAGCAAAATGTCATTTTTTATGACGAATTACCTCCTGAAGTTTGTTGCACTTATTCAGTAACAACCTCTATCGATGCGAAAAGGTTTTGATATAGGTACCTACTTTAATAAATTCACAGCTTATTTCAAGAAAGGATGTTTCTTACAATTTCTCAATACCAGCAATATGAGCCTTTGCTAATGACTGCTTTGCATTTTTCTTATCTGTCCTTCAGAACTCACACTCATAGTGTTGCAAGAACGTAGATCAGAGGGGGGTCGCGATGGTCATTTTGAGGGAGTAAATGATGACATTTTGAAAATATAAACAGAGGTTATGAAATTGAACTTCATTACAAACTGCATATTCGAATGTTTTCACGATTTCCTCGTAAATGGTGTATCGAGTGATATGATGAAACTCATCATAATTTTAGCTTGCTTTTTCTTTTTTGAGGTAATATATAGGGTTTTTCATTTAAAACGTGTAACTCTGGTCTGTTTATATCGAATTAATTTTAAATTGTGCTTCTGATTATCCTTCACACATCACAAAAAAGATTTTCTAAATGTCATCATTTAGGTACACTTTCAAAATGACCATCGTGACAGCAGTGGGCCACCCGGTATATTTGTGATGTGAAATCAATGACAAAAAACTTGAAACTTTCATCCTTTCTGATCACGTTCGTGTTCAACCTCAAACTCACATCAATTACGCAAATTACAAATGTAACTTTTCTGGCCCATTCAGATGTACCAAGAAAACTCCAACTGAAAGTTTTCAAACTTTATCCTAGTCATTTTTTTTCAATTCTTGCCATTTAAATTAGCTATTTTTCAGCAGTATACCCAGGTTATATAGTTACATGCATAGAATAGAAGGGATTCAATTTATCGCACAGATCGTCGACCATAAATATTACGACAACCGATAATTCGATCACATCCTAAACATTAATTATGTATCAGTTCGATATGCACACCTTCGTATCTCGCGTACTCATTGAATTATAGCAATTAAACATGGCCAATTCGTGTGTAATCTGAATCAAACATCGATTCTCTTTACTCGATACGATTCAGAACAGAACAAAGCCTAGCTCATTTCATACAGGCTGTTTTCACTCTACCGTCGAATTCATTAACGAACCATTCGATTGGTTCTACGTTAGATAAGATAAAGTTAAAAGTTTTCGGTGCGCTCGCTCCACTTTAACGAATGCTATATCATTTCGCCGAAATGTCTGTAATTTTGGGATTTTGGAGCCGAAAATGTCTCAAAAATAGGGTTCAACTCCTCTCTAATGAGCATACACTCAGATAGTAAAGCTGTTATTAAAGCACTGAGCTATTACGTCATCGACTCAAAGATGATCTGGAAGTGCCGAAACAAACCCAATGAGATAGGCAAGCAAAATAAGGTATTTTTAAACTGGGTTTCCGGCCATTCGGGAATCGAAGGAAACGAAGAGGCCAATATACTTTCCAAAGAGGGCGCGCGAATGCCACTCAATGACCTAGAATCCTTCTGTGGTATATGTAAATGTACCTATAAGAAGGAGTTTCTGGAGAAGGAGAATCCACAAGGAAAATTTCTGGTTCCTTCAGTACTTTGAAACAGCAAGATCCAAAAGATATCTGGATCTTGGTAAGAAGCAATTACACCTCCTCACTGGCTTTCTTACAGGACACTGTTGTCTCAGGAAGCACCTGTTGAGGATGATGGGATCATCGGACACTGTCGAGTGTAGGTTCTGTGGGGAGGAGGAAGAAACCCCCATTCACCTAGTCACGGAATGCTTTGGGATTACGAGCCTAAGGAAAGAATGCTTTGGGCGAACAACTTGCAAGAGTTATGGAACAAGCCTCGTTGAAGCCTTCACACATATTGGATTTCATCAGATATTTGGAACTGGAAGGCGAGCTGTAAAGGGTGTGGTCAGAACAGCTCTGTAAGGGGGCACAATAGACCTTGAGGTTGCAGTGAACTGTAGACCCCTTTTTAAACTATAACTATAACTCCCTAAGGACGAATCCATAGTTAAATTCAATTATGTCATTTGGGCCGTTCATGCCTTCATAAGCACGATAACTTTCAAAAGGATTGTCCTAGAGACATGATAATTTCAGGGTGAGTTCGGTTCCCAAATGCCGTGGTTCAGTTTGTTAACCAGCCAAATTGTTCAGAGTGTTCCATGAAATTTGGTACTTCATTATTTTTATTTCTCAATATCTCAAACAAAACAAAACCAATCGAAATGAAATTTCACGGCTACATGCAAAATGCTCATAATGAGCCTTGTGCAAAATTTATTAGCTGTAGTATTGGCAGAACCATAGAAAATTCAATGGAATATTGAAAAGAAAAATCTTCATATTTTCAACAAGATATCCCATTCGAGTGAAATTCATTTTGTGTATAAAGATTGATCTACTAAATGTTCATGCAAAATTTCAGGAGGTAACCATCATCAGATCCATAGAATTTGAATTAGAATTATCTGATTATTGATATTTTACATATTCAATTTTTTGAATAATTTTCAGAATATATACATCGTGCTCTGATTTTGCATAAATATACCTAGCATGCATCCCAAGTCCTCTACAAAATTTTAGGCAATATCTTATCTCCTTCAGTAGGTAACAATTCACTATTCACACAATTCATGTGTAATCTAAATCAGACATCGATTCTCTTGACTCAACGCAATTCAGAACATAACAAAGCCTAGTTTATTCCATACAGGCTGTTTCCACTACACTGTCAGATTCATTAGCGCACCATTCAATTGTGTGGGTTCGTTGCTTAGTTAATAAAGCGAACCGTGTTGACTTCAATTCCTACGACAATATGGTTACCGTGTCCCCGGGTACGCAATCAACGTCAATTATTCCTATCTAAACTCCGGTCCAGGTTGAGGACAGGTAGGTTTTGTACGGGATCGATACAAGCCATTGTTACGGGAACGTTATGGGGAATTTATAGAGGTCGAACGCAAACAGTTTATTCGATTAGGCGGGCCTATTAATGGTTTAACTAATACTGCAGCTCTTTTTTGTCGGATTATATGTAGAGAAAGATTCCAGTAACCTCAACCCTACGTTGTTTTGGGAAAGATGAGAGTTACGGTAGGAGAACACTCTCCATAAATGATTGTGCGCTCTATTTTTCTTCAGTATCTGAACTCTGTTTTAGTATCCAATCGTTGAGGCTCACTCCTCAGCTCTCAATGTGAACTCAGGACCTTATGTG
Organism: Propylea japonica; assembly: GCA_013421045.1. NCBI lineage: Eukaryota > Metazoa > Arthropoda > Insecta > Coleoptera > Coccinellidae > Propylea > Propylea japonica. Next base: position 24,787,026 of record CM024246.1, on the reverse strand, counting down.
GATGGTTTTCCAGAGCGATTGTTAGAGGAAGCTGTGTTACCGCTGTGGTACCTTTCTTTCGAGTTTGCTATTCTCCATTGTACCTTTCCGATGAAATTAGCAAATTAAAAAATAAGCAATCGTTCAAGAGATCCGCATTACTTTGAGAAAGTTTTCATCCAAATCAAGCTACTTGAGGTTAGACTTGAGACTCTTGGGAATACTCCTGTGGTTGATATGAGAATGGGAATGGTTCTGGTATTAGACATTCCATACTGCCTTTTGATCTGAAGTTCAAACTCTCGATATTTCGATATTTTTTCAGCGTATTTTAGACGTAGGTAGATTGTTGTTATTCGGGATGACTACGTCTATAAGTATTGCTCTCATCTCCTTTTTCCGCACTAGAATTATGTCTGGCCTGTTCTTAGCAACTGTTAAATTTGTAAGTACTGTGCAATCCCAGTATAGCCTGTAATGGTTGTTCTTCAGTATGACTTCGGGCTGATACTTATATATAGGGAATTGTTACGGATTGCAGCATCTTCAGTTGGATGGCGAGTTCCTGATGAAGTATTATTATTATATTCACTATACCTCATATTCTTTTCTCAATTGAAAGGAGTTCAATTCTGGAGAGCCAACATGGTTTTCTTCCAGCACGATTTTTCATTATCAACCTCCTCAAGTACATTAATTTTTAGTCCTAGTCCTTGGATGAGTCCTTGGGTGAGCCTTGTCACTTATAATCCGTTCGATGGTAGTTCACAAGTCCGTGGTTGCAGCTTTCGGGTTTATCTAAATGGATGCAACATAACCAATTCATGGGTTTTCTAAATCTGACATTGATTCTTATTACTCAACCCGATTAAAAAAAGGATAAAGCCTAGTGTTGATCCAATTATATTGAAAAAATCAAACTCTCTAGCTTGTTTCAAAGAAATTAATTTTGGTCGTTGATTCGGAAATGGTTTAGTTGATTAAAAAATGCTAAATTAAATCAAAGAATTATTATTTATTTCAGAAGTAAATCATTAGTTCCACCAGAACTATTATAACGAATCGACAACCTTCACCAAAACGAGAATTCTAATTTGAATATCTAAAGAACCGTTGATTTAAAATATGTCGGATTAGCTGTTATATTTCCTGAATTATTGTCATTTGAAATTTTGTAAGGAATGATAGTCAATCGGTAGCGTGATGTTTTGAGTAGGATCAAAAGTATTTTGAGGTAGGACAAATATGAAGCTTGAGAAATTATGTGAATCTACACCATATCCCATTTGGCTAGAAGCAATAAATTTAGCTATATTTATGTTCGAGGTTTCCATCATATCACCATAAAACTGAACAATTTCGAAGTACCTCTAAAAGCTCCGCATGAAATATTTAAGTAGCTGCTGGTAAATATTTCATCTCTCCATGAACTCTATTCGATTCAACAGCTTATTCACCTATACATTATCGATCAAGGTTTAGGACTGGAAATGGGGGAAAGTTATTTCCTCTTTCATCATTCATGATTTCGATATCATTTTCAAAATGGCGGACATAATTTTAAATTTTTATGGCAATCAATCTTCGCTGATAAGTTGAGATATTGAATGTCTTTCATCATTTTTTTCGATTCAGACATTCATGTAGATGAATTAATTATAAACTACTTGATTTATCGCTAGATTGATATTATTATAATATTATATTATTGTATTTCCTGTGTGTATGTGTGGTTGTGAGGTTATATCAGTAAGCTGTTCAAATTGAGTTAATTATAGGTAACAGAAAGCCTGCTTTTTTTCATTGTAAACTTTTCATTTAAGACTTTGCTCCCATATTGTTTCAAATTTCCCAAACATTAATAGCCATTTAACGTGAGCAGCACAAAATCTTCAGTTGAACTTTAAATGAGATTGTATTTTCATGAAAATCTATAAAACAGAGAAAATACTTTACTAGTAGAAAAAATTTATTAAAAATAATTAAAAAAAATCATTTTAATTGTTCGGAGTACTTGCCATTCACCTCCTGACAATATGCCAGTCTATTAACAAATTCTTGAGTATTTTTTCTCAAGACTTCTCTATGTATTAATGCACATTCATCAAGAATCCGTTGTCTCAATTCTTCTTTTTACAGATAATTTTTACATGGAACCTGGTATGGACAGATCCGAAACAAAGTGCTCTTTCAGAATCTGCAGAAATATACAGGGTGTCCCATTTAAATAAAAAAAATTTGGTCATTTCCGGTTAAACCGGAAGTATCCCATTAATGAAAATATGCTCATCAAATGCATTGTGGTCCATTACACTCAGCTGCCAAATTTCAAAATTATCGTCTGTTCCGTTTTAAAGATATTAATTTGGTGCCGAACTTTATCCCAACCCTGTACTTTTCAATTAATATTGTAGATATGCCCGAAAAACTTAGTTGGTGAACCGATACCGACACTTAATGAAACAATAACAATTTCATAAAACAGCATAAATATTTTTAATGATAAGAAGGTTTAACGCTTAACATGGCCATTAATGAAAGCAGAAAATAATATTAATCGATTGAAAACAACCAATATTTAAACTCATACTTCGGAGCTAATTTCGTCCTCGTTCAAGACAAAAAGGAAGGAAGTGGTATCAAACAGAGCACCTATAGATGGCCATTCCGTCCTTATTAGGACTCATCAGCACAGTATAGCTCTGAATTATACAAGGTAATTCTTGGAACTTACAGCAAAATTGCATCTTGTTAAAGATATTATATATACCGAAAACGCCATCTCCACTCCTATAGGAAAACCTTCTTTCATAGCATGAACCTTGACCGAAGTAGCAAAATGTTTACCATTTGTTGCATTGACTAAAGAGTTCTTGCATATCGCAAATTTTACGTCTTCAGTCAACGACGCGGTGCGCTCAGGGTAACATCAGCTGACACTGAGCGCACTGGCTTTAGTTCGGAAACAGTTCAGAAATCTTCTCTCCAGTTTCTGTTGATACAATTCTCATTAGTTGCTTCCTAAGACTGTAATAGTCTCTTTAAAGTCAGTGGGGAGACATAAGTCCTCCTCAATGAGATCCAAATACATTTTGTACCTTGCAGTTTTAAAGTTCCATTGGATCTTTTTGGATTGATTCCCGAAAGATTACTGCAGAGTGTTTCTCTTTCAGCTTCTTCCTTCTCCACAAACGCATAGGTGCATTTGCCTATACCACAAAAGGGTTGTGCGCCAGAAGGTGGCCTTTATGTTCCCTTCCTAGTTGGTGTTTTAGCCTCTTCGTTTGGTCTTATTCCAGCGTGACAAAGAACTTAGACTGAAGGGACTTTGGTGCTGTTGCCTATTTCACTAAGTTGAACCTGTGAATTTTAAGCCAATGATATAAACTATGAAAGCAGAGAATAACATAAATTGATTAAAATCAACCATTATTAAAGAACATGCATGGTGTTAATATCGAACAGATCAACCATAGATAGCTATTTCGCCCTATTTGGGGCTTTTCAGTATGGAGGAGCTCCGTCTGAAAGGCATTCTAGGTTCCTTTATTTGAAGAAAGGTCGCCTTTTTTTGATTTTAACAGAAATAAAAAGCCGATGCATGAACCTTGAACGAAGTAGCGGGAAAATTTTCCGTTTTTCATACAAACTGGTGGTAGTCCAACAATGTGGATTAAACCTTTAGTCGTTGAAGTGGAAACGCTCGGTTAATCGTTATAAACCAGACCTGGTGATAATAGTACGAAATGAGAATCCATGCGTTTAAGGGTTACGCTGCTATAATATGAACAAGCAAAAAATAATACTAAATTATTGAAATCAACCAATATTAAACCCATACTTCGGAACTAATCCCGTCGAAGCACAAAGAACATGCATGGTGGTAATATCAATTTTATTTATTTATTTTTTTCCAATATTTAATGTCTGCGGAGTAATTTTCACTATGCACTTGACTTTTCACAATGTATTTTCCATTTATGAATGCGTTTCATGCAACTTAATACATTTGAAAAGTGAAAAGTGCAAAGTGAAAAGTTGCAAAGTGTTTGGTGAAATATAGGCCCCTGGTCTCATTTCGTACTATTATTACGAATATGGTTATGGTTTATGACGATGAACCGAGCATTTTCACTTCATAGACTGAAGATTAAGTCCACATAGTTGGACTACCACCAGTTTGTATGAAAAAAGGTTAAACATCTCTCTACTTCGTTCAAGATACATGCGTCGGAGGTAGGTGTTCGCGAGGATACCAGGAGATGGCGTTTTGTTTCTGTTATTATCAGAAATAGGCGACATTTCTTCAAATAGGGGAACCTAGAATGCCTTTCAGACGGAGCTCCTTCATACTGCAGAGCCCTAAATAGGGCGAAATAGCTATCTTTGGATGCTCTGTTTGATATTACCACCATGCATGTTTTTTGTCCGTTGACGGGATTAGTTCCGAAGTATGGGTTTAATATTGGTTGATTTTTAAATCAATTGATATTATTCTCTGCTTTTATTGTTTATATTATACCTGCTTCACTCTCAAACGCATGAACTCACATTTCGTAAGATAATAATTTTAATATGGAGCTGAATAACACAATCCATTAAATTCTTATAATATACTGAGCCTGTTCCACCGGCTGTGTGAAGGAAAAAAATCAATCGAAATCAGACGATACAGGTTGTTGTTGACAACACAATCCTACTTTCAGTTTGGGTTATTCTCCACAAATCCTTAAACACAACAAAGTTTCGGCAAATTACAACATTCGGAAACAGTTATCGTTGTTAGGCTGAAACTCAAGTAACATCCTTCGTCGAAGAAGCTATAACGAGCATTCCAAGATCTAATTAGACATAGTATGTCACAATCTTGGGATTTCCAAGGACATCAACCGTTGCTTCAGCACGGCCATTATGAAGTTTAGTGGCCACCATGCTCTAGGATATGTCGTAAAATTTTAAGAGTTATTATACGAGTCTTGTTGTTTTCCGTTCTATTTGCGGTTGGGACCATTATTGGGAAGCTAACGGCTTAAGTTTTCATTTTCGAATGAGACTGGGTGGTTTACGAGGTATTTCTTCTAGCAGAATATAATTAATCGAATTGATGAGTTTGGTAGACATACTTTTGAGAAAACTGAGGATCTATGAAATCTTTCGAACAATTTAGCAAATAAACAAAGGTTTAAGGCGTAGCATCGCCATGAATTCAAAAGTATTATAAGTAAAAACCAATATTAAACTCATACCTCGGAGCTGATCTTGTTATCGTTCAAATCAAAATGCAAGGAAGTAGTATCAAACAGAGCATCCATGGATGAACCTCCTTATTAAGACTCATTAGTATGGAATAGTTCTGAATGGTACAAGGTATTCTTGGACCTTGAAACGAAACGGTACATTCTTTCAGGTATTATATACCAAAGACGCCATTTCTAGAGATCCATACGGATAAACTTCATCCATAGCATGAACCTTGAATGAAGTGCCGAGATGTTTACCTTTTGTTGTATTGGCCGAAGGGTACTGGAAGTTCGCAAATCTTGAGTCAACAACCCGGAACGCTCGGGGTAACGTCAGCTAGACACCGTAGTAGCTAATAAACAATACATTTCTACGTATGATACGAAAGCACAGAGATAAAGAACCTCCGTGAAATATTCTGTTTTCCCGAATGAGTTCAAAGATATTGGTAGTGTTTGAAATATAAGCGGAATTATAAAAACTTACAGTCGAAAAATGGACGAAGAAAGCAAAAAGTGATATTGAAATCACTCCTCCCCACAAAGTTCAGCTAAATCTGATTCCTAAAGAGGCTTGTGTTATTGATTTTAGGTTATAACCAGAGGGGTTCATCAGACATCAGAACCTAAAATGAGCAAGAAACTCTATGCTGGCCCATTGTATTCAATTGAGGTAAATAAATCTTTGCTCTATCAACTGTTCAAGGAAATCTGTACAGACCATCGAGATATAATAGAGAAGAGACGCTATGACATACAGTTAAGTAAGGAAAAATAGTACCACTTGGCGGGGCTAAGTACAATATGGCAGAAAGTTCAGAGTTGAATTGAGTTGCCAGTTTTTTCTGTTTACAAAAATCATTCAAAAACTTCGACGTGTTGGGTCTTCAGGAATCCTGTTCATATAAGGTCAATTGAATATCAAAAAAACAATTTTTCTTCAGGCGATAATATACACATATAAAAAGATATCAGAATACCAATACAGACAAGCAAAAATTTCGGATGCGTATCTGTTGTGTACTCATACCTACCTGTGATATGTTTTTCCTCTAATTTTTTTCTTATTAGTCTCTTCTCTGCTTGAAGAAAGCCTTACAGTGCACGATATCATTTTATTGTATATCATTGAGCAGAAAGAATCACAATTCACTAGAAACAGGTGCAAGAATCAGAATTTCTCCAGAAAATTCAACGATTGTCAAATTTGACGTTAGGTAGTAGTAATATGGGGCATCTGATACCACGTTTATTTCAATGATGGCAAGAAATTTGGAAATAAAACAACTCATGGCAGTTTATAACAAACTGACATTAACTAAATGTTGCGATTCCACCCGTTTTAAAAGAGTGGTCGTAGAGCAATATAGAGGTAGAACCAGACACTACATGTCTGATGATCCATTGGTATTGAACCATTGATCGAATGTTCGAATTATTAAATAACTATAACGTGATTGATGGGTGCACAATATATCTTAAGGTCACCCCCACTTGAAAATCTACTAGATGCTGTGTTATCATGGAAAGAGGCACTCAAAATCAATCAAAATGAAAATAAATTGTATCATTTCAGCTTCTGTAGTTTTCGATATTTCCGAGTAAACGATAAATTTTGAAATGAAAGACTTTACATTACGTCTTTCCTCTCTTAAAACATCTGCTTCGAGTTTTTCATCTGTGCTCCAGACTGAATACAATCAGCATATACAAGCATCTCCATCTGGATATGAGAAATGTGAACTCATTAACTCAATTTCGAAGTCGAAAAACATATGAAAAAGGATTTTTCCGCGAATAATCAGCCAGCAGAAACATAAACCCTAATTCAGTTAACAGGAAAATTGGATCCACATAACAGACAGGGCCTTCACTGCTGCAGAAGGATAATTCCGTCCAATGTACTCATTTCGTCAAAATCGATATCGACAATCCCCCTTTTCGCTCAGCTTCGGACGTTTTCATCTAATTTTGCATCACAATTGAACAGGGTTTTCTTTTCTCTCATATTGGTCTTTCCAGTTGGCATTACCAGCAGGCGGCGAGCGTTCTTTTTGAATTTTAGATTGTGGTATGTTCGACTGGAGGCGCTAATATTGTAAAATCAGGGAATATTTTTCGGTATTTGTGCATTTGGAATTTGGTTCTTTCGTTAGGTTCATTTAAATTTCATATGGGTATCGGGAAGATTTTCACACTATGCAAGGAAATTGAAAGAATTGAATCACCAAATGGAAATATTTCGAATCCTTCAATCATGTCCCTTACTATATTTATTGAATATTGAAATCAAGTGAGCATTAATTAATTGGTGAAGATTCAATAAATGGCAAAATTATATTTCAAAATCTTGTTCTCTACCCTGAAAATACAACTTCCCTGGTTGTATCGGTGACTCTCAACAAAATCATCACCAATATAACTCAAAATTTTTTCCTTATTAATGATTCCTAATGATACAAGTTGAAAAACTATGAATTATATTCAGAAGTGAAATTTTCTATAACAATTTCACATTTCCTAAATTATATTCAGAATTGAAATTTTCTATAACTATTTCACATTTTTCCTACTCGTGGTGTCCTAAGATAAAGCTAGCAATCGCTCATCAGGCTGTTTTCGCAACTGCGTTACATCTCGCTCTTCAGTTTCAAAGCTTCAATGAACTCCAGTATCTGAGAGGGCTTCAAATAGATTAGATCTTCTACTAATTTTCTTCCAAAACATTCTTTGTGCAAGCTAAAGGGTTTTTCAATAAGAGGTGTTATTTTGATATTCAAAGATAAATGTCATTTTCCAATATAAATGATCGGATGTTCATTTCATTATAAAGAAAAAGCTATGTCGTTGATAGTGGGAAATAACATCAAGCAAATGACCACCACGACCACGCTTACAGGACCATATCCTTTTAATGAAATTTTCCATAACCAAATCGCTGTCCTAGATAGCCTCACGAATTTCATATTTGAGATCTTGAATCGACGCTGGGCTATTGGCGTAGACCTCAGAGGAAGAAGTAAACTTTTTACTACGTTTACTTCTTCCTCTGAGCCTTCACCGCACAAAAAAGTCACACGTTGAGGATTGAGAGGCTTTTGAACAATAACTCTTGGGTTTTCCGAGCCCCAGATGCGACAATTTTGCTTGTTGACGAAGCCACCGAGGTGGAAATGGGCCTCATCACTCAAGGTTATTTTTCGACGGAATTCCGGATCATTTCCATACATTTCAATGAACGAATCAGCAAAGAAACTACATTCTTGATGATCGGCCAGCTTGAGTTCTTGTGTTAATTGAACTTTATAAGCCTTGAGACCAAAATCTTCAGCAAAATATGGTGTGATGAAGTTTGTGGAATGCCTAATTTCAAAGAACGACGAGGAATTGACAAAACTGGGTTTTCTTCAAGACTTTCGGCTACAACAGCAATATTCTCGGCTTTTCTTGAGCGACGGGCACGGGTTTTATTCTTCACATCACTAACTTGTCCCAACAGCTCGAATTTTTCCACCAATTACTTTATTGCGGTCTGACAAGGTGCTTCACGACAACCCAAATATGTTCCAGTTTTACGAATCGTCTATGCGAAATTTTCAACATTGTTATAGTGACTTTTTATAATTTCAATGCGTTCTTGAAGTATGTATCGTTTTATTCTAATTGATGGCGTAGTTTCTATTTGTCAGATGTCAATAAATGACAGCTTCAAACGTGACATCTACCGAAATAGCAGGCTATTCAAAATAACACCTCTTATTGGAAAACCCTTAAGTAATGGCAAGGTGTTCTGTAAATAAGTAAACATGAGTATTTTGCTCTTTCCTACAGACTTTACATTCATCAGTTTTTGTTAAAGTTAGGCCACTTCTCATCATAAGCTTCCTGAGGCTACAGTGGCCTGACTATTCAGTGAGTAGTACGGGAAAATTCTAGAAGGCACATTCACCTTTACCACAGAAAGGTTCTGAGCCAGTAAGCGGAGTTCATGCTCATTTTCTGGCTAGTGTGTTATTGTTTTCTTCAACGACAAAATAACAGGTACAATTTATTTTCAATCATTCGAACCATTGACAAATGAACGTTAATTTTCATCATCATTCAAATCAGTCAAAAAACTTCAGAAAACTGTGAAAAAATAAATAATAAAAAGACGTGAATATAATGACTGTAATAAAATGTATCTGGATTAATTTCAATTTGAAGTATAGCATATTATTCAGTGATTTACAATGATGATGTTGAACTTCAATTGAGTTTCTGGCCGATATTTTCTCAACTATATAACCTACGTGATTATTTTTATGGAATACTCCAAAGCCCATGTTCAATATAAATTTAAAACTACCCACAATAGGTCATACCTCCAAATTTCACCGGTACACATTAATGTTTTTAATAGAAGTCGACCAGAAATGAGCTCAACTTATCTACGAATGGCAGAAATATTAGACAATGACTGGTAGAATGAGATCACCCATCAGGACCATTTTCGCAACTGTGTTACAGCTCTCTCTTCAGTTTCAAAGCATCAATGAACTCCAGTATCTGAAAGGGCTTCAATGAGGTTAGATCTTCTATTAATTTTCTTCCAAGACATTCTTTGTGTAAGCTACTAATGGAAAGGCATTCTGTGAATAAGTGAACAGATATTTTTTGCTCTTCCCTACAGAATATACATCCATCAGTTTTTTTAAAGTCAATTGAGTTTCTGGCCGATATTTCCGCAACTATATATAACCTACGTGATTATTTATATGGAATATTCCAAACCCCATGTGCAATATAAATTTAAAACTACCCGCAATAGGCCATACCTTCAAATTTCACCGGTACACATGAATCAAAGTTTTTAATAGAAGCCGGCCAGAAAGGAGCTCAACTTCTCTACGAATGGCAGAAATATTAGGCAACGACTGTGGGAGAATGAAAAGTTAGCCCTAATGTTACCGTGGAGATTTGGGAAAGCGAAAAAATGGAGCGACGGAGCATCTGGCGAATCGAGCCGAAAATAATAGGGCTGTTAACCGTCTGATATGTGGTCCCTGGCGGTTGAGTTATTGAGACGAATTCCTGTGGTATATCGAATGAACACGTAAAAATGGAACCGATATGGAAAATCGGATTCGGTGTGCTTTCGACCGTGGTATGGGCTTTTATACAGTCAAATGGAATAAATTCGATAACAAATAAATGAGAGCGTGCAAAGAAATACTCTTGGACACGTCGATTGGTATTTTTAGTAGAGCATTTTTTTCAAAAACAAATGATTATATAGGGTGTGTCATGTGACAGTGGTCGATACAACCTTTCTTTTTTTAAATAAAACCCCCTGTATATTATTGGTTTCTTGGATTCTGTAGTAAGTTCTAGACACAATTCATGTATAATGTACCTATCTTCAACTGTTTCGGAAGTATAAAGTGTTTTCAGATGTATTACGAAAATTAACATTAGAAAAAGAAAATTATTTTATTTCAGATGAGGTTCGCGGCGAACATCTTGAAAATCTCTTACAGATAGGTATGGAACATCAGGAAAAAAGGGATCGTAAATCTGTCATCAGTTTTCTTCAAACTGCTATGGTTCTCGAAATCTAGTCAGTAGACAACGAATTTTACCCACCCTGTACTCAGAGGAAAAAATGAGGGAAAGAACTCAAAGTTTATATTCCTCCTTTCTGCTATTTATAAAAACTATTCGTAGTGTTAAGTTTGAAACAGATCATCAGTACGTCAAACTTTCCGCAAAGAAAAAACAAGAAATTTTCATGTTGATAAAAGATGGTAAAATGAACGAATATAACCCAAGAAATGGCATGTCAGAGTAATATTCTGAAAGAATATAATATGAATTCTGTGGTTTCCAATTACCCTAACCGTATTTGCCCCCAGAAATGATTTAATTGACCTAGAAGTTTTCCAATTAGATGCTACCCAATTTTCGACCAACGTTATAGCTTTCCATAACGAAATGTGGATGCTGCGATAGAAATTTCTGCAATTTGTCGAGAATAGGGTTAATTGACTTTTTGGAAGTTCGATAAAAAGAAAACATTCTCAATTGATGTGAATTGAATTCAACTGATCAACAAGTTTGATAGTGTCGAATATGGTGTGAATAATTACAATGCAGGGTTGTTTTTTCGATGAGGCTACCGAAAAGTGTCAAAAACTCTCAGGTGTCTATTGAATCGTTTTTTCACGATGTTGATGAAAATAATGATGATATCTGAAAGTGGATTTTGCAACTTATTCAAATTACCTTTCGTCTGATCACAATACACCACATAATATCGCAGATCTCAACGAATACCTACTTAAATTATAAAAAATTTTGGGAGATGACCAAATTATGATAATACAACATAAGGATATCAACCGCTGACATATCTGTCTGAAGGTGGGTTATTGTTCTGTAAAGTATTGGAAGTCAAGTCATCATCTGTCTGGGAGTTCTATGATGCATCCTTAGATTATTTACAACATTTGTAAATAATCTAAGGATGCATCTGATATCGTATATTTACCAAGAGAGGGGGTCATTGGCGAAGCGCCAATTTTGAACAGAGGAGAATCTGAAATCATCCTTGCTGTGAATGTCGCTCAATTTATTCTATATTCAGTTGGTATGACACTAAGTGAATTCTACCATCCACTTCATTCCACGTACTTTTGGACCCCCCTTGTTTCTAATATTTCGATATAAAACTGTAATTGGCTATATCAACAGAATTGATCACACAGAGAGCCCACAAAGGGGTGGAACATAAGCAAGTGAAACCACATATCAGAACACGACAGAGGTAGACTATAATCCAATTCCAACTGCTTGAACTCCATCCCCTTACGTATGAATAATATTTAACACAGCCCTGATGTCAACAAGTGAGTGCGTGAAATTATGTGGCGTCGAAAACTTTCTCATAAAATGAGCAAAGCATAATCTGAAAGAATTTTTTTAATTTACACTTAATCTGAAAATTTAAAGTCTCTAACTATTCTCCTTTCCAAGTAAGACGAAAATATGGAGTCCGATGCACTGAAAATGCATAAACAGACAGTGGAGAATCTGAAAACATCCTTGCTGTGACGAATGCCGCTCAGTTTATTCTATATTTAGTTGTTTTGACACTAAGTGAATTCTACCATCTACTTCATTCCACGTACTTTTTGGCCTCCACTCTTTCCTATATTCCAATATAAAACTGTAATTGGTGTTATCAACAGGGTTGATCATTTACTTCTCCAAAGAATTCCTCTAAGGTATTTAATCATTTCATCAAAGCCAGAAATTCAGATAATTCAAGCTTGTGTTCTGAAGTGGTTTCAGCAGGTTATCATCCTACAATAATTTTCCCCTTCAATGCTTATGACAAACAAATCATAAGATCACTAACAATCATATGCGCCTCGAATGATTTGCCTCTTGGAAATGGCAGAGAGCCCACAAAGGGGTGAACATAAGCAAGTGATCCCTTGATAACATGCCATCCACAAACGGGAATTCGCTGATCACAAAGAGAGTATATACGAAACCACATATCAGAACACGACAGAGGTAGACTATAATCCAATTCCAACTCCATCCCCTTACGTATAAATAATATTTAACGCAGCCCTGATGTCAACAAGGGAGTGCGTGAAATAATGTGGCGTCGAAAACCTTCTCACGAAATGAGCAAAGCATAATCTGGAAGGATTCTGCTGTATTTCAACGGATTAAAACTGAGGATTTCAGAAGGTTATATCGTATTCTTCATTATGATTCAAGTTCCTGCCTGTTACAGAGGTCGCGAATGCTTCAATTTAAGGGTTTTGATAATTTTGCACAGGTCTTAATTCTCGTTTGCAGGTGCTTTGAATGTTATATTTTGAAATGATTTCGTGGCAATTAAAAGTTAAGGTTTGGAATAATATTATTAGCGAAATGGTGGATTCATTTTACTTGATTCTATTCAACCTTCATAGTGGACTCATGTATTTTTAGGTAAATCACTAGTGACAAACTGTAGTGGAATAAACAGATCAGAATGGGGACAAACAGAGTAGCGGAAAACAGAAAATACTGCATATGAGATTTATTCGTTGAAAGTTCCATTTCTCAAAATCTCAACTCAATTTTTTTTGCTTAGGTATGCCGAACTTCGGTATTATTGATATAGAGAGCTATCCATAAATTTATCAACCCAATATTGCTTTTTTGCAGTCTATATTTCGAACGTGACAGAAACATTCATTATCCCCTGATTGCTCGACTTCCTGGGGGTGAACATATCTTCCAAAATTCAATGAAAAATATCGACCCAATCAGAAGTTATCGACAAGTATAATTTTGGCAGAAACAGCAAAATCACCTTGTATCTCGGGAACGGTTGACTTTAAAAATTTTTAGTTCCATTAGGTGAGTCCTCCACGCCAGTGAGCTATGGGTGATTAGTTGCTAGATACGAGTTCATTCTATAAGTTTTGAAAATTGAACTTGACCAAAATAATAATGAAACTTCATGAAATATATGGAGACAGATGAAATAACCCTTGATAGCACTAATAGTTTATTACATCGGTATATATGAGAAGATCACTAATACTTTTCGTTACTCCTTTGTTTAAACGGAATAAAATTGTCTAAAATTTCTTTTTTCTCTAGTATTTTTAGTATGAATGTCTCATTCACCCATAAAATGAGGATATATGAGTGGGAGAAAGAAGGATGGTATCGTACCCAAAATTGATGCAAGAGTGAGATGCAATTATGTCAATGACTATCATACTGGGTGTCAATCACTATCAAAGTATGTAACTTTCAGGAAATTGGTGTGTCCTCGAATATTCAATAGATATTTATTGGAAATTTCAAGGTTATACCGAAATATCAACAATCAACTATAGTCCGGGAATAACAACCATAGTGTTGCAGTAAAATTAGGAACCGAATTCGCCTACTGAATGTATCCATGCACTTAAGGTGTCAATCACTATTGCTTTTAACCTATGGCTTCACAAAATTTCTCGTATATCAAACAATGTGTGCTTGGGTACTTCACAGTATTAGCAGAGAAAAATGGGGTATCAAACATTTCTGCGTCTGAAACACACATAGCGAAAAAATCTCAGCAAAAACCTCTATCTCTCAGTATGAGTGTAGTGTTTGCAGGCAAGGATTTGTTTGAAAATTAAGCTGAAAAATCCTTATAGATGGGTTTGTTTCAGAGAAGTTTCTTTTTTCAGTCATCTGATATAACATCTTGAAATTGCATCTGAACAACAAAACAGCAGAAGCAGAAAATACTTTTCTTTCAAATACCTCAAGGGTTACTTTTACCAGGTCTGGATCTTCAAGTGAAGATCTTCCAGAACTTCAGAAGTTCAGGGCACATGTCTTCAGATCCACAATACTGGATAATCTTCTCCCATAGATAAAAATAGCCCTATTCCGGCGTGAAATAAAATTAAATGCCAGAATAATTATGAAGAATCATGAGAAGATGAAAACTCTCACAGAAATCCTAAACAAAATTCCACAGTTCCCTCAGCGGTTTGAATCAAGAACACTGGTTGAAATATTTTCTTTAAAATTATAAATACTTATTCAGCAAAGCATCCAATTAATCGGCATCTCCTTCCTAAAGGAAACAATAAGGCACCCTCAAGTTTCCCATCAAGTCCCACAAGGTACTCAAACCATCAGCAATAATAATCCCAGACGAAGTGAATAAGGATTAAAGTACAAGATGATCAAAAGATCTCGCGTTAAAGAAACTCAACTGACTCATATTAAATCTCGGGATATAAACAGTTCCTAACATAGTAGTTTTTCCTTCATCTGGTTTGACATGAGGATCACATTCATATTTTTCCTTGAAATACCTTTTATATTTGAAAAGAGTACCTGCAACGCTGGAAGGCTTTATCAAACCAAGTCTGGCTTTTTTAAATATGATATTTCAGGTCCTCAGAGGCTCAGGGAGCTGTCTACAGACTTTTACCACAAGGTAATCATCGCCCACAAATATTGATGAACAGCGATATTACTTTCAAATTCAATTTAAAGATAATGATGAAGAACTTGCGACTTATGTCTTGACAAAAGAGAAGATGAATACTCTTGACAGAAAGTAATCCTAAATTAAAATTTTCAGTTCCTTCAGCGATATGGATCAAGGAAACTGGTTGACAAGATTTTCTTGAAATTAAAAATACTTCTTCATCAAAGGATCCAATTAATTATCATATCTCTCCCAAAAGAAACAATAAGGCACCCTCAAGTCCCACAAGGCACTTAAACCATCAGCAATAATAATCCCAGGCGGGGTGAATAAAGATTAAACTACAAGATGATCAAAAGAAGATGCATCGATGCGTAACGGCACTCTCTCAGATCTTGCGTTCAAGAAACTCAACTAACTGATATTAAATCTAGGGCTCTATCAAACCAAGCTCGCCTTTCTTAGGGATGATATTTCAGGTCCTCAGAGGTTCAGGGAGCTGTCTACAGACTTATACTACAAGGCAATCATGTCCCATATATATTAATAAACCAGCGATATAACTCCCTGAATTTCTAATCGAATTCAAAAATAATGATGAATAACTTGCGCATTACTTCTTGACAAAATACAGTCATGAGAAGATGAATACTCCAACAGTAGGTAATCCTAATTAAATTCTTCAGTTCCTTCAGCGGTATGAATCAACATAATTGTTGACACAGTTTTCTTGAAAATTACAAATACTTCTTCATCAAAGAATCCAATTAATTGTCATCTCCCTCCCAAAGGAAACAATAAGGCACCCTCAAGTTTCCCATAAAGTCCCACGAGGCACTCATACATCAGCAATAATAATCCCAGACGGGGTGAATAAAGATTAAAGTACAAGATGATCAAAAGAAGATGCATCGATGCGTAACGGCACTCCCTCAGATCTCGCGTTCAAGAAACTCAACTAACTCATATTGAATCTCGGGATATAAACAGTTCCTAACTGAGAAATTTTCCTCTCATTTGGTTTGACATTTTGAATTTGTATCTAAAAAAATAAAACAAAAGAAGCAGAAAAACCTCGAGAAAGTTATAAGTCATATAATATAAGTATTACTTCTGTGCTGCGAATTGCAGTCACATTTATACAATTCTTTGAAGAATTCTAGGTGCTGTGAGGATCTTTCCGAACCTACGATGTTCAGGGAACTGTCTCCAGAGTTACTGCTGAGTAATCATTTTCAATATAACTAAACAGTGATATTATTCCCTGAGTTTCAAATTTGAGAACCATGACAAAATACTAATAACAAACTTATTTATGGAGAATAATCCTGACAAGTTGAATGCTCTTACAGTACCTAGGTACTTGTAAATTGAATTCTTCAGATCCATCAGGTATGTTAACTGAGGAAACTTGTTAACATTGTTTTCTTCAAAAATACGAATGCATCTTCATCAAAGGATCCAATTAATGGGTAATCTGATTCCCAAAGGAAACAATAAGGGACCCTTAAGTTTTCCATCAAGTCCCACAAGGCACTCAAACCATAAGGAATAATAATCCCAGACGGGGTGGATAAAGATTAAAGTACAAGATGATCAAAAGAAGATGCATCGATGCGTAACGGCACTCTCTCAGATCTCATGTTCAAGAAACTCAACTAACTCATATTAAATCTAGGGCTTTATCCAACCAAGTCTGGCTTTCTTAGAGATGATATTTCAGGTGCTCAGAGGTTCAGGGAGCTGTCTACAGACTACTGTCAACAGTCTACTACAAGGTCATCATCTCCCGTATAGATATATTAATAAGCAACAATATAACTCCCTAAATTCGAATCCAATTTTAAAATAATGATGAAGAACTTGCGACTTACTTCTTGACAAAATACAGTCATGAGAAGATGAATACTCTAACAGTAGGTAATCCTAAATTAAATTCTTCAGTTCCTTCAGCGGTATGAATCAAGGAAACTGGTTGACACAGTTTTCTTGAAAATTACAAATACATCTTCATCAAAGGATCCAATTAATAGTCATCTCCTTCCCAAAGGAAACAATAAGGCACCCTCAAGTTTCCCATCAAGTCCCACAAGGCACTCAAACCATCAGCAATAATAATCCCAGACGGGGTGAATAAAGATTAAAGTACAAGATGATCAAAAGAAGATGCATCGATGCGTAACGGCACTCTCTCAGATCTCGCATTCAAGAAACTCAACTAACTCATATTAAATCTCGAAACATAAACAGTTCCTAACTTAGTAGTTTTTCTTTCATCTGGTTTGACATGATGATAACATTCATACTTTTCCTTGAAATCCTTTTATATTTGGAAAGATCACCTGCAACGCTACAAGGCTTTATCAAACCAAGTGTGGCTTTCTTAGATATAATATTTGAGATCCTCAGAGGTTCAGGGAGCAGTCTACAGACTCATACTACAAGGTAATCATCTTCCATAAATATTAATAAACAGCGATTATACTCGCTGAATTTCAAATTCAATTAAAAAATAATGATGATGATGCATTCATACAGCAGCTCAACGTGTGTGATATATCTTGAATAGTGCTCTCCGAAGAATTGAAAGTTTGGAACGACTATTTTGAAAATAATTTCCGTATTTAAGATCAGTGGAAAGTCAGTGAGTCTCTGTTTCATTCCTTATAATTTTGAGAGGTAAATTCGTCCTATAATTGATTATTTGTAGTTGTTTATTTAATGTATGATTAGTACGAATACCGACGTTCGTTATTGTTTCTAAATCATATGTGCAGCAGATAATTTCGGTGGAGATAACAGCGCGTTCATAATTCATTCATTTGCGTTATCATAATAACTGAATCGACATCTGAAATTTATACGGGGGGCGATCCTTTGTTATTTTTCCCGTGTGTTTACCTTTTCTTTACCTTGGCCTCCTGTGCTTGTCATTGAAGTCTCTCTGATCGGCCACAGCAGAGTGAATATTGTGATCCCTGTGTTCTCAACTCCTTCATACGACTTATATATTATATTTAATTTCTCCAACAATGTCAGCATCACAAGCTTCTAACGCGCCGAGGCAACTCCGCAGTACTTCTAGTTCGTCTGTACGAGACATCACAGCAGGAAATAGTCAACTTGATGCTATTTTATCAAAGTTGTCCTTGCTTGATTCTATTGCTAAGGATGTTGCGTCTATAAAGTTGGCACAAACTGATCTTAGCAAACAACTAACCGCTTGTGTGGAGTCTATCGAGTCACACGGCAAATTGCTGAAAGAACACACTTGCACTTTGGAGTCACATGATCGGGATATTCAAGCTCTCAAAACTGCAGATGATTCTCTGAGGACAGAAGTTGATAACTTGAAATTAAAATTAGAATCTCTCAATGTTCGTGGACTGGAGGCTTCCGTCAGCAAGCTGGGTGCTGAGGTCGAACATTTGAGAGAAAATACACCTACAGGAGCTGCTGTGGATCCTGCCGCAACTCCTATAACCCCCATGATCAGTCCCAACGAAGTGTTAGAGCGAATAAGAAGAGCCAATAACATTCTAATACGTAATTTGCCTGAAAATGATAACAATGAATCTGATAGGTGCGCTGTTTTGGATATTGTTGGAGCGGTGGACATTTCTGTGGTTTCGGCTGTTACCACAATTACAAGAGTAGGTGCTGTGAAGGAAGGATATCCTAGACCAATTAAGGTGGAATTTAAAGACTGCAGTTGCTCTCGTAAAATCTTACGTAACAAAAAGTTATTATCCAGTCATGCGGTCTATAATGGATTATTCATATCTGATGATAAGACACCATATCAATCCAGAGAATTACAGACTGTTAGGGCAGAATTAAAAACTAGACGTTCTTCTGGCGAGACTAACTTAACAATAAAATATATAAAAGGGATACCAAGTATTGTCAGCTCAGAGGAATCAAAGTCAAAAAACTAAACCAATGTGTTATTGAGTGGCCTATTTTATATACTAATCTAGCATCTTTACCAGCTAAATTTAACGAACTACTTTCATTGGTCCATGAGATGAAACCAGCAATAATTTTTCTCACTGAAACTTGGCTTCACCCTGGAATTCCTGACAGCTGCTATAAAATCCCAGGTTTTTCATTATATCGTAGTGATAGTGTCACAACGCCTGGTCACGCTGGTGTATGTATATACATATCAGATTCTATACTGTCTTCCCATAGTGTATCCGAGTATTCCCTTGCAACGCCAGGTATAGATAATATCTTTCTCGACATCAAGTCTAGAGAAGTTTCGCTCAGTGTTGGCTGTGTTTATCGTCCACGTCCGTCAGTGCATGATCAAGTAATGTTCGATCACCTAGAAAGTGTTTCTCACAACATAGAAATGTGCTAGTCACGGGAGACTTCAACTTCGGTGATATTCGCGAATGGCCTTTACGGAGGATGCCTTCTTCTAACTCTCCATCTTTCCCCTTTATTGAAATGCTGAACAGATGCAATTTGAGCCAAATTGTGCATGAACCAACTAGATACAGGTTGAACCAAAATCCAACATCCATGATCTTGTTTCAGATCTGAATTACCTAACACCTGTAGCTAAATCCGATCATGTAGTTTTAGCAACGAATATTCAGCTCAGTTCTACCATCCAAACGCGAAATCAGGAGAGAAAGATAAAATTTGTGAATCCGGATCTTGGGGAGGTACGATTGGGGTGAGGTCCTCAGCAGCAATGATGTGGATGTTGTTTGGAATATCTTTAACGCTAAGATACAGGAGACAATCGAAAAATGTAAGAATGAAAGAATTTTGAGAACTAACCCGGCCAAACCTTGGATCAATGGTAGGATTTTAAAAATGGTTCGATGTAAAAGAAACTTATGGCAACGTTTCAGACGCAGCAGGTCATCTCGGGATTTTCAAACTCACCGAATGTATTCCAACGAACTCTCTAACGTCATCCGAGAGGCAAAGAAGTCTTTTGAACATAAACTAGTGGAGTCTAAAAATAAAAGAAATTTTTCAAATACGTACGCAACATCCTCAACTCTACTGTGTCTATTCCAACCTTGCGGTCCAATGATAAAACGCTGCTTACCAATAATTCTATGGTTGCAGAAACTTTTGCGGAAACGTTCTCTGATTCTTTTTCTAGCGAACCAGATTCTCCAATGCCACAAATAACCGCACCTCGAAATGCTGACGCCATGAACAGCGTCGACATAAGTGAGGAAATAGTGAGAAAACATCTTCTTAATCTCGTTGCTGGAAAATCTCCCGGTCCTGATGGCATTACCACTACTTTCCTGAAACATTGTGCTTCTTCAATCGCGTGTCCGCTGACCATGATATATAAACTCTCCCTGACGACGAGTGTATTGCCAGAATCGTGGTTGCAGTCTTCCGTCACACCCATATTTAAGAAAGGCGATAAACACAATCCGCAGAATTATAGACCGATTAGTTTAACATCAACTGTACTCAAAGTTTTTGAAAGGATCATTACCTCGGAACTCACGGAATTTTTGCTGGCTACCTCAGTAATTCCTGCTGAACAACATGGTTTCGTGCCTGGCAGGTCCGTTTTGACAATCTCCTAGGATGTGTTGGATCGTGGACTGCATCTCTGGATCGAAAGATTCCGATTGACGTTGTTTATCTGGACTTCTCTCGTGCATTTGACAGGGTGCCAATCAACCGTCTGCTCCACAAATTGGAACACTTCGGAATCCGTGGCCTTTTACTTGCGTGGATCAGAGCATTTCTTTCGGGTCGCACTTTTTCGGTCAGAGTGGGTTCAGAACGGTCTTCTTACAGGTCGGTGTGCAGCGGTGTCCCCCAGGGTTCCGTGTTGGGTCCACTTCTCTTCCTCGTTTATGTTTGTGATTTACCCCGTTCAATATCTTCCGATAGTGCTTCTTATGCTGACGACATGAAGTTTTACAATGATCCAATTACATCCGGTGATACACTACAGAACGACTGCGATATCGTGCTAAGATGGACTACGGACTGGTTATTACCTCTTAACCTCTCAAAGTGTCGAGTGCTTCATTTGGGTGCCAACAATCCGAAAAGAACATACTATATGAATGGAGAGCCGATAGAATCCTGCTCATCGTATGTTGACTTGGGAGTTTCAATGGATAGTGATCTGATGTGGAGGTCCCATATATTGCAGACAACGAATAAGGCTAAAAAGTCCCTCTACCTTATTCAAAAGTGTTTCAACCATTGCAACTACGAAACATTAGCATCACTCTATAAGATCTATATCCGCCCCATATTGGAGTTTGCCGGTCCAGTTTGGCACCCTATACTCACTCAAGATGCTGAACTACTGGAGCAAGTACAGAGAAGAGCTACGCGTATCCCATACGGTATTATAAGGCCTGACTACCAAGACCGACTCGCCCTAATGAAACTTGATACATTCGCCAATCGTAGGTTGAGAGGGGACATGATAACTGCGTTCAGAGCTGTGAGAGGATTTTTTGGAGTGGATATGTCGGCTCTGTTTCCGTTGAATGTTAACCATTTGAGAGGACATGATTACAAGCTCAGTAGAGAACAGTTTTTTACCAGAAGTAGGGAGAGTTTTCTGAGCAATAGAATATTCCACTCTTGGAATATGCTACCTGAAGATATTGTGAACGCACCAAGTGTTAACGCCTTCAAGAACAGATATGACTCCTGGAAATCTGGTGCTTTAGTATGACTGTTTTTCTGAGTTCTTCAATTTGCCAATGAATTAATCTTTTTTTTTAGGAAATTAATATTTATTTCTTTTTTATCACTATACTTTGAGCTGTTACATGTTACATTTTTTTGAGTTATATAGGGTACTATCCTTAACTCTTATATTGTAAAATAATAATAATAATAACTTGCGACTTACCTACTTCTTGACCAAATACAGTCATGAGAAGATAAATACTCTAGCAATATGTAATCGTAAATTAAATTCTTCAGTTCCTCCAGCGGTATGAATCAAGGAAACTGGTTGACACAGTTTTCTTGAAAATTACATATACATCTTCTTCAAAGGATCCAATTAATAGTCATCTCCTTACGAATGCATCTCAAATGATCCAATTAATAGTAATCTGATTTCCAAAGGAAACAATAAGTGACCCTCAAGTTTTCCATCAAGTCCCACTAGGCACTCAAACCACCAGCAATAATAATCCCAGACGGGGTGAATAGTACAAGATGATCAAAAGAAGATGCATCGATGCGTAACGGCACTCTCTAAGAACTTACGTTCAAGAAACTCAACTAACTCATATTAAATCTAGGGCTTTATAAAACCAAGTCTGGCTTTCTTAGAGAAGATATTTCAGGTCCTCCAGAGGTTCAGGGAGCTGTCTACAGACTTATTCTACAAGGTCATCATCTCCCGTATATATGTCAATAAACAGCGATAAAACTCCCTGAATTTCCAATCAAATTTAAAAATAATGATAAAGAACTTGCGACTTATTTCTTGACAAAATACAGTCATAAGATGAATACTTTTAACAGTAAGTGATCCTTAATTAAATTCTTCAGTTTCCTCAGCGGTATGAATCGAGTAAACTGGTTGACACAGTTTTCTTGATAATAACGAATACTTCTTCATCAAAGGATCCAATTAATAGTCATCTCCTTTCCAAAGGAAACAATAAGGCACCCTCAAGTTTTCCATCAAGTCCCACAAGGCACTCAAACCATCAGCAATAATAATCCCAGACGGGGTGAATAAAGATTAAAGTACAAGATGATCAAAAGAAGATGCATCGATGCGTAACGGCACTCTATCAGATCTCGCTATCAAGAAACTCAACTAACTCATATTAAATCTAGGGATATAAACAGTTCCTGACTGAGTAGTTCTTCTTTCATCTGGTTTGACATATAAGGATCAGATTCATACTTTTCCTTGAAATCCCTGCCACGCTAGGATGCTTTATCAAGCCAAGTCTGGCTTTCTTAGAGATGATATTTCAGGTCCTCATAGGTTCAGGAAGCTGTCTACAGACTTATACTACAAGGTCATCATCTCTCCCGTATATATATATATATATATATTTATATATTAATAAACAACGATATAACTCCCGAAATTTCAAATCCGATTTAAAAATGACGATGAAGAACTTGCGACTTACTTCTTGACATAAAACAGTCATGAGAAAATGAATAAACAAAATGTAATCCTAAATTAATTCTTCAGTTGCTTCAGCGGTATGAATCAAGGAACCTGGTTGACATAGTTTTCTTGAAAACTACAAATACATCTTCATCAAAGGATCCAATTAATAGTAATCTCCCTACCAAAGGAAACAATAAGGCACCCTCAAGTTTCCCATCAAGTCCCACAAGGCACTCAAACCATCAGCAATAATAATCCCAGACGGGGTGAATAAAGATTAAGGTACAAGATGATCAAAAGAAGATGCATCGATGCGTAACGGCACTCTATCAGATCTCGCTATCAAGAAACTCAACTAACTCATATTAAATCTCGGGATGTAAACAGTTCCTGACTGAGTAGTTTTTCATTCATCTGGTTTGACATGAGAATCACATCCATACTTTTCCTTGAAATCCCTTTTATATTCGGAAAGAGCACCTGCAACGTTAGGAGGCTTCATCAAACCAAGTCTTGCTTTCTTAAATATGATATTTCAGCTCCTCAACTACAAGGTATCTAATCATCTTCCATAAATATTAGTAAACAGCGATATAACTCCCTGAATTTAAAATTGAATTTAAAAATAATGATGAAGAACTTGCGACTTACTTCTTGACAAAATACATGGGAAGATGAATACTCTTAACAGTAAGTAATCCTAATTTATATTCTTCAATTGCTTCAGCGGTATGAATCAAGGAAAATGGTTGACACAGTTCTCTTGAAGATTACAAATACTTCTTCATCAAAGGATCCAATTAATAGTCATCTCCTTACCAAAGGAAACATAAGGCACCCTCAAGTTTCCCATCAAGTCCCACAAGGCACTCAAACCATCAGCAATAATAATCCCAGACGGGTGAATAAAGATTAAAGTACAAGATGATCAAAAGAAGATGCATCGATGCGTAACGGCACTCTCTCAGATCTCGCGTTCAAGAAACTCAACTAACTCATATTAAATCTCGGGACATAAACAATTCCTAACTGGGTAGATGGAAAGGTGAGTAGCTCAAAACTTTATCCCTGTCCGCCTTGCGCCACCCTCGAGGTGTCAGGCACAAGATGGGGCTCGTTTGTACAGGGATGGATTTTGGGACTTCTCACCTGTTGAATCTGGTGATCATACCTACTCTGAAACTTGCAGGTTTTGGAGCTGTTCATTCCGGGATTTTTCCATCGTGCATAGGGTAGCTCATAATAATTTTCGATTTGGGATTTTTCTTTCTGTTTTTATCTGAACTGTTTATAGAGTGAAAGAGTTGAGGGAGCACTGACGTGTTCATGTTGGAAAAACAGAGATACCTACAACATATGTATTGTATTGTGAGGTGAATAAAACACTTTTCCAGATGAAATACTTAAGTAATTTTAATGTCTCAACATGTTTCGAGCTATAAGTAGTTCATCTGCAGGAGAAAAAACACGAAAAAGAAGCTAAAAAAAAAAAACGCATTGAGAAACAGCAACAAAGCCAAATATGAAACATCAAGAATTAAATTAAATACACTACCTAACTTAAAAAACAATGACAAGAAAGGAAAAGTTAAAACGATTACAATAGATATAAAATCAATTGATTTGAAGTGAGTTTTTAAACATATACCAAACAGCGACCAAACACATCGAAAATAGAAAAAATCGAAAAAGCCAGAGTGCCACCAGAATAAACTTACAGGAAATCTTCGAAAACAATTCACTGGATTCTGTGAATTTATTTCGTTTATTCTCCAAGAGTCTCAATTTATTGATTAATTTTTGAGTGATATGATAGGACTCATGTTCCGATCATTTGCATGACTTTAGCAAGCATCCAATGAATTATTTTCGAAGGTTTCCTGTAAGTTTATTCTGGCCAAATTCCCTTTTTTCAAGTTTTTGGTGAGTTTGGTCACTGTTTTTTGTATTTATTGAAAATTGACTTAAATTAACTGATTTTATATCTATTTTAATCGTTTTGACGTTTCCTTCCTCATCTTTGTTTTTTAAATTTAGGTACTGTATCAAATTCAATTTTTATTGATTTAGATTTGGCTTTGTTGCTGTTCCTCTATGAGTTTGTCGTTTTTTAGCTTCATTTTCATGTTTTTTCTCCTGAAGATGAGTTGTTTATAGCTCGAAATATGTTGAGACATTAAAATCACTTAAGTATTTTATCTTGAAAAGTGTTTTATTCACCTTACAACAGAGATACAACTTTTAATATATGCTGGGAAGTTAGTTTCATTCTGATAATTTGTAATTTATTTGAACATTACCTTAAATTTTTTTTCATTCTTTATTTCAAGGACCTTGCTAGTAAATCAATAAGGGCTTCAATGGAATGCTAAATTCAATCCTGTAATACTTGGATTTGTAATCATAAAATACTGCGATGCCATCTGAAACCATCAAATGGTAAAACATGCTGTAGTTCTGTAAGCATTGTTTGTAAAGCAAAATATACAATAAATTTGTTAGATTTGGCAGTTAGCTCAAAAAACATGTGCCCAATATGCTGAACAGACAGCGAATTAATAAAATGAAATCAAGAATTCAATCGATATAATTATTTCCGAGTAATCATCTCAATGAGAATTATTTAGTTCTTTGAATGTTTATATTTCATTTTCACATGAATCCGATCCTGTCGACAGGTCAACTCAATGACGTTTTATCTGAAGACATGATTATACCAAGCCATTGCATGCTGATCTGGCTATCTCGTCGCTCAGAAAAGGTGTTTTCTTTGATGCTTTAATACGTAATGTGGGTTTAATTCGCTGAAATGCAAAATGTTTACTGAGGAAGTGCTTATTAAAATGAAACGCAAAGGGAACTACTAATTGGTTTACATCATTGAGCTCTTTCACTTCGAACGGGTTATTTACTTGAATTAATAGACTAAGCAGAAAATGAAACGGATAAATAGATAATTCAACAATATTTTGAATGTAGTCGAGTTGAAATATAAATGAGTATATTTAAATATTCATAAAACTAAAATTAGGATAAAGTGCAGCTTTTTGAGATTTTGTATTATAGAATTCCTGTTCACGGTTCCGTTACTAGTGACTACATCTTTTACAAGTTTATTTCAGAAACCGTAATTACAGAAATGTAATTGAGAATAGTAAGTGTACATTCAGAAAAGGAAATTTGAGTTTCAGAATAAGAACTTTATATTCAGAAACGGTAATTAGGATTTCAGAATAGTAATATAAACTTCAGGAATGTAAAATTTATTTCAAGAAATATATAATGGAATTTGGAATGGTCGATCTTGAATTCAGAGCTAAGAAATTGTGAGATCAGCATTGGTTAATCCACATTCTCATGTATGCCTCTGTTGTATCATTCGATACTATTCTGAATTGAATTTTCTGAAATAGTATTAATTTCCTCTGAACTACGATTTTTCTCTTCTGAAATATAATTTGTCGTTTCGGGATTTCGGAAATCACTTTTCTAAATTTTAACTTTGATTTTCTGAATTCCAACTTCCGCGAATTTCGTTTTTCTGGAATTATATTAACAATTGTCGTTTTTCAGGCTCACATATTCCTATTTTGAAATAGTTCGTCTATTTTAAATCAATAAGATGAGATTCATTGTTGTGTTATGCAAAGATTAAGGAGAGAAAGATAGGAAACAGAGCGACTTACGATGATGATAGCTCTATGTACCTATGTGTCAGGATAGTACATACTGAAATTCAGAGGAATTGATAAAATCAAAGATTGTGGAGGCCATTTTGAACGAAACAAGGACATTTGAAAACATTGCCATGATTTACGTGGGTAACCTTTTCGTGGCTTCATTTTAGTTGCGTTTCGTTTTGTGTTTGTGCTTATCTATTTCGTGTGTGCATCCTTTGAAGATCAAAATGGTTTACAAAGCATATTGTCAAGAACTGCCAAAACAATAAAAAGACCAATCCTGAACTTGTATTTTTACATTGCCGAGGAGAATGGAAATGTAGGTTTCTGATTGCTTTTTTCAGTGCTCTCAAATGGATATAGTTCTTTGTGCGAAGAGGTATTGATCTCAGCAGCGGTTATAGAATGTGCGGTGGGCATTTTCCTATAGATCAAACAAAAACAAATGGAGAAGCATTATCCTGTTGAAATTTCCATTGTTTTTCAATTCCATCCTCAGAGTGTGGTTTATTTTAATT
Organism: Propylea japonica; assembly: GCA_013421045.1. Classification (NCBI taxonomy): domain Eukaryota; kingdom Metazoa; phylum Arthropoda; class Insecta; order Coleoptera; family Coccinellidae; genus Propylea; species Propylea japonica. Next base: position 24,759,514 of record CM024246.1, on the reverse strand, counting down.
GATAATATACCGATCATTCGGTAACTGATATGTCCGAAAATTATCCAATTTCATTATTAATTTCCTGTGATTAATGATTTTTAATGAAATTATAGTAGTACAGTATCGCATTTCCTTAATATGAATTAATTACAAGCAATGTTGAGCTGAAAAATAACATCCTTATCACGAAGCAAAGCACTAGCTCTGTTTTATTGACCAGGAAGTTTTTTCTGGGCTCGACGTCTAAATATAATGTAACTAGCTGATCCGGCAACCGTTTCTTGCCTTATAAATTATAAATAACCTAGATACCGACTGCAGCGCCACCTGTCGGGCTGATTTGTGAATCTAAACCATTCTCGAATCTCCACGAACACACACAAAAATTTCATCAAAATTGGTCCAGTCGTTTAGGAGGAGTTCAGTCACATACACACGCACACAAGAATATATATATTAAGATATGTAGGAATAATTCAATTCGAATTTTGCGCCTATTATAACACTTTTCTCTATCGAAAAATTCATCCTTTTCAGCACCATCTATGTGTCAGAATTAATCAACTAACCGAAAAACGTAGTCGTATTTTAGTACTGGAGTTCTAGGGGCGTTTCCTATGTTCCTCTCCTTAATCTTTGGTGTTATGTGTATTCAGCCTGTATTTCGTATTTTAGCTCGTCTCACGTTTCAGTTTTGCCGTGACATTCTTTATATCATCACGTTTTCAGTTCATTTATCGAGTTCTAATCTAAACAACCTGTGTTTTGAATATACAACGAGTGTACCTATAATTCGTGCACAAATGGAGTGTACTTTCTCATGAATAACTTCCACTGAGCTGTTCGTCCGAGAGTCCGACTCGTAAAACAGCTTCCTATTTACAGCATTGTATATAACAGCCAACAGCCTTCCACTAGTTAATTTGAGTTGAAAATCCTGAGGGATCAAATTCATAATTGACGAGTTATCCTGTAACAGGCGCTATGCACGGAATAGGGATTATACCATCATCTAGATTGAGATTAGAATGTTACATAATTGAAAATAAATCAAATTTAGCGTCTTGTTGAACAAGCAAGTCTATGATTAGGAGGAAGCAAGCATTCATGTTTTGAAGTCATCTTCTTATATAATGTGTCTCAGGGCGACAATATAATGCGCCTGTCTTCTCATTTACTCTACGGAAATTTGATTGTATTCATCTGATTAAAAGAGTGAGAAGGGAATAGGGAGAGAGGTTCAGTTGTTTATACCCTGATAGCGATTGATATTGTGTACATATATAGGTACCGATGTAATGAACTAATGGTGCTATCTAAGGTTTGTTAAACTGTCTCTACCTATTTCAGAATGTTTCATTTCTATTTGGAAAAGTTCAATTTCCTCAGGTTATCATCCTGAAAACGGCATCATTAGATATTTGGCGTGAGATTTTGTAGTAGTGTCAATAAGTGTATATGTTAGAGTTTACTTAAGGAAAGCGATTGCATACAATTACGTAAATTTCCCGATTTTTTCATTTTTCATATTCGTTAGAAGTTTTTTGTTGTTTGGAAGGTCCCAAGAAATATTTGATTGATGTAAGAAAACCTTTCGATATTTAATATGTTAAGTTTAAACCATATGTCAATAACTGTGACAATAATATCACATCGAACAATGATTGACATAGGCTTTAACCTTGTAATATATAAATCATTCAAGGGTTTACTCACACCAATGAAATATTCTTCGGAACCATCCAACCAATAGAAAACTTCTAACGAATGTGAAACATGAAAAAATCGGAAAATATGAGCAATTATGTGCAGTCGCTATAATAATATATTAAAACTGTAAACTAACCATTGAGACAGTGACCACGAGGTTCGAGGTTAGGGAAGGAAATATGAATTCCTGAATGAAAAGAATGAAACCAATAGCCCTTAAGATATTCAAGTTCTATCATATTCTTCCAAAGAAACAAAACTCACTCTGTGAAATCATTAATTGAGTTGATTATACATTGTATTTGGTCTTTACTTAGCGATAATTGAAGGGCATCAAATATATCTAATTTTATCGACAAAAACACCCACATTGGGCAGTTTACCCTATCAGTTTTTTAGTCGTCCCCATTTCAAATTTACTTTTTTATTTTAGTTGACCCTTCCGAATAATATAGATTTCTTTGGACTTGAAGATCCTACAGATGTGAAAAATATGTTTTTTGAAAGATGATACTACCACCTTTTATTGAAGTGAAACAATATGAATCATTCAACTTAGAAATGTCATACAAAAATTCTTTGAAGAAATTTCAGTGAAAAATGTACTGATTTTCTTAGTGAATCCGCAATAGTACAATAACTAGCACATTGAAGTATAGTTTTTTTTTCAATTTGAGTTGATACGCGCGAATATTATTTACAAAACGATACCAACATAAATTCTGTAAGTTACATAATTAAAAAGTAATTGCTGTTCGAACATGACCCTTGTGAAAATTGATAAAATAAAATAAAACTCAGTACTGTACTTTCGATAATTTTTCATGATCAAACAAACAAATTTATCATAAAAATTTCTCAGAATGGCCGCCCCTGCTTTCTAGACAGGCTGTGGCCCTCATGACGACCTATAGCAACAAAAAAAGTTTTGGGAGCTCACGTAGTGGTCATGTTCGAACAGCAATAACACCCAAATTATGTAACTTAAAGAGATGATTTAGATGTTGTTTTGTAGCTCATAATATCCTTGCGTATTAAATCATTGAAGAAAAAAATACTTCAAGGTGCTAGTCCTTGAACTATTGCAGATTTACTTAGAAAATCAGTAAATTTTTTTCACGACAATTTTTTTAAATAATTTTTTTAGGGCATTTTCAAGTAGAATGTTTTCATATTGTTCTACTTTAAGTGAACGTTGTAGTATCATCTTTCAAAAACATTTTTTTCACATCTATGACACCCTTATGTTCAAAGAAATCAATATTATAAGGAAGAGTTAACGAAAGTAAAAAAGTAAATTTGAAATGAGGGCTACTTTAAAACTAAGCGGGTAAACTTCCAAATGTGGATGGTATTTTCGATAATATTAGGTATATTTGATGCCCCTAAATTATCGCTAAGTTATGACCAAACACACTGTATATTCAATTTGTGTTTTGTGTCACTTTTACCTTCTAATTCCTGTGGAGCAAAATTTTTAATTCGTTTAAAAGAATGACGAGTGACCAGCTGGTTACTTAAAATATGGAAAACCGCAAGTAACCGCTCTGAAATTCTCGGCTATATACGGATCATACTTGATATCAGAATGAAAATCTGAATACGAGCAACTACGGGTAAATTCCAAGAGTATCAATTACATTGTATTCAAGACACCTCCTATAACGAATCAAGGTTGTAATCCAACGCGTTTACTGTACATTAGAGACTTCTACCTATTTCCAACACGAAACCCCAATGCAATTAGCACTCTCAGGTCGATCGAAACTTTTCAGTTATTCGATTCGTCTGCATGGAGTCACTTTCTCTCTCTATGTAAGCTGGTGAATCAATACAATCTGGAGATGTAAGGGGTGAAGGATAATGAGCATTTGAAGTCAATGAAAAATTGATAGGAAGATACTTTTTCATAAAAAATTAAGAAAAGCCCTGAGGAGGTGCATTTGGGCGATAGATCATTGGTGAAGCAATAATGCTATCACCTCAAAACTTGAGCTTCATGTCAATTATATGGATGCAAAATATTAGTACGATCAGAATTATATTGAAAAAATGAAATATGTTAAGAATAAATAATTGAAAAGAATTAATTCTATGGTTTTGATGATCTGATCTTCTTGAAATTTAGCATGAACATTCAGTATATCAATCTTAATTCGCGAGATAAGTTTCATCCGAATCTATTATCTTGTCAATTGAATTCTAAAATTACAGACATTTGGGCAAAATGACGTTACACTTTATTAAGTACTTAGAAGGAGCTCTCAAAAAGGTGGAATAGATCAAATAAAACCCTTAGCTTATTACAGTCATTCTTACAATATTTCCTGAATCCATTCTATTTGTAGGGTTCACATTTTATTCATTGAGTTATTTATAAGAGAATTATGAAAACGAACAGGTGAAGAACCCGAAAAAGTATCCACTTTAGAAAACGAAAAAAAGATAATATATTAAATAACATCATACTAGGCCCGTTTTAAGTGTGATAAATTCGCCTTAGATCAACAAAAATAATTCATGATGCTTCAGCTTGCCCGATGGAAAATTGATTTTAATTTTTCAAGAATATCTGCAACTTGCAGACCGCCACCCTCAATTCTCCATAAGAATATGGCTTCTATCTTCAAGATAATGTATTTCAAATTCTTTTCTGAAAAAGAAATATCGATCTACTTTATGCGGAAGAGAGTTCTTTCTTAGGGCAATCTGTTTCAGAAATCGGTTCGGGACAAGGCGAAGTTGAAGCGGCTGAACAAACACGTATGTGTAGCAGACATGTAATATGGGTAAATGGTTTCTAAAAGGTTTCCATGTCGTAAAATAGGTATATCCGACCATTTTACTAGCAGATCAAACGATGCTTTCACTGTGGTAACTAAAGAGTTGTTTGGAATCGAATTTAACACCCGAAAATTTTGTTGTCGAGGACAAGAGGTAATTGATTTCCTAGTGAACGTTGATAACGTTACAATATCCAACACAAGATGTGAAGGAATCTAATTCCCTCTGTATGACTAAGAAATCCGCTAGGCTTATGCTCTAATAGCATAAGAAGAGAATATCATACAGTCTTTCGGCTGAGTTTAACCCAAATTTTTGTCAATAATGATTCCTTGGAATAGAACTTCATTATGAACCTTGATCAGATACGCCCGTATACTTATTGACTAGACATACGTCAGTTTTGTTATTTCGAAAAAATAAATATGAGCCCCTTACAATACTGAGCAAAGTTTTCGGTCTCATTCGTGGATACTGTGATACTCGTCAACATCAGGTATAGTCTATGTTGGCTATGACAATTTGATGGCATATTCCACTGGGTATATTAAAATTTTACGTTATTTATTTTTTTGTCAGATTGATACGCAATGTTGTTAATATTGCATCGAGTTCTCTGATAACTCGTAAGCTTGTCGGACGAGTCCAGGTACATTCGACAAGGTTGACTTAATTTTACGTTATGGCAGCAAATACTGCCAACTTCAGATGACTAAATGAACGCCTACTATGCGCTCAAACTTTCGTGAACGAACTATATTTGTCATCATCAACAAAGTTTCCAATATAGGTACATACGGTAGTTTGCATATCAGACTGTAGAGCAAAGGTTTTGGACACATTTCCTATGCTCCGGCAAGAAATTTACGTGATGACATGAAATATAAAAGTGAATAATAATAGCAATGATCAAAAACTTTCATAACAAGTTTTTTGGTCCTTCGATACAGTAACTACTCACCAAGAATTTTACCCAGTATGAAATACAAAACGTATATTTATTCAAAACCCAGACTAAATTCCAGATTCGCTCCAATTAAACAATAACAAACTCCAATTCAGACGCCAACAACGTATTGTTTCCTCTCCCATTCACTCTTTTCATCATATCCAATAACATGCTACAATGTTTTCACATCAAGCTTGTGCTTCATTAATTCAATGTGTTATTCTTTCTTTCGACAACATGAAAAAAAATCCAACAAAGTAGCTCCTGCCTCTCCATTTCTGCTTTGAAAGCCTGCAAATAAACGATGTCGAAATTCAGGCATCCACTTCATCTCGTACCTTTCACGAACCTTTTCAGCAAAAAGTTGAACTGTCAAACTGCAGGCGAAATTTCATTTCTAGATGGTTTTTGTTTCAGAAAGCTTGGCTACTTAAATACCCGAAAAGATGTATTTATTTTAATTTGGTTGTAGGAAATTAACGTTGGAGTGAATACTGAAGATTGCTGCTTGAATGTGAGATTCTGAAAATGGACCATCTGCGTTTATTCTTCTAATTAGTGAAAAATTGAGGAGATTGCCAGGGATGAATAGGCCAGTTGAAGGGTTGCTCTGAATCTCTGGTTTATTCAATGGATAATGCAGAAAGGGTATAACCGGGTTTCAATGGTAAATATCCCCGCGGCCTTTTCGATTCATATGCGGAGGATCGATTTGGCATTGAATGATGATAATTTAGCCAAATTTTCAACTTTTTATCTCTAGATAATTTTGAAATTTTTCTAAGAAACACTTTTTTCGATTCTTTTTTTTTTCTCTTGTGAAATCCGAAATTTCTGAATGGTGATTTTTTCTCTTGATTCTTTGCATTCAAAGGAATGGACGTATAATTTTTTTCATATTCGCACGAAATAATTCGTGGTAGTGCCAAAACTTACTATAACAAACAGCGGACTTTCCATCGAAGTTTTTCGATGTTTTTGCAATAAATATTGAGTATAGTTGAAATAAAATGAATAAAATCTTTATGTTGAAATGTTCAGAGATGTTGTGAGAAAATTGACTTCCAGGTGAAATATTGTTCGGACCTTGAGGCCCCATATCTTCCAAACTAAGAAGAATCGCCGATTGTTTTCTTCACTAATATTGTTCAGTGAGCAAATATGAATACAACGGCTTCAAAATTTGATGGATATTTGCTGAATCCCAAAATTCAAACAGTTTCAATTTTTTTTCAAAATGTTTCACCAATTTTGAAAATGTGAAAAACTTCCAGGGTATAAAGGACCACAGAAGACCTTATATGTCAAAAAACGGCGGTGGACACTTTTGAAGAACACCGAAAAACAAATGACTATAATTTTACTTTTTCTTTCTGAAAATCGATTTTCCAGCAGAGATTCATAATAAAATTATACGTCTATTTCTTTAATAGCATGGAATCAAAAAAAAAAAAAAAATCACAATTAGAAAATATAGGATTTCGAAAGAGAAAAAAAATAGAATCAAAAGAAGTGTTTTTCACAGAAATCTCAAAAAAGGCTAGAGATAAAAAGCTGAAAAGTTGGCTGAATTATTTTCCTTCAATGCCTAATCGATCCCTTCAATATGAATCGAAAAGCCCTGAAGGCAGATTTACCATTGAAGCTCGGCTATATTATACCCTCTCAAATACGGAAAATCTGGTTATTATTCTGTACGTAATTATTTTTATTTGTTTCTCATTTGTAAACGTCAGTTTCCAAAAACACAATATTAATCAAGGAAGTTTAATTTTTCAAGTCACTAACTTGTAAAATTGACAGTTAACTTGTAAAACTTTTACAAGTTAGTAGTATTATTTACATTGAAAGTTGTCAAGTACTTGATTCTAATTTAATTTATTCTTATAATCTCAGAGTTCCTGGAACAAATGTATTTCTCAATAAACGTTCTCAAACTATTCAAAAACGATATTCGTACCTTGTTTTATTCGTATCTATTCGCTTTCCTTTTCACGTACTTACTTCTAATTTCATTCATCCTTCTAATTTCATCGTCCCTGGAACAAATATTTTTAGTATTAAACGTTATAAAAGTATTAAAAAACGATATCCATACCTTGTTTCATTTGGATCTGGCCTTTTTCGTCAGAAATTAGCAAATATTCTCGGAGGACTTCCCTCTCGTAAAGCCACTGACAGTTGTCATAATTTTCCGATGTCATAAATAATCATGAATAGGTTACGACATTTGCGACAAATTATTGAGATTATTTTGGAATTTATCTCACCTTTTTACAAACGAGAAACAAATAAAATATAAAACAATACACGCAAGGTAACGGGTTTTACTGGCTCAAGGAGGTAACTGACTCGCCTGCGGCTCGTCAATTATATCCTCCATTCGCCAGTAAAAACCCTCTTACCTTGCTAGTAATGTTATATACTATTTCAGTGCATTATCAATTTAAATTGTTCGATTTCATCTAGTGGATGCTTATCGCTATCTCAATACTCAGATCGTCGGTCTTCTCGAGAACATTTTTCTAGTTAGACGTAAGGTTGGATTAAATTATTTTGTGCTCGATTAGCACCTTGACTCCCTTTTTGCACTGCGACCAATAAGGGAGTTCTCTAGAGCTATACATTGCCCAGGAATGTAGCCGATACACATAATCTACAGCTTTCGGAGTTTTTGTCACTGATTTTGTGTGGGTGATATACATTACATCACGAAACAATGACCTACGAGAAATCCTTAGCAGCCTTAATACTTTTTTGACAACTATAAAGCTTGTCGACCCTTCTCTTTTGAGGATACAGTCAACCTTCAACCTTGTATAATAATAATAAATATAAATGGAGGGTGAAAGTGTTTCCTTGACCTTTTAAAGAGCACGTTCCACTTGAACGAGTGCTAAGAATATCGTTTTGCCCAAATGTCTGTGATTTTGAGGCGAAAATGATTCCAAACGATAGTGTAAGACTGCCTGAAGACGAATTCGTGGTCAAATTCAATTCTGTCCGTGGGGCCGTCCTGCCATTAGCACAATAAATTTCGAAGGAATTGTCCTAGAGACTTGAAATTTTAAGGACGAGTTCGGGTCCCAAATGTCTCGGCTAAGTTAGTTAACCAGCCGAATCGTACAGGGTGCTCATTGAAATATGGCCGTTCAAAATTCTTGTTCTTCAGTACCTCGAAATGTACGAAACCAATCGGAATGAAATGTTACGGTCAAATGCAAGATGCTGATGACAAGCCTCATGCAAAATTTTCTGGCCATAGTGTGAACAAAAGCATAGCAAATTAAATTGGAATATTGAAAAGAAGAAACTCATATTTCCATAAAAAGATGTTCGATTCGAGTAACATTTTTTTTATGAAGGGATATCGACATACTGTATTTCCGTACAAAATTTTGTGGCCATTGTATCAACAGAACCATAGAAAATCAATTGGAATGTTGAAAGAAGAATCTTTATATTTCCATAACAAGATATCCGATTCAAGTAAAATTTATTGTATGAATGAAAACTGATATACTTGAAGTTCATGCAAAATTTCAAGAGGATCTCATCATCAGAATCATGGAATTTAATTTTCTCCAATTTTTTTTATATATTTCATTTTCTGTATAATTTCTAGAATATGATATAGATTGTGCTGAAATTCTGCATTTATATATTTGGTATCAATCTCCATATGAAATTTTGCGGTTATAGTCTTATTGCTCCACCAAAGAACGAGCGCTCAAAAGTTCCTGCTCAGGGCTTTTCTAAAAATTTTTCGATAAACTTATCAATAGAGTTCTCGATATCTAAAAGCCTACCTCAGAAGCATCAACCTGAATATTCAAGTAAGGTTTTAGTCCTAATCTGATAACTTTAGATTTTCGCACAGTTTGAGTGGTGTTCATCACTATACAGGCGATATCTATTAATGAAAGAGGAAGAAGGCAAAATGGTTGAAGTCATTCATATGAAATCTTATTTCGACCTCACCTTATTCTGTCGTTTCAAAACTTCTCAACAGCATCACGTGCTTACAGCATCAATTATTCCAAGAAACTACATCCCCTTCCGTTGAGTGTGCTAAACATAGATAAATCCTTTCAGAGCCTCCATCCTCGAAGAAAGTAGATGAATTCGCAGAAACGCAAGTGAAGTCAAAACCAACAGATAAATCCCAACACACGAGCTCGGGTTTTTATCTTCCCTGCATCTTCCAGAAACTTCCCTAATCGCGATTTCGAACTTCACGAACAGGAGGACGAAGGGAGGGGGAAATAATTGACAATCGGAATGAATTCGAGGACGGAAAAGACGTAACGCTTGAAGGAATTCCATTCTGGACGACAAATAAACGTTATTACAACTCTGTACAGGTTGAATACAAACTAAAAGGGATGAGAGGATTCGTGCCAAAGGACGTAATTGAATTTTGCGAATTCTGGGAGTCTTAAGTTTACACAAACTGAATTTGACGTCGCTGTTTTGCTGTCTTGAAACCTTGTTTTGTGCAGAGAAGAAAGTATCGGGAAACATATATGGAGTTTGTCACGGGACGGAATATGACAACTGTTCTGGAGTATTACTGGGATTATTATTTCGTCTAAAGGGTATTTTTGAAATTGGATTTTTCACTTAGTTCTGGGAATAGCATGGACGAGATGGAATTGCTTCCGAAAGAATATATTCAACAAATAGATTTGAGGAATTGTTAGAATGCACGGAAGGAAATCTGAAAAGGACATGGTTCTCCCATATGTGCATTTGACAGCTCGTATATTCAATTATATTCAATTGTATCAAACAGTCATCACTTTTATCATTTTCAAAATTCATCAAAGTTTATTACATCAAAAAAGTTATCTAATGATAAAAAATATAGAATATGTAATTTTTTCTAAACTTCCTCTGAAGCAGGTCAATTCCTCAGGTTTTGCCGATTTATCATAGCGAGTTATAGAAGTGAGTTATTATAACTCACGTTTCTAACACTATCAGGAGTTGTACTGATGAAAGAGCATCTGGGTGCAATAAACTAATGAATTACAATTCAATTCGTCAATTTCACTGTCAATGTCAATTCTGCTTGTAATACCAATGAGTTAATACAGGGTATCTATAAATGATTGTAACATCGCAGTTGGCTTTGGATTATACAAAGCACAGAATTTTGTGATAATGCTATCCTCTGATTGGTTAGAGATTGGTATTCTGCAATCCAAAGCCAACTGCGCTGTTACAATCACTTATAAAGACCCCGTAGAACACGAATACAAACGAGAATTACAATCGAAAGCTCACTGGGTGACTTATGTATTGAAAAACACGTGTATGCTATCTGATAGGTCACTTATGGTATTAATTATGACAGTCATAATAGTCAGGTCTTGGAATAAACTTTAATTCGATGAATATTAAACTCAATAAAACTAAGATAATTCTACTTTATGAAGGGGAATTGGAAAGACCGCAGATAACATTTTCAGACGTGTGAATTTTTAATAGTGAGTTAACGAAGTGAGTTATTATAACTCATGTTTCTAGCACTACCAGCCGCTGTACTGATAAAGAAGCATCAGGGGGTGATTCTTGAAAAATGTCGTGTTCGCGATTCGACAATTGTCGACCAACTTCCCTACTAAGTTGGTCGACAGTTGTCGATTCGCGAACACGACATAATTCAAGAATCGACCCCCTGGTCCCAATGAATCAATGGGTATAACGATTTCTTCAAATTCGAATAAACCGTTAACGTTCACCTATAATTTCAAAATCAATGTGTATTGTTCATGTACAAGTAAGGAAATATAGAAGACTACTTCAGAAACATTGTGTGTTATGAGTTATAACTCACTGGTGAGTTATTTATCAAAACACACGTGGAGCCTTTCTGTCGTGTCTACTATTTTTTAATTGAAGCCTTCCTACATACACATCAATAACCATCTCACTGGAAGTCCAATGATTTGGGTTCCGCAAAAAACTCAGATAATTTCACGATATAATGAAGAATTGGAAAGACCGAAAGAGAAAATTGGAAAACTCGAGGTAAAATCCATAACCTATATTTATTTACAGTTCATTCGAACATCGAATCGAATTCATTTCAAGAAATCCAATCAAGAAACTTCACCGGAAATACGCCATGAACATGTCGTCGAATGTAATCATATTTTTATCACATTTTTCCTGGATCGCGACATACGTCAGGAGGGAACCGGGGTGAAAAATCTCGGAAAATATTATTTTCAGACGTGTGAAGTAGGAACATTTCACTTTTTTGTTCCTTCTTCGCTGCAGGTGAAATTGTCGGCTCCTGCCGATTCTCAATAGCGAGTTAACGAAGTGAGTTATTATAACTCACGTTTCTCGCACTATCAGCCACTGTACTGATAAAGGAGCATCTCGTTCGAATGAATCAATGAATATAACGATTACTTCAAATTCGAATAAACCGTTAACGTTCACCTATAATTTCAATATCAATGTGTATTCCGCATATAAAAGGAATGAAATGTAGAAGACTACTTCAGAAACGTTGTGTGTTATGAGTTATAACTCACGAGTGAGTTATGGATCAAAACACACGTAGAGTCTTCCTATCGTGTCTTGGGTAAAAACTATTATTTTATGAAAACCTTCTCACATCCACATCAATACCCAACTCAATGAAAGTCCAATGATTTGGATCTCGCAAAACTCAGGTAATTTCACGATATAATGAAGAATTGGAAAAAGCGGAAGAGAAAATTGGAAAACTCGAGGTAAAATCCATAACCCATATTTATTTACAGTTCATTCGAACATCAAATCGAATTCATTTCAAGAAATCCAATCAAGAAACTTCACCGGAAATACGCTATGAACATGTCGTCGAATGTAATCATATTTTTATTACATTTTTCCTGGGTCGCGACATACGCCAGGAGAGAAGCGATGTGAAAAACCTCGGAAAATAACATTTTTCTACAAACGTCAAAAAATGACAAGGTTCGCGCATTGGCAAGAATATGCGAAGTGACCCTTTTTTTCATTTCCTTTGTTACTATGACACCGTGCGCGAAGTAATGTGCGAAATACTCACTTCGCACACTGCATGTAAACTATATGGGATTTTTATATTTCAACTTGGTAAATTTCTTGAAATCCACGTTTTCTTTAACATTGAGTGTTGCTTTCAACATATTGCAATATATTGCCCATAGTTATAATACCTAATTACTTGATTTGGAAAAACAGTTCAAACCAGTTCAATATTTTTTTTCATATTAAGCTAAACGTTTGTAGAAAAAATTTTGTTTGCATCTCATGCGCGAAATACTTTGGTGATCGAGAACTGATTTTTTTAACGAGGCGCAGCCGAGTTAAAAAAAATAGTTCTCGATCACCAAAGTAGCATTTCACGCACTAGATACAAAAATAACTATTCCAGACGTGTGAAGTATGAACATTTCAATTTTTTGTACCTTTTTCGCGGCAGGTGAAATTGTCGGCTCCTGCCGATTTTTAATAGCGAGTTTACGAAGTGAGTTATTATAACTCACGCTTCTAGCACTATCAGTTGCTGTACTGGTATAGGAGCATCTGATCTGATCTAATGAATCAAAACTATTACTTACTTCAAATTCGAATAAACCGTTTACGTTCACCCATAATTTCAATATCATTGTGTATTCGGCATGTAAAATGATAAAATATAGAAGACTACTTCAGAAACGTTGTGTGTTATGAGTTATAACTCACTAGTGAGTTATGGATCAAAACACACTTGCAGTCTTCCAGTCGTGTCTTGGGTAAAAACTATTATTTTATGAAAGCCTTCTATCATCACCATCAATACCCAACACAACAGAAGTCCAATGATTTGGATTCAGTAAGGCTCAGATAATTTAACGATATAATGAAGAATTGGGAAAAGCGAAAGAGAAAATTGGCAAACTCGAGGTAAAATCCATAACCCATATTTATTTACAGTTCATTCGAACATCGAATCGAATTCATTTCAAGAAACCCAATCAAGAAACTTCACCGGAAATACGCCATGAACATGTCGTCGAATGTAATCATATTTTTATTACATTTTTCCTGGGTCGCGACATACGCCAGGAGAGAAGCGATGTGAAAAACCTCGGAAAATAACATTTCCAGACGTGTCTCCTTGGAGTATGTCGAATCAGATACGAGATTAGATTAAATCGTCATATTTTTCCCCGGCTTGAAATCAAGAAATATGGGAATCATAATAATTTGGTATTCAGAAGACCTGGCGGATGGACCTGCTTGTCTAGGATGTTCGCTGTTTGGCGCAAGAGTCCAGGGACGTATACCAGATAGAATGGGAAATAAGGACTATAATAATAGTTGTGATTTGGTTTGTAATTCATTCCATTTATGAATGGAAATTTGGTCGGTAGGCTATGCAACTTTGATACATTCCATTTCAGGTAATGAAGAAGTGAGGTAAAAGTCATTTTCTTGTCAGATTACTATGCGCTGTTGTTCGTTCTGCATTAGGTAATTTGTTTCGCAATGTTGAGGTACTTTGTGGATTAGATATTCCAAGTTTACTATATGCCTAGGTGAATTTGCGAATTTGAAAATATTTTTATTTAATTTGATTTATTTACGCGATTATCATTTCCAGTATTATAATGTATAGGGTTGTTTCTTGTGACAGCATTCAAAGTAATGTAAGATATATGTTTACTCAACTATTCACCCCAAATTCCAAGTAAATAATTTTCAATCAAGTATTGAAAATTCAATTTCTATACTCGCTAAAATGACGTACGAGCAAGCATAATAATTGGGAATGACAATTCATAACTGAGTACTTTTTAAATTGCTATAGTATATCTTTACTTTTTTTTTCAAACTATTCCACAGAAGAAGAAGTAGAAGAAATGAGTTACATTTTTTTTATCAATTTGAGAGGATTGCTTGCTTCTTGAAAAAAATAATCAAGAATTGTGATATATCCACCTTGATTTATTTCACCTTATTTATGTTTAAAGTTTTGATTATTGAGTTTATTTACTATGTTTCAAGATGTTTTCTTTATTGTTTGTATCGAATATTTTGAGACACCAAAAATACTACGCAAGTTCGGCATTTAGTAAGGATTCCAAAATGGAATAATACTTGTTAAATTGTAGCTGCCGTAGTTCGAATTTATTTTCGATTGCCTTTGAATACACTTTTTCTTAAATTGCTCCCCAGTAAAAAAGTCCAATGGATTCAAGTCCGGTTAACGGGCCGACCACGAGATTGGACTAGAACGTCCGATCCATCTTCCGGGAAAAAAATTTCTAGAGAAAATAATTTTTCCAGAAAAAATTTTTCCGGAGCAATATCTCTGGAAACTTTTTTTTTGGTAACATTTTCTTCCCGGAAGATGGATCGGAAGTTCTGGTCCAATCTGATGGCCGGCCCGTTCACCGGACTTGAATCCATTGGACTTTTTTACTGGGAAGCAGTTTAAGAAAAAGTGTATTCAAAGGCAATCGAAAATAAATTTGAACTACGGCAGCTACAGTTTAACGAGTATTATACCATTTTGGAATCCTTACTTAATGCGCCAACTTTTGACAGAACATGCCAAACTTGCGTAGTACATTTTTTTTAAGTTGAAACTAGGTAATTGTTTATTTTGAATTTTTTTCTGAGAAGCAAGCCCTACTTTTATGAAACCTAGAGCAGCTGGTATCCAAATTTTCACTACAGTTTAGACAAGCATTATTCAAGGTTACACAGCAAAAAAAAGTTGCAAAAAGTTGATATTTGTGGTAACAAGAGCGAAAAGACTGTCACAGGGTGTGGAATTTTGCGTGTTTTTTAAATGCCCATTATTTTAAAATCAACTTAGATTTTTTTATATTTTTCTGACAACCAGCATAACTTGCCTTTTCACCCGGTTCCGGGTTGACGTCGAGTTTTGGGAAACCCTGTATATTTCAATACAAAAATTATTTGTCTCTGTTCTCGATTCTCTTTGTATTTATTCTGCACCTTTTATAAGCGTATACCTAATGCGCCCGGACAAAAAAGCTGGAACCAACGGTGTCCGCTCTTGGCGGATTTCACTGTGTTCCATAAACCCGATCCTGCATCTGCAACGAAATACATGCGGAATTTACATACATAAATTCCAACCCTAATGTGGTAGACTGAACCTACTACATGTTGGCATGAGATGTACTGTAACCAGATAGGAGATCCAAAGTAGATGAGTTTTCATGCTGACTAGTCAATGTCAGTGCTTTTGTACGTCGATTTTTACGCGAGCCACTTTGAGGTGATGCGTTCTGGCATGAAATTGGCCGCAAGTTAAGTAGACTGCTGTCAGACTGTCTGATTTGGAGATTGTATATTTCATTTTGTGGTTTCTAGAGGCAGAATAATAAAGCAGTTGCTAACAGACTCAGACAGCATAAGTTGGTTTAGCAGAGAGAAATTGCAATTATTCGAAGTTCTGTGTCTTATTGTACGGGGTTTTCCCTGTACTGTTATTCTGAACATCCCGCTATTTCGGTAGATGTCAGGTTTGAAGCCGTCTTTTTTTGACATTTGACAAGTAGAAACTACGCCATTAATAAAAACGCGCTTCAAGAACGCATTGAAATTATTGAAATTCACTTAAAAAGGTGAAAATTTGGAAGATACGGTTTGTGAAACTCCAACATTTTTGGGTCGTCGTGAAGCACCTTGTCGGACCGCAATAGAAAAACTGGTGGAAAAATTCGAGCTGTTGGGACAAGTTAGTGATGTGAAGAATAAAACCCGTGAAAGTGTTGAAGTGGTAAATGGATTGCGCTATCTAGAGATGATCAATGTCACAAGCATAGGCGGGCCTGCTTTTGAAATGACAAATCAATGAATTTGTGAATTATCCTTAGTAATACATATTAAAGGAATAACGGTCTGATTGTAGTACTTCTCAATCACAAATTGCAAATTTTTTTGATTTTTCAATGAAAAAACAGCAACATAATTCTTCTATTAGCCACACCGTTGAATAGGTAATAAAATTACTTTCCATTAATTTTCATTTCAGAATAAATAGTAGAGGGGTGCCTGTAGGGTGAGAAATATCGAATTGAGAAAAGCATAGGATGAATTGCTTTCGAAATAGAAAAATTTAAGAAAAGCCATGAGTAGGAGCTTTTGAGCGCTTGTTCTTTGGTGGAGCAATAAGACTATTATCCCAAAATTTTATATGGGATTTGAAATTGATACCAAATATAGAAATGCAGAATCTCGGCACAATCGGAATTATATTTTAGAAATTAGTCAAAAAATGAAATATTCGAGGGATAAATAATAAAAATAAATAAATTCCATAGTTTTGAGGATGCGGTCCTCTTGAAATTTTGCACGAATATCCAGTGTATCAGTCTTGATTCACAAAATAAATTTCATTCGAATCGGTCATTCTGTTATGGAACTATGAGGATTGTTCTTTTCAATATTCCAATTGAATTTTCTATGGTTCTGTTATCACTATATGGCCAAAAATTCTTCATGAATATTCAGTGTATCAAACTTTATTCATGAAATAAATTTTAGTCGAATCGGATATTTTTATTAATGAAAATAAATATTATTTTTGATATTCCAATTGAATTTTCTATGGTTCTGTTTACACTATGGCCACAAAGTTTTGCATGAGGTATATTATGAGCATCTTGCATATGGCCGCAACATTTCATTTCGATGGGTTACGTTTCGTCTGAGATATTGAGGAACGAAAATTTTGAAAGACCATAATTTTGGAACTTTGTGTACAATTTGGCTGATTAACAAACTTAACTGAGCCATTTGGAACCAAACTCACCCTAAAAATTTCAAGTTTCTAGGATAATCCGGTCGAAAGTTATTGTGCTAACGGCCGGCCATGGACAAAATTGAATTTGACCAGTAATTCGTCATCAGTAAGTCTAATCCTATCGTTTGAGACCATTTTCGGCTCAGAATTCGAAAATTACAAACATTTCGGCAGACCGATATAGCACTCGTTTTAGGAGAACGAACGCTCCAGAACGACAGGTGCGAGAGTTTTCTTTCATAATTCTTATTATGTGAAAAATTATTGACGAGCTAGGTTAATTTTTTGGCACGCTGTTAGGTTGAGAGGATTTCATTTTCCTCTATATCTTTTAGGTTTGAAAAGTTACGGTATCAAAAACTTTGCACATACTGTATAAATTTTGGGTTCAAAATGCCTATGAGTGAAACATCTTAATCAATCTCTCCAACTTATTAGCTCTTAAAAAGCTATTCATGATAGTTAATAAAATAAGCGATCAATTCGATATAAATCTAGAACCAGCTCAGCACAAGATGAAATATCGAAGTACGTGTAAGTGATAACTAGTAAATCCTATTTTCATTGTTGGTTTATCTGCATGGGTGAATTTCTGTTAATGCACAATTAACACTAAAATTGAAATGTTTCTACATGATACCAAGTATGGCATGAATAAATTTACAATTCATTTCAACTGTTGCTATCAATTCATGAAGAACTATTCCTCTCAAGACCATCCGATTCCCTAGTGTAACCCTCATGAATATCAACTGTCACATTCCCAGTACAATCAAGATAGTTAAGCATCTGAATAGAATTACACCCTGGATATCCTCAAGCACATTCTGATGACATAAATGGGAAAACTTTACAGACAAAGAAGCTCAACATGCTTCTTGTTTCACGGCTTCACAAAGATAGATTTCCTTTTAGCACGACGCCTTGCAGCGATAGGTCAAGTTTCATTAATTCTTCAGGTACTTTGTCATAAAGGCAGAGGGTGGAAAATAGAAATGAAAGCGTGGCTGCTATTCATCCAGAACTGAGAGTGTATTCTAAGATTGAGGAAGAGTCTATCTTTTTTGGCTCTTAGTTGATGGAGTTTTTTTGGAGGAACTAGTAGTGCTAATGAATTATTATCCTATTAAACAGGGTGCCAAAAAAGTAACGTAAGTCGTCAATAATTCTAGTACAACAAATTATTAGGAAAAATCCTCTTATCCGTAGATTTTTAATGACAAAATCAATTAATACTTTGCTTTTTTGAATATGATATTTCTCACCTCCTATGACCCACACCCCTCTACTTTACTTTTCAAATGGCATATCGATCGTGATACATCAAATGAAATGATTCCCCACTTTTTTCATCTGATAATTCCCAAATATTTCTATTTGAAGAAGGAGAAAAAGTGAAGTGCACATAATCATAGGTAGACTGATTTTGAAATGTTTTCGTGTATCACAACCCATACAGGGTGTTCCTAATTTGAACGTACAAACGAAAAGAGGAGATTCCTTAAGTGAGTTTAAGAAAAAAAAGTCCCATAAACATGGGGTCGCAAACGTTTCGTTTTCGAGATACAGAGTGTTGAAGTTTGAATTTTTTTCAAGTTTTTTTATCATAGTATCTACACTTCACAAGATATTCAACTGAAATTTGGCATAGATATTACAGTTGAGAGTTCTCACCACGTGACATGGCAATTTCGATAGAAGATCTACAGGGTGATATTTTTTCTGGAACACTACCACATGTTCTTCTGCAGAACTTTTTTTTTTTGGTAAGCAACTGTTAATTTGAAAAAATGTAAAAAAAGCTTTGTTCTTATACTAAACTTTTCGGTCTCTTGTAGTTTTGTCGTATCTACCAATGATTTCCAGAAAAAAAATTTTGAACGATTCTCTCGAAATCCTCGTGAAAATCCAAATTATGATGCGAAGGCCACTTTATAAGCAGTGGTGAATGAATTCAGTGTCAGTTTTTATGGAAATTTTCCTGATCTGTAGCGATGATTCATAAAGAATCGATAAACTCGTATAATCAACACATGTTTTTGATTAAAACTTTAACACCCTGTATCTCGAAAATGAAACGTTTGCGACCCCATGTTTATGGGACTTTTTTTTCTTAAACTCACTTAAGGAATCTCCCCTTTTCGTTTGTACGTTCAATTTAGGAACACCCTGTATATTCCTAGTTGAAAAAATAGAGTAGGGGCGTGCGGGGTGAAAAATATCAAATTCAAAAAATTTGAGAAGAGCCCCGAGCAGGTGCTTTTGAGAGCTCGTTCATTGTTGGTGCAATTAAGTTTTTTTGTATAGGACTTGATATTCATGCTAGTATACAAAGGGCTTTCCAATAAGATATTCAAAGAAAAATGTCATTTTTCAATATAAGTGATCGGATGTTCATTTCATCATAAAGAAGAAGCTATGGCGTTAATAGTGTAAAATTACATCAGGCAAATGACCACCACGACCACGCTTACAGGACCATATCCTTTGTATGAAATTTTCCATAACCAAATCGCAAAGTGGCTGCCCTATGTCCTTGATAGCCTCACGAATCCATATTTGAGGTCTTGAATCGACGCTGGGCTATTGGCCTAGACCTTCTCTTTCACGTGACTCCAAAGGAAGAAGTCGCAAGGAGTTAAATCACAATATCTCAGTGGCCAATTATGATCCCCTCTTCGAGATAAAACACGATCCGGAAACTGTTCCTGCGAAAAATCAATGGTTTCGATGTTTGTATGGCACGTAGCTCCGTCTTGTTGCAAGTAAACGTTGTCCAGATTAATACTATCCAATTTGGCCATAAAAAATCATTCATCATCTCTCGATAGCGCAATCCATTTACCGAAACTGGAATTTATCCACCAATTTCGTTATTGCGGTCCGACAAGGTGCTTCACGAAAACCCAAAAATGTTATAGTTTTACGAACCGTCTCTGCCAAATTTTCACCATTTTTATAGTGAATTTCAATCATTTCAATGCGTTCTTGAAGTGTGTATCGTTCCATTTTAATTAATGGCGTAGTTTCTACTTGTCAAATGTCAAAATGTTCAAACGTGACATCTACCGAAATAGCGGGCTATTCAAAATAACAAAAAAAGTAAAATATGTGAGAAATCAATAATTAAAAAAAATTAATCCAATGGTTGTGTTGATGAGATCCTCTAGAAATTCTGCATGAACATCCAGTGCACAATCCTTATTCACAAAATAAATCGAATCGGATATCTTGTTATCGAAATATGTATATATAACAATTCTTTTTTTCAATATTCGTATTGAATTTTCTATGGTTTTGTCAATAGTATGGCCACAAAATTTTGTAGAGGCTCATTATGAGCATCTTGGATGTGGCCGCAGAATTTCATTTCAATTGGTTTCGTTTTGTCTGAGATATTTAAAAACGAACATTTTTAATTGCAATTTTGTTATGTTCGATTTGGCTGGTCAACGAAGTTGTTCGCGGCATTTTGGCACCGAAGTCACTCTAATTCTTATATCATGGTCTCTAGGAGGATTCCTTCGAAAGTTATCATGCTGAATGAATAACAAAACTAAAGTTTTTTCTCTAATTCTTTCAAAATATCACGTTCTAGCTGAACAAGATATTTATTGACTCAAGGTATTCTCTAACTTCACAAACAATTTTCCACTTTATTCAAATGAATTCCATTATCAGATATCTCTTCCATTATTTCATTCATTCCATGGTTCAAACTAATCCACAGATGTCACTGTGACATCTTAAAACAACGTTTCCCTTCCTCAATTATTCTATAACTAGGATAATTCAATTTATCTCATCGATCCAGCTACCCCTGTCTCGGTGCAGCTCATCAATTACGTCTAATGTGATTTTCTGACAAGTTTAGGAGCTAATTTGCAATTCTAAATCGTGGCCAGAAAACCCAGCTCGTCCTTCTCTAATTCTCCAACTGGCCTAGCTATCCAATGAGCGTATGCAAGCAGAACCAGTACAAATTAACAGGGGTTACATGCTATTTCGGTGAAGCTGAGATAACTCGATGACCTGAAAAAGTTTATAGCTGGTGAATGAAGTTCCTACGAATTATATTAGCAAACTCTGCTACTATGTGGACTATTAGTCCTACGAATTATATTAGCAAACTCTGCTACTATGTGGACTATTAGTGACATTCGAGTTTGAGTTTATACAGAATTAAGTTACAATAAACTTGTTTGAACTATTCCACTTTCGAGAGAAGGAGTTTGGGAATATACATAATTAATTTGCACTTTTTTTTTCAATATTCATCAGTGCATTCAGAAATAATCTTCTGCTCTGACACTTCTTGTTTGGTGACGATCTAAAAGTTTGACAGCTGACTCAGACCGAAGGTACAACAACCTCCTTTTTCCTGGGTAAATTTAGCAAAAGCACGAAAGATTTTGGTTTTACTCAAATGTTTCAGTTGACTTATTCCTTCTTCGGACTGAAAAATTGTGAAAATGGACCTATCAAATTAACCAGCCCTCTTCTTTTCTACCAAATAATAAATAATTATATTGGGATACATTTCATTATCGGGATAAGCCGAATTAGATAGATAAGTCATCTGCAGTTGATAAGGCTGAATGCCCAAAACTAATGTATTTTATTTGTTTCTCATTTGTAAACGTCAGTTTCCAAAAACACAATATTAATCAAGAAAGTTAATTTTATCAAGTCACTAACTTGTAAAACTGACAGTTAACTTGTAAAATTTTTACAAGTTAGTAGTATTATTCACATTGAGATTTATCAAGTACTTGCTCCTAATTTCATTCATCCTTGTAATTTCAGAGTTCCTGGAACAAATGTATTTCTCAATAAACGTTCTCGAACTATTCGAAAACGATATTCGTACCTTGATTTATTCGTATCTATTTGTTTTCCTTCTCAGAATTGCAAATATCCTAGAGGTTTTTTTGACCTGTAAACTCACTGACAGTTTCACGTACTCGCTTCTAATTTCATTTATTCGTCTAATTTCATCGTTCCTGGAACAAATATTTCTAGTAATAAACGTTATAAAAGTATTTAAAACGATATTCATGCCTTGTTTCATTTGGATCTGGCCTTTTTCATCAGAAATGAGCAAATATTCTCGAAGGACTTCCCTCTCGTAAAGCCACTGACAGTTGTCATAATTTTCCGATGTCATAAATAATGATAAATAATGCAACTTACGACATTTGCGACAAATTCTTGAGATTTTTTGGAATTTATCTAACCTTTTTTACAAATGAGAAACAAATAAAATATAAAACAATACACACAAGGTAACGGGTTTTACTGGCTCAAGGAGGTAACTGACTCGCCTGCGGCTCGTCAGTTATATCCTCCATTCGCCAGTAAAAACCCTCTTACCTTGCTAGTAATGTTATATACTATATACCTACATATCGCCCTCGATTAATACTATCTGAACTTGATAAATAATTTGATAGGTCCATTTTCACGATTTTTTAGTCAAAAGAAAAAATGAATCAACTGAAACATTCGAGTAACACCGAAATCCTTCGTGGTTTTGCTAAATTCACAAAGAAAAAGTGAGGTGGTTGTACCTCCGGTGTGCGTCAGCTGTCAGACTTGAACGAAACCAATAGTCTACAGTGACCTCCATACCTTGGGCTGTCTACGGTATTCGCCCTTGATTTCGCTGTCATTTCCAGAGTCTTGATGACCCTTAAAAACTAGAATGGTTTCACGGATGCCATATCTTTGTCCCTGATAATTTCTTTCGTCCGTTAGAAGTCAATAGCTAATCAATCCGTTAGGAGATGTCTAGGAACTTCTTCCAAATTTACACTCATAATTTTCGGCCATGTCCAGTCTCCTTAGATGTTTCATGAGACGGATAAATTTTCGGATTTTTCTAGGCCCGAAAGTATCTACCAGAGTGCCTTTCTGTCTGCCTCCTCCCTTCCCGTGACTCGTGTATTCCTTTTTGTAGGAAATGACCCCTTCTCAGCTAAATCGTCAACATCTTGCTTGTGCTACCAACAAATTTCCCCCTCGTTATTGCAGAACTGCAGCATATCCTCAGAGAAAAAACTTAATCGAGCAATCCAACGCTGTGAATAATGTTATATTAGAAATAACACAGCAAATAAAGGACCCAGATGAAATATTTGATGATATGTTAACGTACATACCACATATTCACAATATTGCTGCTGTTTCAAAAAGAATCCTTGACCTTGTCTTTGTAGAACTGTAGCATATCCTCAGAGAAAGAAAATAATCGAGCATTACAACGACGTGTATAATGTGATATTAAAAAAATACAGCAAATAAGGGACCTAGGGTAAAACCTGGATAGATGCCTCAGTTGGATAGATGCCCTATTTTCAAAATAAATAATAATAATAAATAATAAAAATAATATTAAAGAATATTATATCTACTATACTATACTTTAAGCTACGAAACATCTGACAGCAGTGAATTATAACGTCATTATTCCCTTGTGATTAATGGGTATTATTGAGGCCGAGCACAGAGACGTACAATTGACTAATTTCACAATATATAATAGTCGTGGATAAAGACTTTTCTTTAATGCAGGCAGATGTTTTGCTCTGTGTGACTTAGATAGTCCAGTGTTTGTTTTCTGCGGTTGACCGTGTTTTTGAGAACATGAACCTAAATTTGATAATTAAGAATTCCGTAAAGTTTCCAGTCGTCTTATTGTTTGTGAATGTCAGTTTTCCAAGTAAATGTTCAGTGTAAATTACTTTTTCCGCCGACATCGAAATAAAATGTGATTTTAATGTGTACGAAATTGATCATTAATGACTCATTTCAATGCTCAATTTTTTGACTATTTTAATGAGCAATCCCCATGGCAACCGTTCACAAATTATTCAGAAGCGCTACGAGAAACGTCAAAACTCTACTGGAACATAGATACATAGAAATTTCATTATGTCATATGTAAGTCTTGTGCAAAATTAAAATGTATTTCAATTAAGAACCATTAGTCGCTGTCTTTAATAACCTAGTTGATTAAATAACTATTATTGGCAGCTTAGCATATTTTTGTGTATTAATTGTGAGAATTTTATTAAATACTGTAAAATAATCTTTTAGAACTCCTGATGATGCCTAGCAGGCGAAACTAGTAGATTGTAAAATAAAAAAATCCAGTGAGTACAAACTTCCTTTTTCTTTCAATTAAAATGATCCTGAATAATGGCTATGTTTGTGATCAAACTTTTCTTAATGGTAAAAAAAGTAATCATTTACGCATCCATAGTGATGAAGTGAAGTAAAGTTTTTTAGATAGTTGTACAAAAAATATATTGAACTATTTTGCCATCGGACTTTTTAGTCTCTGTTGGTGAGCCGTCAACGTTGTCAACATTAACGCATTTCAAGACTTCTGCAGTTGCTCATTCCACAAAAAGATTGTATTTCCAGGGAAGTGATCATATTGAAGAACCTCCAAGCGTAGATATCTGCATGCGATGTAAACGGGAAGAATACGGATATGAAGCTTTTCACAATGAAATCCCATTTCTGTTCGCGCTTACCTTTCCAACTAGATATTCTCCCTGGCGACGTCGGATTCCTTTTTTTTATCACCACCGTTACGATGGATCTCTTGGATAGTTTGGGATGTCAGAAAGCCGGATTATGAGTGAGGTTTGGTAGGACATGCTTGAAATGAGATTTTTCCGAAGTTCTTAACACCTTGGTATAAAAGGAAATATGAATCTATCCTTTTGGATTATTGAATAAGTTCTAATACAATTTAGAATTGTGAATTATGGATGGAAACACTGGTGCATAATATGAAGTTTCCATGTACCATACATTTCATAACTATTAGACACATTCATAAACAGGTTGATAGTTGATAGATTAAAAGTTCAGTTCATAGTTTACTGCGACCTCAAGGTCTATTGTGCCCCCTCACAGAGCTGTTCTGGTCATCTGGTCACATCCTTCACAGCTCGCCTTCCAGTTCCAGAGATCTGATGAAATCCAATATCTGTGAAGGCTTCAACGAGGCTAGTTCCTCACTTTTACGAGACTAGGTGAATGGGGGTTTGTTCCTCCTCCCCATAGAACCTACACTCGTCAGTGTCCGACAATCCCATCCTAAGGGACAGTGTCCTGTAAGGAAGCCAGTGAGGAGGTGTAATTTTTTTTATCAAGATCCAGATATCTTTTGAATCTTGGTGTTTCAAAGTTCCGAAGGAACTTAGTGGAATGATTCATCCCTGGGAGTTTCCGCCAGAGTTTGTTCCTTATAAACAAGTAATTCTGCCATCTGATTATCCAAGGACTTTCAAATTACCCTTGATTGCATTTAAAAGATCAAGTGTAAGAAATTCCATCTTATTAAATGTTTAATTAAAGTTTGCACAAAACGGAAATGGACAGTCCTGTTGATTTCCGCGAAAAATCACCATTTTTTGTTCCGTAATCTGGTTTTCGAAAAAAATATCGAAATCACTGAAAAAAATTAGCGAAATCAAAGGATGGGTTAATTGTGACGGTCGCGTCAGCATTCATTTTATTGGTTGAACGTTCAATCACAGTTTAAAACTATGTCAACTAGCCAATCTGTTATGAATCATCATCCCCACTAATTGTGCTTGTTCGTACGTCATCAGTTCCAATTTGGAGTACAAAATCGCATTTTCACCATATAATCAAAAATTGATCACTTGAAATTTTAAGGATAGGTATATTAAAGACTACGTTTAATGCTACCACATCAAAAAACCTTATAATTTAACATACACGTGTTTTTATTTATGTAATTTGATAATCTGATAATAATTCATAATGAGATGTGGAAGGAAGAGAAAACGATGTTTTTTTTAATTTTTATAGTTCACTGTTCATTTCATTTCACCGAAATATTATTAGCGCATGTTAAAATCAAGAAAATACAACAAATTAATTATTATTCGATAGGGTCCATGCTATTTAATTGGACAAAATAAAGTCCATTGCTGACACTGATAAATACAGTCGACTCTCGCTAACTCGAAATCCACGGGACCACGATATTTCTTCGAGTTATGTATAGTTCGACTAAGGCATAGTTCGAGTTATATAGTTCAAACTTGATACAATTCGACTTAAGGAGGTAATGAGATATAGAGGTAAACCAAATGAAAATTCGATTTATAGAGGTAAAAAAGAAGGGAATATATGTATGTACATACATACATACATATTTTCTATTAACGTAGGAGTATATCGTATTTCAATGAATTTATTGAAAAAAAAATTGACCCTAGTTAGCTCAAAATGAAATGAATCAAAATCAAGACTTCTATAGATTTTAATAGAATGATGTGTGATTGAGATTCCAAAAAGACACGGGGTTTAATTAATTCGAAGTGTTTTTGTTTATTTATTGCTAGGCGAATTTTTTTAACTGATATGATCCTGACGAATATGTGCAAGAATTCAAGCAGGATCATTTCCATTTTTATATTTTTTCAAGCTTGTTTCCGAAAATGGTGAAGAAAACTCTGAGAAAGTTTTGAAATATCTATATTACACCTTGTGCGTCAGGGATTCGGCTTATCTATTGAACTTCGAGTTATAGAGGTAATTTTTGTGTTTCTTCGACTTATAGGGGTAATTGGGGTGAAATATAACTGTGAAATAATTTCGAGTTACGCATTGTTTTTTTTCGACTTAGACATATTTTTCCTAGGGGATTGAAAATTCTTCGAGTTATCGAAGATTTCGATTTATCAAGGTTCCAGTTAACGAGAGTCGACTGTATTGAGTTAAATGAACTATCAGAATATCTATTTTGATTTTCAGAATATGAAGATATTTGTGATTTCAAATCTTTTCCTGGAAAAAAATATAAAACAAACAGGCACTTGAGTATCAATATTCTTATGAGATATGGTATTTTACAGTGTCAGCAAAGAAAAGTGTGTACGGGAAACCATACCTACATTTTTGTGATGATTCAAAAGCAAAGAGAAAAATCCTTACTATAAATGTGATGAATCTGGATTTGTCTACATAATACTGGATAATAATATCCTATATAAATACACCGCGGTATTCCGCACCAAAAACGAAATTCTATTTCGGAATAATGATAATAATAACAATGTGGCCCTCCATCAACTGAAACAATACAAAAATAAACACCAATAATGAAATCAACTTGATAACCAGGAATCGTATGCTTTGAGACATAATACCATAATATTACCGTAGAGTCCTTTCAATTCAGTGCGAACGCCCTAAACAAACTTTGGCCATTATTAGGCACCGAAATTTGGACCTGTTCGTCCATAAATACCTAATAAGGTAGTATTAATAATTTCTAAGGGCTGTATAGGATTCAGAGTTCCTCAGTGTTTGAAGGTTTCTGTGCTAATTAGGAAACTGATTACTTACAAATGAATAATTGAGCAACATGAACAGGGGTACGCTCACTTTATATGGGCAACTCTGAATTTATGGACCAGAGTCTATAATTTTTGATTTAGGGTAAGATTGAACTATTCCTAGGAAACTTTTTAGGTTGTCATTCCCATATGCAATATCTGAAACAGAAATAATTAAAAAAAATTAATTAATATGAAATAACCACCAAATGAACATTTAGAAATTTAGAATGAAAACCATCTAATCAAAATTCTGATGATGATCAGGCACAGAAGAAGAAAACCGTCAAGAACAACAAAATTTAAATTTGTTGAACGTCATTTCTGACCTTTCAGATAAAATAAGAAGAACTGTTTTCAAAACACAAAATGATTTGGGATCAAATTCAAACAGAACGAAACCAATGAATGAGACACAGAAATAAAAAATTGTTTAAAATATTCCCTGTATATGTGGAAAATCTTATACAGGAGAGACATCAAGATCTTTAGAGATACAAAAACGCGAACATAAGAACAACATAAAAAATAGAGACATTACAAGATCACAAATCTCTGATCATGTATGTTCAAATAGCGGAGATTATATGATGAACTGGAGCGATACAAAGATTATTATAAAAGGAAAAATAAATAATACTCAATAAATATTTGAATTGAAACAGAAGAACATGCGCGCAAAAAATTTAAAAGAGCAATATGAATACTTTCAAATTCTGCGAGATTACGATGCATAGTTTTACAATTTCCAATATTTTAATTTGCTCTTTCGATGAGTTATCACCATTAATCAGTGGTGAAATGAAATATTCAAAGGGCATTTGCCTGCAAACATTAAAATATTTATAATTAAACAGAATATTTCATTATGCCCAATCATGTGGAATCATGGATATAAAATAAATGAAAAGCTCATACCAAAAATATTTTGTATAACTATAAAATCAACAACCACGGTATAACAAATATGAATTTAATGGTCAAATCGACTCTCCAATTTTCAATAACAACCCAATATTTCAATAACAATATTTTCTGTGCAGCCATTCAAT
Source organism: Propylea japonica (assembly GCA_013421045.1). NCBI lineage: Eukaryota > Metazoa > Arthropoda > Insecta > Coleoptera > Coccinellidae > Propylea > Propylea japonica. Next base: position 24,730,837 of record CM024246.1, on the reverse strand, counting down.
TAACAACCAGCTATTAATTAAAACCCGTACGCCGTTTAAAATGCATATTTCTATTAATCGCGAAATTAAAATGTGTGAAATCACAATTCCATACGCGCATGGCGACGTTACATGCCATGGAATATCGATCTAATCTTCACATGTATTGGAGGGTGTGTAATACCTGGAAGGTGGGACAATGTTAATATTGAAACAAGCAGGCCATCGAAAGTGTGCAAAGGGGAGAGTTCATGCTACCCGGCTACTCGTTTGTGATCGGTTTTGTAATTAGTGCTGTTGCTTGTTCAAAGAGAAGTGCGATGTTGCCACATTAGTCGGACGCGTAATTAGTATGGAGTTTTGAGACTCGGGTTGTATATTGGTTTTCTGGATTGGTCTCGACAGAGGAAACTCTTTTTTCTTTGATCCGTTCAGGTGAAATATATGTACAGGTGTTTCAATTCGGATGAGAGTTTGAAATTTAATGGAGAAATAGCTTTTCGAACCTGAGACTTGCCTTTTTTGAATGAATGAAGTTTAATACTATACCAATCTCCAATAATTAAAAATTTTTTCATAATTAAATAGATCGAGGTTGGGAGTTTTGTATTGTGAAAGCCTCTGGGATTGACAGATTTTGTTCTGTTTCATATTCGTTAGAAGTTTTTTATTGGTTGAAAGGTTCAAAGTAATATTCAATTGATGTCGGTAAACCCTTCTATTATTCATACGGGGTGTCCCGGAAAATGTGGGAAATCTCTCGGATTCAGATAGAACATAAAAAAAGATAACAAGTTCCCATAATTTTTTTCCTAGCTGCCCTCCCTACGAAGAAACGGCCTCCGAAATGACGCCACTGAAAATTCATTTTAGTGGAATGAATTTCAATTACCTACTTCTTTCATTGTTTTTTTTGCAAACAGTTCATTTTATCGACACTGAACGAGAGTTCCCTTCCTTTAGCTTAATGTTCAAGGTATCCAATTTTTTTTAGCCCCTTATCATACAGGGTGTTAAAAATGTAAGCGTTAAAATGTACAACCCAGTTCGCTCCTTTTAAACTGAACGGGCTATTTGAAAATTGAGTGCGGTGATTTAAGAGGTCCTTTATACTATTAATCATATCAAATTTTCATTAAATTATATCGAGTATTTTGAAACTTATTTTACTAAAATAGATTTCCAGTGGCGTCATTTAGGAGGTCGTATATTCGTAGGGAGGTCCGCTAGGAAAAGAAATTATGGAAACTTGTCATCTTCATTTTTTAAGTACTATCTGAATCCGAGAGATTTCCCACATTTTTCGTGACACCCTGATTAAGGTTGAAGCCTATGTCAATCACTGTTCGATGTAGTATTTTTGACACAGTTATTGACATATGGTTTAAACTTAATATATTAATTATTGAAAGTTTTACTCACATCAATTAAATATTCCTTGGATCCTTCCAAACAATAAAAAACTTCTAACGAATATGAAACTTAAAAAATCGGAAAATATACCCCATTATATGCAGTCGCTATAATTAAGTAAACTCTAACATGAATTGACACTACTGCGAAATCTCACCCCAAATATCTAATGATGCCCTTTTCAGGATGAAAACCTGAGGAAATTGAACTTGACCCAAATAGGAATAAAACATTCTGAAATAGGTGGAGACAGATGAAAAAACCTTAGATAGCACCAATAGTTTAGCACATCGGTATATATGTGCAATTGTGCACAGTGTCAATCACTATCAGAGTGTCAACAACTGAACCTCCCACCCTACCTACACAACCCGTGAAAATTCAAAATTCATCTTTTCTCTTAAATATCTCGTATATTGAACAAATATTGATAACATATAGAACTCAATCAATAAACGATTAAAGAGTGATTATTCAAATCAATCAATATGAAAAAGAAAGGCTTGTGAAGACAATGTAAAAAAGGTTCTTGTCAGCCACGAGCATACACAACTAGGTCGATCATATAAAAAATGCGCTTCAAGCAGCCTTCAGCACTTCAGTTTGCAGACCCGCCAATATCCCAATATTTACTTGAGGACACAAACTGGATAGAACCGAAGGAAGTGAAAAATATCATTTACCAACCCTCTTCAGAGAACCCTCAAAAGAATATGCCTACCCTAAAAGCCGTTGTTCAAACTACTCGCCACTTGGCTGTATAGAAACTGTGCCATTTTGGGATCGAAAAACGTTCGGCAGGACTTTACAAATATTATGCCCATATTTCACGTTTCTGTTCCCGATTCCCAGATCCATAAGCCGCTATTGTTCGTTCGAAGTTCGAAACATAATTTATCGGAATGTTTTTCTGTTATTTCTTGGCGTTTTCCGACCTAGTTGGATACTTTTCGTTGTGATGTATGGCAGGAAGGGTTGAGTGGTGTTGGTGTTTGTATTTGGAATTGCGGTTTGTACCTAATTGCTAAATTCCCTGATTAAATAAATATTCTAAAAAACTTTTTAGGTTTTCACTCCCAGTGTCCGGAACAGAAATAATTAAAAAAAATTAATTAAGATGAAGTGCTCCTGCGAAAATCTTTGCACTTATTTGTCAGGCGCAATTTGGTTTTGAGAAGATTGTTGGCTAACAGTAAAACTAAAAAATGAAATAAATGAAGAGGATAATGTAACGTTTCGGTGTCTATATCAGACACCTCCTTCAGACAAACTTGTAAAATCTTCGGGATTATGCGTTTTTTCATCTGCAGTCTAATTGACAGTGAAAGTTGTCAACACAGATGTTGATTTATTTCATTTTGAAATTTCCTGATTTAATTTCTTTCTTCGATAAATCAATACAAATACGATCTTTTTCAACAGAACAGTTGGCCAAAATATCTACTTAATCTAACAAAGTACATGTGGATTCCTTAATTTTCTTTTTATAATCATCAGGTTCTGTCATTAGGATCTTTGTGTTGTTCCAGTTCATCATATGATCTCCCCTATTTGAACATACATGATCAGCGATTTGTGTTCTTGTGATGTTTTTTTTTTGATTATGTTCTTATGTTTCCGTTTTCTTATCTGATGGAAATCCATCCCAAACTGAGCTTGAGTACAACAGAACAACTATAACAACAAAAAAATTCCTGATAATAAATCCCAGGGCCTAAAAGTTCTGCTCTCATAAAGGGAAATTACCCTTTGATGCTGCAGCTTAAAATTAATTACTATTTCCTTCAGCCTGCAGCATTCTTTTTATTCAAAATCCCACATCAACGCTGAGTTTTTCCAAAAATCCCTCAAAACTCCGGATTTCCAGTTCTCCACATTTTTAGGCATACGTGATTCCACCATCACCCTCAAACAACTCATTCTCACACAACGTTTCAAAGCAGCATTTTACATTCGTGCAGAGTGTCCAACTGCGACAGGCTTTACTCTATTAATTAACTTTCAGCCTACTTACATCCCTCTAATGGAAATCCATCCCAAACTGAGCTGGAGCACAACAGAACAACGATAACAACCAAAAGATACCTGATAACACATCCCTGAGCCTAAAACTTCTGCTCTCATAAAAGGAAATCACCCTGTGATGCTGCAGCTTAAAATTAATTACTATTTCCTCTAACCATCAGCCTTCTCTATATCCAACATCCCACATGAAGGCTGAGTTCTTTCAAAAATTCCCCAGTTTGAAATTCCTGATTTCCAGGTCTCCGGTTTTTTAGGCATACGTGATTCCACCATCACAAGCTCAAACAACTCATTCTCACACAACGTTTCGAACAGCATTTCACATTCGTGTAAAGTGTCCAACTGCGTCAGGCTTTCCTCTATTAATTAACTTTCAGTCTACTTACAACCCCTAATGGAAATCCATCCCAAACTGAGCCGGAGCACAACAGAACAACGATAACAACCAAAAGATACCTGATAACACATCCCTGGGCCTAAAACTTCTACTCTCATAAAAGAAAATCACCCTGTGATGCTGCAGCTTAAAATTAATTACTATTTCCTCTAACCAGCAGCATTCTCTATATCCAAAATCCCACATCAACGCTGAGTTCTCCCAAAAATCCCCCCGTTTGAAACTCCGGATTTTCAGGTCTCCAATTTTTTAGGCAAACGTGCTTCCACCATCACCCTCAAACAACTCATTCTCGCACAACGTTTCAAAGCAGCATTTCACATTCGTCCAGAGTGTCCAACTGCGTCAGGCTTTTCTCTATTAATTAACTTTCAGCCTACTTACATCCCTCTAATGGAAATCCATCCCAAACTGAGCTGGGGTACAACAGAACAACGATAACAACCAAAAGATACCTGATAACACATCCCTGGGCCTAAAACTTCTACTCTCATAAAAGGAAATCACCCTGTGATGCTGCAGCTTAAAATGAATTACTATTTCCTCTAACCAATAGCATTCTCTATATCCAAAATCCCACATCAACGCTGAGTTCTCCCAAAAATCCTCCCGTTTGAAACTCCGGATTTCCAGGTCTCCAATTTTTTAGGCAAACGTGATTCCACCATCACCCTCAAACAACTCATTCTCACACAACTTTTCAAAGCAGCATTTTACATTCGTGTAGAGTGTCCAACTGCGTCAGGCTTTCCTCTATTAATTAACTTTCAGCCTACTTACATCCCCCTAATGGAAATCCATCCCAAACTGAGCTGGAGCACAACAGAACAACGATAACAACCAAAAGATACCTGATAACACATCCCTAGGCCTAAAACTTCTGCTCTCATAAAAGGAAATCGCCCTGTGATGCTGCAGCTTAAAATTAATTACTATTTCCTCTAACCAGCAGCATTCTCTATATCCAAAATCCCACATCAACGCTGAGTTCTCCCAAAGATCCCCCAATTTAAAACGCCGGATCTCCAGGTCTCTCCATTCTTCCTTGATTAATGGAATTCCGCTAATATATCCAGTTCCTTTGATGCTACCAGCGGACGCTTGATTGGATAGAATGGTGGTAATGTCCTGGGATATTTCATGGAAGATCATTTAGGATTGATTTAGTATGCTTTCAGACAATTCGTGGTTTCAGAGGTGGAGCTTTTTGTTCTGCACTCGTGGAGAGCAAAAGGTCTTCTCCAGTATTTCTGTCACGTTTTGCATATTCTGAAGTATCTTGAATATTCCGTTGAGTAAAGTTATACCTAGTGTTGACTGCGTATATCTGATATTAGTAATGTTGGTCAGTGAATATATCTTATTTGGAATATTGTACTTTGGTTGTTTTTAATCAACCTGAATTCAGATATCGCACTAGAAATTAAATTTGACCTGAAATACATTATGGGCCTTAAAATTATGAAGTATTGAAGTTATTACATTAGAACTGGATACGTTATGGTTAGGTTAATCTTCCGGGAACTGTGACTACGTATAGATGTTTCATTCATCATTCTACTCATTCATGAAAACTCGAGAAGATGGTTTATGGTTTATTGATGAAACTGACAACCTTCTTCGGAGCCGTTCCCTCTTAGGCAAGCTTTAGACACCTGCATAATATGTGTTCGAATACAGAGCCTGCAAATCTTATCTGTTAGCGTACCTACCTTTACGGCACAAATGATATTTATACCGCCAGTGCTCTGTCAGCAGTCCCACCATCACCCGAAGTTTAGCTCAGCTTCTGGTATAAGTAGGTGAAATCATCACGAATTTTTTGTCCTGAGAAGGTCTAGGAATGTTTTTTATTTCCTTCAATAACACAATGCCCTGGCACCTATAGTAGAGTCACTTGCCTCTTACCAGTTACTTTATGGTCTTACTGCACTCCAAGATCAGCAGAGACTCCTGGTAGTGTGATATCAGGGATCTCAGCGTGGCCTCGATGTCCATGATGATGGATAGTTATAATTATAGTTTAAAGAGGAGTTACAGTACACTGCGAGCTCAAGGTCTATTGTAACCTCTTGTAGAAATGTTCCAACCAACCTCCTTACCAGCTCGCCTTCCTGTTCCAGAGATCTGATTAAATCCAATATCTGTGAAGCCTTCAACGTCACTTCCACAATTTTCTCTTCCAAGGCATTCTCTCCTCAGGTTCGCAATGGCAAAGCATTCCGTGACTAGGTGAATGAAGGTTTCTTCCTCCTTCCCACAGAACCAACACTCGTCAGTGTCCGATAATCCCATCCACAACAGGTGCTTCCTGATGCGACATTGTCCTGTAAGAAAGCCAGTGAGGAGGTGTAATTGTTTCTTACCTAGATCCAGATATCTTTTGGATCTTGCTATTTCAAAGTTTCGAAATAACTAAGTGGAATGATTCGTCCCTGGGAGATTCCGCCAGAATTTTTCTTCTCGGCTTTCTCCCTCTCCAGAAACTCCTTATTATAGGTACATCTACCTATACCACAGAACGATTCTGGGCATATGAGTAACATTCGTGCTCCTTCTTTGGCAAGTGTATTGGCCTCTTCGTTTCCTTTGATTCTTGAATGGCCGGGAACCCACATTAAAGAGACTTTATTTTTCTTGCCTACCTCATTGAGTTTGTTCCAGCAATCTCAGATAATCTTTGAGTCGATGACATAGGAGCTCAGTAATTCAGTAGCAGCTTGACTACCCGAGTGTATGGCTATATTGCACTTCTGATAGTTTCTTTCTAGATTTATGTATAGACATCTTGAAAGACGCTCATACAGGAGCCTAGCGCCAGTTTTTAAGGTTTTTTTTAAGACACTCCTAGGCGCATATGTAGGCAGACAGGTTTTCTGTCTATGAAACAGAAGGCTCACTTCCTAAGGCTTCAAAGATTCTCAATTTAGATCCATATATGCCAATACCAGTACCTCTTTCTGATTTGGATCCATCGGTAAACCAAAAGGATCGATTCACGAAGCATAAATTACTTGAATGATCAGCTGTTATAGAATGAGGACCTTCTCGACATACATAAAGGAGTAAAAAATGAATATGAATAAAGCCGAAAGGACAATATTTGACGTTAAACCTTCTCCCAAATCATAAATTCGGATTCGAGCGAGATCGAGCCGATGAAAAATCCGAAATATATACTGTAATTTGTGTCCATCGCTTGCAGGAAGGACGACGTCATTCTCACGAGGTGAAATATATATTGGAAGCCATAACAGAACCCTCAGTTGAATAGAATGATGGAAAAAAGTCCCCGCTTCTTTCATAGCTGGTCATCCAGGATGATTCGGCACGGTCGCGACCAATCTGTAAGTCCGTGGTTTCGTGAGCTGAATAGAACCGACGAATTGGATTGCTTAGATCCGATAGGTTCGACCTCATCTCTATTTATTATTTGGGCTGGATCGATGAAACACTTAGTTTCGGCAAGTTGAATGTAGGTGTCCGAGGTCGACTGTATATCTTCTAGGGAATTTTTTCGGTCTTTTTATGGTTTTTTACGGTTCGATGTTCGATATGGAATCTCTTATGGCGTAATTTCAGCTATCGGCTCGGTTTTGGGTTATCTATTCTGAGGAAAATTTGCTTGGATTTTTTTCGCCATCATCTTCACGTTGTAGCGGGCGTTTCGACATAAACTGTACGATTTCACCTTTATTTATTATTGATGAATATAAATTGTGTATAATTCAAGTCGGTTAGCTAGATATCGATTGAAGTGAAGTTAAGTCTACGTTGTAATGAAAGTTCATCATTCACAGCGTATTTCGCCCTCGATTGAAGAGGTATTCTCACCCATATTTGCTAGTTGGAATGTAATCTGGGAGGATTCTGCATTTCTGGAAAACTACGGTTTTCACTCCCAGTTTCTGAAACAGAAATGATTAAAAAAAATTAATTGAGATGAAATGCTTCTGCATGGTTTTGAAAAAATGTCTTCCTAACAGTTAAACTAAAATACGGGAATTAATGAAAAGGATAATGTAACGTTTCGGTGTTTATGTCCGACTCCTTCTTCAGACAAACTCGTAAAATCTTTGGAATTGTGTATTTTTCTTTATCCACTCCTATAGAATAATATATCAATTATTAAACTAATTTCTATGTGTAATAGTAGCTATAACACAACCGTAGACATGTCTATGAACCGAAATACCTAGGAAAAACGACATTGCCTACAAAAAAATGAATAAAAATAGGATCTGTTGGAGTGGTTGTTTTAATGAAATATTCTAAGAAATTCCCAAAAACAACATTTATTTCAATAACATTAATAAATCTCACTAATCTCAGGCTCAGCATTAACATTCGATTCGATATGTGACAATTTGACATATCATGAGAGAAATGATCATAGAGAGAAGAAAAGAACACAGACAATTCCTTGACAGTGTTGTCAACATTAAAACATTGGTGGGCAGATGGCGCCACGTTTCACATCTTAGATTATGAAATTAATATAATAACAACACCCCTCCTTAAATTCATAATCTTAATCTTCTACATAAACTAACAATATCACAGGAAAGCTAAAGTAATCCTAAGGCTATTCTATTTTTCAAAAATTTAGTTTTATCCAAACTTTTAGTCAACATGTCTGCTAGGTTAAATTTTGAATCAATCTTTATTACATCAATAATACCCTTTTCATAATTTTCATTTATATAATGATACTGCACTTCAATGTGCTTCGAATTCTTTGTAAAATTGCCGTATTTAGCAATGGCAACTGCACCTGTATTATCTTCATAAAATTTTATAGGACCATCAAATTTTACATGAAATGATTCAGCTAACAGGTTTCTAATGAAAAGTACTTCTGTCACTGCTTCTGACATAGCAATGTATTCTGCAAAAGTTGAACATTTAGTAACTGTATTTTGCTTGTGGGTTTTCCAATAAATTAATTTTCCAAATAATCTGATAATAAATCCTGTTGTTGACTTTCTATCTATGATATCTCCAGCATAGTCGGAGTCCACCATGCAATCCAACGTTTCAGTGCTTACATTTTTGTTGTACACTATCTTCAAATCTTTAGTCTTATACAAATATTTCAGTATTCTCATTGCATATTTGTAATGTGTTTGGTTGTAGCAACTTTGATATCTGCTTAAGTAATTGACACTGTATGCTATATCTGGCCTAGTACCTGTACTTATATATAGTAATTCACCTATTAAATTTCTATATTGTATACTATCCTCAGTTTCAATAGCTTGTTCCAATTTTAAATTGGTTTCCATAGGCGTGTCATACAGTTTTGTATTTTCGAGATTATATTTCATAGCCAAAGATTCAATGTATTTTGTTTGACTTATGGTCATCCTATTTCTGTCGTCATTATAATCAATATCCAAACCTATATAACTTTTGATCTTTCCTAAGTCTTTCATTGCAAATCTTTCCATCAGACTAGTTTTAACCTCATTTATCTTATTTTTCTCTCTGCAACAAATCAATAGATCATCTACAAATATTAGAATATATACTGGATCTCTTCCAGCACTATTCACATATAAACAGTGATCGTAGTTACTCCTAACAAAGTTTAATTTTTCAATAAATTTGTTGAAACAATCATACCAAACTCTGGGGCTTTCTCTGAGACCATAGAGAGCCTTATTCAGCTTGTAAACTCTATTATCTCCAGTTTCATATCCTCTCGGTTGATTTACAAATACTTCTGATCTTACATTTCCATTCAGAAATGCAGTCTCGACATCCATTTGCTGTATGAATAAATTATTTTGACAACTGTACGATAATAGAATTTTTAGGGTTTGCATCTTTCCTACAGGTGAATAGACATTTGCAAGAAATTCTTTTTGCTGGAATCCTCGTACAACTAATCTTGCCTTAAAAACGTCATTATTTTTCCTTTTGAATACCCACTTCACATCAATAACTTTTTTATCTTTTGGCCTTTCGACAATTTGCCAAGTATTATTTTTCTTTAGGCTATTCATTTCTGAGTCCATTGCTTTTTGCCACTGCTTATAATCTAGGGAATCCATCGCCTCCTCGAACGTATTTGGAACATTGGCATCAATATAATTGACATAAATAAAATGTGATATTGGATTTCCGTATCTAGAAACGGGACTTTTCTTCCTTTTTGACCTTCTTTCTGCCACAAGGTTGTCACTATCATCATCCAGATAATCATCTAAGTGATCTTTAACAAAATCATTACTTTTAGAAATAGTTTCATTTGTATCTGTATAGTTTTCATCTATTTCAGACTCAGATTTAAGTATTTCATTTGTATCTGTATAATTTTCATCAATTTCATATTTATTTTTAAATATTTCATTTTCTTTGCTTGAACTATTGCTATCAACCAAATCCTTATCCTCTCCACCATCGAGTTTTTCTAAGCAAATCAATTGAGTGTTTTCTTCGACTACCTGAACATGTCTAGCATTTACTATTTTATTATTCAATAAAACTCTATAACCATTTTCATTGTATCCTACTAATACTCCTAATTGGGCTTTATCATCCCATTTACTTTTTCTTAGAACTTCTGGTACTCTGACATAAACTCTACTGCCATAAATTTTTAAATGTTTCACATTTGGCTTAATGCCAAAAAATATCTCATAAGGAGTTTTATTATCCAATGTATTAGCAATTGTTCTATTTTTTAAATAGGCTGCTGTTTTTATTACTTCAGGCCAATATTTTCTGTGAATTTTAGCTTCCCTCATTAAACATCTGCCTATGTCCATAACAGATCTATTATATCTTTCCGCTACTCCATTTAATTCATGCACATAGGGTGGACATGGTAGTAACTCTATTCCTTTTTGTCTTATGAAATCAAAAATGTCCCTATTCAAGTATTCTCTACCATTATCGCACTGCAATTTCTTAACTTTTTATTGAATTTGTTTTCTACCAAATTAACAAATTCTATGAAGCATTTCGCAGTTTCAGATTTGTTTTTAATACAAAAGATTCTTGTACATTTGCTGAAGTCATCAATAAATGTCAAAAAGTATTTTTCTCCACCATATCCAGTTGTATTATGTGGACCATTCAAATCAGTATGAATCAATTCTAGAATTTCAGTAGTTTTAGTCCTATTATTTTCAAAAGGTACATTGGTCATTTTGCTTTGAATACAATTTGAACACTTCATTTCTGGGGTTTCAACCCTATCTGGCAATCCTTCAACCAATTTATTATTTATCAATTTATTTAAATATTGAAAATTCACATGGCCAAGTGCCCTGTGCCATTTCTCTTTATTTGTTAATTTTGTTGTATTTACATACATTTCTTTATTATCATGACAGAAATACCCTGCATTGTTGTTAAATTTTGATAAAAAACTCTTAATACAATATAGATTATCAATTTTGTTAGCAACGACTATTAATTTTCCTGACTGATTATAAATTTTTGCATTTTCATTTCTTGCCACTATTTTACAAGTTTTGGTTACTTTCGAAAAACTTAAAAGGTTTTGCTTAATGCCTTTAACAAAATAAACATTTTTCAAATCAATATATTTTTGGCTATAGTAATTATTATCAAAGCAGATTTTGATATTACCTACTTTGGTTGCTTTTAACATATTACCATCTGGTAGTTTAACATCTATGGGAAATTTTAAATCTACATAACTATAAAAGAATCTATCATCATTTATTATATGATCGGTGCAACCACTATCTAACAACCAATTTATTTCACTATCTTCACATGCTTTATTTTCTCTACACCTTACCTGATTTATTTCAGGATTACATACTTGAGCTGTCCATGACTGTGAGGGAGAGTTGTTTTGCTGAGCGTTCGACGATTCACCCCTCAGATAATCTTGACCTCTGCGTTGACCACGACCTTGACCTCTGTTAAATCCACCTCGTTTGTAACCCCTCTGTTGTCCTCGCTGACTTTGCCTGGTGTGATATCTTCCTTGGTAACTTTCTTGTCCTTGACCATATTTCTGACCATGCCAACAGTCCTTTTTGAGATGGCCGGTCTTTCCACAAGTGAAACATTGTGCTTTAGTTTTAGTTGCGAATGTACTTATGTTGGTTTTGTTGTCGGAGGTCATGTTTTTTTCTTTAATTTTTGACTTTACATAATCTACCGTCCTTTGTTCCTCAGGAATAACATCAATGAAATCTCCAATGTAACTGTAACTTGGTGGTAAGGCTTTAAGTAAATATCTCATCTTCTCTGGTTCATCAATTTTTCCACCGGCTGATTTGAAGTCATTCGTTGTTTTTTCAAAATCAACGAAGAATTCTTCAATTGAATTGTAATTGTCAAGCTTAATTTCTTCAATTTTTCCTCTACATATTATTTGCATTGCTGTAGACTGTGTCAAATACATCTTGTCAAACTTTTCAATCATTTCGTAGGCTGTTTTACATTCAGCAATATATTCCAATTGTTTATCAGAGATTGTACTCATTATTATGGTCCTTGCTTTTAAATCCGTTTTTTTCCAAGCTGCTTGCTCATTTAAATCTTTGCCGGGCACTAAAGTAATAGTACTGTTGTAGTTGGAAATAGCAGGCTCGTGACATTCTTTGTATTCCAATAAGGTTAGCAATCTTAATTTCCAGCTTGAATAATTTGCACCATCGAAAATGGGCATTACTATATCTTCAATCCTTGCTTGTTTAGCCATTTTGATACTGATAATAATTTCCTACTGCGTAATTCCTTTTCGTCAGATGAAAAATTAGGTTACCTCTTCACGTGTTCCGTGAACGTAATAATTTCCAGGCCTCGATCGGTGTTTCAATTACAACCACGCTCTGCTACCAAGTTGGAGTGGTTGTTTTAATGAAATATTCTAAGAAATTCCCAAAAACAACATTTATTTCAATAACATTAATAAATCTCACTAATCTCAGGCTCAGCATTAACATTCGATTCGATATGTGACAATTTGACATATCATGAGAGAAATGATCATAGAGAGAAGAAAAGAACACAGACAATTCCTTGACAGTGTTGTCAACATTAAAACATTGGTGGGCAGATGGCGCCACGTTTCACATCTTAGATTATGAAATTAATATAATAACAACAGGATCGATCCGGAAATCTATTTCAGCCATCAAGATAACGCTATAGCGATTCATTCCACATTCATTTTTGGAAAACGTAAATTTTTGAAGTTGCGAAAGTACTTGATTTGATTAGTTAGAGACTCTGATTTGATTCCCGACCACAGAGTACAGAGGTTTGACGGTTGGACGAAATGTTGTCAACGTTTCTGACAACTGTTCAAAATTTTTTAAATGCAGATTAATCCTAATTTTACTGAAGAAGTCGTAAATAAAGTATAGTATTCAATTCGCGGTAATGCTCAAAACACACTTAATGAATAATTACACCACTCGCCTGACGGCTCGTGGTGCAAAATTCATCTGCGTGTGTTTTGACCTGCATTACCGCTCATCGAATAATATACTATTCGTTTGCTGTCCAATTGACATTGGAAGTTGTCAACGCACAGATATGCTGATTTATTTAATTTTGAAATTTCCTCATGTCATTCCTTTTTTCAATAAATCAATCCAAATACACTATTTGAACATACATGATCAGCGATTTGTGATCTTGTAATGTTTCTAAGATGACAAATCGCTGATCATGTATGTTCAAATAGCGTGGATCATATGATGAACTGAAACAACACAAAGATCCTAATGACGAAACCTGATAATTATAAAGGGAAAATTGAGGAATCCACATGTATTCTGTTAGATGAAGTAGATAATTTGGCTAATTGGTCTGTTGGAATAGATCGGATTTGGATTGATTTATTGAAAAAAGAAATGAAATCAGGAAATTTCAAAATTAAATAATTTTGTATCACTGTAATGAAGGAAGTTTATTTTTAAATTTAATATTTTTTTGTCTTGTATTTCTTTCCTGAATAAACACATTATTGTTATATCTATGTGTTGACAACTTTCAATGTCAATTGGACTGCAAACGAAAAAAATACACAATTCCAAGGATTTCACAAGTTTGTCTGGAGAAGGAGTCTGATATAGATACCGAAACGTTACATTATCCTTTTCATTTATTTCCGTTTTTTAGTTTTACTGTTAGGAAGAAATTTTTTTCAGAACCAATTCGCTCTTGACAAAAAGTGCAAAGATTTGAGCAGGAGCATTTCATCTTAATTAAAATTTTTTAATTATTTCTGTTTCAGAGACTGGGAACCTTAAGTTTTTCTAGTAATGTAGAATCCTCCCAGATTATATTCCAATCGATAAACAAAACCTAACTTTCTTATTCCGTAACTTCGATCAGATATATAAAAGTATAAATAACGTGCTCTGTTTGTTGCACTCCGACGCACTCCCAAGTAATTCTTGAGCATCTTGCCGTCAAATTCAGCATATAGTCCGTTCACGAAAGGTTGAGCACATAGTAGGCGTTTCTTTATTTATCTGAAGTTGGCAGTATTTGCTGTCATAAAGTAAAATAAAGTCAACGTTGCCGAATGTACCCGGCCTCGTCCGACGAGCTTGCGAGTTATCAGACAACTCTATGCAATATTGACAACATTGCGTATCAATCTGACAAGAAAATAAAGAACATAACCTAAAATTTTAATATACACAGTGGAATATGCCAAATTTCCATGGCCAACCGACGGCTCAACCTTTCGTGAACGGACTATACCTACTCATTTCATTGCCCACAACTTCATTCATAAGATACTTCGGTGTCATGTCTACTCTTTCTTTGTACCAACAGAATAAAATAAATGAATTACATCCCTGTTCATATCCCACCGGAACACAATTCGACCAAAACACTCCTTCTCATTCCAGGCAGCAAAGGCTGACGTAGCAGGCAGCATCATTAAAAAATCTACGATATCGACTGGGTTTCCTTGTGGGAAATCAAACTAGAAACACAACCGGCAAGCGGTTTATTCGGTACACATCGTTTGGTACACGGAATGAATAATTTACAGGTCAAGTCTGATCCAATTTGAACGATCGGTTGCCCATCTTCCAATCTATTGACACGAAAAATAGGTTTTCCCGGAGTCCCGCACTGAAAATAGATTGCACGGTAACGTTCTTTCGCCACGAAATTCTATCTGACATGTTCGACTTGGCCGGTTCTCGTTAAAGTTTCAGAGTTTCCGATGGGGATGTGAAATGGGCATTATACATGAAGTTTGAGGTTTACGTCTTTATGTTATGGAATATGGACGAGGATGAGGGTAAGACTTCAGTTGGAGCACCTGAATTTCAACAGAGATTTTTATGTGAGGAATTGTAGGTTAGTGACTTGGTGGTTTTTTTTGACATGTTAAAGCAAAAATGGATTAAGGTAAACTGAATATTATTTCATTATGAATTACACTTGTGTCATTGACATTCACATATAACGACGTCACGTTGGAACGAAATGAAACACGTCCATTATTGACGTGAAACTCTTAATGATTCACTGATAAAAAGGGTTTTCCCATGAAAGGTGTTATTTTCACGAGCCCGCTATTTCGGTAGATGTCACGTTTGAAGATGTAATTTTTTGACATTGGACAAATGGAAACTACATCATTGATAAAATGAAACGTTACATCCTTCAAGAACGCATTTAAATTATTAAAATTCACTATAAAAAAGGTGAAAATTCAGCAGAGACAGTTCACAAAACTCGAACATTTTTGGGCCGTCGTGAAGCAC
Source organism: Propylea japonica (assembly GCA_013421045.1). NCBI lineage: Eukaryota > Metazoa > Arthropoda > Insecta > Coleoptera > Coccinellidae > Propylea > Propylea japonica. The sequence continues at coordinate 24,715,291 of CM024246.1, read as the reverse complement.
CTTGTCGGACCGCAATAAAGTAATTGGTGGGAAAATTCGAGCTGTTGGGACAAGTTAGTGATGTGAAGAATAAAAACCCATGCATGTCTCTCAAGAACAGCCTAGAATATTGCTGCTGTAGCCGAAAGTTTCAAAGAAAACCTAAGTTCGTCCATTCCTTGTCGTTCTTTGGTATTATAGGCATTCCACAAACGTCATTACACCGTATTTTGCATAAAGATTTGTCTTATAAAGTTCAGTTAACACAAGAAATCAAGCTGACCGATCATCAACAACGTCGTGTCTTTGCTGATTGGGTCGTTGAAATGCATGAAAATGATCCGGAATTCCATCGAAAAATCATCTTGAGTGATGAGGCCCAGTTCCATTTCGGTGGCATCGTAAACAAGCAAAGTTTGCGCATCTGGGGCACGGAAAACCCAAGAGTTATTGTTGAAAAGCCTCTCTATCCTCAACGTGTGACTGTTAGGCGCGGTTTATGGTTCGGTGGAGTCATTGGACCTTATTTTTTCGAAAATGAGGCTGGAGCAACAGTTACGGTGAATGAATTGCGCTATCGCAATGATTTTTTATGGCCGAAATTGAATAATATTGATCTGGACAACGTTTACTTTCAACAAAACAGCGCTACGTGCCGCACAAGCAACGAAACTATTGATGTTTTGTTTGGGAAAAGTGTCCGGACCGTGTTATCTTTCGAAGAACTGATCACAATTGGCCACCAAGATCTTGTGATTTAACACCTTGCGACTTCTTCCAATGGGGCCACGTGAAAGAGACGGTCTACGCCAATAGCCCAGCGTCGATTCAAGACCTCAAAGATGGAATTCTTGATGATATCGAGGACAAAGGGCAGCACTTTGCGATTTGATTTTGGAAAATTTCATTAAGAGGATATGGTCCTGTAAGCGTGGTCGTGGTGGTCATTTCTTTATAATGAAATAAACATCCGATCATCTATATTGAAAAATGGCATTTTTCTCTGAATATCAGAATAACACCTCTTATTGGAAAAGCCTTTAATTTTGATGAAGCAGTATTCACTGCCTCAACCATATCTGGTCCCAAGAATGGAAATTTCATTATCTGTTATCATTTCACTTTCGAGAAGAACAGAAAGTAGATTTATAACTGTCAAATTTGACAATTCGACATCAATAATTTCCATTGTAACCAAAGTACTTTTATTCCTAAATTCAAAGCACCATTCATTTGTGCATCAAATTGTTCACTAATTTTTCTAAATTAATTTGTATCTGTCGAGTTTCAAAAAATTTGCCGGAAAAAATATGTTGGTCTCTTAGGAATAGACAAATTTCTGTCTTCATAAGCGCACACAAATGTTAGTATTTTCCACCCGGTAAACTTTTCACCTTTTCACATATAGCAGATATCATTTAAGATTCATTTCTTTGACGCTCCCTTATTGAATCAATAAAGACACAGCAAAATCTCCGCAGAAGTATCAAAACCTTTGGTAAATTCTCGAATGCAAATAAATATAAACAAGCCAGTGAACTCTTCTTACTTACAAATTTCAATATACAAGCAGCAAGCTATATTAGACCAATATTTGTCAATATAACATGCATTTCTCAAATGGTCCTCTCTTAAATGAATGACCATTTCCTGCAAATAACTCAATAACAGTGACGGCTCGTCGGGGTCGGCAGGGTCGGCCGGGCCGACCCAAAATAATCGGGAAATTGAAAATAATTCTGAGTCATTCAAAGTCATTCTGAATTATCAATTTCGATATTAAAATTGCCTGGATATTTAATATTTCCACTCAGAACAGAAAAATATAACTTATTCCGCCCAACATTTCCTTTCTGGCTCACCAAATATTCGATTTCCAAAGCATCTAGCGATTGTTCTTTTTGTAACAAACCCAAAATTATAAATAGTAACATATCGTAACATCACCGAAAGCTAACAATTCAGAATTGTACGTTACACCGTAACAGTAGATCTGAAATGTAACACAAATGTTACAATTGTGACACCAAGGTCGGCCCACAGCCCTCGGCCGTACTACCAGTACGTAAATGAAGCGATACTACGACATACGTCCAGAATACGGCCACTCAGTAGAACGGTACAACGCATCGATAGTAGGTCGCTTCCCAATAGTCACGGTCGGCAGGCCTACCCTGCGAAGCAGAAGTTGCTAATTTGCACAGTTCTTTCACTGATCGAATGAATAGTTAATTATAACTATTTCAGGAAAGATCGGTTTTGTACCGTTCGATAGTAGTTACTGATTTTCTGATCATGAAAATATCATAAATGTATTCTTAACTTTAGGAATATCGTGATTTCAAAAGGTCTAGAATACGCGGCTAGGTCGGCAGGCCGTACCTCAGAAGAGGGGATTCATCTAGAATCGCATTTCGCGATCTTCGCTTATGTATAAGGAATTGAAAAGGGGTTAGTATTTCTAAGGGGTAAGTCGACAGTGTAATACAAGTGTCCAAGTGTTATTAAAATTTATTTGGCTACTTCCGTAAGTTTGTTACAAATTTATTTGATTGTTAAATTTGAGATACTAGGACACTAGGTAATGGCACATGTAAGGGAGGTAGTGTAAAGCAGCGTCGACTTGGTGAGTCGGAAAACAAAATATTTTGAATTGTTCGGACAGTGCTCGAGTGCTCATCGCAAATTTATAAAAAGTTTCGACGATAAGGTTAGGGAAAGTAGTAAAATTATGAAACATCTATTGAATATGATCCCTTTCCTATTGACACAAGAAACAATCATGAGAATTTTTAGGAGGTCGTTTAATCGCCGCGAATTTAGACAAAGATTTCAAAAATTGTGTTTAGCCTTCCGCGCCGTCGGTATTTTTGGTTTGTCAAGAACCATACACTCCATACAGAGTGATTTATATGATTCAGCGAGGGAATTAATTTATGAGGAAATAGACAGTGCAACGTACTCTTCTTGGGGAATAGACGAGACAATAGATATTAAATGTATCTGTCAAATAATGACGACACGGTGAATTATCGAAACGATTTTTGGGGATTTTGCGATGTCCGTAAAATTTGAACCGCGAATGATATTTTCAATAACTTGTTAGACAATTTCAATCATTTTAATATAGCGACTAAATTATTCGGACAAACCAATGACGAGGCGGCTGTGATGGCAAAAAAAATTAAGAGTTTACAATCGCGAATAAAAAATCTGTGTTATATATATATTTCTTTTGGTCTGGCCGACCCCCATTTGGAGGGCACGAGCCGTCACTGCTCAATAACAATCGTGCATTGTCCCAATCAATTCCGAGTGACCAAATTACTGTTTCCTTTAGTCACAATAACTTACCAGTTTAACCGGCGATCTAATTCATTGGCAAACCGAACGTGCATGGAAGAAGCAATTATAACATAGCAGCTCAGGATGTACGATTAGGGATTCTGCACAATAGAGTCATTAGTAAACGTTCAATTGGACAAAAAGAACTTTAGATCAGCTGGAAATTGCCGCAAAGAAAACCGGCTTGGAAACAACTTTTGGATTTCTCCAGCCATTTGTCAGGACGGGGATAAATGTTCGCGATGGTACTGGCGAAAGGAGTCGGTTTTAAGGAAGAGTTATGTGCCATAATGAATGGCGAACTGGGACAATCTGGAAAGTGGATCTTTTCCAACTTTAAGGTGATTCTATTCGATTATTTCCCTAGATTTTCAACTCTAATAGTTCAAGAAGGCCTTGAGGTGAAGTCAAAAAATTTAACCGGCTTGTTCATATTGACCAAACGACGATTCGGATTGGAATTTCCTGAAGGATGTGTTTTATTCAACACATTCACAAATTCAGCTTTTTGAGCGCCCGTTCTAATTAAACGAGTGCTATATCGTTTCGTCCAAATGTCTGTATTTCTTCAATTTTGAGCCGAAAATGGTCTCAAACGATAGGGTTCGACTGCCTGACGAATTCATAGTCAAATTCAATTCTGTCCGTGGGGCCGTCCGCCCGGCCATTAGAACGATAACTTTCGAAGGAAATATCCTAGAGACTGAATCAGTCATAGTTCCTGGGTATTTGGCTTGACATAAAAGTGTTTTTCTGAAGACGGCTGCCGAATGCTGGCCGAGGTGAATATGAGATATGAAATAGCCCCAATAATAAAAGGTTTTCCAATAAGAGGTGTTATTTTGATACTCAAAGAAAAATGCCATTTTAAATTTGAATGATCGGATGTTTATTTCATTAAAAAAAACAAGCTGTGCCATTAGTAGTGGAAAATTACATCAGACAAATGATCACCACGACAACGCTTACAGGACGATGGTACTATAGATAATTCTTGAAGGATGTCTAGTTGATTGATCATTTTGAAATAAGAATTGAAAGAACTTAAATGACATAGTTGAAACTAATTATTGAATTGATAATCATTCTGAAGTTATAACGAATATTTTTACTTGTCCGGAAAGTGTGCGGAAATGCTATACTTTCGTAGACGACAACAGTGTGCGAAAGTAGTTATTAAGGACGGTGGAAGTGCACATCGAAATAGAATAATATCACAAGAACAATAATAATACATCAAAAATACCCGATTTCGCTCTCCAATGACGTTAAAAGTGGTTATATCAATAAAACGAGCAGAGCATCTACGTCCAAAAAGCGGGCTTACTCTCACGCCAAGCAGTCTGGAAAACTCCCCAGGAAATAGCATAATAAATTGAGATTCCGCAGCGCTTCGCCTATTTTTATTCGAGGCAGATAACAACACGGCACCCGAATATTTTCAATGGTTCGCCGGCATGGACTATTCAGAGAAAATAATGACCATATGAGTGTAGTTGAACCGAAGCCAATTACAAGAATCGACTTGGTAGTTGAGCCCCATCAGAAAATATTGGCCAACTATCTCGCTCTAGATTCATTCTCTTTCGGTGTGAACTGGAAAAAACTTAGGAAACGCAGGAGCTTTTGAACGCTCGTTCTTTGGTTGAGCTTTAAGACTATTACCTCAAATTTCATATGCGATTTGAGATTTGATAGCAAATATTATAAATGCAGAATCTCAGCACAATCGAAGTATTATTCTACAAATTATTCAAAAAATGAAATATGTGAAAAATAAATATTTAACAAAATTGAATTATACGGATCTGATGATGCGATCCTCTTGAAATTTTGCACGAACATTCAGAATAGATATCAGTCTTGATTCACAAAATAAATTCCATTTGAATCGGTTATCCTGTTAGGGGTATTTTAAATATTGCTATTGAATTTTCTATGATTCTGTTGACGCTATGGCCACGTAATTTTGCATGAAAATTTAGTATATCAGTCTTTATTCACATAAAAAATTTCATTTGAATCGGATATGTTGTTATGATAATAAAGAGATTCTTCTTTTCAATATTCCAATTGAATTTTTTATGGTTCTGTTGATACTATGGCCACAAAATTTTGCATGAACATTCAGTGCATCAGTCTTCATTCATAAAATAAATTTAACTCGAATGGGAAATATTTTATAGAATGTTGAAGTTTCTTCTTTTCAATATTCCAATTGAATTTTCTATGATTCTGTTTACACCATGGCTACAAAATTTTGCATGAGGCTTATTATGAGCCTCTTGTATACGGCCGCAACATTTCATTTTGAAGGGTTTCGTTTTGTCTGAGATATTGAGAAACAAAATTTCGAATGACGATATTTTATGGAACACCCTGTACGATTTGGCTAGTTAACGAACTTAACCGAGCCATTTGGGAACCAAACTCACCCTGAAAATTTAAAGTCTCCAGAACAATCCAAATTCGTCATCAGGGAGTAGATCGTTGGAGTTCATTTTTTGCTCAAAATTCGAAAATTACTGAACGAGCGCTTAAAAAGCGTATTGTACGAGGGAAAATAAGTGCTACATGTGGTGCCTTGCAATATCTTGCTTTGAGATGTGAAAAAGTACGGTTGGTACAACTGTCAAGAAAATGTTAGATCAACTGGGTTAGATTTATGATAGGTACCTAATGGACGTCATTTGACTCGACAAGTAGTAATATCTGTAGAAGATGATCCTCAAACGTGATTCTTGAATTGAAACTTTCCAAAGAGAGGACAAAAAATGATATACTTTGGTGGTCATTTTATGGATACTCGGATTGTTGTCACCTTCCTTTCTCAATCTTCTTTTTCATGAAGATTTTCTTCATTCATCAACAGTTTCGAAATATCTTATCATCTCCATTTATGTTGGTTCTTGCGACTTGAAATAAAATTACATATTAGGAATTCGATCACTTTTTTGATGACCATATGAGTGTAGTTGAACCGAAGCCAATCACAAGAATCGACTTGGTAGTTGAGCCCCATCAGAAAATAACTACCCCGTTCTGGGTGGCGTTCGGCGTAAAACAAAAACTATCTGAGACTTTGTAGTGTACTTGACATAAAATCATTAGGAATTGCTGCGTTCCATTTGGGTGTGAACTATCAATAGTGTATCGTACCAGAAAAGAATTGGTGCAATGAGTGGTGCCATAAAATCTCTTGCTTCGAAATGTGAAAGCATTATTTATGGTTTGAGTTAGGTCGTTTAAACTGTAAAGAAAATGTCACATCAACAGGGTGTGTATTATGATGATGCACATCATTTGACTCTCGACAAGTAGGTATGGTCCGTTCACGAAAGTTTCAGCCGTCGGTTGGCCATAACAATTTGGCATATTCCACTGTATTCCTATATCAAAATTTTAGGTTATGTTGTTTATTTTCTAGTCAGATTGATACGCAATGTTGTCAATGTAACATAGAGTTCTCTGTTGACTCGGAAGCTCGCCGGACGAGGCCGAGTATATTAGGCAACCTTGAATGTATTCTACGTTATGACAGCAAATACTGCCAACTATAGATAAATAAACAAAAGCCCGCTATGCGCTTAAACTTTCGTGAACGGACTATAGTAAATATCTCTAAATGGAGTTCTTCATTGGTGATCCTTGAACGAGAACTTTCCGAGGAGATAAAGAAAAATGAAAAGCACTTTATGCATGTCATTGTCAGGAAACTCGGAATGGTTCCACCTGCATTTCTCTATTTTCTTTTGATTTTCATTCATGGGCCAAATTTTTCAATCAGGCAATTTCGAATTGCCATCATTTACACGCTAGTTTGTGCTAGAAACTATTTCTATAAGCTGTTTTAGGGTGCACTAGAAGCCAATTGGCCAATTCGCCGGCTTTTTACGAGCCGGCTTCTTAGCTTGTAAAGTAGCCCTGTGTACTTGATCCTTAAGGATCAAGTACACGGGGCGACTTTACAAGCTAAAAAGCCGGCTTTTGAGCTTCTGAGCTTGTGAGTAGCCCTGTGTACTCGACGCAGTCGCTCCGTTAGCTGCTTGCAAATTCGCTCTTGAAAAAATTGAACTGCCGGCGACTTTACACGCCACAAGCCGGCTTTTGAGCGAATTAGCTTGTAAATTCGCCCCGTGTACTCGAGCTTATTCTTGTTCACATGATTGTGTCTAGTGGTCGTGAAGATGTACGGCTGTTATTACGCTACTGAGCGACTGAGCGAGTGGAGAAATCCCTGTGTACTCGGCTAGAAGCCAATTCGGTAAATCGCCGGCTTTTTACGAGCCGGCTTCTCAGCTTGTAAAGTAGCCCTGTGTACTTGATCCTTTAAAGAGTCAAGTACACGGGGCGACTTTACAAGCTAAGAAGCCGTCTTTTGAGCTTCTGAGCTTGTGAGTAGCCCCGTGTACTCGACGCAGTCGCTCCGTTAGCTGCTTGCAAATTCGCTCTGGAAAAAGTTGAACTGCCGGCGACTTTACACACCACAAGCCGGCTTTTGAGCGAATTAGCTTGTGAATTCGCCTCGTGTACTTGAGCTTATTCTTGTTCACATGATTGTGTCTAGTGGTCGTGAATATACGGCCATTATTACGCAACTGAGCGACTGAGCGAGTGGAGAAATCCCTGTGCCAATTTACCAATTCGCCGGCTTTTTACGAGCCGGCTTCTTAGCTTGTAAAGTAGCCCTGTGTACTTGATCCACGCCAACAAGCCAGAACGCCAGCGATTTAGCGTGGAAAGTAGCCCAGCTTTCAACTGTAGTCGCAGCTTTTTCACAATCAGATTGTTGGCTTGTGAACATGATTACATTGAGCGAATTTACAATCAGCTACTAAATTTCCTCAGTAGCAGCTTGTAAAGTATTTCAACGTAATTTTGTTATTCGAGTCATAGGCCAAATTTTTCATTCGGGTATCTACATTCTTTTTTTGTGATATGAACTTGAAATGAAGACGTTATACGATAGAGCTGTGTGTTTAACGGCATAATCAGTTTCTCGAAAAAAGATGACCGCAATTCGCCATTCATTTTTTTTATCTCCTAAAGTTAAAGAGTTGTATTTCAGGGATCACCAATTCTGGTCACCCTGTACAGTTGAATTCACGTGAATTCAAATTTGACATTTGGGGAATAGTTACTCGTACTCCTACTCGTTTTTTTAATACGCATAAACACAACATCAATTTTTTTTCAGTTGAAAGTTTCTTTACGGTTATATAAAAAACTCGAAAGCAGTTGATCAACAAGTTTATCAACACTAGCTCATCAAGAAAGTCAACTCCGATTCGCGAAGAATAGGTAGATCGAAAGCATAAATATTTAAATTCTTAAATCTTCACTCACTCTGCAGAAGCTCCTAACCAAAGTCACCTGTCAAATATCATGAGAATCCATAAAGTACAGCAATGCAGTGCAGACATTCCTGCAACTTCACTGCCTCTGAAATGATAAAATAACCTAATATTGCAATTCAGTCTCCACATGGCAGGCGTAGATCCAATCTCTTCAGATTTTCCAGATCTATATGACGCAGGGATCCAGCACACAGAGGGTGAATATTGCAGCAGAAACGCTGTGACTATGCGAGAGAGCTTCAGCACAGAGAATCCAATAAAGAAACGACAACACTTTATGTAAAATTCTTCCGTCGCATGTGCTGATTCGGCCAAGATTCATTCAAATGTTTCATAAATATTTATTTCGCCTCTAGAAATTGGAAAATGGCCAATGGGGCCTTCCTCTCATTTCCTTAGATGCCCTCGCACAATGTAGATACTCGGGGAGAAAATGGGAAAAATCAATGGGCTCTATACTACTTCGATATTGAAATTTTATCATTAAATTTTATTGAGGTTGTAAGATATAAAAGACGTTATTTCGTTTCGAATTTTCTGTGTAAGTGGGGTTTTCCAGTTACATTAGGTTTAGTTGACCTTTTCGGTAAGGAAGAATATAAATTCTGGAGTATTCCCTTCCGAGTAGGTAGGAATTTCTGGAAGGATACTCTACTGAACTTCAACTGTTATGGACGAAACGAAGTGAAATACTTGATAAAGAAATATTCATTGACTCTTTCGAAATTATGGAAGCAATCGTGAGATTTTTGGTGATAGAATATTCACACTATTTTTTCACGCGCTCGATCCGTATGCTTCTTTGAGTCACTGATGAGGAATTCGAGGTTAAAACAATTATGTCTGTCGTCACAAAAACCATAACGGAATGTTCTAGGAACTTTTTTTTTTAGGAAAAATGCAGGTCTATTCCGAATGTTAAATAAAGGGTACCCAAATGGGTGAGGTTGCGGTCTGGCAGACGCGCAGAACGTTCGAAGCCCTGCACACCCAATCCATCTTCCTGAAATCGATTTTTTTTATTTGGGGATTTTACAAAGTGCTTGTTTACGCGAAGGAAACCAAAAATTAAACAGAATTGAGTCAAGCCTATTTTGGGTAGCTTGCACTGATTTCAAGAAGCTAAACACCACTAAAACACCAAAATACGTATATAAATTTTTCAAACCTAGCTGGCAAAATACATTGAAAAAAAATTCAAAAACTCATAACTTTGGAAGTACAAAAAATCGCATTACATTTAGTCCGTTCACGAAGGTTGAGCCGTCGGTTAGCCATGACAATTTGGCATATTCCACTGTGTATATTAAAATTTTAGGTTATGTTGTTCATTTTCTTGTCAGATTGATACGCAATGTTGTCAATATAACATAGAGTTCTCTGATAACTCGGAAGCTCGTCGGATGAGGCCGGGTACATTCGGCAACGTTGACTTTATTTTACGTTATGACAGCAAATACTGCCAACTTCAGATAAATAAACAAAAGCCTACTATGCGCTCAAACTTTCGTGAACGGACTACACATGGGGTATTTTGGATAGTCTGAGGAATCTAAAAATTAATTATTGACGTCAATCACCTTGACACCCCGTATGATGATGTGTCATTTAATTCGATGTTTTGCCGACTAATAGATGTTGCAGATAATTCGTACTAAACATCTAATTCGAAACTGATCATCAGTACGTTGTTATATGGGGAAAACTATGAGAATATAAATCTTCAATGCGATCACACTCAAGCCTATGGTAAGCCCTATCATCGTAACTATATGGAGATTTCCCATCTACCCTGGAATATAGAGTCGGTAACCTCGTGAAACAATAGAGGTAATCAGAGCGTGTTGTCTTTCCTAACAATGTACCTATATATCTAGCATCATGAAATCTATTAGTTCTCATGTCGCTAACAATCACATTGAAACGAAGCAACCGAAAAGTTCTGTTTCACTTGATTAGATCGATGAGCAAGACAGGGTGTTACATAATAGTATCTCACAACTTAAGTGGATGAATCTACGTATAATTTCCAAAAAAAAGTCTTTATAAACATGGGTCCGCATAAGCTTCGTTATGGAGCTACAGGGTGTTGAAATTTTCGAAAAAAAAATTTTTTTCTAACTAACTCCTGCAGTTTTTGAGATATTCAGTCCGAATTTGAAATGCGAGCTATTTGAGTCTGTCTCTATCATTGCACATCCTGAATCTTAACTAGAATCTGCAGGGTGTTTTCTTTTCCGGAGCCATGTCTCCTTTTTTCCCTCTCAAACTTTTTTGCGTTACGCCATTAATCAATGTAATAAGCCACAGTTGTGTCTCAGATGATGAGCTATCAAAATAAAAGCCAATTTTGGCAATACCTATCGAGTATTTTTATAATTTTTTTCATTTAGCGAATAACATACAATCGTTTTTTACTCGATAACGGTTAGATATCCGAAAAAATAACAGAAGTCAAAAAAGTTTCTAAATTGAACGAAGACATAAAATATTGGTTTCACGCTGATCAGTGGCGTACCGCAAAACATTTTGAGGGGAAAAAGGAGACATGGCTCCAGAAAAAAACCCTGTGGATTCTGGTTAAGATTCAGGGCGTGCAATGATGGAGACTGTTAAAAATAGTTCGCATTCCAATTTTGGACGGAACATTCCAAAAACTACAGGAGTTATGAAGAAAAACCAATTTTTTGGAGATTTCAACGGCCCGTAACGATGTTTTTACGGATACGTGAAATTTATTTCTTGAAATTACATGTAAATTCACCCCCTCGAGTTGTGACATACAATTATGTAACACTTTGTATTGTCTGAGATTTGTTTGACATGCTTTTAAATGTGATTGAACTAAACACACGATTTTCACTTATTTTTCATTTTCAATCTTAGTCATTAGTTTTGTCTGCAATAATCTTTAATTTTTTTGTTCATATGGTCCTATGTTTGTGATGTGGAAACATTACTTTCTCTATATTTCAGGGATAAGCTCTGTTTAATATAGATTTCATGGTTATATTTCATATTATATTATTGAAGACAATACGAAATGAAAAAAATATCCTTTGGTGAGTTTTATCGAAATGACATATTTCACCACACTTATATTTTGTTGGCTAGAGAGCGAAAAGCTTTGAAAACAGAAACTTTTACTCACTGTCCAAATCAAACAAAAATTGCTTATGTTGTGCCATGGCACTACTGTAACAATATTTATTTCACGAGGTATTTATGCAAGTAAAGTGGTTAATCATTATTGTTTCAAATCTAGTCAATGAAGATGAAGATAGAATAAAAAAGTTGAATAAGTTTTAGTTGGATGAATCAGATCACAAATTTTGAAGAATATAAATCAAAAGCAAAAAACAGAAAATAATGAAAAAGTAGAACTTCTTTAATTGGAAAAGAATTTTTTCGAAAAAAATACTGCGAAAAGGAAAGTGGAAAGTTCAATAAAAATTAGTTGGTCTATAATCCTAAGATTATAATATGCATGAATATGTACCTTCAGATCTTCAAACTTCACCATTGGCATATTTCTACATATTCGTAATAATATATCTTCGTAAAGTATTGATTTTTTTACTTCCCTTTTTCAATAATTCGCTTCACAGTAAAACTCATAAACAAGCTTATCTCGTGGCATGTTGAAAACCGAAATGTGGAAGGATACCAACATCGGAAGGATTTTTTCCTGATAAGAAAACCCCGAGGAGATACTCCATGTTTATCCTGCGGAATTGAGTCTTTCGCCACCCCGAGGAAAAACAGGGTTAGAATTTTAACAGCTTTGGTTTCACTCTGCGGATGAATCTGAGAGGTATTGGGAGATATTTATCCTCTTGGAGAGGAGACTTCAGGATCTAAGAATTTTATTATGATTGATGCATTGGTGATCATTTGCACTTGTATGTGAATAATGGTTAAAGTATTTATTCTTCAAATATCTGTTTCTGAGCATGTAGTTATTGAATTCTCCGGAAGCCTAATAAGCATTATCTCATGAAACCTTTGTCTCATGTATATAAGCGTAATGATTGAAATGTTTATACCGGGAGGCTTTTTTTCATTGAAGCAATTTTTATCTTGAAATTTCATCTGCAAAAACATAAGATGTAAAAGAACCACAAGGCATTATTTACTGAAACCTCTGGGCCTTCCTTGAAATTCTTTCAATAGATCTTCTCTCAACTGAAAAGGGATCATCATAAAGGTTTGGCTCTCCAAATGATAATCCCTTGGAACATCGGATATTTGAGAAACTGCTTTTAGACTTTCAATACTGAGTAATCATCTCCCATAAATTTGAGCACCCGTAGTTCTTCTTGTATGCAAATTTGATATCGGAATAATGAAAAAAACACCGAGTGTACAATATCGTCAACTCGAGTGTTTTCAGGTAGAAATAATAGCAATTGATATAGATGCATAGATAGAAAGCTAGAAAGAAACTACCAAGGGTATGACATAGTGATCTATTCTGACAGACAAGCTGCTATAAAAGCACTTAACCATTTTTTCATTAACTTAAAGCTAATATGAGAGAACAGAAGAAAACTCAATGGAGTAGGCAAGAAGAACAAGGCCTCTTTACTGTGGGTTACTGATCATTCAGGAATCAAAGAAAACGAAGAGGAACTAGCCAGAAAAGCAGCACAAAAGCCACTTACTGTCACAGAAACCTCATGTGGTATAGGCAATTGCATAAGAAAGAATTTTTAGAAAAGGAAGAAACTAAAAAAGAAGCACTCTGGAGGTAGCTTCCGTCGCTTTCTAACAGGACATTGTCGCTCAAGGTAGATTTCATCTCATCTGTGAACCTCTCTAGTTATGTGATGAAAGTAAGCACTGATGAAAACATCAGAACATTGCTAATTAAAAGAGAGGAACAAGGATACACTGACAATAACCTCAAAGAAATAATGTAAAATGGTATACAGATGGTTCCAAAACTTCTACAGGAGCTGGCGTTGAGAAATACGGGCCAAGTACCAAGTGTGCACTGTCGCTAGGCTTCGGTATGAGCGTCTTTCAAGCGGAAATCTTAGCTATTAAAATTAAGAAAGAAACTATCAGAAGCGCGATATAGCCATACACTCAGATAGAAAAACTGTTATTAAAGCACTGAGCTCCCACGTCATCGACTCAAAGATGATCTGGGAATGCCGGAACAAACTCAATGAGGTAGGCAAGAAGAAAAGGATCTTTTTAATCTAGGTGCCTAGCCATTCGGTAATCAAAGGAAATGAAGAGGCCAATACACTTGCCAAAGAGGGCACACGAATGTCACTTATTGGCCCAGAACCCTTCTGTGGTATAGGTGAATGTACCTATTAGAAGGAGTTTCTGGAGATGGAGAAAGCCGAGAAGGAAAAACTCTGGCGGAATCGTCCAGGAATGGATCATTCCACTAAGTTCCTTCGGAACTTTGAAACAGCAAGATCCAATAAGATATATGAATCTTGTTAAGAAAAAATTACACCTCCTCACTGGTAGATGTAGATTCTGAAGGAAAGAGAGGAATCTACATTCTGCCAATCTTTCAATACACAATCGACATTTTGGATATTTTCTCCAAATAAAATTCCTCCGCAAAAATTTAATAAGATACATTTTCAGTGACAGGTTTCTCTGAAACCATCTCCATAACTTATTGGACATTCAATCTGACGTCTGAAAAATGGAATCGTCCTGAATCGTCCAAAACTCATACCTGTCATTCATCATTTTAAAACGCAATCAAAATACGTCAAGAATGAAACGGAGTCGCTTCGGCCATGTCGAGCTGACGCAGCAAAAATATACAATATACTAAATTTCCCTCCTTGACAGTTGCACAGTTCCTTAATTAAACTTCAGACATTTCTCGGCTGGCTCTTATCAGCCCCAACATAATATTATTTTGTCGAAAGGGACGCTGGCTGAGTTATTTGTGTTGCATTGTTGTTATTCTGAAAGATATCTTTGGTTTTGGATGACGCAGCACGTGGAAGGCTTGGCTTGGAGCTCTTCTCTCTGGATTTAAGTAAATTACCTGGTGATTTGCATGGAGATGCTTGATTATCCTGAACGTTGGTGAGGTAATCGAGGTTTTTAACCAGGATTTTTCGCTGAGGTTTATTACTTTCAACTCCGCAATGCCTTCCAGGGAGGAAATACATTTCTTTGGAGTAAAGCCTTATGTACATTGGTGAAGTTAATGGTAGATTTCGGTAGTGGAGTAACTACTAGTCCCCTACTATCATAATGTAAACAAATTTTGCGATTGACAGTAGAGTACCAAAAAATAGTGAGAGGTAGGGTAGAGGGTACTAAGTCATCTCTACTTTCACAATTCAACTCTAATCTACTGTTTCAGTGGTTGACTATACCAATGTAAATCGAAACTTGACCAAATTCAGTAGAGGATAGTGAGTTTTTCTAGTAGTCTTCCTTTCATGATTCGGCCAATATTCAGTTAGAACTATTCGTCCAAATTTTGAATACATTCACTATATTGAAATAAGTAAAGTGGAGTTCTTGAGTGAAGTAATATGCTAGTGAACTCTATCATCTGCTCCACCAATGTAAACCGGGCTTAAAGGTAGTAAAACTGATCTAGATTCTTAGTGTGAGGGGGTTTTTTTTATCCAAGGTCCGGTATACCGATTTTTCATAAAAATGCTACATATCAATAAAAAATATGAATTCGAAACTTGGGATCCAGTTAAAGTTCTTCTACAAAAACATACAGTAGGTATACTAAATTTCTCTCCTCACGCGGATTTTTCGCTGAGGTTCATTATTTTCAACTACGCAAACCTTCCAGGGAGGAATGGTATATTATATTATAAGGATTAAAAGTGCAATTTTTTTACGAGCAATATTTGCAGATGCAGCGCAGCCGAGCGAATGAAAAATTGCAAGTGAAATAGGAACTTTTAATCCGTATGATATATACAATTTTTTCTCCAACCAAGTCAAAATTGAATTGAATTTTGTTTCATTCAAAAATCATTAATAATTTGGAAATAAATTTGAACACCTATTAAACATGATAGCGATAACTCGGTAGTTGTGGATATCTGGTATTGTGAATGAATATCTATTGATTGTCAAGTAGACATACTAATCATTTAATTTTTGTAGTGCTTTTTACGCTGCTTTCAAAATGAATCCCGAGCAGGATAAAAATATACCTGCGGATATATTGGAAAGTGCCGAAGCAGTATATCTAAATCTTTTGCCACCCAAATTTCACCAAGGTTATGAACCGTAAAGGTTGACGCTCACTTGGACGAGACGAGACGAGACGAAGCGAAGAGTTGTTTTCCGCAGGCACGATTTGCACTGAATCAATCGATTCTGATCTTCGCTTCGCGCCTCCCAATTGAGCGTCTACCCATTTGATTCAGTGCAAATCGTGCCTGAGGAAAACAACTCCGCTTCGTCTCGTCCAAGTGAGCGTCAACCTTTAAGCAATCCACTCTTTGGTCACAGTATTCAATGTTGCGATTCACACTGGTTATCAATGAATATGTAATTTGATATAATACTGGGTTATATGTGATGAATTGTAGTTAGTTTAGGAGGGATCGTGATGTTCCTAGCAGGCTGGGAACTTTTTCCACTGGATTTTGCTGTATTACTCGGTCATTTGCAAGGAGATGCTTGATTATCCAGGAGGTTCGGGTTGGATAAGGTGAATGGGGTTCTCACAAGGAACTTTAGCTCAGGTTTATTATTTTCGATTACCGAATCTCTTCAAGAGTGGCAATATCTTAGTCGTTTGTAAGAAAATGTGGTCAAACTGGGCCTGATTCATAGTCAAACGAAAGACGATAAACCTTTAGATAGATTTCTTTATCGGAGGCCTGGAATAGCGAATTTCTTTATTTATGGGTTTCAATCTTGCCATGCAAAAATGTTTCTGCCCGCTTGCTCATACTGGAAAAAGATACATTTTTTAAATGGACTCAAAAGTATAAGTTCATACTTTTGATTCATTAATTGAAAATGCAATATTTTTGTTTAAACCTTGAACCTATCCTTTAATTTGAATAGAAAAGTTAAATTTATAACATTAATTTGCATTTATTGACCCCACGTAACATTTTTCAATTAGGAAAACCTGAATATTATTCTTTTCCTACAGTCAATACGACAAAAGGTGAACATCTTGCTTCTTCGTTCAAGGTTTATGTTATGATATTCAGAGATGATGTATTCGGTATAAAATATCTGAAAGGAGGTGCCATTTCGTTTGAAGGTCCAAGACAGCCTTACATCATGCAGAGCTATTTCATGCTGATGAGTCCTAATAAGGACGAAATGGTCATACTCCTATTGATATCACCTCCTCACATTTTGCGACGAGGACGAGATTAGATCCTTAGTATGAGTTCAATAAATGGTGAAAGCAGAGAATAATATTAATCGATTGAAATCAACCAATATCAAACTCATATTTCGGAGCTAATCTCTTCTTGGTTCAAGACAGAATGCAAGAAAGTGATATCAAAGAGAGCACTTATGGATGGCCATTTCATTCTTATTAGGACTCATCAGCACAGGACAGCTCTGAAGGATACAAGGTATTTCTTCGAACTTACAGCAAAATGGCATCTTCTTTAGGAAAAAATAAACCGAAGACGCCATCTCTAGTTCCATACGAAAACCTTCTTCCATAGCATGAACGAAGTTGCGAGATGTTTACCATTTGTCGCATTGACTGAATCGTTCTTGCATTTCGCAAATTTTACTTCCTGAGTCCACGACGCGGTGCGATGGTGCGATGACTATTTTGATATTAATGGCGATGTTACGCGTTGAACCACAACTTGTTATGAGTTCAATATTGGTCAATTTTAATCGATTAATTTTATTTTTTGCTTACATTATTCATTCTTCTTCTCGATTGAATGTCATCACGTTACTGGAATGAAAACAAACACAATAACAATATCCAACGAATCAAACATAATCGCCATCAAATAAGACATAAAAAGATCCGAAATCTCGTCACGAATTTTCATTCCATACCATAAAAAATCATCAAATATTCCCTCAACTTCAGAATCAGAAGGAAGTGAACAAATGAAAATCCGTTCGCTAAACCGGCTGCGACTGGAATTTATGACAGCCCTGTCAAGAAATAAAAGATTTATCTGCGTTTTCGAAATTGGAAATTCGCAGATAACCGAAGAATTGAAATAATCCATCCGACCGAAATCGACACCATCTGCTTTATTCCGATTATGACAATGTAGCCCCGCAATTCTCATTAGGTATTCGCGTTCCTAAATCTGTAATCCATTCATTATACCAGAGCTTGAGTTGACTTGGACAATTAACGAATGCTGAAAAGGCTCCCGCGCGGAATAGAGATGAGCAAATGGTGATATTGAAATATCGCTGTTAGTTTGTAACTGCGACTCGGAAACCGCTGTTCTCTTCAACAGTGAATTTAGAACTGTTTGAAGCATTGTGATTGCATGAATTTAGGAAGACCCTGTATTAATGAGGCCAATACACTTGCCAAAGAGGGCGCACGAATGTCACTCATTGGCCTAGAACCCTTTTGTGGTGTAGGTAAATGTACCTATGAGAAGGAGTTTCTGCAAAAGGAGAAAGCTGAGAGGAAAAAACTCTGGCGGAATATTGCAGAGATGGATCATTCCACTAAGTTCCTTTGGAACTTTGAAACAGCAAGATCCAAAAGATATCTGGATCTTGGTTAGAAACAATTATACCTCCTCACTGGCTTTCTTACAGGGCACTGTCGCCTGACTAAGCACCTGTTGAGGATAGGATTATCGGACACTGACGAGTGTAGGTTCTGTGGAAAGGAGAAAGAAACCCCCATTTCACCTAGTCACGGAAAACTTCGGCATTGCGAGCCTAAGGAGAGAATGCCTTGGGCGAGAAACTTGTAAGAGTGAGGAACTAGCCTCGTTGAAGCCTTGACAGATATTGGATTTCATTAGATTTTTTTACGGCTACTTAAAAATACTGAGTCATGAAACTATACATAACAAAACAACCCCCTATGATTATCGTTCGAAAAAGATTTTCGTTCGGAAATTATTTTCGTGAGATAGATTTTCGAAAAACAAAATTCTTTTATGGTTTCCCATTCAATTCTGGAGAAAAAAGTCCTGTGCAAAATTTCGATACAGTCGATACTTTTCTCAGAAAAAATAAAAACTTACAAGCAGTTAGGATCACTGTTCATTCCATTTCATCGTATAAGTATTCCAAAGAATAAATATTCTAAGATATTGTATGTCTAGGACAGTAGATAAAAGCAAAAGTACATATCTGCCAAATGTAATTTCGAATAAACTAACAGTTTTATAACTGAGTAATTTATTTCATTACTGCAAAGTATTCATTAAACAAATCGAGCTCTTCTGAAACTGAAAATTGTAGAAAGAATCATTAATTTTTTTTTCATCTCCACCAATTTTGAGCATAAGCAATATATTCCTTTTATGGAACAAACGATCAAACGGAATGAACAGTGATCATAACTGCTTGTAAGATTTTATTTTTTTCGAGAAGAGTATCCACTGTATCGTAATTTTGCAAAAAACTTTTTTCCCCAGAATTGAATGGAAAATCATAGGAGAATTTTTTTCATCGAAAATCATCATCTCCCTAAGTCCCTCGCATTTGTTTACAGACACCCTGTAGATTTGTTCTGAAATGCTTCCATAACAGTTATTACAGTCGGTGATTTCTCAATCACGATGATTAAATCACCGTTTGAGCCATATTGCACATCTCTATAACAAGAATTCACAGTCGATTTATCATTCTGCGGAATTCTTGGATCTGAAAGAGTGCCTAACTTTTTGTTCCCTTTGACGTCCGGCAATTTTGCTTTTGACGGCCCTGGACGAATCCAGGAAAATTGGATATGGTCCGTAAATCCGCAGGATTTAGGAGGAAGCTTTCATCGATTCAAAAAAATGTTTCTCTGATGAAGACAAGTTCTTCGTGTAGTGCCTCGCTCTGAAATGAGGTGGTTCACGACAACGGATTCGATGTTTTTGTGTGGTCTGTGTGTTGACTGGAAATGAGGTTTTTGCTTAGATGAACACGAGTTATGGATAATTGCTACGAGTATATTTCCGAACTGTTTCTTTCATTTCTTCCTTATTAATCTTTTCCGTAAAAAATGTTGAATGATTTTTTTTCTGCTTTGAAAGATTGGGTAGGTGATGTCTTTCCTTTCGATTTTATTAATGTATTCTTCGAAAATCGCTACGAATTCATTCCTGACAAACGAAATAACAGCTGCAGTTCATACGTAATATTATAGATATAGAAGTTTTCATGTTTCCTTATCCAAATAAGAAAAAAAATATGGAAAGCAGGATAGCGCTGGTGTTTCTACATGGTTCCCGAAAATACACTCACCGGCAAAATAATCGATCCATTCAAAAAATCGATGAAGTTTGTTAATTCATCAATATGTTATTTCACGTCCGATTCGATTGTATTTTTCTCAATTGTAGATATGTTCATCCTCAATCAATCACCAGTTTTGAATTGAATGAAATCTTGGCATACGTCATTTCATACAGGGTGAAAGAAAATCTTTTTTTTTTACTATAACTACTACTAGAACCACCCCTGGTGTGATCCAGTTGTTCCACCGTGTGATTTCTCATTTCATCATCAAGACACATCTCTTGACAAAGTAGTTGTTCATTTATAAGAATAGCTCAATTTTTGTTAAATATACAGGGTTTTCAGAGCAACATTAAACTCCATAATTTCACTATGGCTATGAAAGTACTTACATAGATTTCACCTTAAATACGAACGTTATGGAAAAAAAAACTGAAACTGAGCGAAAACATAAAACAAATGCGCGACATGTTGTTACGTAGGCACCGACTATTGGAGACGATTTCGTGCTAATGCTTTATAATGCCCTACCGCATCAACCGCATGTGGCTAGGATTGTCAGGGGGTATTTAGCAGAGGTTGATATCCAGGCATTCAACTGGCCTGCTCTAAGACCATATTTGCACACAATTGGGCATGTTTGGATGCACTTGGGAGGAGAATTCGATTTCTCGAACCAACTTCTCAAAATTTGCAGCAGCTCAGTGATGCCCTAATTGATTCAAAACCTTAATGAAAACATGCCTAGATGAAATGCACCTGTAATCTGCGTCTGGGCGGAAAATATGTTGTTTTTAGTTTGTTTTTATTAGGTCAGAGTCTAGGTTGAATTTGTTGAAGTACTGTTGTTGTATCCTTAACGAAATGTATTGTTTTACTTGAAACCTTGTATCCTTAACAAAGATGGAGCTATGTTTATGAATATAGAATTAAATTGTCAAGGGAAGATATGTCTTGATGATGAAATAAGAAATCACACGGTGAAACAACTGGAACACACCAGGAGTGGTTCTACAGTTAGGGTAAAAAACAGATTATTATGTATTATGTATAAAATGACGTACGCCGAGACTTCTCGGAATTCAAAACTGGTGATTGATTAAGGATGAACATACCTACAATTGAAATTTGAAATTTGAATTGGACCTGCAATATTATATAATATTTATGAAATAACAAACTTCATCGATTTTTTGAGTGGATCGATTATTTTGCTGGTCAGTGTTGAATTGCTGAAAACAATAACTTCGGTCAATAAAATATAATCTGCAGAACCCATATCATTCAAAAGCCCTTATTTTTTTACCTACTTGATTCATAAAAAATCAAACAAATATTCTCCTCAACTTATTGGTTTTGAAGAATCATAACCCAAGCTCATATGGCGGCAAAAAATTATTCAACGTCCTATTATCTCAACCCGGGCCTCCATAACCGCGAGCCTGGATGAAATAGAGAAGACGAAGAGGGTGGGTTCACAATAAAATCCCATTACACTGAAACAAAAATGCTGAGAGCCCGAACGTAGAATATACGAAAAAGTGTTCCGCAGTAAAAGAACCATCAATTCGGAGATCAAGGCAAGTATTACCACTACATACGGAGATGAAAAGAATTAGGGACAAAGAGAATGGGTTGCTCGGTATGAATCATTTACAGGACTTCAGATTCGGTACCTATCTTCTGCCGTCAAGTTCTTTCGTATTGCGAGATGAACTTCTATTTGAGAGAGCTTAAAGAAACAAAGGATGGACCCGCTTCGGTAAAACTGTATCAGTTTATGGGAGTGGTAGTGTGAGGAAATTTTTTCGCTTCCGGGGTAAAACGATGAAAATGTAGAAAGGAATATAGTGGGTGTCTGCTTTTAAAGTGGACAAACTTCGAGGGTTGATTATACAAGTGATTTATAATAATAATAATAATAATAAGAGAGCTTATTCAGAACATTTAGTACATGAAAAACTCTATAATACTGTGGAGTTTAATTATTTATTAACTGCATACAGTAATATTAACATAAAATTTTTTCCAAAAATCACCGCAAAAATGAAAAAACAATTAATCTATATGTAGGTATGTGCTCTATTTTGGATTATGGAGACAGTCAAAATCGGGCAGTGAGTTCGTCTAAATTGGGTAGTGAATGTGTCAAGATCAGGCGGCAAACATGTCATGATCGGGTAGCAGAAGTGTAAAATTCTTTTTCAACTATTAATGAGGTATTCATTGTTGGGTCTGATTTATAACCTTATGCAATATAGCCCGATCGAAATTAATTATCCATTTTTTCACTTCTCTTTTGAAAGGTATTTTATGTCTCAAGTTCATCACTTCTTGGGGCACTAGCGAGGACAGTATTGGGGCGATATAGGTGAAACATCTTTGACCAATTGTTTTCGTCGTTCTTGGGTGTTGAAAGTTTTTTCCAGTGATTCTTGTCCTATATTGATGGTTGTACGGTTTAAGCAAATTTTTTCCTCCAAGTATGTTCATTATGATTTTCTGAGCATACACCTGTCTGACATCAGGAACTTTGGCTAGTTCATAGAGGCCCTTAATGGGGAAAGTTAATTTTTTTCCATGAATTATTTTGAGAAAATATTTTTGTATTACATCCAATCTTTTTTATGACAATCCAGAACTCCACCCCAGCCGATAATACCATATGATAACTGGGATTGTACAAAAGCATTATACAGTATTTTCAGGTGTTTCAAACTGTGGCCATCTGACCGTATCTTCCAATCCATTGTATAGCAATAATATATTTATTGAATAGATCTTGACATTACGACTACTGGGCAGCCATTCATTTGGAACTAGACATTTTATCGGTCAGACAGATGCATTTCATCGAATATGTCTGTCAAGTTGCTTTGGATTAATCTGATGAATTCTTTAGCATTTGATCGGTAAGTATAACTGGTGCGAAAATTTCTCCTCTCATGACTGCTAACTTCATGTTATAACTCCTGTTAGAGATGAGAAAAAATATTCGCATGAGGGTTTTTTTTGCCATACATGGGTTTATCAGAAATTTATCAAGTCTGGTCTCAGATAACAGATGAATTGATGATTTCCATGAAATTACACTAAAATTCAATCTCGAAGAGCTTCCAAATAGAGCAAATTTAGGTTCGGAATATTTAGACTTTTCGGTTGTTTTCATGTTAGACATGATAGCGGAGAATGAGCAGCGAGCACAAAAGTTGATATGTCATTCGAAAGTACAATAAATGAGGTACTTCCTACTGAAAAAAAACGTGTGCATAATTATTAATATTTCATAGAAAAAAACCATTGGAAAAATAAGACTGATTTTGTTAACTACAGAATCGTCATATTGACGTGATTTTTCAGAACCTGAGATTTTCAAGATACTCTACAGCACTCATCATTGGAAAATCGTCCTCTATATATTCAGATGAAAATGAATTGGATAGAATGGAAAACTAGAATATTTGAAGCATAGCAAATGAAAAAATATTAATCAACTTGGTTTCGCAATGTCATGAATATTGTGTTTGCGCTTTGAAACCTAGTTATCGACTGAATGTCATTAAACATTCTATTTGTGTCGTCTGCTTCAACGAAAATATTTAGCGGATAGAACGGTATGTTGGGCGTTGACAATGTATGTCAACTTTTTCAGAAAAATTGCGAATGCGCTGGAGAATATAAACATCACTTCGAAATTAATTGAATAATATAATAATTTGCTTTGATCAGGGTAATTTCATTGGTTTCCTGATGTGAATAACTAAACTTTGTCATTACCAAATGGGAAATATTTGATTCTAAAGATTTTCAATCGGGAAACGTGCTTGATGAGAAAAAAATTGCTCGGATAAAATTTGAAGTCACTCACCTTCAAGTGTGAAACATTTGGCTGATGCTTGATTCTAACATTTGATTTTTTTACAGCTGATACATCTTCACAATATGACGCCATACGAGCATACCTGAAGGAGTTGGATATAACAGACAATGTATGGATAGGATTATCAAAGAAGAATGAGAACTCGGAATTCACTTGGTCGTAAGTAATTTTAGTCATAATATATTAATCTTTAAGGCTTCCCATTAATTTTTCTTATTTAATAATTCGCTGCACATACTGTAGGTTCCCTACCATATTGTCACTTCCAACGTTAAGAATGAGACAACACTACATTATTGCAATCAGACAACATGATTCAGTCAGTTACGGCACGTGAATCTCTCGAAAATACATCTGTTCAACTGTACAGCAAAATTCTCTGACTAATACATTGTATACCGTATGTTTTCAATGTGCATTTTCGAACCTGTATAACAAAAGTAGGTTGTAAAAATCAGACTTCTGGAGAGTTAGAATTATGATCAAACAACGATCTATCATATTATATCGATTGAAATATGATCTGGATTCTGCATTTCTAAAAATTTTTTTGAGTTTTCACTCCGTCTTCGACACATAAATAATTAAAAATTTAAATTAAGATGAAGTGCTTCTGCGAAAATCTTCATCTGCAAATTGGTTTTGAAAAAATTGTTGCCTAACAGTAAAACTAAAAAAGGAAATAAATGAAAAGGACAATGTAACGTTTCGGTGTCTGTATCAGACACCTTCTCCAGACAAACTTGTGAAATTTTCGGAGTTATGTGTTTTTCATTTGCAGTCTAATTGACATTGAAAGGTGTCAACATATAGGGATGTTGATTTGAAATTTCCTGATGTTATTTCTTTCTTCAATAAATCAATCCAAATACGATCTATTCCAACAGAACAATTGGCCAAATTATGTACTTCATCTAACAAAATACATGTAGATTCCTTAATTTTCCTTTTATAATTATCAGGTTCCGTCATTATGATCTTCGCTATTTGAACATACATGATCAGCGATTTCTGATCTTCTAATGTCTCTATTTTTTATATTAATAATAATAATAATAATAATTTATTGATCCCTTCAGACATAACATTGATGTATGGGATAGGTCAATTAAGTACAGTTCACTATGCTAGATTATAGAACTATAGTGATTCCTATAGAACAAAAACAATGATAGGGGAAAGGCAGGCAAGATGGCATAGTAGGGCCAAATGGCATACCATATTTACTGAAGAATCCACTGCGAGTGGAATCCTAGAACTCAGTGCAAATGTTCGAATTAGTTAACAACAGTGTACAAACGTTGTTTCAAGGGATCCGTTACGGTAGTTGATGACTTAGTCGTGAAAAATTGGTATGAGCGTGTACAACTTCGACGTAAGCTCTCTCTTCTCGTCTATATTACTGTAAGTACAGATTATTTCACAAACTTTTTTATATCCTAGTAGAATTGTACCTTTATTCTGATCCTTTTCATGTATTTACCTTGACAAAAAGATGTCACAAAAACGTTGATTTAATATTCGTTTTTTGACACGTGGTTAGGGCAAGTTGACATACATAGAGGCTGGGTAAAATGGCATGGTACTTTTTATTAGCAATAAAATATTTTTTCAGATGGTCTTCAATTATCGAAGGAAAACCAACAGAGGAGAGTGGGATGAGAATAATATGTTAAAAGCTTTGGAAGCAGTAAGAAAAAACAAATGGGATAGGCCCTTGCTAGTAAAACATTCAATGTACCTTTTTTTATTCATATGAATTATGAATATGATTTTTTTTTGTTTATATGAATATAAATAAATTTCTATTTCTTGTATGATATGTTATTTATTGGAATTCTGTTTTTTTCACCTCAAAATGTTTCATATTTTATGATATGCCATCTTGCCCGACACTGTGAGGCAAAATGGTTTTTCGGATGTTACAGATTATCGCGATTTTTTTTTGTCTATAATTTTTTTTATTCATATCTTTTTTCAAAAATTGATAGCTAACTTGATTGACTAGAGATTCAACTAATGCTGTGCTCTATTTTTTTTTTCCTCATAAGAGATATCGATTTTCAAAAGATTGTATGCCATCTTGCCTGCCTCTCCCCTACACATAAATTCATATGGTATAAATAAATAAATACATAGATGTATAAAACATAACACAGTAACAATAAAAACAAAATATATAGTCACAAGGTATAAGGATGATTTTAAAATGATTTTACAGCTTTATCACTCAGGTATTCCCCAACACTATAATAGGCTTTCTTCTATAGAAGTTCTTTTATTTTATTTTTGAAGGAAACTTGTTTCATGTCCTTATAAACAGATGGAAGATGGTTATAAATTAATATACCTTGGTATAAGGCAGATGTTTCAAATTTTTTCGTCCTATGGACCGGAATACTCAGTTGATCTAATTGCCTAGTTGGATAGCCATGGAAACAGGAATTTTTCTTTATTGAGCTCAAATTCGATCGTATGTACATCATTACACCATAAATAAATACATGGGAAAGTCATGACCTGATTTGCAATGAAACAGGGTTTACACGATTCCATTGGCGGGATCCCGAATATAAGACGTAAAATTCTCTTCTGAGCGACAAACAATCTACTGCTACTTGATGCATTACCAAAAAGAATTATATTGTATGATAGATGACAATACACAAGCCCATAATACACGCTCATAATATTCTTATGCGGGATATGGCAAAAAAGGACTTGTTTATTTTTTTACACAGGTTATCAATATGCTCATCCCAGCGGAGGAATTGATCAAGATGTATTCCAAGAAATCGAACAGAACTCTTGGACTGGATTTTCACATTACGGTACCGCAACTCAATATTTCTGACTGAGGTGATATTAGTGGCAAAATAAATACATTCGGTTTTATCCACGTTAACAATAACTCCATTCTGGTCACACCAGCGGACAAACCTATCCAAAAGATCCTGTAAGAACTCGATAATAGCCTCCAGGGTGTCAGCGGTCAAAATCAAGGAGACATCGTCAGCAAACATAACAAGTATATTGGCTCTTATATATTCTGGCAGATCATTCACAAATAACAGAAACAATAATGGTCCCAACACAGAGCCTTGTGGTACTCCATGGTTCATATTAAATACCTTCGAGAAATGACCATCAACCCTGGTTCTGACAGTTCTGCCTACCAAAAAACTCTGCAACCACTCTGAAAAAACACCACGAAATCCCAACCTCCGAAGCTTCTCGCACACAAACCTGTAATTCAAGGAATCGAAGGCTCTTGAGAGATCGAAAAACAGCCCCGCAACATGTTTCCCAGAATCAAGATACTTATATACACATTCTGTTAAAGAGCAGGCAGCTGACTGCGTTGACCTACCTCTCCTGAAACCATGCTGCGAGTCAGCAATGATTCCATACTTATCCAGGAAACCTAGCATTCTATCACAGACTAACTTTTCAAATACTTTAGAGAACACACCCAGAATGGGTATCGGTAGGACTATAGCAGTTTTTAACGCTGTTGGAAAGGTACCAGTAGTAATGGACAAATTTATCAGATGTGCAAGAGGTTCAGCAATAGAGGTAGATATCACCTTCAACACCTTCAAAGAAACTCCGTTCAAACCAGTACACTTTTTATTTTTGAAAAGTCTGATGACTGCACAGACCTCATCAGCTGTCACCGGTCTGAAGAAAAAAGTTCTATTCACATCCGAAGGCACGCTGCAGTTTATCGAAATATTGTGTCCGAAATGCTTTTTCAACTGTTCCCCGGTTACAGTAGCAAAATAATTTCCAAAAATGTTAGCAACGATTTTGGGGTCAGAATATACCTCACCATCTAAATTAATAGATATTTTTGTCCTCGCGCAAGCCTTCCTACCAGTTTCATCATTTACCAGCCGCCATACCGTCTTAGTACGATTTACCGAATTCTCAATTAAATTTTGATGATACTTCAATTTAGCTGAGCGAAGTATACTCTTATATTTATTCTTTTCTTTTTTATACTCGATGGCAATTTCTTCACTTCCTGTATTGACACTAAGCCAGAATAAATTCTTCAAATTTCTGCTAGCAATTTTTACATCTGGCGTAATCCATTGCTTCAGATTACTCCTATTAGCGTGGGAAATCCTGAGTGGACAGCACATATCAAATTCATAAAATAACAAATTCATGAAGCTATGAAAGCCACCGTCAACATTATCATCACTATAAACATCGGTAAAGTCATAGTCTGCCAAGTTTCTTGCCAAACGATTCAAATTTTCATCAGATAAATCTCTAGTGTTGACGGTAGTATTCACATCCCGACTTTTTCAACTTTAAATGGCACATTGAAACAAAGAGAAATAACCAAATGATCAGCAATATTAGCCTCAAAGTACGAGAATTACATAGACTTGAGTCAACATTTGTCAGAACATAATCAATTTTTGATGAAGACGTAACGCCATATTTATTGGTAAACACCCGAGTGGGCGTTACAGACGAAATATTCAAATTAAAACTAGACATCAAATCAATTAAACCTTGTCTAAGTGAACATTTTACATTCAAATAATCAATATTCAAATCTCCACAAATAAACAAATATGCGGTTTTGCGCAAGAGAAAAATCAGTAAATAATACAACTTTTGTGAAAAAATTTCAAAGTCTCCACTGGGTGGACGATAAACACTCAAACACACATCTGTGATCTTTATCAACAAATTCAACACAGCAACATTCAAAGTGGAGTTCCACGGAGAAACGATCCAACGGCAAAACACGGAACTCACCAACGTCAATTCTCCCAAAAATCACTGTACCTCCGTGCTGGTGACTTACACGGCAGAAAGAAGTAAGCTGGTTGTATCCTGGAAGAGACATAGTCAACAACTTTTCCCTCCTACACCAGTTATTATTGTACTTAAGTTTTTCTTTTCTCTAAAGGTCTTAATGTCTCTCCTGTATAAGATTTTCCACATATACAGGGAATATTGTGAACACTTTTTTTCATTTCGTGTCTCATTCATTGGTTTCGTTCTGATTAGAATGGATCTCAAATCATTTTGTGTTTTGAAAACAGTTCTTATGTTGAATTTGGAACCAATTCTTCTTATTTTTTCTTAAAGGCAGGAATATAAGAAATGACGTCCAACAAATTTGGTTGTTCTTGACGATTTTCTGTTTCTACTTGATCATCATTATAGTACGGTGTTATTAACCTAAAAAAAGGCCTAACCTTGACATCCAAAGTAAAAGTTTTATTTCAACTCCAAATTGTTCTATATAACCCTCTTATTGTTTGGTAAAAAGTTACACCATTTTGAGCGTCGGGTTTGGGGGTGAGGGGAGGGGGGAATTTGAAAAATCACTATTTTTTTAGTTTTTCGTAAATATTTCAAAAACTAAGCGGTTTATCCTAAACATTGTTGTATACAAAAATGTTCTACGTTAAATTTTAAATAAGAATGGTTCTTTTCATAATCACTCTAAATTGTACGGTTCAAGAGTTACAGACGTTGTAAATGTTAACTTTTTCGTAATTTTGATAATTTTTTTAAAAGAATAAGCTTCGTAAAAAAATATTGCTATTTCAGTGACCGGTGGTATGTTAGTGATAAGCCCTTGAAGGAACGACAACCTCACCACCTTATCAAGGGACACTCTTTTTTAAGGGAAAGAGGCTTCCACGGGCCTAGGCCATATAAACCTGTGGTACGGAGAAACCCACCCTGAACTTTCTACGAACATTGCAACATAAATTCACTTCTTAAGCATAAATATCTTTCAAATTTGGAATGTTCAATGTCTTTATTAACTTCACTCATCCTCCAGCACATTATCCTCCTCCTCTAGCTCGTCGTCTAAGATGTTATTATTGTCCATGTTATCACATGCTTGGTCTGAGCAAATGCTGCATATGCTAGTGCAGTTTAGACGACTCCTTCTGCATTCACAATTACGAACGCATTCATCTTTGCAAGTACACATTATTCGTGAAAAACTTCTGGTCTTCAACAACCCCAAAGCCGACCCCAGTGCAGTGGCTGATGCAGAAAATTACTTCCTACTTGCAATGTTTGGAGCCAAGAACACTGAAGATCTAGATTGTCTCCGCTACCATTCCTACTTGAAAACGATTGCAAAGCAGCCTATACATGCATTACTGAAGTTGGATGCACTACCCCCCACTTCAGGAGCGTCCAGACAGGATTCATTCAGGACCTACCACCAAGTACAACAGTGGCTGAATGAAAATAAGGATCCACTCGAGTGGGGTTGGAAGAAGATTGGCGACCACCTGACACCAATTACAACAGCACGTCCTGCAGCCCCCCAGGAATTACTGTCCCTTATAATGTGTACATGCAAGGATGAATGCGTTCGTAATTGTGAATGCAGAAGGAGTGGTCTAAACTGCACTAGCATATGCAGCAATTGCTCAGGCCAAGCATGTGATAACATGGACAATAATAAAATCTTAGCTAGAGGAAGAGGATAATGTGCTGGAGGATGAGTGAAGTTAATAAAGACATTGAACATTCCAAATTTGAAAGATATTTATGCTTAAGAAGTGAATTTATGTTGCAATGTTCGTAGAAAGTTCAAGGTGGGTTTCTCCGTACCACAGGTTTATATGGCCTAGGCCTGTGGAAGCCTCTTTTCCCTAAAAAAAGAATGCCCCTTGATAAGGTGGTGAGGTTGTCGTTCCTTCAAGGGCTTCACTAACATACCACCGGTCACTGAAATAGCAACATTCTTTTACGAAGCTTATTTTTTTAAAAATTATCAAAATTACGAAACAGTTAACATTTACACCGTCTGTAACTCTTGAACCGTACAATTTAGAGTGATTATGAAAAAGACCATTCTTATTTAAAATTTAACGTAGAACATTTTGTATATAACAATGTTTAGGATAAACTGCTTAGTTTTTGAAATATTTACGAAAAACTAAAAAAAATAGTGATTTTTCAAATTCCAACCCCCCTCACCCCCAAACCCGACGCTCAAAATGGTGTAACTTTTTACCATAGAATAAGGGGACTATGTAGAGTAATTTGGTGTTGGAGGAAAACTTTCACTTTGGATGTTGAGGTTTAGGTCTAATTACACCGTACTATTAGAATTTTGATTAGATATTTTTCGTTCTAAATTTGAAATTGTTTTTGCTGGGTATTGATTATCTAGTAGAAACTCTTTAATGGAAGCAATTTCATTATTTCTAATTCAAGGTGTGGATGAAATCAAAAAGGCTCTATCATGAAGTGTTTTATAATACCTGTTTTCACATTCAATTGATAATTAGGATAAAAATTTAGATACCTATTAGTATCAGTTCGTTTTCGAAATACACTTGTTTCAAAATGATCTGGAAAAGAAATTTAATTATTCTGTTCTAATTCCATCGTAAATTTAATAGTAGGGTCTTTATTTTTTATGTAATCTACAAACTGATTCAAATTCCCTCTGCCGTGTTGACAAATTTAAAAAATATCATCTGCATATTGCCACCAAGTCGTTGTTATCAGTGAATATAATTCTATATAAAAAAAGATCTGTCATGTGTCTCCTCCACATATTTCTCGCAAAACATCGTCTTCTAGACATCGATTAATATCCAATCTCCTCCACAGGGATTCCAGGATACTGAGCAATGAAGGTCACTGGCTCGAGTCGATTCCCGTGGGAGGCGAACCCCTCTGTGTCACAGTCGACCCGACGGCCGATTTTTTGTGGAAACCGTATTCTTGCGGAGGTCCGGAAGCTGCCTCTTTCATCTGCGAACTGCCAGGTGGGTACGGAAGTAATTAGGTAACTGGATATTTCGGCCTTTGTTCGTTTCCGATACTTCTGTTTGAGCGCCAGGTATCGAATATAATTTTTTTTTCTCCGATTGTTGAGTTTCTAGGTCAGCGGATTGAATGGGGTTTGAATTTTGAACTTTTGAACTTTGATGGGGGTTGGTAACGGGTAATTCTTTATAATGGCTCATTGGTTGAAAGATTATTCGAGCTGTTTCCAGCAAGCATTCGCCAGCCGTCCTCAGGATAATCGCAAAATCGAACTTGAAATTTAGCGAAATTAATGCGACCAGCTTCTGACATTAGCTGTCAGAAAATTGAATTTTTACAAATTCTGTGTTTGGAATCACTGACATGATTCACCAACTAAGATGATACAGGGTCTCTATAGTCCGTTCACGAAAGGTTGAGCCGTCGGTTGGCCATGATAATTTGACATATTCCACTGTGTATATTGAAATTTTAGGTTATGATGTTTATTTTCCTGTCAGATTGATACGCAATGTTGTCAATATTGCATAGAGTTGTCAGATAACTCGCAAGTTCGTCGGACGAGGCCGGGTACATTCGGCAACATTTAATTTATTTTACGTTATGACAGCAAATACTGCCAACTTCAGATAAATAAAGAAACGCCTACTATGTGCTCAACCTTTCGTGAACGGAGTATATGTGTCAGTTGCAGGAACGTCCATTAAAATTTAAAGGTCCATTAAATTCTTAATCCTCCATTATTACAAGGAACTAATGGAGGATTAAGGGTTTAACGGACCTTTAAATTTTAACGGACGTTCCTGCAACTGAGCATATAAATGATTGTAGCAGCACAGTTGGCTTAGGATTATTTATTTAGTTATATTATGAATACTCTGTTAAGGTAAGCGTCCACCTATCGGCAGCGAACGAAGCGGACGGAGCGGACGAAGCAGATTTTAGAATCCTTTGTATAGAAACTAATGGAAGCGCATCCACCTACCCGCGCCGAACGAATCGGATTCTATACAAAGAATTCTAAAATCCGCTTTGTCCGCTTCGTTCGCTGCCGATAGGTGGACGCTCTCCTTTACGCAGGTAAGGGTGTCGAATTATGAGGCTGGAATTACCAAAGTCAAAGATAAATAGAGATAAATATACAGAGAGATTTGATAAATGTGATGATTTTGCATAAGAAGCAGCAAAATGAAAATAATTCAAAGCCAACTGCGCTGTTACAATAATTTATAAAGACCCCGTATGTGCGGTAGTTAAAGTAGGTTGGTATTTCCCTCAATTCAGAACGTATTATTGGTCTCTAAACATCCTTTATTTCAATGGAGTGCGCACTGATCGGGTTGTTTCCTTCAATTTCCTTCTTTTGAAACTTTCTTCCTTTGATATTATGGAAGCCTCGTTTCATCTGATATTGTGGTCTTCGTTCATAGCATGTTCGACTAGTTTCGATTTCTTTGATCAAAGAATACCAGAGATTTTTCCAACTGGGAGAAACCGAAAAATCCAAACTAGTCCAACGTGCCATGAACGAAGACCACAATATCAGATGGAACAAGGCTTCCATAATATCAAAGAAAGAAAGTTGGAAAACGAGAAAATTGAAGGAAACATCAGTGCGCCCTCCATTAAAATAAAGGATGTTTGGAGACCAATAATACGTTCTGAATTGAGGAGGACGGACTTGAATCAGGGAAGTACCAACCTAACTAACTACTATAGTCTGTTCACGAAAGGTTGAGCACATAGTAGGCGTTTCTTTATTTAGTTGAAGTTGGCAGCATTTACTGTCATGAAGTAAAATAAAGTCGTCCGACGAGCTTGCGAGGTAACAGAGAACTCTATGTTATATTGACAACATTGCGTATCAATCTGACAAGAAAATAAAGAACATAACTTAAAATTTTAATATACACAGTGGAATATGCCAAATTTCCATGGCCAATCGACGACTCAACCTTTCGTGAACGGAGTATACACATATCATCTAAGTTGAGAAATCATGTGAGTCATCTCTAACACAGAATTTGTAACAATTTAATTTTCTGACAGCTAATGTCAGAAACATTTCGCATTAAATTTGCTGAATTTTGAATTCGATTTTGCGGTTACCCTGAGGACGGCTGGCGAATGCATTTCGAAAGGTTGGATAAAACAATCCAATATAATGGAAAGAGCCCAAATAATCTTTCAACCAATGAGCCATTATCAAGAATTTTCCGGCATTTTGTATGTAGGCATATGTACTCAAGAGTTCTGGTTTGTAACAATTTTTTAGACCTTATGTATAATACTTTATGAAAATAATAAGCTATACGACACTCACTTCGTGAAATAGAAAGTTGCTTATTGCATGGATTTTTTTAACACGAAATTCAAAGGGTCCGGTTGAAAAGACAATGAAAGTATCAGTAATAATACATTGAGATATTTTTTTTCAAATACAAGAAAGAAGAAATACGGATGAAGTTTTCGTTGAACTATATCTGTTATGAAGTATCGTGAACTCTCAATACCGGATAGTTAAAATATTTGAGAGATTAGAACTCTTTTAAAAGTATTCACCACTTTCAATTATGAGTCTAATTTTGAACTGCAATATTCAAAATCAAAAGCTGACTGAAGTGTAGGATTGGACAAAAAACAGAATTAAAAACTATTGTCGGAATTCTGACAGGCAACTGCAGGTTGAAAGCTAGATTTGAAGTCGTCAGCACGCTACAATAGCCCAGAACGAACTGAAAAACTTATCCCCGACTCTGTCGTAGGGCGAGTTCTATCTCAATCACGATAATATTATAATGATGAGTACTCGAGTTCATATTTTCTAGGAGGACTTCTTCGAATTTCATTTCCGAAGTTACCTCCTTTATCCCACAATAAGCATCCACCCACTCAGAACTTCAACAAGCAAGTATCTCGATTCCAGAACGAACGATCATCCTATAACGAGATTCTTGGATGAAACTTTCATCTATATCCAATTCCAATAGCAATTCACGAAGTTTTCCAACCAAGACCGAACTTCTCACTTCCCATATCGATTATTATTTAACTGGGAACCATTTTCCATCATTGGAATTCTCCAACCTTCCCTATACAAAATTAACGTTTAATGATGTGGATAAACTTTTCGAATAACCCGAGTCACTAGTCTGTAAAGTTCCTCTGAACTTTAAAGTTTGAGAGATCCCCAGATATCCGAGAACGCCCAAGGCTTTGGTCTATTTCGAGTTGTAAAATTTGCAGATATACGGAGCTCAAAAACTATGAGGACTTTCAGTTGGGAACTTGTACGTCGCTCTTGGGCTTTAATATTTCACAAGGAGGATTTCATTTCATCTGGTTGTACGGGGTAAATGTTATTTCAGTTGTTAGAATTCAGTTTTTTGTTGGAGATGTTTCAGAGAAAGTTGGGCGTATGTAAAGTTTTATGAAGAATTGGAGGTACTTTCTTCTAAGTTTTAGGGGTCACAGTTGAAGCTTCATTTTTTAGGGTCGAAAAATCGAATATCACGAGTATAGAGTAAGTAGATGAAATACATCGTCTTGGGCATTGAGCAATATTATTACTGAGAAAGGAAGGATGGTAAGGTTGACATTGCTAAAATCATTTCATCTGATATGAAGATAAGACCCTGAGGAAGCTATCGGCAGACATAAATCGGCCTCAATATGTGGAATTTATACTTCGAGGCAATAGAACCAGTGCAAACTAACATTCAGGTCCTAAATAAATGTGCTCTAATCTGTCTGTCGAAAGAGCACCAAGAATCCAGAATTTGAATAGCTTGTGATAGTCAGGTTACTGTTAAAAGAAATACCATTTGAAGCTGTAAAGATTATTAAGCAACGAAGGACTTATTCTGCTTTGGTTTGGTATTAACAAGGATAATAGGAGAAACAAAAAATCTAAAGTCCTCGCCAATGAAGGTCAAGCACACGTTTACAAGGAATTTCACCCAAAATTGATGAGTGCAGAGTACATAAAAATGTGAAAAATGGAAGAAACACTTTCACTGGAGAAGCATTCAACCAAGTTACAAAGTGTACCCTCTAAAATAGCAACAACAAGCGAGGTCTATTAGGAAATTGATCAACTTACATAAGATAGTTTCAGAAGAGTAACAAACAAATACCCTATTCTAATTCTACCATTCTTATTGCTGCCATACCTTGCTGGCTACCAAAATGATTTATTTCAGCAATAAGATTTTGAAACTTCTACAAGCATCTGAAAATCTGTCGTGAAGAATTTTTTCGCAAGATCCGAATATCATTTTATAAAATGGGAAAATTCTATTCTATTCTTAGTAAATTCGAAGAGCCTCTTTGGGTTTCTTAATATTTCTCAAATATCGCGGTTATGTTTCAAACAGAATAAAAAATCAATTTGATCACTCGATCAATAGGATTATTTTATCCCTACACAAATCTAACATAAAGGCAGCAAATTTGAATTTGAAGATTTCAAGTGGGAAATAAATAAAGTAGAAAGAAGTATAAACGTTAGAAATTTGTGATGCACTCCGCATAGTGATATGGAACATTTCGAAACTACATAATTACATTCGTATTTTTACGAGTTAACTCCAAGGCTTGGAATTACTCACTTCTATGCAAAACATTCCATTAATTGGCAGATAAAACTTTGCAATTGAAATTTCTATGAATGTTTCATGACTTGAGTGGACTGGAGACCTGATTCGAACTGTTGACACGTGCATGAATAATGCTGTTTGTTTGGAAGTTCTCCCGTAAAAACAAACCGAATTTCTTGAATTGCAGAGGTGATTTGCTCCAATGAGTGGAACTTCGATGTTCGGAAAATCAAGAGTTGTGCCAGTTTGTTGCCCGCTGAAATTCACCCCACAAAGTATAGAGTGAGACACAAAAACCTCATTGGTCATCCATTTTGATTCTACAATCCTTTCTGCTGACTCATCTTAATCACTAGCAAAATAGCTTTATTTCAGAAAGGCAACTGTCAAAATATCAACTTTGTCCAAGTATTCAACTTTGGAAATCTGAACTGAAGAATCTATTCGTAGGACTTTAATATCATTGACTCAACATGAGATATGATGCAGAGGAGACTATTATTAGCTTATTCGAGATTCCCCTTTGGAGTTCTCAATATTGTTTAAATAGTGCGGATCTGTTTCGAACAGCATGAAAAGCTCCATTCAATCTCTTCAATAGGATAATTTTCTTTTCACACAAATCTAACATAAACTCCCTATAGTAGGTTTCAGCTTTATTCCCAGACTTATAGAAGGCATCAAAGTTGAAAACTTCAAGTGGAAAATAAATGAAGTAGAAAGTAGTATAAACGTTGGAAATTTGTGATGCACTCCGCATCGCGAGATAGAATATCTCGAAACTATATAATTACATTCGTATTTTTACGATAAGTAAACTCCGACGCTTGGAAGTTACTCACTTCTATACATAACATTCCACTAATTGCACTAATTGATAAAACTTTGCAATTGAAATTTCTATGGATGTTTCTCCAACTTTACGAGACTTCAGTTGACTGGAGACATGATTCTGTCTGTTTGTCTGTGATGAGCTGTTGACACGTGCGTGAATAATATTATTTCTTTGGAGTTTCTCTAGCAAAAACAAACCGCGACTCTTGAATTTGGGGGAGGGGGTTATTTGCGCCACTGAGTTAAACTTGGATGTAGGGAAAATCAAGAGGTTTGACTGTTTGTTGACCCGTTTGAATTAATCTTGAAGTAAAGGGTAGTTTAGGTAAGGTTGGAATGTAGAATAATAAGGCACAGAAACCACATTGGTCATTCATTTCATTTCTACAATCCTTTCTGCTGCTTCATGAAAAATTGCTACCAAGATGGCTCATTTCAGCAATGCAACACACACTCTTCGAAATATGAAGATGCCAAAAATACAACCTTGAAATTCTACAGTGGGGTATTTCTTAGCAGGATTAGATTTCCATTGGATAAATTTGAGATCTGATGGAGAGATGACACTCATGGTTAATTCAAGAAAGGATTTGTTTTTGTTCTTCATTTCTAAATATGAAATACAACCCTTGTAGCAAAGGCAAATTAAGCCTCAGATTCCAACATCAGACTTCGTGTAACCGCTACAAGAACAGATTTTTCCATTACAATTTTAGCAGGTCAACAAACAGGCAGAACTCTTGATTTTTTCTACTTCGGAAGTACACTCAGTGCCACAAATAACCCTCGCGATTCAAAATATTCGGTTTGTTTTGAGGGTGGAATGCCAAACAAATAATATTATTCACGCACCTGTCGACATCTCGAATCAAATCAATTAGTCAACTCAAGTCGCGCAAGGTTGGAGAAACATCTATAAACATTTCAATTGCGAAGTTTTATCTGCCAATTAATGAAATTTTATGCATAGAAGTGAGAAATTGGTTCAAACGAATGCAGAAGTGTATAGATAATCTTGGAAAATAATTTGAATAACAATAAATCGACTTTCGATCATTAATTTCAGTTAAGGCTCTTTAATTCAAAAATATTAACGAAAACCCTAAGATCTACCTAATACAAATTGAGCTCTAGACTTCCAATCAAATAATATATTTCACGCACCTGCGACATCTCGAATCAAATCAATTAGTCAACTCAAGTCGCGCAAGGTTGGAGAAACATCCATAGATATTTCAATTGCCGAGTTTTATCCGCCAATTAATGAAAGTTTATGCATATGAAAAGTAAGAAATTGGTTTAAACGCATGCAGAAGGTATAGATCATCTTGTGAAATATTTTGAAGAACAATAAATCGACTTTCGATCATTAATTTCAGTTAAGGCTCTCTAATCCAAAAATATTTACGGCAGCCCTCATACCTAATGCAAATTAAGCTCTAGACATCAACATCAGACTTTGTATACCCACGAAATGAACAGAATGTTCCACTACGTACTTTCCAATTCAACCTAACCCATACTTTGAGGTCAATTTTAGCGGGTCAACTCAACAAACAGGGAAAACTCTTTATTTTCTTCACATCGAAGTTCCACTCAGTGACGTAAATAACCCTGGCAAATTGGTTTGTTTTTGCGGGAGAAATTGTAAACAAATATCTAATATTATATTCACGCACGTGTTGATATCTCGAATCGGGTCTCCAGTCGACTAAAGTCGCGAAAGGTTTGAGAAACATCTATAGACATTTCAATGGCAAAGTTTCATCTGCCAATTAGTGAAATGTGTGTAAAAATCTTCTTACGAAAATATTTTAGAGAACAATAAAGTGACTTTCGATCATTAATTTCTGTTAGGGCTCTCTAATACCAAATTAAGCTTAAGACTTCAACTTAAAACTCTGTTTACCCACGAAAAATTTTTTCATTACGAACGTTCCAATTCAACCTAACCTATACCTTGAGGTCAATTTTGGTGGGGTCGATAAACAGGCAAAACTATAGATAGTGGAGCGAACAACCCTCGCAATTCAAGAGATTCGGTTTGTTTTTGCGGAAGAAATTCCAAACAAATAATATTATTCAAGCACGTGTCGACATCTCGAATCAGATCATCAGTCAAATCAAGTCACGCAAGGTTGGAGAAACATCCCTAGAAATTTCTATAATTGCAAAGTTTTATGTGCCAATTAATAGAATGTTATACATATAAGTAAGCAATTGATTCAAACTCAAGCAGAAGTTTATAGATCTTCTAGGGAAAATATTTTGAAGAACAATAAAGCGACTTTCTTCGATCATTTATTTCTATTAAAATTATCTAATACCTCAATATGAAAGGCTACCCTCGTATATAATGCAAATTGAGCCTCAGACTTCGTGTATCCACGACATGAACAGAATTTTCCATTACGAACCTTCCAATTCAACCTACCCCATACTTTGAGGTCAATTTTAGCGGGTCAACAAACAGGCAAAACTCTTGATTCCCTACATCGAAGTTCCACTCAGTGGCGCGAATGCCCCCACAATTCAAGAGCTTCGGTTTGTTTTTGTGGGAGAAATTCCAAACAAATAATATTATTCACGCACGTGTCGACATCTGGAATCAAGCCTCGAGTCAACTCAAGTCGCGTAAGGTTAGAGAATAATCCATAGAAATTTCAATTGCAAAGTTTTAATGGTGTCACAAAACTACAATCAGCTTCATTATTCGAAGGTCATCATTTTTGTGCAATTTTTAATCTAACCATCGACTTATTTTGTAAATCAAGATTTTCCGCTGCCAATTATTCATGGTATGTTATGCATAAAAGTGAGCTTTCCGTTCAACCGCATTTAGAAGTGTTTAGATCTTCTTAGGAAAATATTCTGAAGCACAATAAAATGACTTTGGATCATTAATTTCTGTTAGACACTCTAATTCTAAAATATAAAAGGCAACCCTTATATCTAATGCAAATTGAGCCTCAGATTTCAACATCAGGCTTTGTACCTATACCCTCGTCATGAACAGAATTTTTCATTACGAACCTAACCCATAATTCGAGGTCAATTTTAGCGGGTCAACAAACAGGCAAAACTTCTGATTTTCCCTACATCGAAGTTCCCCTCAGTTGCGCAATTAACCCCCGATTTCGATTCGATTCGAGATTCGGTTTGTTTTTGCGGGAGAAAATCCAAACAAATAATATTATTCACGCACGTGTCAACATCTAGAATCAAGTCTCCTGTCAACTCAAGGTTTGAGAAACATCCATAGAAATTTCAATTGCGAAGTTTTATCTGCCAATTAGTGGAATGTTATGCATAGAAGTGAGTAACTTCCAAGCGCCGGATTTAACTTATCGTAAAAATACGAATGCAATTATGTAGTTTAGAGATGTTCCATCTCGCAATGCGGAGTGCATCACAAATTCCCAACGTTTATACTACTTTCTACTTCATTTATTTTCCACTTAAAGTTCTCAACTTTGCTGCCTTCTGTTAGACTGAAAATAAAACTGAATTTCTCTGCAGGGAGTTTATGTTAGATTTGTGTGAGAATAAAATTGTCCCATTAAGGGATTGAATGAAATTCTTCATTCAGTGCGAAACGGATCCGAACTAAACTGCTATTTGAATAATATTGAAACCTTCGGAAAGGCTTCTTGAATCAACAAAGAATAATCTTCCATCTATTATTAGTGCGTGTATATACACGTGTAATTTCATTGCATTGCGTGTATATTTCGTGTAGTGATTAAATGTGTGTAATTTTCATGTAATTTGCATGAAGCAACTCAACTGACATAGCAATTATTGCTTCACAGAACCAAAGTTGACTGAATCATGAAAAAATATGTTCACGTTCTATTGATTCATAAATTCGTGCACAGTTTTGACAAAATGAAATTCGTTTATTTACCTCTTATCATGGACTGTGTGATCAAAAATTATCATTTTTGCATATTATGGTATTGTTCAATATCCAATTTTTCCGCGCGCAAATAAACATCAATGACGTGGTATCAGACGACGTGTATATTTCATTCATAGCATGATTCCTAGCTTTCTATTTGCCTCAATAATTTCCGAAATCACTTCAGTCATTGTTTAACATTTGTCAACATCAACAATTCTCCAGTTGAAAGTGAAGTGATTTTGACAAATAGAACATGCCTTTTTCGGATGACAATCAACAAAACAATAAGGTTTGAAATCAGTGTACCAAATAGGAACATCGACGATAGTTCGGAAAAAAAATCTAAAAGTAATATTAATTATTTATTACTAGGAATAAAAACCCAGGATAATAATTCACTTTCTGTTATTTTTAAAAGTAAGTTGTTCACTTTCACCAAAATGTTAAGTTAAGAAGTGATTGTGGAAATTAAACTGATTTTGTCAGAAAGCAACATCAGTTGGAAGTGATGCGCATCAGTTCAAAATCACAACATTGTCAAATAGAACGCGCATCAACTGATTGGAAGTGATGCGGCTTCGAATAGAAAGGGACTATTGTCAGCTTTCCAGGGTTCTTAACATGATACTAAAATCTACATTGATCATGGGTTCCTAAATCATATATGGACCCTACACTCTACAGCTATCTATTGCGGCCCATACACAAGCTACTTTTTCGGCGTTCTGGCAGCTAGCGTCACCGCAAGCGACCAAAACGCCTTTAAAGTAGGCCGAAAAACGCCTGTGTATGTCTATACGCTGACACGGTGGCGAGTCGCCGAGCAGGACGCAACGCTGGACGCCAAGATCGAACGTGTTTGATTTTAGCGTCGAAATAGCCGGCGAAACGCATGAAAAACGCTTGTGTGTGTGAGAGCGTCTAGAATGGCAGAGAATCATGCAAATTTGCACATTCAGAAGAATTCATTACAAATTTTATAGAACTAGTTGAGAAGAATAGATAGAAGTGTTTGTGGATGATTAAGAGCAAAAAATATTCGAACAGAACACTAAAGAATAAAGTCTACGAAGAATTGTTAGCTCTATGTAAACAATATAACGATGAATGCGATATTATTTTCGTAAAGAAAAACATAAAAGGCCTCCGAGACTCATTCCGTAAAGAATACAAAAAGTTACGAGCTACGGAAAAGTCGGGTGCAAGTACGGAAGACATTTTAAACCTCTATCGTCAGCGATCAGTGAGCTACTGTCGCTACTGAGACGCTTGTGTGTGATCAAAATTGCACGAGCGTTTAGGACGCTCGCAAAACGCTAGCTGCCAGAACGCCGAAAATG
This sequence comes from Propylea japonica, assembly GCA_013421045.1. Taxonomy (NCBI): domain Eukaryota; kingdom Metazoa; phylum Arthropoda; class Insecta; order Coleoptera; family Coccinellidae; genus Propylea; species Propylea japonica. Next base: position 24,672,881 of record CM024246.1, on the reverse strand, counting down.
TAGCTTGTGTATGGGCCGCATATCAGTTAAGATTGAACAGAAATAATGAATGAAAATTCATGCGTTCAACAGTAACGCAGGCATAATATAAATAATGAAAGCGGAGAATAATATTAATCGATATAAAATCAACCAATATTAAACCCACACTTCGGAACTAATCCCGTCAACGAGCAAAGAACATGCATAGTGGTAATATCAAACAGAGCATCCATAGATAGCTATTTCGCCCTATTTGGGGCTCATCAGTATGAATTTTCATTCATTATTATTATCACCACGTCTGGTTTACGACGAGGAAACGAGCGTTTCCACTTCATCGACTGAAGGTAAAAATCCACAAAGTTGGACTGCCACCAGTTCGTATGAAAAACGGATAAACATCTCGCGACTTCGTTCAACGTTCATGCGTTGGAGGTAGGTGTTCGTAAGGATCCCAAGAGATTGCGTCTTGTTTCTGTTATTCTCAGAGCTGGGCGACATTTCTTCAAGTAAGGGAACCTAGAATGCCTTTCAAGCGGAGCTCCTCCATACTGATGAGCCCCAAATAGGGCGAAATAGCTATCTATGGATGCTCTGTTTGATATTACCACTATGCATGTTCTTTGCTCGTTGACGGGATTAGTTCCGAAGTGTGGGTTTAATATTGGTTGATTTTATATCGATTAATATTATTCTCCGCTTTCATTATTTATTGAACAGAAATATTATGAATAAATCACAAACAAGGAAGAAGAAAAAATCAGTTGTATCCATTGCCTGTAAAAACGTGTAATTTGAACATTGGAGTCGTGTAATAGTTAATTTTGGTGTTGGGAACACTGCGTACATGATTCGAGCTGTTGACAAGTGCGTAAATAATGTTATTTGTTTGGAGTTTCTCCCTCAAAAACAGACCGAATCTCTTGAATTGCGAGTTGTGCCTGTTTGTTGACCCGCTAAAATTGACCCCAAAGTATGGAGTAGGTTGAATCGGAACGTTCGTAAGGGAAAATTCTGTTCATGTCGTGGGTATCCAAAGTCTGAAGCTCAATTTGCATTACATCCGGGGGTTGTCTCTTATATTAAGGGGTGAGAGAACAAAAACGAATATTAATTATCGAAAATCGCTTTATTTAGCGATAGAATATTCATCAAGACTTAGATCTTATGGTATTGGACTTTTTGGTTGCAAATAAAGATAATATAATTTCTCATTGAAAGTTGATTCTTGTGGAGAGTAGAGATCTGGTATATCAGTATATACTTTACTCATATTCTTGAATCAGCGTCCGCTATAACAAAATTATCACCAGCCGCCACTGGTTAAAACCCCTACATATCACCCCATATTTCCGAACAGCGAAAGAAGCTGATGATGTCCGGAAAAATGTACGAACACATTTTCCAGCTCCGTAAATAAAAACACATCGAAACGTCAATCTGTTTCAGTTCCCTCATGGGCATTGGGCCAGAAAGGTTGTCTCCTGACGGAGCTACCCTCGCTGACCGTCCTGTACATTCCTGAACAAATGGCTCTGGAATTGACGTCTGATTGCGGCCTGGACGGCACCAAACGAATCACGTGTAAAGGAAACGCGGTGAGTACGGTTCAGTTGTGCCAATTGCTGTATTATAAATCTTCATTTCTTTCACTTTTTCATTTACACCTCCACCGACGATTTGATGTATTCTGGGTTTTAACTCCTAACACGAGGTGTAGACACGCTGTTGAAAATTCCTTGTAAAAATACAAACCTAGAATTTACCAAGAGGAAAAGCTTTTCATCAATTTTGGTTATGATATCATCCTGCTTTCTCTCACTCATACATTCTCATTATATGGGTCATTCAAACATTCCTACTAAAAATAATAGAGGAATAAGAAGGTTAAGACAATTTTATATGATTAAACAATAACAAAACGTATTAGTGATGTTCACATATACAGATTTGGAAATTTACATCTGAAACATACGATATACAATGCATCAGACAGAGAATTCTTCCGTCTAGTTGCACAGATGAATAGTAGAGATAATCACGTGCTGTAACTGAATGAATTCTGTTGACTTATTGCAATAACCTAGTCTTGTCTCTCTCTTATCGCAGTTTGGTAACAAACTTTTGGTGCTATCTAGAGTTTTTAATCTGTGTTCCTATATTTTAGAATATTTTATTTCTATTTGATTCTTCAGGTTTATAATTCTGAAAACGGCATCATTAGATATTTGGCAGAGATTTTGCAGTAGTGTCAAGAAGTGTATTTTAGAGTTCACTCAAGGATTGCGACTGCACATAATTGCGTATATTTTCTGTTTCATATTCGTTAGAAGTTTTCTATTGGTTGGAAGGTTCCAAGGAATATTTAATTGATGTAAATAAACCCTTCAATGATTTATATATTGAGGTTGAATCCTATGTCGATTACTGCTAGATATAATATTATTGACACAGTTATTGACATATGGTTTCAAACTTAATATAATAATCATTAAAAGGTCTACTAACATCAATGGAATATTCCTTGAAACCTTTCAAACAACAGAAAACTTCTTACGAATTTGAAACAAAAAAATCGTAGAATATACGCAATTATATGCAGTCGCTATCTTTGAGTAAACTCTAACATATACACTTAACACTACTGCGAAATCTCACGCCAAATATCTAATGATGCCGTTTTCAGGATAACCAGATGAAATTGAACTTGACCCAAAAAAAATAAAACATTCTGAAATAGGTAGAGACAGGTCAAAAACCTTAGATAGCACCAATAATTCATTACATCGGTATATATGTGAACAGTGTCAATCACAATCCGGGTGTCAACAACTAAACTTCTCACCCTATATTAATTGTAATACTTCAACTGAAATATCATTTGATTACCTACTCATTTCATTTGATATGTCACAATCCATATAATCCTATTCGAAAATCTTTCGGTAGGTATCAGTCAAATTCGTGAATGAATAAAATGGGATCAATATACCAATTCGAAATACAAAATCAGGATATCTTTATTACATGAGAAATTTCATTCATGTACCTAGAATGACGTTTGTGTATTTTATGGCTTTATATTGATTATTGATTAATGCAGCTATGAATAGATGTAAAAATAAACCTGTGGTTTAAATCTGGAAATTTATATCTCTCACTAAAATACATTTTTATTCGTGCAATGAAAACATTATAATTGATCAAATTTCACACTTTGTTTTGCCCATATACAGGGTGTCCCAAAACTCGACGTCAACCCGAAACCGGACAAAAAGGCAAGTAATACTGGTTGCATGATTTCAAAATGATAGGTATTCAAAAAAACATGCAAAATGCCACACCTTGTGACATTCTTTTCTCACCTGTTGCCACAAATATCAACTTTGCTGTGTAACGCTGAATAATGCTTGTCTAAACTGTAATCAAATTTTTGATACCAGCTGCTTTAGGTTTCATGAAAATAGGGCTAACTTCTCAGAAAAAAATTCAAAATAAATAATTGTCTAGTTTCAACTGACTGACTGTATTGAAAAAAAATGCCCTACGCAAGTTTGGCATGTTTTGTCAAAAGTTGACGCATTTAGTGAGGATTCTAAAATGGTATAATACTTGGTTAATTGTAGCTGCCGTAGTTCAAATTCGCTTTCGATTGCCTTTGAATACCTTTTTCTTTAACTGCTTGCCAGTAAAAAAAGTCCAGTGGATTCAAGTCCGGTGAACAAGCCGGCCACGGGATTGGACCGGAACGTCCGATCCATCTTCCGGGAAAACATGTTTCAAGAAAAAAAAATTCCAGATAAAATAATTTTTCCAGAAAAAATTTTCCGGAGAAATTTCTCTGGAATTTTTTTTTCTGAAAACATGTCTTCCCGGACTTGAATCCATTGGACTTATTTTGCTGGCAAGCAGTTAAAGAAAAAGTGAACTACGGCAGCTACAATTCACCAAGTTTTATACCATTTTGAAATCCTTACTAAATGCGCCAACTTTTGACGAAACATGTCAAACTTACGTAGAACATTTTTTTTTTCAATACAGTCAGTTGAAACTATAGGCAATTGTTTATTTTGAATTTTTTTTCTGAGAAGTTAGCCCTATTTTTATGAAACCTAAAGCAGCTGGTATCAAAATTTTGAATAAAATTTAGACGAGCATTATTTACATAGCAAAAAAAAAGTTAGAAAAAAATTGATATTTGTGGCAACAGGAGTGAAAAGACTGTCACAGGGTGTGGAATTTTGCATGTTCTTTCAAATGCCTACTATTTTAAAATCATGCAACTTAGATTTTTTTATAGTTTTTTGACAACCAGCATTAATTGCCTTTTCACCCGGTTCCGGGTTGACTTCGAGTATGGGGACACCTGTATAGCAGAAAATTTGCACAATAATCATCTAAGATATTCGATACTATGATAATATTTGGCAGAAATGAAAAATTCATAGAATGTTTGTCGGAATCAAAGGGATATCTCCATAATTATTGTTTTGCGATTTTTGCATTGAATGAGTTGATTGTTATGACTGAATCGAAAGGCAATAGATGAATCAGTAATAGATAGACAGTTTCGAGCACATATGATCTATTTGCCGATTTCTCCCAACAAGCTACCACAGAATTAAAAGAAACATCTTCATGTTTCGGAAAACTTAAGGAATAAATGTTCTGAAAGTCACTTTACAATAGTAAGGTTACTTCCTTTTTTCAGATTACATACGTTGATAATTGAAATGTTTTCATTTCCAGGCAAACTACAGTTCATTTCTCATAAACCTTCGATGAATCCAAATCAAGGACTGAAACTCATCGTCATCATTGCGAAATATTTAGACCTTTCGATTGTATAACAGTGTTAATTTCATACAGTTGAAAACATTATCAAGAATACAACAGTTACAAGAATTCAAAACATTTTTTTCTTTTTCCGTAAAATAATTTTTCCGACATCAAATAAAAAAAGCTGCGTTAGCGAAGTTAAGCCAACCATTTTTTCCCCAAATCAAAAGAAACATCTTCAATTAGTCAAGCTAACCCCTGCAGCTTTCGAAATAGCAACTTAATTTATATCCTCAATTTGATAAAGTTCATGGCACAACTCAAATACTTGTTTCGAACTTTTCACAGGACCGGGAAGAAATTCTGAAGCAGCTCACTTGTGCTATTTCCAACGATGATGATTTCGACGATAAGGTGTCCCCGAAAGTTTCAGGTAGTCCTGCGACACAAACTGTGGAAGTTACTGACCCCTCGGTTGACGAATCATCACCTGGATCGAAGACAACAAGGTAAAAGTTTTGAGCGTTTTCTGGATAAGGATACCGAAATGTAAATTTTGTCATCTATATGCGATGTATTCTCTGTTCAACAATCTTTCATGGTGCGATGGAGACTAAGATACACGGAACTTTTTTTTGTGGAAGAATGTTCGAACACATCGACTCAAAGGCGCCCCCAGGGGATGGCGGGGGGCCTGCTGCCCCCTAGAACTTCAGAAGTATCACTTGAAAACTCATGAAAATAAATTTTATTTCATTCCACATGACCTTCAGTTCATTATTTCTGTTTTGATTTCGTTTGGCCCCCCTAGCCCGAAGGTTGGGGGCGCCCTTGCATCGACTGAAAAGTTATCGGTCTAGCAATGTGGCTTTTCCTACGAGGTAAACATAAGTATTATTTTTCCGCAGATTATGCGCTCACCGGCAAAATACTCGATCCACTCAAAAAATCGATGACGTTTGTTAATTCATAAATATCCTATTTCAATTCGATTGAATTTTTTTTCAATTGTAGGTATGGTCATCCTTAATCAATCACCAGTTTTGAATTTCAAGAAAACTTGGCGTACGTCATTTTATACAGGGTGAAACAAAATCTGTTTTTTTACCCTAACTTTAGAACCACCCCTGGTGTGTTCCAGTTGTTCCACCGTAAGATTTCTTACTTCATCATCAAGACACATCTTCTCTTGATATTTTAATTCTTCATTCATAACAATAGCGCAATTTTTGTTAAAGATACAGGGCTTTCAACATTTAACTCCACAATTTCGCCATGGCTATAAAAGTATTTCCACAGATTCAACCTTAAATTCGAACGTTATGAAAATAAACTGAAAACTGAGTGAAAACATAAAACAAGAGAAGTTTCAGTGCGACATATTGTTCGGTGTGCACCGTTTATTGAAGACGATTTTCGTGCTTATGCTTTATAATGCCCGACCGCATCAACCGCATGTGACTACGATTGGCAGGGAGTATTTAACAGAGGTTAATATCCAAGCATTCAACTGGCCTGCTCTTAGACCAGATTTAAACCCAATATGGCATGTTTGGATGATCTTTGGAGGAAAATTCGATCTCGCGTACCAACTCCTGAACATTTGCAGCAGCTCAGTGATGCTCTTATTGATTCAAAACCTTGATGAGGACATGCCGAGACGAATTGCACCTGTTATCTGCGTCTGGGGGAAAACACGTTATGCTTTTGACTTTGTTTTCAGTTTGTTTTCTTTAGGTCAGAGTCTTAGGTTGAATTTGTTGAAATACAGTTGTATTTTTTTATTGAATACCCTGTATCTTCAACAAAAATTGAGCTATTGTTATGTATGAAGGGTTAAATTGTCAAGGGAAGATGTGTCTTGATGATGAAGTACGAAATCACACATTGGAACAAGTGAAACACACCGGGGGTGGTTTTAGAGTTATGGTGAAAAAACAGATTTTGTTGCACCCTGTATAAAATGACGTACGCGCAGTCTTCTTGGAATTCAAAACTGGTGAATGATAAAGGATGAACATATCTACAATTGAAGAACAAATTCATTTGAATCGGACATTTCAGTGTTCCAGCAAATTCGCCTGATTTAGCTTCCTGTAATTTTTTTTGTTGGGACATCTAATATCACATGTTCACAACGATCTTCCCAAGATTCTGGCCCACTCGAAGAAGAACAGTCGTTCGACTATTATTGCCAACAGAATTGTCCGACATTTCCGAATTCTATTAACGCAGTGTATCTACAATAACAGACACCATTTGGCAGATATCAACTTCAAAACTATCGAAACCGAAACTTTGAATGTTCTACTTGATTAGGGACAAATAATAAATTTCGATCAAATAATTAAGTTTCTGTTTATTAATTTCTAAATCAGCAAGTTCCTCTGCCGTACCCTGTATTATATTTCTAAAAACATTTATGGGTTTTTACTACCAGTGTCTGAAACAGGAAGAATTGGAAAATTTTCAATTAAAATGAAGTGCAAATGAAAAAACACACAATTCTGAAGATTTTACAAGTTTGTCTGAAGAAGGTGTCTGATATAGACACCGAAACGTTACATTGTCCTTTTCATTTATTTTCCTTTTTCAGTTTTACTGTTAGGCAACAATTTTTTCAAGACCAATTAGCTCCTGACAAATAAGTGCCAAAGATTCTCACAGGAGCACTTCATCTTAATTAATTTTTTAAATAATTTCTGTTTCAGAGACTGGGAGTGAAAACCTATATAGTTCTTTAGAAATGCAGAATCCTCCCAGAATATATTTCAATCTGTATTATATTCTTTGACTGTTCACTTCTTCAAACAGAAAGCGTTCATGCTCAATAAAAAATGGAGTAAACCTTATATTTCAGCAGATAAACTATCATTCTTATCACCAAGACGAGAACATCAATTATACGTCCTAAACGCCCTTCCAACACGTTCAAAAAATCCGAAACAAGTACAAAATAACATCATAACCTTAATAACATCCATGTTATTATGCCACAAATCATATCTTTATCTCCAAAATTTCTTCCTTTCGCAGGTCATGGATCTGGACGTCCAACACAGTGGATGGCTACGAGATGTCCACGAGGCACAGGCGGGAGACCGAGGATACGCTCAGTCCTTCTGAAACCACAATTTATTACCGGAAATTGGACGTTACAGAACCGATACCCGCAATGCACGTCTCCACTGGTTCGAGTTACGAGCCGGAGGTGAGGAATCGTCTTTTTTTCTCGCATGTTTTATGCGATAACTTTTTTATCAGAACTCTTAAATTTTAGGATGAATTTTTGCGTCGACTTTTCGGTAGTGGAAAAACATGAATTATATGAATGGTCGGGGGTTTATTTCGTTTCCTGAACTTTAAAATACACTGCTCAAAAAAAAATTAATGCACATTCTGAAAATCTCAATTTCAATGAAAGTTAAGTCTATACTGACTTTATAACTTATTTTTTATGTTCTCTCAGGAAGATTTTGAACGAAACAAGGCACATTAAATGGAAGAAAAATTCAGGATTTCACCGAATACTGGAAATACTGGAATGCTGATAAGTGATTTAATTACTTGGTATTTCCACCCCTTACGTTAATTACAGCTCGGCAACGACGGTGCATACTCAAAATGAGTGATCTTAAAATGTTCTGATTTAATCCTTCCCATATTTCTCTGAGTTGGATTGCTAAGTCATTAAAAGTAGCTGGATGATTTTCTGAACTTCTCAGCCTTCTATTGAGTTTGTCCCAAACCTGCTCAATCGGATTGAGATCTGGACTTCTTGCTGGCCATTCCATTCGAGAGACTTCAACCTCTTCAAGCTACTCCTGATCGATGCGCGCACGATGGTGTCTGGCATTATCGTCCATAAAAATGAGATTTTCACCAATGTATGGGGCAAATCGCACTACATGCTCTTCAAGAATGTTCCTTATATACCTATCAGCATTCATAGCTAGGTCTGTGCGAGCAGTCAATTGACGGTATTTACTATGAAGTATTGGGTGGTTTATTTCTACTAGTATAAAGTTCTTCTCGATGCTTCCTTTTTTGATCATAACTTCACTAGGAAAACAGCGTGCCATAGTTTTGACAAAATGTCGAATTTTCAGCAGGAAATGGTTACATTATCCAATAAGTCGAATAGGTCCAAAAGTTCGGGAGTATGGGGATTGAAAAATGTTTTTGGTAAAAATGTAAAGACTAGGATCGTAAATATCCCAAGAATAAAAATTAAAATATCAAACTCATAATTCTAAAGTACCTGGATTGAACCTTTTCATTTCATCTGAATCAAGACGCCTTATTCGACTTAAACCAATAGATTCCACGTTGTCGACTAAAGGTTGAATAACTGCAGACACCAGTCAACCATTGTTTGAACGACAAAAGAAAACACTTCTCGATACTACGTTCAAGGTTCATTCAGTAGAAAGAGGTTTTGTCAGTTATAGTTCCCGAAGAAATACGCCAGATTGTGAAATATAGGGTCCTAAAGGGCCTCATATCATTCAGATCTATCTCCTTACTGATGGGCGAAACAGCAATCTGTAGATGCTTTGGATGATATGTACTACGTCTTTGTGGGTTCTTTGAATAGTTCCGAAGAAGAAATTTGATATTTCCTCATATTTATCGATAATCATTGTTTCAACTTTCATATTTACCCATATATATTCTTTTGAGATGAAAGCTAACAAAATACAATACATAAAACAATAAAGTCCCTAGCTGAGGTTGGTGCAAAACGGGGTACCATACTATATTCGACGTATGATACCAGAGCACAGGGAAATAGAAAAAAACCCTATCTCGCCCTTTTTACAAAATTGACTAACTTAAAACTATTCATATAAATACCTTCAATATTCACATACAAAATACTTAATTCATTCCAAGTGATGATTTTTCGAATCTCCTGTTCTTCTGAGACCGTTACAAGATCATATTGAAAGGTAATCATCTCACATAGATTTAAACAGTGGTATTTTATCCTAAATATCGAATTCAATTTCGGAATAATGATAAAAAACTTATGACAAACTTGGGTCCATTATACTTTCATTTGATTCAGCAGACTAGGACTACTAGGTATCACATGCTGAAGAAGCTCCAGAGCCATTAGATATGTCTTATTCAATGATTTGCTGTATTTCACCTATTCCAAGAAATACAAGACATGAGTCTTCAGTATCCCATCCAGAAACACGTATGAAAACATTTTCCGATCAAATTTAAGACATTTCGGTGGCAGGAAATCTTACTATTTCTCTTATAATCACACAATCTGCAAGCAAAAGCAGTTACCGTATCAAGAATGTTAAAATTTATCGCCTGCTGCCAGCTTACTTGAAGGTTCTTATTCTCAGGTTTTATCCGTTGAAATCAGTAGCAATGGTCTTGTATCACCGTCTCTAATTAATAAAACCAATATTCATTTAACCAATAAGGATTCAAATTACATAAATTCAAATGCGGAATTGCTCCAAAGTTCACACTTTCAACTATTCCTCCCTCCCAGAAGTGGAATATGAGAATAAACAACTTTAAACCCTTGCAAATCGTTTCGCAAATTTGCTGTTGGAAATTGATACCGCCTTATTTCCATGCCTGGTGTATTTATACAGGGACTAATTGTGACCCTGCGAGTTCAAATATTATACGATAATCCTTTCATCCTAGCAGTCCGATCCAAAACTTCCTAACCGCAGAGATTTCGAAACTTTCATAATCAGCTTATCTTTCTGGCAGGTTATGAGAGCAAATACAGCTTGGAATATTTCCGCTGTATAATGCTAGGTCGCGGAATCTTGTCTTTCAACTTTTGAAGGGTGAAGTGAAGGATGGAATTCCTGCTGAAGATTCTAAACTGATTTCAGGGTTCACGATTGCGCAAAAGATAGAGGACGTTTCATTACTGTTTCTCCAGAATTCTTTTAAATAAGTGGTCGACAGTCATTACCATTGCAACGCTTCACTTGGAATACTTTAAGTGGTTTTATTTCGGGTGTCCCAAAATAAGTGGCCTATTAGAATATTATGGAAACTATTGATGGTAAAGATTTCAAATTTTGTGGATCGATATTTGACCATGTACCTGAGGTAGATTCGTAAAATAATTCCACATTTCCAGTGTTGCGAGATGTACCACAATTTGGCAACAACGTTATTTTAAATAGGACATCCGGTATTTCTTTTTTTATGATACAACATGAAATATTGAATCTATTCACTTTTACTTTTTCATACCTATCTTCAACGGTTTTTGAGTTATTATTTTTTTTTCGAAATTTTAGATCAAATTGTCGTGTTACGAAAATAACTCTAGTTGTATTGTATTGTATTGTATTGTAGAGTAATGTACTGATTCCAAAAATTGAAAAATATACTGGGTGTCTAATTGGAAAAGACGATTTACGATTTTGTAACTCGGCAAATAATGATTTTTTTGGTTCATCCTGTATAACTGACTACTATAATTCAAAAGCAGTGACATAGATCAGATCAATATATTATGACCTGCTAAATTTCTAACTTAAATCCCAAATATTGAGCGAACTAGAGTCATTTTTGTAACACGCCAATTTGATCCAAAATTCCGAAAAATTATTAGTAACTCAAAAACCGTTAAAGATAGGTTTGAAAGAGTAAAAGTGAATAGATTTAATATTCAATGAAGTATCATAAAAAGAAATACCGGATGTTCCATTTGAAATAACAAAGTTGATGCAAAATTGTAGTACATCCGGCAACACTGGAAATGTGAAACTATTTTAAAAATGTACCCTACATGGTCAAATATCGATCCACAAAATGTGAAATCTTTACCAACAATAGTTTCCATAATAATCTCACCTTGGGACACCCGATATAATTATGAATAGTCGTGCATCTTGCTCTTGCTAAACTCTTACAGGATCCTTGATTTCTCCATGATGAAATTCCTAAGGAATTTTTTGGAGTGCTTCAGACCCGGAAGATTTTGCCAGAGTTGTTTAATAGGTGTTTTACCCTACGCTATAAAAGAGATCTGTTCCAATAATTTTCCGCCTCTTCGTTTCTCCTGTTTCCCTGGTGTAACAGAAACCAAACCAAGGAGAGTCTGTTATTCTTGCTAAGTTCGGTTAACACTTACACAATTTTTGCGCTGATGGTGCTGGAATTGAGTGCATCGATTGCCTCTTGGATATCCGTGTGTATTGCTATGTCGCCCCTTTCTAGGTTCTAGGCATTTTTGTGAGGGGGAACACCCGGATAGATACCACACTTTTTGAAATTGCCTCATATTTTTGAAAATATTGATTTTATATGAGTAATGCCTATGAATGCAGGTAGCCCCATTATTCGATTTGAAATACCTACTGAGACTTCTCTCTGACATAGCAATCCCAAATTTTCCAAAAATTTGATTTTTGTGGAACCTTTTCTTTGGGGATAGATGCTTATAAGTATGGATAGTTGCATCACCATGAAAATATTGGGACAGATACCCTTCATACTATGTGAACCAAAACCCCAACTAAATACATTAAGATTTTCCACCTAAAACATCAACTTGATCTACGCAACATGGATCGAATCAACAACAATTGTGCATTATGAATTGAATTTCAAAAGCATATAATAAACGAGAAGTTGAATTCTTCTTATTAACGTAGAGCGTTATTCCGCAAACTCATGATAAATTAATAAAATATAAAGTCTCAACAAAAATAATCAAGAATCAAGTTTAAAATCAGAATAACAATATGAATCGAAAATCAGCTGAGAAGATTAGGTTTTAGTTTAGATGCTTTAAAGGGCACCTATAACTCGAAAAAACAGGGTAACTATCCTTTTCGATAGGGATAGATGCCGTTCATTTTTGAATGAATAAAAAAGAAAATAGCAACCATTTATAGTCAGATATACACTCAATGAAACACGGTATTGACGTAATAAAAAAATAACTGAATTTATTACCACTTCAAAAGTTATACAGCGGCAAATACTTACCTCTAAAACTTTGGCGTTTGGAGTGCGCTGCGCTCACTTCACAAAAACCATTACAAAACTAAGGTCGAGGGTGACTGTAGCATCTACTCATGAAATAAATTTTTTGTTACTTACGTGTTTCCGAAGTTAGGTATTTTGAAAATCTATCCAACTGGGGCATCTATTCGGATTTTACCCTATTATATGTTGACATTTGGGAAATGAAGAAAATGGGGTGGATAAACCTCCAAAAGACAATAAAAACTATCTTCGATATAGAACATGAGCAAAACCATCAACATAGGTCTTGTCATAATCGTATTTATTTCGCGAGTTTTTCATTTTCCAATTATGAAAAGTTGTTGTTCTCCGAAATCTAAATCCCTTCATTCTCAATCAGGTAACAAGCATAAGTTCCGAAGAACAACACTCCACTATCATCATAGAAGATTCAAGTAGGCCAAAAACAAACTCCCAGGCAGAGAAACCATCGATGTTATTCACACTCGACGCCAAACAAAATGCCGATGAAAGCAGGCTTTACGAATATTCATCCACCATGACTCCGGAGAATACTACAAATATTGATTCCAAAATGGTCGAGACTCAGAGCGAGGATATAGCTGAATATCCTAGTGCCATCAACCAAGGACAGCTTTTCAGCATCATAGAAAATGGTAAGGTTCTTGCAAAGTTAAAGATCTTTCTTCAATTGCACAGATTGCTAAAATAAAGGGTGAATATCGTATTTCAGCAGATATAGACCAGATTTTGGTGTCATTGTTTTCATTGAGTCTTCCTGAACAACATTAGTGAAACCAACAGGTAGTGGTACGTCTTAGTTTAGAAAATATGGACCCCAAAGTTCCAAAAATGTTCACATCGCTTTTTCACTATAAAACCACAAATTCACTGATCCAATTCAATTGGACCTTCGGACTTTGAAATAACTCTCCGATTAGATTCATTTCCAGTTTAAATTCAACTGTTAATGCAGAAACATCGAAATTCTAGAGGTATCTATCACAGATCCACAAATTCTAAGGAAATCTTGCCATTTTGCATGGTAAGTCTGGCACCACTGCTCCGTTTTTCGGCGAGTGAGATATCAAATGATGGCGTAATTTATGGGAAGGCATCGTATCATATTCGTGCGAATGAATCTGCAGCAGTGCCAAATCTACCATTAATTCCTTAGGATTTGTGGATATGTGGTGCCTTTAGAATTTCGAAGTTTCTGCATTAATTATTGAATTCATCTGAAATGAAACTAAATTGAATAAATAGTTATTTGAAAGTTTGAAGGTGATTAACAGATTAAATTTGAACAGTGAATTTGTGGTTTTATAGTGAAAAAAGTGACGTGACGCCACCTTTTGGTTTCACAAATGTTGTTCAGGAAGACTCAATGAATACAATGACACCAAAATCTGGTCGATATCTGTTGGTCACCGAAATTCAAATATTTACCAAATAAAGATATGCTAGCCCACAAACATCTCAAATTTAGGGAACTCATTAGACACACACCACAAAATAGAAATTGGCGTCTCTAAAATTTTCCAAATCACATCAATATGATGTGCTGTAGACCAATATGAGTTGGACACATATTGATGTTTGTGCTCACTGAGTAATCAATATTTTAAAAAAATGTCTTGCACTGCTATAGATACAAAATTATAATGCTTTAATTAGTGAAAAAATGCGACAATCTCAGTCCAAAAAGGATAATTCCAGATTGCATACACTTTCCGTACACTTTCCCTACACTTCTGATGTATATATTTTGCAGGAACCATGTTCGACATCATAGAACTCAACGATACCGCCATCGACGAAAACAAGTCCCCAAAAGTACCAATTTCAACATCAACGAACAAAGATCCATCTTTAACCATGAAAGCAACTTTATCTTCTTCACCGTCAACTACCACAATGCAAGATACCAAGAATTCATTTACAACAGTCGTCTACTACAAAGAAGCTCCCCCAGAATCTACCCAAGTCACAAACAAATCCCCCAAAAAGTTCGACAAAGAATCCAAGACCCAATACTACAAAAAGAACGACCCTAAAAAGATCAACTTCCAATCTGAGAAAGAACAAAGAAGGAAAAAAGACGAGAAATTCAATGCACAAAACGAAAACATAGGAGAATTCGATCAAGACCTGAACAAAGAAGTCGAGATGTTCCCAGTTATCGCATCAGGAGGTCCATTAGTCAAGCTCAACAGAACCCATCGCAAGGAATTACCTACAATTGAAGAAAACGAGAGAGATTTCTTCGACGAGAACTCAGTTGTCGATATTAATCAAGACGAGGAAGAAATCAACAGGGTAGGAATCGTGGACCGAACCAAACACGCCGAGATACAGATGCAGAAAAAGCAGGACGCGAACTCCAGCGACGTTTTCATCGTCACCACCAAATTCCTGGACGAAAAGCTCGGCCGGAAAAACGCCCATTACAATGAATCAACGACGACTTTTTCAGAACGCCATAATGAAACGTCGCAGCAAGATAAAGCCTTATTGTCTGAAAAGAATGATAAATTCGCGACTGTCCCAAATAAGCCTGAATCAACACCAAGTACATCTCCTGACATTCTTATCGACCCCGAACTAGACCTGCTGAACAAAAACGGCACCAGAAACAATGAAAGTGAGGCTGTTCAAAATGTCGACGTCGAAAGAGAAGAATCGGAGGAGATAATGTCGAAATCTCTTCTGGGGGAAATAGAAACGATAACTGATGATGTGATAGAAAACAAAACCTCCGAAATGGGATATCCCACTTCCCAGTCATTAAATTCAGAGCCACTCCCCTTGCACCAGAACAAGAGGAGGAAACTGGCGAACACAAAGCGGCGCTCGTATTACCCTTTTTATTTCAGCAGGGTGTTAGGTTGAAGAGATTGTGATAGGTCTGGTTCGAATTAGGTCTATATAGATAAGTCTATGTTCTCTTGGATGCAGCACATGTTTACTTTAGACCTTTGATTGTTTGGGTCTTTACTTGACGGAAATTCATCATATTATGATAGAAGTAGAACACTTTATTTTCGCTAAAATTTATTTGTTCACTGAACAATTTTTTTCTCAAATTATTGATTTCATCAGGCGAATACTGTCATTTCACTAACTAATCCTACAACATATTCGGGGAATTCCAGGATTCTATTCAAGAAGGTAACGGAGATTTGTTTTTGTCTTTCTGGATGTTGAGTGCCATCTCTTTTTTATTGTACATGTTTATCTCTGAAGCTTTCATAAGGTTTAGTTTATTGCACTTGTTCTTCACATGAAGTACTTCGAAATCGTCGTTGATATCATGTCCGGTTTCTATAAGGTGTAAAAGGTATGATTGGCATAGAAATTCTGGTGTTCTTCTATTCTTCTCTCGAACGCCCTTCTAGTTTGGCTGATGTATAATATCCTCGGGGATGAACCGCAAATCAACTTATTAACTCCAGATTTCTTATTTTTGTTTTTTCCTTCTTCATTATTTTTTATTTACGGCAATTTTATCAATAAAGAATAATAAAGACAAAATGAAAAAAATAAGATATCTGATTTGAAGGTCATGCCTGAAGGTGTACCTACTTTGGCCAAATCGGAAGAGCGTTTGAGAGAAGAATAAAAGATCACTTGAATTTCTATATCAACCAAAAACAGCACTCAACAAATGCAAATTACCTAATAGAAACCTGTCATGTTTTCAATAACGATTTTGAAGCACTTCATTTAGAGTAGAAAACAAGTGCAATAAACTAAACCTTTTGAAAACTTTAGAGAGGGAAACAAAGAAAACGAAGAGGCTAATATACTTGCCAAAGAGGGAGCACGAACGTCACTTTTTGGCCCAGAACCCTTCTGTGGTATATGAGTGTACCTCTAACAAGGAGTTTCTGGAGAAAGAGACAGCCAAGAGGGATAAACTCTGGCGGAATCTCTCAGAGATGGATCATTCCACTGAGTTACTTTGGAACTTTGAGACAGCGGGATCCAAAAGATGTCTGGATCTTGGTAAGAAGCAATAACACCTCCTCACTGGCTATCTTACAGGACACTGTTGCCTCAGGAAGCACCTGTTGAAAATGGGATTATCGGACACTGACGAGTGTAGGTTCTGTGGGGGGGAAGAAGATGCTTTGCCATTGCGAGCTTCAGGAGAGAATGCTTTGGGTGAGAAACTTGTAAGGGTGAGGAACTAGCCTCGTTGAAGCCTTCACAGAAATTAGATTTCATCAGATCTCTGGAACTGGAAGGCGAGCTGTGAGGGTTGTGGCCACAACAGCTCTGTAAGGGGGCACCATAGACCTTGAGGTCACAGTGAACTGTAACCCCTTTCTAAACTGAAACTAAAAAAACTTTAGAGAAAAACAGGTGCAATAAGAAACGATCAGATAGACATCAACAGATCCCCGAATCCCCGATATTGAACTTTTTGAGTGAAACCCAGGAATTCCTAAAATATGTTTTCACCAACTTTCTTCTGTTCACTTGATGAAGTTAATGATTTGAGGACGAAAAATTGTTGTGTAGACAACCAAATTCTAGCGGAAATCAAGTGTTTTACTTCCGTCATAATATTCATCTTAGACTTCTATTCTAATTGTTACATTTGAGGAATGCTTGAGGTGGTCTTGGAAGACTGAAGAAGTTCTGTCGTCTGTCAAATTAGATTTAAATTTAATGTTAAGATGATATAGCACTAAGCGTTTTGTAGAAAACCATACTTGAATTTTAAGATAGATGTGATGTTATTCTTATGATGCTGTTAAGGTTATGGAAAATCTAATCTTTATTGTTGAGAATGAAGGAGCAAATGTATAACCTCTTGAAATTTTATACAACTGAATCGAAGTTTGTGTGCTGTGGATGAGACAGAAGACTATCAAAGGAATTTTTGCCTATCGCGATTGGTTTAATCAGATCATAGATGAAAGAATTCGATATCAAAATTTTATGTCTTCTGTAAAAAAAATTTAAATATTGTTGGAATTCGATTGAATATTTATGGTTGATCTACATCGATATAATCCTTGATGATTTCTCAAGATGAGAAGATTAAATGAGTCAATACATTATTAATTCAAGATTTTCCATTGTGACAAGGCATTTTTATCGAAAATTTCTATTATTTGGAGTTGATTCACTGCCATAAATTGTGGATTTTTCAAATAAGCTGGATATGATGTGGAAAGATCAGTTGTTTTTACTCTCGAACATGTAATATTCGTCTTATGATATTGAAAGCACAAAATTTTACAACTCAATGAACCAGAGCCCAGAAAAACAAAAAATTCTGTTAAAGTTTGGGCTAACTATTACCATAGTTTAAACAATGCTATTATTACGGTTTCTTTTACTTCAAGAAACATCTTCCTTGATTTTGTAGTTGGATCTACTCACCGGCAATACATATAAAAATTTAACATGTATGAATGAAAAATACAAAATATATTTCAACAGTAAAAAACCACTAGTTCTGATAGAATTGTTAGAAAATCTGAAGATACATTATAGAAATAGAAATGCTCAAATTGCTCCAGTCTTTTTTAAAGAAACATCTTTCATCATAGTGCTCTCGAAACATGCTTTCATTGTTTTCAATCAAATGGCGAAATTTCAGAGGATAATAACACTTGAACATTGTTACTTTGCTACTTTAATCAGAATAGCTATTTGTACAAGATTTCATTAATATTTGTTCACTTTAGGTTGACCTCACTCTGTATATTGCACGCAGAACTATTTTTGATATGAGTCAGACATTTTGAATTTTGATTTTTTCACCAATTTTGTATGGATGTTCACATGTTTATGTTTCCATGCACCGTCCTTTTGCTTCCCGTCCTCTACTTGTAAACGTTATAAACGAGTACATGGTAATACAGCTATGTTAAAATCCTTTCATCAAGAAAAGTATTTTGCACAAAAATTGTTTATTGTTCTCCATTGTATATAACGGAGACATATACTCCGATGTGCTAATAAAGTTTTCTCATAAGTTTGACTTTTATTGAATAGGCTGCTAGGAAGTGAGTGAGATAAGCAGGTTTTGAGGTAGACAATTAATCAACCTAGTGGAGTAAAGTTTCGCTCAATAGTCCATGGGCCAGCGTTTGTTTTTCATAATGATTACTAACAATCTGAATATTTGTGAGTAGTTTCATTTTGACCGTTTGACGAGACGCCCAACTTTTTCCTCTACGAAAATTCTCGATAGTGAGGGCTAATACAGTATGAAGGCGTCAAAAGTGTTAAAATGGTGAATGTTCAAATTTTATTACTAATAGCTACTTTTCAAATTGAATCATGAAACAATTTTATTACGAATTTAAAACAATAATTGTCCTACAAAAATGATGATAGAATCATCATTAAAGTGTTTCCCACTCCCAACATATATTAACAACTAGGTCTAAAAAATGATTACTTACCGGCTGATTTTTTCACTGTTGCTTAGCAAATATTTTCTTCATGAACTGGTCAGATTGTCCTACAAATTGAGTGGTACGTTTTTCCAGTCCTTCGGTCGGAAATTGTCAATTGTCAGTTATCATTTTTAATTGTGGGTTTTGTGGTTCAATTTCTGAGGTAGGACTGGAAAAATGTACCACTCAATTTGTAGGACAATGTGACCAGTTCATAAAGGAAATATTTGCTAAGCAACAGTGAAAAAATCAGCCGGTTAGTAATATTTTTTTTAGACCTAGTTGTTGATATATGTTGGGAGTGGGGGACACTTTAATAAAATCATCATTTTTGTAGGACAATTATTGTTTTGAATCCATACCTCCATACTGTATTAGCCTCGGTATTAGCCCTCACTATCGAGAATTTTCGTAGAAGAAAAAGTTGGGCGTCTCGTCAAAATGAAGCTACTCACAAATATTCAGAATCATTATGAAAAACAGGCGCTAGCCTATGAACTTAAATATTTTCTCTAGTAAGTATAGAGCTATGAGGTAGAAAGAAATTAGTTAAACATTTTCATTTTTGAACGCTTTATTCACAAATGTCAACTACTTCATTATCAACTCCCTGACTTACAGAGATATTCTGTCATTGATTGAAAACAGACCCACCAACTATTTACCGGGGCAATATGATGTTGAACAAAATGAAACAGCCGATGAATTTACAAAAAGTGCGTCAAGGAAAAAACCTGAAGGACCTAAGCCTTTATGTGAGCTTGAAAGAGGCCAATATAAGCCAGCAGTCCAGCAATGGGAGTTGGATAACAAAATAAGCCTCTGGAGAAACACTCTTCGACCTGCTCAGGTCAAAAAAATTCGTTATGATTTCACCTACCCTTACCAGAAAGCTCCTTAAGCAAGCACGAGCTGAGCTGAGCAAAAATTAGATTAAGCCACTGAAATCCTATCAAAAAGTACCAGAAGAATGTTTTTGTTCCGAGTTTATAGCCCAAACAGGAACGAAGATAATGACCAAAATTGAAATTGTCCAAATGTCATTTTCGGCTCATAACTCGGAAACAAAAAACGGTAGAGCAATGCGGTGGACGGTCAAATGAGTTTCTAGCAATTCATTTTTCTCTATCTCATAGGGTTAAAAAGTTGTAGTTCGACGATCACCAATTCTGGCAACTTTTCACAAAGAGTGAATGACGATTAGTCAATCTAATTTATTTCAATTTGTAATATATTCAATGGAACACTTAACCAAAAGCCTGCATCACTTAAAATCAACAGTCATGCCAAGTTTATTCGTTGAAAATTCCATTTTCCTATATATCTATGTATATCTCAACATAACTTTTCTCGCATAGGTTTGCAGAACTTTTGAATCTGGATATTGCGAGAGCTACGCTCAGAGTTTTCAACCCAACAATGTTTTTTTTGCATATAATACGCATATAATACAGGAGGAACATTTCAATCAGACAGAAACATCAAATTTTCTCCAATATGCCCTTGGTATTTCTTCTGTATTTTCTCATGATTGTTGAACATCTTCACAACAATCATTGAACAATTTCAACCCAATCAGAAGTTATCGACAAGGATAGGGAAATCAAGCTAAGCGACACACCCTCTGGTAACGATCTGAGTAACCATTGATATTGAGATGATTCTCTTATTTTGCATTGTGTTGTCGTGAATTATGTGAATATTTATCATTACTAATCATTTTTCAAGTATGAATCCATTCAAACCACTATTGTACAGTTCCTCAGTGTTCTTTCTAGGAAAAGAGAAATCAAAATATACATTTCCATTCATTTCGTCAGGCTGGGGATAAATTTCGTGTTTAGGTGAAAGGGAAATCGGGAAGTAGAGTGCAGATGGATCGAAGAAAAGCCTTTCAATTGAAACTTGAAATCGGTGAACCAGGCACAGGAAATATGCAAATTTGCTTCTTGCATTTTGTAGATGACAATTTTTTTAGGGAGGTAAGTACGGATTACACAAAACTTGTAGGTAAAATTAGATTCATGGGGTTAATCGTTTACAAATCCCATTTTCCAACAGAGGAAGCATTTGAAAAAGACTGTTGTGCCTTCCAGAAATCTTCCTGTTGGATCTACTACCAAAACGGAACAACCAGAGTGTTCTAGTTCTAGTAGTAAAACTGAGAGGTTGAGAGGAAGAAGTCTGAACAGAGAAAGACCCACCGGCAACCGGCTATTCTGAAAAAATAAGTACTGTTTGAATATAATAAAATAATGTTACTTCAACTGTTCAACAAACAAAATTGTTTTCCTCAATTTTTTCAGAAGCCTTTTGAACCTAATCGATCTTTCACTATGGCTGAAGTAAATTGGAATGACACCTACGAAAAATTAACTTATAATATACACACAGTAATACACTTGTTCACTATAGATGTATTAATTTTAATATATTGATAAATAATTTAAACTTAATGAGGCAAATTCACACTATTCACAATACAACAAAATTCTTCCATGTCAATATCAATATTTCTACGAATGCCCACCGTGGCGCTGCATTTTTATTATCAAATGCCTATAGTTTCGGCAGAAATCACTAACTTGTATCTTGAAAACGGTTGACTTCAACCTTGAAATATTTCGGGTTCCAAAGTCCACTAGGTAGGTAAATCACGCCAGTGAACTATGATTGACTAGTTGCTGGACATCGTGTATATCGTTGTAAATAAAACCCGTAACTTCGAAAAAAACTTTAATTGTTCTGGATGTTTTCATCTCGAAAATATATACATGTGACATCCTTTCTTTTTACAAATCACCAACAATTTCTCAGTCTCATCAATGATAATAATATTTATATATCAGTATCATCTAATATTCGTATAAAATCTCCATTTGCAAATTGACTAGTAAGCTGATATAAGCTTCGTACACAAAAACATCAAAATTGGGAAACAATGTTGGTTAATGAATACTCTAAAAGCAGATTAATTACAAAACACAATGTCATGAAGTGGTAATAAAAAAATCAATTGAATACATCAGATGCAGTGCAGATCATTTGGTTTTCAGTTTCTCTTTATGCTTTTCTTCTAGCATCTGCTTTTTCATCCTGTCCTTCATCTGGGCGACCTTGAGAGAAGTCATCAGTTCAGTGGAGTGGTAAAGCCACGTTCCCTGTAAGAAAAACATTCAAATTAATGATTAGAAATATCGAAGACTAATCATCATAAGCTTCAATCGATCAGTTTATTAATCGATATATTGATAAACGATTTGGTTACAAGATTTTTTCCGTCGACATCATAGTGAATTGAGTATGAATTCTTGATTGAAATACATTTTCATTTCATTTCTCATAAGAGACTCATTTGACATACTATAGATTTCTTCGTTTTAATTTCTCAGTAGAGTTGTAACATTACTAGGATAAGTGACTTCTAAACATCTCAAACGTAACCAATTTTGGAGAGTCGATGTGAAGTCACGTTTTCGGGAAATTCTGATGATAAACTACACATATCTGGATTTTTCATTCGAATCATGTGCTAAACTGATAAGTAATTTGTGAACAGTTAAATATTCATTTGATCGTCAGAATGTACCGTATTTATTTCACTACATAAAATTGTTGGTTTACTAGTTGTGATTGAATATCGAGAACTGCTGGAAAACTATGGGATTTAGGCTAAGGAAAACCTTATGAAAAGAATTTCGAAATTAATTTTTGCATTCATCGAGATGAAGAAATACCGGGCGTGCCATTTGAAATAAGGAAGTTTTTGACCTCTTCTTCTCTTCATGGGACTAGCTAATATGTCTACTCAAATAAACATTGTCTGTATCGCTTACGTAACTGGTTCTCTCATCAATTACTATTCAAAATCCAAATTTCAAATTTTTCGTGATTTTCTCGTAAATGGTGCATTAAATGTACAGATTGATCTGAAGAAACTCATCATTTTGAGCTTCCCTCTCCTTTTTTCCTTTTTTGAGGTCTTATATAGGGTATCACATTCAAAAAAGTGTAACTTTGGTCTGTAACTTTGTATTGGAACATCCTGTATATGTATATGGTAATAATTTCAAATTGTGCTCACCATAAAAAAGAATTTTAAAAATATCATCATTTTCACCCTCAAAATGATCATCGCGTCAGTCGTGGGCTATCCGGTATGTGTGTTATTGAACATGAATTCCCATAAAAATGCAAAATTTTGGATGCAAGTACTTATGTTGAATAGTAGAAGCGAAAACTATGGAACATTCCGAATAAAATTACAATAAAAATATTAATAAAAATTTCCATCATCAAAAATTCCACGTCAACAAGTACCGATGGTTATGGAAATAATATGTTTGTAGTGCACAAACGCACTGAATCCTCAATCCTATGTGGAAATGAAATATATTTCCAAGGTCAAAAATTTAGTGTATTTGCTCTGACGATAAACGAACCAAATACATTCCTAATGCCCGATTGCACCGTTCGTCTAAGCAACGTTTAAGCCCTGAAATGACGTTTCATCAATGGAATAAACGTCACTTAAGGGCTTAAACGTTGCTTAGACGAACGGTGCAATCGGGCATAAATGTTATATTCAGTTTATTTATGTGATGAACCACATCAATTTTCAGTTACTTTTTGGAATCAGAAATGAAACTGCGTCTGCACTATCAGGGACTCCATCATTTTTAATAAACTCTGTACCAAAAGGTTTTCCAATAAGGGATGTTATTTCAATATTCAAAGAAAAATGCCATTTTTCAATATGAATGATCGGAATTTATTTCACCATAAAGAAGAAGCTATGCCATTAATAGTGGTAAATAACATCGGGCAAATGACCACCACAACCACGCTCACAGGGCCATATCCTTTTAATGAAAATTTCCATTACCAAATCGCAAAGTGGCTACCCTATGTCCTCGATAGCCTCACGAATTCCATCTTTGAGGTCTTGAATCGACGCTGGGCTATTGGCGTAAACCTCCTCTTTCACCTGGCCCCAAAGAAAGAAGTCGCACGGTGTTAAATCACAAGATTTCGGTGGCCAATTGTGATCACCTCTTCGAGAGATAACATATCCAATTTCGGCCGTTTGTGGAATGCCTAATTCCAAAGAACGACGAGGAATGGACGAACCTGTGTTTTCTTCAACACAGCAGCAATATTCTCGGCTCATATCACTAAATTGTCTCAACAGCTCGAATTTTTCCACCAATTTCTTTATTGCGGTCCGACAAGGTGCTTCACGACGACCCAAAAATGTTCGAGTTTTACGAACTCTCTCTCCGCCTAATTTTCACCATTTTCATAGTGAATTTTAATAATTTCAATGCGTTCTTGAAGCGTGTATCGTTCCATTTTTATTAATGGCGTAGTTTCTACTTGTCAAATGTCAAAAAATGATGGCTTCAAATGTGACATCTACCGAAATAGCGGACTATTCAAACTAACACATCTTATTGGAAAACCCTTTATAAAAGTGCCCTATTCTCGACAAGTGATTTTTCAGTGCGCAATGAAGTTCGTATACGCAATGAAAGATAACTTGTCAAGAATACGGGGCCAGGCAACAAGACTTATTTCATCATCCATACGGTATTTTTAACGATAATAAAAAATATCTCCGGTTCGTTCCACAAAAACTTATTTATTCCTTGTAATATTCTTAGAATGAGTGGTCAACATGGTCATCTGATTCCAGAAATGGCAAAAACATTCACGAATAGCAAACACTATGCGGATATTGAACAGAATATTGAACACTTTCAAATAAACCGAAAAAAATACGTATTTTTATCGCGGTCGAGCTATTTAACGATAATAATTGCTGACTATGAAAGCTAATTATATTTTAACGATGACCCCCAGGTAACCTCTATTTTATTGTTTATCATTAACTCAGTTTAATAGGAATTAATGCAACTGTATTAAAATAGCGGATCTTCCAAGTGAAGTTAACGAAATAGGAGAGTTCAACGATTGTATCGAATTCTTATCAATTTTCAAGGCTTCGACCTCAAAGCCAGTCTCAAGGCAAGAGGCATGGTTATTGACTTTTCGTGCTTTACTATGAGCGAAACCAGGATATGTGTGAAAGGTTGATATTATTAAATTTGTATAAAAATTAATAATTTCTATCGTTTTGATCTTCAACAAGATACTTCTTTGCAATCAGTTATGTTGAATTTTTAGCTGAATTACAACGAAGCGAACAATTTTGCGTGCTGAAATTTTGCCCTGATCAATTATTATTAAATCGTGTCAGAAGCATCATAAGTTATGTAATAAGTATACTAAAGCTAAACATTTTTTGCCCAGAATCGGGCGACGTCAATTGCGTTCGGCCCTGATCAATGGTCTTGAACGACTCGGTTGGTGATAAATATATTATTCTGAAATCTCTAACTTTGAAATGATAAGTTCGTTATTTGGCTGAATCGGTAAAATAGTTTTCGTTAGTGAGGATGAGTTTATGTCTAAAAGGAAGTGCTCAGGTTTGAATGGTAAACTAAAATTCATCAGTGAAGTTGACCGCAAGATTTCCGACTATAGCAACAAATTTTCTGTATAACGAAATTTTTTTTTTAACGATTTTTTTTTTTGCGGATTCAGCGATTTCGTTATAGGGAAGTTCTGTATCTAATCGGGTCCAATGACTAATTTCGAGAGGATCTGCTAGAAATAATATCTAAAGACATCAACTTCGTGACATAGATTCAGATTCGAAATTTTCACGATATATGTAGTCGGTATATTTCCGCTCAGTTCGTTAAAGGACAGGTGCCGTATTCTCGAGAAGTGATATTCGAAAACGTATACGAACTTCATTGCGCGAGTTCCTGTTTTACCTGCAAAAATGCACACCGCGCAATGAAGTTCGTATACGTTTTCGAATATCACTTGTCGAGAATACGGGCCCTGAAACATTTGTGCATCCTTCGAATCCTGTGGCAGTTAACAAACCAGAGTATGGTTGGCATCCTAGACTTTTACGGAAAATTATGATGATATTGAAAATTTTATTTCTTGGGCAAAGAGCGCTGCTCTTCTAACGATCTAAAATATTTTTACAATGGCAGTGTTGCCAGTTATATCAAAACTACTAACAACTTTGAAACTCGATATGAGACACTATGTATATTATATCTTTTTCAGGTTCGTCCTTGTTTCCTGAATATTTTTTCATGGAAGCATGTTCTTTGTCATTATATCAAAATGAACCCAAATATTTCCATTAATAAGAAACTTGCTTTCATTTCGACCTCACAGTTGGAATAAAGAAACATATCATTTGAAAGGAAATAATTCTGTTTCTGATATCAAAATATCACCTTAACACTTTATTAACAATATCAGAATCTCAAGTGGAAAGAATTCTACGATAGAAGTTGCGGCTATGTTGATTGAAACGGTTCAATGAATCTACTAATACATACAATTTTCCTCATTTATGATTTCCGATAACCTCTGCTTAATATCTGAATAATGAGTTGATATCATATCACCTAATACATATTCAACGATCAGATAAAATTTATATTGTTAGTACCGCCTTCCATTATATCACTCAATTGATGGTATGAATTGAAAGACTTGAGTACGTTAAAAAACATACATCATTTACAAATACAGGTTGTCAGTGAATAAGTGTGATGAACTTGGGGATTTTATTGCTCGTCAAAAATTATGAACAAAATATTCTACTGGGCAATCCTCTGAAACGCATCGTTTTTGAAATAAAGGATGTTGACATTGAAAAAAATAATTTTTAAGCGCTCGTTCTACTTAAACGAGTGCTATATCGTTTTGCCCAAATGTCTGTAAGTTTCTAATTTACAGACGAAAATGGTTGCAAACGATGGCGTTAGACTCCCTGATGACGGATTCGTGGTCAAATTCAATTCTGTCCGTTACCACAATAACTTTCTAAGGGATCGTCCTAGAGACTTGGAATTTTTCACATGAGTTCAGGTCCCAAATGGCTCGATTAAGTTCCTTAATCAGCAAAATCGTACAAGGTGTTCTATAAAATATGGCCATTCAGAATTTTTGTTCCTCAATATCTCAGAAAAAACGAAACCAATCGGAATTAAATGTTACGGCCAAATGCAAGATGCTGCATGGCCCATGCAAAATTTTGTGGTCATAGTGTGAACAGAACCATAGAAAATTCAATTGGAATATTGAAAAAAATAAACTTCATATTTACGTAAAAAGATATCCGATTCGAGTGAATTTTTTTTGTGGATGGAGATCGATATTCTGAATGTCCATCCAAAATTTAGTGGCCATAGTTTTAACAGAACCATGGAAAAGAAAAATCTTTATATTTCCATAACAGAATATCCGATTCGAGTGAAATTCATTTCGAGAAAGATCAACATAACCATGGAATCTAATTTTTGTAATTATTTAGGTATTTTCAACATATTTCATGTTTAGAATAATTTTCAGAATATAATTCCGATTCTGCATTTATGATTTGATGAAATAGTACTCGTATATTTGAACTCAATGTAATTTTTCCGATATGATTTTCCAAAACCGGTATATTGATATCGATTTCATAAAAAACTTCACGGGTAAACTATATAAATATGAATTCGTTGTTTTATTCAAAGGAAAATATCATCCTTTGAAATGATTCGAATTCGACAAAATAAAAACTTGAATTTAGGCAGAGCCAAATGATAGTAAATGCTTCAAATCGCTGAAATGATGATTCGTTACATGGATCAATCTCTAGAGAGTTGTATAATTTAATCATGTGCAGTTGATAAATATTTTATCAGATATACCTCCATACATGTTTTCAAGGAAAATCAAACAAAACAATGATAGATCTGAATACAGGCCAAATTCTCTCGTGATATTTGTACAGATGTCTGAAACAATAGCATCAAATGTGTCAGAAAGATAAATTGTAAGCTTTCTATTGCTTCGTCAAGATCATAAATAATGATAATATTGGAAATACTTACCACCATCATCATACAGTTGAGAAGGATAGGCATGGAAAATACTATCGATATGAAAAGACCATTGCTATCAAAATACTGCTGCCTCGAAAATATTCGCCAATTCGTGGAGGCCAATTTGTTGATGCTCTCAGAAAAATAAACTAACAACACTGTAACAAACGGAATGATATTAGTAAACATAAAATAAATAGAAGAAAAGAAATATAGTAATAACATGAGTTTGAGAGCTTTTGCGCCATTATTTTTACGGTCAATTCGATGTTCAAATGATCGATTATCTTGGGCTTGTCGGCATAACACTTGTCTTCAATATTGCCTCACAAAAAATAGTCCAGCGGTGTCAAGTCCCAGATTCTCTGCGGACAATTGTTATCACCATTTCAGCTAACTAATCGGTCATCAAACGTTTGACGCTATAAATCGATTGTGGCATAAGATGAGTAGCATGTTGCACCTTCTTGTTGAAAGTAAACATTTCTGTATCAATACCAACAGGAGCAAGTAAAGGGTTTACCAATAAGAGGTGTTATTTTGAATAGCCCGCTATTTCGGTAGATGTCACGTTTGAAGCTGTCATTTTTGACATTTGACAAGTAGAAACTACGCCATTAATGAAAATGGAACGATACACGCTTCAAGAACGCATTGAAATTATTAAAATTCACTATATAAATGATGAAAATTTGGCTGAGACGGTTCGTACAACTGGGACATTTTTAAGTCGTCGTGAAGCAGCTTGTCAGACCGCAATGAGGAAATTGCTGAAAAATTTGAGCTGTTAGGACAAGTTAGTGATGTGAATAAGAAAACCCATGCATGTCGCTCAAGAACTGCAGAGAATATTGCTGCTGTAGCCGAAAGTGTTGAAGAAAACAGTTACCGTGAATGAATGGCGCTATCGAGAGATGATTAATGATTTTTATGGCCGAAATTTGATAGGATTGATCTCGACAACGTTCGCATTCAACAAGACGGCGCTACGTGTCTCACAAGCAACAAAACCATTTATCTTTTGCGGGAAAAGTTTCCAGACCGTGTTATCTCCCGAAGAAGTAATCACAATTCGCCGCCGTGATCTTGTGATTTAACACCTTGCGACTTCTTCCTTTGGGGCCATGTGAAAGAGAAGGTCTACGCCAATAGCCCAGCGTCGATTCAAGATCTCGAAGATGAAATTCGTGAGGCTATAGAGGACATAGGGCAGCCACTTTGCGATTTGGTTATGGAAAATTTCAAAAGAATATGGTCCTGTAAGCGTGGTCATTTGCCTTATGTTATTTTCCACTATTAACGGCATAGCTTCTTCTTTATAATGAAATAAACATCGGATCATTTATATTGAAGAATAGCATTTTTTTTAATCTCAAAATAACACCTCTTATTCGAAAACCCTTTATAAAAAATCGGTTATCATGGTGCGAATAATGTCTTCATTGACCTCAATGGCTGCCATCATTGTCAAAGAAATATGGACCACCAATATGTGGGTTATATACCCATGTACGAACACGCCTACGTGTTGGTTCAACAACAATAAAAACAGTTTTAAGAACTTTATCGATAACCTTGCATTCACGGAGCTCTGTTAGTCCTCTTAGCTACAGAACTCTGTATGACATTTTCTTCCTATTTCCGTCTGATTTTCTTTGTTTTAGAAAAACATTTTCAATGAATCTCATCGTTGCTCCAGCGTAAATCGATTCGTTTCTTTCAGCGAAGATAATAAGACAAATTTTGTGACAGAAAACAATGAAATCATTATTGTCAGATTCAAAAGTGGTTTTCGGAAACTGTCGCAATGAAGAGGAATAACCTCTGATAGATCTCATAATAAATGGAGGGTCATCTATCAGTTTGAATTTGAACCACTGGTAACATAAGGTGTTTTCGGAAACTTACTCCATCACTAACCCGGGTTGAATATTGACAGATAAACAGTTCATTTGCTGTCAAAATTCAACCCGAGTTAGTGATGTTACCAGTGGTTCAAAATTCAAATTCAAACTTATAGATGACCCTCCATTTATTATGAGGTCTATCAGAGGTTAATCCTCTTCATTGGGACAGCCTGTATAATATGTATTAAGCATTTAGGAAAGAACTGAACATAAAATTCAAATTTGGTGTACGCGAAATCCAGCGGTCAAGGATAGCAAATGTTTGCTTACGAATTACTTTCGATAAAAAACTTGAAAATATGGTATTCTATTCTGTTTGCCGAATTTGATTCCAGAAAAACAAGTGCCTACTGACCTTTAAACGTTGTATAAATTTTAAATATTCCGCATTAATTTTCAAATGAAGTCACTTGAACGAACAAGGTACATTAATAATTTTAATAGGAGGTTCAATGTTGAATATAAATCGATTACCGGCTACTCATGCAGTTTTTGTAATTATTTGTTCACGCAAAATTGGAGCTTCTCTGAAAGACCCCGGAAAACGCTAAAAAAATTTTGATTCATTTTTACTTTAATAATTGAGTCGATCGTTTCAGAGAAAAATCAATTTTTTAGTTGAAAAACATGATCCATTTTCGGAAATAATTTCTTTTTCTTTTTCACTAACAATCAAAGAATTGACCATATGATTTCCAACATAAAAATTGATTTTTCTTGAAAACAGTCGACTTCAGTCATCAGTCACGAATAGTTTTTTGTGTAGAAAACAGTGGCGTTTCAAATAGGCTTCTCAAAAACCGTATTTTTTTTTCATTAGCGTAGAAGTTGGGGGAACACCAACCTTCACCAATTAATTATTATTATTATGTTTAGAAAATACTCACGATAAAAGCTGATTTCTGTACGATGAAAGATACATGAGATATTCGCAAAAAAGGATTATTTTTTTCGATTTATGGAAAACGGTGAATTTTTGGGGGTAGGTTGATAGAATCTTTCATTCATATGTTTGGATAAGCATTCTAACAACCTGTATACAGTGTGATTTTACTCTATAAGATTGTGAAAAGAATATAGGTATTTCCAAAATCTTTCGATCCATAAAAAATAACCAGTGTTGTAAATTCGTAATATTTCCTTACAGGGTTTATTTCGTTTTGAAAAAATATGGATGACGGTTTAGTTGAAAAACTTTTTTGTGTTCGGAGATGAAATTGCTCCAAGGCTTGATGGCTTTCTAGAATAACTGTTCGAATACAAAAACGTCTTAAAATTTTTAGTGCATTTTTAAGGGCGCTGAAGCAACTGACTGAAATCCAATACCTTCCTGAATCTTTTTTATATCCTCTTTATACATATTATGTTGTTGAGTTTAGTTACAGCAACGTTTTATTCTCATCTTTTATACCCACATGGTGAATTCTCAAGGATAATTTATTCGGTTTAGGACATGCATTTCCATGTTCACGTCTAACATCATAACTAAACTGAAATAGTGTAATTACTGACTAATCAGCAGCGAATGCATATCATTGAAAATAGCTTAGAGCACAATTAAACTTCAATTACGACAGTAATTTGAGTAAAACACAATATAACACGAAAACCATGGCAGGTAGTAACATACTCAAACAAGTGCATGTACGTAACCCATCGGTAAGGTAAAGAATTTCACACTGCGCAGAAATTATGTACATTTTTCTGTACCGGGTGTCTAATTCGTTGTCTAGTGAGAGGATCTCAGAAACCCGATGAGCTAGAACAAAATGAGTGACACATTTTCGGGCTCGATTTTGAGAGAATTCATTTGGTGAAAACCGCAACCTTCGAAGTCGAACCATTTTAGAGAAATTGGAAAATGGCGTCAAATGAAAAGTTCTCATAACATCTTCATTACTGAAGTTATGAATATGAAATTGAAACATTATACAGGCACTTTTTCAGTAGAATTCATTGAAGTAATCAATTTTTCTTCATTACATTTAGGTCTAGCTCATCGGGTTTCTGAGATCCCCTGGCTAGACAACGAATTTAGGAGACCCGGTAAAACTTTAAAGGTGGCCAGAATTGGTGATCCCTAAACTACAACTTTTAAACCCTATGAGATAGAGAAAAATGAATGACACATTGCGGTCACCTCTTTTCGAGAAACTCATTTTGCCATCAATGGCAAATTTTTTTTTCGAGCCAAAATTCGCATTTGGCCAATTTGAATATTGGTCATTATCTCCGTTCCTGTTTGTGCTATAAATTTGGAACAAAAACATTATACCTACATACACTTTCTTTATAGAAATCCAGTGGCTTAATCTAATTTTCGCCGAAAGGTTTCCTTCCTGATTTATTACTTGAAACTTTTGTTTTATTTATGAAGGCAATATAGTTATTTCTGTTTTAAGTAATTCACTCGAATGTGCCATGAAAACACGAATTTTATAAGCACGAAATACAAACAACATATTTTGTACAACTGTGAATGTGAATTTTACTCGTCTGAAATAAAATTATTGAATATAATGCTCCCAATTCAATATATCTATGCATTCAGTGACCTTTCTGTGTCGTTTCTAGACACGACTTCTTTTGACAGTGAAAAAAAGTAAATTTTTTTTTCGCCGTTGAAAAACCACATTACTTTTTTTCACTGTTGAAAAAAGTAAGTTTCTATCGTAACGACACAGAAAGATCACTGTATCTGGACGCTTGAAATATTGTATTGGAAGCATTATAATTAATAATAATATTTCAGACGATGTAAAATTCACATTCACAGTTGTACAAAAAATCTTGTTTGTATTTCAAGCGTATAAAATTAGTGTTTTTATGGCACAATCGAGTGAAAAATTTGGCATGAAAAAAACACTCACTTTACGCACTTAATACAATACGAAATAACTAATTACTCAGACATAATCACCGCTTTTTTCCTGTTTCAAAATTATGTAACATGTCATACATCGCTCATATTTTAGTGGTGACGCTTGGCAGGCAAGGGTTTGCCCAGGTCTCCCCTAAATTTGTATGGCCTATGCCATACCCATTCATTCATCACTACCACCACTGAAAATTCCTGGGAACCCCTCCCTTGAGAGCCTTAAAAAGAAACACAAGAGATTCAAACGTCGACTGTGTATTGATACATAGAAAATAAAAACCTTGTAAAAATTCCTGTTACACTATCATTCTGAATGAGAAAAGTTATTGGCCACATAATTCAGTTGAATAATCATTTCAAATAGGAATAGCACACTCATGATATAAACCCGTATTGTATAGATAGAAAATGTGTATCTACGAAATGACCCAATTGATATAATCATAGTAAAGTAATAACCATCCGCAAATTGAGACATTGAATGTGAATTTAATATCTTCTGAATCAAAAACAGCTTCCAAAAAAGTTCTAAATTAAAAAAATCGGTATGCTCAAAATTTCCAACTGACACAAATCTAAGATATACCTTGATGATGTTATTATGTCCTTACAAAAAATATGAATGAATAAAGGGTTTTCCAATAAGAGGTGTTATTTTGAATTGCCTGCTATTTCGGTAGATATAAAGTTCAGTTAATACAAGAAATCAAGCCGGCCGATCATCAACAACGTCGTGTCGTTGCTGATTGGGTCGTTGAAATGCATGAGATTGATCCGGACCGTGTTATCCCTCGAAGAGGTGATCACAATTGGCCACCGAGATCTTGTGATTTAACACCTTACGCATTCTTCCTCTGACACCATGTGAAACAGGAGTCCCACGCCGAGGTCAACGCCAATAGCCCAGCATCGATTCAAGACCTCAAAAATGGAATTCGTGAGGCTATCGAGGACATAGGAAGCCACTTTGCGATTTGATTATGGAAAATTTTATTAAAAGAATATGGTCAACTTCATCTGGGACCACGTGGAAGAGGAGGTCTACGCCAATAGTCCAGCGTCGATTCAAGACCTCAAAGATGGAATTCGTGAGGCTATCGAGGACATAGGAAGCCACTTTGCGATTTGGTTATGGAAAATTTTATTAAAAGAATATGGTCCTGTTAGCGTAGTCGAGGTGGTCATTTGCCTGATGTTATTTTCCACTATTAACGGCATAGCTTCTTCTTTATAATGAAATAAACATCCGATCATTTATATCGAAAAATTACATTTTTCTTTGAATTTCAAAATAACACCTCTTATTGGAAAACCCTTTATAACTTAAAAGTAACTGAGATATGGAGATATAATTTTTAACAATATGTCAAAGGCAAGTTGTATACAATCTGATTATCGTTGAATTCAACTCAATAACGCAGCCAGATAGATCTAATAATCGTTTCTCTATAGCCGAATTTAAATTTAACGATGGTGTCTAATCGTCATCAACCAGAGAAAATCGACATATATTATAGTTTCTGATTGCGTTGGAGTGGGTGTCTGATGTAATCCTCAATATGGCGGTGGATGCCACAAATAGTTGTTTACACTAATATTAATCTAATTAATTGTAAGATTCAACTGCCGATTGAATCGTTCAGTTTTTAATCTCATTATAGTAAAAACAATCGATATTCTTGAATCGTTGTTCGTAAAAAGGCGAATCATGAATCAGCATTACATTCCTAGTGTACATTCCACTGTGACCTAGATTAAGCTGCCTAATAATCTCTCCTGAAATGTGGGTATATGAATTAATGAGACGATATCATCATATGTGTATATTCCTCATTGAAATTTGAAATTCTTGTGAAAATGAAAAGTGGCCTTCAGATTAGGAGAAATATCAAGGACTCACTATATGAATTTTAATTCGTTGTTTCTTGCGAAGGAAAATATTAGCTATTGTAATCAGTAAATTTGGCAATTTCGTCGTAAGATGATATGGAAAAAACTTGAATGGACCGATCACCTTATAATGCTGAAATAATGATTTTTCACATAAACTAATCTCTAGGATGTATAATTTTATCATGGTTGATAAAATCAGGTGTTTCCGATTACCTTTAAAACGCCTTAGTTAGTTATACAGGCTGTCGCATTGAAAATTATTCGTGAATAGTTATTTTTGTATTAAGTGCGTAAAATGAGTGTTTTTTTCACGGCACATGAGAGTGTCAACTTTTAGCCGAGACTGCAGGTTGAGGACGAAAATTCACTCGAATGTGCCATAAAACACGAATTGCACAAAATACAAACAACATTTTTTGTACAACTGTGAATGTGAATTCACATCCTCTTCCAATACAATATTTCTATGCATCCTGTGATTTTTCTGTGTTGTTACTAAAGAAAAGACTTTTTTCAGCGGTGAAAAACTGTAAAGTCTTTTTTTAACGGTGAAAAAAAGTAATCATTTACGCATCCATAGCGATGTAGAAAAGCCAAGTTTTTTTGACAGTTATACAAAATAGTTATTTTTGTCGATGAATGATGATAAGACCTATGTATAGATTTCAGGTGATTGTCTAACAGGTTTCTAGGTCAATTTCTATTTCAAAAAACCAACTTTTTGGGAAAAATACCAACTAGTTTCGATTTTATTTAAAAATCTTCATCAGGGCTATTTTCACTTTTTTGGTTTAGTTGTCATAAATTAAAATCTCAAAGAAAATAACAATTACTGCTCGCATCTAAATCTTTAAAAATACAAATAATACGAAATACGAGAATACGAGTATTTTCAAAGATTTAGATGCGAGCAGAGTCAAGATTTTAATTTATGACAACTAAACCAAAAAAGTGAAAATAACCCTGATGAAGATTTTTAAAGGAAATCGAAACTAGTTGGCCTTTTTTCCAATCAGTTGTTTTTTTGAAGAAGAAATTGACCTAGAAACATGTTAGACAATCACCTGAAAGTAATTTTTGTATTAAGTGCGAAAAATGAGTGTTTTTTTTCGTGTCACATGAGAGTGTCAATTCACTCTCACGAATTTTATACGCACGAAATACAAACAACATTTTTTGTACAACTGTGAATGAGAATTTCCATCGTCTGGAATATAACTATTGAAGATAATAAGATAATTCCAGTACAATATTTCTATGCATTCAGTGATCTTCCTGTATCGTTACTATAGATACTAGTTCTTTTAACGGCGAAAAAAGTAAATATTTAGGCATCCATAGTGATGGAGAAAAGTCAAGTTTTTTTGACAGCTGTACAAATTAGTATATTATATTATAAGGATTAAAAGTGCATATTTTTTTTACGAGCAATATTTGCAGTTGCGAGGCGCAGCCGAGCGAATGCAAAATTGCGAGTTAAAATAGGCACTTTTTATCCGAATAATATATACTATTTTTTCTCCAACCAAATCAAAATTACAATAAAATTGGTTTTAGTGAAAAATCGTTCATAATTTGGTTATGAATTTGAACACAGAATCATGACAGTGATTGTCAAGTAGACTTCAAATGCATTTACTTTTAATCCAAGGATTAAAAGTAGCGTTTTTAATCCTAGGATTAAAAGTGTTGCTAAGTAACGAGTGAATTTTTGTACGGTAAGGAAATGTATGACTTTTGCACCTGAAAATAGTACAAAAATGTCAACATTTTTTGATGGTTGGAGAAAATAGTATATTATATTATAAGGATTAAAAGTGCATCTTTTTTTTACGAGCAATATTTGCAGTTGCGAGGCGCAGCCGAGCGAATGCAAAATTGCGAGTTAAAATAGGCACTTTTAATCCGAATAATATATACTATTTTTTCTCCAACCAAGTCAAAATTACAATAAAATTGGTTTTAGTGAAAATCGTTCATAATTTGGTTATGAACACAGAATCATGACAGTGATTGTCAAGTAGACGTCAAATGCCATTACTTTTAATCCGGAGGATTAAAAGTAGCGTTTTTAATCCTAGGATTAAAAGTGTTGCTAAGTAACGAGTGAATTTTTGTACGGTAAGGAAATGTATGACTTTTGCACCTGAAAATAGTACAAAAATGTCAACATTTTTTGATGGTTGGAGAAAAATGATTTTTTCTGGAAAAGATGGCAAGTGTTCAATAAGGCGTCCAAAGAATTTGGTAACAGGTTTTGATAACAAACCACAATGAGGAAGTTCTATATTACAACTTACATACTTAGTATTTCCGTCAAAACGAATGAGGACAGTTATCGACAACAATTCCTAATGAATTCTTATTACGTTCTCTGGGGTCATCAGTATTAAACTATTAATTAAAATAATAATGAATATTTTTAATTGAATAATACTCACATAAAACGAAAAATAAGAGTGCTTGAAACGTCCCATGGCGTCTTGTACGTAAGGCTGTGAGAAATATGGTTAAGTGGAAGAATACAAGGCCGATAATCCAAGGATCCCTCCATTCGATCTGAAAAAAATTGAACAGTTCACGATTTAAAAATTTGAAAAGCTCCGATGACTTGAAATATGGGATGCATTCATTGAATCGATATAAGGAGTATTCCAATAGGGATACTACAATTTGAAATGATCATAATGGCAACACTGCGTGGAATTCGAAATATACATATAAAAATTTCAAAAATTATTTCTCGAATCTCCAGATCACTATAAGTATGTCTCTAGCTGCTCATTAACGATCCAAAGCAGGTGTAGAATTTCGTTAAAATCCTTGAAAAAAAAATAATGATAGTTATTTTTCGCCGACCTCGAAATGGAAGGCGATTTTAATGTGCACGAAATTGATCATTAATGACCCAATTTAATGCTCAATTTCGGTTATTTTAATGTGCAATCCTCATGGCAAACGTTCACGAAGCATTCAGAAGCACTACGGGAAATGTGAAAATTCTACATAAAAATTTTATTATGTAAAATGTGCAAAATGAGAATGTAATTCAATCAAAAATTCATACATAATTCATATTGAGATCGTCGGAAGAATTTTGTAATCAACTCGATTATGAATCGAGCGACTTATGGTCTCGAACTATAAACGAGTTTTTTCCGCTCACGCGTTAAAATATCTTGACTATTAGTCGCTGTCTTTAATAACCTAGTTGATTAAATAAGTTTTAATCAACAAGGTTATTGAAGACAGCGACTAGTGAGCGGAACGAACGCGTTAATAGTTCGAGACCATTAGTTGCTAGATTAATAAAGGAGTTGATTACAAGATTGTCACGTTGGCCATATTATGAATTGAAAATAAATTTTTGATTGAAATACATTCTTATTTTGAACAAGACATACATTTGACATATTGAAATTTCTATGTTTCTATGTTCTAGTACACGTTTGACATTTCTCGTAGTCCTTTTGAATACTTTGTGTAGAGCACTAGAAAGATAGGTATGCCAGACAGGCTGACTGGGTCCAACCACAGTCTCGAAAATTACAGATGGTAATGTCAATTTCTCAGTTATTGTGCTCTATTGTTAGTTGCGTGCTTTTTTTGAAGAATAGTTAATAGAAAGTATTGATTTTTTATTAAAACAATAAAGTTGGAGACTAGTCAGGTAAGCATAAGCATTTATTCGATTACAGATTTCATTTCATTCAAATTGTTCTGTAATTTTCGAGTCTGTGGTTGGGCCCAGCATGGCTGTCTGGTATACTCTCCTTTTCAGAGCCTTACTTTGTGTACAGTTGCCATTGAGGATTGCACATTAAAAGAGCATAAATTGAACATTAAAATGGGCCATTAACGTCAATTTGGACACATTAAAATAAACTTTTATTTTGAGGACGGAAAAAATGTTTTTCTGTTTCACATTCATATATCGTCGTAGGCTGGATGTAAACAAGTTAACTTCCGAAAAGAAAGTCTTTTGAACTTGTGAGTTTGAAATTTCAACAAGTAATTTGAATTCATAAATGGAAAGAATGAAACTAGTATTGCTCAGGACACTCGAATTTGAATTGTATCCTTCCCAATATAAACAATCGTGGCAAAGCTTCTGACTTCACACCACCCTTTTTTTTGTTTTGGTATGTCACAGGTTTATGCATCGAAATCATTTTAAATAATCTCCCAATAGATAAGTAAGATTAGCAATTACTCTTCTCTCGAAACATATTTTTGTGATATTCCATTTTGCATATCTGAGATTTCTGGAGACGGGGTTCGGCCCCGAGCTAGAAGCGCAGTCACAATCACAGTGCGTGGCAGCAATCTTCTACGATTTATAAAACTAATGATAGGTATTTCAATGATTATTATACCTTAATGAATTATAAAAGTACAATGAGAATATTCCGAGAGACGATCATTCAATGGTTATAAAATTTCGTATCAAGGTCAGGAATTTCGAATTAAAAAGGTAAAGTAAATGAAGCCAAAATATGATGTTTCTAGAAGAACGAAGTGTCATAGTTAGGCTTAAATTTCTGTGGTCCTAAAGACTTCGTTGAACTCACTGATAGACCGGTAGCCGGCAAGAAAAACGGCGTATGATTTATGAAATTTAGAAGTTAGCCAGTGTTTTAAGAACACGGAAACGCAAGTATGGCGGGAGCGCAATTCTTTGAATCTGGCAAAAAAATCCATGCCGTTGACTGATGAGATCAAAAGGAAATTCTTCTTTCATATCATATATTCGGTAGCCAAGTATGAAGAAGTTGTAAGTCATACCGATGCTGGGTACCAAACTGTCCGCCATACTGAATTAAAGGTGTCATTCTTTTATGGTCCTTTGACTTACTAGCGAAAACATATCTAATATTTTCATCCATCCATAAAAAAATGTCTCATCACTGATTATGACCATGCCATACTGTTTCGGTGTCACTAAGCACACGCCATACCGATGGATGATGAAAAATTGGACATCTCTGAGCCAGTATTGCGTGTGCTTAGTGACAACGAAACAGTATGGCATATCTCAAAATATTCATTCTATGGAACACATGATGTAATGAAATGAACAGTACTCAGAACTGCTTGTCAGTATTCATTTTTCCGAGAAGAGTATCGATTGTATCGAAATTTTGCTAGAGACTTTTTTCTCCAGAATTGAATGGGAAACCATAAGAGAATTTTATTTTTCGAAAATCTATCAGATGAAAACAATTTTTGAAGGAGAATCATAAGATGTTATTATTTTCAACCCCTAATAATAATGTTATGGGATCAAAAAAATGTGTGAGTAACATCTACTTAATGAATCATATAAGGTATAGTTTTATGACTTAGTGTTTTTTAGGACTACTAAAAAATTTTAAAACTGTCAACTCGTCATCGTCTTCAAAAGACTGTATCTTGGAAGGGAGGTCGATTTCGAAAAATTTTTATATGAACAACCCCTACTTATTTTCATCGCGGAATCATCTCCCTAAGTCCCTAGCATTTGTTTACAGACCACCCAGTATATCTATTCATACGAAGTTAGTCCATTCTTTTTTTGCAGGAACTTATAACCTATTAATATTGGCAAGGGTATGAATGTTATAAGTGAGGGCCTTTTATTGGATAGTGTTGGTAGATGTATCATCTGAATGGAATGACCATAAATATTATGCTTTTTTCACATTTCTTTCTGAAGAATGTAACATTTGAAATGAATTGCTAGAAGAATTCGATATTCCCGTGAAATTTATTTCCTTACATTGGCAGTGAATGAGAGAATAAAAGATAAGTGACCACCAGAACAAGAACGTGAATGGAAATTTCACCTTTTTTTGTTCAACATTAAGACAAATTATATTCTTTTAGTTCTCATCAACATGTTTCATTGAATACTCATGCACATTGGCAAACAGGTTCCTGATTTTTCTCAGGAGCATCTTGTCTAGGTATACAGGTGTCTGTAAATAAATGCGAGGGACTCAGGGGTAGTTCATACAAAGTTTTTTCCCTTCCAAGATACAGCCTTTGGAAGGCAATGACAAGTTAACAGTTTTTAATTTTTTTTAGGAATCCTAAAAAACACTGAGTCATTAAACTATAGTACATAATATGATTAATTAGGCGACGTTACTAACACAATTATTTTTGATCCCATAACTTTATTATTATGGCTTGAAAATAACAATCCCTCATGAGTTCAATTCGAAAATTGTTTTCGTTGTATAGATTTCCGAAAAATGAAATTCTCTTACAGTTTCCCATTCAATTCTGGAGAAAAAAGGTATCTTGCAAAATTTCGGAAAAAATTAAATAGAAGCAGTTATCAGCATTGTTGATTCCATTACATCGTATGTTGCATAGAATGAATATTATAAGATTTTGTTTAAGCTCAAAACGAGGCTCAAAATAGGTTTTGCCAATTATCCATAGAAAAAAAGTTCTATTTGTGAAATTAAAATATTACGGATTTAATTTTCTTCCAAAAATTAGTACTTAAACCTTCAAAAAAGAGTAATAGAACATCTTTATCTCCTGTCATAGATATACAATATCTTAGAATATTCATTTTATGAAACACTAATACGATGAAATGCAATGAACAGGGGATTTTTTCCCGAAAAAATTATCGACTGTAGCGAAATTTTGCAGGAGACTTTTTTCTCCAGAATTGAATGAGAACCCATAAGAGGATTTTATTTTTCGAAAATCTATCCCACGGAAACAATTTTTGAACGACAGTCATGGGGGGTTGTTATTTTCAACCCATAATAATAAAGTTATGAGATCTTAAAAAAATTGTGTGAATAACATCTTAGTTAATGCTTCATATTATGTATAGTTTTATAACTCAGTGTTCTTAAGGAACTGTAGAAAAAATTATAAACTGTCAACTCTTCAACGCCTTCCAAAAGGTATATCTCGGAAGGGGGTAGATTTCGAAAAAAATGTATATGAACTACCCCTGCTTATTTTCATCGAGGAATCATCTCCCAAAGTCCCTCGCATTTGTTTACAGACAGCCTGTTTGAGTTCTGGAATAATATTAGCAAACCCAACAATAAATGATTAAGAAACATTTTCGATACTGGCCAAGCAAAAATTATTCCTCCAACAGAACTGATTCATGATACCACATTTAGCTTTGTTATGAAGAAAATAAATTAGGTCAGAACATAAAAAGGTATTTTTTTTTCAGTAAGTAGGTACTTAGTGGAACCGTGGAATAGATCGAATAAACTTATTCTCATTTCGATACAAGCAATGCATTCAATAATTCAGTTACAAATGCTAGAAATAGAATGGAAATCAATGACAACATGTGGATTGATATCTATAAGAACGCAACTTGTAAAACGAGTTTAAAGAAACTAATTTTAGCCATGATTAGATGAATTGGGATACGTTAGGAAACAGATGAAGACATGAATTAAACATTTTCAGTAACATTCAATGAATGTTTATGAATGTCATCATTTCTATATACGAATCTCGGCCAAAATTGTTTCCCCAAGTTTTCCACTGAACAAGCCAAACCGGTATACAAAAGTTCGACAGAATTCATTCGAATTTTTCAATAAACATCTGAGATAAACATATTCGAATATGATCACTTACACTGTACAAGAAGCTCAATAATCCGTCTATCTGATTAGATTGTAAAAACTCCGCAAAATCGACGTCTTTCATTTTGTGATGAATTCAACACCGACCTTCACCATAAAATGCTGAAATTCACTGGTTTCGGTTATCAACACTAACTACATTTGACAACGACTTGACGATCGAGTGATAATTTTGTTTATTCTCTTGTAATATAACCAAACAAACATGGCAGATCCTCAAAGGTGACATCTAGGGGCGTCAAGTCGAATTCAATTATGTGCAGAGCCATCTATGGCTCAGAAGCCTAACCTGAATCAGGAAGATTTCTGTAAAACAGTTAAAATTCTAGATACGGAATAAAAACAATAGAGGGCAGCACTTGATAAATTTCACTGAAAAATGCGGGGATTTAAGTTATTGTTTCTGGGCATAGACCTAATAAGAATTATAGATCTATGTTTCTTGGCCTCTGTAACTTTCTTTCTTTTCTGACAGTTGAATTACTGTACCTACAACTGAAATACCCACTCACGTAGTTAAAACTCTCAGCCTAGACTGTACCTACGGGGGTGGATATTTCAGTCTGTATAAAAAATCAATTTCTCAGTTGTACGGTAGTTTAGCTGATAGAAATGGAATTCCATTTTCATCAGCTGAACTACCTGTATAACTGAAAAGATGAGTTAAACCATTGTCCTTAAACAATGGTTAAACTGAGACTGCAATACTCAGTCACGTATACTGACAGTATTAACTGTACAGTTGAAATTGTCAGACCAAAGTGAGTATTTCAGTCTCAGTTTGACTCAATTTTTAGTTGTACAGTAGTTCAGCTGATAGAAATGGAATTCTCCATTTCAACTGTACCGGGTTTTTCACTATAATTTGACCCCCCCTTCAACTTTGTTACTGAAGGAAATACAGAAAAATGTTTCGTATAAAAGTTTCACGAAATCAACTGAGGTTTTTTGATATGAGTCCAGAAACTGTAATATATACAGGGTGACCAACATATTGATGGCAACTTCATTTTTTCAAATGGAACATCCTGTATATTTTTCCATATTTAGTTAGCTCTTTTTCCCCTGATTTCGAATATGTAACATATGTTGGTCTATCTTTCATATTCTGAGCACCACAGAGTTTCGAATTTCAATAACCATCTGGCATAGCCTTTTGGAAGTTCGTGAATATTTAAATGCACAATTTGATCTTTGGATTGGTAATGGCGCACATATTTAATGGCCACCAAATAGTCCCGATTTAACACCGTTGGACACATTTTTATAGCCGTTCCTGAAGGAAAAAATTTACTTCAGCAATAA
The DNA here is from genome assembly GCA_013421045.1 of Propylea japonica. Lineage (NCBI taxonomy): Eukaryota > Metazoa > Arthropoda > Insecta > Coleoptera > Coccinellidae > Propylea > Propylea japonica. Next base: position 24,629,135 of record CM024246.1, on the reverse strand, counting down.
TGACAATCAATGAAAGCGGAGAATAATATTAATGATATAAAATCAACCAATATTAAACCCATAATTCGGAACTAATCCCGTCCACGCACAAATAATAATGATAATATTGTAATGATCAGAAACAAGTTTGGAAACTTTAATTTCTTACTTGAATCAGAGCCATAATAATGCTATCAAAAATAGTCTAAACAACTTGAGACAACTATATGAACTGTGTGTATTGAATGAAGGTGGTCATTTTGAGCAATATCTTAAGTTGATGTTGTTCTTATCATACTACCTTAGGTTATCATTTTTCCTTGGTTAAGTAATTGTTGAGTATTCATTCTAAAATAATACTCTTAACTGAATTGTTTGGATATAAAGAATTTCGTAGGTATTACACATATTTTTTTATTCGGTGTCATCATTTCAAAACTTTGAAACTCTGAAAATTGAAGAGACACATCCACATACGCATTTATATTCGAGATCAGGAGGACATAGCCTATCAAAAAAAGGAAGAATATACAGGACAGGGTGTCCCATTTGAAAAAATATAGTTGCATTCAATGTTGTTTACCCTGTATATCTTTCCATTGACGTTATTATAATTCCAAAAATGAGCATTTTCAGTACACGCACTCTGCCACTTGTAAAATGATTACAGATCTTGGCAGGTTGTTCTTAAAATTTGAAACTCTGTGGTTCTCAGAATAAAAGAGATAGACCAACATATGTTACATATTCGGAATCAGGGCAAAAAGAGCTAACCAAATATGGAAAAATATACAGGATGTTCCATTTGAAAAAATGAAGTTGCCATCAATATGTTGGTCACCATGTATATATTTCAGTTTCTGGACTCATATCAAAAAACCTCAGTTGATTTCGTGAAACTTTTATAGGAAACATTTTTTTGTACCTCCTTTAGTAACAAAGTTAAAGGGGGGGTCAAATTATAGTGAAAAACCCGGTACAGTTTAAGCTGAGACCGAAATACCTAGTCACGTACAGTGTCAGTTTTTCCATTTTTGTACAGTCTCAGTCTGAATAGCAGAAAAAGTTTCTGAAAAAACATACCTAACTTATTTTGATTCATTGTCATGCCGAATCTCTTTCAATTCTAAAGCCGGCCACTCACGTTAAGTTCAAACAGTCAGTTTTAACTGTCAAAACTGTCAAAATTGACCGTCACAGGCACTTACAATTTGAGCTGTTTAGTTAAAATAATTGAGAATTTCTTTTCTCTCAGTTAAAGTGTACAACTGAAAATCGAGTTAAAATGAGACTGAAATACCCACTCACATACAGTGTCAGTTAATTTTAACTTTACCTACAGTTGAAATTGTTAGTCTAAACCTTAGACTAAGTATATAGATATAGTCTAAGGTCTAAACTAAACTGTACCTACGTGAGTGGGTATTTCAGTCTCAGCTTAACTCGATTATCAGTTGTACACTACGTTTGAGTAAGAGAAATGAAATTCTCCATTAACTGTACAGTTTCAATGTACGTGAGTGGCCGGCCTTTGACTGACAATTTTAACTGTACAGTTAAAACTGACAGTTCAAACTTAAAGTTACTGGCCGGCTTTATGATTGAAAGAGTTACAAAAAATCCGGCATTTTAATGAATCGAAATGAGTAATGTTTTTGCAGAAATTTTTTATACTATTTCGACTGAGACTGTACCATTAGAACTGACAATGTACGTCAGTAGGTATTTCACTTCAAACTGTACAGTTAAAAGTATGACTAATTCCATTTCTATCAGCTTAAATTCTGTATAACTGACGAATTGATTTGAACTGAAACTGAAATACTCACTAACGTAGGTCAGATGGTTGCAGATTATCTGAAATTTTCTATTCAAAAAGATAGTGAATATAGTCCGAGAGCTGGCCCGAATTTTAGGGTAGGTATTTGAGGCAAGCTGAAAACTTGTCAGATACCTCTCCTATTATATCCCAACTCGGGAATGCAGACCTGGCTGGTGAGTAGCGGGGCTAAATCAACCCCTACATTTTTAATGGCCTGGCAGGTAGAAAGCCCTACCGAAATGATCTGTCTTTTTGGGAATCTTATTTTTTAGTTATAAGTAACACTCCATTAAAATTTCAAGCTGCCAAATAATAAAATCGGGGTTTTAACATTGCCAGACGCGTGCAAAAATATTTTGCAAAAAATTATAAAAAATTTTTTGAGGCAGCTTGAAATTTTAATGGAGTGTTACTTATAACTAAAAAATAAGATTCCCAAAAAGACAGATCATTTCGGTAGGGCTTTCTACCTGCCAGGCCATTAAAAATGTAGGGGTTGATTTAGCCCCGCTACTCACCAGCCAGATCTGCAATCCCGAGTTGGGATATAATAGGAGAGGTATCTGACAAGTTTTCAGCTTGCCTCAAATACCTACCCTAAAATTCGTGCCAGCTCTCCTACTAATATGCATGTCGCTGTCTCAATTATAGTAATCAAGATTTACTTTTATCACTTTATCGGATCAGCTTATATTGTGAAATCAATACTAAAAATAATAATAACAATTTATTTACAAACGTAAATAAGAAAACATGTACATCCATACTAATATTATAAATGCGAAAGTAACTCTGTCTGTCTGTCTGTCTGTCTGTCTGTTACTCTTTCACGCCCAAACGGCTGAACGGATTTTGATGAAATTTGGTATGGTGATAGATGATAACCTAGAAATGGTCATAGGCTATAAATAATCACGCCATCGTTCTTAGGGGGTAGGCAGTAGGCAGATAACTAAATTGAGTCAAAATTTTTTCGGGCAAAAAATCAAAATTTTTTCGGGCCAAAAGTTTTCTGAGTCAAAATTTTTTCGGACAAAAAAAATCAAAATTTTTTCGGTGAAAAATTTTTTCGAGTCGATATTTTTTCGGGGCAAAATTTTTTTGAGTCGAAATTTTTTCGGGCCAATTTTTCCAGTCGAAATTTTTTCGAGTCGAAATTTTTCGGGGCAATTTTCCCAGTCGAAATTTTTTCGGGCAAAAAAAAAAAAATTGTTTCGGGGCAAAAGTTTTCTGAGTCAAAATTTTTTCGGACAAAAAAAATCAAAATTTTTTCGGTGAAAAATTTTTTCGGTGAAAAATTTTTTCGAGTCGATATTTTTTCGGGGCAAAATTTTTTTGAGTCGAAATTTTTTCGGGCCAATTTTTCCAGTCGAAATTTTTTTGAGTCGAAATTTTTTCGGGGCAATATTCCCAGTCGAAATTTTTTCGGGGCCAAATTTTTCTGAGTCGAAATTTTTTCGGGCAAAAAAATCAAAATTTTTTCGGGCAAAATTTTTATGAGTCGAAATTTTTTCGGGCAAAAAAATCAAAATTTTTTTCGGGGCAGAATTTTTCCGAGTAGAAATAAAGAATTTCTACTCGGAAAAATTCTAAAATTTTATGAGTCGAAATTTTTTCGAGGCAAAATTTTTCTATGTCAAAATTTTTTCGGGCAAAAAAATCAAATTTTTTTCGCGGTAAAATTTTTCTCAGTCGAAATTTTTTCGGGGCAAAATTTTTCTTAGTAGAAATTTTTTCGGCGAAAATTTCGACTCTGAAAAAATTTGGACTCGAAAAAGTCCGACTCAGAAAAATGGCATACACGGCTGAACGGATTTTGATGAAATTTGGTATGGTGATAGATGATAACCTAGAAATGGTCATAGGCTATAAATAATCACGCCATCGTTCTTAGGGGGTGGGCAGTAGGCAGATAACTAAATTAAGTTAGTGATTTTTAGTCGTTTTTGTTGGGACTTTTGCTCTTTCACGTCTAAACGGCTGAACAGGTTTTGATGAAATTTAGTAAGGTAATAGATGGTTACCTAAAAACGGATATAAAATCAAAATGATCACGTAATCGTACTTAGGGGGTAGGAAGTAGGCAGAAAACTGAATTGAGTTAGTGATTTTTTTATGGTTTTTGCTGGGAGTTTTGCTCTATCATGCCTAAACGGCTGAACGGATTTTGATGAAATATATTAAGGAGATAGACAGTAACCTAGAAAAAGGTATGGGCTATTAACATTCATGCTATCGTACTTAAGGCGTAAGCGGTAGACAGAAAACTAATTAAGTTAGTGATTTTTAATCGTTTATTTTAAAAGTTTACCTCATTCACGCCTTAACGTCTGAACGGATTTTTATAAGACTTGGTTAATATAAAGATAGGATCCTGATCCTAGGCACGGACACAGGCTACTTTTTACGGCGGGAAAATACCTCATTCCCGCGGAAATCTAGCGTGATCGTGTCAAGAAGCTCATGACGCCATAGCTACTGAAATGATTTTGATGTTTTTTTTTAACTGAGTGTTACTAAGACTTCAACTTAGTATTTGATCACTTTTCTAACTTAGAGGGTGGGAAGACGCCATAATTCAGGGAATTTTTGATAAAGTTTTGATGCAACTGTCTTTATTTAACAGTTTTACTTGGATAGGAACTTAGCGACATTCTATAACACTACTTAACTTATAGGGTAGGAAGGTACCAAAATTCAGACTTCTTTTTACTTCGGGAAAATATCTCATTCCCACAGGAACCTATACACAGCTACCTATCTACAACAATAAAACTCTGTCTAGAATCACATTACGCCAAAACTTTTGATCTGATTTGTATACGATTTTTTATTCAACTGACTGTTACATTACATACAGATAAAATCTAATTACCTACACCACAGAATTAATATAGTACTACATACCTAGCTACGCTTTAAACTTGGGGAGATACGAACTTCAAGCTCAGTAATCAATCATAGTGATAAGTTAATACTCATTATAGACAAAGAAACGGATAGGTAATCAGTTCATCACCGAAATTATAACACCTACAGCGAAGAGGCGGTGCGGCGCGAGGGGAGGGCCGTGCCCAACTGTGCCTACCCAAGCGGGCAGACGCACGAGGGCAGACATCGTCGTCGCACGTATGCGACTATTGAAATCAGGCGTTACGGAACTCTATTCTTTGCGTATTTTTATGTAGTTTAGGTTGCTTTTGAACAAATTTTGATGTGAAGTTGAGGACTGGAACACGATAGTGGGACTTACAGCCGGGAGAAAACAAAAAAACTTATGCGGACGAAGTCGCGGGTAAAAGCTAGTATTGTATAAATATTTGCCATTAAAAATATATGACTTGTCAAAAAAACACAATAAACTATACACTCATATTACAGCAATTATAAAAATTCAGGAGAAATGGCGAAAAATTCATTCAGATCATAGATAGTTTTTTCTAGAAGCATTTCTTTCACATTCTTGGTAAATGCAGGTAAGCTTAATTCTTTCACATATTTTGGCAGTTTGTTATACAATTTCAGACAAGTATAATTTGTACCCCTATTCTCGATTGCGGGAAAGTGAAGTTCTGTTTCTCTCGTGTATTATATTATAACCGTGGTAGTCGGAGTTTTTGAGGAATTTATCCTGATGTTGGTGTACATATTTGACATATGTGAGGATGAAAACAGACGTAGTTGTAAGAATCCTCTCCCTGTTAAAAAATTTCTACAACTGTCTGTTATCTGCGTTCTGCATGTTGTAAACTGGAGTTATTCCACTTCACTGATTGGTATTTATCTGTTAGATAAGACTAGAACAGCTTATTTTCAAAAATTTTACAAGACGCTCCTTCAGCGCTGCCTCGAAAACCTTCGAGAAGAGAGTTATTATTTTCGAAAAGGCCAATCGAAGCTTCTAGTGATGGCTTTACCTTTTAATTCATTTATTTACCTATGCTAGTAAAATAAGTACATACCTACATACCGATGTTATTGGATATGTGATTATGTATTATATTCTACATACATGATCTGTATGTGTATCTTTATGAGTATTTCACTTCGAAAGGTAATCTTTAATTTTGGGTTAGTTACTTCCATCTAGCATTGTCTAGGGTGTTTTCTATAATGTTGAGAGCTGAGAAGAAATCATCGTTTGTTTCTGCCCTGAGGGCATAAACAAACGAAAGCCAGCCCTCACTCGCTGAAAATTCTTCAATTCCGAGAGTTGAGCTAAAAACGTGCTGGTTTCATTTTGAAGGAAAAAGCCTAGTCTTTCGCTCAAAATGAAACCGCCAATGGAAACATTGTTTCCTCTACACTGCCGAATCCACTGAAGTAAGGACTCGTCCAGGCGAGAAAATTCAGCTGGAGACACTTCTAGTGATTCGTTACTTATTCTTTAAATCATGGACAATGTAGTTGGTAAAATATCGAACTGTTTCGCAACATCTTTTTTCAATGTACCACCGCTTCGATAACATGTCTTTTCTCATCGATTGAAAGACACTTATTCTTCATTCCAGTCATTTTTAATCCGGAATTTCGATAACCGGTTCAAGTTCAACGCAATTTTAAGGAAGTCTGCGCAAACTCAAAGACGACAAGTCAGTACAAGATGAAACGGATTACAGAAGGGTTGGGACTTCAAATTATAGAGTGTTTGGGTGATTTGACTCAAAATTAAAGAGTGTTATTGAGCAAGATGCAGCTTGCAGCTACAACTTCAAATTATCGAGGGGGTCAGAACACGTTAATGTTTTTCAAATTATCAAGTGTTATTGAAGGGACCCGGAAGAACTTCAAATTATCGAGAGATTAAATTTATCGAGTGTCAAATTATCGAGAGTCTACTGTATTTATTTCATCTGCATATTTCGTTCATCTGATGTTTGTTGACTGACTTAATTATTTTTTTGAATTTCTAGTCTTCACAGATTTTATAGCTTATTTAGCGAACTTTTCAATGCCCCGTAAGCCTCTCTACTACTTTCATCATTTTTTACCTAGACAATAGTTTTAGCAGCATCAATTTTATTTTTCAAATCTTTTATTTCTTTAGTAGAATTATACTTACACAGTAGTCCGGACCCCCCCAACATTTTTCAGAAGTGCATATTTAGAATACTCTTTTTGAAAATTTCCATTTATTATTCGGTGGACCCCCCAGAAATTTTTTTTGGCTACGGCCTTGGATTGCCCTAGAAACTTTGGATTTTCAGGGTGAGTTCGATACCTAAATGCCGAGATTGAGTTCGTTAACCAGCCAAATCGTACAGGTATTCCATAAAATATGGCCATTCAACATTTTTGTTCCTCCATATCTCAGACAAAACGAATCCAATCGGAATCAAATCTTGGGACCACATGCAAGATGCTCATAATTAACTTCAGGCAAAATTTTGTGGCCAGATAATGAATTCAATTGGAATGATTGATAAGATAAATCTTTATATTTCGATAACAAGATATCCGATTCGATTGAAATTCATTCTGTAAATGGAGATTGATATACCGAATGTTCATGCAAAATTTCAAGAGGATAGCATCATTTGAGTCAAAGAATAAATATTTTTTCAATAATTGATTTTTTACATATTTCAATGTTTTGAATGATTTCCAGAATATTGTTCCGATCGCGCTGAGATTTTGTATTCATATACTAAGCATGAATCTCAAGTCCTATAAAAAATTTTGAAGTAATAGCATCATTGCTCAAAAGCACCAGCTCAGGACTTTTTTAAACTTTTTTTACTCATGAATTTGATAAAGTTGGAAATTTTTCTTCTGAAAAACTGTGTTGTTAGTTAGACCGAGGCCGAGGTAACTAATTCATCGATATAAACCGATTAGAATTACAAACCAGATTTTGAAGTAGTAGCAAAGCCAATTTAAATTGCTGGATCTAATTGATAACACAAATCAAAGATAATTAGAAAGATTTTTATCATTGTCTCAAAAAACTATTTGAATTCGACTAGGAATATGGTACCTACCGAACTGTATAGTAAATTTTTCGATCGAATACTATTTTAACCTTATCTATTTCTGTCGAAGTGTATGAAATTGAATGACAGAGTTATCTATTTCAAATAAAGATAATGCATCCAAAGACCTGAATTCCTTATCATTTGCTTCGATACAGAGACAGTCATAACTATTGGAAGATAGATTATGCGATTATGGATAGGTTCTCTAAACAAAAATAGAGCCATAGACAAAATATGCTCTTATAAAATTACCTAAGTGAAAAATGATACCAGTGTGCGAAACTTCGCTCTTTTTTCTTTATATTTCAATGAATATTTTTCAACTACTTCCGAATTTAGCAGGAATGAATCTCATTGATGAATGATCAGTAGTCGGTCATGCCATTTATTCGGCCATACCCATCGAAATTTGAAAAATTTCAGGGCAGAAAATATTGAAAACTTCAACTTTGTAACGGAATGACAAAGATATTTAAAATTCTATGATGGATTCAAAATACATCCCATGATGAATGTTCATCATTTGAAATAGCACAGTTGAAAAGTAGAGAAGAAGTGCTTCCAGAATTAGATGGTTTTAAAGGGGTAGCATCAAAAATATACGACTTATCAACGTTGAAATAAAATGTTAAGTTTTCAATTTCACCCTACACTCACAAACTAAAAGTCACAGAGACCAAAGGTTTTCACCTCTCCCTTTCTCCTAAAAAGGAATAAAAATATGTAGCTACTGAGCTACGCAGCTAAACAATCGAAAACTGGTCACATCTTGATGTACCGGTTGTCCTAAATTCGTTGTCTAGTGAGGGGATCTCAGAAACCCGATGAGCTGAAACCAAATGTAATATTATTATTTCAATGAATTCTACTGAAAAAAGTGCCTGTGTAATGTTTTAGTTTCATGTTTATAACTTCAGTAATAAAGAAGTTTTTCATTTGACACCAATTTCCAATTTTCCGTAATAGCTCTAAAACAGTTCGACTTGGAAAGTTGCGGTTTTCACCAGATGAATTCTCTAGAAAATCGAGTCAGAAAATGTGCCACTCATTTTGTTCAAGCTCATCGGTTTTTTGAGATCCCTTCACTAGACAACGAATTTAGGACACCCCGTATAGTGTCGGTATGCGAATGGACGATTTCTTTTCTATTATAAATTTGGCTTCATCAATATTTTATGTCCATGTATTTCTATGCTTATATCGCGCAGTAGTTGATAACGAACGTCAAAATAAATCCACAGAATAAAATTCTTCAATGCCAAAACCTTATTTAATCAACTAAAAAAAGCCAGATTGGCTCTGTAGAGTCGTTCACATTTCGCATGCTAAGACTAAAAAAAATATACTGTGGAACTTCCCTATAACAAAAGCGCTAAATCCGCAAAAAAATCGTTATAAAAAAATTTCGTTATACAGAAAATTCGTTTCTTTAGTCGGCAATGTCGCGCTCGACTTCACTGATAAATTTAAGTTTATCATTCAAACTTAAGCACATCCTTTTCGACATTTTCGCACAACGTTCACACTGGCGTAATGGTTAGATTGAAACCAAGCAGTCAATGGTGTATTTAAAACTGTTTCAGAAGGATCTCTCTGCCCTTCGTGATGATTCAGTTTAAGGTCGAGGTTTATTACGTACGACCCGAAAATTTTCGGAAAAAACCCACCGTTATACCTTCTTACCAGTACCCATTCAGAGAATGATGTTCTTCCAATATTTCGTTATAGAGAGAATTTGCTTCGTTTAAGAGGGTGTTTTTAACATGGAATTTGGATTCAAGGTGCAATGTCTTGTACAAAATTCGTTATACAGAGAAATTCGTTATACAGACGTTCGTTATAGGGAAGTTCCACTGTGTTGCGAATGACTGTTCAACCTTGATATTATACCAAGACAGTTTGTTTACTTTTTGAATAAAACAATATTTTTCCAGGAAGAACGAAATAAAGTTTTCAAATAGCTAAAACAATCAGGTCTCCTCAATAACACTGACAAGCAGGTACCAACTACTTACAATACACGAGAAGAAAGTTCTCCGTATTACTTGTCATTGAATACTCTAAAACAATGAAGAAATGTTTATCAACCTTGCGTGATAATTCTTATTATATGGAAATCCAGTTAATTGGAAAATGGGCGAATTATCATTTTTTTATGCAAATAATTCACGACGATAAAGAATGATAAGTGGTCTATTTTTTTTATGTCATTTGATTTTGCAGAGTTGAGTTGCGTGTATATTAGGAAAATTAATCTTTCGTTGTTAGTTTGTTGATAGAAATGGTACTTTTAAAGAAAAACAGATTAATTTCATATTCGATGCATCTCATGTTTAGAAATATGGGTCTAAATATGGAAATTTTAATACTGTTCAAATCAATTCGATAAGGAGCTCATTAATTTTTACATTCGTCTCACTTCTTTGTTATACCGTGTATTCCAGAAAGTCAGCACAAAAGGGCAGTTTTCTTCGAAAGTGAATTTCCGAGTTTTTTCACCAAACAAATTTACATATAGGTACTCAAAACATCATGGTTCTAAAAACTGTAGAAGAAAAACATTTTGAGCGTTAATTAGTTCATTTTGAACTATGCTTTTGGCAATTACCTATTAGGTGTTATTTTGAATAGCCAGAGCCGGACCGTGGGCGTGGCGAGGGAGGCATTTGCCACGGGCGCAAACGACCTAGGGGCGCAAAATTTGAAATATGATATATTCCATTTTAAATCAAGATCGACTACAAGCTCTATATTTCAAAGTGACGAATTTAACAGTTTACAAAATTGAGAAACACGTAGTTGACGAACACTACCAAAACGGAACAAAATCCTAGAAAATTATACATGGCGAGAAACACGACTCGCGGTGTATTGTCCATTACCTTAAAATATGGGAGAATATTGTCAATAAAAAGTTCTTCAAAATGAAGGGTTTTTTTCAAAAAGAGGTGTTATTTCGAATAGCCCGCTATTTCGGTAGATATCACGTTTGAAGCTGTCATTTTTTGACATTTGACAAGTAGAAACTACGTCATTAATAAAAATGGAACGATACACGCTTCAAGAACGTATTGAAATCATTAATAATTCAATATAAAAATGGTGGAAAATGTGGGTCGTCGGAAGCACCTTGTCGGACCGCAATGAAGAAATTGGTGGAAAAATTCGAGCTCTTGGGACAAGTTAGTGATGTGAAGAATAAAACCCGTGCACGTCGCTCGAGAACAGCCGAAAATATAGCTGCTGTCGCCGAAACTGTTAAAGAAAATCCAGATTTGTCCATTCCTCGTCGTTCTTTGGAATAAGGCATTCCACAAACGTCATTAGACCGTATTTTGCATAAAGATTTGGGTCTTATGGCATATAAAGTTCAGTTAACACAATAACTCAAGCAGGCCGATCATCAACAACGTCGTGTCTTAGCTGATTGGGTCGTTGAAATGCATGAAAATGATCCGGAATTCCATCGAAAAATCATCTTGAGTGATAAGGCCCATTTCCACCTCGGTGGCTTCGTCAACAAGCAGAATTGCCGCATCTGGGGCTCGGAAAACCCAAGAGTTATTGTTGAAAAGCCTCTCTATCCTCAACGTGTGACTGTTTGGTGCGGTTCATGGTCTGGCGGAGTCATTGGACCTTACTTTTAAGAAAATGAGGCTGGAGCAACAGTTACGGTGAATGGATTGCCCTATCGAGAGATGATCAATGATTCTCTATGGCCGAAATTTCAACAAGACGGCGTTACGTGCCCCACAAGCAACGAAACCATTGGTCTTTTGCGGGAAAAGTTTCCGAACCGTGTTATCTCTCGAAGAGGTGATTACAATTGACCACCGAGATCTTGTGATTTAACACCTTGTGACTTCGTGAAAGAGAAGGTCTACGCCAATAGCCCAGCGTCGATTCAAATCTTAAAGATGGAATTCGTGTGGCTATTGAGGAGATAGGGCAGCCACTTTGCGATTATGTTATGGAAAATTTCATTAAAAGGATGGTCCTGTAAGCGTGGTCGTGGTGGTCATTGCTTTATGTTATTTTCCATTATTAACGGCATAGCTTCTTCTTCATAATAAAATAAACATCCGATCATTTTTATTGAAAAATGGCATTTTTCTTTTGATATCAAAATAATACCTTTTATTGGAAAACCTAAGATGTCTAAAACAAGACATCTTAGAAAACCCCTTATAATGAATAAATGTCAATTATAAAAATCATATATTTATTGAAAAATAAATTTCTTCAAGGGCGCATTTTGAAAGTTTGCCACAGGCGCTAGAATCCTAGTTCCGGCTCTGTGAATAGCTCACTATTTCGGTGGACGTCACATTTGAAGCTGTCAATTTTTTGACATTTGACAAGTAGAAACTACGCTATTAATAAAAATGGAACGATACAGGCTTCAATATTGCATTGCAATTATTGAAATCACTATAAAAATGGTACTATTTGGCAGTAGAGACAGTTCGTAAAACTCGAACATTTTGGCTCGTCGTGAAGTATATTGTCGGACCGCAATAAAGAAATTGGTGGAAAATTTCGAGCTGTTGGGACAAGTAAGTGATGTGAAGAATAAAACCCGCGTACGTCGCTCAAGTACAGACGAGAATATTGCTGCCGTAGCCGAAAGTGTTGAAGAAAACCCAGGTTTGTCCATTCCTCGTCGTTCTTTGGAATTAGGCATTCCACAAACGTCATAACACCGTATTTTGCATGAAGATTGGGGTCTTAAGGATTATGAAGTTAATGTGCCACACAAGCAACGAAACCATTGATCTTTTGCGGGAAAAGTTTCCGTGTTATATCTCGAAGAGGTGATCACATTACGACTTCTTCCTTTGGGGTCACGTGAAAGAGAAGGTCTAGCCCAGCGTCGATTCAAGACCTCAAAGATGGAATTCGTGAGGCTATCGAGGACATAGGATAGCCACTTTGCGATTTGGTTATGGAAAATTTCATTAAAAGGGTATGGTCCTGTAAGCGTGGTCATGGTGGTTATTTGTTGATGTTATTTTCCACTATTAACGGCATAGCTTTATCTTTATAATGAAATAAACATTCTATTATTATATTGAATAATGGCAGTTTTCCTTAAATATCAAAATAACACCACTTATTGGAAAATCCTTAATCTATTTTCACAGCTAAAGAATTTTCCTAGAACATTTATAACCTAATTGTATTTTTTTATATTATGAGAAATATGAGACTAATGTTCAGTTGCAGGAACGTCCATTAAAATTTAAAGGTCCATTAAAATTTAAAGGTCCATTAAACCCTTAATCCTCCATTAGTTCCTTGTAATAATGGAGGATTAAGAGTTTAATGGACCTTTAAATTTTAATGGACGTTCCTGCAACTGACAGTTAAACGGACAAAAACCTCATAAATATTTTCAGACACGCTGGTATTTTGACATGAGAATTTTCGAAAAAAGTGAAAGAGTGAATACTTTTCAATAAGAAATTCTAAGTACCTATGTAAGGGTCATTAAAAGGTGAGTTTTCACCAAATTTCGTATGCAAATGTATGTGAAAGATGAAAATAGAAAACAAATTCCTGTTTTCTTTTAATTTTTCACATGAATTTCGATTATGAAAAAAGATCAAATATAAAAGCAGTATAAGGAGGACCTACAACTTTGCAACTTTTTAATGGGTTTTATTCTGCTATGATTCTTCTCACTTTTCACTATTTTTGAAGGCTTCAACACTGGTCTATTTATAATGAAATCGCAGAAGGCGTTCATATCCTTCCACTCGTTCATTCAAAAACTAGCCACTGAAAATCGTGGAAGAATTTCCAAATTAAATACGATGGTTGGTGTAACCTACATGTGAAAAATTTCATCAAAAAAACTATCTCTAACAAATCCGTGTTATCAGTATATTTTGAATCAATTGTATTATGGATCCGTTTCAATTTTCCTTCAATTGGTATTCATAATGGAGTGGTTTGTCATAGAGGAAAATTCTCAACTAAGACAATGGCATTTTATGCAGCTTATTACATTACTACGAGGCCATGGTCGAGTACCTAAATTGATATCGCTAAAATATCGATTGAATCAAATTCAGTTTTTGACCTGACTATCTGAAGAAACCTGATAATGATGAAGTGTGTACCGTGACTCAAATGAGTGGATACAACCAACAATAAGATAAGGTATTCAGTATTAAGCTCGAATATTTTTATAAGTACCTGCTGACAACTTAATCAATTGAAATATAAAATTAGATAATATGATTTTGGAATGCAAAGACAGTTTTTTTTATGAAAAGAGTACCTACATTTTCGTCTCCATGTTTCGATTCTAAAGGCAGTACAGTTGATATAAAGTTGAACAAAAATTTAATTGAAAACAGAAAACTATTCAAAACTTTGTGTCGTTGTTTCTAATCCGAAATAATTTTACTGGTGTTCCCAGCATACTTCATAGTAAAACTTTTTCGCAAGAAATACCAAAACACAAAATTTGGAATACCTACTATTTACTGAACTCAGTAACGAAATCTTGGTAAAATATCTTTCCACCTCAACAAAAGCACCGAACAGTATAATGAAGCACATTTTTCAAGTTTCAAAAGATTTTTTTATATAATTGTCAAGAAAACTTGACTTTGTTTGATCATTATGGATGCGTGCATGAATCTTTTTTTTTTTCACCGTTAAAAAAAGACTTTACTTTCTTCACCGTTTCTTTAGTAACATCACCTAAAGATTACTGGATGCATAGAAATATTGTTTTGGAAGCATCATCTTAAATAATTATATTTCAGATATACACAGTTGTACAAAAAATGTTGTTTGTATTTCGTGCGTATAAAATTCGTGTTTTCATGGAATATTCGCGTGCGAGTCAACCTGAGGTCTCGGCCAAAAATTGACCGTCTCATATGCCATAAAAAATACTCATTTTACACTCCTAATAACTGTTAGATTAGGTGACACTTTTCAAATTAACTAGACTATCAAGATCCTTATTAATACTCCCAATAGATTCTGGGAATTTGAAAAATGATCCACATGCAATTTGATTGAACATCAAAGACTTCAAGTGAAATTAGATGCACAACATTTGAGCTTGGTTGTAGTTCTTTGATAGACCTGGTTTAAAACACCCTCTTGGCCCAAGAGCAAGAATTACGTATTCTGAATCTGAATAAAGAAGGTATTTATTCGGAAAGTTTCAAGTTTCAATTTTGTAAAAACGGCGAGGCAGTGTTTTTTCTAATGAGGTTTTTCCCTGTGCTCTGGTATCATACGACAAAATAGTATGGTACCCCGGTTTGCACCAACCTCAGCCAGGGACTTTTTTGTTTCATGTATTTCATTTTGTTAGCTCTCAGTTCAAAAGAATATATATAGGGAAAGATATGCCGAAATTCTCACAAAAGTTGAAAATTATCGAAAAATTAGAGACTGAGGTCAGAAGCTTTTCCAAGAAGTTCTTGAATTTCATTAATATTTGAATAATCTGACAATTATTGATGGTAATCTATCATTCTCAATCATTTTTAATCAAACTTTTCTATCATAAATTGCTCCTTTGAAAATTAGAATTCGTGAAATCCAAATCTTATGCGCTTGTGTTTATATCGAAAAAAACGATAAATAAAATTTTGATCTCCAGAGAGCTATCAATTTCATTCTATTCATTCAAGTATTTAACTTTCTTTCTCAAATCTTGAACCCACCATGAAAATTTCAAGTACCTACTCATGTACTCGAAATTTGCTTCCGGAAGTTATCCTGTTTACACCTAGCATACGGCCGACAGCCGACAGTAGACATCATATCTTCCGAAAGTAACAACCACAAATTTTGAGAGTTTCAACCTAAGTATAAGATTTAAAAGGAAAAGTTGAATTCATGAAGGAATAGAATGAACCTGATAATGACTCCCAGGATATTCAATATAAATTTATCGTTTTTCTAATTTGATTAAGGTACAACGTAGAATGACTTCACGTCGGGACCTTCTTGAGTTTTCAATCTCTATTTTCAGATTCAGTTTGGTTTTCAAGTTATAGTTCTAGTCTATAGAAAATGACTATCAAGTTGTTTGAGACACAACAACATTTGTGCGAAACGGTAGCATGCTGTTCCATAGGAACTAGCACTCAAAAACTGACGACAACTTTTGAATATCAAATTATAATCATTCAAAGTTGCACGTGATATTTTTTTGACATATAGGTATCGGGTGTCCCAAGGTGTGTGGCCTATTAGATTATTATGGAAACTGTTGACTGTAAAGATTTCAAATTTTGTGGATCTATATGTGGCCATATAAGGTACATTTTAAAAATAATTTCACATATCCAGTGTTGCCGGATGTACGACAATTTGGCACCAACTTTGTTATTTTAAATGGGACATCCGGTATTTCTATTTTTGTATGATACTCCATAAAACAATAAATCTATTCACTTTTTTTTCATACCTATCTTCTACGGTTCTTAAGTTATTAATTTTTTTTCGAAATTTCAGATCAAATTGGCGTGTTACGAAAAAAATTATCATTTGCCAAGTTACAAAATCGTAAAAAGTTGGTTTTTCAAATGAGACACCTAGTATATTTCACAATTTTTGGAATCAGTACAAGACACACTATAATTACTAATTTTAACCCAGACTTTTTTACAATTTTTCAACTTGGCAAATGATGATTTTTTGTAGTCAATCCGGTATAACTGACAACTATAATTCAAAAGCAGTGACATAAATCAGATCAATATATAATTACTGAATTTCCGACTTAAATCTCAAATATTGAGCAAACTAGAGTCATTTTCGTCTATCTAAAATCTCGAAAAATTATTAATAACTAAAAAACCGTTGAAGATAGGTATGAAAAAGTAAGAGTGAATAGATTCAATATTTTCAAGTAGGTATCATAAAAAATATAAATACCGGATTCCCACTTAAAATAAAAAAGTTGTTGCCAAATTTTCGTACATCCGGTGACACTGGAAAAACGAAATTATTTCAAAAATGTCCTTACATTACCAAATATCATTCCACAAAATTTGAAATCTTTACCATCAATAGTTTTCATAATAATCTAATAGGCCACTCACCTTTGGACACCCGATATATACGGTTTCATTTATCAGATTAGTAATTAAATTCATAACAAATTATGATCAAATTCCAGGAGCTGCGCTCTTCATTTAATTTTTAGGAGCAATTTACTCTCTTAACTTCGATCATCACAGTAAAAGTGAAAATAAAATCATTTTATGCCTTCACATAAATCATAATATTCTCCTCAAACCAATTCTCATCAACGATGGGTTCAAAAAACGTGTCCCTGTATCAAGTTTTTCCATATCAGAAAATTGTCTGAACGATATCGCGAATTAATTTCGACATATTAATAATATAATCAACTATAATGAGTCATAATTTCAAGAAATGGATGCCACTTAGTCCTTTGAAAATAATTCGACTTACTGAACTGTTCAATACGTGAGGTACAGTGCTTGAATGGTTTCATGTACTTTTGTTTAGGAGATAATGCAGTTTAAAATCAGTAGTTCCCGGTCTGACCTTTGTCCTAAGTCAACGGATAAATGATAATAAATATAGATATAAAAGATCACGAAATCCAAAATCTTCCACTTTGTTACACGGGTAGAATCCAGTGACATTGTGAGTGCCTGAAGGATTTGGAAATAATCACTTACAAGTAAGTTGGTATTTGAATTTTATCAATTTTTAGTTTATCAGTTTTCAACGGTTTTCACTCGTTCTTCAATATCAATCAAATGCGGCATTTCGAATATCAGATCAGAAATTCTTACATAACATAATGAACAGAAAAACACTTAATAACAAAAAAACTCGAAATTTGAAAAAATCAATTCATATTTGTTTCAGTATTTCTAATGTTTAATTCGGTAAAGACGAAATCCTGTATTAACAAAAATAACAACAATAAATGACTTGAAATCTCATTAAAATTCCAGATCGTTAAACAAAAAATTGAGTACTTACAATGGTTAATAAATTTTCTCCAGATTCTGCATGAATATATTTATGTTCATATATATAATGTGTTCTCAAAATGTTTCAAATAGAGTATGAGGAAAAAATAATAATAGGAAAATATTGCAATAAACCACTGAATGTTTTAGAGTTTAGTTGAAATTTACGTATTTTTGTCACACTATGTCATAGGCCATAGCTATATGAGAAATCATAATTGGATGAATCTTCTTTGATATCATCATTAAGATAGAACTTTGAACCCTTCAGGTGTATCTCTTCAAATATTGATGGGGAATTATAATTATGGTTGTAAAAGTTACTCTTGATATCAGTGTTTTCTATATAATTATACTTAAAACTATGAATTAATTATTTTAAATAAAAATGTTCCATGGGATCGGTTGTAGGTAAAAAAATTAATTAGTGTTCAACTAGGAAAAATTGGAGATATACTAAATTACTTCTATGATTTGCTTCAATACTGGATTTTACATGTAGTGAAGAATGAAGATTATTTCATAAAATAATAATCTATAGTCGAATTCAACCAGTTTCTCCATACCGAAAGTTCAGATTTTGCAAATTATATGCAAAATTGCCAAATACACAGACAAAAAAATTGAAATCACAAATCAAGGGACATATTTTATCATAAAACGGAAAATACAGTAAAACAAGAATTGAATGGAATTATTAACTGTAATTCAAAATAGTTAAAACATGCAATTTTTAGAATAATTTCCTTTTTTGCATTACCAAACTTGCACTGGAGCTGAAGATCATCTTTGGGAACATTTCATTTGATTTTTTTTATCTACATATTATGTCAAATTGATGACATGATGCGAAAACTTTTAAGATTGATAGGTATCTATCTCGCCTCGAATTCAGAATCACCCTATTTTAGTTTTAGCATTCATCGCCACAAACCACCCTGAATATGTCAGCAAATCTACTGTCAAATAGTTTAGTCTTATTTCAGTCATTACAGTTATCCATTATTTTGTATGAATCATATGTTATTTAATAATGAATTCATTATCGTCTTGTTCTCGAGTAGTCCTTAACAATTTCGGTTATAATTCCTTCCACAGAAATATTATACTAATTTTCCATACATTTGACAGTTGTCATTTACTGACATCAGGTAGTGAAATTTCAATGAAGCAAAATCACCGATTTCTTACTCAACAAATTATTATTCTTAGCTTTGAATAAATTAGCCAGTCACAAAACGTACTCTTTTCTTGGTATGGATTCACATCAAAATTTAAAAAAACCTTCCAAATTAGGACAAAACCATAGTTTCAATTGAAAATTTCATTTTTTTTGTAGAAATGGCTCCCCCACCATTTACTCTCAGTCTAGCTCCTCTGAGTGAAGAAGGAAAGAAAATAGCGGCTGAAGAACTCAGGGAAACCCCTGAAGTTGTAGCTGCAGCTTTACAAGAATTGAGAGAATTATTGGCCAATGACGATACAATCTTTTTCGACACTGATGATGCTTCTCTGCTGATTTTCTTGAGACCATGCAAATTCTATGCTAAAAGTGCCTACGAATTGGTAAGTTAATAATGGTTGTAATAATATCTAATGTTTAAGTTATAATGGAAATTATGTTCAGAAAATAATAAACGTAAAAGAGAAATTGAGATGAAATAATTTAATAGTGAGTTAGGTGGGTATAAGAATTTCATCGAATCTCAATAATGCTTCTTTCCTGGTCAATAATATTTCGAGATTATGGAATGAAGATTGAATATATTCAAACACTTTGTAGGAACAATTGAAAATCTGAATAATGCTTTGGAACTTTTCCATTTACCTCTGGATGAATTATTCAATACCCTGCCAATGATAATGAATAATTTTCAATTTGTTGGAATACAGACAAAGAGTATTTTAATTTTTTCCACTTCACTCGTACCATCGTCTAAAAATCTAAGGTCCGCATTGTTTTGGTAAACACTGATCTGGAGATATTTGAACAAAAAATAATTTATATATTCTGGGAAAAAGTTCGCGAATGATTGAGAATTTGAAGAAAAATTCGCGTACAAAAGTGTTGGACCTTACTTTCCCAGAAAATATTCAATGGAAAATCCATGCAAACGCCACTGGTGAAAATAATAGAATTGTTCGTACATCACACAATGTATCTTGAGGGGTTGAATCTACATATAATTTCAAGAAAAAAAGTTCATAAAAACATGGTTCCACAAAAGCTTCGTTACGGAGCTTCAGGGTGTTGAAATTTATCAAAAAACAATTTGTTTTTCTTCATAACACCTGTAGTTTTAGAGATATTCAGTCCAAATTTGGAATGCGAGCTATTATCAACAGTCTCCATCATTGCACGTCCTGAATAAACTATAGAAAATCTTTTCCGGAGCCATGTCCCTTTTTCTCTTTAAATTTTTTTGCGGTACGCCACTGGTCAGCGTTAAAACAATTTTTGATATTTTCGTTCAATTTAGAAACTTTTTTGACTCTTTAAATTTCGAGTAAAAAAATAATGAACGATTCGATGTTATTCGCTAAATAAAAAAAAATAGAAATACTCGATAGGTATGCCCAAAATTTGGTTTTATTTTGATAGCTCGTCATCTGAGACTCAACTTAGGGTTATTCAATATCAACATTCACAATCATTCAATAATTTTTTACCCAGAAACGGTTAGGGATACGAAAACATTATAAGAGTCAAAAAAGTTTTTTAATTGAAGGAAATATAAAAAAAGCTAACCAGTGGCCTACTGCAAAAAAAGTTTTGTCTGGAAGAAGGAAACACTCTTTAGATTCTAGTTGAGATTCAGGACGTGCAATGATAAAGACTGTTGAAAATAGCTCGCATTCCAAATTTGGACTGAATATCTGCAGGAGTTATGAAGAAAAAACTATTTTTTTTAAATCTCAACAACCTGTAGCTCCGTAACGAATCTTTTATGGATGTTTAAAAAACCTTTTTTTCTTAGAATCATACGTAAATTCACTTCCTCAAGTTGTGACATACCCTTCTGTACCTAACACCCTGTATGAAGAATATATCAGTGTTGTTATTATGAAAGATTTTTCTGGAAGCATTTCCAACTGTATCGAACTCTCATTTCATTCTGAAAGATTGTTGAAGGCGGAATTTAGTTCTGATTTCAATCTCAATTTCGCAATCGAATTTCACATTCTGTATAATAATAACTCAATGTTTGATATCTAACCAAATAATAGACGTTATCTAATAGTGACATTCCTCAAGAGATGATAAAAGAATGGTCACAAAAGCTGTACTCTTTCGGGATTATCTCATCTCAGTCCTATGGTTAAAGTTCAACAGCACCGATAAGAATCTCCCACACAACAACTCATGAAAACAATGGTGCATAAGGGATTAAAATAAAACAAATCGGTTCGCGAGATTTAGATTTGGGAAAGCAGATGAAAAAATTTTTGTTTTTCTATACTACTAGTTTCACTTGGATGGAATTAATTATTCGTAATATCAGTTAATTTAGTACAACATGAAACTTTGATTCGAACTTTTTGGTATCCCATAAAAATTGAATAGAAGTAGTTTTTCTAGCGAAAATGACTACTAACTATCATTGAGTATTTTTAAACTCAATGCTACTATCAAATGGAAGATGATCAAATGCCTCTAGAACTTAAAGAAGACATCTGAAATTTAGTTTCGTTACTAAAATTTGTTTCAACAACGAAACTAAATTTCAGATGTCTTCTTTAAGTTCTAGTGGCATTTGATCATCTTCCATTTGAAAATGTATAAATGCAGAGTCTCAGCACAATCGGATCTGTATTCTGAAAATTATTCAAAAAATGAAATATGTAAAAAATAAGTATTCACAAATTCTATGGTACTGATGATGCGATCCCCTTAAAATTTTGCATGAACATTCAGTATAGTAGTTCTCATTCTCAAAATGAATTTCAACCGAATCGGACATTCTGTTATGGAAATATGAAGATTCTTCTCTCAATATTTCAATTGAATTTTCTATGGTTCTGTTAACACTATGTCCGGGAAGTTCTGCATACCTAAAGATTCAGTATATCAATCTTTATACACAGAAAAAATTTTACTCGAATCGAATATCCTGTTATGGAAATATAAAGATTTTTCTTTCCAATATTCCAATGGAATTTTCGATGGTTCTGTTGAAACTATGGCCACGAAATTGTGGATGAACATTTAAAATATCGATCCCTACTCACAAAAAAAAGTTCACTCGAATCGGGTATCTTTTTATGGAACTATGAAATTTCTTTTTTTCAATATTCCAATTGAATTTTCTATGGTTCTATTTACACTATGGCCACAAAATTTTGCATAAGGCTTGTTATCGGCATCTTGCACTTGGCCGCAACGTTTTATTCCGATTGGTTTCGTATTTTCTGAGATATTGAGGAACAAAAATTTTGAATGAGCATATTTTATGGAACACCTTATATGATTTGGCTGGTTAACGAACTCTACCGAGCTATTTGGGAGCCGAACTTATCCTGAAAAAAGTCTCTAGGACAATCCCTTCGGAAGTTATTGTGCTAACGGATGGACGGACGGCTGGACGGCTCCACGGACAGAATTGAATTTGACCACGAATTTGTCATCAGGTTGTCTAACCCTATTGTTTGAGACCATTTCCGGCCCAAAATTAGGAATTTCGGCAAAACGATATAGTTCTCGTTTTAGTAGAACGAGAGTTCAAAAATATAGATTTTGAATAATATTTGTATGTATGTAGGTACCTATTTCCAAAAATCAAAGTTATACAGGGTATCCCGCTTAAGATGAGAAACATTTTAATACCTAGGGTATCTCGAATTATCCACTGTGTAGTATCGAGGTGCTCTATAGATTTTAATTTACATGGTATTCACCAAATAATATTGTACGGTACTATTAAGGTGGCCGGTGACTGATTTATTTTTCTTGACCATTGACTATGATTTACCCTGTATAAGTATATTAATTGTTTTACTTGTTCCAAAGTAAAACGCTATAAATTTCCACTGAATGTTCGTATGATTCGCATAATGTAGTATTTGATAATGATACTTTTCCAGATGAAACGTGTAGCTGATTTCAAAGAAAAGTACAAAACCTCTTTGGAAAACCTCATGCCAGAAGACGAAAAGGATTCCTTCATGAACCACAATGTAGTCAATGTATTGAAAGACTTGGATCACAAAGGCAGACGTGTTATGGTTGTAAATTGTGGAGGTAGGTTGAAATACTACGCAGCCAAATCCTTAATTCTAAAATTTTTATTGAATTATATCCATTATATAGGAAAAATCGCACTATTCCACATGCTAACAATCAATTTTGGTTGTGATCCCTCGCTACTTACTGATTTTAACATTTCATTCAACAGTTTTTCATCATATTATAATACCTACACATTGCATGACAGAAACGATAAAGCCTTATAAGAACTTTGGACAGTATTCCGAATGAACAATTCAGACACACAAAACTATTGTATTTTTGTCCACCCTGTAGGTACCAATTGGAATCAATATGTGATACATTTTAGGAATCAGCTCGAAAGTAATTCACCCTGTTTATTAGATTATGATTTTAAAATACGGTAAATTAAAATAAAAAATCGAAGTGTTTCAGTAAAATTTCTCAAAATGGTCTGTTTAGCTGAAATTGAATTTGTACCATACAATACATTACAGACACAGTGTATACAGAGATGATTGATTCCTCAATTCGTACCTACGATCCTATATTATGTATTTTGAAAGTTTCATCGCATCTGAAATTTGCAATTATTAAATTAAAATCACGAAAAACTTTGACTAATATCTCTTATTTTTTTTCGGTTGACATCTCCACGCATAAATACGCACAATAGGGGACAAAAATCTCAGCCAATAATTCTTGGAGTAATCATCATTATATGTTTTTATTAAACGGGTCGGTCAGCTCCTTCAAACTTTGTACATTGTACTAGGAACTAGTATCTATAATTTGAATTAGTCACTGTGTTGCCATACAAAGTTGAATGTTCCGATATTATGCATATTGCATACCGACTACAAAAACATTGCTCATGGTGTGAAATAACCCGATTAGTTCGGTAAAGCATCTGGCAGCAGATAGTACCTATACAGGGTGTAAAGGAAAAAGTAGATACCATGTATAGTACCACGTGATAGAGGGCCATAAAATATGCAAAGAAGGTCCCATGAATATATGTCCGAAACTGCTTTCTTCAAGGAATACAGTGTGCTAAATTTTATTTTTTATTTGTTTTTTTGATAATATTGGACAAAGGTGAGAATTGAACAAAATGTGATATGTTGGAGTTTTGTATAATGCAGAATCCAAATATCCTATTAGTTTTTTGATCACTAATAGAGCCGTTGTTATTTAAATTTGATTATTGAAGTTTTTTGTCTTTGTTATTTTAAGTAGGTTACTTTGGCGCTTCTGGACAATTTACGTGCGTCATTACTTTTAGATGTGATTTTACCGGAAACTATTGGTCCTAACGACTTCAACAAGTTATATCTCTATTAGTAATCTGAAAACTAATAGGATATTCGGATTCTGCATCATACAAAACCCCCGCATATCACATTTTTTCCTTGACACCCTCTATATTACAGTGGTTACTGATTATAACAGGTCAATAAATATATTATTCTTTTGAAGTGAGATCTAACAAAATACAATACATGAAACAGAAAAGTCCCTTAGCTGAACTGAGTGCAAAACGGGGTACCATACTAATCTGCCTATGATACCAGAGCTCAGGGAAAAACCTCAGTAGAAAAAACCCTGTCTCGCCGTTTTTACTGAAACTATTCGAATGAATACCTTCAATATTCAGATACAAAAACTTCATTCTTGCTTTCGGGCGAAAAGGGTGTTTCAAACCAGGTCTGGCCAGTGGCGCAGGCAGGATTTTGTTTTGGGGTGAGCTGAACTGAACAATTTTTGATGATACAACAAATAACGAAAGTTAATCTTTGGGGGGGGGCTGCAGCCCCAAAGCCCCCCCCTGGCTGCGCCAGTGGGTCTGGCCTTCCAAGTGATGATTTTTCGAATATTCTGTTCTTCTGAGACCGCTACAGGACCCTACTGTTGGGTAATCATCTTCCATAGATTTAAACAGTGGTATTTCATTCTAAATATCAAATTCAATTTCGGAATAACGATAAAAAACGTGTGATAAACTCATGGGTCAATGACTTATATGTACTGATGAGTGAAAAAACAAAAATCTTCACACTTTTAACAAATTATGGGAAAATTGTCAGACAACTAAATGTTTTTCGATAATATCAAATAGCCAAAACGACTTTTCTGATCGTCTCTTATCCATTCTTCATCTCAAAGCAGATAATCAGACAATTATTGCAGTATGCAGTATATACAATAATTATGTCCATACTTATTTTTAAAACAACAGATCGATTTGGAATTCAGTATTTGTTTGAGCCAAGGGTTACGTAAGCTTTTATCAGTAAAAGATAAGCCAAATTAGTCAAGCTAACTCTGTCGATGGATGGTTAGTCGCTGTGTATTTTTTATAGCATTGTTTAATGAACAATGTTTACAGTATAGTTGCAGATATAACGTTCTAGCTTCAACTGAACGATGAAAAATAATTGTTTTCAAGATTCTTCTTCATCATCAAATCTATCTTTACATCGAGTCTTTGATGTGTGAAAATATGAATGAGTTCATTTTAGATGAAATTTTTCTATTGGAATCAAATCAATTCAGAATATATCTACATGTGTGTAGTAATTTTTTCTGAATGAGACTCCTAAGCTAAGCTATGACTTACATAATGTAAGTTACACTCTTGAATACAGTGCGCTTCAAAATTGTGGAACAAATTCATTATTCATTCATATTTGGCAACCAGATCCTGAAGCAGGTCAATTTTTGTGGCACTCTGTACCAAAGTTGGTCTGACATTTGAATTATCGAAATAACTTATTTCCTGTCAACTTTATTGAGGCATTTCCTTCAATTTGACACTTGTGAAATATCCGGAAAATAAAATTTTTTCTAACCAAAAGGCAAATTTCTGGACTGCGAGTCCAAAAAAACTATTTTAGAGCGTGTTGCGTACAATATGCAAACTTTTAATAACCAATTTCGTATGAACTGTCTGCCGTTAGTTCGTTGATATGGTAATGATCAACTGTATTCTTCAAAATCACACTTCGTGGTCGAGTCCGGACTAGACCAGGCAATGCAATTTTCGAAAACAAGAAGGCGGTTGCCGAAAAATAATTTCTTATTGAATAGAATTGTCCATTTCTCACTTCTTTCCACATTTCAGCATTCATGAAGGAATTTTTCGATCGTCAACACCTCCCCCATTAATATCACTACGTCCTTATAAGTGAATTTGGGACATTTATTTTTTTTATCTTGCTGATCATTTTTTTCATAAAATTTTCACAATAAACGATACTGACTCTCCACTACTAGCGAATTCCAAATTGATCAGTGCACCAACAAAAAGAAAGCCTTGTACCTGGCCGGGGTTCATACCTGGTACCTGACATAAAATGAAGAGTGTTCTGTCCAAATAAGGAATGTTTTATTTAAATACGATCGTAATTCATTAAAGTTAAATAAGGGAGGACTGTATTTTATTAAAAAATCTTTCTTTCATGCGCATGTGCAGATGTCAAAATAAAGGAAATTTCATTCAAGTTGGGCCTGCGTTTTGATAATATTATATTAAATCGATTCATTTATTTTTATTAATTTAATTTTTTCAGGATCCTGGAATACATCCAAAGTAACTTCAGATCAACTGTTTAGAATTTTCTACCTAATTCACATAGCTGCCACTTTGGAACCAGAATCCCAGGTTAGGGGTTGTGTTGTAATCATGGACTTTGATGGCTTGGGAATGAAACAAGTTGCTGCTCTTAACCCAGTATTCAGTATGAAGTTGCTTGGATTCATCCAGGATGCCATGCCTATGAGACTGAAGGAAGTTCATATGGTGAAACAACCTTTTATCTTCAAAGTGGTGTGGAAGATATTCAGTCCATTGATCAGAGAAAAATTGAAGAACAGGGTGAGTTATTGAGAGTGTACTGTGTTTCTTCACAGTCACCCAGGAATGTTAAGGTTATATACTTTTATCAGAAGATTTTCTTCTCACTTCTTTTCCGACTCATAAAATAATACTTAGTAGTAAAGTAGTAAGAATTAACACTCTCATATACCATAAAAAAACACAAATTTTACGCCTTCAATACAAAAATAACTATTTTGTACAAATGTGGAAAAACTTGACTTTTCTTCATCACTATGGATGCCTAAAAAATAATAACTTTTTTCATCGTTGAAAAGTTTTTGTGTCAACCAAAGATCATATACTATATACCTATAGTCCGTTCACGAAAGGTTGAGCCGTCGGTTGGCCATGGAAATTTGGCATATTCCACTGTGTATATTAAAATTTAGGTTATGTTCTTGTCAGATTGATACGCAATGTTGTCAATATTGCATAGAGTTGTCTGATAACTCGCAAGCTCGTCGGACAAGGCAGAGTACATTCGGCAACGTTGACTTCATTTTACTTTATGACAGTAAATACTGCCAACTTCAGATAAATAAAAAAACGCCTACTATGTGCTCAACCTTTCGTGAACGGACTATATATACTATATAATCTTTGGTTTCACCGTTACAAAAATTAGTTTCTATAGTAACGACACAGAAAGATCACTTGATGCATATAAATATTGTATTGGAAGCATTATCTTCAATAATTATATATCATACGATGAAAATTCACATTCACAGTTATACAAAAAATATTGTTTGTTTTTTGTACGTATAAAATTCGTGTTTTTAATTTCGAGTGAATTTTCGTCCTCGACCTGCGGTCTCGGCCAAAAATTGGCACTCTCGTGTGCCATGAAAAAACACTCAAAAATAACTTTTTCCCTGAAAATAATGATAATAAAAAAAATCAAAGCAGAGAATGATAATCATCGATTGGAATCATTATTTTTATATTCATAACGATGTTACGCGTTGAACCTCTTTTTATATTATTTCCGTGAAATATAGTGAGGTACATCGAACTGAATTAAATTCTGGTTGATTTTTTCTGGTAACATCCACATTTGTCTCTTTTTGGCAAGTTTTTCCATGACATTTTTCTTCACACGAATTTGTTAAGCAACAACATAAGAAAATTTCGTTCGATTTGGCTGGTTTACCTATTTTACCGAGACATTTGGAAACTAAACTCACCCAGAAAATCTAAAGTCTCTAGATTAACCCCTTCGAATGTTATCGTGCTTACGGATTCGTCATCATGGAGACCATTTTCTGCTCAAAAATCGAAAATAACGACATTTGGACTAATGATCAATAATATAAAATGATTATACGCGAAATTGGAAAACTAAATGTATATTCAAAATGAAGAAGTAACTAATACATATAATATTATTCGTGTGTGGAGAAAACTCTAATCATCTGACTTTTTTTGAGTAAAAAATAGAACCTTTGAGTTTTCACGAATAATCATTCATTCCTCATTGAACGATGAAATATTTTTAGATCGACAAAAAAGAATATTGCATATTGATTATTTTTACCGTGTGACATTAATAAAAGTATATTATGCAACGAGCGTATAACGATAGCTATTATTCAGGTGGTGAAGTTTAAGCCACGAGCCGTAGTCAAATGGCCCAAATCACCGAGTGAATAGCAGCCATTATAAGCGAGAAGCACACCATACTTTATCCGAGACTACTGAATATACAGGTTTGGAAATTCACATCTGAAACATACGATATACAATGCATCAGACAGAGAATTCTTCCGTCCAGTTGCACAGAATAGTCGAGACAATGACGTGCTGAATTCCGTTGTCTTATTGCAATATTTTAGTCTTGTCTCTCTCTTATCGTTGAGAGGAGCGTTATTCATTCAGTGAGCTACTTGAATCGAGTATTACGAGCAGCCTGACAAATTATATAATTCTATACGTGTACTGCAGGTTTCCTACCATACTGCGATGAGAGAGACAAGACTAGATTATTGCAATAAGACAACGGAATTCATTCAGTTACAGCACTTGATTATCTCGATTATTAATCTGTGCAACTGGAGGGAAGAATTCTCTGTCTGATGCATTGTATATCGTATGTTTTCGATGTGAATTTCCAAAGCTGTATATATTGAACATTTTAACATTTGGCGACCGCGACAAGACCCTTCTATATGACAAGCGTGGAAAAAATCATGAGAAATCTGTGGAGAATTGTTCATTGTATATTTTGTAATAAAAAACAGCTTTAATTGATATAATGAAAGTAGATTTGGCCCTCGATTGACGAGGTATGTCCATATTTCTTAGTTGAAGTACTTTAGAATACTGAAGAACTACCAATTCAAAGAATATTATATCAAAGCTAAATCTATAAAGCATCTGACAGCAGTGATTTATAATTATATTATTACCTTGTAATTAATGGGTATCATTAAGGCAGAGCACAGAAACGTTCAATGGACAGATATTAATTACATAAGTCAAAGATAAATATATTTTTCTCTAATTTTTCACCATTTTTGTAGATTTTCTTCCACGGAAGTGACATGAAGAGTCTGCAAAAGCACATTCCTGCCTCCCACTTGCCCGCTGACTACAAAGGGGACCTGCCCAAGATCGATTATGGCGGTAAAGATTGGTACCCCTGTATCGAAAGCCACAAAGACCACTTCAAGAAATGCAACAAGTGGGGACTGAAAAAGAAGAATTAATTGTATGGAAATTATCGATTCCTAGGGAACAAGACTGTAAAAATTATAATTGAAAGCAATAAATTTGAGTATTGTATTTAAAATGATTCAAATATGTCATTTGAGAATATTTATTTAATGTTTGAGTGATTGAATCCAATAAAAGTTATTTCGAAACTGTTTTTTTCGATGTTTAATTCCATGAAATATGATGAGGGGGAGGAGTTAAAGATAGGTGGTATGCAACATCACAAGGAATTCAATATCCACAAAAATTAGGTACATAATTCACAATAATTTTTTTCGATTCCGAAATGTTAAAGTGTAAATAAAGTTTATTATTATTTTTATCCACCATTATTGTAAGATTCATCCATTGTACGTCTATGTGCTCTTCCTAAATAATAATTAATCAATCATCACATGGGAATAATGAGGTTTCAATTCACTGCTGTCAGATGCTTCCTCGGATGCTTCATAGATTTAGCTCTGATATAATATTTGTTAAATTGGTATATCTTCAGTATTCTAAAGTACTCCAACTGACAAATATGGGCATACCTTGTCAATCGAGGGCCAAATCTACATTGATTATATCAATTAAAGCTTTTTTTATAACAAAATATACAACGACTATTTCTCCCAAAATCACTCATGTGTTTACTTGACTTTTCACGCTTGTCATTGCAGGGTCTTGTCGCGGTCGCCAAATGTTAAAATCTTCAAGAAATATATTCAGTAGTGGTGGATAAAGTATAGTATGCTACTCGAGTATAATGGCTATTATTTAAGGCTCGTTGCATAATATACTATTTTTGTTGAGCAGTTTATGTCTAATGCAAACAATAATTATAAATATTAATTTTATTTGAAATATAAATCATTAATTCAAACTTTTTTGACAGTATTCCATAAGCTATAAACAAGTCCGAAGCTTTTACGCACTCAAAACAACAAACAACAAAAAGGTCACAATTGAGAACCTTTCATGTCAAGGCTTTTGCAGAATTAATCTATGGATGACCTTTCTATTGTTTTGACCACAACGACTTGATTGATATATTTTGGGGTCTTTGTCTGGAATGAAACGAAATCTGACATAAAAATAATTATAAGCAAGGGCGTAACCAGGGGGGGGGTTTTGGGGGTTCAAACCCCTCCCCCCCCCCCGAAATGTTTCAGAGTTATTTTTTGATGCAACAATAATAATCTTTCATTTTGCACTTAGACCAACCCAGAATTTTAACAGAGAATATGAATTAGAAGACGCATTATCAATGTATTCTTCACTACTCCCAGAAAAAAATAAAAACGTAATTAAAGCAGAATTTGAAATATGAAAAATGTCAATGAACTCCATTTCAAAATCGGCATTATAATGCTTAGATAAGTGCAATCAGAATATGTATCCGAACATCTACATCCTACTACAAATTTTAGCTACGATTCTAGTATCTACTCCTACTCCAGAAAGAAGTTTTTCCAGATTAAAGAGAATTAAAAATTGCCTGCGCAATTCTTCTAGCCATACTAGATTGAATGGGTTGGCGCCATAGAGATAGAATAGTATAGAGTTGCTATCAATAAAATGAAAGTGGTATCAGATCCGCCATATTACTGCGATACGTCGAATTTTGACAATCATTAAATTTTTTCTAAAAATAGTGATTTTTGTACATTTTTCAAGTTAAAATGAGATTTCTTGTGCTTAATAAACAATAATGAAATGGTATCGTGTGCTGTATGGCTTTCTACAAGCAGAGAAGGGACAGATAAGAAAATTAGAGGAAAAACATATCACAGGTAGGGATGAGTACTGAACAGATCCGCATTCGAAATTTTTGCTAGTATGTCTTGGTAATCTGATATCTTTTTATATGTGCCTATTATCGCCTGAAGAAAAATTGTTTATTTGATATTCAATTGACCTTATTTGAACAGGATTCCTAAAAACCCAACACGTCGTATTGTTTGGGTGAAATTCGTAAACAGAAAAAACTGGCAACTTAATTCAACCCTGAGCTTTCAGCCATATTGGTAATATATAAGCCCCGCCCAGTGGTTCCATTTTTCCTTACACAATTGTATGTTATAGCGTCTCTTCTCTATTCTATCTCTATGGTTGGCGCTTATGAATATTCATTATAGTGTGAAAATTGATGAAAATGAAGTGGTTGACCAATTCGCTAGAAAAAAAGACGGATAGACTTTAACTGAAGGAATTCACCATAAAAAATATTGTTTGTGTTTTCTCACTGTTTCATTTTTAATAACCTATTCATATGTTGTTGGCACTATTTTGGAGTAAAACATTAAAAAACTCTATTTAGTTCCAATGAAAGCACACATCCACACTAATTTCATATTGATTCGTCCTGTAAGTATTTTTTTTTTGAAATAAATATTGTTTTTTTTAGTTTTTGTTTGACTGAATAAAAATTAAATTCTGAAGCATAGTTGAGAAATAAGTTTAGCTAACCTAACCAGGAATATTTATGTTGAATATTGTTTCCGAAGTAGGAAAAGGATTATTGAATTCTTAAAAACAACAAATACTTCTTACAGAAAGCGACCCTCACAATTCCCGGCACCTACAAAGTCAATTGGCAAAATGTCAAAACCCCCCCCGAAATTAATTCCTGGCTACGCCCTTGTTTATAAGCATTATAAAACTAGTTCTTTTCAATATTCCGCTTGAATTTTCTATGGTTCTGTTTACACTATGGCCACAAAATTTTGCATGAAGCTTACTATGACCATCTTGCATATGGCCGCAACATTTCATTTAGATGGATTTCGTTTTGCCGGAGTTATTGAGGAACAAAATTTTGAATGGCCATATTTTATGGAATTCCCTGTGCGATTTGGCTGGTTAACGAACTTAACCGAGCTATTTGGTAAACGAACTCACCGTGAAAATTTCAAGACTCTAGGCCAATCACTTCAACAGTTATTGTGCTAACGGCCGTACAGACAGAATTGAAGTTGGCCAGGAATTATTCATCAGGGAGTAAAACCTCATCGTTTGAGACCATTTTTGGCTCAAAATTCGAAAACTGCAGACATTCGAGCAAAACGATATAGAGGTCGTTTGAGTAGATGGAGCGCTCAAAAAGAGTCTTGGCGAAAACGGTTCATCGAAATGACGTTGTGTAAAGAGGCTTCCAATGCCATTTAAAGGAAATATTGCTCAACATTTCCTCCTTATTCAATTTTGAGGGTTGAAGCCCACCTTTTAAGGGGTTGCTCGTTCAAGCCTCAAATAAAAGGATGTCAGCGAAACAGAATCATTAGACGTGTCTAGTGCGCCAGCCTGTATATTGAAATGGTCGTCACCGATGAAAGTTTTATGGGGTGTTCTGATAATGACGACATATACTATAAGTTCATTAATAAATAGGTAAGAAGAATAGTTCAATGAATTATAAACTCCCAGGGACGGGCCCAAGGGGAGAGTGGATGGTTTGGTACGATCCCCCAAAAGGTGGAACAGAGTCGGCAAATTTTCAGAGCAATTGGTAAATTTACGGAAACAGTTGAGCAAATGTCACTGGAGTTGGTTTAGGAGCGTACCCAATATTGATCAGAGTTGTCAAATTTTCAGAGCAATTGGTAAATTTTTATTTAAACAATTGAGCAAATATCACTATAGTTAGTCTAGGGGCGAGCCCAATATTGATCAGAGTTGTCAAATTTTTGAAATAGTTAGAAAAATGGTCAAAAAAGTTGATAAAATTCAAAAACAGTTTGAAAAATTTCAATGGAGTTGATACAGGGGGACCAGCCTAATGTTGATCAAAGTTGGCAATTTTACAGACCAGTTGAAAAAATTTCAAAATAATTGGTAAAATTTTGAAGCAGTTGAACAAATGTTAATGTAGTTGGTCTAGGGCCCTAGGGGTGTGCCACATATTGATCAGCGTTGGTAAATTCTCGAAGTAGTTGGTGAATTTTTGGAGCAGTTGACAAAATTTCGAAAAAGTCGGAAAAAATTTTGGACTCAGTTGCCAAAATTTAAGAACTGTTGAAGAAATTTCAATCAAATTGAAATACATATTCCAAAAGGTCATAAATTATGGAAGAATTTCACTTCTTCAAAGAAGGTTTGAAAATATCGAGCAGTATTTTTTGCGCGCTTGTCTGTAATTTTATCCGTTAATGGAATCCGATCAATGTCAAACTTATTATGAACTAGATCAGCGACGAGCCTACTCGTCCTACATTTCGTCAGAATCGAAACATCAAAAGATTTTGAAAAATAGAAAAATTGTGGCTAGTATTGCTGGCCTAGAATTAAACACACATAACTTTCAGCAGGAAAGAGTTTGAAAGTTCAAATTTTCACGATAGTCGTGGGACCTGAATATCTCATTCGTGTTCTTCAGCGGGCCAGATCGCCAGTTCATTAGTTTCGAAGTTATTGTCACTGGAATATTAATTTTGCTTATCTCAATAACTGCTTATCCTGTCGATATGAAATTAAGAATTAAAATGCGAATTCATGAGGTGTTGTTGTCTGCAAAATTTCGTGTAAATGGAATAAGTTTACGATTTTTGAAAAAAATTATTTGCAGAACACCTATTTAAACTTCCAATAATTTGAAACTTACTATGATAATTTTGTCAGGCGATGATATTATCAGTTAATATCTTTAATTGGGTTTCTGTTGTATTTATCATATACGAGTCAAAAGTATTTTTACTTTTTTTCAGAATCCTGAGGACAAAGATTATGTTGATCTGGTGATACAAAATTAAAACAGTATCACCACAGAATTTTGAATTATCATTCTTAATGCTACCAGAAAAAAATATTAAATCGCAAACCAAAATATCACCTCCTTCCACCATCAGCCATCAATGCACAGTTGGCAAATTTTCGAAACTTTGCCCCCCTCCAAAAATTTTGCTTCGGCCCGTCCCTGTTAACTCCAATAATCAATAACTGTTGAATTTTGAATCGAGTCAAGGCCCGACTAGGACGATATTTCAAAGTAAAATGTAAAATGTCTCATACCTTCATAAACTGTAACCTTAATGGACGATAATAGGTTTTCGAAATGGATCGCCCATAGATAACAATTACCTATTGCCGATGACCCATTTGTTCACCACTATTCACCGGAACCAGTTTAAAAAATAATTAATTCATATATTCGAAGTCGCTGGATGTCAATAGGTTACAGCGCGTTCTATTATGTGCAGCAGAGCTCATTGAAACACAATCCATTCGATCATTGCCAGGAGATTGTCGATCTGTTTCGCGTTCGTAGTTTCTTTGTGTTAACCGTTTGTTGTATGTGGAATTGAGGGTATGTTTAATTTTGATTTCATTATCTAGAAAATTCCGAGAGACTTTTCTTCTTTTAAAAGACAGCAAGTGGTATCTGTATGGAGAAAGTAGTATTGAGCATCAAAATTTTTAAGCGCTCGTTCTACTTAAACGAGTGCTATATCGTTTTGCCCAAATGTATGTAATTTTCGAAAGGGTATAGCCGGGTTTTAATGGTAAGTCTGCCCCCGAGGCCTTCTCGATTCATATTGAGGGGATCGATCAGGCATTGAATGAAAATAATTCAGCCAACTTTTCAGCTTTTTACCTCTAGCCATTTTCGAGATTTCTGTAAAAAACATTTTTTTCGTTTTTATTTTTTTCTCTTGTGAAATAAAAAAAGTTCGAATGGTGATTTATTCCCTCGATTATTTGCTATTAAAGGAATAAATGTAATATTTTTTCATAAATTTCAGCTGAAAAATCGATTTTTAGAAAAAAAATTAAAATTATAGTCATTGGAATTTCTGTGTTCTTCGAAAGTGTCCACCGCCATTTTTTGACATCAAATATCTTTTTTGATCTTTTGTACCCTGAATTTTTTTCACATTTTTGAAATTGGTGGAACATTTTGAAAAAAATTGAAACTGTTTGAATTTTAGGATTCAACAAATATCCATCAAATTTTAGTACCTTTGTATTCATACAGTCTCCCTGAACAATATTAGTGAAAAAAAATTGGCTATCTGTTTTAGTTCGGGAGATATGAGCCCCCAAAGTCTGAAGAATATTTCACCTGAAAGTCACTTCTTTCACTACAGAAACACTGAATTACCGCTTTATTAAGTTTAAAGCCTCTCTGTACTTTTTAACATGAAGATTTGATTCATTTTATTTCAGATATATTCAATAATTATTGCAAAAACATCGAAAAAATTAAAAAATTTGAGGGAAAGACCGCCGTTTCTCATGGTGAGTTTGGCACTACCGCGAATTATTTCGCGGGAATATGACACGATGCATACCGGTAAATCCCGCTACCATTTCCTAATGGCACTCGCTAAAAGACGAGGTAGTGCCAAACTTACCATAAGAAAAGGCTGGCTTTCCCTCAAATTTTTTCGATGTTTTTGCAACACTTATTGGATATATCTGAAACAAAATGAATCAAATCTTCATGTTAAAATGTTCAGAGAGGCTTTAAACTTCATAAAGCGGTAATTCAGTGTTTCTGTAGTGAGAAAAGTGACTTTTAGGTGAAATATTTTTCGGACTTTGGGGGCCCATATCTCCCAAACTAAAACAGATCGCCAATTGTTTTTTTCACTAATATTATTCAGGGAGCCAATATAAATACAACGGCATGGATATCTGTTAAATCCTAAAATTCAAACAGTTTTAATTTTTTTTCAAAATGTTCCACCAATTTTAAAAATGTGAAAAAATTCCAGGGTATAAAGGACCAAAGAAGGTATTTTATGTCAAAAAATGGCGGTGGACACTTTTTAAGAACACCGAAAAACAAATAACTTTATTTTAGATTTTTTAGTTGAAATTCATAAAAAAATTTTACGTCTATTCCTTTAATAGCAAAGAATCAATAGAAAAAATCACCATTTGAAAATTTGGATATAACAAGAGAAAAAAAAATAAAAACGAAAAAAGTGTTTTCACAGAAATCTCAAAAATGGCTAGAGATAAAAAGCTGAAAAGTTGGCTGAATTATTTTCATTGAATGCCTAATCGATCCCCTCAATATAAATCAAAAAGGCAGCGGAGGCAGATTTACCATTGAAACCCGGCTATACCCTTTCCGAGAGAATTCTCTTCTTTGATAAGACAGCAAGTCGTATCTTTATGGAAAAAGTATTTAGTTTTGAACGTTAAAATTTTTGAGCGCTCGTTCTACTTAAACGAGTGCTATATCGTTTCGGCCAAATATCTGTAATTTTCAAATGGCGCAAATGGTTTCAAACGATAGGGTAAGACTTCCTGATGACGAGTTTGTGGTCAAATTCAATTCTGTCCGTGGGGATGTCCTGCCTTCCGTTAGCAGATTAACTTTCGAAGGGATTGTCCTAGAGACTTGAAATTTTCAGGATGAGTTCGGTTCCCAAATGGCTCAGTTGAGTTTGTTTGTTCAAAGACGAAAAGCATGAAATTAAACGTTTTACTAGGAATGTAATTTTAATCCGAAAAATTATAGGTACTCTATGGTAATAGCTCGATTTATTTAAACGATGATAACATTTTATGAGCTTAATTCTGATATTTATTGAACACTATTCACAATTTTTTTTCACGATTGTTCAAATATTAAATTTAAATTGAAAGAATATCCCTCAAGTAATAATGATAAAAAATATCTTTTGAACCAGCGACTTGAAAAAGAGGCTGAAACAGGTGAATTAATTTAAAGAAAAAGTGTGAAACGTGTTGTCAAGTGTTTTAATTTGTTTTTATAACAATAACTGTTTTGTTATTATTGACTTTTTTACGATAGATAGAAGTGACAATAGGAGGAGAAAGCTAAGGTTATCAATAAAGACTATAAAGAGCACATAACAACCAATTATAAATTGATTTCATTATAACCCGACAACCACTACTATCTTTTATAACAATGTTTCATCCAGTGTTGAGGGAGAAATCAATTTGAATTTATTTTAACTTGAACATAGTTTTCGGTGATAAAATTAAATATTTTCCTCAACCCTTTAACTACAACTCTACCTATGTACCTAACTTTTTTTTCGAATGCAAACCTAGGTCGCGTGTAGGCTCGTTGAAAAGCTCTTGACGAATGAAATCTTACGATACTATTTTTTCTTCATTTCACTCATGTGGTCATGGAAATAACTGAAGTACTGTATTTACCAAGAACTTTTTCTATATAATTCATTATATGTTCAATTTGCAACTGTTCCTTAAAGAAGTTATTGTGTTTGTGGTCTACCGTAAAGCGTACAGATTTCAACGTATCCATTATATCTTTCCATCGTAATTATATCCGTGTATATAAAATTAATATCAGTCATGGAGAAGGCTCGCAATATTATTAATCTCTTTTATGACTCATGACAGCGTGCTTCGATTTCTGATTTTGGTATCTTATATCGATATGAGGCTCCTGCTCCTGAAGGAAGCTCTTATAAATTATAAGAGAATGTTTTCTCATTGTCTAATAGAATAAACAAGTATTTTAACGAATTTTCGACTCGAGTGTACTTTCTGTGAAATATTTTGCTGAAAATGCTAGCAATGAGTACAACTGAGGACAAAACAACTTCAATCGAGAATAAAAAATAAAGTGATCAACTTTATACAAAGATATTGAACCAGATAAAAAAGTTTTGAATGATCAATCATCTCAATAAGTTACTTTAAAAAAAAACAAAAAAATACGTTTTACACAATCTCCACAATTTACGTTCGGTGGATTAGAGGATAATTGAGTGAAAAAATGATTTATTTTCTCGGAGTGAATATGCTTTCGAAGATTTCTTGTGTAATTCGTTTAATTCGTGATTATGGAGATACATTTTTTCATCTTTTTACGTCAGTAAGACGTTATATGCAGGTGATTCCAGAAATAAATCTTGAATACTAAATACAAATATTATGTATGCAGTTTGCGTGGTTTTGTATCATTCTCAACTTCAAAACTTGTTTGATCACTTGGGCAAACAGAAAATGAACGTCAATGAATACTCAATATTGATTGAATATGAAACCGTGGGCCGAATTATTACCTCAAAAGAAACGAATAGATGTATAGATTTAACTAGTCTCTACTTCAGAATTTGGAAATGAAATTAAATGAAGTAAAACTTATTGCTACAGTTGAATGCTGTTATTTATGCATTAGGTAAGGTTAGGAGATCACACAGCCTGAATCAAATAATATCGCAACAATGAGTTACGGAAAATTTGTATCAAACTGAAAACACAATCCACAAATGACTCGTAAAAAGTGTTAGGAAAAATACTTTTACAGTCTATTCTACATTTCGTCATATTTCCCCTTTATCATTTACAATTTACATGTTTCAATAAGTATTTATTCGATATCCGAATGTCTCTCCTCACAAAATATTCCTTTGTCCTTGACATCGTTGCTATTAATAATTTTTTCGGCACTGTTTTGGGCTGATCATAATGATATGAAAGTTTCTACATCTTTTATATGTCAACTCAAGAATACCCAAATGACTCCAACTGAAGCTTTCATCAAACACAGAGACGTTTAAAAAATTTGAAAAGGTGTATGGTTTAAAATCCACAAATATACTGAAGTTTTTAATTTTCATTTCATCGGGCACAATTGTTCAGTTAGTAGAGATACTGTGTATTGCTTCTATTTGAATTTTTTCCGTTGCAATTGAGGTATGTTTTTCAGATTATTACATAGCAGATACCTCACTCTCATACCAAACTAGTCTCCATTACTCATTTGTGGGATCCCCAGCAAAAGAAACTGAGTCGAAACTAGAACACATTAGGTATTCAAGATTCTTGTACAGGTCACAAGCATTTAGTTTTTTACTTTATAAATCGACTGCTAAAACGAGTTAGGAAGAATGTGAAATGCCCTGATGTAATTTTACTTCCTCCAAAGAGCCTATTTTTTATAAGCAAAATCTTCCCTATAATAATAACTCGAAAAATTTTTGTGTAACAGTATAAGCTATTTGACATCATTGGTTCCACATAATGATAAGATTACTACTTTGCCGAAATTAATATTAACGTTCTAGTAGAATTAGGTCATTGTTATATTGACAAACAAGAAATCAATCATGATTTCCTCAGTTGACCCTGAAATACCAATATTCATGTAGAAAACCCAGATTTTAAGTTAGGATGAGAAGAGCGAATTGAAGTCTCGAAATTACGCAGATTCCAAGAATTTGTTTCATCTTTATAAAAATTTCCGTCTTCAAGGTGTTTCCGATGTCTTCTTACTCACTTGTTCGAACGGTAACAAATCAAAGTATTATATACGGAGTATTCATAGGTTTCGAATTCTAGGCCGAGAGTAGTCTTGAAGGACTCGATTTTTTTCCCTGGTGAAGCCGACATCTACAACAAAAAATTATTTTTTATATTTTTCTTATTTCTTGGTAACATGGGACTTCAGTAGCAGTTTTACTAACAGATTAAGCATGATATTTTGTGAAATAAATAAGGGAGTTTTTCATGGACCTCATGAGAACTCCTGATAGAGGATCTGAAATATATGTTTTTGCATAATTTTTTACTCTTATAAAAATATTTTTTTAATTCAAGAATAGGTATAGGCTCAATCAATCCTTTTGTTCTAAACAGGCCTAGGGTTAAGGTTCTAGAACTACCTTTTTTCAAGTGATTTGTGATAATAGATTACGATATGCTTTCTTGAAAACTCGATATATACAGAGTGTCCCGGAAAATGTGGGACATCTCTCGAATTCAGATAGAACATAAAAAATGAAGACGACAAGTTTCCATAATTTTTTTTCCTTAGCAGCCCTCCCTACGAAGATACGACCTCCCAAATGACGCCACTGGAAATTCATTTTAGTGAAATAAATTTCAATTTCTTAATTCTTTAATTATTTTTTTTCGAAAACGAATCATTTCATCGACACTGAACAAGGGTCCTTTTTCTTTAGCTTAATTATCAAGGTATCCAAATTTTTTTTAGCTCCTTATCATACAGGGTGTTAAATATGTAAGCATTAAAATGTACAAGCCAGACCGCCCCTGGTAAACTGAACAAGCTGATTGAAATTTGAGTGCGGTGATTCAAGAGGTCCTTAATACTTTTAATCATATAAAATTTTCATCAAATTATATCGAGTAGTTTGAAACTTATTCCACTAAAATGGATTTTCATTGGCGTCATTTAGGAGGTCGTATCTTCGTAGGGAGGGCCGCTAGGAAAAAAAATATGGGAACTTGTCATCTACACTTTTTATGTTCTATCTGTATCCGAAAGATTTCCCACATTTTCCGGGACATACTGCATATATACCAAAGAATAATGCCTTGCTTTTGTTTATCACCTTTCTCAAATGATTCATCAAGTTATGAGTGTTTTAGATTAAATAGGCCTTATTTGTATCATCTACCTTATAACCAAACATTTAAAAAACATTCAAAATAATCTTATCTACCATCCCCTTTTCGAAGAGATCTGGATAAACGAATCTCCGTATAAAAAAAGGCTCCGAATTTTGTTTTTCAAGTTCACCATAAAAATACTTACATAAATATTCCGTCTTTATATGGTCAAACTCACGAACATCTTCACAGTTCCCCATCGAATTCATAAACACCTGATAAAAAATAAAACCCAGCATTGAACGTAAATCCCATACAGTCACGAAATAAGTTCCGAAATTTCACTATGAATAACAAATTAGAGGAGCAAGGTCGTCCACCCTGACACAACAAACAAGATGTTAACAAATCTGGGTCGTTCGAACTTACATCACTAAATTATCGATGCACTACGAGCTCCTCCAGCTTCCAGCATCCAAAATTAAAAGGAACCGTGAAATTTCAACAATTCAGGTAATTTTCGAATTTCGTAAATTTTGAAAATATTCTAATGTCGTGAATTATCAAGTCCGTGACTGTTGGAAAACCAGAAGTTAAACCAATGACCAAAAGTACGTGTTTGTGGTTCAAAAGAAGTGATTGTAGTTAGTGACCATGAGCCGGCTGTTAGGTCTTGGTGTTTGATTCATCTCAGTTTATATCAGTGGTGTCTAGAGAAAGGTTGTGATTATAGGTGCGAGCGCAATTTTTTTCGTTCGTTATTGTTTAGTTGAAAGGTGATTAGCTTCTTGATTATAATGTCTGGTATTTATTTATTTATTGAAAGCGATAAAATTGGTTGATTTGATGCTTTAATCTTGAAAATTAATTTTTACATCGAATTGAAATTGGCGCTAACAATAAGTACCTATCTTTCCACTCATGAATGTGCGATTCAGAAAAGTTTTATCGATCATTGACAATGTATTAGATATTTTCGGTCCACCTGGAAACATAGAGTTGAAGAAATGGATTCAAAATCATCAGAAAATTTCCCGATTCTCTGAAAAATATACATGTAAAATATTTACAAAAAAACCTGATTCCTGGAATCTCGCTGTCCTAAGGGAATTGGGAAACGGAAAATTGTAGATATAAAAGTATCACTGTCAGAGGAGATTTTGAACAACATTTGGTGAGTGAATAATATTTAAAAAAAAATTTCCACACCTGATATTTGGTGCTATTTCACCAAATACTCCTCAAAAAATAACAGTTCAGTACATGTTTGTTTCTCTACAGAAATTCAAGACCTTATTATTTGTATATCCGATCTGACATAAAATATCCCATTAAATTCAGCTAGAAGTTTTTGCGCTTGTTCGAATGGAAAAAACAGCAATTCGAATATGAATATCTTGAAAACCTTTGGCTTCATTTTTTCAATTTATGAAATAATCTATCATTTGAAATCGTCAACCTACTCTGCAAATTTCAAGTCATTCCTTTTGGGAACCCATGACCGAACATACACCCTATTATCGATGCACTGCGCTCCTCAAGTTTCCAGCATCCAAAATTAAAAGGAACCGTGAAATTGCAACAATTCACGTAAGTTTCGGAATTTCGTAAATTTTGAAAATATTCCAATGTCGTGAACTATCAAGTCCGTGACTGTTGGAAAACCAAAAGTTAAACCAATGACCAAAAGTAAGTGTTTGTGGTTCAAAAGAAGTGATTGTAGTGGTGCCTAGAGGAAAGTTGTGATTATAGGTGCGAGCGCAATTTTTTTCGTTCGTTATTGTTTAGTTGAAAGGTGATTAGCTTCTTGATTTTAATATCTGGTATTTATTTATTTATTGAAGGCGATAAAATTAGTTGATTTGATCCTTCAATCTTGAAAATTAATTTTTTTATCGAATTGAAATTGGCGCTAACAATAGGTACATACACCTGATATTTGGTGCTTATTCATCAAATACTCCTCAAAAAATAACAGTTCAGTACATGTTTGTTTTCCTACAGAAATTCAAGACCTTATTATTTGTATATCCGATCTGACATAAAATATCGCATTAAATTTAGCTTGAAGTTTTTTGCGCTTGTTCGAATGGAAAAACGACAATTCGAATTTGAATGTCTTGAAAACCTTTGGCTTAATTTTTTTAATTAATGAAATAATCTATCTATTTAAATCGTAAACCAACTCTGAAAATTCAAAGTCATTTCTTTTGGGAACCCATGGCCGAACATAAACACTCTTACTTTTTTCTTACTCGAAAATGAGTTGGTTTGAAATTTGAAAAAAAAATTGATTAATGTATTAATAGAATGAAACTTGCTTCTATGAAAGTTAAATTTGAATAATCTTTTTTTCAAAATGAACAAGGGTTCCGAAACTCCTGCCTGTGGTTGATACTAGAAATTGATTCAGATAAAATCTCATTGATTATTGTCAAATAGCGTTTGATTGATCCAACTGTAGTTCGAGACCATGAGTCGCTCGATTAATAACCGAGTTGATTACAAGATTTTTCCGAGGATCTCAATATGAATTGTGTATGAATTCTTGATTGAAATACATTTGCATTTTGCACAAGACCTACACTTGATATAATAAAATTTCTATGTATCTATGTTCCAGTAGAGTTTTGACATTTCTCGTATTGCTTCTGAATACTTTGTGAACGGTTGCGATGAGTATTGCACTTTGAAATAGCATAAACTGGGCATTAAAATGGGTCAATAATGATCAATTTCGTACACTTTAAAATCACCTTTCATTTTGAGATCGAATGAAATAAAATTTTTCAATTATTCATTATTTTCCTTGCGTTGTTTTACTATCATGTTGTGGATGCTGTGAATCTGCTGAAATAGTTTTGATTGATTTGATTGATCTGGTGTTTTCTTTAGATCTTCAGGAAATAGAGTATTTGTTATGATAGTGACTAACTCAATAGGGAACAGTGACCGGATCAGATTACTTATCTTGTAAATTGTCATATTCGAAACTAACAGACATTCAGGAGAAACTTTAGCACGCTGTTTTTCTAGGCGCAAGCACGAAATATACTTCCTTCAAATTTGAAATCAAAATTGTATAGCTGAATACAGAAATATTAAAGTTAGGAAAAAAGAGTTTAATCGAAACCGTTTTGCATCTATTTCTATTATACAATTCAGAAAATAATTAAGGATACATTGAAATACAGAAATATATCCTCTTAAAACCTCAAATATTTAATGATAATTAATTCAACTGATATTATATGCATACTTATATTTACAATAAGATAGTAGAAAAAAGTATGACATTTATTTCGCCATAAAAATCATTTTTTCATTCGTTGTTTTTACTAGAAGAAGAGGTGATTCTATTTTTGTTCCTGCAAATTAAGTGGTGTTCTCATTCATTGAAAATTAGTGCTTTATCCCATCATTATAAACAATGTACCTCCAAACTTTCTCGGCGCAAGCACGAAATATACATTCATCAAATTTGAAATATATTTGAAATAACTGAATACAGAAATATTGAAGGTAAGAAAAAAGAGTTTAATCAAAACCGTTTTGCATCTATTTCCATTATGCAACTTCAATATTAACAATTCAGAAAATAATTAAGGATACATTTGACTACAGAAATAGATCCTCTGAAATATTCAAATATTCAATGATAATTAATTCAACTGATATAATATACACACATATTCTACATTTGGATATTTGGAAAAAGTATGACATTCATTTCGCCATAAATAACTTCTTTATTCATTATTTTTACTAGAAGAAGGTCTGATTTAATTTTTTTCCTGTAAATTGAGTGGTGTTTTCATTCAATGAAAATTAGTGCTTCTTCTCATCATTATAAACATTATACCTCCAAACTTTCCTTTCTATTCCTATTGAGGAACCGGCTTAATGGTAGTCGATTCAATTTCGATTTCATGGTTCTGAACATATGAATAGATTATGAGTTTAAGCTCAATACATGACTCACTGATCTTCAAATGATCTAAATTTGAAACTACCTGTTTATTACAGTAATCATTTTGGCAATTTTACTGTTGTTTTGTATTATTCCGCA
Source organism: Propylea japonica (assembly GCA_013421045.1). Classification (NCBI taxonomy): domain Eukaryota; kingdom Metazoa; phylum Arthropoda; class Insecta; order Coleoptera; family Coccinellidae; genus Propylea; species Propylea japonica. The sequence continues at coordinate 24,584,208 of CM024246.1, read as the reverse complement.
CTATGTACCGGGTTTTTCACTATAATTTGAACCCCCCTTTAACTTTGTTACTATAGGAGATACAAAAAAATGTTTCGTATAAAAGTTTCACGAAATCAACTGAGGTTTTTTAATATCCAGAAACTGAAATAATACAGGGTGGCCAACATATTGATGGCAACTTCATCTTTTCAAATGGAGCACCCTGTATATTTTTTCATGTTTGGCCAGCTCTTTTTCCCCTGATTTCGAATATGTAACATACGTTGGTCTATCTCTTTTATTCTGAGAACCACAGAGTTTCAAATTTTAAAAACCACCTGCCAAGATCTGTAATCGTTTTACAAGTGACAGAGTGCGTTTACTGAAAATGCTCATTTTTGAAGTTATAATAACGTCAATGGGAAGATATACAGGGTGAACAACATTGAATGCAACTATATTTTTTCAAATGGACACCATTCCTTTATATTTTTCCTTTTTTTGATAGACTATTTTCTCCTGATCTCGAATATAAATGCGTATGTGGATGAGTCTCATCAATTTTCAAAGTTTCAAAGTTTCGAAATGATGACACCGAATAAAAAATATGTGAAATACCTACAAAATTCTTAATATCCAAACAATCTACTTAAAAGTAATATTTTAAAATGAATACTTAACAATTACTTAACCAATGAAAAATGATAAACTATAGTAGTATGGTAAGAATAACACCAATATTCTTTGTGCGATGACGGGATTAGTTCCGAATTATGGATTTAATATTGGTTGATTTCAAATCATTAATATTATTCTCCGCTTTCATTGATTGTCATTATTGCCGAAGTAATTTTTTTTCTTCAGAAACGGCTATAACGGTGTTAAATCGGGACTATTTGGTCGCCATAAAATGGGTGCGTCATTACCAATCCAAAGATCAAATTGGCCACTTAAATATTCACGAACTTCCAGAACGCTATGCCGCCTATGCCAGACGGTTATTGAAATTTGAAACTCTGTGGTGCTCAAGATAAAAAAAAGGACCATCATATGTTACATATCCGAATCAGGCGAAAAAGAACTGAAAAATTTGGAAAAATATACAGGGTGTTCCATTTGAAAAAATGAAGTTGCCATCAATATGTTGGTCACCCTGTATATATTTCAGTTTCTGGACTCGTATTAAAAAACCCAGTTGATTTCGTGAAACTTTTATACTAAACTTTTTTTTGTATCTCCTTCAGTAACAAAGTTAAAGGGGGGTCAAATTAAAGTGAAAAACCCGGTACATATTTTGAGGATTTGATTGAACTGCAATTTAATGGATCGCTTAGTGGAAAAAAACTGCAGTATTGAATCTAGAAGACGATAATAATTTGCCATAGTAATTCACAAAATTTGGGGAAAGGAGAGTGTATCATACTCTGCCAGTTTTCATGTTTAAGTGTGCTGTAATTTTTTATGTTATATGTTATAATGTGATATTGGATGTTAAATTCTTTATTCAAGAATCATAAAAATAATGTTCTGAATGATGTTTTTCCATTCTAGGTTAGTTCATCATGAGTGAATTCAAAATGGAGATTGGGGAAGATGACATTCCCTTTTTGAGATTGAACGAAGAATATACTTTGAGGTTGGATTTAGAAGAACTGGATGATGAATACAAAAGCAGAGCAACAAAAGATCTGCGTGAAACACCAGAAAATGTAGCAGAAGCTCTGAAAAGTATTCGTCAGATGATCAAAGGTAAAAGAACTGTCTTAGAGTGAAGAAATGATAAAATATATCAGTCTTGATGATTTTCAGATGAACCAGGATTGAATTTACCCGTTGAAGATGACCAGTTCCTAATAAAATTTTTGAGACCCTGTAAATATTATCCTAATAGTGCCTTCAGATTGGTGAGTTAAAATTATCATCCCAAACGAAATGTAATGTATTTTCCTGAAACCGTATTTAAATAACAACTTCACGCGCTGTTTTTTGTCTCCGAAAAAAAACTTTTCCGCATATTTTTCGGACACGTGAATTAATTATATTAATTACCTTGAAAATGAGATGAATATGTGTGTATGTAATTATACAATTACTTCATTTTTACGAGTATTCAATTTCTATTATGAAAGCATAATTATTTATGATATTTCTCATTTCAAAGAGATCGAATTCTCAGGAATTATGAACTTGTTTTACTTAAAAAATATTCAATAGCACACACGAATCTGATTTATTTTTATGTCATATTGTAATTGCCTACCATTTTTTATAGCAACTGTGTTACTCAGTTAATTATTCCGTAAAAACTGATATATTCGAAGGAATGCTTGATTTTTTTCTTTTATCATACGGGAAGGAAAGATATTGCACATAATTTCGCTCTAAATAAATTTATAACTATTCCAGCAGAATTGAAACCGACCTATTTATTTTTCAGATGAAAAAATTCTACCTATTCAAAGCGAAACATCCAAAGAGGGCTGCTAATTTGTATCCTTCAGTTTTAAGACATGTCTTCGATAAAGAAGTTTTTCAGTTTCTTCCCACCAGATCCTCAACAGGTTCAAGGATAATGATCGTTAATGTAGGAAGTGAGTAAAACATGTCCTTTGAATAAAATATTTCGGTTCTTTCAAAATCACATATAAATGGAATGCAATTGTCTCGAAATTACAACGATAATTACATTGGCGAACGCGAAAACACTGTGATAATTGCACTGTAGGCTGATAATCACCCGAACTATATCCATGACAATTTTATTATAAAGTTTCATGATACATCTTCAATTCATATGTTGCATCAGTTCAATAAGTATTTACCGAAATGTTGTCAGAAGTGTCTCTTTTCTTTTCTGCTTGATTAGAAGTTTCTGAAGGTGAAGGTTTTCCAATAATATGTGTTATTTTGATATTCAAAGAAAAATGCCATTTTTCAATATAAATGATCGGATGTTTATTTCATTATCAAGAAGAAGCTATGTTGAAAACAGTGCAAAATAACATCAGGCAAATGACCACTACGACCAGACTTATAGAACCATATCCTTTTAATGAAATTTTTCATAACCAAATCGCAATTCCATCTTTGAGGCCTTGAATCGACGCTGGGCTATTGGCGTAGACCTACTCTTTCACGTGGCCCCAAAGGAAGAAGTCGCAAGGTGTTAAATCACAAGATCTTGGTGGCCAATTGTGATCACCTCGATCCGGAAATTTTTCCCGCAAAAGACGACCCAATCAGCAAAGACACGACGTTGTTGATGATCGGCCGGCTTGAGTTCTGAACATTATAAATCTTCAGACCCAAATGTTCATGCAAAATACGGTGTAATAACGTTTGTGGAATGCCTAATGCAATCTCTTCATTACGGTCCGACAAGGTGCTTCACAACGACCCAAAAATGTTTTACGAACCGTCTCTACCAAATTTTCACCATTTTTATAGTCAATTCTAATAATTTCAACGCGTTCTTAAAGCGTGTATCGTTCCATTTTTATAAATGGCGTAGTTTCTCTAGTCAAAAAATGACAGCTTCAAACGTGACATCTACCGAAATAGCGAGCTATTCAAAATAACACCTCTTATTGGAAAACCCTTTAGAATAATTCAAGAAAAGCCCTAAGCAAGTGATTTCGAGCGGTGGTTCATTGATGGAGCAATGATGCTGTTACCTCAAAATTTTGTATAGGACACCGAATTGATACTGATTATATGAATACAAAATCTCAGAACGATCGGAAAAATATTTTGAAAGTTATTCAAAAAATGAAATATGTGAAAAATATAACTAAATAAATATTTTATGAATCTGTTTTACAATCCTTTTGAAAATGTGCATGATTATTCACTTCGCCAATTTACATTCTTAACCTGGATTTAATTTCAAATTTTCCTCGTGGCAATATTAGAATTTTGTGCATTGTGCAATATTACGATAGAATTTTCTATACCACAAAAATGCGTACCTACTGCGTTAAATTGGGGCTGCAAAATTTCAGCTGGATCGAATCGACATATTAATGCAATTTTGCATGAACATTCAGTACAATAATTATTATTAATTTAATTATTATTTGAATGAATTACTCCCTAATTCTTCAATTGAAATCGAAGATAAATATTTGGGGTATTTCTGATTTGATGCAAACGATTAAAGGGGTTGATTCTTCAGATCATTTCATGGAAATAAATTTACATATGTCCGGTAATTCATTGTTTCAAAGATACAGGATCTCATTGTTTCACTTGAAAACTGACTGAAAAAAGTGTTACGCCACTGGGATAACTCCCAATTAATTTTGAATTCTTCGTTCAATTTGCAGCAAAAATTCGGTCTTTTTTTGTAGAAAATAAGACATCTTAACGAAGCGTCTCTAGGTACTTCATGAGGTTTTGAAGTAAATACAGGGTTTCTATAAATGATTGTACCAGCACAGTTGGCTTTGAATTATTTATGTATTTGTTTATATCACTCTGTTGAGCAGGTTAGTGTGTCGAATTATTTGGCTGCAATTATGAATGTCAAAGAAGGATATAAATAAAGAGATTCAATAAATGTGTTGAGTTTGCATAAGAAACAGCAAAATGAAAATAATTCAAAGCCAACTGCGCTGCTACAATCATTTATGAAGAGCCCGTACATTATAACAAAGCATTTCCGGACCTCCATTTAAAGAAAGTTTTTTTCATAAAATGAACACCCTGAATATTTCTCTTCGAGTTCAATCCAATAGTAAGGTTTTATTTAATTGGAATTATTCAAACAGAAAAAAGTTACCAGAGCTATAAAAATATTTTTTTTCATTCTATTGTAAGTAAGATCGATTAGTTTCCCAAACTGCACATTATTATTTATGCTTATGCTATTTAGTTCGTCATAATTGCTATATGTACTGATATTGGGTCATTTCCGTCAGGGTAACCTGGTTGATAATGAAAAAGGGGGACACACGCTTCATATGATTAATCTCAACAATTTATTGATGTCATTTTATCGCTTAGCAGTTATTGTTTATGTAGGAACTCATTCTGCATCCGTTGTACTAGGTCAGTATATAGTACAACAGCATTGTTGCCATTATTGACGCCTTGAAAAATGGAAAATTTCACGAATTGTCGAAAGAATAATAGAATTTATGATGGTGATTCATGTTTTTAAAGTTCAAGGTTTAAAATTCAATTTTTTTCAACAAAACCGATCTTTGCATTTTATGGAAGTGCTAAAAATCGCGATGTTGAAGAAAAATGAGTTTTAACGAATGTATTTATGGACAGCGAATTATTCAAATCACACATAATTTGATGCAAAAAATCTGCAATGACGGCATAATGTTCTTTAAGTATCAGATAGTCAGTAGTTGCGGTTACCATTGTAACCACAAACAAATTATCTATCTTACTCAAATCCGTAAGTAAATATTAGGTACTGATAATACAATTCACAAAATTATATTTTCAGAGATTCGAAAGAATTTTCAATAATCAGTTGTTTCTCATCTTATGGTTGTATTATCAAAGTCAGATTTGTTTCAGTTCTTTTTAATTTAATATATTTTATGTTTCCCCTCATTTATTAGTGGTTCAATCAGTGGCGCAGCCAAAATTTTCGTTCGGGGGTGGGCCCAATGAAGGAGAAAAAAACATATGGCATTTAAGTGATCTATTTAAAGAGTGACTTTTACATAATAAAATACTCATACTCAAAATTAAAACCATTATAGGAAGATTTTAAATTGAAATTATCCGTTTTTTTTCACCATTTCGTCCAAAATTTTTTCAACAGTTATATTTATATCTTGATTTGTATAAAGAATTCAAATAATTAAGATACTTCAAAATTGAAATTGCTTAAATTCAACTGTATCTACTCCGATACAGGTAGAGAAGTTCACATGCCATAGGGCTCTCGCCCCCCTCCTGGCTGCGCCACTGATCTTAATAGTAGAATCTTGTGATTCACATAAAATAACCTATTAATTCCTGCAATATTCCATTTTATCCTTTTGTTTTTGTCCTTGTTTTGTGATTTGAATTCATTTGAATGTGTTTGTCTGTTTTTTCAGTCAGTTTCTGATGTTATCATCATTTTTTATTTCGTTTTTGTTTCATTCTTATCTCTTCTTCATAAGTCTCTTTGAATTCACCTCTACCTTTACTTCGAGTCTAAATTTGATTTGGAACGCTCGTTGTACTTAAAAGAGTGCTATATCGTTTTGCCTAAATGTTTGAGATTTTCAGGGTGAGTTCGGGTTCCAAATTCGAAATTTTTGTTCCTCAATATTTCAGACAAAAGGAAACCAATCGAGATGAAATTTGGCGGTCACCTGCAAGATGCTCATAATAAGTCTCTTGCGAAATTTCGTGACCCTAGTGTATACAGAACCATAGAAAATTCAATTGCAATATTGACAATCTTGTCAGCTTGATACGCAATGTTGTCAATATTGCATAGAGTTCTCTGATAACTCGGAAGCTCGTAGGACGAGGCCGGGTACATTCGGCAACAATGACTTAGTTCATCGTTATGACGGCAAATACTACCAATCTCACATAAATAAACAAACGCCTACTTACAGCTCAATAATATATAAACGGAGTATATTATATACCTATTTCAGCTAAATGGAACCCTAAAGAAGTCAGTTTGGATGACCTCTTCAGAGCTGTGATGCTATCAATCGAATTAGCCATGATTGAGCCTAAAACACAAGTTGGTGGGGTTCACGTTATTTTGAATATGAAGGGCTTGAGCTTATCGCACGTCTACATGTTCTCACCATCCTTAGCGAAAATGATAGTGGATTGGGTTCAAGTAAGTGGTCATGTTTACTTGCTACTCCTTAGCTGATATTAAAAATTATGAGGGTTGAATTTTAACAACAATTTTTTTCTTTATGAAATTATACTTGTTAATTCCGATTTCTTACGTTATCACTCTCTACTTGTTGGCTCCTAAATAAATGAATGTTTCGAATTTTGAGCAGAAACCAATTCACGAAACATAAACAGCACGATTCTCAAAGTTAAAATATGAATTTGTTGTTGCGAAAAAAATTAGAAGGTTGTTTCTTGTTACAAAAAGGTGGTTCTCCCATTTAAACTTTTTTTTACACCCTTGCTTGGTTACACCCCTTAACGAAGGCGCCTGAAAAACCCCTTTTCAAGTTTTTTCAAAAACAAAAAACTAATAATAATGGAATCTTATGCGATCGAAAACGAATTCAATAAAATTTTGGTGTTGTTCTTTCATTAGTGCATGTTGTGGAATAAGCCACCCCTACATCTTAGTCTGCAAGAAACTCTTTCGACACTCATATTTCACAATAAAATAATTTATTTTGGATAGCTTGATCCATTCTTCACAAATAAGGTCCTCTCTTATTTGAATTCTCGGTTGTTCATTGAGAAAAAGTTAATGAAAAATTATCATTGATTTTTTTATTCGTAGAGACTGAAATTATTTCCAAACTAATTGTTCCAAAGTGGATGTAAAGTTGACGACTCATAATATCGAGAATTAATTTTTTTTCTCAAAAACCGTGAATCTAAGCAAGAAACTCCACGAGACCATTTTTGCTAAGAATGGATCAAGCTATTCAAAATTATTTTTTCACTGTGAAATAAAAATATGGAAAATTTTTTTCCGAAAACAAGATCAGGGTGGCTTTTCTACCTCTTGCAATTATAAAAAAATATCATTAAAATTTTTTTGAATGACTTGTTGGCCGTCTTGAGAAAATAATTGAATATTGCTTTTCAGGTGCCACCTTCAAGGGTCTGTAACCAAGCAGGGGTGCATAAAAAAATGTTAATATTGAGACTTTAGACTAGTTTTTGACAAGTTATAATTTCACGAACTTTTTTGCAACTATTCATATACGAAAACAATCACTTGAAAAGTTAATAAGCCAAATCGGTCGAATATTGTTCCTGTTGTGATAATATGAAACATCTTTCGAGGCGTGTGAAAAAATTGGAATTTTGATTAGCAATTATTTTATATTGAGCTGATAAATAACTTGAATAAGAATAAGTTAGTAATGATCCTCGAAAATTCCAATTTTCCTAACGTTACGTCATCAGAAAAACTGTGTTTTCATGAACAAAATTCTTTATTCCAATAGCCATTTTCAAGTTGTATTGATATTTAATGATGCCAGTCTAGAAGGAAATGATTCAGCAATCGAAAGATACCATTATTATTATGAACGAATTGATATTTATATTGATAATGCTTCTGAACTGTTACATTTTCAAGAATTCCAAGTTTCTTGCGAACCAATATTTTTAGAAAATTTTAATGCTATCACTATTGAAAATATCAGCTCCTATTCTCGAAGAGATTGAAATTGTTATGTCTGTTTACAATTTAGATCTTATGATCCCTGAATGAAACTTTCATCCGAGTAAACATAAGATAATCATTGATTATAAAACCGATAAATGTTTTAAATAACTTGATGTGAAATGAGATGTTTTCGCCTTACGAAAATAATGCGTTTGGTCATTCACCATCATTTACAGCTATTGCTAAAGATTCGCGATTCAAGTTACTCAAGAGATGTACAGTTCGATTTTATTTTAGGAATGTGCACCTGTTAGATTGAAGGCTATACACGTGATCAATCAACCTTTTATATTCAACGTTCTCTGGGCAGTATTCAAACCATTTGTGGGAGAAAAACTCAGACAAAGAGTAAGTATCGATAGAATGTATAAGTATAATCCATTAAAAGATGACGTAAATCATTTTATATTCTTGTCGCAGCGTTGTCTAGACGAAGAACGAGAGGGAAGTTCTAAAATGCTTGCCATGTTTTATCGAGATTATAGATTCATTTTCACATAATTTTGATTAGAATCTTTTTCTCCTTCCTATAATGTGGTTTTCTAAACTCCAGCCGTTTTCTTCCATTTGTAACTTTTATCTTTGTATAATTATTGATTATTTTTTTTCGTCCTGAAAGTTTATTGAATTACGTGGTGATAGATCTCTGAAGATAGATGTACCTTCATATCCATTTTAGATTAGGCATTCCTTCATCGCTAAAAACTCCAGAATGACCCACAAAAATCCTTATTTTCGGCGGTAAACATAGCGCAAGTTCGAAGTATTCGAATACACGCAGGTTTTTCGATTTAATAAATAATAATAATAATGAATGCATGATTTTCACCTGTGCCGCTACAGATAGTAACATAGAAATAAAATTACTCATCAGAATTGATATACTTTACTTCAAAAATTTTTTGCGACCAAAATGAAACCTTAAGCGATTTTATTGCAGAAACGAGATATGTTTTGACTGAGATTTTTATTTTCGGAACGTCTGTCACTTTCATGTGTTCAGTGAAACACGAACAGAAAGTTTTTCTTTTTCCTAGTAAAACCATTTTCAATAGTATAATGACGCTTCTTCTTTGAGTATTTTTATACACAGGGAAACCAATGGAGGAATCTACTACCCCGATGATAATATCCATTGTTCACTTGGACGAAAATTTCAAGACATCTTTCATTTGTGCTAATTAAATTAGATTGAATTCTTAAATTTCTTTGTTTTGAATGTTCGAACATGGGTTTGTTTACACTGAAATCACTCGAAAGTCTGTGATGAGTATTTTAGAACTTATGTAGATATGTTGTTTTCTCAAATTTCAGTTAATAAATCACTTCCCGAATTATATTGAAGTTGAATACCTACATTTTCCGGAATCTACGCTCTAATGTTAGCCAAGAATTTTCGACCAATAAAATTTACCGCAAATAGCATAGCGACGCTGGTTTCACCACGCCTGCGAAACCAATCAGTTGCTTAAACAGGTGCTAAAATTTTTACATTTTTCAAATTCAGGATAGTTACTGGAATAAATATTGTTTAAGTGGTCAATTTGGTACCTAATTTGATAAACGAACCTTCATGAATACGATAGAATATCATACATTCACAAATTTACTTGAATGAAATTCCCAGGAGAATTGGCAAACTGGTGCCTCCGAAAAATAAAAAGATCATGAATAATTAATCAATTCGATACGAGATTATCTCTCGTGGAGGAAGCCTGCAGATTACTTAACAACTACAGAAAACACACTGAAATATAAGAAAAGTATGCTTCAAATAAAGTAACTATCTTGCACATCGAATAGAATAGCTAAGATAATTGTAACATTTGAAATTATTCGATTCAAATGTTTCAAGTTTTTGGTTTTCAGAAATTGTCTTCTTGATATTTTTCAGGAAATCATTGACATCAATTGACAATATCATCATTGAAAACACGGACCGTTGTCAAGAATTAATCAAATCATTGACATTTCAGTTATACTTCCATGGTTCCAGTCTGAAGAATTTATGTGAACAAATCTCTGCAAAATGTCTTCCACCAATTTATGGAGGAATAGCTAACATTCCTGAGTTCCCTGGTAGTTTGTTCTCAGACATGTTGGTTTATGCTGAGAAGCGATTCGAACGTAAGTGAATCCTTTTTTAGGAATGAAAAATTTATAGGCTAACGGCTGAAAGGTCTAGTGGTATTAGATGATACAAAGTTGAACAAAAGCTGGAAAAATAATTTTATGGCCTGCTGGGTCGTGCCCAAAGCCAGGTTTCGATATATTATGTAAGCTTTTGAATTCCATGTTAACTTTGAGCCTGTACAGGGTGATTCACTCAACTTGGTAACCTTATTTTTCTCGAAAACGGATGAATATTTTTTTTTTTTGGCGGTATTTATTACAAGTTAATGTTGATTTAAGATGTGCGTAAAAGTCGCGGAAAAGAATTAAGACGCCAGGCGTCGCAGGGCTATTAGAATTTTTTCCTTGAAGAACATATCTTTTTTATCGTGTCATTCGAAAGATAATTTAATTCTGAATTTTTTTGTTGATTACCATTTTTTTCTACATCTTATCGTCAGTAACCATGTTTATGTTAATTCTATTCCATTCATTTTTCCGTATGTGAGACATATACAGAGTGTTCCTAAATTGAACGTACAAACGAAAACGGGAGATTCCTTAAGTGAGTTTAAGAAAAAAAAGTCTGATAAACATGGGGTCGCAAACGTTTCGTTTTCGAGATACAGGGTGTTAAAATTTTAATCAAAAACATTTGTTGATTATACGAGTTTATCGAATCTTTATGAATCATCGCTACAGATTAGGAAAATTTCCATGACAACTGACACTGAATTCATTCACCACAGCTTACAAAGTGGCCTTCCCAACATAATTTGGATTTTCACGAGGATTTCGAGAGAATCGTTCAAAATTTTTTTTCTCGAAATCGTTGGTAGATACGACAAAACTACAAGAGACCGAAAAGTTTAGTATAAGAACAAAGCTTCTTTTTACATTTTTTTAAATTAACAGTTGCTCACCAAAAAAAAGTTCTGCAGAAGAACAAGTGGCAGTGTTCCAGAAAAAATATCACCCTGTAGATATTCTATCGAAATTGCCATGTCACGTGGTGAGAACTCTCAAATGTAATATCTATGCCAAATTTCAGTTGAATATCTTGTGAAGTGTAGATACAATGAGAAAAAACTTGAAAAAAAATCAAACTTTAACACTCTGTATCTCGAAAACGAAACGTTTGCGACCCCATGTTTATGGGACTTTTTTTCTTAAACTTACTTAAGGAATCTCCCCTTTTCGTTTGTACGTTCAATTTAGGAACACCCTGTATATGATTGTGTTTCTTAAAATCAATGATACTTTGTAGCGAACTATTTCTCATCATTATAGTAATGAAATATTATATTTTATAACAGTAAACATTTTTCTAATAACAAACGAAACATGTTAAATCATAAGTTCTATATCGGCCATTATGATCCATAAAAAGATTTTTTATTTTTCTTATTTAATTGGCCAAAATATTAGGGTTCACTTGGACAAAGTAACTTGAATAATTAACTAAGGAAAACATATAGTTTATGTATGGATCATAATGGCCGCTAAATAGTTCATTTGACATGTTGCATTTATTATTAAAAAAATTTTGATTGTTATAAAATATAATATTTGATGGATATAATGATTGAGAAATAGTTTGCCACAAAGTCTTTTTGATTGATGAAGAAACACAATCATTTATATGTCTCTGAATCAAGGCATACTGTCACAAAACCGAAAAAATAAATGGAATAGAATTAACATAAAACACGCTGCAGGTCGCTGACAGTAAAAAAAAAACGAAAATGGTATTTAGAAGAAACATTCAGAATAAAATCATATTTATAATTAAACAATAAAAAGGTAATGTTCCTGAAGATAAAATTTTGATAGCATCGCGACTCCTGGCGTCTGAATTCTTTCCTTCGACTTTTATGCACTTCTCAAGTCAACATTGACTTGTACAACATACCGTCAACAGTATAAAAAACTATTCATCACCATGTAGGTAAAATAATGATTTAATTGTATGGTATTCTCTCATTCATCAGTGAAATGATTTTTTTCTCAAGAGTAGATTTTCTGGTATAATTTTGAATGAATCGTTCACGGGCTTCCAAATCTAATTCCTCAGACGTGTATAGTTATATTTTTTCGAATTTAATCCCACAACTTCAAATAATGGACATTATTATTTTTGAGCTTTCCTATCGAACAGTTAACAATTCATTTCTGCCATATTCCCGATAATTGGAAATGAAAACGTTCAATGGGTTCGTTGAACTAGTCTGTTGCACCGGTTGACATAAATGGAATAGGATACCAGACATATCTGAACTTGTTTTATGGTTTCCAATATACCTATTAAGTAACAGAAAATAAGACGAAATGAACATCTGTTCTTTTAATTTTCAGCCTGCAACATATACGGCTACGTGAAAGAGAAAGTACAGGATGCTGATGGTGGAGACTGAATAAATTCTGTTTATGTAATTTAATTGTAGATTTATGGAAAACAGTGTGATTAAGTTTATTCGATATAGATAGTTTAAGATATTTTTTGTTAAGAAATAAAGGATTTCAAAATAATATGTATTCATTGTGTTGATATTCGGACTGTGTTGATTATGAAATCGTAAATGATACTTATGAATAATAAATTAATAGAGTTCAATTCGAATTATTCAATTATTCATATGATGAATATAATTCTCATAAGATCAAATTTGAATGCCCTGTTAGCATTCAACTTGCCAATTTATCAATCGTGAAAAATGGTTACTTCTAAAAGGATTAACTTGAAAGTTTCAGAATTTCTGGTGAAGTTCAAACAGAAAAATGGAAAGGAAAACTATATAAATTGAAAAATCAAAAAGAGAGTTCTCAACACTCTTATCTCATAATTTTTAGTTGAGTTTTCATTTCTTGAAATATGTCCTGACAGAATTAATCTTCGAAACCTACAGCAATATTCAATTCATTTCTTTTAAATTTTCGATTCAAAGACATAACATCTGAATTTGAATAATAATAATAATAATTCGTCAATTTTTGCTGAAATTCATTAATAAGATGATTAAATAGATATACGATAATTAAAAATATGTACTGAAGATTTCATTTCATCTTCGTCGGTAGTCATAATTGAATTCCAGATATCGTAGGTCGTAGGTCATTCAATGAATAGAATATAACCAATGAGTTTAATTTAAACTTTTGTTGTGCGATAATTGCTTCAAACAAGATGCACTGGAGTAGGTACCCACTTTGTAAATTGTAAATTATGGCAAATGATCCTATATGAATCAAATGAAAACAGATTGCAAAAACAAAGAAGGTTATAAAAATAATATCAATAGTATATTATGATAACATGATTGTTGAAAAGCAGTTTTTTAAATGAAATAGGATACGAACACATGGACAGAATCTATTGACTTCTCGGTCAATTCGTTTTATGAATTTACTGAAGTGTTATTTGTACAGAGCTTATTTCTTTTTCACTATGGAGGATAATGTTGTAATCAGGCTCATTTTTTCATAGAATATTGCTTCTTCAGTAAAATGAATGAATATAATTTCAATCAACTACACGGTTCATAATGAATACTGTTGCTTGTTGCTTATCATTCATTCATTTGTCATAAATTGGCAATAATGAATGAATTTGAGGGGAAGAAAATACAATCACGAGTGACTGATGGATAATAAACTAACATCTTGTAAGAAATTTAACATGTAGGGTGAATGTGTATAAGAGTACGCACTTAGTGATTTAAGTTCAATATCTTTTCGATTTTCAATGCAAGGACTCTTTGTTGCGTTTTTCCGTCTTCTTTGAACATTGAAGATTATATTTCAATGGCATTTTACATCTGAAAAAGATATACAAATAAATTATTCAACTTTTCCTGGACCTATTCGAGTGCGTACTCTTATGCACAGGTGTGCATAAGAGTACGCACGCTCATACTTAAGAGTACGCATATCATTATAATTCAATATAACACTCATTTCTGGATGAAAAACGATTAAAGGCGTACCAAAACATTTCCATTTATTCAACTTTTTCTTTTAAAACATAACATCTTATACGTACTAAGTGGACTATAGGGAAATTATTATGACAACTTAATAATTACATAGAATGAAACTCTCCTTCATCTTATTTGACTCAACAAAGTATTAGCGGAAAATCTGATGAAAAAATACTATTCTTCGTTGGAGCATATGACTTTTCCTATAACATAATTTATTCACGACTTTTTTATAATCTAAACATATGTCTATTTATTTGGTCATAATAATACCCATTAATCACTAGTGGATAATGTGTCATTATTCACTGCTGTCAGATGCTTCTTGGGTTGAGCTATGATATTATATTGTTAAAACTGATATTTCTACAGTGTTTTCCCATCGAGGGCAAAATCTTTGAATATAATCAACTTTCATTACAAAATGAACACTGACAAGTTAATAAAAGAATTAATCATGTCAACTCGACTTTTGCCACACTAGTAATAAAAGAAACATACGCGAGTAGTATATGAATAACATTCTAATACTAATGTGCACGCCTAAATGCCACCACTTACACTGTGCAGTGTGCACACTGGCAACAGATAATATAGTCTTCTACTGCGTACTCTTATACAGATAATTTTGCGTACTCTTGTCCACATCCATGAATTTCGATACTTTCGGCTTCAATTATGACAAAAATATATTTTGCTACTGTTTTCATATGAATTGAAATGAAGTGATACATATTGTGACATAATTTAATATTTACAAGGCCAAAGCGCTAGTTTTTACTTGTAGAAACACAAAACTTTGAACGGTGAAAATTACAGTGCGCGGCAACGAAAACTTCTAACCTATTTTTCTTTCAATCGACGATTGCAATTGCAGATTTCGATCTTGTCAGTATCATTAAATAGCATTCGGATTGAAATAAGCTTTTCAGAATCAAAAACAGGTGGCGGTCTATTGAAAAAACAGTGGTGCGTACTCTTATGCACATGAGTACTCTTATACACATTTACCCTATATTACAAACAATTTACAAATTGTTCTAGATATATAATTTTTACAAAAGACATATAGCTATGAAAAAGAAGGGAACAGCTTATAAATACATCACCAAACTATATTTACTATATATATTATTACATTCTTACTAAAATAAAAATTGCTTATTTCTCTTGCTTCTTGTTGTAACCATAGGAGTTGATTGCTGAAAAAGAATTATCATGAATTTTATGTTCACATAAAATAAGGGGTGTTGCAGATAAGATTAATTCAGTCAGCAAAAATAATGTTTTACCACAATTATGTTCTGGCCACACCCTCCACAGATCGCCTTCCAGTTACAGAGATCTAATGAAATCTTAAATCTGTGAAGGCTTCAACGAGGCTAGTTCCCCACTCTTACAAGTTTCTCGCCCAACGAATTCTTTCCTTAGGCTCGCAATGCCAAAGCATTCCGTGTCTAGGTGAATGGGGGTTTCTACCTTCTCCCTACAGAACCTACACTCGTCAGTGTCCGATAATCCCATCCTCAACAGGTTCTTTCTGAGGCGACAGTGTCTTGTAAGAAGACCAGTGAGAAGGTGTAATTGCTTCTTACCAAGATCCAGATATCTTTTGGATCCCGCTGTTCCAAAGTTTCGAAGATGCATTCCTGGGAGATTCCGCCAGAGTTTTTCTCTTTCGGCTTTCTCCTTCTCCAGAAACTTCTTCTTATAGGTACATTTACCTATACCACAGAAGGGTTCTGGGCCAATGAGTGACGTTCATGCGCCCTATTCGGCAAGTGTATTGACCTCTTCTTTTTTTTTGAATACCGAGTGGCCGGGAACCCAGATTAAAAAGACCTTATTTTTCTTGCCTACCTCATTGAGTTTGTTCCGGCACTCCCATCTTTGAGTCGATGGAATAGGAGTTCAGTGCTTTAATAGCAGCTTGACTATCTGAGTTTGTGGCTATATCGCACTTCTGATAGTTTATTTTTCGATTTATATCTAGACATCTTTCAATAGCTAAGATTTCCGCTTGAAAGATGCTCATACAGGAGCCTAGCGACAGTGCACACTTGGTACTTGACCCGTATATCCCAGCGCCAGCTCCTGTAGAGGTTTTGCAACCATCTGTATACCATTTTACGGTAATTTCTTTGAGGTTATAGTTGCTGTATTCCCGTTCCTATTTCTCTCTTTTATTTAGCAATGTCCTGAAGTTTTTCTCAGTGATTACTTTCTTAATCATTACATCACTAGGGAGGTTCGCAGATGAGATGTAGTTGTTCAGAGAGGACCAGACTCTCTGATTGCAGATTAAGTAAGTATGTTCTTGCATACTTCATTGAGTTGATATAAACGTAAATACATAATAGAAAGTCGATTAGAAGGACTGAAGTATCCTGGGCCAAATGCAGATGATTTGAAAGAGCCCGAACTCAAACAGATTTTTCTGTAGATCAGTATTGACAATTCACCCCTTATCGTGACAATAACAAAGATCTCTCTCTCTCTCCCTCTTTCAACTTACCGACATATTCTTTATCACATTTCATGAGGAGTTCGAACCATTGGTTACCAGTAACCCTTGGAATATCTCTGGTACCTCCGTAGCAATCTGGCAAGGTGGCTGGGTCCATGTATTTATGAAGAGATTTCCTGTCAGTACCATGGAAGATGATCCTGCTCCTGAGTTTTTCCCTCAAAAATGGTTTGAAGAGTGCGAACACCATTTTGAAGATGTAAGGTTGGTTGACGATGTGGATGTTCTTAACTCTGAGAGGTACACTATCCTATAAAGAAAAAATAAATTGAGTGATCAAAATGATGTTGTTGGTATTTTGCGTTTTACATAGCCATTTTTAAATTTAATAATGTAAGCGTTAAATCTTTCTATATGTTGTGCTACACTGTCCCCTTCGCAGAAAGAGACACAAGATTCTGGGAACATTTGAAATACAACCTAAAATGAAAGCGCTAAATCCGCAAAGAAATTCGTTATGAAGAAATGTCGTTATACAGAAAATTTGTTTCTATAGTTGACGATGTCGCGGTCGACTTCAATAATGAATTTAAGTTTATCATACAAATTTAAGCGCCTCCTTTTCGACATTTTCGTACAACTTTCACACTAGCATAATGGTTAGATTGAAATCAAACAGCCAGGGGTGTATTTAAAACTGTTTCAGTAGGATCTCTCTGCTCACCGTAATGATTAAGTTTAAGGTCCGGAAAAATTTCGGAAAAAACCCACACTTTTATCCTCTTCTTAATACCCATTCAAAGAGTAATGTTCTTTGAATATTTCGTTTAAATAGATGAAGTAATGATGCTCTGAACAATTGTGAAAATTGAATCATGCTTGGTTTTATTTAATTTGAAATGATTTTCGGGGGGGGAGATTTCATTGCCAGAAAAAACCACCATTCGGGGAAGCTTTCGAGGATTTTACCAAGAATTCCAAAAATAATATTGAAAGCTTATTGTTTAGATTCCATGTGAATAACTGAATTACGATTTCGGATGAAAAAGTTGACATGGTAGATTTACAGACATTGCACCTCGTTACCCACTATTGAATCGTTGTTCTCAATGAAAATTTGTTCTTACGTCGACAATTAAACAATCATGCTATCAACCAAATATTTATCTGCTATATATTGTTATGTTTTCCTTACCTGTAGCCAATCCACGATACGTTTGGCGAATGATGGCGTGAACTTGGTGGTTTGGGACAAACTGAGTCCATCCATATCAAAAATTACTACAGCACCATTTACTTGAGATTCAGGTTCAAGCATGGCAAGTTCTAAGAAGAGAACACACCCTTTGAAAACTTCATCGAGTGACACTTTGCTGGTGTCCCATTTTTCTGAAAGATATTTCATGTTAGAAAGGTTTATTCCAAGATTTCACTGTGTATCATTAATTTATTCAAAAAAGAAAGAAGAAAGTGGAGTGGATGAATTTCATGGTTTTTCAGAGAAAGTAGGCAGAACTACTTTATTTCAAAAAAGCTGAAAGTGTTTCTATAGATTGTCCGAACAATCATAACTATGTATAATCAGCTATGAAACTTCGCTCATAAAGAGGTAGAAATTTAACTCTCAAAATCAATTTATTTTAGTAGGAACCCAAATCTTCATACATTCTTGCTAAAATTTTACAATTCATTTCGTCCACCGAAAGATATTCAACTGTCCGTCGTTTACTCTTTCTCTTTTAATTTTCAAATTAACGAACGGAGTTGAGTACAATCGAAGATTTTACTTACTTCCTAATTCAATGACTAGAATTCTTCTTCCATTTTGATCCCTGTTTGGTAAGACTGTTAGGATGTTGGCTGCAAAAATATTTTTTTCCTTGCTTGGTATCAAACCATCATACATATCAGAATGTTTCACTTTGAAGCTGTAGTACCGCTTGATCTGAAAAAAGCCAGCGGGTCAATAACTGACGTTCGTATCAGTTGAAAAAAATTAGGTTATTCATATTGTACCTATGCATACACTGAAAGCCAAAAAGGTAACGTAACTTGTCAATAATATGTTTATGGAAAATTATTGAGGATATTCCCTGTCGATTTTCAATTTCAAAAGCAATTTATCCTATGCTTTTTTGAATTTGATATTTCTCACCTCTTACAATCCGCACCCCTCTTATCAATTTTTTTTAATGTGGCAGATGCGGTAGAATGAGGGCTACCGCGTATGAATTTTCCGCTAGAGGCGCAAGTGTTGCGTGAGGTCCACGAGAATTTGAATTGTCAAATATTCAAACGTAATTGTGAATCTGTATTCTGTTTATTTTCAATCTTTACGAGGATGGGAGTAGTTTCACATACACATTCAGATTAATAACACCAAATATGAATCACGGATCAAAGAATATCACTGCTTTGAAAGCGGTATTACAGAAGATAGTTGCCCAATTAAGCGGGCTAAAAGGAGAGCTAATTCAAAGGTGAGTTTGTTCAGAGTTTCAATACGCATTTCTTGCGGAAAGTATGCTTATTTATTGAGTTTAGAGTTATGGTTTTTCTTTTTACAGATCCAAATACTATGATAGGAATGAAAATTCCAGTGGAAACACATTATCATGATTTGAAATAAGTTTATTACAGAAGTAGATTATCATTTCAAGAGAAATTCCTTTTTATCCTACTTACATGATACCTGTGATAGCTGAAAAGTGTTGAAACTTGGAGTAGAACAATAAAACCTTACACAATCCTCTCATTTATCATTATAAGTAAATGTATAGAAAAACAGTATGTGCGAAAAGGAAAACCTCAGAGATCAATGTATACTAACTAATCACTAATCATTCATTTAAAGAAGGGTCATTTATTTATTTACACAAGTTCTTGATATATATTTTTACAGTAAATGTTTTCCTTGAGTTAGTGAGTTGATTGATAACAAACATGAAATGTTTGTAGTTGTAAAATCCAGAGTAAAATTGTACCAATTAGATTTTCAATTCGAAGTAGGTATGTTTCTATTACTCTTAAGTTCCGACAAAAAGCAGTATCAGTTGAGCTCTTTTGACTACATATTGATTTTCTTCTACAGTTAAACGATTCTTGCATTTTCAAATTTCTTTCTGCGTTCAAGAACTCTCTCTACTAGTATTTTATTCATATCTGTCCTCACCTTCCTGGTACCCAGAAAATTGGTATTAGGATCGTTAGGTCATGTATTATAACCAGGGTTGAAATGTTTATCACGAAAATAAGAATGTTTTGATGGGGTAACATCAGCTGCTTTAGGACAGTCCTATCGTTCCCTTTTTCTCTGTACAATACGGAACTGCACAACCCTGCGGCAAGCTCGATATTGTACAGTATTCAAGGAATAGAATGTACACTTTTTTCACAGGACTTATAACACCGAACACTTATAAATATTAATTTGTTTTAAAAATAATAAATCAATGACAGTACAAAGAACTTTGACAGGACCTCACGCAACAGAGGCGCCAACTAGCGAGGAAAAAAACTGCAGCCCTCATTGGTTGAGTCGGTTTTTTATGGAACAATTTGAAAATAATTTACCATTTGTGATTGGAAAGTACTGCCATCAGATCATTATTATCCTTTTATTAATTATTACCAAGGGAAATTCACGAATACATGATTTTTGCAATTTCAAAAACTGGTCTCCTTATTCGTTTTTGTATTTTAAATCTCTCACTACTTACACCTGTAATATTTTTTTCAATAGGATTGTGATACATCAAATGAAAGTTAATTTGATAACCAAATCATTTCATTTGATATGTTACAATCCATTTATTTCTATCGGGGTGAGAGATTTCATATTTAAACAAGCAAAGGGAGATCTGCTTTTGATGTTACAAAATCATGAATTGGTAAATTTCCTTTGTTATGACAAGCCCTTATCTTGAACAATCATAAAAAGTCTCAAAATTTTTTTTTATTCGGTTGCAGTTCTCTGTTGAAATATGGAATATTCAATTCACTGAAACCATCGCTGATTTAGTTAGGAACAATCCAACTGTACATGAAATTCCAGCAGATATTACTGGAACATCATCATGCACAGGTACAAATTTCAAGAACATTGTGAAATCACGAATTAACTTTATTTTCAAAAGTATGCCAAATATTAATGAAAAATTCAGTATTCCGTGTAGTAATTGTTCAAATCCTTAATCAGTATTCTTAGGAAGGTCAGAGACTTGGAAATCCCCAAATAGGGTGATTCTATCGTACTCCAATTAGACAGCTCAAAGAACTCATTAATAAATATTAAACAATCAACACCTTGGAAAGACGTCGAAAGAATACAAAGAAAATGTTCGCGATTTAAGGTGAGAAATATCACTATCCGAGAGGGATTCTGAGAAAGATTAGTATAATTCAAAGAGAAAAGGTGACGAAAAACATAGGAATTATCTAATAGATAAAACGATTGATGTTTGTTGTCTATAAGTTGCCTAAAACCATGAACCTAGAAGCATTATTAATGATATATTATGCTCTATTTAACAGCGTCATCAGTTATGAAATAATAGCATGGGGAGGATCATATTCCAATGTTTGATTTTTAATTTATTAAAAAATAGTCGAAGAATTAATTAATAAATGATATATTTAGATATAAGTTAGATATGGGAAATTATGTAACCAGACCCACCAACAGATAACTAGGTATGTTTATCTCTGTGGGGTTTGCACCGATATCGATGTAATTTGTACTGGTTTTAAATAAATAAAGAAAATAAATACAATAATATCTTACCAGATCTCGAGCACTCTCCGGGTAGAATTTGCAAGGCCTCAGGAATCGGATGAGCCAGGGTTCATTGTCAAGTGGCACTAATAAGTCTTTTTCCTCTGAAAAAATTATTAATTATTCTCACTGTTGATCACTCACATTGCAACAATAATATGTGAATTATTCTTTCAGCAATACCTAATAGTTTCTGCTACATTATTTTATAGATGCTGAAAGTTTTTTTTAATGATGACCCCTACACAGGTGAGAACTATCATCGAATATGAATCGCTTCAGAATTGTTACTTTACGAAGTAAGTTTTGTTTTACCTGACGACGGCTAGAGAATGCTGATTCGCGCAGTGTTTAGTATGTAGGAAGTAATAATTCAACTCTTAAACTCCTAGCAACAAAACCCAAAAGAAGATTTTTGAAGGAAAATTACGGAAAACATTTTTTATTTTCTTTCAAGATTCGTTTCATGTCAATACCACAGATAAAAATAAAATGTCAAATTTTGGTACTCTGAAGATAAAGGACACACCATGCCAAAAAATTTGAAAAAGCAGCCCGGGCTTTTCTATGGAATGATACTTTTGGAGAAATAAAATAAAATATCAAATTTTGTGGCACTGAAGACAAAGGGGACACCATGCCAAAAAAATTAAAAAAAAATTAATTAATTAATTGAAAATTCTCTTCAAGCTCGCCTGCTGATTTTTGTTGCATATATTTCTGGACGCCCGGTTTTTATATATTTTCTTCGTATTCACATAGTCCATCAGCAGAAGTAGTACAGTCCCAACAACCTGCTAGACACCCTTTAAATTCAATTGATCTCATTTTACTGTCTACTAACATCCTTTGTTCTCTAAGCATCATTATGTAAACTTCAACGCTCATAAAATTAGGAAAGTACAAATTGATAGACCGCTTTTCATGTGAACATTTTCGAGTTATGGTGTGTATATTGCTAAAAATTTTGATGCTTGAGAACAGACGGAAGGCCAAATGTGAGGTTGAATTTATCAGTTAGTCATCAAGCGCACTTATTTCCCCCAAACATGAAATGTATTTGATTTTATTGAATCTTATACCGCATGGAGAACATCCAGTAGTAATTATTTCGTTAGAGATGTTTTTTGCACATATAATTATTTCATTCGTAACAAAAAACGTTCAGTTTTTCAATCATATAGATAAACTGGTTTTTGTGATATCGTTCGTTCTCAGAAAAACTAAATGTACGATAATTGCGTTTGGTAGCTATAATTATTGGTATTTCATCGTCCTTTAAACAGTGCTGCTTTATTCTGATCATCATAGTAGTAGTATAAGGATAATATTAGCTTACAACTAGTTCGGAAATTCATTTGATGATGGAAAAACTTCTGATATACTTCAATGTATCTTTGAACCATTTGTTTTCATTCTGAATATTTGAGTCAATGTCAAAAAATTCGGCTGGCCGCACTAATGAAGAATCCGAGGTCAAAAATTATTCTATCCGGCAACCGTGAATGCCTCTCAAACAAGTTTAAGCTTACAAGTTCTGAGTGTACCTCGGAAGTCCAAATACCACGGTTAAGTTTGTTTACGGCCAGCATCAATGCTGTAGTTTCGGAGTTTTTAAACTTTTATTATTTTCTCTATATTTTCGAAATCATTAATTGGAAATTTGGAATTTTGAAGGATAATAATGACATTAAAACTTCTGCAAATTTTCGTGCGGATCGTGCAATGTAAACCGAATAATTTTTTGTCACAGTCAGTTCGGGACATACACCTTGTCTGTATAGTTCCAAGAAGAAGAAAACCGGTTGACTGGTTTCGGAGTTACTTTCCCTTGAACTTCCTTCGTCTTATTTATATTCGAATATTACTGAAATCACAGATCCGATCAATGTCAAACATGATATTTAGAACTAACAGCAAAGTGCGCTTATTTGTTTTTGATTTCATTAGAATCGTACCGATAGAATCTTTTCAGAAAAAAATTCTGGTTAGTACCTGAAAATCCAATTTGAGTCAGTTAGCGATCCAAATCGTTTAAGTAGTTCGGATGAAATTCACAGTGGAATATGTATTCACTATGTAAATAAGTATTTATGGAAGTGCTCATCCGGTTAATTGAATGTTCAAAATTTGAATGAATTAGTGATGTGCTCATGTCAGCAAAATACCATGGAATAGGATTTCAGATCTTTTCGAAACTACTGTGGTGTCATCATTTCCCTTCTGAATACCATATTCTGAATTGATCATATACAGGGTTTTCCTTTTGAGTTGGCCTATTAGACGTTTCTGGAGAAGTAGTAAATATTTCGTTCTGAAATTTTAGGTGGAACTTTGAGAATGAAGGATCTCTTAGGCCGGCCATCCACGTACAGTTGAAGCTGTCAGTTTCGACTGAACAGTTAAAACTGTCAGTTTCAACTGTGAACTGAGATGTGCACACATGTGCAGTTCAAAGCTTCAGTTTGTTCCATGATGGATTCGAGAAGGTCCGACGATCTGGCGGTCCTCGGTTTAATTTTTGCAATTTTACCAAGAATAAAGAAGAGAAAGCATAAACAGTGGTGCAAGCAGTGGCTACAAAAAAGAAATTTATCTTCACACATAAATTTATTGAGAGAATTAGGAGAAGAACCATTAGATTTTCTCAATTATTTGCGCATGACTGAAACAGTGTACCAAAAATTACTATTGTTGGTTTCTCCTTTAATTGTGAAAAAAGATACAGTCATGAGAACTGCAATATCTCCACATGAAAGATTAGCTGCTACTCTGAGATTTTTAGCCACAGGACGCTCGTATGAGTGCCTGAAATTTTCTACAAGAATATCTCCTCAAGCTCTCGGAAAAATAAATGCTTTTATTGTTACAAAGCAAACTGAAACTTAAATAAAATGATGTACTTAAAATGAGAAAACAAAATAGCATGTTTCTTGTCTAAAAACGTCATTTACATATCAAGAAATTTAGAAAAATAAGAGGATAAAATCGACTATAACCTGGTTATGTTTACGCGACATTGTAATGCGCACCCTTGCTCGACACGAAATCAACTGAGAACTTCACAGTTGAACCCCCACACACTGTCAGTTCAGTTAAACCTTTCAGTTAAAAATATGAACAATTTCATTTCTCTCAGTTGAACTGTTCGGTTGAAAAATTCGAGTTGAACTGAGACTGAAATACCCACTCACGTAGAGTTTCGACTGACAGTTTTAACTGTTCAGTCGAAACTGACAGTTTCAACTGTACGTGGATGGCCGGCCTTAGCCTGAAATATTTTCAAGTCGACAGTGTTGCCACGTCTATCTCAAACGCGTATCTACTTTCTTATTTCAAATGGAACTACCTATATTTTAATTTATGTATCGATTCAGTACCAAATGTGCAGTATAACCTACTCAAAAAATCCTCTACCATGCACTGTTGCCAAGTGATACATACATTCTTAAAATTTTTGACATCTGAATTGCCAGTTTGGAAATGCAATATCTTGATTATTTCGTATGCGAACGGAACCAAACTCATCAGTCTTATAGTAGAGAATCCATGCATTTATGTGGTATTATAAGTAGTTGGATACATCGTGGGGTTGTTCGAAAATTTTGACCCGAATAGTTTTTGAATGAGATGAAAAATACTGAAATTCTTCAGTATTTAGAGTCATGATCTGTGGTAGTTTTTACGATGCAATGGCTCTATGATTACGAAGTAAATTATTGAAGTAGATTCAATGGTTGAAATCATAAAAAACTGATGGTCAAGAATGTCATAAAAAAGTTTATCCATATTATCCTAACACGATTCAGGTTGTTTCACAATATACTATGGGAATGCCAAAAAATTATTGAAAGGACCTGTAGTACCTTCAACCTTTATTAACATTCAGCAAGAATGACTGGAAAAAAATTCCGAAAACTGTTTAGGCTTTCGGTAATCCTGGCCCAATATTCATGACCTCAACCATAGTATTCATTCCGATAATTCACCGTATAATCACACAGCATTATTCCCATAGAGCATGACTATAAATACTGAAAAATGTCAGTATTTTTCATCTCATTCGAAAGCTATTCAAATAAATAATTAGTGGGAAAGGCGACTGCCATTAATTCTTTATTTCGAATAGAATGCTGTGAAATAGATATGGGGTTGCCATTTGAAAATCTCGAAATATTTAAATCAATTAAACAAATTAAAGTTCCTATTTCACATGGATGCATGTACTCTCTAATATGAGACTACTGAGTATGGTTCCGTTCGCATTGAAAATAATCGAAATATTGCATTTCTAAACTAGCAATGCAGATGTCAAAAATTTCAAGAATTTGTGCATATTTTGGCAACAGTGCGTGGCAGTTTAGGAGATTATACAGTGAATTTGGTATTGAATCGATACATAAATAAAAATATAGGTAGTTCCTTCTGAAATGAGTTTGAGACAGAAAACGTCCAATAGACCAACTCAAAAGGAAAATCCTATATGTTATTTCGAAAATAAAAAAAAAATTACAAATGTAAGTCACTCCGAAAAAACTAGACCTATTTGGCTTGTCAATAAACTGACGACTGGACTAAGTTGGGTAGTGTGTAGCACATTTCGGCTATTGTCGATGAAATCAATCACAGATCAGGGTATACAAACCTTTCAATAGATCACGTAGTTCTTTAACAGCATCTCTGACTACGTCTGGTGTTTCCCTGAGTTCTTTCCTGGCAACCTCCTTTGTTTCCGGCGACAGGTCTCCCAATTCTACTTCGAGAGTATTTTCACCAAACCTAACAAGTGGCACCTCATCGATGTCGGAAAGCATTGTTGGTGCGACTGAAAAAAAAGAAATATCTAATCAGTGAACAGTACAGAAACGATAATCAACAACATCATTTGTTAATTTCTAGGAGTATTATTAGGTTTGGTCGAATACATGTGAGAACTGTGTATTTACATGTTGGTAGATATGTGAAGCTTTGAACCCATAGTTATTTTCCTAAAAAGTGTGCAAAGGGATGTCCGTTCGTGGTATGGAGTTCGGATAAGTTTTGTATTGCGGAAAAGTCACCTTTCGTCTCATAATAACAGCAAATTCAAACGATTAGAATTGGCGGTTGAGTGTAACATTCAAACTAGCATTCATTTCGTTGTTTGGATCTTGTATCAAAGTTTACAATGATGTCAACTGTTGTCTCTGTTGTGAATCATGCCCACTAATAATGCTTGCTCCTATGTAATAAGGCGTTTTCGGAAACTTACTCAGGGTTAGTAACTCGATCCATTGGGTCACGTCACGGATCTACTCGGATCACGGACCCGCGTTCTAAGTTTACGAACACATTGGGTTTAGGATTTGAAGTGACCGTCGTATCATCATAACCAAATATTTTATGCATTTATTTTATCAGTCCCAGTTTATTTTCGGGATGTCTCTAGCCTTGCTTGCATTTATTGGCTTTTGTAAAATATTTCTTATGATTTCTGGTGTGCCCTTCCATGTTCAAAGTTATTTTTGACTAACTATGTTAAAGAAGTAGATAATTAATTTTTTATTTTCAGTTTATATACTGATTGTCTCTAGCTTCGCTTGGATCTATTGGCTTCTGTACAATCTTTCTCATAATTTCTGGTGTGCCCTCGCATGTTCAATGTTGTAGTTTAGTACCTACGTTAAAGAAATAAAGAAGGTTTTTGTTTGAACCCAGAAAGATCTGCATACAAAGTTATAAATAAGATGTTTCACATTTTTTTCTCCACTCATGGAACAACACATGTACACTGAGCCAAAGTCTCTTCTCTTTCCATAATTTTCAAGGAATAGAATATTCGAAATTACAAAGAGAAGAGTAGAAAGCTCATTCTCGCATTTCTCAAATACAAAATTTAACTTCAGTGCGCATGCGGTGACTTTACGACCCTGTTCTCGTGTAGGGTTACGAAAGATCAACCTGAGTCAGTGATCGAATTAATAGAATCGTACTTTACTACTAGGTAAACGAAAGGGATGGTAAGGGATCGAGTTAACCCGAGTAGGTATCCTAAAACGCCTATAATGGCACAAGTTTGAACTCAAGAGTATAGAAGTGGCATGTTCAGTATCCAATTGGAAATTAATTACTTGAAATTTCAAGTGAACAATTGAATAGGTATATTAAACACTACTCCTAATGCTGTCACATGAAAAAAACCTATATTTTAACCAACCGGAAATGTCCATTTTCCAGAAATGAAAACTTAATTTGAGAGATATCGAATTATATTTTCGTATGTTAACATGCAATCTTCTTGAATGACAATTATTTTTCAAACTGTAGAAAATTGGATAAATAAATGAAGTATTCTGCGTGCTTGGTCATCTAAGGAGTCATGTTATAAATGTATCTCTCCGATACAAATCCAAAATAAAATTTCCCTAATTATTTCTTTTCAAAAAGAGGTTTCTTTCCATCTATTCTTACAAAACTTTGATTGCAACTTTATATTTTGAATGCGATAACTTTACAATCCAACATAATTTGTGTTTCGTTAATAAAACGTAATGTCAAGTTCTGGTTGAATTCAGAGATGATATCCATTCGTACAGAAAACCCTTACAATCATTTATTCGGAATAAATATTTCGTCTAAGAAAAACTGATACAGTAATAACTCATCCACAATTGAATGATTTTCAGTTATTATATGCAGCAATTTTATCGATACGTTTTCGAAATCATCCCCACAACTTTGCAATAAAATCACAGCGAAAAAGATCACAAAAGGAAATATAAACTTATTATGTTGATTCCGGTTGAAAAAAGAGAAAAATTACTCGGTTGGTGTAATATTCGATGATTGATCAGCAATTAAGTAGTGGATATCTACATAGTAAATTCCTGAAAAAGAATGTTCCTGCTTCAACTAGAATGAGCAAGTACCTATTAACAATAATTTTTAGATGATTTATTTTTACTAAAAACGAAATGCTATTTAATATAGCTTTCCTATATTATTTAGTTTATTTATCATAATTATATGTTTAGCATTTAATTTCGACGACACGTGCTTGGTTGATTTTTTATCTCAGCGAATGGTATAATACTTGAACTTTGTCGACTTTCAATTTGTAGTAGCTTCTTCAAGGATAAAATAGAAAAAAAATCTGTCACTAATTAAATAATTGAAGTAATTCCCTGTTGAGATCAAGTTATAAATTAGTTCTGAGGAAGATGAGAGATATTTGAAGAAACTGAATTAATGTATGCAAACGTATACTGTTTTAATTCTTCATTTCCTAACTCATGAATTTGATTAGAATGGCCAAGAGATACTGGATTCATTTTTAATGGGAGGTGAAGACAATAAATAATTTATTACCAAATGCTTCCATCCGAAGACTTGAAATATTCCCAGAACAACCTTCTGAGGTCAACTAGTCAATAGTGAGGACAAACCTTAATGTTAGGAATTTCCGAAATCCAGAAATCTGAAAGTTCTTTCTTTGAATTCAACTTTTAGTCACCTCGAAACCAATAACACTCATTTGAAGGAGAACTTGCTTAATTACTCACTCACCCATTTTTAACATGAATTCGAAAAATTTTTGGCAACGGGCAGGCCCACAATTCAAGACCGGATATTCACTTATGATCAGGTTAAACCATTATGAAACGCAGATTTTATGTTGAAGATATAAAAAAGCGAATACTCCTACACTTGCACAGATAAAGATTGATAACTATTCTTTGGATGTTGCTTCCGGGTTGATGAACCCTGAATGCCCCAGGAGAGGAATTTTTCAATTAGAACATAAGAACATTGAGATAATTCGATACATTTCACTTGGTGAATGCAGCGCTTCGTATGTTTAGAATAGAAACGAATTTGCGTTTGAGTTATACTCCTACCATATTGGCCGTTGTTTCAGGATATATCATCCGGCTATATACGTGGTCTGTTCGAAAGAAAAGTTGAATTTTGAATTTTTACGGCCTGTATCGAGCGTGACCAAAATTGGGGAAACTAAACTACAACTTTTCAACCCTAAGGAAACCCCATAGAGAAACTCAGATTGGGTCACTGGATTCCTATCCAAAAAGAGTTCATATAATGTTTGAGTTTCAAGTTTATATCACATAACAAACACGAACGGAGAAAATGTCTAAAGTTGAAAATGCCCAAGTGTCAATTTCCGCTTATAACTCGAAAACAAAAGAAGATGAAACCGCAATGTACCATTCATGTTCCTTCAGATCTTCGGATTGAAAAATTGTAATTGAAGATCATCAATTCTGGCCATACTGTACATTCGATTGTAGAAATTTTTTGTGATGTTGGTACACATATGTTGGCATAACCATCAACTTTGGATTGGTAGTTTGTTTTTGACCATTGAAAAGGTTAACAACGTTTTCGTGTGTACTTCGCTGTTGAAAATAATGAATGAAAGAATCTGTATTTTTTTTGCGTTGAAATGGACTTGAATGTTCTGAAGCAACTTAAAAAATTTTACTGCAGCATTCGGCGAGTACATCAGAGTAAAAAGTAATCCTAGAGTTGCCTTCACGCACTTGTTATGCAGCCAAGTAGAATCTGTTTATTCGCGCTAACAAACTTCCGGCGTTACGAAATCATGCCTTATGTTTATTCCGTATTGAGATAATTGATTTACTGCTCCCTTACTTCGATACTAACGGCTTACGTCTGTTACTGATAATTCTGTCAGTTTGGCAACATCGTTTGTTAGTGCTAAGTTTCGCGATGCGATGTGTTTACATTTTCATTTCGATTTGACCTTCATAAACTGAATTACTTCAATGATTTGGTGGCAGTTCATTGTTGCTTAAGGCTGTTCCGTTTATTATAGCTGGGACAAAATTACGAAGATGTTGTATTATATTTAGGAATTGAAGAAATGCAAATCTAACCAATTGTTTACTTCACCCCAGTGTGGCAATGAAATGGTTTCCATCTCACTCTAATGCTTGGTTGATTATAATGCAGTACTATCAACGCATTGATGAATCTCTTTGTTCATTTCGTACTCAGCAGTGAGTCCCCTTTTTCCCAAAATAGTGTTTATAAGTGGTACTGAAGGCGTCCTTAATTTTCAACCACGTCAACAAGCAAAGAGAACATCGGTACAATCGATAAAATTGTTTAGGAAAATCATCGAATCACTATTAAGGAAGTTGCGGAGAATTCGGCATAAATAAATCGGCCCATGTCATGTAATTTTCTCGAATATTTTGGAGACGAAATGTGGGCCAGCGAATTTTGCAGTAGTGCACCAGCTCACACAACCAACCTGTTAATGAATAAAATGGAATTGATGAATAAACACATTTTTTCCAAATAATAGAAAATTCACCTTTTCTTGAACATACCTCGTACAAGTGCAATTCTTCTAATCAGTAGATGAGTTTATTACGCATTACATTGCACTTTCTGGTGGAATGCTAGTGTTATCGTTGCCATAAGGATAAGTTAAAAATGGAATCTTCACATAATTGAAAGCAAGAAAGATTTTTTCCGTCGATCTCAAAATGAAAGGTGATTTTAAGAAAATTGTACGAAATTAATCATTGATGACCCATTTCAATGCTCAATGTCTCCTACTTTAATGTGGAATCCTCATGGCAACCGTTCACAAAGTATTCAGAAGCACTAAGAGAAAAGTCAAAACTCTACACAGAAATTTTATTATGTCAAATGTAAGTCTTGTGCAAAATAAGGATGTATTTCAATCAGGAAGTCATACACAATTCATATTGAGATCGTCTCAAAAATCTTGTAATCAACTCGGTTATTAATCAAGCGATTAATGCGCTCGAACTATTAAAGCGTTCGATCCGCTCACGTTCTAAAATATCTTGACTATGAGTCGCTGTGAACAAACCTCGTGCAAGGGCAATTCTTTTAATCAGTAGATGAGATCATTCTGCATTACATTGCACTTTCTGGTGGAATGCTAGTGTTACCGTTGCCATAAGAATAAGAAAAACATGAGATTTTTTTATGCAGAATTATTCTCTGTATTAGATTATAAGATAACGCTCAATTCGATTTTGTAAATTGGTATTTTTAAATTTCTCCAAATTGTAGTGTAACGTAAATGATGCAAATAATTTCAGTGTTCTGAATCTTCTTCTTCCTGATACTATTGAAGACAAGAGCCTGCGACTGGTTGACCTTCATGAAATTGAAGAAGCTAAAGATTTTTTTACTGCTGACCCGAACGCAGGTAAGAATAATATCAAGTCGTAGTGACTTTGGCAGGTAACTGGTAATAAGTGGTATAAACTTGATCCTCAAATTTGTTGTGATAAAAAAAATCAGTTTCACATAAGAATCCATCAGGTGTTATATAATTAATTGGTACGATTCAAAAAGATTTGAAATTTTGTTACTTTTAAATGAGTAGAGTAATATTGTTCATGAGTTGGAAAAACTGAGAATTAGACAATACGATCATCAGGTCTATTGTGTCACAATGCCCTCAATACGTAATTAACCTTCGAACATGAAATTGTATAGAATATACCCGAGTTAGGCGATAACAATGAATAAAAATATTGCTAATACTACTAGAACATGTTGATGAATAAATTTTCTGATTATAACACATGTCTTTCTATTATCACTGAATATTTCTAGTCTGATATGATCAGCAAAATTATGAGCCCTTCACAAGTAGCAATTTTTTTTTCAATGAAAAGATATCAAAATTCGATAAATAAAACAAAAAAAATCTCTTTCACGTTTTTGACACATGTTTTCATGAATTTCACGAGAACTCTTTTATGATATTGTTTTTAATGCAAATTCTTTCCTTAATATTAAAACTGCATGAATTTTGTCTATAACATTATGAGTTATTATTATAATTTTATTACATTTAGATCCAAAGGTGAAATGCTTGTTATTTTAATAAACAATTATCGTTACAATTTCTCCCGCTATTTCCTTGTATAAAATTTCCTTTGTTATAATATGAAAAAACTACTAATGGCGATGATGCAGAAAAAAATTGTAAAATTTTGGGGGGATCACTTGTGATAAAAATTTATTGAATTAATAATTTTCTCCTTTATTTTCGAATATTATATCAACATCTATATGTTGTGTATCGTTTCTTCAAAGCAAAGAACTTTTTTAGAATTCATCATATTATAGAAATGCGTATTTATTTTATGAATGAATTGTTCATCATATTCGAAAAGAAGCGGTTATATAGTTCAGAAATAGGTAGTACTTATTCGTTTACTGAGATATATTAAATACATATTTCGAAACAAACATTATAATCTAAATTCGAGAAAATATTTGTTGAATGAAAAAAAAATCTTTGAATACTGAAATAAATTCTATATAAACAGAAATCTGTTCTGTTTCAATTACACTGAATTATTTTTTTTTGTATTAATTCCAAGACGATTTTATTTTCGTTCTCACAAAAAGAGTTCAATGTCGGTATCAATCACTCTCAAATTGTTGATCTGAAGTTGAGCAAAATTTTCCTTCTCACTAATAAACAATAGAGGCAACATACCTACACAATCATGAGATATTCTCTCAAAATTTTATTGAATTATAAGCTGAAATTATTAAATTCATAGGTGCAATGTGGATCGATTAAAAACTGTTTCAAAAATATTCCTTTCATCAATCATTCATAATATCTGATATAATGCATTAAGATGGAAATGAACTTTTTTACACAAATGTTCATGGACAGTTCAAATGAAGAGTCAATATAGCCATTATCCATGTAAATATTGAATGAGATACAGCAAATAAAACAATGTACCTATGAAATTATAGGTTGAATAAAATGATGATTATTATAGCATTAGGTCTTGGAAGTTTGTTATTGTTTACATTTTGTTTGTAAGATTACCAATTCAATCTTAATTGTAATATTTACTAGATTCGCATTTAAAAATATACTTCAACAGTCATTTGTGTGCCATTAACAGGTGGGAATTTCTTAACTTTTACGAATTTTCCATTACGATTTTAACAGTATTTTTTAGGAGTTCATTTTTTTTCAATCTATAGCGTAGGTATAACTGCATATACACAAGTGAATGAACTGTTTCCAAAACGTCGATGTAAGATTATTCAATCAGATCATAATCAGCAGATATAAAAACTCCCAAATATTCAATATTGATGGAAATGAAATTTTTTTTTTAACCGTTGATCTGGTAATTTTTCAATTCTTTCCTATTATACTCGCATTAGTTTATACCTATATCTAGGTACTCACTTGGCATTTTGACTTCTAATATATTCACAACAACACACAGAAAAACGGGAAATTCTTACACGTTGCTACCGACAAACCTGCACTACTGACCACTATACACTATACTAGGTAGAACTCCGCAAGAAGAAGTTCACAAGAAGTCATCAAGAGAACCCACGTATGCGCACGCGTATGTTGCTTAATTGATAGAAATAATCTCTGGTTTGGTGGAAATTTCACACAGCTCTGGGCCAACTGCATATTTTTTTCGACCTTGAAATCAAAAGGTAGAGCATGGCAGACCGGATATTTGGATCGTCAATCAAATAATAGATATGGAGCAGTTATTACGTTATTAGTTGAAAAGAGCCATTTTGTTTACGATCACGAATCACGAACGTAATGGTTTATTTCTATGAGATTTTTCGACGGAAATCTTCATCGTGCTGAGATGGAAACATAAATTTTTTTGTTGAAGTATTTTTATTATCGATGAAAAACTTGAGAGATGGCATGAAAGCAACAGAAATTTGTTTTTTTCATGCTATATAATGAACTGTTATTATGCAACAATTAACATTTCAACAATGTTTCAGTTTTGTGAATGTACAGGGTTTTCCGAATTCGACCATCTGGTAAGTATTTATCTAACAAAAGGGGTAAAAAACTGAGGTTCGTTTCTATGCTAAATTTAAAGAGCAAAATCACACGTAAATATCTATGACCGTTTGGTAGTTACTGGGCGTTCCTCCAAAATGCGAATTCTCGAAATATTGCTGTAACCACTCTTCTAAAAAAAAATTCTTTGCAAATATTAAGTACTTCGGAAACTCTTCACATAGAACCTAGTGATGATTTGATTTTCACAAATCGACATTTCATCAGATATTCGTATGGAAATTTGTCATTTGAATGGGACACCCTTTATATTTTTGCACATTTCGATACATAGCATAATAGTATATTATTTTATAAGGAGGAGAAGTGTCACTTTTCATGGCGAGCTTGAGTTTGACAGCCGAACGCAGTGAGGCTGGCAATTGAAACGAGCCATGAAAAGTCACTTCTCATCCGAATGAAATATGTTATTTTATTTTCAAACGTTTTGAAATTCATGAAAATCTGAATATCCATCTTCGGATTGATTTACCTATACGCACATGATTCTATCCATTTACGATCGTTATAATTTTGATTTTTTGACACTTCTTAAAATTGATTTATTTATGACATCGGAAAATTCTGACAACTGTCATATGTGTGTTTAAGAGGAGGAAGTCTATCGGGAAAATACTCATTTTTGAAGGAAAATAAATAGATACGAATAAAACAAGGTACGAATATCCTTTTTGAATAGTTCTATTACGTTTATTGATTAAAATATTCGTTTAAGGAATATTGAAATTACGAGAAAGAACGAAGTTCATTTGTGGATAACTGAAGACCTATCACAGAGGAATTTGATGAAAATAAATAATGTATTTATTGTTACAATTGAATTTTATTATAAAGTCAGTATGTATTGGTGCTTTATATAGATCCTTCCACGATTTTCATAACTGTTTAAATAGTTTTGAAGTGATGATTGTTATTGACATGTCCTGTCAGTGATTGAAAGAACTTGAATGTTACCGATATGAATAACAGTAGGTACTTGAAATTTGCATTTATTGATCTGTTTAAAAAGTTAGATCATGGTTATTACCGATTCTTATTAATCTTTTGCATAGTAACACTTTTCCTGCCGCCGGACGGAAAAGTGTTACTTAGCAACACTTTTCCTCCTTGGCGGAGAAATAGAAATTTTCGATGATCCTGTCAGTCGAAAAATGACGTTATAATTGTACGTTTGAAAATAAACGGTATTTTTCTGAAACAGTGCTAGGAAGAGCACTGCATTTTTCCTGAACAAACTACTAAAATGTCTTTACCATCTGTCTTAATTATACAGGGTCTCTATAAATGATTATAACAGCGCAGTTGGACTATTTTTAATATTTATATTCTGAAGTAAACTTTAATTTGAACAAACGATACTATGAGTTTAGGCTGATCATTCTGAAAGAAATTGCAGAATGTGTCTGGAATTATAAATTTCTAGATTTTGCATAAAAAAAGATAAGATGGAAAATTTCCAAAGCAACCTACGATGTTACAATCACTTATAAAGACCCCGTATTTATTAACACCTAATGATGATTATAAGAGGAATATGTAAAAATGTGGCCAATAGTAAATTGAATTGAATTTCAAATAATTTATATTTCAATATCAAAAGCTCTATAAACTACAAAACTACAACAAATTATAGTTCTTACCAAATTTTTTTGAGAATAGTAATAGGCATATATCCCAGTTTATACTTGCCAACATTGAGAAATACAATACTATTTCTTATTACATTGTATCCTTAAACAATGCTTATACGATGCAAAATTTAACTCATGTTGATTCAATGAGACAAATGCAAACAATAGGAGGTTTCGAAGTCGTTTCCTTCAACCGGATAGAAAAATCAGTGATGAATCGTTCTGAATTGAAATGGAAAATGAAAACATTATTGAAAAAATCATCTGGTTTCATTTTATAATTGAAGAATCGATATAAAATATGCTACCAAACAGATACGTGAAAGAACGAATATTAGTTTTCGTTTCTAATAAAAAATTGATATTTATGAAAAGGAACCCTAGCCAAGAAGGAATGACATGACAATTAACCTGATCTATAACCAAGAACCGGTATAGGTACCTATGCCAAATATAAACTTCCTTGTCACTAAACATTTTATGTGCTAATAAACATGAAATTAATTAAAAAAATACGTATCCTTAATTACGATGTTCTAGCCAATATATCTCAGTTCTAAGATGAGAGAGTAATTTCTTCCCAAAAGTTTATTTTTAGAACTATATTTCCAATTTCGTTGTTTATTTTGGCAAATTTATAGGAATTCTCTATAGTATCATTGAATCCACATAGGTTCATTTCAAATACGAAAATGTTGATTTTTCCTGACGAGTCACTGTGTACAAAATACCAGTTTTCAGAATGAACAGATTTTCTCCCTCAATGTCACTCATTGAAATTTTTTCAATGCTAAATATCGAATTTACTTTATCAAAATGATAGCATCTATTTCATGCTCTAATCCCATACAACATATTCATGAAGAAGGAACTGAATGAATCATTGCTACTCATTCATTATTTCGATTAAAACGTAACTTAATTTCCATTCAACATTTTTATTATTTTACTTGTTTTCACTACTTTTCCAGCGGTACATTATGTAAAACGAAATTGTATGAGATCATTCACATTATTTATTATGAAGTTGCATTTCTGTTTTACTGTTAATAATAAATCACTATGTTATAGTTGAAAACCACAAACAAATTGTTTTTCATATTAAATAGTAACCTTCACCGGAAAGAGATCGAAATTGTTTTTTTTTATTCACTTGTTTTATGACTAAAACATATATATTCAAATTTCGAGGAGAACAACTTGAAGTTTTTGATCAATATATCAAATATTAGAGTTTGGTAGTGGATACGTTCAGTGGGTAGTATGAAATAAACAAGTAATTCAATGTTTTATAATGTTAACTGCTTTTAAAGCAAGATAAGAGTTAATATACACGAATTGATTCAAAATGTCAGGATATCATCCATATTACAAAGACCTGTGATCACAGTGTTGACATAAAAATCATTGATACTCTGTTTTTGAGGTTTTTGTGAATTGGTACAGAAGTTTTCCGAAATGGATTCTTTGAATCACAGAAACAAATATTTGGAAAGTTCACGCGAAGTTTCCTGGAAAATTCTGATCTGATACCAAAAAAAAAGATGATGGAATATTCTGTGGATATGTTTATTTCTGATGGGATAAATCTACGTTATGCTCCTACAGGTGATAATAGTGATATACAGTGGTTCCCAGAAAGTCCGCACCAAAGTGAACGTTTATTTACCATTTATATTTCCGAAGAAACATTTAAGAGTGAAGTTAAGCGTGAACCATACACAACTTGATCACCAAAAGTTGCTTTAAAGCTGTCAGATAGACAGAAAAAAGCCCTCAACATATAGAAAATAATGAAACTTTGAAAAATGTAAACAAAAAGTTTGTTTAGAATCGCATATGTGCATATACATATATGCACAATTTTAGATCGTAATTTGGTAATTCAAAAATGACTTATTTTCGAGATGTAGTTGAATTTTCCGTGAAGTTCAAACTCTTCAAAAATCATCGTTTATCTGATTACAACTATTTCTGGGAAGTTTAAACTTGCCAACATCCAGAAAAATTCAAATATCTCGAAAAAAGGTAATTTTTGAATTACCCAACTTCGACCTGAATTTTGCATATAGATTAAGAATCAAATTCCGAAAGAAATGTTTTTTAGGGTTTTTTGAGAATTCTTCATTTTCCTAACCTTTCGAGTCTTTTTCCTAAACTTTTAATTGGATAGCTTTGAAGCCACTTCTAGTGACTAGATTTTTTATGGATCATTTTCATTTTCAAAGCAAAACTTTTCTGCAGAATGAAATTTTCGATTGTGTTGATGATGAAGAAACACTGTATTATGTATATTATAAAATAGAATTGGGTGAATTGTAATACGCTGCATGTCAACAATGGTT
Source organism: Propylea japonica (assembly GCA_013421045.1). Taxonomy (NCBI): domain Eukaryota; kingdom Metazoa; phylum Arthropoda; class Insecta; order Coleoptera; family Coccinellidae; genus Propylea; species Propylea japonica. The sequence goes on along the minus strand of CM024246.1, from coordinate 24,545,693 downwards.
TGAAGTTGAAAAATATAGCATTCGGAAAAACAGGTGGAATGAAATGATCTTTCGAAAGGCATAATAGAAATATTCGCGGCATAGATTCAGAACATGATTTTCAGCTTTCAGCACTTGGAAGTCACACGAGAGCCAGACGAATCATTGCGTATTTTTTCCAGGAATAAGCATGTAGAAGTAAGGCCTTAATGGCAGTTACATAATGGACTTTTCATGTAACTGAATTCCATAAAATTAATATCCCAAAGTGGTAAAAAAAGATTGTACAAAGTTGTACAAAGGTTAATTATCGGATGATAAAATGCTATCAATACACTTCGAAATTTTGGTCGTTTCTACATGTCACGTTTTTCAAAAGGAATATCAGCTAATAGTCACTGAGTTCAGGAAATAGCTTTTAGAGAGATAATTATTCTTAGTCGATTTCAATTGATAATTGATTTTGTGGATCATTAGAGGATGATATAAAAACGTCATTTGTACATGCACGTAACTGCAAATAAATATAGAGTTTCTCCGCATTAGCATATTCATTATGTCAGTGTGAAACCTTTTAGTCATTATGAATAATTATTGGAATGAGAAGAACTGATGTGCAGAATTATACGGAGTGGAAAGTTTTGAGATATCTAAGCAAAAAATAACAAAAAAATTTTTTAACTACCTTCATTCAGTATGATTTTTTTTTCGTTTCCGAATGAAACACGATTTCAAAAGAACGCAGAATAATTAATGATGACGAGAAAATGATAATCGTCAACATAAAAATGAAAAAAATAAGAAAAGACCAGAGTTTGAACTCTCGTTCAATGATGGAGCTGCTATTACCTCAAAATTTTGTACAGGATTTGAGATTCATGGTAAGTATGCAAATTCAGCACGATCGGAATTATATTCTGAAAATTATTCAATATCTGCAATATGTAAAAACTTAACACTTGAAAAAATTAATTTCTATGGTTCTGACGATGCGATCCCCTTGAAATTCTGCATGATTATTCAATATATCAATCTCCATTCATGAAATATTCCAATCGAATTTTTTATGGTTCTGTTCACACTATGGCCACATAATTTTTGAATGAGGCTTATCATGAAAATTTTGCATGTGGCCGCAATATTTAATCTCGATTGGTTTTGTTCCTTCTGAGATATTGAGGAACTAAAATTTTGGATGGCCTTATTTAATGGAAAACCCTGTACTATTTGGCTGATTAACGAACTCAACTGTGGTATGGGAGAACCGAATCCATCGTGAAATCTCAAGTCCATAGTACAATCTCTTCGAAAGTTATTGTTCTTGCGGTCGAACGGCCCCAAGAACAGAATTGATTTTGACCACGGATTCATCATCGGGGATTCAAACCACATCATTTGAAACCATTTGCGGCTCAAAATTCGAAAACTACAGACATTTAAGCAAAACGATATAACACTCAATTAAATAGAATGAGCAGTCAAAAAATGACGTAAACTTTCGGACAAATGTAAATGGATTTGTATATGGTGCACAGGATTCACAAAAATAATTATGTTCATAAGATACTTCACAACTTTTTCATTCGGAACAATAGTGATTCGGAATAGGAATATCAACTCATGTTTGTAACCATACACGAGTTTGCTTTTACCTTCAGAATAGTCAGTAGGTAATAAGAAATTCCTGGGTTTGTTCAACATGAGTTTGAAAAAAATTCAGATAAAAATGACCTTAACAATAAGATAAGTCTGCTATTTTTGGCTTTTTTGGGGATAATCTAGGACTAATCCTATAATCTAACTATAGAAATATATTTCGAGATAAAAAATTGAATTAGTTCAAAGTTCATGTCAACCTCAAAAGTATTGGATGCACGTGAAAGTCGAAAAACAGGTACACACACACTAATAGCTATTTGCATTATATTTAGCACGATAAATTTGAGCAATGCCAAAAAAAGAGTAAAAGTTTAAATAATGGTATGTCACCGACACGACACTTTCGAATCAGTATTCAAATTATCGCACTATTATAATGTGAATGTGAAAGGTTATTTTATACATCCATTTAGAAATATTTGTTCTTCAAAAGGAAATAAGATTTTAACATACACTGTTTATTTTTACATTTCAGGATTAAGAAACGCAATAAATATTTTGTCCAAATGTTTTTTTCAACATTGAAGATTACCTATGACGTATTATTTATGGTTTTTCAAATGCACTTTCGAGATAATCAGACATTTCAAATGAAAGGAAAAATAAGTAATCTTATGTTAAAATGTATGATGCACCGTTCACATTTTCTTTCACCAATAATGTGAAATACTTGAGCTATATTGTTTGATACACTTACAAGAAATTGTGTTGAGCCTTTTCCCAAAAGAAATACAGGGTGTATATGAATAGCTCCAAAAATTTAGTGGGGTTATCCCTTGTCAAAATGCAGGGTGTCAGTAAACAAATGAGCAGGTCAAGTACATATGATTTTTTTTCAGAATCAACCTCTTTTCAAAGATACAGCCTTTGGAAGGCGATGACGAGTTGACAGTTTTTAGTTCTTTTTAGGAGATTTGTAGCATCGTGTGAAACTATAAGAAATACTACCGGAATATTCGAAAAAATACGAAGGTCGATGAGGCACAGAATTGATGCATGTATTGTAGCGGAAGGTAGTCATTTTGAACTTTCCTTATTGTTTTGCAATATTGTATCTGGAAAAAAATAAAAACGAATGTTGTCAATTATGCTTATTAATCGCAAGAAAGTTCCATTCGTGAAATTAAAATATTATGGATATAATTATCTTCCAGAAATTAGTAATTGAACCTTCAGAAAGATTTATAGAACATCTTTCTCTCCTCTCATAGACATACAATATCTAGAATATTCATTGTATGGAACACTTATAGGTACGATTAAATGAAATGAACAGTAATCATAACTGTCTGTAAGTTTTTAATTTTTTCCAAGAAAAGTATCGACTGTATCAAAGTTTTGCAGGATATTTTTTTTCTACAGAATTGAATGAGAAACCAGAATGAATAAAAAATATATCATCTTGAAAGTGACTCGAGAGTCGTAGAAGTTGTGACACCTGAAAAGTTTCGATTAACTTTGGTTCAGTTACAATCAATTTTTCATTTGATTTATTATTCTGAAATATTTCTCACATATTCATTAAGATACCTGTATACAAAAAACGCTCAAATAACCGTTGTGCACTTTAATAAATTATTTGTTAATCACGAAGCTTGAATTTATTTCTGTGAATGGAACAAGGTAAGGGGTGGCTTTTCTGCCTCTCGCAATCATAGGGGAACACAAAAAAATTAAATATATAAAATATCTGCTTGATTTTATTCTTGTTAGCTCTTTGATTTTTAAGAAACTAATTAAAAAAATGCTTTTTTGGTGCCATATTCAATGGGCCGAAACTAAGCAGGGGTGCGTAAAAAAAATGATAGGAAGTGTCCAGCCTATTTTGACAAGAAATCTCCCTGAATTTTTTTTGCAACTGTTCATATGAGGCGGATTTCATTTGGTCAAAATAGAGTCAGTACAATGTCACTGATGAAATAAAAAATATATTTATCATCGAGAAGATTATGAAATTGATCTTATGAAATTGATCTCTTCTCGTGAAAAATGTATTCAGTTGTTTTAATACGATGATCGGAAAAATATTCAACTAACCATTTTTATCTCTGTAGCGTGCATAAAATGATATCATTAAGCACTTTAATTATTCATCATACTTAATCATTCATGCTTCATTATTGGTGAATAATGGGTATTGTATTAGTTATAATTTCACTTTCGTTGAGGCTATTCCACATGAATTAGTTCCGGAATTTGAAAGTAGATAATTATTTGAATATTTGAAATATTATTTTCCCTCGAAATGAAGATATATAATATGAACACAGCACTGTATGTATTCAATAATGGTATGTTCTCCGCTATATCAATGGAGTTGGTTTGTTTATTTTTTTAGGTTTCAATGATGATCTGTAATTTAACAAAAACATCATGAAACTAACAAAACTTGATTACTAAGCTGATATGGACACATACTATTTTCCATAATAATTAATTATTCATAATTAAACAATAAACAAATTATGATCTCTGTAGTACCTTGCTTTTGAGTAAAACAACAAAGTTTATCATGTCATTTTAACTGGTATGATATAAATATTCAGTAGTATGTAATTTTTTCCGATTCGTGTTGTTGATTAAGTTTTATGAATAGTCGTTAAGAATTTGGGAAGAAATTGTATCAAACATACAAATATATTTAGCTAGATTCTGAACGATAAATGGAAGTCTTTATGAAGCTATTAATGATGATAAAGTGCAAGAAGAATCGGAGAATTTTTGGATGAACAAGTTGAAGAAAGAGCCTTTGTTTCGGGTATAATCTTTTCTTTTCGCTGATTCACGAGTTTTTTATCTAATTTAATAGAATATTCATCATTCTCGGTGAGTTTTGCATTGAAAAATCTTGGTTGGCTGAACAATTTGCTGTACCACAGCCTCCAATAAGGGCTAATTCGGAATAGCACAGAATAATAAATAATAATAATGACATATTATTACATATGGAAATATATCTACTTATCTAAGCTATGCAGTAAAAAATTGAAAAGAAAAAATAATTGTTTTCAGTATTTATAGATGATGTGTTGTTGTTTTTCCATATCATATATCTTTTTTTATATCATTTTATATCTCCATAGTTAATTAGTTTATTCCATTTCATGAACATTATCATTTTCTTTATAATCATTTTTATCATTAACAACGGATTCAGAAACTTGAAAACTACAGGGTATATCCGTCTTAAGGAGACCGTAGTTCACTTTCAAATATAAATTTGCCTATTAGTGATAACTCGAAGAGACCAATCGCTAAAATACGTATCGAAAATACAAAGTATTTTTTTTTTCTATTTTTGGAATGAAGAATGAGCACAAATACATAATACATACTCTAGATGTTCATTTTTTAATACTAATTGTGTACCAGTAAAAAACTTTCCATACCACCCTCTCTTTGTCGACCAGAAAATTTCATATTTAAACACTTGCAATACAACTTGCAATATATGAATGCAAATGCAATATATAAATATTTCAGAAAATTCACTCTGTCAAATATAAAATTAAATATTAATATATGTATATTGTAACAAAATTGACTATACCATTAACTATTGTAATGATCCATTGATCAAAATCTAGACGAAATTTAAACAAAAAAGTAATTTGATTCTCACAAGAAAAGGACGATAAATTTTTCGAACCCAAATATTCAACCCTGAGATTAAAAGACTGGTTCAGAAATCTTTAGGAAACTTCAGAACTCCTTTAAACCCTTTGGCGTTCTCACCAAAAATAAGGCATATAATAATCCCCTCCTCATCTAGGAAACTTGTTTGTTATTACCAATTTATTCAACATTTACAAGAGGCAAATGGGGAACATTCTAAATTTTTTTCAATGTGTCCCCTAAAGGTATTAGATCATATATTTTTTATTTTTTTATTTACATTGCTTTTAAATTTTTCATTTCTTAAATAATAATTTTCAATATTATGATCCTTCTTGCACCATGCAACACTTCGGTATTTAAAATCACTTTACCATTGAGTTTTTACAGAAAAAGCCATACATATACACTTATATTCCCACAATACATAACCCTACTTTTAACAATCGTGTAGCAATTAATTTTTATTATATCCTCACCTTAGAATAAAAAAACCACAAATAATCAAATTGCTCTGTTCAATGTTGTAACAAGTTGAGATGTTTAAACAGTACTGAGCATTTAGGAGTTTCTTCCTTTGGTAATTCAAAACAACACTATTACGTCTCTACCGCAAAAAAAAAGCCGGCATTGTTCTAGGAAGTGGGGCTATGCATGCTGTGCGTGTTTGTCATGAGGTATCGAATCTAATGGTTAACTGGTTTAGTCAGCCTAAGGATAAGTAAAGTTAGTCATGACCACAATACTTCGTATCTACGGAATTCGTTAATTATCGAAGATGTCTAGTTCCAACGAGGGGAATACTAATGACATGTTATCGCGGAAAAAATTAAGAAAAGCACTTCGATACGGATATTTTTTGTTTTACAAAAAAAATTATTCACACGGCTCTGGTTTATTCATTTATAGCCAAAGTATGAATTAGTGTTTTAATCATAGTCTTAATAACAGACGCAAATCCTGTTGTTGAATCTGTCGATTTCGGTTGTTGCATTAGTGCCTCGTCATTTGATTTATTTACACTTTTAATTGTTGTGTTTGCTGACATGTTTGCAACTTGTTATTTGATAACGAATCATGAAGAATTTTCAGTCAAAATTAGTTGAATCCGGTTCATCAAATGTATGACCAATGACCATACAATTGATCTGTATGGTCAAAAGAATTCGGATTTATATATTTTTGAAAATATCAATATTGATATGATCAAATTTGGGACTCAAGTAGTATGGCACATTTTAGTTTAAATCTATGCAATTTCCACAAAAAAAGATTTCGTAGATCCTTTTCTCGTTTGGCTGGCCCGCCGTGCCTTCACATCAACTTCAGAAGGAACCATAAATAAATAAAACAAACGCAATAAAATTCTGACTATAAATCGAATTTTTCATCTGTACAATACAAGATTTGATTTATACAAAAATAAAAAAACAAACGCACACTATTTATACACCTCTGACTATAAATAGAATTTCTCATCTGCACTATACAGGATTTGGCAATGACATTAGGTATATCTTGTTCATGCAAGAAATTATATTGGCCTCTTTCCTTTCACATGATTTGTATACACACTTCATTGCTACAGTGTGTCAGAAACTTCATTTTAAAGAAAAAATTGAACAACACTGAAGTAGGATGAGAATAATATCCATTATTGTATATCAAAAATTGCCATATCGAAGAGGTATTAGTCAGAAAAATATTGTTCCTCGCTCTATTTTCTGAAAATGTAACTCTTACTTTTTTGTAGTGAATATTTCTAAATCATCTACGAATACGACCTATCGAAAGTTTGATGTGAAGTGCAATTTTATTTCTGTGAAAAGAAGGGAGGACAGTATAAGCACTTAGAAAATTTTTTTTAAAGACTCCTTATGCATGCTGTGCGTGTTTGTCATGATGCATCGAATCTAATGGTTAGCTGATTTAGTCAACCTAAGGATGAGTAAAGTTAGTCATGACCACAATACTTCGCATCTATGGAATTCGTTAATTATCGAAGATCTCTAGTTGTATCGAAGGAAATACTAAAGAGATGTTATCGAGGAAAAATGAAGAAAAGCACTTCGATACGGATATTTTTTGTTTCACTCAAAAAATTATACACACAGCTCTGGCTTAATCTTATATGACCAAGTCATGAATTACTGTTCTAATCATAGTCTTAATAACAGACGCAAATCCTGTTATTGAATCTGTCTATTTCGATTGTTGCATTAGTGCCTCGTCGTTTGATTTATTTTCAAGTTTAATTATAGTGTTTGCTGACACGTTTGCAACTTGTTATTTGATAACGAATCATGAAGAATTTTCAGTCAAAATTAACTGAATCCGGTTCAGTTCGTTCTTGATCTGCATGGTCGAATGAATTTGGATTTCTATATTTTTGAAAATATTGATATTTCGTACAATTTTCTTTCCTTATAATGATCAAATCTGGAACTCAAGTAGAATGGGGCACTTTAGTTAATATCTATGCAATTTTGTAAATCCTTTACTAGTTCGACTGGCCCGTGCCTTCACATCAACTTCAGAAGGAACTGACTGTTGAGCTGAAGGTTGGGTGAGTTACTTGAGTACATAAAAAATGAATACAACCAACAAACGCAATACGGTTCTCAATATAAACCGAATTTTTCATCTGCACAACACAAAATTTGAATCATACAAACATAAATAAAATAAACGAATACTATTTATATACCTCTGACTATAAATATACTTTTTTATCTGAACGATACAGAATTTGGCAATTACATAATATTTTTCTTTTATATGCAAGATTGTTATATTGACCTCTTTCCGTTCACATGTTGAGTAGACACACTTCATTGCTCAGTTTGTCAGAAACTACACACATCCACTTATTTGGAAAAGTACTGAGCAGGTGCTTTTGAAAGCTCGTTCATTGGTGGAGCAATAACGCTATTATCTATTTTGTATAAGACTTGAGATTCATGCTGAATATTTGAATGCCAAATCTCACCCGAATCGGAATTATATACTGGAAGTTTTTCGAAAAATGCAAATGTAAAAAATCAATAATTAGAAAAAATTAATTATATGGTTAAGATTATGCGATCCTCTAAAAGTTTTGCATGAACATTCAGTATATCAATCTTCATACACAAAATAAATTTCATTCGAAACGGATCTTATCTTGTTATGGAAATAAACAGATTCTTTTTTTCAGTACTATGGCCACAAATTGTTGCAAAAGGTTTATTATGATCATCTTGCAAATGGTCGCAAAATTAATTTCGATTGGTTGCGTTTTGTTTGAGATATAGGAACAAAAATTTTGATTTTAGAAAACACCCTGTACGGTTTGACTAGTATACGCGGCACTTGATAAGCGAACTCATCCTGAAAATCTCAAGTCTCTAGGACAATCCCTTCGGCAGATATCGTGCTAACGCACGGCCGGATGGGTCGAACCCTATCGTTTGAGACCATTTTCGGCTCAAAATTCGAAAATTACACACGAAAATTAAACTCTGGAGTTTTGAGCTACACAGCACATTCGCCTGATGAAGCCCACTGCAATTTTTTTATGGTAATATCAAAAATAACATGATTATAACGACCGTCTCAGAACTCTGGCCAACATGAATAATATTAGTTTGGCTATCGCCAACCTACCGAACGAAATGCTGCATAAAGTTGCCCTTTTTTTTCTTAAAGCGATTAATGAACTGTTTTTAAAATAATGGACACCAGTTTGGAGATGTCATCTTTGAAACTGTCTAAACATAATCATGAAATGTTCATGAAGATGGAAAATAATGGAATCGATATTTGCATAAGGTATTGTTTAATTAAATTTGAATTCAAAACATGTACTTCAGACTTTTTCCCTTTTTTATTGGATGTTGGGGTACCTCATTTACTTCTTCATATTTTGCTGAACTGCTTCAAATATCAGTCTTAGCACACATAGAATCAGATCTGTTTATCATCTTTTTTGCATGATATGTTGAAGATGACCTTGCCTGCTCCATCCTGCCTTAAGTTCCTGGGTCAAATTCCTTCTATTCCTTCTCTTTCGAACCAGATACTTTCATTCCTAATAATTCTATTTATATCAAAATGACACCTTCGCTTACATAATGAAGCATATCAAGTCATCATCATACATCAGGAAATGGGTTCAAATCATACCATAATTAATGCTAATTCTTTTGTTGATATATGTTTAGTCCCATATATTTCGATGTTGTTTCTCATGTCCATATTTTTATAATTATACAAATATTATTTGGATATTGATTCCAACCATAGTATTTTTTTATTTTCGTGGCGATTAAGATGAATTGGTCCACAAAATTTTCTTGCTGGCCTTCTAAACCAGCCATCCATCATTATACCACTTAAGCTGATCAAAGATATAAGACACAAGGTCGCTTATAATTAACTTGTACCTAATCGGTAATCTTCGGGATGAATGACGCTTTTGACCAGTTTTTGTTTCTGCACCATTTGTTATCGACAATGATGATTACATTGTTGTTACGGAAGTAATAGGAGACGGTTAAAAAATGTAAATAGGTAATGAAAAAACTGTCTGACCCCAAGCTTTTTGCGCAATTTCCTTTATGTTCATACAACATTTCAAAGAATTTTTTCTATGAGTGAGTGCAAAGTGGGTACTTTTTCATACACATTTGGATTCAGCATCGTTGGAAAAACGAATTTGAACAATTCGGTACCGAAAATAGAGACAAAATTCTGGAAGTTTCTGCGCACAAAAAAAACGTTTTTAGGCGTGACGCGTGTACAATATTTTTAGAAGAATTTTCGTGAATATTTTTTATTCATGTTATATGATGTGATACAAGGTGAGACTCGTTGTCTGGTAAGATTTTGAAAAACGTTAAGACAAGAAGAAAACGGACCGTTTGAACTTTTTGTTCTTGGTAATACCAGATCTGAAAATTACAAAGTTTGAATCATCACCGGAAATTAAAAATTGCCGTGTTCAAAATGCGCTACATTAAGTTGGTTTGAAACCGCATTTGAAATCTGTTGATACCAGAACATTTCTCCTAAAGAGTCAGAGGTGTTATTGTCAACTTCTTTGAGGCTGCAAAGTGCATATGAAAAAAGTAAAACAAATTATGAGTACATTTACATTGTCTAAATAGGTGAATGGTGGCTTCTTTCACCTATTTAACAATGTCTGTTCTTGAGCGCTAGTTCTACTTAAACGAGTGCTATATCGTTTTGCCCAAATGTCTATAATTTTAGAATTTTGGGCGAAAATGGTCATAAACGATAGAGTTCGACTCTCTGATGAAGAATCCGGGGTCAAACTTAATTCTGTCCGTGGGGCTGTTCGGCCCTCCGTCCGTCCGTTAGCACGATAACTTTTGAAGGAATTGTCCTAGAGACTTGAGATTTTCAGCATGAATAAGGTTCCCAAATGCCTCAGTTAAGTTTGTTAACCAGCCAAATCGTACAGGTTGTTCCATAAAATATGGTCATCCAAAATTTTTGTTCCTCAATATCTCAAACACAACAAAACCAATCGAAATGAGATATTGCAGCCCCGTTCAAGATGCTCATATTATAAGCTTCATGCAAAATTTCGTGTTAAAAGTATACACAGAACCATAGAAAATTCATTTGGATTATTGAAAACGATGAAATTCCTATTTCCATAAAAAGATATCCGATTCGAATATAACTTATTTTGTGAATGAAGATATACTGAATTTTCATGCAAAATTTTTCGACCATAGTGTCAACAGAACCATAGAAAATTCAATTGGAACATTCAAAGGAAGACTGATAAAATGAATAGTAGTGCAAAATTTCAAGAGGATTGCGGCATCAGAACCATAGAATAATTTTTTCGTATCATTTTCTGACAAATTTTCAAAATATAATTCAGATAGTTCTGAGATTTTGTATTTATATATTTAGAGTCTATCTCAAGTCCCATATAAAATACGAGGTAATAAGTCTTTGCTCCACCCTTAGACTATATACTAACTTAGTCTAAGGCTCCACCGATATACGAGCGCTCAAAAGCTCCAGCTCAAGGCTTTTCTGAAATATTCAATTTGTTACTGAAAAGAAATTTTGTTATAACTACCGTTTTCAAACAGCCTATAAGATGTTCGAATATATGAACTTAACTTAGACCCTTTTTTCCCAATATTAATATTACTTCCTTTAAAAACACTTGAACATGGTCCGAGTGGATTTTATCAAATGCTAATTTCGACGTAATACTCGAAACGAAAACGAAAGAAGCAGTTGACGTCATTTTAAGTTTCTGGAAAACATTACCATAAATAACCATTAATATTTCTAAGGTTTGAAAAGTGACCACCGACCACCCATTTTGAACATTATTATTATCATTCTGCAATAAAACATCAACGCCCATTGGAATAACGCAACTACATCACACAATTCATGAACGACTTCCAAAAGTCGAACAGAATCGATTAGAACTTCAACTGATTAGTTGGTGTAATTGTGACGTCAACCTTGGTTGTTGAACTTGGAAGATTTTCAGGGTCATCCCGAGGTCTCGAGATGTCCTTATACTGGTTTTATTAACGTCATTTGGTTTCAGGTTGGTTCTTTTTGGTATTCTTTGGAGCCACAGGACCCATATAAACGATATCCGAGCATTTTATGATTCTTTTACATTTATCGAATTAATACGTAAATATTTGAATTTCTGAAAAATTAGAAGAAAGCATTGACTTGGGGCCAGAAACATTGGTTGCAAGTTTACTCAGCTCATTCATAATAAGAATAAAAATAGAGTTCATCCATCTCGGTACTGGTTTTATCAGGTCACATTAGGTGCTCATCACCATTGTTTAAGTTTAAACAATGTCATTACTCTTCAATATATTTTTGTTATTCCATCCAATATTTCTAAAACTTTGAGTACTATTTTTGAGAAAAACTTTGCTGAGATAAAGATATCTTGACTCTATCCGAAACTTTGAAAGCCTCTTGTTTATTTGAATTTTTTTTTGTTTATGTAGAGGCAGGATTTGACAAACTATTCTTCATCAGAAATTCCTTTTTTATCTGTTGAGATCATCAACGAATTCTCATTTAAGAAGAACTGGCATCCAAGTGTAATAATTAATTATATAATTTCAGAAAAATGTAAACAAAAACATACATTTTCAAGAAAATTTTGATTTTTTGATCAGGGTACACGGTACAGGTCTACAGGATGATTCACTCATCTCGGTAACCTAATTTTTCTCGAAAAGGGATGAAAATTTTTCTATTCAGTTGACGCCAAGCGTGGCAGTGCTATCAATTTTTTTACTCCAGGAACATACCTTTTTTATTATACCATTCGAAAGATAATTCTAAATGTTTCTTCGGAAAAATATTTTTGTCTATTTTTACCTTCAGCAACCTGCAGCATGTTTTATGTTGATTCTATTCCATTCATTTTTTTCTGTATTGTGACCATATGCCTTGATTAAATGACATACCTAGATATGATTCGTGTTTCTTGAAATCAGATAGACTTTATAGAAAACTAATTCTCAATCATTATATTCATCGAATATTATATTTTTCAAATTTTTTAGAAAATAAATGCAACATGTCCAATCATTTCAATATAACGGCCATTTTGATACAAACATAAATTATATATTTTCCTTAGTTCATTATGAGTTAGTTTGTTCAAGTGAATCCTAATATTTTGGCCAAAGTAACTTAGGTATTATGAGATAAGGAAAAGATATAATCTATGTATTATTATAATGGCCGGTATATAGAACATTTGATTTGACATGTTTTGTTTGTTATTTAAAAAAATGGTTATTGTTATAAAATATAATATTTGATGAAAATAATGATTGAAAAATAGTTTGCTACAAATTATCTTTAATTTTAAGAATTACAATCATATCTATGTCTCTAAATCAAGGCAAACTGTCACAATAGAGAAAAATAAATGGAATAGATTTAACATAAAACACGCTGCAGGTCGCTGACAGTAAGAGATAGGAAAAAATAGTATCAAAAAACATTCAGAATTGAATTATCTTTCGAAAGGCATAATGAAAAAAGTATGTTCCTGGAGTAAAAAATTTTGTTAGCACCGGCGCCTGGCGTCTTAATCTTTTTTCCAACATTTATGCACATTTCAAGTCAACATTGACTAGTACTAAATACAATCAACAATATGAAAAAAATTATTATTCCTTTTCAAGAAAAAATAGGTTACCAAGATAAGTGGATCGCCCTGAACAGTGTACAGTCAGAAAAACTATCTCAGATAGGTATTTCACATCAGTTAGTATATTAAGAAGAATGAAGAATATTGTATCTCAGACTTTTTTCAGGGAAATGTTTAAAGTCTATGGTTTAATGAAAGTATCACTAATGTTTATAAGTTACCAAAACACCGCCAAATGTATAACTGTTCGGCCGTTTAGGCACTTTGAGATATATCCATAAGAATACCGGTGCCACCGTTGACTCCTAGGTCAAAAGATAATGGTGCTGTTCTCGAGGGGGCGTAAGAACATAGTAACGGAGCTGCAGAACTATTTTTGATTCTCCTCTCGCACAAGCTAAATAGCTTCTGAGGAGCTTCAATATTTAGTCTGGTCGGTATCATCATAATCAATCATATTATATTGATATAATGTCGGGTAAAAAGTTTGTTAAATCGAAGCAAGACCTGAATATGAAGAATGGTAATTAGCTTTGATTTCAGCCCAGAATATGGAAAAAAACAGAAAAAGCAATCACACGATATTGAAATCCGTTTTTTTAAATCAATAGACACTATGGAACTCACTTTAATGTTTATTCTTCAATCACTTTGTGAATTGACTAATATAATAATTAGTATTAGGTCACTTTGTTAGTGGACAATAGATATTAACATAGCCACCCAGTTAACACAGGATATCTTATGGTTGTCCATTTCAAGTCCTATTCAAGGCGGGATATCCGTGGACATAAACCGTATATCCATAGGATATCCTATTGCAGATATATTTAGGATATCCGAAACGAACTTCTTGGATACATCCATAGGACATCCAAATAAGTTTCATTCTAGATATCCATATCAGGTAACATCTTGGCATCCATAAGATATCCATAAGAAATCTACAATGGATATATCATCTATGGAGATCAATACATATACATATTAAGTTATAAGTGAGAAAAATTAATGTAACTTTCGGTCTGTTAATGAATAATTTTTTAACGGTTGAACGCATGAATCCTAGGCCAAATTAATTCAACACTACTTTTATTTTATTCTTTTGTCAACGTTTAGGTTCTATATTTATAAAACCCTACAATTACTATCCGACATTAACTAACTCAATCATAATCATTAGAAACACCGTGAGATGGAACATTTTTATAGTCAAATGCCAATCAGCTCCCAAAATTTATCAATTTCGTAGTGCTTTCTTGTCTATGTTTCATATTATGAATTCATTCAACACCGCTGAATGACCCCGGTGGTGCAGTGGGTATGACTCCTGGCCGTGGTGCCGGTGGTCCCGGGTTCGAATCCTGGTGAGGGCATGGACGTTTGTGTGCAAGTTTGTGCACTCAAATAAAATTATCTGGTCCTAAAAACAACTGGAATCTGGGTACATGTCATTAAATAGAAAAAAAATTCAAAACCGCAGAGAATTAAAAATCACAAATCTACAGTGTTTAATTAAGTCGCCATCCGTTCGGATGTACGAAGGGTGGCCAGACATATGTCAAAAACTGTCGTCTCAAGATTTGTATCTTGTATAGAGAACTACTTGTTCTATGATTTGTATGTTTCCTTTTACTTTTTTGAAAAGAAACAGAAATTCCAATAAAAAATTGGATATCCTTAAGACATACATAGTATATGCTAACTCTTTCGAATGTCCGTAGTTGATATCTCATGAATATCCATAATGGATATCTATAAGACATCCAAAAAGGTCACACTGTCCCATTCTATGGACGTCCATAGGATATACCAGAGCCTTTTCGGTTATCTTATGGACATCCCCAATATCCATGATGGATATCCATAGCATATCCATAAGATAAACTTGTGCTAACTGGGCAGAAGGTAATGAAAAAGTTTTAAAATTAAAATTCAATACTAATGTTGAACCATGAAATATTTCCAATTTTCTCGTTTCAATTATGTATGGAATTATCTACAAAATAAAAATAATAACACTGATTTACTATTCAGTTTCGGAAATGGTGGATGCACTATTTGATAATTCTTCCAGGAAATGTTAATATCAGTTGAAATTCATAATAGTATAATAGTTTTTTGAAAGTCCAATATAAATTTAGTTGAACAGTGATTGTAATGAACAGTATGAATTGAATTGAAATCCTTCGTCAAATTTTCATCTAGGTATGTTTAATTAACTCAATGAACTAAACTATCAAAGAGAATCAATGACTAGGTACCTAAATGAAATTCAACATGTGACATGTCTTTCTAACATGCGCCTTTTTTCTTAGCAGTGAAAAATTGAACTCAACGTCTATTTGTTTGAAGAAATTTTCAGTATATGTGAATAAATGAACAAAATGAACTCTGAAAGGTTTTTGAAGTGGAAATAATGTAAAAAACTATTCATGTTTAAAGGAAAGGAGTTGATGTACGAATATTCCTAGTTAAAAGGGCAACTCACCTTCAGGTGGAATTGGTTTCATAATGACTATGACTTCATCAACATCCCCATTCTCTTGAACATCTTCTTTCCTTTTGCCCCACATTTTCGAACGATTTCCGATAAACTAGCAAACTTCTATATGAACACTTTGACTATTCACTGATTGATTATTGCACCACAATTCAATCAAATATTCATATATGTAAATAAATAACAATTGTACTTTTCGAACGAAGGTGTCCTGTGTCTTGATGCTGAATTGGAAATAAGTATTACAGCGGAACACATTGAAGGTTCAGGTGTATCTCTGGGACATGAATTATCGAAATGACCTCGATATAAATCTATACTTGTTTTTTGCTCATGCAGAAAAAGCTGTTGAACAGTGGAAAAGAAATAGCCGATCTTTATGAGACTAGTTTGCCGCAAAAAATTAAAGGAAGAGCCAGGTTCAATATTTAAACTCGCATCCACCAAAAAAACTGGAATCCTACGGAGGAAATAACAGCAAGTGACTACTTCAAATTTGGCCTTGAGGTCAGAGCAGAAAGTTTACTCTTTGCTCTGTCTGAGGTCTTGAAACGAACCCTCCCTTTCCTGTCCACGATATGTCCTACGACTATTTTTATGTAACATTTCTCGTCGATTTGGAATATGAAATATATGTATGTATATTTCTTTCGAGAGATTGTTGGGGCTGTTTCCATTATCTTGGCTTATTCTATCTAGCATTTCGGCTAGCATTCGCCAGCTGTCCCCAGGGTTATCACAAAATTGAACTTAAAATTCAGCAAAATTAATGCGACTAGCTTCTGACATTAGCTGTCAGAAAATTGAAGTTTAATTTTGCGATTACACTGAGGACTGCTGGCGAATGCTTGCCGAAACGTTGTATAGAACAATCCAAGATAATGGAAACAGCCAAATAATCTTTCAACTAATGAGCCATCATCAAGAATTTTCCGTTCACAATTATGAAATATACCTACATACCTACAGTGCGAGTCGAAATTATGGAACAAAACAAAAATACATTTCCTCTGAAGTAAAATACCTACTTGTCGACGAAATCTTGAAACAAACGTTTTGTTTCACTTCCACTAAATTTTGATGCATTTTTGATTGCTCGTTTTACTTTAACGAGTGCTATATCATTTAGCCCAAATGTCTGTAATTTTCGGATTTTGAGCCGAAAATGCCGATAGAGTTCGACTCCCTGATGACGTATCCGTGATCAATTTCAATTATGTACGTGGCGCCGACCGTCCGTCTGTCCCTTAGCACGATAAGAGGGGATTGTTCTAGAGACTTGTGATTTTCAAGGAGTTCGGTTCCCATATGCCTCGGTTAACTTTGTTAACCAGCCAAATCGTACAGGGTGTATATGGCCATTCAAACTTTTTCTTCCTCAATATCTCAGACAAAAGAAAACCAATCGAAATGAAATTTTGCAGTCACATGCAAGATGCTTATAATAAGCCTTATGCAATTTTGTGTCCTTATTGTAGACTCAACCATCAAAACTTCAATTGGAATATAGAAAACAGGAAACTTCATATGTATTTCCATATTAAGATTGATATACTGAATGTGCATGCGAAATTTCGAAACGATCGCATCATCAGAACCATAGAATAAAATTTTTTCAATTGTCAATTTTTTACATCTTCCAGTTTTTGAATAATTTCCACAATATTATTCCGATCGTGCTGAGATTTTGCATTGAGGCTATAGCCATTTTGCTTCACCAATGAACGAGCGTTCAGAAGCACCTGCTCAGGGCTTTCTCAAATTTTTTTTACACCTCCTGAAAATTTTTATGTTTCTGGAATATTTTTGATAGACAAATTCTGGCGGTATCTGTTCAATAGTTCGTTCAAATGAGATATTTGAGAAAACTAGGCTCTGATACTATATTTAAACTGATATTCTTTTATTATTGCTGAAATGAGATTTTTCTCGTGCAATTTCCTCTCGTGAAGTTTGTATTTATCGAATATTTTCAAAAATAGATGCTGCCGTTTCATTTTCCATTCATTGAATTATGAATGATATCGTTAAGTTCTGGAACATTTATGGATTTAATCGTCCAATAAAAATTCGAATCTCGAGTTTATTATTGATAAATTATAACGTCTTTTGAATATTGCCGTGAAACTTGCCGATATTTTATTATTTTCATGCGAAATGAATCTCACCTACATAAATATATTATGTCAAGTATATTTTAAACATAATGGACATGGAACTATCTTCTTATGTCTTTGGGTATTATAATATGTACGTACCCAGTTCAAGACAATTGCAATTTGAAAAGAAATCATTAAGAAAACATGCGCGAAAAAGTGTCTCACAACCTCACGTCCTTATATACAGGGTTGGCCTATTAGACGTTTTAGGAGAACTAGTGAATATTTCGTTCTGAAATTTTAGGTGGAGTCTTGAGGGTGTAGGAACTGTTTTCCACAGATCATGACTATAAATACTGAAGAATTTCAGTATTTTTCATCTCATTCGAAAACTATTTGTTATTTATAACCGAATGCTGTAAAATAAATATGTGGCTGCCCTTTGAAAATCACGAAATATTTTAATTTTGAGTTTCACATTTTTGGATGAGAATGTTCAAAGAACCTCACGATGTATCAAAATACTCAATATACCACATAAATGCATGGATTCTCTACTATGAGACTCCTGAGTTTGGTTCCGTTCGCATAGAAAATAATCGAGATATTGCATTTTCAAACTTGCAATGCAGATGTCATAAATTTCAAGAATGTTTATATAATTTGGCAACAGTGCATGGCAGGGAAATTTTTTTGTATATTTTACTGCGAATTTGGTGCTGAGCTAATACATGAATACAAATAGGTAGTTGCATTTGAAATAAGAAGGTAGATATTCACTAGTTCTCCTAAAACGTCTAATAGGTAGGCCAACTTAAAAGGGAAACCCTGTATGTAAATCGGGAAAATTTTGAATTTTTTTCATGATGTACAAAGTTAATACCACTTCTGTTAGTTCTTCACCGCAAAATTAGTCAGTAGTAGGTTTACTATAGGATTGCCTTTTTTATTTCGGAATTAGAGGACAATAACAAATATTAATTATCAGAAATCGTTTTACTGTTTTTCAAATTTACCTATGGAGAACTATACATCTATAAACTTTTTTTCACTCAACTATCGCATGACTTGTCCCATACCTTTAGTTATAATTTTGTTTTATGAGACACATATTGTCTGGCATAATGAAGAAATGTCGTAGGATATCCATAAAATATAATATATTTCTAAATGTAATGTCGTCATCAAGTGAAACTTAATCAAATTTAATATGTATTAAAACTCATCAACACATAATTATATTCCTAAAGCTGACGAACATTATAATTTATGTGATAACCTGTTATTCGGTAAGTCACATGGGATGCAATTATTGAAAAGAGATCTTTGAACATTAAAATCATAATGAAATAGACAAGATGTGATTGAGTAATCTTTGACCTTTCTCTAGTTGATTAAATTTTTTCTGCAATGATTCATTTCAGCTGCACATTGATAAGTATCCTGAATCATACAATTGTGATAATAATATCAATTTATTTGAAATTACGGCAGGACGAAGGTATATATTTATATCTTATTTACTCTATGGTATCTCATTCAATCTGAAGTACTTACCTAGATTTGGACTCTGAGATACCTAATTTGTATTTTTTCAATGTGAATAGATACAATGCAGATTCAATAACTGGGAACTTCAGAAAAAATATGTGAATTTAAACGCGAATTTCGAAAATGAAAATACTTACTATGGAAGTAGATACGATAATATTGATCCAGAGTATCCATAGACATCTGTCTATGGATGCTCTGAATGATATTACCTTTATGTATGTTCTTTGAATGTTGATGAGACCACTTATAAAGTAGACATGAGTTTCCTATGGGTTGATTTCAATCGAGCAATATTATTATGTTCTTTCGTAATCATTATGTAGGTAGTATTCCACGGAATATACGCGAATATAATATGAATTTATGGCAGATTTATTTGCAAAAATCTAAAGAAACTCTTCGAATCATAATTCCATAGTTTTTCTACAAAATCTCATAATTCTTCATAAATTTGTTTGGTTCACAAGTATTTCTTTTAATAATAAAAAAAATTTTTTTAAAGAATAAAACGAAAGTGGGGTTCCCTTTTTGTATTGGATTAATCCCCCTCATTGAAGCTGATAAGGATCAGAGATCTCAGAAATTCACAATTAGTTTCACTCCGCCATTATATTTTCATCACCATATCTCTCGTAAAAGTCTTCACAATCACAACGCTTTCTAAAATTTTCAATCTTATTGTTTACTCAAGGTATTGAGATTGAAATATATTGTTTTCTTAATTCATTTTGAAATTTAAATTTATCCACGACTACTGAAAAATCCGCCCATTGCACGTCATTTTGCTCGGTCATAATAATACCCATGAATCACAAAGGGAATAATGAGATATTAATCACTGCTGTCAGGTGTTTCATAGGTTCAGCTTTGATATAATATTCTTTAAATTGGTATTTCTTCAGTATTCAAAAGTACTCCAACTAACAAATATGGGTATATCTTGTCAATCGAGAGCCAAATCTACTTTTATTATATCTATTAAAGCATTTTTCATTACAAAATATACAATGACCAGTTTTCCAAAAATTTCTCATGTGTCAACTTGGGCTTTTTCTACACTTGTCATATAGGAGGGTCTCGTCGCGGTCGCCAAATGTATTATTAAGTAGTCGTGGATAAACTAAAGTATGCTACTCGCGTATAATGGCTGTTATTCACTCGGTGATTTGGGCCAACTTCTCCTCGTGAATAATAGCTTTCATTATACGCTCGTTGCATAATATTCTATTTTGCAACTAAATTGAGCTTCAGAAATGAATACCTACGTGAAATTCAACTATGCATTGCCTACGTAATCATTTTCGAAATGTAATTTTTATGTATTTCGGAAAATAATTCAGTAATATCCTATAAAAATTCCCTAATTTCTTGGAACAAAAGTGTGTTTAAAGCTTATGACAGCTTCTGGACTGTAATAAACATCCCAGAAACTATACGATTAAGTAAAGGAGAATGTGATTTCGATGTATCGGAGCATATCAGGTTTACGAATAACAATACCACTGTCGATTTAATCAAAAGACAATCAAGGTATTTGTGATTTATGTTGACATTCAAAAACTGTGCCAATCGAATGGCAATGTCGTCCTTAGTTAGTTTCAAAATTATGACCAGAATATTAATTGGAGATTTTCTATTCGAAGTTGTTCAGGAGAAGCGTGCTCTAAAGTGTGAATATCGTTCAAATAAATTTTGTTTCGAAATTATTAGTTCTACGTATTTTCAAATGTGGCGTTCTATACAGGGTGTCTGTAAACAAATGCGAGAGACTTTGGGAGAAGATTCCTCGATGAAAATAAGCAGGGGTATTTCATATAAATTTTTTTCGAAATCGACCCCTCTTCCTAGATACAGCCTTTGGAAGACGATGACGAGTTGACAGTTTTTAATTTTTTTACGGCTGCTCAAAAACACTGAGTCACGAAACTATATATGATATGAAGCACTAAGTAGATGTTATCCACACACATTTTGTAGATCTCATAACTTTTTTATTAGGGGTTGAAAAACCCCCCAAAAATTGTTTTCGTGGAATAGATTTTCGAAAAATAAATTCTCTTATGGTTTCTCATTCAATTCCGGAGAAAAAAAGTCTCCTGCAAAATTTCGATACAGTCGATCTTCTCTCGGAAATAACAAAAACTTACAAGCAGTTATATATGATCACTGTTCATTCAATTTCATCGTATGTTCCATAGAATGAATATTCTAAGATACTGTAGGTATACCTATGACAGGAAATGAAGATGTTCTATAAATCTTTCTTTAAATAAGGTTTGATTACTTATTTCCGAGAGAAAATTATATCCGTAATATTTTAATTAAATCGAACTTTCTTTCGATTAATAAGCATAATTGACAGAAACAATTTTGAGCATAAAGAATATCTCAGAATATTCATTCTATAGAATGAACAGTGATCATAATCTTTTTTTTAATCGATGAGTTATCATAACTGCTTGTAAGTTTCTATTTTTCCGGAAAAAGTGTCGACTGTACCATAAGGGAATTTTATCATTCGAAAATCTATCCCACGAAATCAATTTTTGAAGGAAAATCATAGGAAGTTGTTATGTTCAACCCCTTCTAATGAAGTTACGGGATCAAAAAAAACTAATGCTTCATATAATGATTTAGATTTCGAAAAAAAATTATATGAACTACCCCTGCTTATTTCCATCGAGGAATCATCTCCTTAAGTCCCTCGCATTCGTTTACAGACACCCTATATTTTTGAATTTGTTGAATTTTATAATTGTACTCCGTGTACCCGAATTAATACTTTTTATCTTCAATTTTTAAAAATGAAAAGAATTGATTGGTTTGGCAGAATAACAAGTGAAAGTCAATGCCTAATGTAAAGTATCGACGAGTGCTTGGTCTGTTTTATTATTTAGTTTTGTTATGATCGAGCTGAGTAACTGAAAATGTTCAAAACGTGAGAAACAAGAGAATAAATTATTTGACTAGTGGTCATTGTTTGTATGAAGTACAGGGTATCCCATTTTGGGCACTTTTACGGGATATCTCCGTTATTTTTAACGTTAGCGGGATGCGGTTTTCGCGACAGTGTACTACTTTTTTGTGAAACTAAAGATGGCGCAATCAGTTTTTGCATAGCCCTCTTAGTTTTTGCTATACAGGGGGGAAATGAAAAGTACCACTTTTTAATCACCCCCTGTATCTCAGTTGTGCTTGAACTTGGAGGAATGGTTAAAACGCATTCCTATAGATTTTTTTCCGTAGAATCCAGTGGCGTAGTCCGTTTTTCAATTAAACTTTCCGTTTTTGAGTAATTGAGCAAATATATGTTTTTTAAATTGGACACCCTGTATATTATTTTTTATTCTTATTAAGCACAATCTCAGCTTTTCAAAAAAATATCATTTCATGCATTTATTTTCAAAACCAAGCTCAGAATTCAAGATTTTGTAATTCAATTGTCAATAACTAAGTAGAAGGCTCTATGACTGTTTATTAAAAACAAATAATAAATGTGAAAGCTTTGTCGGTTGGTTTAAAAGTTTACAGTTCTATCAGTTTTTATTATTTATTATATTATTTTAATGATTCAATTATTTGAATTTTCAAGAAATTGCAAATTAAATTAAGTTAAATATTAGATCATGTGATGTAAATATTATGTTAACATTATTTTCGATTTTTAACGAAATCTTGACACTCATTTTTTGTTTATAATAAGCAGTCATAGCCTACTACTGCTAATTGAATTACAAAATCTTGAATTCTGATCTTGGTTTAGAAAATAAATGCCTAAAATAATATGTTTTTGAAAAGCTGAGATTGTGCTTAATCAGAATGAAAAATAATATACAGGTTGCCCCATTTAAAAAACATATGTTTGCTCAATTACTCAAAAACGGAAAGTTTAATTGAAAAACTGACTACGCCACTGGATTCCACGGAAAAAATCTATAGGAATGCTTTTTAACCATTCCTCCAAGTTTAAGCACAACGGAGATAAAGGGGGTTATTGAAAAGTGAAACTTTTCATTTCCCCCTGTATAGCAAAAACTAAGAGGGCTATGCAAAAACTGAATCCGCCATCTTTAGTTTCACAAAAAAGTAGCACACTGTCGCGACAATCGCATCCCGCTAACGTTAAAAATAACGGAGATATCTCGTAAAAGTGCCCAAAATGGGATACCCTGTACATGTGATAAAATGCTTTCACCTAAAGGAATACACACTAAATTTGAAATTCGAACGAAAAACTTAATCGTTCACTTAATCTGATTTTTTGCCTAATTTGAAATTGAAAAGAATATTTATGTAATTTTATCAGGCATGTAAAAACAGACCGAAATCTACCCGAAGTCTTGGCATTGATTTAACAGATTTGAACTTGTTTTTTCAAGTATTCAAATAGGTAACTCAAAACAAATTTATTTTGTCGTCCACTGACAGTTTGAAGACGTTTGAAGAGTAATTTTTTTGTTCGTTGACAATTTTCATAATGAACAAAAATTTGCACTGAAATGATGACATTTCATCTATCCATGTTATAAAAGTTTCTGAATCCCAGTCCAAATGACATTTTAGATTTGGAAACTCTCCTCACGTTTAAAGATGATTTCAATGAATTTTCCATCACCTAGAATATCACCCCAACAATTATGAAAAAATGTTCCAATGAAGAATAGCCCCTCTGATATTTTTCATATTATAATAAAAATATGTATTCGTAGGAATCATTGGGGGCACATGTTAGATAGTTAACCATGGAATTCTCAATAAGGGGGCGCTATTACCTCCAAATTTGGATTAACGAACAGTTATCAAGTGTTACCTTATGTTGAAGAGCTTCATTTTTCCTTTATGGAAAAAGCCTATCCGATATTTTCACAGCAGTGGCTTGGCCAAAAATTTGGAATATCTGTGTGCTTTTTGCATTTTATTCAGTACGCTAGGAATCATTTGTTATTAGCGGTTGAAAAATTAACACAAATTATTTGCCAAATGTTTTATAACTTCAGATTTTTGATAATTCCAATGAGAATCTTCATGCTGTATGTAGGTCGTTTCTCCATCAAAAATTAAACGAATAATCAAACATGAAATATAAAGTTCACTGTCAGATATTTTTCATTATCTACATGATTTGAACATCTAAATTCATCTAACTGAACCATATTTGTTAATGGAAATATTATATGAATGTAGTGAGTATTCAAACATGAAATCAACATAAAAATCAATATGAAGTTGATGCAAATGTAAACAAATATCGTGGAATGACAAGAACTATGAATACTATGATTTATACAATCATAAAAATCATTATATCACTACAACATTAATTTCATAAACATTTTTCAACAACTCTACTACTGTCAAACTCTCTAAGGAAAACAAGAAATACTGCGAGAATAAAAATAAACAATGAATTCAGATGCGTTGACATTACCTATGAATCATTTAAAAATATGCAAATATATCAACTTACGTTCAGGAGGCACTTTTTTGGTCTCAATGCGACATTCAATCAACATATTTGGGCGGGTATAACACTGGTGTCTTCAAAATATGCTACAGATTTTTTTCAAATTAGGTACGAAGTTACGAACGGACCGATGGATTATCCGTGAAAATTGAAACAAACTTAGTAGGCACTTGGGGAAATGATAACACAACTCGATGGAAGTCAAGTTAGTAATAATCAGTAGCACCGTAATCCTCTAGATATATGTTTATACTGCAAAAACTTGACCGCTTCGAATTGTTCACATGTTTTCAGATTATTATTTCTGTCATAATAAATATAATATAGTGTATGGGACTTTACACTTACACTAACTCAATGAAATATCGATGGAAACAATAGAGTGGTTGAGGTCGGTCAAGTGCATTTTCCCAGCTTGCTTGTGCTCCATTTCTATTGAACTTTCGTTCATCGCGATCGAGAAGGTCTAACTGCACCCTATTGTCGACTATCTTTACTCCCAAGGGGTTTTTGGGAGTGTGCGCTAAACTTACCCTACTAATATATGGAGGACTGGAGTTGGATGCACATTGAATCTTCGAGAAGCAATTTTGTTTTCTTTGATTTGAGGTTAGAATTTTTCCGAGTTCATTGTATATTGAGATCTTGGTAATAAACAGGGTGTTGAGAATTTGTTACAAAAAGTTCAATAGATAATTTCTTGGCCGAAAATAGGGTTGATTTTTTTGAGTCTCCCCTGAAAGGAATTCACTAAAATCAAATTGAGCACCTTGATTACCACCCCTGAAACAGCAATGGTAGAGACTCAAATCGTTCTTTGATGAAAGGTCATTCAAAACACTCTCTAATATTATGTTATATAATAATCAATATAATTATTGATATTTTTCAACAAATTTGTTGGCTACAATCCTTGACATTTTTTGACAATTTGAATTGTATTGCATTTGTTCATGCTGTTTATTTTATTTCATTTTTTAGATATTTTAACCAGTTCTCAAAAAAACTTAACAACCGCCGAATACTTGAATTCAAGGTCGAAAATTATTTCGACTTCTAAAACTGTGTTATCTCTATATCTGTGGAGAAATTTCTTTTTCTCAAAAACCGTGGATTTAAGCAGGATGCTACAAGATACCTAGTTTGTGAAGAATAGATCGAGCTATCCGAAATCAAACTGTTCTTCATATTCATATTTCACAACGAGAAGCGTTGTGAAATATGAATATGAAGAACAGTTTCTTACGAAACAAGGTCAATGGTAGCTTTTTTGACTCTTTACCATTGTATAGGAACACCAACAATTTTTTTTGTACAACTGTCAAAAAAAACTTGACTTTTCTTTATCCCTATGGATACGTAAATAATTACTTTTTTTCACCTTTAAAAATAGTTATTTATTATACAATGGAAAAAAGTATTGGAGTACTTTTCTCCCGGATTTATACACACTTACTTTTTTGACAGGGAAAAAAGTATTTTCGTAAAAAGTTATATCTTGTGACCTGTCAAGAGATATAAAATGTCCATTTTTTTTCCGTCATAGAAAAAAATTCTTTTTTTTACCGTCGAAAAAAAGTTTTTATGTACTAACGACACAGAAAGAAAACTGAATGCACAGAAATATTGTGTTGGAAGCTTTTTCTTAAATAATTATATTTCATACGATGTGAATTTACACTCACAGTTGTACAAAAAATATTGTTTGTATTTCGTGCTTATAAAATTCGTGTTTTTATGGCACATTCTAGGAAATTTTCGGCCTCGACCTGCGGTCTCGGCCAAAATTTGACATTCTCATGTGCCACGGGAAAAACACTCATGTTAAGCACTTAATACAAAAATAACTGTTTCAATAATTTCTTGATGGAATAAAATGTCGACTTTATTTTATTCTCGTAAGTATTTTACTTAAAAAAAAAAATACTCATGAATTTTATTTTTTCTCAATTAATACTTAGGTGTTGTTTTACTCTGTAAAGCACATCAATACCTATCATAACGTTCTATTTCGACAACTAATCAATATCCAATAATAGAAACAAAATGTCATGTTGCCACGTTGATTCAATCAGATTCAAATCACACTTTGGGGTTTAATACTAGAAAAGCACTAGCCTGAGGTCAGTACCGTTTGCGTGTCAGTTCAGTTTGAACAGATATCTAAAAATCTATGAAAAGATCATCTTAACTCAGCCTTTCTCAACTTTTTAATATTCTTGGCCAAATTTTCAATCTTAATTTTCATCGCGCCCCCCTTTAGTTAGTGAAGTGATTCTTACTCGAGCCATGCAAGAACCATAGAGAAATTGACGCCCCCCTCGATGCATTCGCGCCCCCTTAGGAGGGCGCGCCCCACAGACTGAGATACGCTGTTTTGACTGATAGTTTTTCATTCGAAAACTGATAAAAATATTGCAATAAAATTTTTAGAATGAAATATCGTCAGCTCGAGTTGAAAAATTTCAATATGAAAACAGATCGAAATGTTACTTCGAACCCAATCTACTGGATGCTTCAAGTCTTTTGAAAGATTGTCAGCTTTCTTGTTTTCTCTCATTACACATCGAAAAGACTCTGTTGTTGTTTTTTGAACCGATCGAACATACGATCAGAGCATTTTCCATTTTTCATAAAGGCTAAAAAACAATAAGAACACATGCTATAAAGTAAACAAACATGGAATCTTTGGTTTTTGAGCTTGAGAAAAAAATAAACAATTTGGATCTGAGGTATATTGTTTCTAGAGAGACGTAGAGGGCAAAACCATTTTTGCAGGACCCTGATTTTATTTTCAGAAATATTGTTACTACATGACCTCCTTTTCTTAATCTCAAAAAGATAATGCATTGGTGACAACAGATAAGCGGAAATTTATCTGAATAGAATTTTTCAGTTTATTGTTTCATATTTGCAACAATGAATGATTGTTAGTTATCAGCCCAATCATTTTAAATACTTCATTTCGATACAAGATATTGGGAAATCATTTTCGTTGAAAGATATTATTTCAGAACAATGTTTGGCCAATTGAATCATATGATTGATCTTTGCCTGATGAGTATTTATCCATATACGATTATATATGAAAATAATTATTCATTGTTACTTTTAACTGTTCTGTTTCAACAAAAAAGTCAATGTCGTTGATGACATGAGTATTCGAAATTCTGTAAACTATGCGAATATTTTCATAACAATTGATTGAATATACCGCTTCAAGGATATATTATGTTCTGGCAGACTCGCTGTGAACTCTCACAAACAATTCAATTGCAAAAAAGAAAATAATGCAAAATCCAACACGATGAGCAGTGCTTTTTCAAAAATTCGAGTTTTCTATTATTGATATGATGTTCATTTCATGATTTTTGGGCTCAGAAGAAACTGAGAAACTGATAAAAACTATTTAGGTATGCCTACTTCATAGCATGGGCGTATCCAGAGAACGAGTCTGGGGGGGGGGTAGTGGTAATTTTTAGCGATTGTTCTTCTAGGAGGGGTATTGCATTGCAAATTTTCTTCTGGGGGAGGGGGTATGCTTCATATAGTAATCTGAAAGTTTTCACTGGTCTTTTTCGGTACACAATTCAAGTATCAGAGTGAGTCGAATATATATTTCATTTAATGGCTATGGTTATAATCATTTCATAATGATGGTCACAAAGCAACCTTTGGGAAATATCAGAAGTAGCCCCTCTTCATTGGTACACCTGGGCTGGAAAGGGTTAAAGATGTCTAGCAACAATCATACAGCACTGGTATAAAGGACTTGTCTCGTGGGTGTCAAAACAATTTAAGGTCTCAACTAAGTATAAAAGATATAGTTTACGTTAAAAATGAACTGGAATTTACACATGAAGCCACCCAGCCTTAGTCGTGATAATATACGATTAATTAGGAAAATTTAGTTTTTTCATTCAGTTGAAATTGTATCTCTGTATGTGCATATGAGGTACATCGACAGAAATTTTCAAATTTCTTGGATCAAAGGAGACTTAATTTTAGAATAATAAACAGTTGAATTCATCGAACGATTTTTGAAATCAAACGCCTAGGGTAGATTCTGAAAAAAGTGGCATCCTTGCTCAATTTCAGATTGAGCGATCTTATTGGTCACAGTGCGGAAAGGTAGTAGTCACTATGTCAATCCACCACAATCCAATCCATTCTAATCTGAACTCTTAAGTCAAATAGGTTCGGAACTTAAGACTGCAATTATTATTGTTTACCTTTTATGGATTTTTCATTCAATAATTGATTGATTATGAAACAGAAAGTTGGAGTATATTGAGCTATTGAGCATATTATCTACGGAAATAAGGAGTGAATTCTAGGAACTTGTCATATCTTTGCCCTCTGCTGCATTCAATCGGTTCAAAGTTCTCTTGATGAAATCAGGTGCCTGAACCTAATATAAGATTTACAGGTACTGCAACCTAAAATACACCACATACTCAACTTGTTCAGTATATCAAATCTCGCCAAGGCGCTGTATGTGATGATTAAGTATGTAATAATTATACTATTTCGATAAACGATCAATCAAATGTAGGAAATTTCAGTCGAGAGTAAAATCATTCTAAATATATGTTCTGAACATCTATCAAAAATCTAAAATTATTGATATCCTCAACCAATTTTCCATTTCATTCAAGGCATATTATGATGGAATTAATTTAGTATGATTTATACAATTTTTTGTTGCATTCATTTCTAGAGAATTACGTAACTTAGATAAGTAGAAAAACTAGATCATTCGATGACCAAAGGATAGACCAGAACAAATTTTGCATATTTTTGCTCGCTGGTTCCTAGGACCGCGCTAACGTTTTGCCCAAATGCCTATAATTATAATTCGAATTTTATTTGATAAAGAGTGGTTTCAGGCGCCTCTTGAGTGGACTTTCTGATGAAGAATCCGAAGTCAGAAGAAATAATTCTATCTCGAGAAGATCTCTCTCGAAAAAAATCTAAAAATTTTTACTTTGTGACGAAATAAAGTAGACTAGTTATGGTTGAAATATCCTTTACATTTTCAGGGAAGCGGATGTGTGGTTGGATTTTGGATAAACTCATCTTGCTTTGTCAAATGTATAAAATCGGTGAAGTAATTGTCGAGTTATGCAGATTAGACATTTCATTTCATTTGATATTTTTGAATCTGATATCTGTCGAAAAGTTTATGACTTTCACCACGAAACGAAGGGTTATGCAATATTTCATAGGCATCCTTGGAATCTAAAATGAAGAACAAAATTTTCGATTCAACTGTTCAACATTTACCTTTGGCTGAAATTCAGACTGTACAGGTGGGCCAAATTCAACATTTGAATAGAAAGTCCTATTTCTTACAAAGATGTCAGTGTCTGGGGTAAATTTTCATGAAGAACTCTACGGTAAAAACCGCACGTGAATATCTATGACTGTTTCTTAGTTACAGGGTGTTTCTCCAAAATGCATTTTCCAAACACTGCTGTAACTTTCACTTTGAAGAAAATTTTCCATTTCTGTAAAAACATAATTTCAGGATCTTCTCACATAAAATCCAATGATGCTAATTTTGTTTTCGCAATTCGACATTTCATTTGATTTTTTCATGATTTATTAGCGCTCGTTCCGCCTAAATATTTTCGAATTTTGAGCAGAAAATGGTCTCAAACGATAGGGTTCCATTCCCAGATAATGAATTCGTGGTCAAATTCTATTCTGTCCGTAAGGCCGTCCGGCTGTTAGCTCAATAACTTTCGAAGGGATTGTCCTAGAGACTTGAAATTTTCAGGGTGCGTTCGGTTCCCAAATGGTTCGGTTAAGTTTTTTAACCATCCAAATCTTACCATAAAATATGGCCATTCAAAATTTTTGTTCCTTAATATTTCAGACAAAACGAAACCCATCGAAATGAAATGTTGCGGCCATACCCAAGATGCTCATAATAAGCCTCATGCAGAATTTTGTGACCATTGTGTTAACTGAACCATAGAAAATTCTCTTGGAATATTGAAAAGAAGAATCTTTATATTTTCATAACAGGATTTACGATTCAAGAGAATTTTTTTAGTGAATAAAGACTGTTATACTGAATTTTCATGCACAGTTTTGTAGTCATAGTGCCAATAAAACCATTGGAAAATTCATTCAAAATGTTGAAAAGAAGAATCTTTATATTTACACGACAGGATGACTTATTCTAGTGAAGTTTATTTCATGAATCATGACTGATATCGTGCGTTAAAAAAATTTTCGTGATCAAGCAAGCTGTGGATTCTATTTTTCCTAAGAGTCTATGAGGGGAAAAATAGAATCCACAGCTTACTTGACTACGAATTTTTTTGAACGCACGTTGTAATGAATGAAATTTCTTTAATCAATTGATTGATTAATTCATTTATTAATTTTAGGGTTTTCTATACCTAGGATACTTTTTAACATTTTTATTTACTGAGATAAGTGATTTATGCTTGGGCCACACTTTTTCTGTATAGTGATGATTTCAAGTTAGTTGAATACAATAGCTATACAATCGTCCGCATTAAGTTATTCAAAATAAGACACATATATGTGGCAGAAATGAATATGAAGCAGTCACAAGAAAACTGGACGTGATAGAAACAAAATGATTGTGTATTATTAATGAGGGTACACCAATATGATCCAAAATCGTCACAATGTTCGAATGACAAAAACATTGTTTACCAGTGTAATCGAGTAAAAGCTTTTGACCTCACGTCAGAGCGTCAGTGTTTTAAAATTTTGGATTATGAAATTTCGAGGAATAACTCTTCATTCACGCTATTCAATTAATGCGATTCTCCCAGGAAATGATCTGAAGAACTCATATAATAAGATGAAATAAATGTGCATTCTTATTTTTATCATTTTCAGAATAATTATAAAATAGTAGATGAGTCAAGGTCACCACCATCAAACAAACACGTACGTGAGAATAAGTAGTTCTGAAAAAAAGGTTAATACTATCATTTTCATAATCTATCATTGGCTTCTCAGTTGTTATAGTGATTTGAAGATGTAGTAATTTTTATGTCATTACTTAACTGGACGGAGAGTGACCGTAAAACCTAATGATTCGTAATGTTACCAGAGTATATCAATCTACGCAATTTTGATGTTATATGATTTCTTCCTACACCACAATTTCGGAATTAATCTTCTAGAAAATATTTTCATTCGAAATTTGTATCATTTAATGGATTTAATTGCCTGTGAGAATCAGTGAAGTAGAAAGAGTTGCTTCCTCGAAGATCTTTAGAATTTCAAACTGATATTATTGACTTGAACTGATACGAGTTGTTCTAAGAGCTTGGGAACTGAACTGATTGATAATAAAATATAAAAGTGAGTTGGAATGAAGATTTATAATTTTTATCTGTCAGATTTTATAACCTTCAATTTTTAAATATGATTTCCGGCATGGAATATCTGACTATCTGACTTGGTTTCTAGTTATGTTGTCTTTTTCGGACCAATTCAGTTTTGATTACTATTTTCAATAAAGCGGATGGTGAACTGAATACTGACTTCCAATGCTTCTAGAATTTCTGCTTTGTCGGCCCCATAAAAAGTAATTGAGAGGAGTAGGTAGGTATATGTCGCACGAACGAGGTGGCCAAATACCTGGAAATCAAGAGGTTACCAAATGGGCTTTGCCAGTAATTTCCCGAAAAAATCATTTCAGAAATGTTGGACCCTCAGAAAAGTATAGCAAGAAAAAATCATTGCATTCTCCAAAATAAACTAGCGAATTCAAACAATCAGAATTGGCCGGCCGTTGAGTGTGACGTTCGCGTTAGCCTTCATTTCATTGGTTGAAAGGTGAATCACAGTTTCAGCAATGTCAAACGGCCACACTGTTGTAAATCGTCATCCCCTTCAATTATGCTTGCTCATACGTCATAATTGAGTTGCGTTTGAAGCTACGAGCATTATTTAAGGAAATGATCAAATCTATGGTTCTGATGATGCGAACCTCTTGAAATTTTTCATGAACATTCAGTATATCAACCTTCGCACACAAAATAAATTTTTTTGAATCGGATATCTTGTTAGAGAAATATAGCGATTCTTTTTTTTTTCAAATTTCAATTGAATTTTCTATGGTTTACACAATGCAATATTCTTGAAATTTTGAACGGACATTAGGTATTTCAATCTTCGTTCACAGAATAACATTCACTCGAATCGGATGTACCTATTGAATTTGACCACAAATTCGTCATCAGGGAGTCGAACCCTATACGATTTATTGCCGCCAAAGTCGATATTGACTCGAAAATTTAACACAAAAGAAACATAGCATATTTTTTCTCTTTTCCAATGACATCGATAAGAAATATATTACCAATAATATTAAATTACAGTAGGTATTGTCAGTTTTCTTCTTCATTCGTGTTTGTGAACCGAAATAATTTGATAATGAGGAAAATGCCTGAATTTCACTGCGATAAAATTTTCAGGGTAGGTAATGTTTTTATCATAGGTATTTTATTGATTAGTGAAAAGACTTCACCTTGGTACTAATATTCGTCGCATTTGTTTAGAGAAGAATTCAAAGCTTCAAAAAAAATTGTTTTAGATAAAGTCTAACTAAATAAATTCACGCTTGCGATTCAATTAAAAACACGTTTGATTTAGCAAAAATCACAAATTATCCTTATATTAAATTTTTCAATTTCATATCTTGCCTTCAACGCGATTCAAATTTCCAACTCATTCTCTTCACTCTATCAGAATAGAAAAAGTAGAATCGTGTAACATAAACAGACCCCGTTATTATAAAATTAATAAAATTCTCAACTGGAACCCTGCCATACTCTATTCATTCAACATCGACGAACATGTGTTGGAATTTACTCGGTTTTGATTCTTCAAACTTCACGTCACAAAAATATAGTTTCCGAATAGAAACCTGTTTACCGATTAGTTATTATTCAAGTATTCGCCAGGATGGCGTATTTGCGTGGTTCCTAATTTCTGAGTTAGGCACATAATTCAAATAGGTACCGTCACATACGCATACCAATGCCCTTAGCAGGGCGAGTAACCAACTATCTTCTCCTCAAATTCAATGCTACGAGTATAGAAATTGCTCAGCGTATCAAAGTTTTGTCGAAATGTCTGCAAAATTATGATTTACAGCCGGAAGTGATCCCAAACGACTTGGTTGGATAAACTGATGACAAATCCTTGATATTAAACACTGTGTTAGTAGTAGATAGTAGTAGTAGATAGTAGTAGTAGATAGTAGTAGTAGTAGTAGATGTAGAATTAAGGAATGAGGAAACCAAAAATTCAACTGCAAGAAAAATAGATGTAATTAACAGAATGGCAAAAAAATTTGAATGCTCTGAATTGATAGGGTGGTGTTGTTGACGTGATACAAACATATGAACAATATGAAAACATTCGTGCCTCGTGGTCCGTACGACCACTGGACGAAGACAGAAAATCAAATCTTTATTTATAAATAAAATAAATTCATATTTTACGCATATACACAAATTTTAATTTACATTTTTGACCTCAAAATGAATGTTCTCACGGAATCTAGACATTCCGATACTTTCAGTCCCGATCTGAATTGGTTAAGAAAGTCATAAAGATCGGAATTTCGGGTATTACTTCGCTCATAAAAGCTTTCAATATTGAAATATAAGCCGTATATCGATTAAGAGAATGTCGAAATATGGCAATAC
Source organism: Propylea japonica (assembly GCA_013421045.1). NCBI lineage: Eukaryota > Metazoa > Arthropoda > Insecta > Coleoptera > Coccinellidae > Propylea > Propylea japonica. The sequence continues at coordinate 24,510,931 of CM024246.1, read as the reverse complement.
GAAATAATATTTCTACGCTAATATACCTACTGAATTGAATACTCAATGTTAAAATGAAAAAATTGGTTGACATGGTAAATAAAATAAATTGATAATCTGTAATGATGTTGAGTATAATTGGGCAGGTACCTTTCAAATCAATTCCAACATTCTATTGACTGAAATGAAGAAACAAATGAATGAAAATGAGTATGCGAGTAGGTACGAATTATTCCTGATTTTTATTTTTTAACGTGGATCCACCACTGCACAACAGAACCAAAAGAATTGGCAAAATAATTTGTAGGACTGGGTGCAATCTTATACCAAAGCGAGCAAAGACTCAACCATCGTCCGGGAAGGTTATGGCGTCTGTTTTTATGACTCAAGTGGTATATTGTTCATAGACTATTCAGAAAATGGAGAAACAATCAATAGCGACTATACACTATAACTGTGTATTATTGGACCGATTGAAGTCAGAAATCTCCGAAAAAACGGTCATATCTATGGAAGAAAAATGCTTCTTTCAGCAGGACCATGCACCAGCACCCCAATAAATAAAAACGATGGCAAAAATCAATGAACCACGCTTCGAATTGCTTCCTCATTCTCCGGATTTAATCCTGAGCGATCATTATCTGTTCTCAAACTTGAAGAGATGGCTCCAGGGAAAGAAATTTGAGGCGGCTGAAGAGGTCGTATGTCATAATTTGGGACTCACAATGTTGAAAAATAAATAGTAATTTTTACGAAAATCGCTCATTTCTTTGTAAGTTCACTATACATATATTGAACGACCAAGTATACAGGGTGTTACATAATAGTATGTCACAACTTAAGGGGATGAATCTACGTTTAATTTCAAGGAAAAAAGTCCATTTACGGAGCTACAGGGTGTTGAAATTTACAAAAAAATTGTTTATTTCTTCATAATTTTTGCAGTTTTTGAGATATTCAGTACACATTTGGAATGCGAGCTATTTTCAACAGTAACAGTATCATTGCACGTCCTGAATCTCAACTGAAATCTACAGGGTGTTTTCTTTTCTGGAGCCATGAATCCTTTTTCCTTTTCAAACTTTTTTGCGGTACGCAACTGATCAGCGCAAAATCCTTTTTGACTCCCGTAATTTTTTCGTACCTCTAATCGTTTTCGAGTGCAAAATTGTTTAACACTAACGATTGAATGTTGATATTGAAAAAGCTTAAGTTGATCCTCAGATGAAGAGCTATCAAAATAAAAGCAAACTTTAGGCATAGGTACCTATCGAGTAATTCTATAATTTTTTTTATTTAGCGAATAACATACAATCGTTCAATAATTTTGCTATTCGAAAACGGTTAGGAATACGAACAAATTACAAAAGTCAAAATAGTTTCTAAACTGAACGAAGATATCAAAAATTGATTTTGCGGTATGCCACTGGTAAGCGCAAAATCAATTTTTGATATCATCGTTCAGTTTGGAAACTATTTTGACTTTTGTAATTTGTTCGTATTCCTAACCGTTTTCGAATAGCAAAATTATTGAACGATTGTATGTTATTCGCTAAATAAAAAAAATTATAGAAATACTCGATAGGTATGCCTAAAGTTTGAGATTGAAAAAGGAGATATGGCTCCGGAAAAGAAAACACCCTGTTGATTCTTGTTAAGATTCAGGACGTGCAATGATGGAGATTGTTGAAAATAGCTCGCATTCTAAATTTGGAATGAATATTTCAAAACTACAGGAGTTACGAAGAGAACATCAATTTTTTTTAGAAATTTTAACACCGTGTAGCTCCGTAACGAAGCTTTTACAGACCCATGTTTATATGGACTTCTTTTCTTGAAATCAAACGTAGATTCATCCGCTTAAGTTGTGACATACTATCATGTAACACTCTGTATAATGGGTCAAGTGCGAAACAAGATGAATGAAACAATATTTCATTTTATTATTTGCAATATTTCAGGATATCAATATGAAAATAAAATATGTTTAATTTATTAATGTCATCAGGAAGTTTCAGCGCAAAACCTAGCACATTATTTTCGACAATCCTTCAGAAATATCCTTTTATCATTTTTATAAGGAAAAGAGACATTTATATTCAGTTATTCAAGGAAGTTCATTAGTTATTCGGATAAACGATACCAAGAGATCGTATGATTGGAGAATTCTGGAATTTGACGTAAATAACCAGTTTTCAAGATTTTTTTCGAGTTAAAAACAAGATTCTAGTTTACAAATTCATGTGCAAAATTTTGGTCAACGAATTAATGAATAGATAAGAGGTAAGCTCCTATAATATTATAGTTTGTATATAAATGTGTTATGTGTCTTTTTGATGACGTTCTCCATATCACGGTGGAACAATTTTTGCGAAAAAATGAAGAAACATACTATGATACTCACGTTTTCAACTACAAAGAGTAAATTAATTTATTGATCTAAAGGTTTTCCAAAAAGAAGTGTTATTATGATATTCAAAGAAAAATTCCATTTTTCAATATAAATGATCGGATGTTTATTTCATTATGAAGAAAAGGCTATGCTGTTGATAGTGGAAAAAAAACATCAGGCGAATGACCATCACGAGCACATTCACAGGACCATATTCTTCTAAAGAAATTTTCCATAACCAAATCGCAAAGTGGCTGCCGTATATCCTAGATAGCCTCACGAATTCCATCTTTGAATCTACGTTGGGCTATTGGCGTAGAACTTCTCTTTCACATGGACCCAAAGGAAGGAGTCACAAGGTGTTGAAACACAAGATCTCAGTGGCCAATTGTGAGCACCTCCTCGAGAGATAATACGCTCCGGAAATCAATGGTTTCGTTGCTCATGTGGCACGTAGCTCCGTCTTGTTGAAAGTAAACGTTGACCAGATCAATACTATCCAATTTCGGCCATAAAAATTCATTTCATCCCTCGATAGCGCAATCCATTCACCGTAACTGTTGCTTCACTTTCGGATACAGTATACAGTAGGTAGCAATATTTTTGGCTGTTCTTTAGCGACGTGGACTGGTTTTATTCTTCACATTACTAACTTGTCCCAACAGCTCGAATTTTTTCACCAATTTTCTTATTGCGGTTCAACAAGGTGCTTCACGACGACCCAAAAATGTTCGAGTTTTACGAATGGTCTCAGCAAAATTTTCACCATTTTTATAGTGAATTTTAAAAATTTCAATGCGTTCTTGAAGCGTGTATCGTTCCATTTTTATTAATGGCGTAGTTTCTACAGGGTCCCTATAAATGATTGTAACAGCGCGGTTTGCTTTGGATTATTCTCATTTTGACGCTTCCTATGCAAACCACAGAATTCTGAGATCATGGCATGCTCTGATTGGTTAGAATGAACATACTTTGGTATTCTGCAGCGGCAAAGAATAATTCAAAGCCAACTGCGCTGTTACAATCATTTATAGAGACCCTGTACTTATCATATGTCAAAAAATTACAGCTTCAAACGTGACATCTACCAAAATAGCGGGCTATTCAGAATAACACCTGTTATTAGAAAACCCTTTATACTCGTATAATTAGGTATTTTCACTTAATGGAACACATAGATTCAGTATCAATGTTGTATGTTCCAATTAGTGAGTTCCATTTCGTCGATGATTTACTTCTCAACAAAAATATCTTATGTAACTCTGCTGAATCTTTTATTTATATTATTTTTTCAAAAGGAGAAGTATATATTTTGAAAAATAGTATTCGTGAAATATAACTTCCAGTGAAATGTATAGAGAACTGTTGAAATGAATATATGCTTCGAAATAATAAATAAATAACTTCAGATAGTCATCGAAAAATGTTTTTTTCCGCTCACCTCGAAATAAAAGGTGAATTTAATGTGTACGAAATAGAACATTAATGACCCATTTCAATGCTCAATTTATGTTTTTTTAATGTGCAATCCTCATGGTAACCGTACACAATGTATTCAGAAGCACTACGAGAAATGTCAAAACTCTACTGGAACATAAAAAATATAAATATAGAAATACAGAAATTCCATTATGTGAAATGTATGTCTTGTGCAAAATGAGAATGTATTTCAATCAAGAATTCTTACAAAATTCATGTTGAGATCGTCGGAAAAATCTTGTAATCAACTCGGTTATTAATCAAGCGACGATGGTCTCGAACTATTAACGCCCTCGCTTTGCTCACGCATTAAAATATCTCGACCATTAGTTGCTGTCTTTAATAACCTAGGTGATTAAATAACTTTTGAGTTTCAATATTTATTGAATCATGAGATTGATACGAAATCCATAGAATAATTTTTCATCAAATATGGGTTAATTTATTCAGGACGATATAAATTCAATCGATGATTACCTCAATGATTACAAACGCATGTCATATTGATTTTCTGAATTAATTATTTAGGTCAGATTGAGATACAGAATATACACTCATACCGAGGGTTTTGAAGTAACCGAACATGGTGTTTTTTTCTGTTGCACTGTAATTAGCGTTTGAAAAAGGATTGCCTTAAATTGGATTATCCAAGAAGTCATGCGGATTTAGATGACAATTTTCATTTCATGAAAACACAATGTTGTTAATTCGATTTTGACTTCTCCACCTTAATCAAAGACACAATATTTGAAAGTATTCACGCTTGCCAAGGTTCAAGAAAACTGTTGAAATTCAAACTGATGAGAGAATGAGTCTTCTCATTCTTTAACTAACTAAGCATTTATGAAACACCGTGTACATTAAATACAAACTTTATTTTTTTTCCAAGAACACTTCAACGCTTGCGATTTTTGAGACTTCTCACTGGACCTCATAATTAAATGAGATTAAATCGAATTTACCGATAATAGTTATTACGTAACTAGTCAAGAAAAAAGTTTTCTTTGGTCGAGTAAACCAAATTCTTGTCTGTGAATCCAAAAAAATTATTTTTGGGCGTGTTGCTCAGACCAGTTTTTCTGCAAGCGTGAAGAAACCATTCTATTGATAAATTATTGAGAATTGCTATGAAAAAAATGCAAAATTTAGAGAAATAATTCTATACAAGCTGTTAGTCGCTAGGTATGTCGTTCATACGGTAAGGATCAACTGCATTTATCAAAATCATATTCAGTTGTAGTAGGGAAGTAAGTATTTCCTGGACTAGGCCGGGAAATGCTACTTTTCAAACAAAAAACTGTGAGTGGGTACTACCCGGCAGGTTGCCGAAAATAGTGAAAATGGAGTTTGTTTGGACTAGTAGACAAAATTGGGTCCTGAAAGTTTGCGAGTCCAAAAAATCTATTTTTTTTGGCAACCGTGAAAAAACACCATCGAATTGAAAAATTATTACGAATTGCTATGTAAAACATGCCAATTTTCGACAACTAGTTTTATATAAACTGTAAGCTGTTAATTCGTTGACATGGGGTGATCAACTGCATTCATTAAAATCATATTTAATTCCTGGCCTAATTCGGGAATTAAATTATTCCCAGGCAAAGCCAGGAAGTGCTACTTTCTCAGAGAAAAAGCGTCCCTGAAGGTTGTTGATGGTGTTTGGTTCGAGATTTCAACTGAGCGAAATAATGATGCTCAGATAATGAAAACAATGAAGATTCTGAAAAAGGGATATATTCCGGTTTTTGAGGCTAAAGAATCTTTGCAAAAATGAATCATTGAAAGTTTGGTGTTAGAAGAAATTCGAATATTCAAGATTTCAGCTACGTCTAGGTCTCGAAATGAAGAAAGTTTTCATCAATAAGTCCAAAAGATAAGTCTTATGAAGATATTTAGGGCCTCAACAGTTCGAAAAATCAGAAGCGTTATATTATTTTTGAATAACAATAAGTGTGCCGTTCTTGTGAAATGAAATATCCAAAAAGAAACTTCATGTGCAATTAGAATATGTTGAAGAGAAATTTATATATTCAATGAATATATGATCTGAAAGGAACCTGTGAAATTTTAATCTAATAAGTTGAACGGATCGGGAGTTTTGGTCATCCAAAAGTTCCGCCAAAATAAATGAATCACCACATATTTTATAAAGAATACCGTTAGCCCATGTTCAACAGTTGTTTCTGGCTTTCCTGGGTACCATCATTTCACCATCAAATAATATACAGTGGCGTATCAACCTGTTCATGATAATTTCGTTGGGATAGGTACAGTGCGTGTCGAAATTATGGAACAATTCATTTTTTCAGAATAAAAAGCAACAAAATCCTGAAACAGATCAAGTTTCGTTTCACTTTTACCAAAAATTTATGCATTTTTATGACACTCTGTAGCATCCCCATAAACCCCCCTATATTTTTTGAATGAGGAATGTGGGTCGTGTGGTACTTTTTTGCCAAGGTATTTGTATTTCAATTTTTTTTTGGTAAATGAGTTTTACAGTATGTGCACTGTCATGGCTCATTTACTTTGAGACGATGGTACCTGATGAAGTTTATCACAGGATGAAAGTGGACCATTATAGTTTTATACATGCACAACTTTCAACCCTTTTCAACCTCCTCTCGTATTAGAAATTAAAATTGAATTGAATGTGTGCAACACTGTGCTTCAGTTATGATCCTAAGTAATTATGTTATTGGTACGATTCCACAGAAGTTGAAACTTTTCGATGAAATGTTCAAAGAATGATTTCTGATAACACCGTTTCATCAACACATTCTTATTTTTCAAAGGGGTTGAACGCTGTGCAAGAATAAAACTTTAATGGTCGACTTTCATTCTGTGACAAATTTCATTAGGTACTATTGTCTCGAAAGAAATGAGCATATACTGAAAACCTCTTTGAAATAATAAAATAAGAAATCTCAGAACTTTCGGCACGCCTGTAAAGAAGATACAAAGATCTTCCACAAAAAGTTTAGAGGGTTGATGGAAATGGCACAGGGTGCAACAAAAGTGCATTAAAATTTGGTAAAAGTGAAGCAAAAATTGACCTATTTCAGGATTTGGTTGCCAAATATTTCTCTTCTGAAGAAATCAATTTGTTCCATAATTTTGACTTGTACCGTATAACAGTTGTTTCTGGCATTCCTGGGTACCATCTCTTCATCACCAAATGATGTAGAATAGTGTATCACCCTGTTCATGATATTTTCGTTGGAAAAAGTACATTTCCTCCACCTTTCGCAGAACCATCATTCTACCAAGCATTTTCCATAAAAATACGCAACTCAACTGAACCGAACCTTGCATAACCAGCTTGAAATAGACGGTTGATGGTTGGTTGTACCACCAGCTAAACATCGGTCTCAGTCTGTTTTGAATCAACGACCTAAGTAGACGCGACCACAAAACACTTTCGATTTTCCGTTGTTGTGAATCGCACAAAGGTGAGTTTGTACATTTCGATCGTATTTGTAATCGAGTTCTTCAGCTTAGAGCGGTTTATCTTCGCGAAGAACGTGTGAATTTATTGCTTTTGGTTCAGTGCAAGGTGCTGGGTGTTGAGCAAGACCAAATTGATATGCTAATTAAGGTTTTGTGAGAGATTGAAGTGGAATTTTTTGTTGAATGAAACTGAGGATTAACAATAATTGGAACAAGGTCTACAAGAACAGATTTTTCTTATACTGAATATATCGAAAGAAAGAAATGAGAAGTTACAAAATATTCTGCAGTTACTTATAACATCTTCAAATACATGCATATCTTACGATGGATTATTGAATCATTTGGTAGAATGTATGAATGAAAATCAAAATGAAATTATTTCAGATGACAAATAGTTAAGAAATATCAGCAAAAGTCCATAGATTATAACGGTTCCTTTATGGTGATAATTAAATTTGACAGCTGATGAATTCAGTTCGTTTCATACACGAGGTGTCTGTATTGAAGTAAGATATTCAATTATTTTTTTTAATACGAAACTTAATAGAATAAATTTAAATTCAAAAAAGAAAAAATAGTACCGATGTATGTTGCAGGAATTTAATTTCATGAAAAAATTGTTTCAAAAATCAACCCCCACCTAGGTTGATTCTGCATTAATAATAATAAATTATTCACCTACAAATGTTCTAATTCCTATTATTTAATGCAGTTCTTAAAATCGGTATATAACAGTGTAAAAAATTACTTAAATGTAGGTACTCTTATGTTCAGTATCACTCAATTCGAATAAACCATTTTCTGTTTTGCTGCTCAAAAATTTTCAACTGTCCTTCATTTAATCTCAACTTTCATCATTTCTGACTCGAAAAGAATTATTGAATATTTTTTGAACGCTTATCGTAAGTTCAAAATAAATGCTTTTAGGCTTTTGGATTAACCAAACATTTCCGTGATAGTATTAACTCAAGGAAAAGATATTATTCTGAATGGAACAAAAATTACATCTTGAACAGATTGTTTGAGAGTTTAAATCTTCCGCGTCTGTATAATGTATAAGAAATCCGGCAAATGCTCACCATTACATCTATACTCGTTCTACTTGCGTCGTTTTAGTTCTATCTAATCTATTTTTATAAACATTAGATTGAATGCTATCGCTGTTTGTTGCTGAAATGATTTGTTGCAAATGTTTTCGAAGACCATCAGTCATATTCATTTGGGATTCAGAAACAAAGCTACAGTTTGTTCTTTAAATACCAAATATGATATCCTTCTAGAGCTGGTATAAAATGAAGAAGATTATTGAATCATCCAATAAGTTGGAAGAGAAAAGACATCCAGAAAAAAAATTTAGTTTTTATGAATGAATAGAACCATTGGGCAAACGATATTTCTATTGTTGACTCTATCATAGAAATTCGACATAAAAATCCCTATTCATTACTCATCAAAACCACGAAATCTCTTGTATTGAAAAGTTTTTTTAATCGAATGTTATCTTTATATCTTTTTGATTATTGGCAAAAGCTGTTTTACTGAACGAAAAACCGGAATATTAAGGATTGTTGATTAACGTTTTGTTTTTCAATGGATCTGTTTACCGAAGACATTTCAAGTTATTGCTCGGGAAATACAAAATTGTTGGATTCAAATCTTGAACCGTTTCTTGATGTTTTTCACACTTTTTGAGTAGGACTATGGAAGTAGGGACTCAATCTCTTTCATACTCAAAAGAAAATTTCGGAGTTGTACCCGACATATTTTGTAATGATTGAATTACACTTTATTCGATCTCTTATTTCCGATTCAACTATACACTAATATATTCTAGAAATTTTCGTAATCTATAGTGAGCCTAATATCCATAATCAATTTTATGAAACATAATTTTCAATTAATTCGATAAATTCTTTATTTTCAATTAGATCAATCTAATGAAATAAATTCCGAATGCTTGTGGCTGTCAATAACAATTTCACATATTATCATATCAATAAACATTTAAATTAAATTAACAAATGTGAATCACAAAGATGTTCGTAGATATGTGTGACACCCTCTGCTTTACGAAATTGTTAACATGCGCATATTATTTTTTAGTTGTACATGATACGATATGGAAGATGTACATTACACACGTTAACAGGAATTTTAGTTGCTATATTTGCATGCAAAATGTTACATGTCCACTACAAGGAGAACAAGGTAACTCGAGAAGTCGAGAGTGTTGCATATATTTCATGCTTCTTTTGTGTGACAAATAGATTAATAGATATATTTTGAGTTTCTTCATCTAGTTCATTGATAATGACCATTTCTAATGATATTGACAATAATTGACTTGGGAGATTTAAGCCGGGTTTCACTAAACTCAGCTAAATTATTGAAATGTCATCATCTCTGTGATATTGTCAGTTCATTTTGACATAAATCATTGACTTAATTTAAAATCAACGATTTGATTGTCCAATCAAGTTTTGTGAAACCGATGGCAATATATTGTTCTATGATAACGTTCTCCATACATCTTTCATGGAGAAGACAATTGCAGTATTATCTTACATATCAGGAAACTAACATTGTAAATGGCAAAACTTGAACATTCAAATATCTCTTGGGAATAAAAAGATTAACGGCAGCAAAAAAAACAACGAAAAATTATATGTTTTTCAAAAACCACTCTGCTCCGATGAAAGGCCTTTATACCTATACTGTTTCAAATATTCAATCACCGTCAAAGTCAATATGAGGAAGTCCCTGAGTATGTTTAAGATTCATTAAGTTGCTCAATTTGGCGAACAGCACTTTTTTTGACATTAATTGAACATATTATCACAGTTTCCGTGGGAAACAGGAGTAAATATTATCATTGTTCAAGAAGAAAAACCTTAAACCTTAAACAATGATATTATTTTAAGTAGTGAGGAGTTTCATGTTAGCATAGAAGGCTATTTGCCTTTTTTATTTTTTCAATATGATTCAGTGTGTGAAACTTTTTTCAATTAATCACGCTGATCATATAATGAACTGATGTGACCAAAATATACTATATAATCTTGTTTAAGATTTTGTCAATGAGTTTTCATTTGATTTCTCATCCTTCATCAGGTTTTTCATGTAGTCTAAGAGCTAGCAACGTTTTTGAGAGAGAATTTCAGGTAGGCCTTTTTTTTGATATGCTATCTCTCTCAGTCTCCCGGACGTCATACGGGCTATCTGGCTGGCGGTAGTGGTTGCGTTCATTAGTGCGCATCGTACCTGTATCTACAGGTAAAATATCAATTTTTCAAATAATTTCAGAAAGTTTTTTTTTTCTTTTTATTATTTTTATTGAAATTTTTGCAACATAAATTTGTTATTGCGAGACATTTTTATTGTTGTTTAAACTGTGCCAGACACTAATTTTGAATAAAAAAAAATTTTTTTCGAAATATTTCAGTATGGCTGAAATTTCAATATGATATTACTTAGATATCTAAAAACCCAAAACTAATTTGCCAGACAGTAATTCGATTGTTAAACCTTCAGCCAGATCGATCTAAAAGTGATAAGTGATTGGGCATGTTGGAAAGTATAGACAATCTCAGACGGGTTTTTCACCAACGTACAGCCAGCGGACGATTTTTTTATTCGAATAATTATACAAACTACCATCTCTGTAAATTTCAGCAGGGTTAATGACTGAAACTCGATATTTTTTTACGTGTTTTCGTTGCTCCAGTTGGCAAACCCACCACTGGTGCGCCAGCTGACAGTCACTATGCTATAAGACAAATACAAATTAAGCTACATATATACAAATTATTGCCAGGGTTAAAATTGGTCACCAAAAACTACCACTGGCTCCCGGGCTAATACTCCAGTAGATGTTGGCAAAAAACTGCCAGATAATACGTCCAAAAATTCAGATACAGAAGTTATTATCCAAGAAATTGAGACTCCTAATGCAATTATTGAGATTGATAGTGTGGTAAATATAGAAACAAATTTAAATATCGAACGAATTTGTTTTTTTGTGGAAAAGACCGCAAGCAAGCAAAAGGTAAACAACAAACTTTACACTCCTCAAATGAGAGCAGTGATGAAGATGATGATGATCAAAATGCTTCAACATTTTGTGATACAGTTATGGATTAAAAAATCTTACTTCAATTTTTATGCAATCATCCAATTTTTGTTTTTTTTTCATACTTCAAAATTCATAAATTATTATGTCGATACCGTATTAATTCGAATATTAATTCAATAGTTTTTTTTCTTTCTCTGTAATTTATTCGACAACTATTTCTAGACCAATCAAAGTGATACCACATCACTTATCATTGCTAGATCGGTCTGGCTGAAGGTTTAACAATCGAATTACTGTCTGGCAAATTAGTTTTGGGTTTTTAGATATTTAAGTAACATTATATTGAAATTTCAGTCATACTGATATATTTCGAAAAAAAAATTTTTTTTAATTCAAGATTAGTGTCTGGCACAGTTTAAACAACAATAAAAATATCTGGCAATAACAAATTTATGTTGCAAACATTTCAATAAAAATAATAAAAACAAAAAAAAACTTTCTGAAATTATTTGAAAAATTGATATTTTACCTGCACAGGTACGATGCGCACTAATGAACGCAACCACTACCGCCAGCCAGATAGCCCGTATGACGTCCGGGAGACTGAGAGAGATAGCATATCAAAAGACTGGCCTACCTGAAATTCTTGTTTTTTTGACGTTGCTAGCTCTCGTACTAATGTCGGTAAAGAGAAAAAAGCTCACATTATTTACTTTCATAAAAAAGGAGATCTCTCACATTGACTCACAACTTTTTTCTTTAGAATTCATTTGCATCAAATCACTGTAATGCGTCAATTGTTTCCTACTGAGAAAATCTTTTGATTTTGTTTCTTATGAGCCTTTTAACTCATTTTGTATAAGGACATTTGATCAAAAAGATGAGATGTAGCGTTTTTATTATTATCATTGATCGAAAATTATGAGATTTCCTCTATTGGCCGACCCTGTATATGGCATTCAAGGTGATTCAACTAGTGACTTCCTCTTAACGTAACTAAACAAACAACAAATATAGACTTTTTGCTCCAGTTCCATAAATAACTGTTTGTTAGTTTTCAGTGCTGATGAACTATTCCAGATAATAATTGGTAATTTGTTCATTTAAAGAGGACTTGGATGATCAATTACTGACAAAATTGCATTGAGGAATAATCTTCTTCATTAACTATCATTATTGTGTCGATACGATATGGAAAATCCATTTGTGAAATTCATTTCCATTTGTAGTTTTTCACTTGAAAGTGCACCTTGGTTGAAATATTCATTATATATTTTTAAAGACTCAATGATAGTCAGTGAGATCAGCACGAGTAACGGAGTGTATTTTTTCCAAGGTATCATCAAACACTTGTTTAGTCTTGAATGAATTTTATAATTTATACTTCGCATATGAAAATCGGAAGAAAATAATACCACTAGATTTCAGGGTTAATAAGTTTGAAATATTATTGTGTATATAATTAAGTACCCTAACGAACTAACTGCCAAATCGATTCAGAGGTTCCTGCTGTCATCCCTTAAAAATTAAAAAGTGGTATTATGTCATGATAAACTGTTATTTGTAGAGAACCTATTTGCATTGATTCGAGCATTGATTATCTAATAAATGCAAATAATGTTATTGTATATTTGGGCGCCGAACAAGATAGGTGCTCGAAACCGATGGAAGTGTAAACGAGCGTATTTCAAGCGGAAATAGTCGCAATTAATAGATGTGTATAGTTCAGTTTGAAGAGAGGTTTCCGTATACACGGACAGTCGAGCTGCCATTTAGACGCTGAGCTCTAATACCCCGTTTACACTCAGCTCACTTCCACGGCAGGGAGCAGTGAAGTGGGCAGCGCGAGAATATAATCACTAGACTTCCCTGCTGCCTTCCGCTGCTCCTCGTGCTGCCTCAAGCTCCCTTAATTGGCGGTTTCTCGGGCGGAAATCAAAGGGCCAGCAGTACGAGCGGCAATGAGCGCTGGCAATAGAATCGCCGAACGCTCCTACGAAATTTACAATAGTGAAACTTCGATACTGAAAATGGATGTTTGAGTACATCATACTGAAAACTGAATTTCTAGCATTTAAGCTTTTTGGGGTAACTTGCAGCTACTTCAGGAAGCTGAATATTTTTTATTATTGAATCAAAATTCAGGACGATCATGTTAAAAAGATAAATACTGTAAAATACATTTTAAAAATCACTAAACATTCATAACTCGAAAACTCCAAAAAATCGCATGATTGACATGGGGAATTTTTGGGTAGCCACCGGTCTGAGGACTCTGAAAAAAATTTATTGACGTCAATTTCCTGGACATCCTGTATAAATCCACCAGAGAAATCGCTGAGCCTGCAATTTCTTCGTCCGTCATTGCCGATTGGTGATCGCGAGAGAAATACAGAGTGTGAATACTCACTGCCTTCAATACTGCTGCAGAAGTATTTCGGGAATTAATGCCGACAACGCGAGCAGCAGTATCAGAGGCCGAGTGTAATTGAGGCTTTAAGATTATTGAGAGTGGACTCCTTTTTGTACATTATTTGAACTTAAAACTGATATTATGATTTTAATGGTTTGCCGATGAAACTATCTCACTACGACCAAAATAACACTATTTATGATTGTAAAACAGATAACCCAATTAATACCTACTTTTTTATGCGGTTAGTTCACTCTGAGTAATTGTGAAATAAGTTTTATTGGCAATATTTGAAATGTGGAGAGCATTTCTGTTGTGAAAATAAAAAGCAACAAAGTTGATACCGTTCATTGTGTACTTTCTTTTGAAATTCTACCGTAAAATTCATTGCGAACGAATTCAATTTCCGTTCCACCCAAATATCTTTCGACTTTCATCTGATACAGCGCCCGAGTTATTAGACCGTTCAACTTTTAGCGGTTCGTATGAATTTTTTGCAGAGCTGTTTGGAAACATTCATTTCACGATAGCGGAGACTTCGTGCAATGATCCCAAACAATACATTCGAATGTTAGCGTAATACGCAGAATAAAATGAGTGTTTTCGAAGTTTATTAGTTTTCAGTGATTAATCAGAGTTGTTATATTCCGTAGAAAAAGATTATACACCCTACGAACACTAGATAGTTGCCCTGTTTGTGGAAATCTGCAACGTTATTCGGAAACCGTTGCCAGGGGGACCCAAAGTTAAATCTGCTAGCAAAGTCATTTTTTGAGGATAAATAGAAGTAGACTTAACTAGTACAATAAGCGACGATTTCATTCATCAAAATTAAGTGCAAGAACACTGAAAAATATCGACTATCCTGCTCGAAGGACCATAAAAATATTGACTATGTGGCTCGAAGGACCATGAAAATTATCCTAGCTCGAGGACTATGAAAAATATTTGACTATTTCGGTCTGTCTTGAGGGACCCTTGTAATAGATGATTTGCAATTGTCCTATATTGTAGGACCACGAAAATACACTCGCTTATATTCTGGTGTTGACCAAATATAATGATGATTAGGTGCGTGATTGAAATTAAATACTTTTCACTTGAAAGCTATTCAATTAACACCTTATGCAATTATCACTAGAACTCACAGCTTTGAGTTAGTGATACCATTGTTTAAACAATGGTGATACCTTTACTTGAATGCACTGATTTGAAAGATGATTCTCTGTTCCGAATGTGTTAACAGTTCGACTTTTACCAATGCACACCCTGACCTGTTACGTTAGGGCGATCAGACCCTTTCAAGTACCACTTGAACCTGGGGCTGTTGCTAGGCATACATATACATAATTCCCTGTGGAATTCAGGGATATTTACTAAATATAGATCTCGATAGAATATTTGTTTACATTTAAGTCGAACGAAATATTCGAGTCCATATAAAATTCTACAATCTACAAAGACCTTTGAGAGTAGCTGGGCATAGAGTTACCAGTTGGCAATGGGCAGAACACTACCAATTCTGGCATTCATCAAAATTGGACAAGGAACTTTTTTGGGCGAGCCGGAAAGTGTTGCTCTTTCAAGGCACAGGAGGGTACAAAAACTAAGACCCTTCATTGTGTAATGTCATTTAAAATTTGACCGAAGTTTACGTTCCACCCAAATATCTCTGCATAAAACATCTGAGTTATTAGATCGTTTAACTTTTAGCGGTTCGTATAAATTTTTTACGAAGCTGTTTGGAAACGTTCATTTCACGATAGCGTAGACTTCGTGCATTGATCCCAAACAATACATTCGAATGTCGAAGGATGTTTTCATAAGAGTTAGCATAGTCAGCAATGAGTTTGCCCATCATAAATCAATCGATTTTTATGAAGTGTACTCGTTATCAATCTGTTATGGTGCAATAAAGTAGAGATCAATTGGAAATGAATGTTTAAATGTGTCAAATTGTTCGCAATAGTCATCAAGCGCATTCAATTTGCATACAGGGCGAAGATTAAATGAATGTAGTATGTAATCTTTTCTTTCATCGTTGATTATAGAGTATGCTAATGATATAGGTTGTTCAAGGCTAAATGAACTCAGTATGAATAAAATCAATTATTAGAATCGATGACTGAAACGAGTGTAAAAATTTTTTAGATCATGAGATATACAACCTTAGTCTAGAGCAGTGGTTCCCAAACTTATTTGATCTACCGCCCCCTTTCAATAAAAAACATTGCTCGGCGCCCCCTCAATATTAATATTGGGCTTTAAGGTAAGCCACCATCAAGGAAAGGTGAATCAAGGAATATACTCTCATTTTATTAGTATTTTGAATGGGAATTCGCAGACAAATGCTCTTCAAGTGACATGAAAAAGGAAAACAAATCGTATCTAAACCTGCAACATGAAATATTTTCTGTTATATTTCTTGTTTCATGTTTCAATTTCTCGCATTACTAGGTATAGAAACCTACAATCAAGTATACTTGATCGCATGTTTCAATACGGATTAGCTTCTTTCTCTGACGTCACTCGAAACGCATTTGTCTGCAGATTCATATTCAAAACACTTATAAACTTGAGAACATGTTTCTTGTTTCAAATTCCTTTGACCTGCGGCGTACCTATTATTTCTACCTTTTTCTTTAATATAGCGAAGAAAAATGTGAATCAGAAGCATTAGAATTTGAAGTTGTGAACCTCTTTATTGAAGAAAAAGTTGAAAAAAAATGAAAAAATCTCAATGCGAAGGATGAATCTGGTGGGCTGCTACCATAGAGATAGAATAGTCTCTATTCTATCTTTATGGCTGCTACCAATTTTGTAATATTTGGTTCCATTTTTGTCAACAGCATTCTTAAATCACCGCGATTGACTACTAACAAACGGTTCATTTTTCTGTTAATAAATTGTTAACTGCACTGCATCCGCCTTCCACCAAATACGATAACGGGAATGCAATAAGGAACTTCTGAATTACAGACCATATTTCAGGATAAGCCCTATGGATCTCCTTTCAGCCAGAATTGTTGATAGCCGCTTTCAAATTTCAATTTCAATTCATCATTCGTCATTACTTCCATCAGTTCTTCTTGTATCTTTGGAGATTCTGCTGTGTCTGCATTCGAAAAAGGATCCAAAATCCAGTCAGGTATGTTTATTTCCGAAATATCATCGAATCGTCAGTTTTCTGGACTTCAAGGGGTTTCTCTCCAAATTCTTACATTAATATAATAACTTACAGGTGCTTATAGCTTCCCCACCGCCCAAAAGCACCCGTGGCTATCACCGCCCCCCTGGAACGTCACAGCGCCCACAAGGGGGCGGTAGCGCCCACTTTGGGAATCACTGGTCTAGAGAAATCTTAATATACAACCGATTTATAATTGGAAAGAATTTATCGATGCATTTTCGTAAGGGATAATTTGTGAGAAGATCATTATGAATGCATTCACAAGGATTGGCGATTCTTTAAACCTTTCAAAGAAACTAGGAAAATGGAAGTCATTGAAGACTTCACTTGTTGGTCATTTACATTCTGACGACTATTCTATGTGAATGTTGCGCATAAAATGCGATTTTAATTTCAATACTCAATAACAAGCAATAACGTAGTGCGTTCGAATTAACTAAGTTTTGTATTCCTATATTTAGATGACTTATGTCAAAACTATATTTTCAATGCTAAATTCAGTCTTGCACACTGTTACATCTACATTATTTTGTAATGTACATAACAACTAAAATACGGTTTTCATGTAATTTAATTCAGAAATACATAGGTGAATTCGCTGTAGAAGGTTTTTCTAATTGGTTTATTTTACTGACGAACGGGGTGTCAATTCTCGGTATCACTCGTTCGACGAACGTATACGTTCGTGATATTTTGAGCGTAGATTTTTGGAAATTGTAATAATTATATCCGTTCGAAATTAACGTACACTCTCGTCGGAACCGGTAGTTGACGATATGCTCGAGAACATCAAATGTAATTATTACAATTTCCAAAAATCAACGCTCAAAATATCATAAACGTTTACGTTCGTTGGACGAGTGATCCCGCACATGAAATATTGGGCGTCTGTCAATACATCATCCAAAATTGCTGCCGACATTGAGGTTCAAATATTAAAATTTTCGAAGGTGAAATTTTTTTTGTGTTCGAATACCATGCATTGTGAATTAACGATAAAATATATGAATTTGGAAAGATTTGATGCGGAGGCCCAAATGAAATATAAAATTAGAGAATTATATCAATCCAAAAAAAACAACAAATATTGTAGAATCTTCGGAGAGATGAGTAATATCGAGTAGAGTATACACAGGCAGATGTTCCGGTCTTTGGATGTCTTCAGTGAATAAGTTAAGTTCTGAATGATATTAGGCACTTCAGCACTCTTAAAAATTTCACGAGATGGACATTAATTCTGGTGTTAGACAGAAACAAAGTGATCTCTGAAAACCTTGAAGGAGATATCTAGACGATTTTCCTTTTGTCGTTTGGATTCCACGTCGTAGACTAAAGGTTGAATAACTGCAGTCTACTGTTTGTCGGAAAGAAACTTTCGATAATTCGTTCAAGGTTTATGCAAGTTATGATTATGATCAGGTTATTTGTAAGGATGACTTTTTTCTGTTTTTAATACCAATACAATATAGGTGTCCTAGAGTGCTTTGAAGCATTCAGATCTATCTCCGCCCAGAAGAGACCTAATAGGTCAAAACAGCTGTCCGTTATTGCTACGAAGGGAAAAAGAGATTTTTTTCGAAATTTGATAATAAGGATATATCGAAATGCATATCGCCCTGTTAACTAGTTTAAAATGATTACATCTGTCACCCTCTTTCGGATTTTTATCGGTCAACAAAAGGCTTTGTATGCTTCGGATACTTCCATATAAACTCGAATACTTCCATATAAAAAATACTGATGAAGTACTAAGTTCAGGGCTTCGGCTTTCTGCAGCTATGTATATCTTTGTTTGAACAGTGTCAGGTGTCAGTGCAAGCAACTCAAAAAGTATCTACGCAATAGGTTGACAAACGGAATTCTTCAAAACTAAAAATAGAAATTCTGATTATGTTGAAAGAGCTACGTTATTCTCATCAATTATTATAGTTTATACATTTGAATCCCATAGATCAAGGCTATGCGGTGTTAGTTTGCATTACTTTTTTTTCATAAAAAAACTAAAGAACCAACTCGTTATATCCTTTCAATATTTCAACTGCGAACTGTAACTTTCCTGGAATGATTGCACAAATCCATGAGTGCTTCATCATTACCTTTTTTTTTGGCACGACAACGTGTGGTTAAATACTGCATGAGTTCATTTCATAGAATAAGTACAGGTGGAGAAGTGAATTGTATACTTTCCTCTTTTGATGAAATTTTTGAAACAAAAATTTAGGAAAAGCCCCGAGCAGGAGCTTTTGAACGCTCGTTCATTGGTGGGGGAATAAGACTCTTTACCTCAAAATTCTATACGGGACTTGAGATTGATACCAATATTATATAAATGCAGAATCTCAGCATAATCGGAATTATATTTTGAAAATTATTCAGAAAATGAAATATGTAAAAAATATAAATTAAGAAAAATTAAATTCCATGGTTCTGATGATGGGATCTTCTTGAAATTTTGCATTTTGCATATATTATGTTATGGATATAAAAAGATTCTTCATTCGAATACTCCAATCGAATTTTTTATGATTCTGTTAACACTATGGCTACAAAATTTTGCATGAAAATTAAGTATATCAGTTTTCATGCACAAAAACAATTTCGCTATAATCGGATATTCTGTTATGGAAATATAAAGATTTTTGTTTTCCATATTCAAATTGAATTTTCTGTGGTTTTGTTAATACTTTGACCACGAAATTTTCGATGAACATTCACAAAATAAATTCCACACGACTCGGATATTCTATTATGGAAAGATTGTTCTTTCAATATTCCAATCGAATTATCTATGGTTCTGTTAACAATATGACCACAAAATTTTGCATGAAGATTCAGTATATCCAACTTCATTCGCAGAAAAATTTCTACTCGGATATCCTCTTATGGAAATATAAAAATTTTCAATTTTCTATGGGTCTGTTAAAACCTTAGTCACGAAATTTTGGATGAACATTTCACTCGAATCGGATATCTTCTTATGGAAATATAAAGTTTTTTTATCAATATTCCAATTGATTTATCTATGGTTTTGTTCACACTATAGCCACAAAATTTTGCATGAGGCTTTTTATCAGCATCTTGCATTTGGCAGTAACATTTCATTCCGATTGGTTTCGTATTTCCTGATATCTAGGGGAACAAAAATTTTGAATGGCCACATTTTATGGAACACTTTTACGATTTGGCTGGTTAGGAGTATTGAGCAGTTGATTGAAAAGAAAGGTGGTAATACGCCAGTATGGACTAAAGAGTTCGTATTTTGTTGTGAATTAACTACAATTAATGAAGGATATAAAGATGAATTTAGATTTTTTCCTAATTTTTTCTATTTTGTCTCGTCCTGCATGAAGCAAAGATCAACATACTAAGATTTTCTATACAATATATTGCTGTTCTTGAAAAACCTAGGACGGGCAAAACTTATGACGATGTGTGTCTTTCAATATAAATCTACAAAGTATCAACTGGAGTGGTCAATAGACGAATAAATGTAGATTTAGAATCATTCAAAATTCAACCTACATTTTCAGTAGGTAAAGTATAGTATAATAGTGCTGCGTATGGACTTTCTCGAAACTTATAACAAACCAAGTTCCTTTTATCTTCCTATGTCTATTTTGAGACGAATCGGTTCGTTCTGCAGAGTACTCATTTTCATTATAACGACGATAATGAAAGCAATAAAATTTGTTGTTGACAATGACACGAGCTGCTGACTCAACAAAGTGCGCGTATGGTAAGAAAACTGGGTTAGTTGAAACCGTGAATCGCTTTGGTCTGATTTATTGACGAAAGCATGGATTTTAAGAACCCGAGGTCATGTTCATGATGTCCAGTTTTTAAGTTTCATTGATTTATCGCTGTTGAAGATATTATTGAATTGGGATATTTGTTGGTGTTTTCTCTGTGTCGTGAGTAATGGTAAATTGCAAATATTGTAGATATAGTGTTTATTAGTGTATTGTGTGGAATCTTCTTGGTTGCGCAGAAATATTCCCTTCTTATTTTTTCATTATTCTTGTGAAAGTGTCGAGACCATAAAGCCGATATTGATTACTTTTGGATTGTTGCTTTCTACTTCAATTATTTTCTTGGTATTGGTCGATACGTTTCTGTCCCAACAGAATATTTTTCCATGTTTCGAAAAAAATATTTTAATGTCTATGTATCCAATTAGTTTTTTCGACACGTTTCAGATCACGTTTTGACAAATTTATATCTTTCATTCCATATCAGATTCATGTCATGAAAAACTTAGGTATTAAAATTTGGATAATTTTTTCAACATTCATACTCAATTCCTTCTGTTTACTATGAAATCTTCACAACATTTAATCCAGTGGTCTTCATTTAAAGCATGTTGGACGAGCGTTGACGTTGAGATAATTTGTAATAATCTCAAATCGAACTCTTAATGGGCATTTGATGGTTTCTCCACCACTTGATTGACTTGAGTTCCTAGATAGTATATCTCGAGTCATAAATATTGATCTCATATCTTACTTATACAGTGTGGAACAGTCAAATGGAATAAATTCGATAACGAATAAATGAGAGCGTGTTGGGAAAAAAGCTTGGACACATCGATTTGTGTTTTTAGATGCGCATTTTTTTAATGATTATAAAAGGTGTTTCATGTAACAGTAGCCAATACCAACCTTCCTATTTTAAATACAACCCCCTGTATATTATAAGTTTTCTGGATTCTTCGGAATATTCTCAACATAATTCATGTACAATGTCTCATACCCATCTTCAACTGTATCGGAAGTATTAGGTATTTTCAGATGTACCTATTGCAAAACTTACCATTAAAAGGAGAAAATATTTTATTTCAAATATAATTTAAAAAAAACAAAACATTTATTTCAATGTAAGAGATGTTAAAAATGTTCGCCGCGAATGTCTTGGCAACATGCTAATCTGGTATAATTTTTTTTAATGTTAATTTTTGTAAAACATCTGAAAACACTTGATATTTCCGAAACAATCGAAGACAGGTATGGGTCATTGTACATGAATAATGTCTAGAATTTTCTGAAGAATCCAAAAAGCTAATAATTTACAGGGGGTTATATTTAAAATAAGAAAGTTGGTATCGGCCACTGTCAGATGACACACCCTATAAAATTATTAAAAAAAAATGCGCATGTAAAAATAAAATGTATTTGAATTAATGTTCTGGAAATGACGTGAACATTTCCTTCCATTTAAACTGCAATATATTTGAAATTTATTCGGTACTCTATGCTTTATGCGGAATGGGACAAAATGAAGAAAATGAGAATATATGTCAATAGTCTGTATTACCACTTCGTCTCTCAACCAAGTGCCCAAAAAGCCGGAGCATCCTTCGATTCAAGACATTAATGAAATTTTCAGGCATATCGCACCATTCTTTCTGAAGGCCTAAACCTATGACCTGAAAAGTTGAAGGTTGTTTTTGAGGATTAGATTTGCTTCGCATACGTTCTCAATTGTTTTTATTTCTGGTGTGTTTTCTCTCCAGTTTATTCTCTCGATATCGTTTTCTCGAAGAATTTGAAATATTCTATTGAAAAACATCAGAAATTATACCAGCAGAGTATAGTTTATACGAGTATATGGAATATAAATGATATCATATAAAATTAAGAAGCGCCTATTCATTGTCTAAATCTGTAAAAGAAGGTTTTTTCTGTTGTTTTCAAATCCATCACAACCAATGACTTATTAAAAAGGATAACTCTGACTAATTCTATTCATGAACTAAAATCTAACGCTATTTGATTAAGAAGCTTGCATGATATCTAAAGAGAAATAACCAGAGCAAAAAGCTCGAAGAACATAATAATATGGAAAGCTTTTTCTTTGGTCGTCGATCAAAAATAAATAAAATTCAGAAATTCCACCATTATCTCTAGATTTAAGAACGGCTGTGTCAATTTACAAACCCAAAATAAGGTATTTTTCCAGTTTGGTTCTTGAATAATTGTTTCGACTTATCATAAATTTCGTTTTTTCTTGCAGTAAATAGACATGTACAAACAAAACCTTTTAACTTACTCATACAACTTCGTCCTTGCCTATGCAGGAAACAAGAAAAATATGTTTGATTTGGAGAAGTGTGCTAAGTGTTTTTATTTGTTGTATTAGCGTCGGTAAACATGACTAAAATCTGCGTTTCAAGACACGAAAATAGAATCAATCACACAAAAAATTCCTAATGCAACTTATCCTGATACGAAACATCTTTATTGATTACAGTGGAACTTCCCTATGACGAACGTCTGTATAACGAATTTCGTACAAGACATTGCACTTTGAATCCAAATTCCATGTTAAAAACACCCTCTAAAACGAAGTAAATTCTCTCTATAACGAAATATTCAAAGAACATCACTCTTTGAATGGGTATTGCTAAGAAGGTATGTATAAGGGTATAAGGGGCGACATTGCCGACTATAGAAACAAATTTTCTGTATAACGCAATTTCTTCATTACGATTTTTTTTGCGGATTTAGCGCAATGAGTAAGTTCCACTGTATTATCAACGACCAGCGTAGTATAATGCCACCTATGAATTTATTCCATAAGATGCTTTTAAAGGAGGGAAGTATTATCTGAACGCAATGTAGTACTTTGGCATCGTTATCATAATGTTATTATTATAGACATCCGATAAAATAGCTAGAAATACATCACACTCAGTGTACGTTTGGTTACCCGTGTGACATATTCATTATAGACAAACAGAATGGTGAGATTTATGATAACACCTACTTTATAACTCTTGAATCTATGATAAGAATAACTGAAGCCCTGGAATATTTAGATGCATTCTCCTTCCTTCACCAGAATTTTATCATATTCGTGAAACATTATGCTGAATAGTTAAGGTGCAAAGAATCAATTTCATGTGGACAACAATAAGTAACTAGCTGGTCCCCTTCAAGGCGTTTCTAAGTTTCTTGTAATAGGCACTCGTTTGTTGTACTAATGAAGTTATTGTGTTGCTTTATTGTTCTTGAAATTAATATGCGAGCAAAAGATACTTGTAACAATGTATTGTTTGTCTGCGATTTGAGTTTCATCGGCAGGGAAAGGAAGGCTGTCTCCTAGGATAAAGATAGGCAGTTTCTCTTTGTCTTGTTTGTCATAGAACAAACAATGAAGCATTTGCAATTGACGATTCAATAAAAAATCATACTTTATCTTCTAAAGTTGTGCGCTTCCTATTCCGTGTTATCATTTATTTTCATCTCAAGATGGTCCATTGAGGTTTGACATATTCTATACGTATGGGGCAGTCAAAAAGTGACGCAATTTGTTTGTTGATATTGTGACAGATATTTCGGTTTCATAATATTCAAAGTTCGAATTCAATCATATATTCTCGTCTCTATTTTTTTTAAATAAGTGTGCTTGTATCCCACAAATCTCATTTATATCTTCAAATCGAATTCAGTTAGAATGACTTTCCTAAAACAAAAAAGTTAGAAAATCAGTAACTTTTGCGCGCTTTTTCATACAGGAACGGGAGAAATTGCAGATTGACAGATTCAATTCAACAGAAACTGTTCGCTGAGTATATTGGCGATAGTTGAACGAATGTTGTTCTTCAAAAGAAACAGAATTCTGAGACGATCCTAGCATTTATCACAAAAAAAATATCGCATGGGGCTAAATCAGGCGAATTAGTTGGAATCAGTTGGAACACTGAAAACCCCAGTGATTTATTTCAGGGGTATATCTGAAATCACATATTTTTAACTGATTCTGGTCACGTGAAACTCAACAATCCATTAGACTATCACCAACATACCCTAGAAAATGCTGGATATGACAGTGGAGTTTTAGCAATTTGTCCGTTTTTTTGAACGGAAACCATGCGCCTTAAAATTGGAATGAGAAGGATAAATCTGTACAGAAATGAACAAGAATTTCAATAAATATTTAAAGCTCGAGATAAGGCAGTGCCCTACTATTGTTGTTCCAGGAATATTTCATGAAAAACTCATACGAACGCCGCTGGTAGGACAAAAAATTATTTTTTCTGTGACGGGAAAAAAATGTGACATTTTATATCTCTTGACAGGTCACAAAATATGACTTTTCACGAGATTGCTTTTTTCCCTGTCAAAAAAATGATTCTCTATGTAGCCGGGAAAAAAGTATTCACTTTTTGCCCGGGGAAAAAAGTAATTTCGTGAGAAGTTATATTTCTTTCACTATTAAATCGTTGTTTTTCTCGTCACAGAAAAAAATAGTGTATTATACACGGGAAAAATAGTAGATTTTAGCTCTCGGTTTTTTGTCTCCCTCCGCTTCGCGTCGGGAAACAATATAACCTCGAGCTAAAATCTAATACTTTTTTCCCTTGTATAATAAATAACTATTGTATTTCTAAAAATGTATCCTGATGCAGTGAAAACGTGTACCAAATTCCATAAAAATATCCAAAATAGAGTCAAGGTGGTTATGAAATAAGATTTCGTTCTGGAAACTTTTGATTTTAATCTTTTTTCTTAAAATTCTTCCGAAAATCGCTTTTTCAACTACTAAAAAATAATTCAGGATCGACTTGTTCTTTATGTTCTAGTTCTTACTTTCAAGGTGATTAATCTTTCTTCACCTTTCTATCTGAAACAAATCGATAAACCGAGAATTATTCTGTTTGCATAATTATATTCTATCTGAGATCCACGGTTCAATGAACATCAGTTCATTCCATCATAAAATACCTCGGGGCTGTTGTCAAAATTTACTCTACAAGTGCAACGATATCGGTTTGAGTTGAATATACATATATGGTAGGTTTCTATTTTTGCGGCTTACTACTTCCTCTACATCAAAGACTAAACTTTCTCTTAGATTTAGTTTGTATTAATTATAACGCGATAATTGAACAGAATAAGTGAGTGAGTATTATCAATTCTGGATGGATTATTTAATTCACAGCAGTGGCGGCTCGTATAAACTAGTTAAAGTACAGAACATGAAGTTTTACTTTATTTATAGAGAATAATCTAACTTGAGTGAAACCTGATAAAAATTAACTAACTAACTTGTAGAAGTACCTATATGAAGTACATTGTGAGTATGATAAGGACTACATCGAAGGAACTGAACGTCCTTCAAACGTTAGAATAAAAAAACATCCAAAATAAATTCAACAGGAAGACGTTGATAAGTCAAAGAACAAGACCAAAAAGATTCATTAGAAGCTGCTATAATGGAGGGTGTTTTTTTCGAGGTATAGAACTTCAAGTTGGCATTACTGTTCAAGATGGCGACCGATTTAACAGCTGTCAAGTGATATACTCTCAGTTTGGTTTGAAAATTCATCATGAATAAACTCACAACTGAACAATGCTTACAAATAGTCCAATTTTATTTCGAAAATAGAAGTTCTGTACGGAATACGTATCGCGCACTACCTCCATTTTATCGTCGACAAAATCGTCCATCAGAGCAGTTAATTTGATTAACCATGGATCGTTTTCGTACTACGTTTACTCTTACGGATAACTCGCATCCCCAGAGACCCTGTATGGTGCGTACAGAAAAAGCTATTAATAGCTACTTACTCTTGACGGATAACTGCATCCCCAGAGACCCTGTATGGTGCTACAGAGCTATTAATAGCTACTGTAGAGCGTAGCATTGAGGAAGACCTGAATGAGTTCATCCGCTATGTAGAAGGAAGATTTTGCAGAAGGATCTTACTTCGCGTGCTTGCAAAATCCAAATCGTGCAGGAATTTAAGCCAATTGATCATCAAGCAACGCGTAAATTCGTCGAATGGGCCCAAAACTAGATTGCTGATGTTCCCGATTTTCATTAACGAATTTTGTTTAGCGATTCGTACTTCTTAAAAACGATGATGGCCAGAACGTTACATTCAATGGTGATCGGTATAGAACTATGATTACTAACTTTTTCATTCCTGAATTGAACAACCATGATGTCCAAGAGCTGTGGTTACAACAAGACGGCGCCACATGTCATACAGTTCGTGCCATAATAGATTCATTGGAAGACACGTTTGGTGACATCCTAATTTCACGTTTTGGACCTGTGAATTGGCCTCCAAGATCTTGTGATTTAACTCCGCTAGACTACTTTCTGAGGGGCTATGTAAAGTCATTGGTCTATGCGGATAAGCCACAAACGCTTGACCATTTGGAAGAATACACAATTGTTGGAAAAAGTTATCGAAAATGGGTCATATGCCAGAAATCATATTTAAAATGTAATGCCACAAGATTATCTTTCGGATAAATTAAATTCATGTCAATCGAATAATCCACAGTTGTTTTATTGCAATTCAAAGTTCTATACCTCTGAAAAAATACTCTTTATGAACAAAATAAAACTAGAACGCAGAAAATTGAAGCAGCTTTCATGTCAAAAACTGAAAACCTCATCAGTCAACCGACTGTTGATCTAAGAAACATCAAGTGAGTAATGAAAATATCGAGCTCAAGAAAGATTAAATGAGTTGTTTTGCAAAAATCAAAGGCATCGATGATCGTTTTCTGAGCACTTTCAATAATTACAGACGTTTTCAAAGCATGCCGAAAGTTATTTGGCTGAAAGTTCAAAACCTTACTTGTTTTTCCTGTACACGTCTGGCTAACGCTGGCCGAAACGTTGATCAGATTAGGCAAATCGGCAAATGTGACGCGTGTAATGAAGATGATAATGACATACTCGTATGATGCCATGTAGTAATAAGAATCATGAAATTGATAGAACGACTACTGAAACATACCTATAAGTATGTCAGCATTAAAATATTTGCAATTATACAGGACATATACAAATGATCATAATATTTTCCTCAATATTTTGACATCAAATTGAATTGAAAGTGGATATAATTCGCATTGATTATAAGTATTAAAAGAGTTTCAACATTACGAAAATATGAAGATCTGACGATAATATACATTTATCAATCAGTGTATACAAACTCTAGTACCTACTTGAACACTTTCTCAGTAAGTTAGCGAGACTTCTTGTCGGTAAATCAATCGTGATTTTTGTGGTTATTCGAGTCAACTATATGCTGACTTTCAACTATGATTTTTCACTCTTGCACAAGTAATTCTTCAATAAAATAATTTCGTATATTTTCGATTGGAAAGTGTTTATGTAGAAGGAATACCAGTTTTTCAAGTTGAATGGAATTCATACATCTATTTATATTTGAATTTTTCTTCGTTGAATATCATTTCTATATTTCATATTCTGAATCCAAAAATATCAAATGAAATGTGAAAAAATTCAGATATATCAACCTTGTGTACAAAATCATCTGAAGACTTTCCTCGAGTTTGAAATACTAAATATTTTTTATGAATACACCTGCCTTGAGTATTGTTGCATAATTTTTCTCTTCACATTTAAGCATTCTAATAATTTCCAGACATCAAATTGCTGAAAATAAGTCGTTACTAACTTTGAAGGTACTGAACTCCCCAAATAGATAACAATTTGAGGATGCGATAAAGTCTTTTATCGCATTATTATTTATTATAATTATCATGTGGTGATCCGTAGAGATAACACTGTATTAAGTGCTCCTACAATAAAAATTACGAGTCGACTTCAAAACGGAATAAAAGTGTGAAAAAAGGCTTATTGAACAAGTGTGAAAACAGTACTGATAGGGTTGTTCAGATTTCGATTTACTATTTACCGTAGTTTGATACCTGAATCATTTAATTGAGAAATAAATTAAATCAACTGTGATCATTATCGCAACTAGCAGCTGCGAGGCGACTGTTGTAAAGTATTCCATACAGTTAAGGATAAATTGTGGTAAGATGTCTGATGATGGAAAGGAAGATATCTCATTAAGGCACTTATTGAGCGAAATATTGAATACAAAACAGGAATTGAAAAACTGTATTACTGCATCGGAGACTAGACTGATCCTAGAAATACAAAACCTCAAAAATAGGGTGAACAAACTGGAAAAAGAAAATCAACACCTCAGGGAACAACTGGAGCTTGGCAAACGGAACCAGAATAAAAATAATATTGTTATATTCGGACTGAAAAAACAAAAAAGTGAAATAACTACAACTTCTGTCTGCAAAGAAATATCACGTCTATTGGAAGTCGAATTAGAGGAATCTGAGATAAACGATCTCTACCCTCTTGGTAGAGCTGACAACTGCCCCATTAAGGTTGAACTTATTTCATATCAAAAGAAAAAGCTCATCTTCAGGAACACGAAAAAATTGAAAGGAACGGGCGTGTCCATATCGAATGACCTCACATTGGAACAGCGTGAAGAATTGAGAACTTTGAATAAATTCCTCAAAAAAGCTAGAGTGGAAAGTCAGGAGCAGTCATATATCCGAGGCAACAGATTGGTTATTGGAAGTAAAATATATTCTATAGAGGACTTGGAAAACACGAACGAAGAGAGCAAGCCAAATAGTGCCCCGAATACACCCATGAAAGATATAGAACATAGTTCCGCCGAAGAAGACAGCGTTTTTGACGAAGAGCAGGCAAGTAGTTCGTCCGCCAAGACACAAGCGAAATCGGAAAAGCCGTCTACTCCACATCTGGCCACCCATAAGAAGATATTTCCATCGAGGAGCAAATTGCTCAGAGAAAGTGTACCAGAGGTGAGGAAACTTCGATCTAGAACATTACATGAAAACTAGACAGTGAGTTCATTCGTTTTTCTATACATGTTTTCTGTGGGGTTGGTTTTTGTTATTGTAGTGTAAAAGGTTATTTGTATACTGAAGTTGTTTGTATGCTGAAGTGAATAAAAAATGGACCAATTTATTAGAGATTATCAAAACGAAAACTATGATACCATATACCAGGGGTATATCTCGGTCAGTTTGTAATTTTCTGGTAGTTGAAATAAAAAAAAAGAGAAACTGAGTCACCAATATGAATCAGTATATTAGGGATTATCAGGAATTAAGCTACAATACAAGGATAATAGATAACATAGATGCATTCGTAAAAAATACTGCAATTAGCAAAATTGGTGAACTAAAAATATTTCATATGAATATAAGAAGCATGGCTAAAAATTTTGATGAACTGTCTATACTTTTGGATTATCTATCCCTTGGGTTTGAGATTATAGTTCTAACGGAAACTTTTCAAATGGACAATCCTGAAATTTTCAGCTTAAATGGCTATCAAAGTGTGTACAATAAAGGTGACTTTAACAAAAACGATGGTGTTTTAGTTTACTTGAAGGATAATATCGAATTCAATCAGACTATAATTACGTTGGGAGAGAACAAATGCATAGAAATAAATATAATTAGTGAGAGAGGATTAACTTTAACAGCCATATACAGATCGCCCCACACTAGTGTGGTAACCTTTAACAAAGATCTACTAGACTACCTCGAAAATATGACCCACGTTGAAACACATGTACTAGTGGGGGATATAAACATCAATTTGTTGGCAGATAACGAATTAATCGACGAATACGAAAATATAATGAGTACCTTCGGATTTGTGTCAATAATAAATAAATGTACGAGACCGGCAGGAAAAAGTTGTTTGGACCATATATTTCTGAAAAGAAAAGATCTCGAGAGCGAATTAGAAAATACTGGAGGTTACATATTACAATATCTTATCACTGATCACTTTCCAACAATATTAATATTAAACTTAGATTCGAAAATTTCAACAAAAAAATATGGAGGAAAGACTGTTAAGAGTTTCATCAATCACCCAAAGTTAAGGGAGGATTTAAGTAATGAATCATGGTCAAATATATATGAGAAAAATGATACAAATGAAATTACTCAGGCTTTTATTGAAGTATTGACGACACATATAAATAATAATACGCATTCAGTTAAATTAAAAAAAGATAATGTTATTCGAAAGAAATGGATTTCCGCTTCACTACTAAAACTGATCAACAAAAAAAATAAACTTTATATGCAGCATAAAAAAGACCCGAATAATCAGTTCTTAAAATCACAATACATTTCTTCTCGAAATGAAATTCAACTCTTAGTAAAAAAATCAAAAAAAGCATATCTAGAAAAATTAGTGAACTCTTATGAATCTGAATCAAATGCTGTGTGGAAATGTATGAAAACAATATGTGGGGACAAAAATAAGCCAAAATCAGACATTCAAAAACTAAATCATAATCATACAATCATTCAAGAAGAGAAGCAAATTGCAAATATATTTAATGAGCATTTTAGTAGCATAGGACAAATGTACGCTGATAAGGTTGAATGCATGCAAGAATATAAGGAACGTGATTATTCTATAAGTAATTCCTTTTATTTAGCCGAAACTAATCCTGTGGAAGTAGAAGATATAATAGAACAGCTCAAGTCTGGAAAATCTGCTGGTTATGATTCCATAAAGTCTGAAACATTGAAAGAAATAAAATCACAAATATCCGCACCTCTTACCTATCTGATTAATAAGTGTTTTGAGAATGAATGCTTTCCTGATGCATGGAAAATGGCTGTGGTTAAGCCACTCTTTAAAAACGGTGATAGATCAAAGATAGATAACTATAGACCTATTTCCCTCATTTCAAATCTTGCAAAAATAATAGAAAAAATTATGAAAAAACGAATTATAAATTATCTGAAGAAATATCGGATAGTTGATGAAAAGCAGTATGGGTTTGTCGAGGGAAGATCCACCGAAGATGCCATTAGAACATTATCAGGAAGAATATATGAACATTTGGACAAGAAAATTCCTACCTTATGTATATTTGTGGACTTATGTAAAGCTTTTGACACTGTATCACATGAGCATCTTAAAAGAAAATTGGAAAGGTATGGATTCAGAGGACCCATATACGGATTACTAGAGAGCTATTTGAACAACAGAAAACAAATAGTAGAAATTGGAACAGCTAGAAGCTCAGTGGGATCAATAAATTCATATGGTATCCCCCAAGGAACCGTACTGGGACCATTATTGTTTATTCTTTATATAAATGATTTATTGAAACTGAATGAAGCTAAGGACGCATCATGTTTTGCTGATGACGCAGTTATCCAATTTTATGCCGATTCGTGGGCGGAATTAAAACATAAAGCACAAACCAATTTTGCACAAATAAATAATTGGTTCAAATATAATAAACTTACCCTAAACAAGGACAAAACCCGATACATGACTTTCTGCACCTCTTCTTCGGAGGATCCAAATGTGGGAAACCTTGAAATTGATAGTACAACATCTATAACTGAAACAAAAGAAGTCAAATACTTAGGGGTCACGTTTGACCAACATATGAAATGGAATGTACATATAAAGAAACTAGTAAAAAAAATAAAGGGCCTCCTTTTCAAATTTAAATACATAAGAAAACATATCGGAGATGTAAAATATCTGAAAATATTCTATCAGGCCCTCATAGAATCGCTGATCAGTTATGGAATAGTCGGGTGGGGTGGAACATATCAAGCCCATATTAAATCTTTGGAAGTGGTACAAAAATGGATTTTAAAAATAATATATCGAAAGAAACGTACCTTCCCTAGTCAGCAGCTGTTCGATATAGCAAAAATTATGGATGTAAGGCAACTGTATGCATATAAAATTTTGACAGATATTGCATCTAAAAAAATTAATATAAATAAATTAAAACATGAATACGGTACTAGAAATAAGGAAAACTCTTACCAACCACCTAGATGTAAAAAAAGTATAGGTCAAAGAAGTCATACTTTTTTTGCTCCGAAAATTTTTAACTTAGTTCCAAAACATCTGAAGGAAATTATTGAACGAAAATCATTTAAGAAAAAAGCAAAGAATTGGATTAACAGGGAGATGAGAACAATTATTGGAAATTTAATAAATAATAATTAAAAATATTATAACTTAACAATGACACGATACTTCAAACACAAATACCAGATGTGGACATTTACTTACCCGATCAAGTCATGGAAACCTATCAAGATTTGTACTTACCTGATGAGGACGGTGTTTTGTGGATTTTTGGAAGAATAGAAAATTTAATTTTTTATATGGTATTCATATGTTTAATCTCTGTGGAACAATCTAAGAATTTAATAATTGTTTTAAATCACATACAGGATCAAATATTTATATTTAACCTCTGTGATATATTCTGTTTATTCGATGTAAGGGTAACTTTCTTCAAATAAACTTATTATGGAAAAGTCTGACTCTATATTATACACCATTCGAGAACACTCTTCTGTTTGAACAAGTTCTTTCATATTCAGTTGAGGTTCCATTTTGAGTGTCACCAGATTCTTTATGAATTATACTGATACTGCTTATTTATTGAAAAATAAATAAATAATTATTTGTAATATTTATTGAAACTATCAATAATTGTTAAGTCTATATTCTATCTCTGTTCTTTTTCAGGCTACAAATATGCCATCACATAAGGATGACAATGAAGTTATTTCTCAGCTGAACCTTGGCGATCCACCACAACATGTCTTGGATTGGGCTAAAGAGAACATCAGGGAAAATCCTGAAACAAGAGACCAAGTTATACAAGAATTCAGAGATATGATATTTGGTAAGTCCATAAAAGAAATTTCTTCTAATTATTACATATTGTATAGTGGGTTGAATGATTACATACACAGTCATTCCCACTGTTTTGCTGTGAAATCTATTTTCAATTATTTTTTTGATACACCCGGAATAAATTAAACTTCGAATGTGGAGATTTTGGCTATTTCTTCAGAAGAACTTTTATAAGAAGCAGTAAATACCAAACACTGGAATGGTGATGGTACCAGCTATTTATTCATTCAAAATAATAAGGATTCCATACTCGTATATTCGTTTTCTTCATCAGATCCCTGATTTTGAAGTTTACCTCGAAATGAGTAGATACTTATTTATTTGTTAGGAATTATAAAATTATAAGCAAAACAAATGAAATATTCATGAACAATTCATATTATGAGTGATAGTGCTATCAGAATATCAACATGAATCAACTGAGTACTCAAGATGTTTTGTCACTTTGTTACTTATCCATAGCTGAATGTAAATTCAACAACGCAAATTCGAATAATGAACAAATATACAAATACGGTTCAAAATAAATGAACATAAACAACGGAATATACATCATCTCTAACCTTCGCGTTCGTTTACCTAACCCGAACATCCAACCTGTGTTTGGAAAGTATTTCGATCTATCATAACCCTACACGAAAGCAGGGTTGTAGAGTCACCGCATGCGCACTGCATTTCCATTTTGTATTTGAAGAAAGCGGGAATAAGTCTTCTACTAAAAATTATGGAAAGAAGAGAGAATTTCGCCCAGCCGAGAAAAAAATGTAAAACAACTTCTTCATAGCTTTGTATTCAGATCCTTCTGCGTTAAAGCTAAAGCATTCGTTACACCTTCAACATAAGTATACTCACATATAACATTGAATATGCGAGGTAACACCAGAAATTATAAGAAAGATTTCACAGAAGCCAATAAATCCAAGCAAAGCTAGAGGCAATCAGTAGATAAACTGGAACTGAATAAATAAATTCTCTACTCCTTCAACATAGCTACTCATAATCAACATTCAAAAAGAAGGGCACACCAGCAAATATAAGAAATATTTTACAAAGGCCAATAGATACAAGCAAAGTTAGAGACAACCCGAAAATAAACTGGGACTGAAT
The DNA here is from genome assembly GCA_013421045.1 of Propylea japonica. Lineage (NCBI taxonomy): Eukaryota > Metazoa > Arthropoda > Insecta > Coleoptera > Coccinellidae > Propylea > Propylea japonica. The sequence goes on along the minus strand of CM024246.1, from coordinate 24,476,304 downwards.
AAATAAATCCACACTGTATTTGGTTATGTTATTGATACGACTGTCACTTCAAATCCTAAACCTGATGTGTTCGTAAAGTTAGAACCCGGGTCAGTAGATCCGTCACGTGACCCAATGAATCGAGTTAGAAACCCTGAGTAAATTTCGGAAAACGCCCTAAGTGTCAGTTGCAGGAACGTCCATTAAAATTTAAAGGTCCATTAAACTCTTAATCCTCCATTATTACAAGGAACTAATGGAGGATTAAGGGTTTAATGGACCTTTAAATTTTAATGGACGTTCCTGCAACTGAGCATAAGTCATATAGCGAAGGGCGCCAATTTCAAACTGTTATCAAAATTGACCTAACTGCCATTTGAAGTTTTTTGATCTGAGCCGATATTCTCGAGTCCTTTGGTATACAAAATTGAGCTGACATAATTCAAGCCGAACTGAATTTAATTTGAATGATTTGAGAACAAAATGTTCGGTTCCCATGTTGACCTTTCAAAGATGTGTCATAACACGAGCGTTATTCGAAATAAAATTGTACGAGCTTAGTTCCTCATCATTTATATAATTCAAATTACAATTAATAGCTATAATGAGATGTCGCATGCTTGCAGTTCATCATCTAACATCCTCATAGAGTACATCATTAACACACAACTAGTGCAGATCGATAAAGAGTCTGTCTATGCTCCAGTAACATCCTAATTTTCATGTTGATATTCACGACTATTAAAAAGTGATAGAATATCGCGGTGAATTTGTTCACTGGGATGTTGAAACAGTGATCTTATATTCGAATGCATTTGGCAGCTAGTGTTAAAAAATTACATAACTTTCAATAGTCTGTAATTTGTTCATCAAATTTCGGACAAGTGAAAGGCGTGATAAATCTACTGTAATTCGTTTTTTCCATTAGGATATTTCGTCAAGCAAATGGATTTGTTTTATGTGGATTAATTAAACTATTATTTCGTCATTGTCAATGGTTCATCGGGCAATTGTAGATTAAGTAATATCTATGATAAGGACAGCTAGAGAACTATGATATGAGAAATTGTAACTTTTACACTAAAAAATATAGTTATCCAAAGCTTCTGTAAAATTCGCGTTTTTTACGTCTCTGTGCTCGGCCTTAATAATACCCATTAATAATGGGAATAATGAGATTATAATTCACTGCTGTCAGATGCTTCATAGATTCAGCTTTGATGTCATATTCTTTAAATTGGTATTTATTTAGTATTTTAAAGTACTCCAACTAACAAATATGGGCATACCTCGTCAATCGGAGGCCAAATCTATTTCAATTATATCAATTAAAGTTTTTTTTTATAACAAAATATACAATGACCAGTTCTCCAGAAATTTCCCATATGTCAACATGACATTTTCACGCTTGTTATAAAAGGGTCGAATGTTGGAACCTTCAAGAAATATATGCAGTAGTCTTGGATGAAGTATAGTATGCTACTCGCGTATAATGTCTATTATTCACTCGGTGATTTGGGCCACTCGCCCGCGGCTCGTAACCTAAACTTCCCCTCATGAATAATAACTATCATTATCCACTCGTTGCATAATATACTATTAGGCATTTAATAGAATATATGAATAGCAGATAAATGAAATGAAAAGACTATTTCATTATCGCGGAAAATCTCCATAATTCTCTCATAAATTATGCATACGTTAATAAATACCAAACTTATGTTATCGAGAATTACATCTGTTGATTTGAAACTGCGATTCCAATTCATTTTATTACATTATTAGTTGCGGATCTTCTTTTGAATAACAAGTTGCGGTTTTTAAGCAATCAATGGACATAGTCATTTGCAAGATAAAATATTATTTTCGATTTGCTTCATCATTTCATTAGAAAATAAAATATACATTTCGGTTAAGTTATTACATAAATCAGATCGGTTGAATAGTTTTCCAGTTGTAGTGCTATATTGAATATACACCCCCTTGATGAACAGTCTATGTTATGGAAATGAGAATATTGTCCCTTATTTCAACCGCAATATATTTGATACAAAATCTTGTTTGTTACTCTTTGCTTGATGCAGGATGAGACAAAAAAAGAAAAATCTGAAAAACTCTAAATTGCGGATCGAAATTATGGAACAAAGAAATTTTCTCGGGAGAAAAATATTTGACAACGAAATCCTGAAACAGGTCAATTTTTGTTTAACTTTTAACTAATTTTTATGCATTTTTGAAGGATTTTTGTTGAACCCTGTATGACCTCCATTAACCCTCAAAATTTTTTGAATAGGGAGAGTGGGTAGTGTGGAAATTTTTTTTTTATAAATTAGTTAGTTCAAAGAGGTTTTCCTTATGTACCATTTACTTTTAGAGTATTTCGCCTGATGAAATTTATCACCGAATGAAAGTCGACCATTACAGTTTTGTTCAAGCACAACTTTCAACCCTTAAAAACCCTTTTCCGCCGACCTCGAAATAAAAGGTGCTTTTAATGTGTACGAAATTGAGCATTAATGACCCGTTTTAATGCTCAATTTTTCAGCCATTTCAATATGCAATCCTCATGGCAACCGTACACAAAGTATTCAGATGCACTACGAGAAATGTCAAAACTCTACTGGAACATAGAAACATAGAAATTCTATTCTGTAAAATGTATGTCTTGTCCCAACTGAGACTGTATTATAATCAAGAATTTATACACTATTCATGTTGAGATCGTCGGAAAAACCTTGTAATAAACTCGGTTATTAATCGAGCGACTAATGGTCTCGAACTATCAACGCGTTCGCTCCGCTCACGCATTAAAATATCTTGACCATAAGTCGCTGTATTTAATAACCTAGTTTATCGAATAATTATTAATTGAGAAAAAATGGAGTGACATTGGTAATATATTTCGGCATTGAAGATAAGTTAAAACCACCATCGTTCTGGAAGCAATAATCAAAGCGCTTGTATTTTCTGGAGAGTTGACGTGAGGGGGTTGAAAATTTCTTCACTCCTGTAAAGATACAAAGATCTTGCCAAAAAAGTACCACATGACCCACTTTTCCTATCCAAAATATTTAGAGGGTTGATGGAGATGGCAAATGGTGCAACAAAAATCCTGAAAAAATGCATAAAATTTTGGTGAAAGTGAAACAGAAATTGACCTGTTTCAGGATTTTGTTGCCACATTTTTTGCTCCTGAGAAAATTAATTTGTTCCATAATTTTGTGTTCTGTAGTTATTCCACAATTGAAAACAAATTTATTAATCCATATAACCACCTATTCTTTTGAACAACTTCCCAATACGACTAGGCATCTCTCGAATCAAGTAATTAGTGAAATTTTCGGTCATATCGGTTCATTTTTCAGGAAGATATGAACTCAATACCTAAGAAGTTGAAAAAAAGTAATCCCATCTTATTGGTACAGTATATTCGACTATATCTCGTTAAAAACAGTTTGAATATAAAGTCACCAGAAAAAATCTTCCTTATTTATATAGACCAATAATATATTCTGGCGAGATTCGAAATAGCATTTCTTGTATCAAAGCCTTCTACCTATAATAAAATTTGGTATTCAAATTTTAATGGCTTCTATGATTTAGCAGATCGAAATAGGAAAAGAATGTAAACATCAAGGTTTTCCATAATTATCTGCAAATCAGTAGAAACAATAGACATTTTTATCATGACATAAACAGGTTTGTGATATTTTTCCCATCAGTTGATTGTCGGGAATTCTTTCAAGGTTTGTTTTTTTGTTGAGGCTAAGCAAATAAGTTGCATTGAAAACACTCAATGGGTAGAAGCCGGTAATTGATATGGTATTTTCCTCAAATTTGAAAAACCAATTAGAATAAGATTAGACCTTTTAGTTTTTTGTACTATTGTTTCAGTGGCTTATCGTTTACGTACTTGTATTATCCGTATTTCAGTCCAAAAATAGCATTAAACAGTTCTGGGAGTATCGAACCGATATAGAATTTGATATCTATATTGATGACTTGATCAAGGCAACACTAATTTAAATTCAGAGTGAGCCTTGAAAAGGAAAGTCCAATTTTTGTCGGAATTAGATCACACGATCTCAAAAGATTCAGTTGTTTATGGATTTCTTGTTAAGACCGATATTACTGTGGTATTTACATTGATGTCAGGTGTTTTTTCAGCGGAATCAGTATGCCCTTTGGTTAGCTCTATGTTTTGAATTGATGAAGGATTACTGAATACTTCTCATGTCATGTGGCTAATACCCTGGAGCTAAAGACATCTGAAAATAAAAATGCAGCGCCACGGCGGGCATTCGTAGAACTATTAATATTGACATGGAAGGATTTTGTTGTATTCTTTATGTGTAAATCTGCTTCATTAAAATTTGAATTTTTCATCAATATATCAAAATTTCAGAAATCTATTGTGAACGGGGTATTACTGTGTATATTATATTTTTATTTTCTGTGAAGACGGTGGGTGTCACCGTTTGTTTCAATTTATTTCAGCCATAGTGAAAGATGAATTAGGTTAAGAGACTGTTGAGGAAATTAAATAAAGTTGAATTAACTTCATTTTGTTATATTCAAACAGTACTTTCTCTCTCTACAAGAGCATTCTTCAGTGGGTTTTTCTTTGTTTAGACTTTCTTGTCTCAACCCTTCAGTTCTACTACTAGAACTATGTAGAACATTCCGGTTGTTCCTCCCTTCTGGTAGTAAATCCAACAGGAAGATTTCTGGTAGTCACAGCAGCATTTTTCAAAAACTATTTATGTTATGAACTGGGATCTGTAAACGATCAACCCCATGAATCTAATCTAACCTACAAGTTTTGTGTAACCCGTACTTACCTCGATAAAACTAATCGTCATCTACAAAATTCAACTTTCATATTTTCTGTGACTGCTTCACGATTTTAAGTTTCAGTTGCCAGGCTTTTCGTCGATCCATCAACACTTCGTCACTTTATTCCTCGATTTCCTTTCTACCCAAACACGAAATGGATATTAGGTACTTGAAATTCTTTTTTTCCCAGGAAAAATACTGAGGAACTGAACAATAGCGATTTGAATGAAGTATACTTAAAAAATTATTGAAAATGTTAAATATTCATATAAATCTTGACAACACAATGCAAAATGAAAGAATCATGTCAATATTAAAGGTTGCTCAAATCATCACCAGAGGGCGTATCGCTTAGCTTGATTTGCCTATAGTTACATTTATATCATTCTCATCGAAGTTGAAATAATACCTACATGAAGTCTCCTTGGTAGGAATTCTGTGATACTCGGCATTTTTTAACATCTTTATGTGATTCACTAGTTAGAATTACATACTCAGATAGCGTGTCCCATCTCCTCGAAACAAAATGATCCTTAAACAGATTTTTCTCTGATGTGAGAGTATACCAAATGGCAATGCAGTTTATCTAACATTCAAGCATCTTTTTTTTTCAGAAAGAGGCGAGTGTACACCCCACAGAACAGATGATGAATATCTTCTACGTTTTTTAAGATGTCGCAACTTCAGCATAGAGGGAGCTCACAAATTGGTATGTGGAAATCAACTGAATAAAAATATTATAATGATTATTCTTCGTATAATCTGGTATCAAAATTTAACGTCTTTTCGAAACATTCATATTGACTCACTGAAGAGTATCCTCACCTAATCTGTAATATAGACGAAATCAAAATCATGAATTGGTGAGCAAAATTCTTCAATTTCTGAACCGTTGTAAATGAAGGGTTTTCCAAGAAAAATGTTATTTTCAATAGCCTGCTATTTTGATAGATGACACGTTTGAAGCTGTAATTTTTTGATATTTGACAAGCAAAAACTACGCTTTCAATGAAAATGGAACGATAATGGCGAGAAAAGTTTCCGAACCGTGTTATCTCTCGAAGAAGTGATCACAATTGCACAATTGCAGATATTGTGATATAACACCTGGCGACTTCCTCTGTTGAAGCCACGTGAAAAAGAAGGTCTACGCCAATAGCCCAACGTCGATTGAAGACCTCAAAGATAGAATTCATGAGGCTATCGAGGACATAGGGCAGCCACTTTGTGATTTGGTTAGGGAAAATTTCATTAAAAGGATATGGTCCAGTAAGCTTGGTCATATTGGTCATTTGCCTGATTTTCTTCACTATAAACGTCATAACTTCTTCTTCATTATGTAATGAACAACCGATCATTTATATGGAAAAATGGCATTATATATCAAAATAACACCTCTTATTGGAAAACCCTTTACTACCATTAATACCCAATCTGAAAATTTGTGGGAATGCAATAATTTCAGAAAATAAATTCAGCAATAAGGCTTTTTCACGTAATACAAATCGATATATGATAATCAATGATCTGCAATATCAAAAATTTTCAATAACTACCGAAATCATTCATTATTGACAGCATAAATCAAAAAATACTCCTTCAATGTTTTCAGTGAACAATTTTTTTATATGCAACATTTTTCAGATATGTAATTACTACACTTTCAAAGAAAACAATCCAGACTTTTTCGAGGGCATATCATTAGAAAATTTGGAAATACTGGGACATGAGGAAATAATAACTGTACCACCCTATAGAGAGCAGACAGGTCGCAGAATTTTGCTGTATAGAATGGGTAAGAACAATTAAAATATCCATGAGATATGTGAATCATTTCAGTGATGTTTAGAGTATTGCTAAGAAATCCAACGTTCACATAAAAAATAAGATGCTTCAAAAATAACGAGAAAAAATGTACGCGGAATAACAATAAAGGATTATTGGTTTAGTTTTCCATGAAGATTTTTTCACTTTTAGATCTAACTTAAATTCATAGTTTTCAGTCTAGAAAATGTTTTTCCTCTTTTGAGTCGATTTATATAAATCATCGGTGAACAATAAACAACCATTTTCACTTTTCTTAAGTCTCCAACAAATAAAATGTCTTGAAACAACCAATATCATCAACACAAAAGTAATTCACGAAATGATTCACTGATTGCAAATATGTACAGAACGAATAAATTTTACTATGACAGGACAGTCAAGTCGTGGTATTTTTATTCTATTCATTCGAAATATGTCACATTATTCAACACTCTCTTTCTCATTACAATATACAACATCTTCACACACCTCCATTGAAACACATTCTCTGAAATCAAATGATACACATTAGTTAGGAAAAAAAATGAATCGAAATAACGAAGTCTGTAACATGCAATATCATTCAAATATCTAAAATTCGCATTGTGAATATATGCACATTCCATTCGAAAACGCTTCAGTTCATAATAAAGGGTTTTCCAATAAGAGGTGTTATTTTGAATAGCCCGCTATTTCGGTAGATGTCACGTTTGAAGCTGTCATTTTTGACAAGTTGAAGCTACGCCATTAATAAATAAAAATGATGATAAAAAATACACGCTTCAAGAACTCTTTGAAATTATTAAAATTCACTATAAAAATGGTGAAAATTTGGCAGAGACGGTTCGTAAAACTCTAACATTTTTGGGTCGTCGTGAAGCACCTTGTCGGACCGCAATAAAGAAATAGGTGGAAAAATTCGAGCTGTTGGGACAAGTAAGTAATGTAAAGAATGAAACCCGTGCACGTTGCTCAAGAACAGCTGAACTGCTGTTGTAGCCGAAAGTGTTGAAAAAAACCCAGGTTTGTTCATTCCTCTCGGTTGTTTGGAATTAGGCATTCCACAAATGCTGACATTGATCTTTTGCGGCAAAGTTCTCGGACCGTGTTTTCTCTCGAAGAGGTGATCACAATTGGCCACCGAGATCTTGTGATTTAACACCTTGCAACTTTTTCCTTTGGGGTCACGTGAAAGAGAAGGTCTACGCCAATAGCCCAGCGTCGATTCAAGACCTCAAAGATGGAATTCGTGAGGCTATCGAGGACATAGGGCAGCCACTTTGCGATTTGGTTATGAAAATTTCATTGAAAGGATATGGTCCTGTAAGCATGGTCGTGGTGGTCATTTGCCTGATGTTATTTTCCACTATTAACGGCATAGCTTCTTCTTTATAAGGAAATGAACATTTGATCATTTATATTGAATTGAATTGAAATGGCATTTTTCCTTGAATATCAAAATAACACCTCTTATTGAAAAACTCTTTAGTTGCAACAGCCAATAAATCCGAATCGAATGCTGGTGAAAACTCACAATGTGTATATAGTTGTTCTGAAAATAAATGAGGAATTGCCACAGATGAATTAATGGTATCTACAAAGCATGATCATGTAAAAATCATCGTCACTGTAGTTTGATAAACTCATACAATATCGGCATTATACATATTATCACGTCAACATCACATTTTTGTCTAGAATTTTTATGAAGAATTTTCAGCGAGAACCGACTATCTATTACATATCCAGTTACACAAAACACAACTTTCAGAAGTTGTCACTCAATCCAATACACACAATTTGTAAGTATAGTTTTATCGAATGCTTTATCGTATATTTTTTGATTATTTTGTTTTACCGTAGACTTGCTTGTTGTCTAACTTATCTAACAATAAGTTGATCTGCATTTTGTAGCTTCGTATAATGTGTCTGCTCTTTTGAATGCTTATAAAGTTCGAAATAAGATTAAAAGTAGGGTATAAGTATGTTGAAACAGAGTTGAATAACATAGAATAGGTTAGGTTTTTTGCATTTGTGAGCAGTGCGCACATGTTGAGTTTGTTTAACAAATGGCGTTTTGTGGCACGTTGAAAACGATGTTCGGGTTCACTAACTCGTTTCTTTAATATGGTTTGTGATTTGGCAGGTGAATGGGATCCTGAAACGATAACTGTTGATGAAATATTCCAGGCCACACTTGTGGTCTTAGAGCTGGCAATTTTGGAACCTCGTGCTCAGATTATGGGCGGTATATGTATCTTTGATCTTGGGGGATTGACAGTGAATCAAGCCTGGTACATGACACCCAGTGTTGCCAACAAGATGATCCAGATTATGGTGGCAAGTATTTTTGAATCTTCAAAATTAAACATTTATTTTTTCCATATCATTTACCATATACGCAAAAAGGTTTTTTCCGAAATGCTGAATTATATCAGACTACCAGGAATTTAATGTTGAATGTTTTTCAAGTGCTTGAGAACACAATAAGAATACAATAACGAAGCAAAAATATTGGTGGAATCATTATATCTTCATTTATTGTATCTGGTAGATATTTATTTTTTCGAATATGGTTTCTGGCGAAAACGAGTTACAAATTGTGTTCGATCATTCAAATTCTTCCCTTATTTTTCGAGAACAGCAAATATCGAACATCGGTGACCAGCAGATATCGACCAGATTTTGATGTCATTGTATTCATTGCCATAAGTGGAACCAACAGGTGGCGGTCTATCTAGGTTTAGAAAATATGGGCCCCCAAATTTCCAAAAAAGTTTTATCTTCACGTCACTTTTTTCACTATAAAACCACAAATTCACAGCACCAATTTAGTCTATAAATCACCTCTGAATATTCAAATAACTAGTTCAATAGAATTTCTGGATATGTGGTGCCTCTTGAATTTCGATGTTTATGCATTAATTATTGAATACGCCTGAAATGAAACTATTCGAATAGTTATTCGATTGTTCGAAGGTGATTTATGATCTAAATTGGAGTAGTGAATTTGTTTCTTCATAGTGAAGAAAGTGACGTGAAAATGAAACATTTTTGGAATTATGGGGGTACATTTTTTCTATACTGAGACAGACGGCTACCTGTTGGTTTCACTAACATTGTTCAGAAAGACTCAATTAATACAATGACACCAAAATCTGGTCGATATCTGCTGGTCACCGAAATTCAAATATTCATCAAAATAGTGACTTGAGATAGCCCCATAGAAATTAATCGAGAGGTGTTGAGTCTGTGTAGTCGAAGGATAAAAATCAACAACACAATACGCGTTACACACATCTCTCCATCCTCAACGAAGAAAGATAACAAATATCTGTCTTATATTATTCAAAACATTCAACAAATTTTCTTGTTTTCTTTCATCTGTTACGATAGGTTGAAATTGAACCTGAATAAAAATAAGGACGCAAAAAAAACTTTGTGAATAGTAGTAGAAGAACAAACTAACATAAACATTAAGTGACAAGTTTTCAACAGAAAGTGGAATGGCACAAACTCTATCAGTTATATACATGTATAGAAATTATCATCATTATCAAACATACAATAGAGAGAATTTTGCCCTTTAGTTGAACAGTTTTATATTCGAAAGATTCAAGTCCTGAGTTTCTGATGTTATTAATGATCTATTGCGAATAATGCGTAGATGTATTCCTGTCCCTTCCTTCTAGAAGTGGCCTAAAATAGTATCGCAGACAAATTTAATTACTCAAATCGAATTATACAATGTGTCAGGCTATCCGTAATACTAGACGCCAGTTCTTGCTTAAAATTCTGCTTAAATTAGGCCACTTCCACCGAGAAGAGACAGAAAACTACAGTATTTTTCAAATTGGTCATTTGTTCAGTCAGTAACGAAGCACGCGAATCTTTCGAATATTCAAATGTTCAGTGGGACGGCAAATTTCTCTCTCTGATGGATTGAATATCGTATTTTTCCGATATTAATTTCCATGACTGTTTAGTTCTTCTCAAAAAGAAGCGAATTGTTTAGATAATTCAGAATACTTATGGTGGTATTCTGATTTTCATCTGTAGGTAAGGTACGATACTGCAGCGTACGATTGATCTGTAACTGGCCGATTTGTAAGTAATTGAATGGTTCCTTTATATTTCTTCTTAACAGTGTCACTTTTAAACTTCTGATCGAAAAACATAACCTTCAATCGTAGGATTTGATCATGGAACTTTATGTATTATTTTTGTATTCATAATTTCATCCATGTTGTTAATAATTGAAAATATCTTTCAGGTATTTGGATTTATTTCGACACTCCTTTTTACATCATTTCACCGACGTTTCGGTCGCAAATCGGACCTTTATCAAGGCTAAAAAATTTTGAACATTTAAAACTCAGACATGGAAAACTTGTTGACAAACTTACATAATGACTTCACAGGAATCGAGTTACATTTAAAATTGTCTTCAACATGTATAGAGTAGGCCTCTTTATCTTTAATTTAATATAATTTTTAAATATAAAGAGGCCTACTCTATACATGTTGAAGACAATTTTAAATGTAACTCGATTCCTGTGAAGTCATTATGTAAGTTTGTCAACAAGTTTTCCATGTCTGAGTTTTAAATGTTCAAAATTTTTTAGCCTTGATAAAGGCCCGATTTGCGACCGAAACGTCGGTGAAATGATGTAAAAAGGAGTGTCGAAATAAATCCAAATACCTGAAAGTTATTTTCAATTTATGTATTATGACTAAATGATTTTGATTTTAAATTCAAAATACATTTTTCTGAATGTAGCTAGAGTTTGTTTCTTTCATCTAATAAATTGAAAAACAGGAAAGAAAAAAGTTAAAATAGCTCTATAGCTTTTATTAAGTCTAAAGTACACTGGTTCTTCAATCTGAACATGTTCATAAACTGGGCATTCGGCATTTCTTCAATCTAAACATTTTCTGGGCATCCGGCATTCCGAATGGATTCATTTGATCACGAAATATTTTCCTTGCTCTTTTCATAAAGTACCTACTTGAAAAAAGAATGATTTTTAGGTCATGTATATTATTGAACAATGTTTTACCTGTTATAATATTCTTCCGATAACAATCCAATAAACGAAGCCATATTATTTTTATTCATCAAGAATTACTTACACTAAAACGTTGGTATTCGTCCTAAAATAAACAAACCATTCAACGTAACTTCACAATATGTAATTCGATAATGCTTCCGATCAACCGTCGATTACTCGTAAATATTTAACGATTTCTGTAAGCTACATATCCCTTAAAGATGTCCAGAATTGCAATTTTCCTGTAAGCCCAAGAAAAGTTACAGATTGGCTCACAGATGAGGACAGAATACCACCATTATCTTTTCAGATCGTTGAATTGCAAGTTTTACTCAATAACTCTGAGATATACTGGTAGTTTCTTTCTACACCAATTGAATTGTGTATAAGAAAAACTTTTGAAACATTGAAATTTGGTACCTATCTCTGTATATTCAAATGGAGACAAAGATTAAAGGTCTCTCTTCTCAATCCCAATGAAGGAAGTAGGTTACTGTTACTCTAAATCATTTCTTGATTTGATATTACGAACCACAAACAAAAAACTGACTGGAAATAGCGAGATAACTATAGGTCACAGCAAACCGGGAACTTTCACTGTGGTAAATTGGCTGAAAAATCATCCTGATGTATGTTATTCTGTTATGAAATAATATGGGAAATATTACCTGGTGGTATTATTTATCAATTGGTTTTTTCTTGAAATAATGAACGGTGCAGTAAGTTATTGCAACTGTAAATTGGTTTTGAATATTTTCGATGATAATTCAGAAATAACTACATTATTGACCCAGATATGATGGTCTTTATCTGATTTCCTCTCTATTCGTCGATATTCGCAATGATTTGTTCCACTACATTATTTCATCAACTTTATAAATTACTTAAAATTTGTAATTACTATGACGGAGGCAATTGACCTGTTCATGAGAAGTTTTGATCTGGTGTGGAGTTTATATTTTCATCAGTTGTTGCGCGCTCGTTCCTAGCGTGCTATAGTTTCGCATAAAAGTCTGCAAGTTTCCTATTTTGAGCGTCAAGTAGTTTCAAAGAACTCTGTTGAACTCACTGATGAAGAATCCACAGTCAAAAACAATTTCACCGATTTGACCCACCATCTTTTTAAATGATGAAACTGATGAGAAATTTTCAGGCTAGGTATATGCAGGAGCGGATCCAGGGGGGAACTCGGGGAACGTTCCCGTCGATGGCCCTCGACTACCTAAAATTTTATATACTCGGAGTAAAATAATTACAGGACGGGCAAAAATTTAATTTGACCCAATTTCTGAATGGAGTTTTGATTGGGGCTACTCCATTTAGTCGATTTAACATTGCTTAAAATATCAGCCAGTGGTGACATCCTGGATAGTTGCAGAAAAAATGAACTTTTTAGAAAATTTATACTTGCTTTACATCGTGCTGAAATTTCGACTGTACAGGGTGGGCAAAATTGGTTGTCTACTGAAGGGATCTCGGGAACTATCCTAGCAGCTAAAAGAAAACTGTTAATAATGCTAAGCCATCCTACTTATAATTTCACAGTAAACTGAGAAGCCAAAAAGTGGTATATTATTTTTTTCTCATGTGATATTCATAAAATATTGACATTATATTTGAATTATCCCTTGAAAAGTTAACAGGTATTTTGAATACGACTTCAAACAAGTAATTTATTCAGCATCATTGAAAACGATGATTTCTCAATTTTCATTCATAACTCAAAACCTGTGAAAGATAGGCTGGAACTGTTTTCATATTCGAGTTAGTTAGGAAAAAAGAGCCAAAAAATTGTGTTATTAGTTCTCTTCAATTAATTATGGCATGAGTCAAAAATTGTTGTATGATATGTTAGTTCATACGCTACTTCTGATTAAAATTCTAAATTTTCTATTCACTCGATGTAACTTTTTGTCCAAATGTCAAAATCATTATAACCTATAAATATGAATTCTATGACTTCTTGATTGGTCATGAGAAAAAGGAAAGCCTTTTATTTTTTTCTGAACATTGTTTTAGGAAATATTTTGTTCTATAAATCTTGCCCTAGCAATTATGAACACAACAAAAAAAATTATTCAATTTGGTGTAGCCGTTTGATAGATATTGCATTTTGACGGTAATCATAGATCCTGTTTTATTAATATAGATTTTATGAAGACAGCAGTTTCAGCAGAAATAAACAAATAGGCCAAAATTTGTTATTCAATTGAAGATTCGATAAATTCAAAATACTCTGTTACAATATTTTTTTACGTTGACGATATTCAAATCAATTTCCATTTCAAACAACATCATATATGTCTCAAGCTTTTCAAAGCTTATTGATATTGAAGAAACGATCATTCACATTTGATCGTCATTTATCTGTCCGAGACATTTATTAAATTTTCTCATTGCTTTCAACTGATGTTGCACAAAAAAATTTAAAAGCAACTATACCAAGGCTCAATGTCATACCGATCTGCTAACATATATTTGCATTGCATTTTCTCTTCCCGAACTGATTTCCAATTATTGATTGTTCTTGCAGATCACGTAGTATACTACGTCTGCAATAAAGAATTAAGTTCATGGCTAAGCAACATAATTTGTGGTATCAGTTTAACAATTGTTCATTTTATGGCATCAAAAACAGTCTGAAAAAAATAATTATAGTTGTTGAGTTTTATTATCCAGGAAGTTGCTCAGTAGTACAATTACCTGAAACCTGATAGTTCTTCAACATTCATTGATTTTTTTGACGTAGAAGTTGTTTAAGGAAATACTTATCTGTTTCATCAAATAATGTTCGAAACTTTTTTGAAATGCTATGGTTTAGCGCAAACATTCAATTTTCAAGTCAAGATCCTAAACAACTCGGTTGGACTTATTGATGATTATTCTGAGGTCAAAGTTTTTCTCTTTCCGGTAAACACTCCAACTTTAAAGAACTGAATGTATTCGTTAATATGCCAAACCACTCGAAAATCTCGTCAGTTAGGACGACTTCCAATTCTTTCGATTCAATGTTTTGAAAATGAGTGATCGTCCCTAGTCAAAATTTGAGATTCATGTAGGTAAAAAATAAATGGTTACAAAAATGAAATTGTATGGTTCTCATGATGCGATTCTCTTGAAATTTTGCATGAACATTCAGTTTATCAGTTTTGATTCACGAAATCAATTTCACTTGAATCGGATATTCTGTAATGAAAATATAGAGATTCTTCTTTTCAATATTCTAATTGAATTTTTTATGGTTCTGTAGACACTATGGTAACAAAATTCTGCATGAACATTCAGTGCATCAATCTTTATCTATAATATGAATTTCATCCGAATCGGATATTTTTTTTTATGAAAATATGGAGTTTCTTCTTTTCAATATTCCAATTTAATTTTCCATGGTTCTGTTTACACTACAACCACCAAATTTTGCATGACGGTCATTATGAGCATCTTGCATATGGCCGAAATATTACATTTCGAGAGGTTTCGTTCTGTTTGAGATATTGAGGAAAAAAATTTTTTGAATGGCCATATTTTATGGAACACCCTGTACGATTTGGCTGGTAAACAAACCTAACTGAGCCGTTTGGGAACCGAAATTTCCCTGAAAATTTCAAGTCTCTAGGACAATCCCTCCGAAAATTATTGTGCCGGACGGCCCCTCGGACAGAATGAATTTGACCACAAATTCATCATCAGGAAGTAGGACCCTATAGTTTGGGACCATTATCGGCTCATAATGCGAAAATTACAGACATTTGTGCAAAACGAGATAGCGCTCCTTTAAGGAGAACAAGTTTTCAAAAACGATAATTCAAACTGAGTTATATTATGCCTTTATGAATTTGAATTTTGAACCTTTCTTGAAAACTTTAGAGTTATAAATTTGTTGCTTTCGGAAGATATCGTGTTTGGTGTCGGCAATGATGCATCTGATATTTTCTTTATTTTCAGACATCATTTCCAATGAAAATTCACGCCATGCACATAGTCAACCAATCCTGGGTGTTCGACATGGTGTTCAACATCTTCAAGCCTTTCATAAATGAAAGAATGAAATCTCGAATTTTCTTCCATGGGGAAGACAGGGAGAGTCTCCACAAGCATATTGACCCCAAATTCCTCCCTAAACGATACGGTGGTGTGCACCCTGACTATCCCCAAAAGGAATGGTTTGATGGTTTCAAAAAGGACAAGAAAATCCTGTGGGAGATGAGGACTCAAGGTTACACGGTGGACGAAGATTAAAAAAGAACTTTTTCAGCACGGTTAGACCAGACAAGAGTGTTCAGTTTGAATGCTATTGTGATATTTAGTGTGAATTTTCTATTATTACTCTAAGTTTTCTACGTGTAGTTTACTAGTTTGTTTCGTGAATGAGTATTCTCGTTTCTTTCGGTATGGTTTTCTTAAATAAATTTTCTATCACTGTTTGAAATTGTATTGTGGTGTTTTTATAATAGCTACTAATCGTAAATTAACATAAGGGTAGATTGAATGCCTTACTAATTTTATTTTGAGTTGCATGCTCAAGATGGAGTCAGAAATACCGAGGGTACCAACCTGTAAGTGTTATATTGTAAGAATCACAATGTTCATCTCATCAGCATTCATGATCATAATTCATTCGTTAGTTTCATTTTCACTTAACGTTCGATGATGTTGAATTTTGGAAGGTTCTCACTTGGTTCTCGTTTCAGGCAATTGGGACCCAGAAAAATGTAGTGTTACGGAAATGTTCCAAGCGAGTCTTGTGGTTATGGAGGTGGGAGCTCTAGAACCTATAAATCAGATTCTTGGAGGAATTTGTATATGGGACCTAGAGGGGATTTCGCTCAGTCAAGCTTGGTACTTAACACCTAGTATTGCGTATAAAATAATGGAATTGTTGACGGTGAGTATGGCGTTTTAAAGTTTACGGCATCTAAAGATTTCTAGTTAGGATAGGATCATATGCTCTCAACTCAAATAAGATAGAGGCTACAAATAAGCTCGTGCTCCGCCACTTTATTAATTATTGATTTGAATGGTATTTCCTTGTTAACGTCAGTGGCGGAGAAATAAGAGGCCCCAAGCGCTATATATAATATAAAAAACCGTTCCTATGTTGAAAATTAACGAAGCAATTTTTTATTGCATATCAAGAAAGTTAAGCAACTTCTAACTCATATCTATAATTCAACAAAAAAATATGAATAGTCAACATAAAATCCAAAAGAAAAATAAGAGAACATATTTGAATCAATGAAAGTATTTACAGCGTGCCAAGTAACGTACCCATCACTTTATTTTCAAATCAAATGATATCAAATGAAAGGTAATTTCATTACCTATTCAGTGATGTCACTAAAAGTCGGATTAGTTGTGACGTTCAATTATCAAATGAAAGTAATAATTCACAATTAGTGATTGAAGAGTAATGCAATCAGACCATTATTTTATTACTAATTATTAAAAGGTTTTTAAATGAAAAGTGTTATTTTGATATTTAAAGAAAAATACAATTTTTCAATATACAGTGAAATTCCCCCTCGCGGTTACCCCCTTTAGACGGACACCTCCCTTGAACGGACAGTTTTACGTGGACCCAATTGACTCCCATATAATTTACATTGGGTTAGTTGTCTGTTGAACGGACATTCCCTTGAACGGACGCGGACACTAAGGTATGTTCTATTAACCGGACAAAACCAAAACAAAACATATCGGTTCTGTTTCAATTATCTGTGGAAAGTATCGCTGTTTGTTCATTGCATCAAATGGGACGCAATGGAAAAGAAGGGGAAGTTTCTGTGTCGAGCGCCAACATTAGTACCAGCCTTCACTTCGGGACTTCCCCGGTTGAAACGGGGATTGATCGATCCCAATTGCAGCACGAAACTCCCGACAATTTAACTAGTGTGAGTTTGAATTTTGACGTTCTCTCAGTGAAAGAAATGGCTCCAAAAAGGAAATACTCACTCTCAAACAAAAAATTGAGATAATTGGAGTGTACAATAAGGGAGAATTGAGTGTACGGAGTGTCCATATTAGAATTGAGATTTCTTGATTGTATATTCAGGAAAAAAATGAGACAAACAAAAATTCAGGAATTTTTTCATAATTAAAGTGTCTGTTTTTTATCAGAATTTTTGTTTATTCCAATGATTCCTCACATTAATTTTCAGTTAGAGTTTAATTTGAAAAATGTTTCTTTCTTATACCTTTATATGTATTGATTTTTATGTTCAATATTCTCCAATTATTATTTCCATTAATTTTTTTTGTACATATGTATTTCTTTTAAGCGGACACCCCTCTTGAACGGACACCATTGGGCGGTCCCGTGAGTGTCCGCCCATGGGAGATTTCACTGTAAATGATCGGATGTGTATTCAATTATAAAGAAGAAGCAATGCCGTTAATAGTGAAGAAAAAACATCCGGCAAATGACAACCACGACCATGCTTACAGTACCATATCCTTTTAATGAAATTTTCCATACCCAAATCGCAAAGTGGCTGCCTTGAATCGATGCTGGGCTATTGGCGTAGAACTTCTCTTTCACATTGTCCCAGAGGAAGAAGTCGCAAGGTGTTAAATCACAAGATCTCGGTGGCCAATTGTGATCACATCTTCCAGAGATAATATGGCCCGGAAACTTTTACCGCGAAAAATCAATGGTTTCGTTGCTTGTATAGCACATAGCGCCTTGTTGAAAGTAAACGTTGTCCAGATGAATGCTATCCAATTTCGGCCATAAAAAAATCATTATTCATGTCTCGATAGCGCAATCCATTCACCGTTACTGTTGCTCCAGCCTCATTTTCGGAAAACTAAAGTCCAAGGACTCCACCGGACCATAAACCGCACCAAACAGTCACACGTTGAGGATAGAAAGCTTTTCAACAATAACTCTTGGGTTGTTCGAGCCCCAGATGCGACAATTTTGCTTGTTGACGAAGACACCGAGGTGGAAATGGACCTCAACTCAAGATGATATTCTGATGGAATTCCGGATCACTTTCATGCATTTCAACAACTCAATTAGCAAAGACACGACGTTGTTGATGATCGACAGGCTTGAGTTCTTGTGTTTACTGAACTTTATGAGCCTTGAGACCCAAATGTTAATGCAAAATACGGTGTAATGACGTTTGTAGAATGCCTAATTCCAAAGAACGACGAGGAATGGACAAACCTGGATTTTCTTCAACACTTTCGACTACAGCGAGGTGCACGGGTTTTATTCTTCACATCACTAACGGGCCCCAACAGCTCGAATCTTCCCACCAATTTCTTTATTACGGTCCGGCAAGGTGCTCGTTCTGTTTTTATTAATGGCGAAAAAGCGGGCTATTCAATATAACACCTCTTATTGGAAAACACTAAAACTCCTATAATTTTTTGAATTAGAATTCTCTCTACATCTCACCTCAACCTTTTCTATTTCAGTCATTTCGCTAAATAGGATGTCAAATTATCTTTCATTTGATGTATCCCAACCCTAATGGTCCTATATGAAAGTATAAAGTAGTGGTGTGCGGGGGTGAAAAATATCGAATTGAAAAAACTATGAAATAAATCGCTCTTGAAATCAAAAATTTAAAGGTGTCGGGATTTTCTATGATAGTTCCTTGTACAAGAATTATTGGCGAGTTATGTTAATTTCTGGCACGCTGTATCAAACCGGCAGTAACTAAGTAAATGGTAAACTATTTCAAACATTTTATAGATAACACCACTTGAAGGTGAAAAAACCTACTAAAAAAATGGTCAGGAAGGTTTCAAATTGACTGTTGAATCTCAAATGACTTCGACTGAAAATTAAAATTGATAAAATTTGAACGAAAATTATTGGTGACAGACGAGCTCTCGAATAGGAAATATAATCCCCCATTTTTAAAATAGTTAAATCACTGAATTCTGGAAACCTCAGTATATAATGTATTTCCTTAATTATTCAGAAGAGTGGGAAAATAATCCTCTATTCTGATACTTAATTTTTTTTCAGACATCTTTCCCCATGAAAGTCCATGCATTCCATATAGTCAATCAAAACTGGCTGTTTGACATGGGATTCAATATTTTCAAACCATTGATAACCAGTGACAGAATTCGTGAAAGGTTGTTTGTACATGGAAGGAATTATGAGGAACTGCACAAGCATATCGACCCGAAATATCTTCCAAAACGTTATGGTGGAGAGCTAGATGACTACAACAGTTATTTCGACTGGTACAAAACGGTAAGGAAGGAGGTCAAGGTTTTGAGGGAGTTGAAAAGTCTTGGTTACTCAGATGAGAAAGAGGAGGCTTCACTGGACGAGGAGACACGGGCAGCTATGAATGCTCCATTCGTCTGAGTTTTTCAATATACAAATATTTAATTTAATACTTTTAATATTTTTCAATACAGTTTGAAATAGGTAATATAAGTGTGGTTTGACTTTTATATTAGAGGAAATATTTCAAATTCATATGATGAGACTGCATATTCATTTCAACGTAAAATTTAGAGTTGAAATTTGTGATATTTTCCAGAATAATGGACCTGATGAAATTGTATTTATGTTCTATAATAAATGCTGATAAACCAAAAGTGTTTAATTTCGGTATATAGTATCGAATCTGGTATTGATTGAAAATGAGCTTTTTTTCGAAAAAAATATATGAAGGATTGGAATTTTTGATGTACCTATCTATGTTCAAGGATTGCAAAGAAAGCTCAAATTCGTATATGCACCGAATGACACTACTAATTTCTTAAGTACTCAACTCAACTTTCTTATCATAAAAGACTGAGCAGAAGAAGCTTAGATTCATGTCGAAGGTTTTCAATTCTTTCTGCATAATTCTTTGTTCTTATTGCTGATATCTTCAAGAATGCATTGTTGTCATTGCTCGTAAATATAACTTCCTTCGAAAATATGATTCATTTTCTATGGAGAGTCAAATTCCATTGTAATTTTGTTATGAAAACATAAATAATAACTGACAACCAGAACTACAGGGTGTCTGTGAACAAATGCGACGGATTTAGTGAGATGATCCCTCGAAGAAATTGAGCAGAGGTAGTTCAAATATTTTTTTTTTCGAAATTAACCTCCCTTTCAAGATACAGCCTTTGGATGGCGATGACGAATTGACAGTTTTAAATTTTTTTTGGAGTCCTAATATACTTTGAATCCTAGACTATACATAATATGATTCATTAAGTAGATGTCAATCACACATTTGATTTGATCCCATAACTTTATAATTAGAGTTAGAAAATAACAACCCCTTATGATTTTTCTTCGAAAATTATTTTCGTGGGATAGATTTTCGTAAGATAAAATTCTCTTATAGTTTTCTATTCATTTCTGCATTGAATGGAAACCATAGGAGAATTTTATTTTTCGAAACTCTATCTCACGAAAACAATTTTTGAATGAAAATCATAGGGGGTTGTTATTTTGAACCTCTAGTTAAAAAGTTATGAGATCTCAAAAAATTGTGTGAGTAACATTTACTTGTACTAGTGCTTCATATTATGTATAGTTTTATGACTCAGTGCTCTTATAAGAAGCCTTAAAAAAAATTAAAAACGTTCAACTCGACATCGACTGTAATTTGGAAGGGAATTCGATTTCGAAAAAATTATTTATGATTAACCCCTGCTTATTAGAGGAATCATCTCCCTTGCATTTGTTTACAGACACCAAGTATATATAAAATTTAATTCCATTTGCTATGGACAGTATAATTCATTACGCGTTTGTTGCTTTCCGGTATACCTACGTCAAGAGCTCAGGAAAATGTGAGCGTGTCTCTAATGCAGCGAAATGATTAAACATGCACAATAGTGGTTCTAGCTTGAAAATCAATTGCTTCCCCAGAGAGAAATTTTGGTTTTGCGCACCGGCCCTGTGCGCATTCTTGCAGAGGTTGAAACAGGAGTCGATATTCGCCCTTTTGTGTCACCATATCACAGTATCTTGATTTTCTTAGTTTGACATGTGATAAGCAAAACTTGGACTTGTAACAGGTAAGTGAAATTTTTACTGAAGCGTCCTCTACTTTCTCCTGAAATATGAGGGATATATTGAATTATAAGAAATCAGGATAATGCTGATATTTGTATTACTGTTTTTTCGACTTTACTACTTTGTTGCTGTTCTTATTGAAATCGACGTTAAAAATATGTAAACTATAATCAAACTCAAAGAATCCAATATTTTTTGAGGAGACAACTTTTTTAAGAGGGTGTAAAATTATCAGAAATTAACCTCACCGAGAAGAAAAATAAGTGAATCTGTAATCAGAAAAAGCTATGAACAAAAATAGAAAAAAAATTCAAAAGGAATTGGAAACAATACTTCGTCAAATTTCCCAATCTTGGAAGGTTTGTGTTCAAGTTGATGAAAGTTTCGGTTGCAAAAATTCATATTATTTCCTTCATGAACTTCTGATATAAGATCGATTCTATTTTACCTTATTTGAAAAAACTAGGCATATATCATTTTTTCTGGATTTCTGAATTCACTGTTTGACTGGTATGATGAATAACATCGAATAGTTTTCTTATGACAATAATAGTTTTTCAATAAACTAGTTTATAGATCGTTACAAGATTTATCCGTCGACCTCACTATGAATTGAGTACAAATTCTTGATTGAAATCCACTTCATTTGGCATAAGATATACATTTGACATATTATAAATTTATATGCTTCAGTTGAGTTTTTGTGAAATTACTCGTTTTGCTTCTGAATACAATAATTGTACATACATATAGAAATTGAGCAATGAAATGGATAAATATTGATTAATTTACTCATTATAACTGTGCCATTATAAATGATTTCTCTGAAGCTTTGAACATGATTTATCTCTATTTTTTCAGCACAAAATGGCTAACTCTGAGCGAGTATCCAGCATGGCTGGAAGTGATTCTAGAGTTCTGAACATTGAATGTCAAAGAAAAGCAGAAGAAGAGCTCAATGAAACACCTGAAAATTATAATAAGGAATTAGCCAATCTACGATCTCTCCTTTCAAGTATGCCAAAAATTATCATTCCATTAAAAACAATTTTAAATTGAACCTTTTTTTAGATGATACGAATTTGAATGTTCCTGAAGACGATGAGTTTCTACTTCGATTTTTGAGAGCAAGAAAATTTGATAGCAAAAAGGCATTCACGATGGTGAGTTAAGCAAAAGTGGAAAAATAGGACATTTTAATATTGAATTCTCCTTCAGATCCAGAGGTATTACTTCATGAAACTCAAATGTCCTGAACTTTTTGGATATTCACTACCTACGGAAAACGAGAAAGTATTCGAACTGCAAGCTCAAATCATGTTACCTGAACGAGATAAGGATGGTAGAAGAATATATATTATTCGTGTAGGTATGTTTCTCGAACTTGTTTTGATTTTTTTCAGGTTTGATGAAACTACCATCGTTACTTTATCTCCTAGGATTATAGATAGTATCGTTTTTTCAATGTATTTCATAAAATGTCTTGGTCGAAAAACAATAAAGCCCAAATTTTTGATCTATAAATGAATCTGATCCATTTACAATTCAGTAAGGTTAGGTTATGTTTTTTATGTTGGGTTTGGTTGTTTAGTTTAGGTGAGTTGGGTAAGGTTAGGTTAGGTTAGATTAGATTAGTTTAATTAGGTTGGATCAGTTAGGTTAGCTAGGTGAGGTAAGTTAGATTAAATCAGTTAGGTTAGGCTAGGTTATGTGAGTAGTTATTTATACCTGAATGAATCTGACACGTCTAGAAATAGCAATGGTTTACAAAAACGCAACCCAATTTCCGGGAAATTATAAGCATTGTCATGATTTATTATGACTGTGCAGAGTTTCATATTAAAATGAAAAAACGATAATTCAAACTTATAATACAGGGTCTCTATAAATGATTATAACATCGCAGTTGGCGTTGAACTATTGTAAATATTCCTATTCTGATGTAAACTTTAATTTAAACAAACGATACTGTGAGTTTAGACTGGTCATTTTGAAAGAAATTGAATAAGGTGACTGGAATTATAAATTTGTAAACTTTACATAAGAAACAATAAATGAAAAAATCATTTATAAAGACCCCGTATATCTACTGAATTCATTATTTTCCATTAATATTCAAGTTCAGGAGCTGTCTTGATGATCGACCTTGAACTATAAACATGCTTCTGATAGAAGCATTAGAGCTTTTTTCAATGAAATTTGTATAATTTTTTTCGTTTCACTACTTTGATTCTGTTCTTATTGGAATCAATGGAAAAAGAAAAAAAAATACAACATTTTTTGAGCTGAAGCATTTTTTGAGAGGGTGCAAAATTATCAGAAATTCACTTCACCGAAAAGATGAATAATTAAATCTGTTAAAAACTGAACGAAATGAAAAAAAATAATATGAATCGAAAACAATACTTCGTCAATTTTTCTAATCTCAGAAGGTTTGTGTTCAATGTTCAAGTGATGCATAAGCATAAGAGCTTTTTTCAGTGGCCATTTCCAGTGATTTCCAGAACAAATTACTTCTTGAATAAACCATGATGATTTTTCCCTTTACGTTTCTTTTCAAGATTCAAGAGAAAAAATTATTGAAATCACTGAAATAAGCTATTGAATCTGAACGAGCATTTTAAGTGAATCATTGGATAGGTTCATAGAACCCTCCTATAGTTTTGTTGTCACACCAAGAAAACCCCATATTTCAACGGCACCTCTTGAAAATGCCAATTTCAATTTATTCATTGCTTTCCTTCACGTCGTTCTCAATATCCTACAGTATATTTCATAATTTATTTATTTCAGATTATTTCGATGCCACACGAATCACAATCGAGGACGTGTTCCGTGCGAATGTACTCGCTTTGGAACACATCGTCAGAGAGCCAGAAACGCAGGTTTCCGGTCTTGTCGTGATCCTCGACATGGCAGGTTTGAGCCTGCAGCACGCGAAGTTTTTCACTCCTTACTATGCGAAGAAAACGGTTGAACTCGTCCAGGAGACTTTTCCCCTGCGGTTCAAGGGATTTCATGTTGTCAACGAACCGTTCTACTTTGACGCTGTCATGACTGTTTTGAAGCCGTTCCTGAAGGAGAAAATAAGGAAGAGGGTAAGGCAGTTGTTATATAATTACGTAGTCGTACCCCATATTGATACAATGTAACTTATCTTATTTACCCATTTGTTATTGTATATTATTATGC
The DNA here is from genome assembly GCA_013421045.1 of Propylea japonica. NCBI lineage: Eukaryota > Metazoa > Arthropoda > Insecta > Coleoptera > Coccinellidae > Propylea > Propylea japonica. Next base: position 24,451,443 of record CM024246.1, on the reverse strand, counting down.
TATATTTTGCTAATTCAGTAATGAACACCTGCAGTGCTGACTCATTTCCTGCAGATAAGAATTCCTTATAAATACAGCTTCTTCCAGGATCACCTTCAGAAATAGTTAATCATAGCTCTAGAATAGTGCTCATACGATTGTTATTGCATAGTAGTTGTATTGTAAAAATATAGTGTTTTTTAAAAACGCCTTTTCTACATCAAAATACATAATTGGCGACGAGGTCTGGGATTGTGCCAGCTGTGAATTCTGCGTGTGTTCCTGAATCAAGAAATCCAACCAGGTCCATCCAGAGAGTCAACAAGCTGTCAGTTTCAACTGTTAAGCACATCCGAACAACAACAAGGTAGAAAAGACTACAGAAGCCCGATCGATTGAGTAGCGCCCTTCGACGACTTCCACAATATACTTCGGTGAGCATTTTGAGCTATTTCCTATTTTCTCCCAGTTTTTCCCTACTCTGGTATAAAAAGTAGTGCTTGTATAAGTTTTCTCTAGGTTTCTTCATAAAAACCGATTTTAAAGTTTTCCCTAGGTTTTTCTTCCTAAAAACCGATTTAAAAAGTTTTTTCTAGGTTTTCCTTTCATTATTGTTAAAAAAAACCGACTACTGAGTTTTATCTAGGTTTCTTGTTATAAAAAACCGAATTATTTAATAATTAATTAATCACAATTACTTCAATTAAGCATTTTCGTAGTAAAAGAGGCAAAAAGCCCAATCAATCAATAATGGCAATTAATGAACGCGTAGATTTATCCATTGCTGAAAAATTTGGAGTTCTTCTACCTAAATTTTCAGGTACTGAAAATGAACTTCATTCCTTTATTCAGAGCGCCGAACAATATTTGTTGATGTTCAATAATGATAATCGTTTAGTTAAACAATATTGTTACGCTGTTGTAAAATCCAAACTAGTTGATAGAGCCCTAGCTGAGGTTTCAACATCAGATATTCCTAATGATTGGCAAATATTGAAAACATTCTTATTGAACAAATTTGGTGATCAGATCAATTTAGATGTCCTGATACATAATTTGCAATTCTTAACCAAAAAACCCAATGAAGATTTATTATTATTCATAGATAAAATAATTTCAATGAAAATCCGCATAAATTATAGAATCGATTCAGACGCAATGCCTGACCCGGAAAAACAACTTTACAAATCGAATATTTTGAAAATATGTAAAACAGTCCTTATTTCCAATTCTCCCGTGGAACTACGTACCTATCTAATTACGAATAATGCCCTTACATTCGACGAAACCGTCAACGCAGTAAAAGACTATTTGTGCAATATGGCACAATATGAATTATTAGATAAAAGCCGTCGGAATAAAAATAATACTTATTTGCCGACAATGCATAACAGAAATTATCAACAACCTAATAATAGAAATTATTCGTATAATAATCCTACACATCGCATAAATAATTATCAAAATGCTGCCTTGCATTTTCCTTCGCAGCCGATTCATTTTAATCAACGGCAAGTGAAAACACATTATCCAACTTATCACGAAACGTTTGAAAGAAATAATACTTCGAGGAATCAACATAATAATGTCAATGTTTTTAAACCTAATCCTAATCAACGGATTACTACCCCACCAGAAAGAATGTCAATTCAAACTAGGAATTATCCCCAAAAACGGAATAATTACTCAACGCAGTATAATCCAAATCCCCAAAGAAGATTTTATGAAAATAATCATAATCAACAAAATCCCAATTTTACCTTTGAGGAACTAACCCATGTTGAACAAAAACAAAGTAATGAAAATCTCTATGATCAACCCATTGCTTCAACTTCCAAACAAGCAAATCAGAATTTTCGAGAAAAAGCCTCGAACGACAAATTGACTTAAATTCAAGTATAGATAATACGAATCAACTACCCTTTATAGAATTCCAAAATCCTAAATGTAAAAAACTTCTAATAGATAGCGGATGTTCTGTCTGTCTAATCGATCCAAAATTTGCGTATAACAATTTTCCAGAAAATATTTATAATGAATTAACCACTTTAACTGCTTGTATGAAACAGGAAACTTCGAACAAAAAAGTTTCATTTCCCTTATTTTCTGAATTTAATATCGATGATTCACACCCTTTTATTTTATACAAATTTCATAAGAATTATGATGGCCTAATAGGTGCCGACTTCTTGAACAAATATTCCTTATCTTTAGATTTTAAAAACCAAGTCTTATTCAATGATTATTGTACAATTCCTTTCAATTATCAAAAAGTTTGTCAGAAGCCGACAAACATTCCTGTTGATTTGAGTCATTTAGAATCGAAAATTAGTAATCAATTAATGAAAATATTATTGACAAATGAAGAAGCTTTACAATTACCAGGTCAACCCTTAAATTTCTCCAATAAAATAAAACATAAAATACGTACTATTGATGAAACACCCGTACACTGTAAAATTTATCGTTACCCTGAAATTCATCGCGAAGAAGTTAAAAATCAAATAAATGATTTATTAGAAAAGAAAATAATTAGACCCAGTATATCTCCTTGGTCGTTTCCAGTCGTTATTGTACCTAAAAAACAGGATTTATCAGGAAAAACTAAATGGCGTATGGCTATAGATTATCGGAAGTTAAATGAAAAAACAATTGATGATAAATATCCACTTCCTCAAATTGATGCTATTCTTGACAAATTAGGAAACAAAAAATATTTTACAACCCTTGATCTTGCATCCGGTTTTCATCAAATTGAACTCGATGAAGAATCAATTGAAAAAACTGCTTTCACAGTAGACAACGGTCATTATGAATTTCTACGTATGCCTTTCGGACTTAAGAACGCTCCAGCAACTTTTCAAAGATTAATGAATAACGTTTTGAAAAAATATATCGGAAATATTTGTTACATTTACATGGATGACATAATTATATTTTCAGACACACTAGAACAACATTTAGCCGACATTCATAATATTCTAGAATTACTGGCATCGGAAAATTTAAAAATTCAACTAGACAAGTGTCACTTCTTTAAGACCGAAATAGAATTTCTTGGTCATATTATAACACGAGATGGAATTAAACCAAACCCAAATAAACTTAGAGCTGTTAAAAGCTTTCCAATTCCTAAAACCCAAAAAGAAATAAAATCATTTCTTGGTTTAATCGGTTATTATCGGAAATTTATCTCTAATTTCGCTAAAATTTCTAAACCTTTAACGACTTGCTTGAAAAAAGATGCAAAAATAAATGTTAATGATCCTAAATATATCGAAGCATTCGAAATTTGTAAAAGAAATTTAATTAATCACCCTATATTAAGATATCCCAATTTCAATGAACCATTCATACTTAGTACTGACGCATCAGGATTTGCGGTAGGTTCTGTACTATCACAAGGTGAACCACCTAACGACCTTCCCATTGCTTTCGCTAGTAGAACGCTGAATGAAGCAGAAACGCGATATAGTACTATTGAAAAAGAATTACTAGCCATTGTTTGGTCTTGTAAACATTTTAGGCCTTATCTCTATGGTAGAAAATTTACAATTTACACTGATCATAAACCCTTAGTATGGTTATTCTCATTGAAAGAACCAAATTCTCGATTAATGAGATGGCGAATTAAACTAGAAGAATTTGATTTCGAAATTAAATATAGAAAAGGCTCCATGAATAATGCTGACGCTCTCAGTAGAATACAAATTGATCCAACTGAAGATTTAACTTATGAAACATTTTTGAAATTATATGAGAATGATGATGTTCCTAACACCCCAAATATTAGAGAAAGACAAGGTAACTTATTTAAAGTCCCTAAAAATTATTCGTTAGCCCACTGTGTTTCTCAAGATTTAGAAATGAATCGTGGTATAGCCCTAGATTTCAAAAATAAATTTGGTCAAGTCAATGAACTTCGATTACAAAATAAAGCTATCGGTGAAGTAGCATTCCTTAAAACAGAAAATAAAAATATTTACTATTTAATTACTAAAGAAGCGTATCATGATAAACCAGAATATAAATCAGTATTTCAAGCTTTATTGAATTTAAGAAAATCGTGTGAATATCACGGAAATAAATATTTAGCCCTTCCAAGAATTGCTTGCGGATTAGACCAATTAAACTGGTCAATAATTTTTAATATGATTAAATACGTTTTTGCTGAATCAAACATAAAAATACTCATTTATTCCTTACCCAGTACAAATAATTTTAATACGATGACGAATATTGACGTGAACGGTATTGATGATGATAAAATTTCATTGATAAATCATATTACTGATGACGAATTAGATGAATGTGTTAATTTACTAGTCGATCCAAATAGTGAACTACCTATTCTGGACAATCAAAATTTAGACGAATTAGAAACGGGAAATGTAATAATACATAGTGATGTCACTGTACATAGTGCAATTGAAAATCCAATATTAGAAATACCTTATACAGAACGAAGTGTCAATTCAGCAACACTCCAAATAATATTTAAAACAGCTTCAAATTTTAACGTAACCAAAACGAAACCTTTTGGAGACAAACTTCGATTTCGTGTTCTAATCAATTCAATAGACAACGATTTATTCCAATTTATTAAAGAATATATTCAACCCAAGAGATCATATACCTTATATTTTGTTTCTTCGGAATTAGAAAAACCTTTGATTAAAATATTACAAGAAAAATTTGATTATAAAACTTTTGATCTTAAAATATCGAAAACATTTTTAGAAGATGTAGAAGATAAAGAAGAACAAACATTGAGAATTCAACAGTACCATGAAACCAAAACAATACATCGTGGATTGAGAGAAAATTTAATAAGTTTAAAGCGAAAATTTTATTGGCCGAATATGAATAAAGACGTACAAAACTATATTAACTCGTGCGAAATATGTCAAAAAAGTAAATACGAGAGAACCCCTATACAACTTCAATTCAAACCTAACCCATTGGGATCAAAACCATTTAGTCACGTCTATTGCGATACAATTAGATTTAATCAAATATATTGCTTAACTATTGTCGATTCATTCTCCAGATTTGGACAATGTTATACACTTTTACAAAAAACCGGTACTGAAATACTAGATAAATTATTGATTTATTTTAGCCATTATGGAATCCCTTCGAAAATAACATGTGATAATGGACTTGAATTCAAGAATAATGTTATACAAGATTTTTGCAAATTACATAAAATAGAGATTCACTATATAACCAATTATAATCCTAATTCGAACGCTATTGTGGAAAGATTTCATTCAACATTAATTGAACAACTCAGAACTATTGAGAATAAAAATTGTACATTTCAAAATAGATTAGCTCAAGCCTTATTAAGCTATAATAACTCGTTTCATCCCAGTCTTGATATGACACCAATGCAAATAATTAAAGCTGATCTGAATTATTCTTTACCCATTGAAAAAACACATAACGAACAAATTCAAGATTACGTGGGAAATTATGCAAATAATTTGAACGAAATATCGAAAGAATTAGAGAAAAAACAACAGAAAAATGTTGAACGTTTAGAAAAAATAAATCAGAAAAGATCTGCCGAATCAGATCATCCCTTGAATCAGAATCCAACATATCTTAAAACACCCATTGTACGTAAACTCGATCCAGTCTACAAAAAGGTAGATGCTCGTGAAATCAATACACACAGAATCCGAGATAATAAAAATAAACACATTTATCATAAGAAAATTCTTAAACAACGTAAAAAATAGTTTATTATTTTGTTTTCAGATAAAATGAAAATCTTAACATTTCTTCTGACATTACTCGAGTTACTACAAACGATTACCCCTATTAAAATTATATCCCTTGAAAACAATATTCTTCCAATTCTCTTAGGAAAAGCTTATATTACAAAACGGCATATCCAATTAATTTATCATATCGATCTAGGACAGATTGAAGATCTTATCATCAACTATCAAAAAGAAATTGATAATTTTAAAAATAAAAAACTAGGGTTTTCTCAAACTGCACATTACAAATATTTACAACATTCCAATACTATAAATATTAAAACACTTGAGGAATTATTAAATGGTAAAATTCGTGAAAAAAGAGGATTAATTAATATCGGAGGCAAAATATCAAAAATACTGTTCGGAACTTTAGATTCTGACGATGAAGAACTTTATAAACATTACTTTGATAGCATAAAGAAAAATGAAGATATTCTTATGAGAAATCAAAAACATATTGCCACTATGGTGAATGATTTAAAAAATAAGTATATTGATAAATTTAGGCAATTATCAAACAATTTCAAACTACTTCAAATCATACCTTCCCTTGAGGATATTGAACAAATGCATTTAATGACTTTTGAAATAAAAGATATTAAAAACATTCTTGACGAGATTCAAACAGCTGTTAGCTTTGCTAGACTTCACATTTTACATGAATCGATATTACCCTATACGAAATTCTCGGAAATAGTTAAAAATTATACTATTATCCCTTTACATCATTTAAAAGATTATTTTCAGTTATGTCATACGAAAATTATTTTCAAAGATAAACGGTTATTATTTCTCATATCAATCCCTACGGTTTATGAAGAAAGCTTCAACCTTTACAAGTTCTATTATATACCCCAGAGAAATTTAACCCTTCCTTTTACCTATCCCTTCATGCTCACTCGAGATGAAGAATTGAAATGGTCTACAAAACAATGCCATCAAGTCGAAGAAGACTACCTCTGCGATCAAGATTCCCTTGACAAGCCTCCAGAATGCATGAAAAGTATTTTGAAAACACATCTAGAAAACTGTCCAAGAACAGAAGCCTATTCTACATCCAATTTGAAAACATTAGAAGATGGAAGTATCCTGTCCATAAATAATTTGGAAATTCAAGAAAAGTGCCCTCAACAAACCAAATATCATTTTACGCCGCCAATGGCAATAATTCATTCAAAATGCATTATAAGCAACAATCAGAAAGACATTGAAGAATGGAAATGGAGTTCCCCATTATCCACATTTACAATAATTTTGATTTTGATAATAATTTTTATAATAATTTATGTTTTCTATAGATATTTAAAATTTAAAGCTACACCTAAACAAGGTGATACCTTTATCGAAAGGGGGGAGGAATTACGTAGTCGTACCCCATATTGATACAATGTAACTTATCTTATTTACCCATTTGTTATTGTATATTATTATGCTATATTTTGCTAATTCAGTAATGAACACCTGCAGTGCTGACTCATTTCCTGCAGATAAGAATTCCTTATAAATACAGCTTCTTCCAGGATCACCTTCAGAAATAGTTAATCATAGCTCTAGAATAGTGCTCATACGATTGTTATTGCATAGTAGTTGTATTGTAAAAATATAGTGTTTTTTAAAAACGCCTTTTCTACATCAAAATACATAATTATATAAATAATGTTATTCTTGATAAATGCAAGATGTTGGTGAATTAATGCGACAAACTTCAGGAGGTGATTATAAATGAATAAATAATGGCATAATGTTATATCATACCCATTACATTCAGCTCACTTTCACGGCAAGGAGCAGGGAATTGAGCAGGGAAGTGAGAAGTGCGAGAATGTAATTCCTACACTTTGCTGCTGCCCTCCGCTGCTCCTCGTGCTGCCTCATGCTACCTAAAATGGCGGTTTTTCGAACGAAAGTTGGAAACAGCCTGCAATACGAGCGGCAATGAGTGATTATGTTCAGCTAGCTATGGCGGAGCTGACAACAGAATCGCCGAACGCTCTTACGAAATTCCCGAAAATATTGTTATTATTGTCTTCGAGAAAATGTAAACGACGGAGTGAAGTGAAACTTCGATTTTGAAAATAATCTTTCAGTATAAGGTGCATTCTATTTCCTATCCCAAAACAGGTAATTTCACAACTAACAGCTCTGACGAATGTTTACATTTTCCACTAGTGGTGAGACCAAAATTATTACAAAAATCACACGAGATACAGTTATTTCACAGGAATTTCAATTTAAATCCCATTTTTAACATAAAAGTGATTAAAAGAAGTGAATTAAATTTTATCAGGATTCAACGATTTTTAGCCCATCCGCCTTCCAAGGCCGACTACAAAAAAATGCGTTTTTTTCCAATGACTTTTGTAGCTCAGGATTCCGCGAAGTTTTCAAATTTACTGAAAAGCTAAAAAGACAGCTTTCTGTATTTCTAATTCGAAAATGAATGATTGAGTACATCCTTCTGCGAAATTGAAATTCTAGCTTATAAGCTTTTTTTGGGTAACTTGCAGATACTTCAGGAAGCTGAATATTTTTTATTATTGAATCAAATTTCAGGACAATCATGTTAAAAAGATAAATTTTGGTTAGTGAACGGTTGCATCCACCAGTTGTTCCTCTTCTGATCCCATAAAATCCTGTGTTCTTCATTGAGAACATGTTAGACAAATTTTGAGTTATTAGTATATCCAATATGAACTATAGTCCGTTCACGAAAGGTTGAGCCGTCGGTTGGCCATGGAAATTTGGCATATTCCACTGTGTATATTAAAATTTAGGTTATGTTCTTGTCAGATTGATATGCAATGTTGTCAATATTGCATAGAGTTGTCTGATAACTCGCATTCTCGTCGAACGAGGCCGGTTACATTCGGCAACGTTGACTTTATTTTACGTTATGACAGCAAATACTGGCAACTTCAGATAAATAAAAAAACGCCTACTATGTGCTCAACCTTTCGTGAACGGACTATAGTTTTTTTATGTTCGTTGAGTAGAACTTTTTAGCGAGGTTTAGTTTTTCCGCTAAAAACTCTACCCCATATTTTTAATTGATTGAGTTTCATTATCAGGGCTAATCTGACTGAAGTAGAACCGGATAAGGAAACTCAACTAACCAAAAGCTGCATTTCTTTGGTCTTTTCCATGCATTTTAACATGTTCGTGAAATTATTTTGGCATATTGATTTGAGTGATGGTATTGTCGTCATTCATAGAAATACCGAATACAATTTTCATGTTTTTTTTTCAGATTTATCTCCATGGAAATGATCTAACTTCCCTGCACGCTTTCATTCCAACGGATTTGCTTCCAAAGGAATATGGGGGAACGCAAGGAAATTTCGACAATCGTCCATGGTTCATGCAGTTGGTTTCTGAAGAGAAATATTTTCTTGATCAACAACAATATGGATACAAAACGGAGGAAAATGTCCCAGAATTATAATACTTAATTGCTCAATACACATTGCTCCCGTTAAAAGATGTGCAGTATTTCTTTATCTTCGTTTTGATGAAGTGTTTTTTTTAAGCTTTGTGCTTATATGTCGAACCAAACCTAGATACTAGATAATGGTTGTAGTTTAAAAATTGCTAATTGAAGTGTTGAATAGTTAACATAAATTAAAAGTGAAATTATTTGAAATTATAAGAGCAACAGAACAAATGAATATCAAAATGTGATAAAAGAATACTATACCTATAATATTATAAATTGATGAAATGAGTTTAGAGATGAGTTGTGCTTAATTGAAAGAAAAGCAAGTTCGGATTATTTTTATATGTAGCATAAAGTAAAATTTCTGAATCAATTGTTGCTGAATAATAAAAGATGAATTTGTTTTTCACTGAGTTTTTTGAACCAGATATTCTAAACGTGGTATTGAATCAATCCATGCTATGGCTGATGATTTCTTTTCAGTAGTGTCCTACAGCAATCTTCAAAGAACAGAAAACCAGAAAAGTCATCAATTGGAAGGCTAAACTTGATGAAGAACTACTTTCTTGGTGGAAGATTCAAAGTTATTTTGTTTTATGCTTTGATTTCGTAAAATCGCTCTGGTATTATACGTAGAATAGTATGATACCACGTTCTATACTAACCTCAGCTAGAGATTTTTGGTTTGTTTTGTGTGATATATTATGTAAGTTTTATTTTTTACAATGAAAGCATCTGCAGAGTATAAACTCAGTCTAACCCTTCAAGACAAAAAAAATTGTAATATTGAATGACATGTTGATCGTGAATACTTCCACAGTGATGCTATAGAAGGTATTTCTTATGCTAGTAAAAAAGCCCTGCATTGAATATTGATTAAATAAAGTTGTGAAATTTTGACATGTATCACAATGTGCGTTCGAGTTTCACCACTACCTTACTAGAACACAAGGCCATGAAACAGAATGACAGCGGTAGGGGGGTGAAGTGTTTGAGTAGTCAATCATTTGTAGGTGACAGTTGATGTTTATTCACGTTTTTGCCAGTATTGTGAGTGTTTTTCGGAGTTTATTGCTTAAAATTCTATTTCTTTTGGTGTTACATCAGTTCTTAACAGGTAAGGAAAAGGCCCTTTTATATTTTTCCACTAGTTTATTTGTTTTACTTCTAGTTCATAAAAGTTTTGCTTTTCATGTTCGAGGTTATTTTGATTCTGGTTTTGGTTCGTTTTATGCTAATCTCGCTATTTTTTCCAGCTGAAATGCCATTTCATTGATCTGTTCCCAAGTGCAGGGGCAATTATATACAGGAGGGCCAAAAGTAGCAGTCTCTGGGTTTCCCAAAGCCGAGCAACTTAAAAGAACTCGGTTAAACGCAATTGAAAGGGAAGATTTTTTCCCAGTAACACCAGTAAAGTATTAATTATTGCAAATTCAACTGTTTTTCCTGAAACTCAGAAGTTACTTATTAGGTTTGCGAACTACATTTCCAAACAGAATTTATAGAAATATCTACAAGTTACACACATGAAGTCACAGGTCAAAAAGTCGAAATTCCATTGAAGTTTCCTAGGTTAAAAATAGGTTGAAAATTTTTATTAATCAGCTGGCCTTCGATTTATCTTCCACCATTCGTTTCAGGAGCGATACCAACGAAATTGCCAGGTTGTTCGTCCTATCTAAGCAGATCAGATGTTCATACCAGAGTATCTCCTCAATCCAAGCGATCTAAAGTAGAATATCCTGATCTTGAGAAAGCCATTGCATCAAATCCTGTTCAGAATATGATTCAGCCGTGAGCCGTGTCATGTGCAACTTCAGCTGAGGTTTTTACAAAAGTGTTTGCTCCAAAAGGTTGGATGAAAGCCAAAGGAAAAACTTGTGTTTTTTTATTTGGAAAAGTCATCAGAAATTCCAGTTGTTAAAATGAAAGTGTATGTGTCTGAAGACTTAGCGTTAATAATATTAAGGCAAAAAAACTGGAATGTGATGATGGAGGACTCAATACTGCCAGTAATACTGAGAAAAACACTATTTTCACTATCCATCATATTTCTTTTTCCTTAATAAATATCGAAAATAACCACGAAATTGTTACTTGTGTCAACAACGATCCTACCTACTCAGAAAAACATAATTTTTCTTTTCTGTTAGAAAAAGAAATCTAAATTGATCAATAATTTTGTGGAAAGGACATTTGGTAAATAAATACGAAATGGACTACCTATGGTGACGTCACTCATTCTGTTTCATGGCCTTGTGTTCTAGTAAGGTAGTGGCTTCACAGCGCGAGTAATAGATATTGTTTTTTATTGCTCTGAAATTTAACTTCAGTATGTTTGCACTACTCTAAACTGACAAGTATTAATGGTATCATTTTTCTATTTCAACAAATTGAATGAACGAGGTAAGTAGACACCTTGAAATATTCGATTTTTCCAGGAATCGATTATAATAAGAATAAAAATTATGACTATATTTTACATTATTACAGTCTCCAGCAGTGCTCATTTCGTATGAAATTTTTTCTTATTCCTAATCATCGCCTTGATCGGGGAAATGGCATGAAAGCAATGGTCTGGCCGAAGCAATCAGTATGCCCCTCCTTCAGTTCGGGTATAAGCGCCCAAACCAAAATTATTTTGGCATGTATTGTCAGTGATTCTCTGCTGCTCAAAATAGTTTTTTACTTTTTATATACTTTCAGGGGATAGGAGATCCTTATCTGTCATCTGAAAATCAAACGAAATACGAACTGAGTCCTGCCTGGACAAACACTAAACTTTTCATCGGTAAATCCCTATTATAGTGTTCAATCAGAGAGCATCGATGTTTACTCATCATAAAGGAAGAGACTAACTATAAATTGCCAGACTGATTAATTTTTTGAATGAATAATCGAGTAAAATCTGGTAACATTATTGTCTCTCAACGGCAACGTTGATTTTATTCTACGTTATGACAGTAAATACTACCAACTACGAATAAAAAAAATGAACGGCTACTATGCGCTCAAACTTTCGTGAACGGACTATACAGGGTCTTTCACGAGGAACCTCACCCATATTTATACGGGAAACTACTGAACGTATTTTCATGAAATTCAGCACTTATTAGTATTTCACGATGCTGATGAAATCTAAAATATTTTCAAGGCATGAGCACCTCCGGTTTTTCCGGAAATGTCAACTTCCGTTTTTCAAATTAGAAAACCATTCTTTTTATTGCAGAAATAGATTCCTTAGAAAATTTCAAGTTATTTTGATGTAACATTTTTCAGTTTTGGTTGAAAAATTCTCTCTGAGCGGAAAAATACGAAAACAAAATCGAAAATAGAGCTCCGCTGAAACCAGAATAACTTCGAGGTTTTTGGATGGAAAATTTTCATTTTTGGGATTTTTCAAGATGTAAGATTGATGTATCCACTTTAAAAATTGAAATTGCGATTCATGATACAGGGGGTGAAAAAATCGCTTTCAAAGTTAGGGATGACAAAATCGTGAAAAATCAATTTTTTCAAATTAGAACCCCATTTTTTTATGGCAGATATTGAATCTACGTTAAAAAATAATGTGAGTGTATGCATCACACCCTTGCCCTAAAGTGGAAATTTTCTGAGTTATTCACAAAAAACTTTTTCTCGTCTTGAATTTTCAGCTATTTTTTCCCTTCACGCCAAAAAGATGAAATTTTCAGGAACTGTTACTTAAACCATGTCTTAGATTTTACTACCCTAATATGCAAGAGAAAAAAGTTACAGGTTGTTCCTAAATAGATGGCGAATTTTGATTCGAATTTGTATCGGAAACCTCTTTATTTCAACTAATCGGCCATCGGTTTTCTCTCCAATGATAAATAAATAATTCCTTATGAACCATATGCAAAAAGTTACCATGTTTTACATTCTTTTTTTTTTAATGATAGATATCATTAATTTGGCAGATGTAATTAATGATATCTTATCATTAAAAAAGAGAATGTAAAACATGGTAACCTTTTGCATATGGTTCATAAGGAATTATTTATTTATCACTGGAGAGAAAAGAATGTGTTTGAAGTCCTGAAGTGAGCTGATCAGAATTAATGTGAATCAAGTCTAAATCAACAACCTTCTGCTACCAAAAGTAGACAAATATCAACAACTGCAGGTGTAAAATATATTCATCATCACAGTGTTTATTGAACCTACATTGTTGAATAGACACCAAAATGGTGTATATGGATATAGACACCGCCAGGTGTTATTTTGTTGCCAAATACCCCGTCCGTATTTTACTGTGTATGAAGTGAAATGTCAAAATTGTTGCAACTCACCTCGGTCTCCCCTAATCTAAGGATAAACAAGGATTTCACGATGAAAATGTTTTCTAGATTATCACTGAATCAGCTCAAATTGAATCATCCTAATCATTCTCTAGAATGTAATAAGATTCTCACTGCAGATATCAAGTTAAAATTACGCATTTGGGAGGAGGCAACATCGAATCGAATTCTCGCCTACAGAGAATTGCAAATTGTATTTGCACCTAGCAGGGATTTAACCCAAGACGAGAATTGTATATTTGAATACGAAATTCCATTAACGCGATAGATGTAGGATGAGCTTTGGCTCAGAAACCTCAGATATGGAAAAATTACAAGATGCATTAGCACTAGGGGAAAGTCAGGGAATGCCGACCACCTAAGCCATAATCTGCTTTACTTAGTGATAAGTGCTGCCTAATTGTTCATATTTCGTGAAATGATAGGGAAATACAAGCTCTTTCAAATAATAAATCTTAAATCGACTAGAAACGTTTGTTTTTCATTTAATAATCCCAGAAATGAAACTTTATTATGGTCGGTTTTTGAATACGAGTCGGAAAGATTCGATCACATTATGGAGCAAAACCGACCAGTTCTGAAGTTTCTGTTATCTTTGGTTAAAAGTGAAATAATATTATTTTTTCTCCAACCATCAAAAAATGTTGACATTTTTGTACTATTTTCAGGTGTAAAAGTCATAAATTTCCTTACCGTACAAAAATTCACTCGTTACTTAGCAACACTTTTAATCCTAGGATTAAAAACACTACTTTTAATCCTTGGATTAAAAGTAAATGGATTTGAAGTCTACTTGACAATCACTGTCATGATTCTGTGATCAAATTCATAACCAAATTATGAACGATTTTTCACTAAAACCAAATTTATTGTAATTTTGACTTGGTTGGAGAAAAAATAGTATATATTATTCGGACTAAAAGTGCCTATTTTAACTCGCAATTTTGCATTCGCTCAGCTACGCCTCGCAACTGCAAATATTGCTCGTAAAAAAAAGATGCCCTTTTAATCCTTATAATGAAATATACTATTTTCTGTGACGGGAAAAAAATGTGACATTTTATATCTCTTGACAGGTCACAAAATATGACTTTTTACGAAATTACTTTTTTCCCTGTCACAACAATGATTCTCTATTTAGCCGGGAAAAAAGTGAATACTTTTTTTCCCGGGGAATAAAAACAATTTCGTGAAAAGTTATATTTCTTTCACTATTAAATGGTCGTTTTTTCTGTCACAGAAAAAAATAGTGTACTATACACGGGAAAAATATCAGATTTTAGCTTTCCGCTTTTTGTATCCATATCCTCTAGCTAAAATCTAATACTTTTTCCCTTGTATAATGAAAAACGATTATTCCACTTCACAACAAAAATTCATCATTATTTTGATTAAATAACCTTAATTAACTTTTATACTTCCCTAAAATTACGAATAATATGCAAGGTTCTATAGCAATGTCTTGTGTCGTTTTTCCTAGATAATTAAAAAAGAAAAGAAACACAGACAATGAAGATGAAAAATAATGTTTCTGTATTTGTTGTCCCGAAACATATTCAAACAGCCATGCCAGAGAAAAATGGATTCGATGTCTTGAATGCAAAACTTGGGAGATCATGAAGCTTGCACTGGAGGTGAACTACCGTATTCATGTCTAAATTGTGTTTTGGATTGATAATCTAATACATTTTTTTATATTTTTCCTCATGAGAGATATTTTTGATGATTACATTGGAAACTAGGACTAGGTAACTATGAATTGCCAGACTTTTTTTTTGAGAACTGATCGAGTGAAATCTGATTATAAACTTTATTGTTTCTCACAATAAAACAATTTTCTATGGTTCTGTGACCACAAAATTTTACATGCAGATTTAGTATAACAGTCTTCATTCACAAAAAAATCCACCTGAATCGGATATCCTGTAATAGAAATATAAAGATTCTTTTTTACAATATTCCAATTGAATTTTTTTTGGTTCTGCTCACATATTGGCCACTAATTTCTTCATGAACATGCAGTGTATCAATTTTTATTTATAAAATAAATTTAATCTGAATCGGATATTACGTTTTATAGAAATATGAAGTTTCCTTTCTTCAATATTCCAATTGAATTCTCTATAGTTCTGGTTACACTACGGCCACAAAATTTTGCATGAAGCTGATTATGATCATCTTGCATATGGCCGCAACATTTCATTTCGATGGGTTCTGTTTTGTCTGAGATATTGAGGAACAGAAATTTTGAATGGTCATATTTTATGGAACACCTGTTAGGATTAGGCTGGTTAACGAACTCAACCGAGCCATTTGGAAACCAAAGACACCCTGAATGTCTTCAAGTCTGAAGGAGAATCCGTTCGAAAGTAATTGAGCTAACGGACGGCCGGACGGCCTCACGGACATAATTGAATTTGACCTAGTCATCAGGGAGTCATCAGGGAGTCTAAACCTATCTTTCGATTTTCGGCTCAAAATTCGAAAATTACAGACTTTCGGCTAAACTATATAGCACTCTCGTTCAAGTAGAACAAGCGCTCAAAAAGCTCAGAGGAATCAACTGCTGAATTTTGTCGGTTGAATTTTTAACAACCTGTATGTATGGAGCGAAACATTTTCAGGTTCCAATTTGGAAAATAAAAGAGAAGTGAAGCAAAGTCCAAATATTGACCAACTCCCTATTTCGACCTTAACATTCCTGTATCAACAATATGCAAAACCCAAATCAAAACGCACTAAAATCCACCCCTTTTCACCCATATATCGCATGGGACGAGAGTTCACATCCCGAATAATTGACTGTGACGGGAAAACCATTATTACATTAGAAGTAACGTCGGTTTTATTGGTTTTAGCGGAATTTATTCACGGATGGCACCGCGAATTCGGGATTTACCAACCTGATAATGGGACTGGGATCTCATGCATCATTTAACACCGTTGATTGACTGAGCATGATTTGGGGACGAATTGGAAATTAAAATATATTGCCATATTTTAGGGAAATGATGTCCAGGTGCGGATGAAATGTTTCAACTTTCTATGTGCGAAATGAAGCAAGAGCGTTTACGGTTCTTTTTAAGTTTCCTTTAGGCTTTAGTGAAGGTGGTATGGAGTGACGATACTCGTTATGAAAAATGGATGCAGTACTGATTTGCAATACGACGATTTGGTGCACTCGATTCTTACCTAAATGGTTTTCCAATAGGGGGTGTTGTTTCGATATTCAAAGAAAAATGCTATTTTTTTATAAAAATGATCAGGTGTTCATTTAATTATAAAGAAGAAGCTATATGTGGAAAATGACATCAGGCAAATGACCACCACGACCACGCTTACAGGACCATATCCTTTCAATGAATTTTGCATAACCAAATCTCAAAGTGGCCACCCTATCTCCTCGAAAGCCTCACGAATTCCATCTTTGAGGTCTCGAATCGACGATGGGCTATTGGCGTAAACCTTCTCATTCACGTGGCCCCAAAGGAAGAAGTCGCAAGGTGTTAAATCACAAGATCTCGTAGACCAATTGTGATCACCTCTTCGAGAGATAACACTTTCGGATACAGCAGCAATATTCTCGACTATTCTTCAACGCAAGAAGATCTGCATCAAATGGCATTCATCATTACTTCGCGGAATCGTTTTTGCAAGAAATATTCTGCTTTAAAAATGAATGCAAACAATGAAAGACCCGGTCACCACTTGCTTCAAAGATCTTTTATTCACGACTTTTGTGAAATCCGGCCATTGTACGTCTCTGTGCTCGGCCTCAATAATACCCATTATTATTCACAAGTTGACAGTTTCTAAATAACTAGCTCGAAACTCGAAAATTCATAACCAACATGACTATAACAGTCGAAACAGAATACGGAATACCGTAGTCATATTGCTGTGAATTTGGGAGATAGCCATATTGCTTGGATAACAAGATTCATAGCAATGTGCGAACAGAATCGCACCGATAGTGTAAATGTGAAAATGTCGAAAAATTCTAAGAGAGGAGCTTATACAGTATCACATTCTGAATCGGTATGCGAAATTATCTCAGGAAATTATAGATTAAAATTCGGTAATTTAAAATGATCGTTTTCTTGAGATATTTGAGTTTTTAGTGAAAACGGCAATTTCGAACATCTCTTAAATAATTCTGATCAGATGTGTAGTAAAATCAGATCATTTTGGTTCCGTTTTCCATTTTCTGCCTAATCAATTATTTCCAATCTCAAAATGCAGTCTGCGTCGTCTGCGATATGAAGGATTCTTGGTATTTTGTAACCATTTCGGAATGAAATCAACAGTTTTTTCCTGAATTCATGAAGGATTCCACGAATTAAAAACAAATCTGAATACTCTTTCGAAATTGCTTCAGAATAACAAGTTGGCAACAAACGGATATCAGATCACCCACACCATTTTCAAATTGAGAAAAAAATTAAATACATAGAAGGGAATGAATAATTGAACCAAAATAAACTCAACTATGTAGAAACATTTCAATAAACTATTTCGAGAATTCCTATACCTCAAAAGCCCGATGTTCAGAGGGCGGATTGATAGTGGAAACCACATGTACGAAAATTCAGTTAATATTATAAGATTATACTGATTGCTCTCGAGCTTCTATTGAGCTCCTAAGATGGTATTATGCTTGTGAAACTTAGGAGAATTAGTTGTTATCTATGTGGGCTATATTATTCCATATTCACGCCGCCTTAAACACATCAATTACGATTGTTGAACAAGCCGTGGTATCAGAAACCAGTTTTCCCAAAATGAACAAACGCTGAAAGTTGTGATATTTCGCAAAAGGGCTTTTCTATAATTCTCGAAGATTTGAAGGACTATGGGAAATCCCAATGGGATTATTTTTCGATTCAGACAACATCATTAAAATATACGAAGATGATTATTTTTCGATTTCCATTGCAAGAGATGAACTAAATTTATTTTGGATGAAACTCTGGACGAACTGTTTATGAAATATTGTTAGATGTGAGATTGAAACAACCTCAAGCTTTAGTAGTACCGGTGTACACGCAATATTGCATAACTTTTCGAATGTCAAAAACATGATTTCAAGTTGTACTCCACAGTTTTTTAATTCATAAATATGTTGTTTCGAGTCCGATTCGAATGAATTTTTTTCAATTGTAGGTATCTTCATCCCCAATCAACCAATATTTCTGAATTTCGAGAAAAATTGGCGCACGTCATATTACACAGGGTGAAACAAAATCTGTTTTTTTACCCCAACTTCAGAACCACCCCTACCGTGTTCCAGTTGTTTACCGAGTGATTTCTTATTTCATCATCGAGACACATCTTCTCTTGACAATATAATCTTTCACTCATAACAATACCATAATTTTTGTGAAATATATAGGGTTTTCAGTTACAGTACTTCAACAAATTGAACTTAGCATTCTGACGTAATGAAAATAAACTGAGAAGTCAAAACATAACGTGTTTTCCGCACAGATGCAGATAACAGGTACAATTCGTCCCGGCAATTTTCAGGAGTTGGTGCCCGATATCGAATTTTCCTCCCAAGAGCACCCAAACATGCCCAATTGGGTTCAAATATGGGCCAGTTGAATTCTTGGATATCAACCTCTGCTTTATATTCCCTGGCAAACCTAGCCACATGCGGTTGATGCGGTCGGCCATTATAGAGCATTAGCACGAAATCGTCTTCAAAAAACGGTGCACACGGAACAACATGTAGCGCTAAAACTGCTCTTGTTTTATGTTTTCACTCAGTTTTCAGTTTATTTTCATAAAGTTCGGATTCAAGGCTAAATCCGTGAAAGTACTTTCATAGCCATAGCGAAATTACGGAGTTTAAAACATTAAACAACAGCTCTGTAAACCTTGTATCTGTCACAAAATGAGCTATTGTTTCAGATGAAGAATTAAATTATAAAGAGAAAATGTGTCTCGATGATGAAATAAGAAATCTCACGGTGAAACAATTGGAACACACCAAGGATGGTTCTAAAAAAAAGGTGAAAGAGCAGATTAGGTTTAACCCTGTATAAAATGAAGTAAATGAACTTTTCTTGAAATTCAAAACTGGTGATTGTTTGGGGATGAACATACCTACAATTAAAAACAAATTCAATCAAATTAGACTTGGAATAACATAAGTATGAATTAACAAACTTCATCGATATGAGAATTGTTGCTCTGATACTACTGAATCAGAATAAAAAGGAGGTCAATTGACTCATACTATCTCTGGTTGGATCATCTCCACTGGCCAACAGACACGTTGAAATTTTGGTCAAGAACTAAAAAACGATTTTCCAATGTTTTATTGAAGTACAAATTATTATATAACTAGAACATGATCTTAGCAGTAGTTCATCTTTCTAATGTATGAGGAGGATTACCGCAATTTTATAGCTATAGCACATTTGCCACAGAAGCCTTAGGCATATTTAGGTAAAAACGAATAGGGAAAAACGAAAAGAAATCCATACTGCTGTTTACCCCAAAACCGCCTGATTCAATGAACCTCTATAATTCAATTTTTCCAATAGCCCCCAAATTTCAATCTTCATCATCGACTAAAGACTTCTCCGCCACCCCAAATTCATCCCCTAAGGATGCATCAAAGCGCCTCTGTGTCAGTGTGACGTATGCGCAGGACCCAGCACTGCACCGCGGCTCCGGGTTAGGGTGATTCCCAGTAGCAGTTAGCAGTGAGCTTCGAATCCGGGTTCCGGAAGGGGGTGAAAGCGTCCGAAAAACTTCCGAAACTTCAATCGATATGACCGCAAGAGACGTTAGGTTATGTGTCGGCTTCACGTGTGATCTGGTGTTATGAATTCGCTCGATGTCTTGGCTTCAGATGCGATGGCTGAAGAGAAGGTGTTGGGGGTTGGATTAGAGGATTTTTGGGTTTTTCATCCTCAAACTTAGTAGTTGAAATTTTGAGAAATTTGGGAAGTTTTTGGTAATGCACCATATTTATGATAATATAATTTTATAAATATGTATAACACCTATGGGGTGGTTGTGGTGAGTTATTCTGACATGGAAGAAGTTCTAGTTTGAATTAAATTAGGAGATGATTTGGAAAGTTGGCGCATAACTGAAAGCAATTTGCATAATATGAAAAGTTTCATTGCGTATGTATTTTTTTAATGAATTTATCATGTAATGCATTTTTGTGTTATACATGGTGTGAGGGTTTCGAATCAAAAAGAAAATGAAACTGAAGAATTGATTAACTAATATGAGTACTGAACTCATAATAATAATAATAATAATAATAATAATAATAATGTTTATTGATCCAGTTTGACACATACTGTGTATAGGACAAGTCAACAAAATATTCAACAAATCATTGGATACATCTATCATTCAGATATTCATCAACACCATAATAACATTTGGAAACAAATAAAGATTTTATTCTCTTTGAGAAACATGACATATTCAGAGTCTTAATTGAATCAGGAAGATGGTTGAAAAGTATGATGCTTCGATATTTTGCTGATGTTTCATATTTAGCAGTTCTATGATTTGGGATAAATAGAGTTTTACTATTTCTAGTACCATAGCTATGAAAGCTAGAAACTGTTACATTTTCTTCCCCTCTTTTCTTTGCGAGCATCAGACACTTATACATATAAATACAGGGGTCTGTCAGTATTGAATATTTTTTAAAAACAGGTTTACATGATGTTCTTGTATCAAGTCCAAATATCAATCTTATTGAATCATATTGAATCATCATATTGAATACAATTGCCCAGGCTTTTTTGTACTGATTGATTCGTGAATTTATTCTGAAAATTCAATTTGTCATATTGAATTACATCTATTAAACTGAAGAACTTGAATATACCGATTTGGAAATTCACATCGAGAACATACGATATACAGGGCATCAGACAGAGAATTCTTCCCTACAGTTGCACAGATGAATAGACGAGATAATGAAGTGCGATAACTGAATGAATTCAACTGTCTTACTGCGATAATCTAGTCTCGTCTCTCTCTTATCGCAGTATGGTAGGGAACCCGAACTACACGTATAGAATTTTTAATTTGTCAGGCTGCCCGTAATACTCGATTCAAGTATTCACTGTTGCCTACCATACTCTTTAGTATGGTAGGCAATTACGCTCCTCTAAACGATAAGAGAGAGACAAGACTAGAATAAAGAAGTAAGACAACTGAACTCATTGTGTTACAGCAAGTGATTGACTCGACTATTCATCTGGGCAACTGGACGGAAGAATTCTCTGTCTCATGCATTGTATATCGTATGTTTCAGATGTGAATTTCGAAACCTGTATAGCAGTTCGTATATGAACAATATCAGGATCTTCATCTTCCACAATTTTGTATAATGATGAAGAAGCTACAGTTTGTATTCAGAATCTCCGAAAAAATTTAAAATTTTCACCAATTTCTGTTACTTTTTCATTAATTCAGTGATGAAAGAAAAGTTGGAAAGTTGATGGTTGATTTGTTTCACTAACTGAAAATTCCCATATAATGAAAATAGAATGAAAATCAATACAATTATTGAAAGATTCCCATAAGAAGAAAATATGTAAAAAATATCACATTTCAAATGCAATAAATTTCCGAGGAGCCTTGCGCATCTATTTTTTTCATTTTACGTGTCAACTTGGTTTTTTGTTTACATAGATCCTAAAACTCAATTTAAAATTTATCATCAATTCAATACCATTATTGAAAAATAAATTTCAACATGTTCAACTCAGAGAACAAAACTTCCATGTTCATAACTATAATTGCATAATCATGAATATAATATTATGTAATGATTGCTACATACCCAAATATCATCAGTTATTATATACTTCAAGCCTACAACAGCCTCTAGCTATTACTTCACCCAAATCGTTTTTGATTATAGCTTCAGCAAGTGATCAAGATAGTTCTGTCTAGAATTCCTTAGACTTTTTTCCATTCGTAAAATAACAGCAAATCGTTAGACGGTTGAAACGAGAAATTACTAGAACGATCCCCTACCATCGCTATAACATACAAAATATTCGAACGGCGGGAATCCCAAAAGATGAAAGCAAAGTTGATATTCTTGTTAAAATATTTCTGCATGTGAGTTCAATTGGATAAATTATTTCCATTGATAGAAATGAAGAGTTGCTGAGGCATATAATGAATCAAAATAACTCATCATCATCATAAGGGCCTTGTTCAGTTGAACGAAAAACAGTTACTTAGTTGTGAATCAAAGGAATTGGAGAAACCGACAATCTCGCCACAAGAAGTTTTTTCAACTCTTTTTATAGAACCAGAGACCTGGTGTGGAATATGGACAAAAAACTTTAAAAATAAAAAAAGATGTCAAAGAAGAATATACTGTAGCAGAGTCTTTCTGGTCTAAAATTTTAATTCTATGGTACCGCGGAAGCTCAGTAAAAGCAGGCTGCACATTTATTAGCGGAGCTTTTTGAAGAAACATTAGGTCTTTTTTTTCGTAATCCACCCCCCTTTCAAGGTTCAGCCTTTGGAAGGCGATGACAGGTTGGCAGTTTTTAATTTCTTAGGAGTTTTAAAAAACACTGAGTCGTAAAACTATACATAATATGATTCATAAAGTAAATATTATTCACACATTTTGTTTTTGGTCCCATAACTTTATTATTAGGGGTTGAAAATAACAACCTCTTACGATTTTCCTTCGGAAATTGTTTTCGTCGGATAGATTTTCGAAAAAAAAATTCTCTTATGGTTTTACATTCAATTCTGGAGAAAAAAAAATCTCCTGCAAAATGTCGATACAGTCGATACTTTTCTCAGAATAAATAAAAACTTACAAGCAGTTATAATCAATGTTCGTTCAATTCCATAGAATGAAGATTCTAAGATATTGTTTGTGCGCAAAATTGGTTTTGAGAGAAAAAAGAAGATTTTCTTTGATTCTTTCTATAATTTTTTCATCCAGAACTGAATGGAAAACCATAAAAAAATTTAATTTTTCGAAAATATATCCCAATAAAACAATTCTTGAACGAAAATCATAGGAGATTAATATTTTCAACCTCCGATAATAAAGTTATGAGACCTAAAAAAATGTTGGAGTAACATCTACTTAGTGCTTAATATTATGAATAGTTTTAAGACCCAGTGTTTTTAAGAAGCCGTAAAAAAATTAAAAATTGCCAACTCGTCATCGCTTTCCAAACACTGTATCTTGGAAGGGGGGTCGATTTCGACAAAAAATATATGAACTTCCCCTGCTAATTTCATCGAGTAATTAACCATCTCCGAAAATCCCTCGCATTTGTGTCAAACTAGGTCTGGCCTTCCAAATGTAAGGGATGGTCTAGTTCATCAATGCAACGACTTTTTGAGTCTAGAAGTCATTAGGATTTGAAAGAACCTGCCGCGGTTGCTGTAGATCAAAATAACCTTGAAACTGAAAAGCACGCTATCGAGAAGCACTCAAATCAGTTGAAAGCTCAGAGTAATAAATAAACATTTATTTTTACATTTTATTTCTTACTCTGATGTTGAAAGGCAAATAAGCATAATAGACCAGTGCATTTTATTCATCCATTCTTAATCTCAATCTTAACACATTATCGCCATTTGTGCCACGTTCTCGAAACATATGGCTTTATAAAGGATGTTTTCTCAGCTGATCAATATAATCAGTGATGAAATTGAAAATTATTATAATAATTGTTGTTAAAGAAACAGGAGACTTGAGATTGCATCTATAACCTCATTAACAAAAAAATAAGAAATATCTACGAATTGCTAATGCAGGGAGAAAAGTATCATTAATTCACCAAATAATCTAAAAAACAGATTCATACAGGACTACTTGCAAACCATGCGTCTAGAGCACTCTTGAAACTATTTACCGTGCGGGCGTTGACTGCAGTTGCCGGTAGTCGATTCCACATATTGAAAACCCTGTTGGGAAGGAAGTGCTCCCTGACAGTGGACCGGAGTCATCATGAAGCTCACATAAGAGTTCATAAGTATAGTATCATTAAAAGAAGAAATTTTCGAGGAAACGTGCAACATATTGATGGATTACATGAATTACATACATATTTCCACGAGAGATATGTTAGCATACACATTTCTTCTTCAGATCAACACTCTTCTTAAATTCATAAAATTTCAACTTTCGAACGATAAACCGCACCAACAACTCCCCCAAATTATCTCACCAGAAAACCTGATTCTCCCCAACAATATAATCTGAAATTTTGATAAGAAAATCGCTTTCAGCTCTTTTGATGGAGATATCAATCATTTTGTATCCTCGGAGCGTCTGTTCCTTCATCTTAACAAGAAAGTGGTGGGGGGAATCACCCTTTGGCCGCTTTGAACAATAGAGACGCGTTTGTGTAAAATTAGTAGAGAAGCAACGGGAGATTATGAGCTGTTACGAGTGAATTGCCTCAGATAAATAGTCCTCTGTGTACCCAATTTTCTTGTAGATATAGCCTGAATCTTTGATGAACAAAGACTTTGAGGCTGATGACCTATAGTAGAAGCTTTGGAGATGATAATAGGCGGGTATCAAACAATTGTATACAGGGTGTCTGTAAACAAATGCGAGGGACTTAGGGAGAAGATTCCTCGATGAAAAAGAGCAAGGGTAGTCCATATAAATTTTTTTCGAAATCGACCTCCCTTCCAAGATACAGTCTTTGGAGGTTTTTTTAATTTTTTTCAGGAGTCCTAAAAATACTGAGTCATAAAACTATACATAATATGATTCATCAAGTGGATGGTACTCGCACAATTTATTTTGATCCCATTACTTCATTGTTAGGGGTTAAAAATAACAACCCCTTATGATTTTAGTCGATTCTTTTCTCGGAAAAAATGAAAACTCGCAAGCAGTTATGTTCACTGTTCGTTCGATTTCATCGTAGGTTCCATATAATGAATATTCTACGATATTTTTTATACTCGGAATTGGTTTTGTCACTTATGCTTATTGATCGAAAGAAAGTTCTTTTTGTTCAATTTAAATATTTCAGATATAATTTTCTTCCGGAAATTAGTAATTAAACCTTCATAAAGATTTATAGAACATATTTATCTTACGATATCTTAGAATATTCATTCCATGGAACACTTATACGATGAGATGGAATGAACTGTAATCATAACTGCTTGTAAGTTTTTATTTTTTCCGAGGAAAGTATCGACCGTATCGAAATTTTGCAGAAGTTTTTTTCTATAGAATCGAATGGAAAACCATAATTTTGGAACGAAAATCATATTCTCAACCCCTCATAATGAAATGAGATCTAAAAATGTGTGTGAGTAACATCTACTTATTACTTCATATTATGTTTAGTTTCATGACTAAGTGTTTCTAAGAAGCCGTAAAAAAATTATAAACAGTCAACTTGTCATAGCCTTCCAAAGGCTGTCTCTCAGAAGGAGGGTCGATTTCGAAAAAAAATTTATGAACTACCCCTGCTCATTTTCATCGGGGAATCACCACCCCAAAGTCACTCGCATTTGTTTACAGACACCCTGTATACCACTTTCAAATTACAATGATGATGCTAGCTAGATGAATATTTGTCGAAGTTAAATCCCACAAGTGTTGATTGTAGTGGCAAAGAAATTTTGTTGACATGAGTAAAGCTTTCATACTCGTAAAATCAAAAGAAGAAAAACTCAAATAAAATTGAAGAAAGCAGGTTTCACGTCAAAAACCAAGAACCACATCTGTCAATCATCTGTTGATCTCGAAGATAATACGATCCATTTAAAAAAGATGAACTGATTTGTTGGACAACTGATTAAATCATAAAGCTGTTTCGTAAAATACCACTCGTTTTTGAGAGATGAAGAGTTTACCAGAAACAGAACACTCCACTTGAAGATATTGAGTAGAATCCAACACAAGTCCATTATGTACCTAATAAGATCATATTATATAAAGAGCTGGTCATATTATGAAGAATAACTCAACTTATAGACTCATGCTGGTTATTCCAAATCTTATCACATAAAAATAGGGGTTTTGAGACCACAGTGAAATTCATAATGAAAATGGCTTCAGAAGAAACAACAAAATAAAGAATCGTCATTGATGATCTGTCTACTGCTTCTTTTGTGAATATTTCAGAACCTTATACCTCCATACTCATATTAACCCTTCTTTCACTAATTTTAATGACGCCAGACCCTTCTATATCGATCAATAAAAACACCCTAAAACAAGGTAATAAGCAGGGACAACGATCGATGAGCAGGTGTCACGAGGATAGAGTTAATGCAATACGAAGCGAGTTTAGAAAATGAAATATTGAGTTTGAGCCAGGGATGTTGAATATTCCTGATGTAATTACATAATGTCGCTTCTAATGAAATTTCTAGCCGATTCGAGAGACTAAAGAGTGCATTCGAGGGTAAACCACAGTCATAGCGTGCTCGGTGCAGATATATGTGCTGAGGTAACCTGAGACTTAATCGCTTTCTACACGATATGCCATGGAATTTATCTCTCGTCCTCCACTCCATAAGTCTTGATTTTTGACGAATGGGTAAATAGGAAAAGGGATTAGTCTCGGAAATTGAGATACGAAGGGTTGCAAGATTTATTTTTAGTCAGTGTGCCGGAAACTGAGATACGAAGAGTTGCTAGATTGATTTTTAGTCAGTAGGCCTTTTCGAAAATATACTACAGTTAACTCGATCCCTTACCTTCGCGTTCGTTCACCTGACCCGAACATCCAACCCGTGTTCGGAAAGTACGGCACTATTTACTCGATCACTGACCCAGGTTGATTTATCGTAACCCTACACAAGAGCAGGGCCGTAGAGTCACCGCATGCGCATTGCAGTTCAATTTTGTATTTGAAAAAGGCAGGTAGGAAAGAGTCTTCTACTCTTTTCTTAGTAATTTCATATATTCTATTCCTGAAAATTATGCAAAGAGAAGATAATTTGGCTCAATGCAAAATGTGTGGTTCTATGAGTCAAGAAAATAATGTAAAACAACTTCTTTATAACTTTGTATGCAGATCTTTCTGCGTTAAGCTACAGCCTTCTTTAATTCTCTAACATAGGTACTCAAAGATAACATTAAACATGAGAGGGCACACCAGAAACTATAAGAAAGATTTCACAAAAGCCCATAAATACAAGCAAAGCTAGAGACAATCCGAAAATAAACTGGAGCTTAAAAAACAGTTTGTTACTTTTTTAACATAGGTACACAAAAATAACATTCAACATGGAAGGGCACACCAGAAATTATAAGAAGGATTATACAAAAGCCAATAAATCCAAGCAAAGCTAGAGACAATCCTGAAATAGACTGGGACTGAACAAATAAATTCATAAAATATTTGGTTATGTTATTGATACGTCACTTCAAATCATAAACCTAATGTGTTCGTAAACTCAAAACCTGGGTCCGTGATCCGAGTAGATGGATCGAGTTGAAAACCCTGAGTAAGTTTCCGAAAACGCCTAGTGTGTCCTTATGCAATGCTTAAATATCATACGTTCAGGTAATTTATTTATTTATCCACCTGGGGCCTATTCCACCAACTACTTTGCAACTTTTCACTTTGCTCTTTTCACTTTTCAAATGAATTATATTGCACGAAACGCATTCATAATTGAAAAGTGCAATGTGGAAAGTCAAGTGCAAAGTGAGATTCACTTCGCAGAAATCAAATATTGGGAGAAATGTGGTGTAATATAATTAGTTTTCACTTTTGAAATTTGTCAGAGTGCAAAGTGCAAAGTAAAAAGTTGAAAAGTATTTTGGTGCAATAGGCCCCAGTTATCACATCAGTGTCTTCTCCGTGGTGGAGGGCCATTCAACCTGAGACTCAATGTCTTTTATGCAAGATACCGTGGGTTTTATCTTTTCGTTTGATCAATATGTCTTGATATTTGATGAATGGGTTGGTTATTTTTATCTTTGTGAGTGGGTTACTACCCTCCAAATCACCGAGTCCACCCGAATTATTGTAGCATTCTCCAAGATTAATATTTCTCCGATCAGATCCAGGGAAAAGTTTTTCAGCTCGTTTTGAGCAATGGTGGTGACCAAAATATACAAATCTGATGGGATCAACTGATAAAAGCACTTTGAGATGATGTGCATTGCTGTCTGGAATTTCTCGAATAATAGTCTGTAATCATCATTTTCGACCAGGATGATTTTTTACAAATGCGCTTTCAGCCTGCAGGGGCCTGTTCTGACGAAGGTTCTGATCTTTGATTTTTCCAGACTTATGGATCGATTACTCTGAAATACTTTACAAGCTACTAATGAGCGAATTTACAAGCGAGTGAATTAGCTTGCAAGATTGTGATGATTACACACAACACTGTCTACTCCCTGAGTAGCCAACAATCTAGCGATCCACGTAAGGTTCAAGTTTGTATCGTTGTCAAGGATCTAAGATGAATGTCGAATACGTTTCCAAATTTAAGAACTAGGAAACACCGAGTAGATGAGAACTCACAGATTTTTTAGTAGCAACTGTGATTACACACGGCTTGTTTACATGCCAACAAGCCAAAACGCAAGCGATTTAGCGTGTAAAGTAGCTCAGCTTTCAACTTTAGTCGTAGCTTTTTTACAATCAGATTGTTGGCTTGTGAACACGATTACACTGAGAAAATTTAGAATCAGCTACTAAATCGGCTCAGTGGCAGCTTGGAAATTAACTCAATGCCATCTAAATGTTCTCAATCCTTCAGAAAAAGATTAGCCATTAGCCAATCGATCTGCTTCTTCGTAGCAGAAATAGCCTCATTGACTTGGAATCCAGACAGGAGTAATTCTATTGTTTATGGGTGGGTCAATAAAACCATAAACTATTATTTTTGATGAATGCTCAAATAAGGACCGATAAGTCTTGGTCCTGGTTTTGTTGTTCAACTAACCCCGATAGAGCTGGAAGAAACGAAATAATTCATTTTGTGTTTACTGTATGCAAGAATATCAAACTTTTTTAGCAGTTCATGAAGTTTCTGGAATGCATAACTATATTTGGACTCATTGCTTTCATAGGAAATGGGTAACCTTAATTTTAATGGCTTTAAACACGATTTGCCATGGAATTCATCTCATCGTCTACTTCATGAGTGTTGATTTTTGTAAATGGGTGAATGGGAACAGAAAGGTTTCTTAGAACTGAGATACGAACTTCCACAATGTTAATAAAACTCATTTTATCGATTCCTCATGGAAGCATATCATACATTTTTGGTTGTTCATAAATTCATCCATCGACCACTCTATGATCACTCTTCGAAGAGTTTTCATTTTTGCACAATAATTCCTGAATTTTGATGAATGTGTGAATACCAAGGAAATTTCAATGAACGGTTTAATCTTTAGGATTGGTCATTCGACCTGAAATTAATGCTTTTTTATGGGATATAACGTAGACTTTATCTCAACTTTTGCTCTGATGTATATTCAATATGAAACGAGTGAGCGTTTAAAAATGCAACTAACCATTCAATCACATCAAGTGGTTCAGTTTTTGCATGTATGCCATCATATTGAAACAACTCAAAACGAAAGCAATAATCATTCGAATGAATTTATCCATTATTAATTATGCTTACCAGCATATAAAATATTGGGAAACTAAACAAGGATGAAACTTAAAAAGTGAAATATTGAAAATCAGAGTTTCATTAAATAGTCTATTCAGATACCTACATATGGTAAACTTACCACAAACCTACATAAGGAGTTCCCCTCGTGCATTATCTTATATTTAATTCTCTCTCTTCTCTTCTCTTCAACATTCTCTATTTTCCTAGCTTTCATGCCTCATTTTTTATGATTTTTCCAAGGAATATAATTATTGTGCATAGAAGTTCAGCCAGCTATTCAATTTCCTGAAGCTACAATGAAAATCATTTCCATCACTGGCTATTAACCGTAGGAAAAACTTCTCTGATTATGCAAAAAGTGAAACACTCAACATATAACAGATGCAAACGAACCAACCCAGTCAGAACTCTTATTCGTGATAAGTGACCTTTGACATTTACATGATTGTTATATGTTCCTCCGAAAATGTCCTCTGCTCGTACTATGCCCGGCAAAGTTACATCCATTAGATCCATCCCTTAATATACT
This sequence comes from Propylea japonica, assembly GCA_013421045.1. Lineage (NCBI taxonomy): Eukaryota > Metazoa > Arthropoda > Insecta > Coleoptera > Coccinellidae > Propylea > Propylea japonica. The sequence goes on along the minus strand of CM024246.1, from coordinate 24,420,807 downwards.
TGCTAAATAACTTTCAAGCTCCATACATACCACAGAGATGAGACCCCGCTTCGAAGTCTATTTCAACCACATCCAAAAGCTGATACAAGACCGGTCATTCTCGTATACGCCGATCTGCCCAAATAGTGAATTCCATAGAAAATTCTCTCGAAATATTCCTTTACGAATTTTTCCACCATTTTACCATGTCGTCAAAACATACATTTTATATTATATTCTCTAGTCTATAATGTAAGTGCAAGTTCTAAAATACGACTCTTCCAACCTTCTCTTGTATGAAGGATTTTTTTTTGTTGAAATAAATAACGAATAATGTAACATATACAGGGTTGGGATAAAGTTCGGCACCAAATTAATATCTTTAAAACGGAACGGACGATAATTTTGAAATTTGGCAGCTGAGTGTAATGGACCACAATGCATTTGATTAGCATATTTTCATTAATGAGATTTAACCGGTTTAACCGGAATTGACCAAATTTTTTTTTATTTAAATGGGACACTCTGTATATTTCTGCAGATTCTGAAAGAGCACTTTGTTTCGGATCTGTCCATACCAGGTTCCATGTAAAAATTATCTGTAAAAAGAAGAATTGAGACAACGGATTCTTGATGAATGTGCATTAATACATAGAGAAGTCTTGAGAAAAAATACTCAAGAATTTGTTAATAGACTGGCATATTGTCAGGAGGTGAATGGCAAGTACTTCGAACAATTAAAATGATTTTTTTTTAATTATTTTCAATAAATTTTTTCTACTAGTAAAGTAATTTCTTCCTTTTATAGATTTTCATAAAAAATACGTCATGAAAAGCAGAAAGAGTTATCTACTACAAAGTATTTCGTTTTATTTCTCACTATTGATACAAATAACAACGATTTATTTATTTGAATGGATTTTTTCTCAAACGTACAAAAAGACATTTACAGAGAATTTTTACATGGAACCAGATATGGACAGATCCAAAACGAGGTGCACTTTCAGAATCTGCAGAAATATACAGGGTGTCCCATTTAAATAAAAAAAATTTTGGTCATTTCCGGTTAAACCGGAAGTATCTCATTAATGAAAATATGCTCATCAGATGCATTGTGGTCCCTTACACTCAGCTGCCAAATTTCAAAAATATCGCCCGTTTCGTTTTAAAGATATTAATGTGGTGCCGAACTTTATCCCAACCCTGTATAAACAATAAATGATAATGACATAAGCAAGATTTCTAAGTGAAGCAAAACGGTAGTGGCTATTGTTATTTCCAAATGTCAGCTTATTTCTTGCTTATCCATTTGTTTATTTTTATACGGCAAGTTTCAATGTTTCTCTTGAAACTTGAAATTTTTGAATCACTATTTTTTGAAAAGTTCTTGTTTAACATTGCGGTTTACTATGCTACACTTTCACATATCTGCAAATCCCTGAGGAAGCTTCTGGATAAATCAAAAGTAAGCTTGAAAGCGAAAAGAGTTCTTGATTTTTTGATCCGTCAATTATTCAATAGTTCACATAAGAGTTAAAAGAATTTTTACTGATCGATAATGAAATTAAACTTTCAATAGTATCACTGGAAATAAAGTAGACTGTAAGTTTCACAGGATCTTTAACGCCATGTCACATTATCAATAGCCAATTCGAAAGATTGTCTCGAATAATCTTTTGTTATTTATTCATTCAGTTAGGCATTCATGACGAATATTAACATTAAGAACACACAAACGGAAAACAAGTAGAGGCATTTCCTACATTTGTGCCAAAATTTTATAATGTAAACAATTGTTTTTATTGTCAATTAATAATTATATCACTCATTCTCATTTTTTGTTGAAAATTGCAAGAGGTTATTAAAGTTTGTGATTTTTTCTTCAAGACATTGTTAGTATGTAGCTCTCCGCCCAATTTTGATATTGATAAAACCTTTATATTCCGAGATAAATGAATGAAAAATGTTTATTTTATTGTAAATGGGAAGGTACGTAGTTAGATAGCGGCCACCACTTATATTAAATGAGTGAGTGGAAGACCATGATACTGAGGACAACAGCCCATATGATTGAATATCGTTATTCTGAATCACAGCTTCCAGTCAGTATATTGAAATTAGTCCACAACAACTACTACTAAGTGAATGAGGATGAAAAACCTTACAAAATTCTCTTTTCCAGAATGCAATACGCAAAAGACTATATGGCTCCCAACTGAAACTGAAACGACCTTAAATACACTCGTATAACAACCACAAAACAACAAACATGGAGGAACTAAGCGCAAAAGTTGCCCAAACCGCTGCAAAAACGGGTAGAAGATTATTGATATTTAGTTATTTCAAAGACCCATCATTGGAGTGTCTATACGAAAACTTCAGCTTGAGACAGAAACGAACAGGTGTAGAAAGTTTTATAGTTGGCGCAATCCTCAGCGGTTTGAATGTGCTGTGCGTAATCGGTGATGAAGATATCGTGGAACTATCAGGACTTGTCGGGATGCTCCTGCTTCATTTCTTCCTTTTGGTACTGTGCAGAAAAGGATACAACAATAGTCTGTTCTGGGGAATCATACCACACGTCTGTTGGCATCTGGCGAACGCTCAGTTCTTCTTCTTCTCAAGGCACAGCTTGAACTGGGTTCTTCTGCTCAACTTCCTGATTTATATCACTCTTCCGTTGAGGTTGCGGTACTGCATCATGTTCAGCATCGGAACCAGTGTATCTTATGGATTGATACTGTATGGGTCTTCGGGAATCAACTATAATACGGTAGAACAGGTATGTTAATATGGATTAATTTTTTTCTTGACGATTGAGGAAACTGTGCATGTATAAAATGAACTGTAGGAAGATTTGCCCAGGAGTGATAATTATTTATTTGGATGAATGGCTTTGTTAGATCTTCTATTCATTAAAAAAAAATAAAATTCGATCGGTTCCCCAATATGACAAGCGAACAAAAACTTCTGACTTCCTGTCAGGGATTTATTGAATTGATATTTCTATCAATACAAATAATAGCTATCAAAATTTCATGAATTTTTCAGTTGTTCGAGATTTCACAGCCCTATATATACAGGCTGTCTGTAAACAAATGCCAGGGACTTTGGGAGATGATTCCTCGAGGAGAATGAGCAGGGGTAGTCATATAATTCTTTTTCGAATCGACCACCCTTTCAAGATACAGCCTTTGGAAGGCGATGACGAGTTGAGAGTTTTTAATTTTTTCACGGCATCTTGAAAACACTGAGTCATAAAACTATACATAATATGAAGCACTGAGTAGACGTTATTCATACAATTTTTTGAAATCTTACAACTCTATTATTAGAGGTTGAAAATAAGAACCTCCTATGATTTTCGTTTGAAAATTGTTTTCGTGAGATAGATTTTCGAAAATTAATTCTTTTATAGTTTCCCATTCAATACTGAAAAAAAATCTCCTGCAAATTTTCGATACAGTCGATACTTTCCAAGAAAACATAAATACATACAAGCACTTATGATCACTGTCGATTGCATTTCATTTTGAAAGTAATCCACAGAATGAATATTCCAAAATATTGTATGACTATGACAGATAATAAAGATGTTCTATAAATCTTTCTGAAGGTTTAATAACTAATTTCCAGAAGAAAACTATTTCCGTAATATTTTAATTTCACAAATAGAACTTACTTTCGATTAATAAGCATAATTTACATAACCAATTTCGAGCATAAACAATATCTCAGAATATTCATTCTATAAAACATATGATGAAATGGAATGAACAGTGATCATAACTGCTTGTAGGTTTTTATTTTTTCCGAGAAAAGTATCGACTATATGGAAATTTCTCCATGAATTTTTTTTCTCTAGAATCGAATGGAAAACCATAAAAAAATTCATTTTTCAAAAATCTATCCCACGTAAACAAATTCTGAAGGAAAACTATAAGGGGTGTTATTTTCAATTCCTAAAATTAAAGTTATGGGATAAAAAAAATTGTGTGAGTACCATCTACTAAATGAATCATTTATGTAAAGTTTTATGACTCAGTGTTTTTAAGACACCAAAAAAAATGAAAATTATCAACTCGTTATCGCCTTACAATGGCTGTATCTTGGAAGGGAGGTCGATTTCGAAAAAAAAATATATTAGCTAATCCCCCCTCCCCCCGTCTATTTTTATCGAAGAATCATCTCCCTAAGTCTCTCACATTTCTTTACAGACACTCTGTATAGTTTCTTTCCAGGTTTTTATCTACTTATACATTTTTTGATTGCAAGTACTTTTACCTGAAAAACACTCAAATGCGAGTAGAATAGTGTTACAGGCTAATTAAGCGCTTGGCACCTATCGTGGTTTGAGAAATATCTGTATACCATTTGACGGTATTCAATTTGAAGTTTTGGTTAGCGTATTCCATTTTCCTTCTCTCATAGCATCGAGTTCTTCTCGACTGTCACTTTTTCGATCATACCTCATAGGGATGATAAATGTCAGCGTTTTCATTGGCAAACACTTTAGGGGAGTATGCCAAGAAACAGTGGTATGTGGAGCAGAGAAAATAATCAATAAAATTTTCTACACTTTGTTCAATAATTATTATAGCCGTTATCAATAATTTTATGAATTTTTCAGTAGTTGCATTGGAGTTATTTAGCTTAGTGGACTTCAGATGAATTTTTTCCGAAGAAAAAACAATGTGTATAAATTAACTCTGGAAGATTCCAGTATCAATACCGATAGCATTAAATTTTCAACCGGGAATCTTCTGGATCGCCTCTTCCCAGCAATTTTGGGGAATCTAAGCCCCTAATTTCGTTGTCGATAGCGTCAGAATGTTTAATTTCCGTTCGACACGACAAATGCATTTCGCTATTTTCGTCCACGGTCGGAATGCAAAATTACCAAGTTTGCGTTGGTTGGAAAATCGATGCCGGGAGGCGGATTTTCGTGGAGCAATCAGCGGCATTAATTTTTCAGAAGAAAATTACGCGGGGCTCAGCCAGACGGGGATTAGCGAGTTTTCATTCACTGGAAAATTTTCATTTGTCGGTTGTGAAACGGTATATTGGAGGAATTTATTATCAATATTCCGGGTTCGTATTGGGGATCTGGATTATCGTTTCGCTGAATGGGGGAATTTTTTTATTTGAGTGGCAGAGGGAAAAGTATTATTGATATTTTGATGATTGTAGCGGGGATTATTCTTATTTCACCATCGTTGAAGTTGAAAATCATTGAGAGAAACTCTTTGCATCCTGTATTTAGATCAGAGGTTTATCTGGAATGTCGAAAATGGTGGCACAAAGTATCTACTGTGCTGTGTAGGTATATTTGGAATCTTTTTCTGATAGTGGTACAGAGCTGTGCCGAAGCCTTGTGCTTAGTGCTCGTGAAAGCACTCGAAGCACTTTTGTGTCCGTGAGCACTGTTCTCGCGAGCACTTGATTGAACCAGTGCTTAGTGCTTGGTGCTTCGCGAATTTTTCGAAAGGGCTTAGTGCTTAGTAATTCGAAAAAGTGCTCCCAAGCACTTTCAGGAATTACCAAGCACTAAGCACTTCATGGACTTGTTGGAACATGGAAATGACAGACCGTCGCGTGATTCAAATAGACAAAGAACTAAAATATTTTTTTTCTTTTCACTTCTATAGATATAAAATCTGTTCATTTTTTCTTGCATTACAAACACTGGTGTTAAAAAAACAATCTCGCTGTATGTTATGGACTTTCTGGAACAAGAACAGATTGTTATGATGTTATGACGGAATTTTTTTAGGAAAATTCTATGCAGCAATGCGAGCTTTTTTAACATACGATTCAGGTATCTATCATCATGATTTCAAGTAATTTATTGGCGAATATTTTAGTTACAGTTTGTTAACTGAATCAATGCCATATAAAGCTCAGAAAACCATAAGAAACATTTCCATCTAATTTGTTGACAAGACGTCACTGTTTCTCCATATTTTTTTTTGGTATGTCTTCATGGTAACATGTCTGTATATTCGGAATTTATCAAAAATAATTATTTCGTCGACCTAAAAGGTGATTTTAATATGTACAAAATTGAATATAAATGACCAATTTTTATGTTCAATTGATGCTGTTTCAATGGACAACCGAACATTAAGCATTCGGAAGCGATAGAGTAATGTCAGAACTCAACAGTAACATAGAAATATAGAAATTTATATAATGTAAAATGTATGTCTTGTGAAAAATAAGAGTGTATTTCAACAAGAATTTATATACAATTCATATTGATGTGGTCGGAAAAACCTTGTAATCAACCCAGTTATTAATCTAGCGACTAATGGTCTCGAACTATTGAGGCGTGAGCTGAGCGAACGCTTTAAAATATCTTGACCATTAGTCTAAAATAACCTAGTTGATTAAATATCTATTAAACAACTCGCTGAAAAAGCCTATTGTCAATTTCAATTATTTCTAATTCAAAACACGATAACACTAGAAAGAAAAAATCAAGACATCAAAAATCAAAATTCCAAACTAAGAGATATTTGGATGGAAAATATTAAGTTTCATTTTGAAAAGTGCTTAGTGCTCGGTGCTCGTGTGAACGAATTACTTTCCAGAAGTGCTCAGTAATCGCGAGCATTCTTAAAAAAATAAGGGTTTCGTGCTCGAGATTCCGGAGCACTTTTCACTAGGGCTTAGTGCTTTGTGCTTGAAGCACTTTGATTCAATGCTCGGCACAGCTCTGTAGTGGTAGTAGTTTCGATTTCCTTTTCCAAGGTATCGAACGTGGGTAAAGTATTTATCCATGACTATTGTAAAATCCGTCCATTGTACATCTCTGTGCTTGGCCTTAATAATACCCATTAATTACAAGGGAATAATGAGATTCTAGTTCACTGCTGTCAGATGCTTCATAGATTTAGCTTTGATATAATATTCTTTAAATTGGTATTTCTTCAGTATTCTAAAGTACCCCACTAAAAAATTTGGGTATACCTTGTCAATTGAGGGCCAAATCTGCTTTGATTTTAATCAATTAAAGTTTTTTTTCAAAAAACAATACACAATGACCAGTTCTACAAAAAATTCTCATGTGTGTACTTTACTTTTTCCACGCTTGTCATAGAAAGGTCTTGTCGCGGTCGCCAAATGTTGAATTCTTCAAGAAATATATTCAGTAGTAGTGGATAAAGTATATTATGCTACTCGCATATAATGGCTGTTGTTTGCTTGGTGATTTCCTCATCTCGCGAATAATAGCTATCATTATACACTAGTTGCATACGATACTATTTCGCAATCGTTAAATTTCTGACATACCTGAGAAAGTTTCTTGAAGAAAATGTCGAGATTTCTCAACTGTAAGGAAGTTATATTTTCTCGAAGTTCTATACAGGGTGTTCCTAAATTGAACGTACAAACGAAAAGGGGAGATTCCTTAAGTGAGTTTAAGGAAAAAAAGTCCCATAAACATGGGGTCGCAAACGTTTCGTCTTCGAGATACAGGGTGTTAGAATTTTAATCAAAAACATGTAATGATTATACGAGTTTATCGAATCTTTATGAATCATCGCTACAGATCAGGAAAATTTTCATAAAAACTGACGCTGAATTCATTCACCACAGCTCACAAAGTGGCCTTCCCATCATAATTTGGATTTTCACGAGGATTTCGAGAGAATCGTTCAAAATTTTTTTTCTCGAAATCGTTGGTAGATACGACAAAACTACAAGAGAACGAAAAGTTTAGTATAAGAACAAAGCTTTTTTTACATTTCTTCAAATTAACAGTTGCTCACCAAAAAAAAGTTCTGCAGATGAACAGGTGGCAGTTTTCCAGAAAAAATATCACTTTGTAGATCTTCTTTCGAAATTGTCATGTCACGTGGTAAGAACTCTTAAATATGATATCTATGCCAAATTTCAGTTGGATATCTTGTGAAGTGTGGATACTATGAAAAAAATTCAAACTTCATCACTCTGTATCTCAAAAACGAAACGTTTGCGACCCCATGTTTATGGGACTTTTTTTTCTTAAACTCACTTAAGGAATCTCCCCTTTTCGTTTGTACGTTCAATTTAGGAACACCCTGTATATTCGTACTTTCCTTTCGATTCAGCTTTAACTTCAACAATGAAGCCAATTTTCATGATATTCTTCCCGAAGCGACAATATCGGTTTTAGAGTTCTAATAGAACTACCTGGCAAATGATCCATTTCGCGAAGATTTCCCCAGAGTTCTTCTTTCCAGTTTTTTTCTTTCTCCGAAAACTCTCTCACATGTGCATTTTCTCCTTCCACAAAAGGGTTTTGGGCAAGTGTTCTTTTCAAACAAAAATGAAGTTTTCCGATACTCTACCAAGAAATTACTTCAGGTAAAACATAAGTGTTACTCGCACCTGACTGACCACACTTATTAAACAAATTCACAGCGGCGTTCTGAAAATGCTGCCATTTGTTTGGACATACTTGGCGTATTAAGCATAAGTGAAATCCAAAAGGTTGATATTACATATGCTTGCTGAAAAAAGAACCAAATTGCAGAGGCTGGATGAAGTTCATAGGCCAGCTTGTCTAGGTATTACAGGAGTTGAGTATACTTTTACAGTCACTCTAGATCTAGTAAGGGTATCGAAAAACATTGCTCGACACTGACATTCTGACCGTTAATTGATGTTGTCAAGTTTGTCTGTCCTGGCAGTAGAAAAGAGTCTGAAATAGTTTCGCTCTTGTCAAATAGCACCGATATTGCTGTGGGCTATTTATTTCAAATGGAAGTCCAGTTGAAGTTATGAAAATACCGTATATTTGTATAACAAGAAAAACCAGTTTTAGTCAGAGTCCACAAAATGACAAGGCTAACAATCTTACATAAAGTAGAGCAAACATTCCTTCGATTTCGATGGATCAGAGAGTCTCACCCACACCGATTACGGAAGATTTCGATTTTGATGAAGCAAAACACTGTTCCTGATATTACATCTTAGCCTTAGGCTTTTTAGATGTGAAAATCAACCGTGTATAGTCTATAGTAAATAAACAGGCCGAAAAAGACAAAAGATTCTGAATGTTCTTTTAACCGAGAAGGCTGAACAAGCAAGATTATAGCTTCTAGAGATACCTGAGGGTTATGTGGATCAGCCAGAAAATCAGCAATTCATTGTGAGCTTGTAAGCTTCACTTACCTACTCTACTTTATTGGAGGATATAAACGCCAGCCAAAATAAGAACGAAGTTATTCAATAAAATGCTCATCTTTGCGAAGGATGTTTTATTCTTAGGAAGTTCTTATCTTTGGTCTGTCAAAAACCTCATTGGTCTCACAGCAGAAGAAGAAGGATAATTGTGTCAATCGACAACAATAAATTTTCTCGTTCAATATTGAAATTGAAATCTTCAAAATTCAAACACCAGCTTGTATCAACATTTCGGTTGGATAATATTGGATTGAATTGCATTTTTTTTTTAAGGACTGGGACCATACGTTTTTATGAGTTAGGTACTATTAAACTTTTATGTTTTCTCCAGAATTCTCATCTGCCTGAAGAAAAATTCACTGAAACGTTAATTCAACATAACAATGAAATGTCCCGAAGCTCGTTGTCTGGTCGACTTCAAACTGAATTCTCGACAACTAATTAACCAACAAAACGAAACAAAAAGCTATATCTTCCACACGACGTTCCCAACGGGCAAAAGATCAATTGAAGTATCTGCTTTGGCCACTTTAACGGTCAGCTGATCTCATTTCCCATTATTCCAGACAACGATAAAGTAACTCAGACCGTGGAAATGTCAGGAAAATCACGACTAATAACAATGAAGACCAGATATTCTCTAATCGGAATGAAACAGCTGGACCGGAGTAGGAAATCTATGTAGACTCATCCTTACAGCAATAGAAGAGCTGTAACAAGTGATTCTTGCTGTAATTAACAGCTTAATCAAATTGCTTTCTGCGAGGAATGTTAGATGTCGTTGTGACCTGGAAAAGTGCGGAGGTGATTTGTGGGTCTGAGTAGGGGATTATGTCTTTGTTCAAGCTTGGCAAATAAGAAGTTTTACCCAATTAATTAAGGTAAAATACTCGTATTCAATGACGGTGAAGACCTCGTTGAGGTTGCTTTTGTAGAGATGCTTTAATTCGATAGCATTTCCTTTTGAGGGTCGAATTTGGGAATTTTACAGCCGGAAAAAGTAGTAAGTTCGGTGGACCTTATAAGACTTAGCTCAAAATGAGGCCAACGGAATGTACTGACATGATCATAAGCTTCCTTGCAGAAACAGAGAAGCAGTAATAAGTGGTTCTTGCTGTAATTAACAACTGGATCAAAATGCTTTCTAAAGCAAATGTTAGATGTCTTTGTGACCTGAAAAAGTGCGGGGGTGATTGGTGGTATGAGTAGGAGATTATGATTTTGTTCGAGCTTCGCATATGGGAAAGTTTCACTCAATTGATGAAGGCAAAATACTCGAACTCAACGAAGATGGAGAGCTTTTTGAGGTTGCTTTTGCGGAGGTACTTCAATTCGATAGCATTTTCTTTCAACAGTTGAATTTGGGAATTTCTTTGCTGAAAAACTTAGTAAGTTAAGAGAACATTCAAGAACTGGCTCTAAATGAGACCTACGGCATTTTTCGAAATGGTCATAAGTTTTCTTAAGCCGGTCATAGACATCGTTATTTGTCTTCCGTTTTTCTTGCCTCGATTCGAACCGCCAAGTCTATCGCGGTACTGTTTTGCCCACACACTTCGGTAAATTCTGCCAGTTATTTTGCTGTCGTTCGCGATTTAGCACGTCATGAAGATGAAACATCTCTTAGCAGTGGCGGCCGCAGTTTTGGTTCTGGGTAAAAAAAAAGAAACGAGACTTATACTACGCTAATGGCAAATAACTGCCGATTCTTGTCGATACCCCCACACACAGTCGGTATGGCACGAAAACCGATGGACCGTCGTTCCAAAAATCAAGCATCAAGCATATTTGGACCGACGATACGTAACGATGGTTTTTCGCCACACACATCAGTTTTCGGCGCTTTTGTTGGGACGGTTCTTATCGCCGCGATATGTCTATGGCCGGCTGTAGACATTGTTATTTTTCATCCGTTCGTATCGCGGCGATGAGGACCATCCCTGTAAAAGTGCCAAAAACCGATGTGTGTGGCGAAAAACCGCCGGTACGTATCGTCAGTCCAAATATCTGCCGATGCTTGATTTTTGGCACGACGGTCCATCGGTTGTCCTGCCATACCGACTGTGTGTGGGGATTTCGTCGAGAATCGGCGGTTATTTGCCATTAGCGTAGTATAAGCCTCGTTTCTTTTTTTCTTTTTTACTCAGAACCGAAACTGCGGCCGTCACTGCTAAGAGATGTTTCATCTTCATGACGTGCTAATTCGCGAACGACAGCAAAATAACTGGTAGAATTTACCGAAGTGTGTGGGCAAAACAGTTCCGCGATACGACTCGGCGGTTCGAATCGCAGCGAGAAAAACGAATGAAAATAACGATGTCTATGGTGGCTTTAAAGCAATAGAATCGCTGTATCAAGTGATTCTTGGTGTATTTACTAAATTCAAAGAATTGCTTTCTGCAAGGGACGTTACATGTCCATATGACCTGAAAAAGTGCGGTGGTGATTTCTCGGTCTGCGTAGGAGATTATGCTTTCGTTTGAGTTGGGCATATAGGAAGTTTCACTCAATTAATTAAGGTGAAATACTCGTAGTTAATGAAGATGGAAAGCACATCAATTTGATAGCATTTCTCATAGAAGTATGAATGGAGGAATTTCATTGCGAAAAAAAATATGTTCGCTTGGAGAAACTATAAGGTCTGGCTCAAATCAAGATCTATAGCATATTTTGACATGGCCGTAAGCTTTCTTACAGCAATAGACGAGCAGTAATGAGAGATTCTTGCTGTAATTAACATCTCGATCAAATTGTTTTTTGCGAGAAATGTTAGATGTTGTTGTGACCCGGAAAACTGCAGAGGTGATTTGTGTGTCTGAGTAGGGGATTATGCCTTTGTTCATGCTTGGCATATATGAAGTTTCACCCAATTAATTAAGGTGAATACGTGTATTCAATGATGTTGGGGAGCTCTTTGAGATTGCTCCTGTGGCGGTACTTCAAAATGATTGGGGGAATTTCAATGTCAAAAAAATTAGTTAGCTTGCAGAACCTATAAGACCTGCCTCGAAATAATACCTGCTGCTATTTTTGACATGATCCTACACTTTTTTATACAGGGTGTTTTTTTTTTTCGAGGTATAGCAATTTGAGTTGGCATTACTGTTCAAGTAGGCGTCCGATTTGTCAGCTATCAAGTGATTTATTCTCAGTTTGGTTTGGCAATTCATCATGAGTAGAATCACGCCTGAACAACGCTTGCAAGTAGTGCAATTTTATTTAGAAAATAATGGTTCTGTATGGAATACGTATCGCGCCCAACGTACTTTTTATCGTCGACAAAATCGTCCATCAGAGCAATTGATTTGATTAACCATGGAACGTTTTCGCACCACGTTTATTCTTATTGATAACTCTCATCCCCACACATGCCGTACGGTGAGCGTACTTACAGAAGAGGCTATTGTTTCTGTAAAGCGTAGCATTGAGAAAGACCCGAATGAGTCCATCCGCCATCGAGCACATGAATTGGATCTGTGTCCATCTACTTTATGGAAGATTTTACGGAAGGATCTTGATTTGCTCGCTTACAAAATCATAATCCAAATCGTGCAAGAGTTGAAGCCAAACGATCATCAAGCAATGCGTAGATTCGTCGAATCAGCCCAAAATGAGATTGCTGTTGTTCCCGATTTCCATAAGCGACTTTTGCTTAGCGATGAAGCGCACTTCTGGTTGAATGGCTACGTCAACATACAAAACTGGCGCATTTGTAGTGAAGCTCATCCTCAAGTGTATGTCGAAACACCGTTACATCCAGAGAAACTAACTGCTTGGTGCGCGTTATTGGTGGAATCATGGATCCGTACTTCTCCAATAACGATGATGGTCAGAACGTTTCAGTCAATGGTGATCGGTATAAAGCCATACTGACTTTTTCATTCTTGAATTGAACAACCATGATATCCAGGAGCTGCGGATCCAACAAGACGGCGCAACATATCACACAGCTCGTGCCACAATCAATTTATTGATACCCTTATTTGGTGACCGCCTACTTTCACGCCTTGGACCTGTGAATTGGCCTCAAGATCTTGTGATTTAACACCGCCAGACTACTTTTTGTGGGGCGATATGAAGTCATTGGTCTATGCGGATAAGCCACAAACGCTTGACCATTTGGAAGACAACATTTGCCGTGTTATTGTCGATATACGGCCACAAATGTTGTCGAGAATTGGACATCCAAATTGGACTACATCCGAGCCAGCCGTGGCGGTCATATGCCAGAAATCCTATTAAAAATGTAATGTCACAAGATTGTCTTTCGGATAAATGAAATTCATGTCAGTCGAATAATTCATCGTTGTTTTATTCCAGTTTTATTCTTCTAAAAAAAACACCCTTTAACAAGTGATTCCTGCTGTAATTAACAACTTGATCAAATTGCTTTTTGCGAGGAATGTAAAATGTCATTGTGCCTGGAAAATTGCGGAGGTGATTTGTGTGTCTGAGTAGAGGATTATGCCTTTGTTTCAGCGTGGCATATATAGGAAGTTTTATCCAATTAATTAAGGTAAAATACTCGTACTCAATGACAATGGAGAGCTCTTTGAAGTGGATATACTTCAAGTCGATAGCATTTTGTTTTGAGAGTTGAATTTGGGAATTTTGTTGCGGAAAAAACCTAATAAGACCTAGCAAAGAATGAGGCAGTCGACATATTCTGACATGGTCATAAACGTTCTTATAGCGATAGACTTATGCTCAGTTGCAGGAACGTCCATTAAAATTTAAAGCTCCATTAAACCCTTAATCCTCCATTAGTTCCTTGTAATAATGGAGGATTAAGAGTTTAATGGACCTTTAAATTTTAATGGTCGTTCCTGCAACTGACACTTTGACTAACAAGACGAGTTTTTTGCTATAATTAACAACTGAATCAAATTGCTTTCTGCGAGGAATGTTAGATGTCGTTGTGACCTGGAAAAGTGGTTCAATGAATTAAGGTGATACTCGTATTCAATACCGATATAGAGATCTTTGAGGTTGCCCCTGTGGCAAAACTTCAAATCGATAGCATTTTTCACAGGAGGATGAATCTAGGAATTTTATTGTCTACAAAATTAGTTCGCTTGGGGAACCTATAAGGGCTGGCTCGAGATTAAACCTACAGCATATTCTGACATGATCATAAGCTTCTTTACAGCAATAGAAAAGCAGTTACAAGTGATTCTAGCTGTAATTAACAACTTAATCAAATTGGTTTCTGCGAGGAATGTTAGATGTCGTTTGCGACCTGGAAAAGTGCGGAGGTGATTTGTGGTTCTGAGTAGGGGATTATGCCTTTGTTCAAGCTTCGCATATGGGGAAGTTTCACCCAATTAATTAAGGTAAAATACTCGCACTCAATAACGATGGAGAGCTCTTTGAGGTTGCTTTTGTGGAGATACTTCAATTTGATAGCATTTTCTTTTGAGGGTTGAATTTGGGAATTTTATCGGGAAAAAAATCGATTAGGTGAACCTTTTTACGAGAGGCCCAAAACCACCACTTACTTAGACTGAAAAAAATTATTATTAAATACAAATGAGCTTATTTCGAGAAGAAATGGTTAATAAAGCGATTTTTATACGAAAGAAGGTTCTAGACGTATAGGCAAGAAATAAAATTTCCATCGACCTCAAAATAAAAGCTCAGTTTAACGTACACGGAATAAATCAATAATGACCCATTTCTAACAATAAGTTCTCCAATTTCAATGAATGATTGTCATGAGCAATGGGCAACCAAACACAACGTATTCCAAAGCATACAAGTAATGTTAGAACTCTACCGAAACAAAGAAAGTAATATTATTTCAACTTTATCTCTTACGAAGAACGAAAATGTATTTCAATCAAGAATTCATAATGAAGTTGACGAAAAACCCTTGCATTCAGCTTGTTTATTGAAATTATCCCGATCCATTAATCGCTGTCATCAATGATCTAATAGATTACTTAATTAACTTTGGTGTATTGTTTGATTTTCTCTCTTATATTATTACACTCCACAAGATGATGTATTGATATTACAGTATGGAGTTAGCAAATAGTCAGGGTATTATTTTTGTAGAACATTGCCCCGTGTTTTTCTCCAGAAGTTTTTTCTCTTGTTATACTAAACTCTATAGTCTCTTGTTGTTCTGTAGTATCAGATATATTCTGAGAAAAAAGATTCGAAAGGTTTTCTTGAAATCCTTTGAAAACTACGATTTGTACCTATTTAAAATCCAATCATCAAGCTGCTTCATTATCAGTTTTAATGGTTTTTTTCTGGTCTGTAGTATGTAGATGTGATTTATAGGGTTCGATAAACTCGTATGAACACCATTCATACACAGATACACTACATTATTCTGGATAGACCCGCACTCCTGAACTGCTAGAGTAATTTTTTCTATGACCGTAAAACCGACAATTATACGTTGCGCAACAGAAAAGTTACGGTGTCCCGGCTGTTCTCTACATTTCGTAACAAATCAGTCCTATATCTAGTGCAGCTGCTTTCAAGATAAAATTTTGATTGAAAAAATCCGGTTTATACAGAGTGTCTGTAAACAAATGAGAGGGACTTTAGGAGATGACTCCTCGATGAACATAAGCTGGGGTAGTTCATATGATTTTTTTCGAAATCGACCCCCTTCCAAGATACAGCTTACGGAAGGCGATTAAAAACAATGAGTTATAAAACTATACATAAGATGAAGCACTTAGTAGAAGTTATTCACACATTTTTTTAAAATCTAATAACTGTATTATTCAGGGTTGAAAATAACAACTCCCTATGATTTTCGTTCAAAAATTGTTTTCGTTGGATAGATTTTTGAAAAATAAAATTTTCTTATGTTTTCTCATTCAATACTTGAGAAAAAAGTCTCCCACAAAATATTGATACAGTCGATACTTTTTTCAGAAAAAAAACTTACAAGCAGTTATGATCACTGCTCATTCCATTTCGTCTTATAAGTGTTCCATAGAATGAATATTTTAAGATATTGTATGCCTATGACAGGAGATAAAGATGTTCTATAAATCTTTCCGAAGGTTTAATCACTAATTTCCGGGAGAAAATCATATAAGTAATATTTTAAATCACAAATAGAACTTTTTTTGTTTAATGAGCATAATGAAAAATGGAAAAACTAATTTTGAGAAAATTTTATCCCTTATATCTTAATTTTACAAATAAAACTTTCTTTTGATTAATAAGCATAATTGACAGAATCAATTTTGAGCATAAATAATATCTCGAAATATTCATTCTATGGAACATACAATGAATAGGAATGAACAGTGATCATAACTGCTTGTGAGTTTTCATTTTTCACGAGAAAAGTATCGACTGTATCGAAATTTTGCAAGAGACTCTTTTTTCAATTGAATGGAAAACAATAAGAGAATTTTATTTTTCGAAAATGTATCCCCCGAAAACAATTTTTGAAGGGAAATTATAAGTGCTTGTTATTTGCAACACCTAATAATAAACTTATGGGATCAAAAAATATTGTTTATGTGACATCTCTTTAATGAATCATATTAAGTATAATTTGATAACTTTATTAACTACTCCTACTTGTTCGCTTCGTGGAATTATCTTCCTGATTCCCTCGCACTTGTTTGTACTAAACTCGTACAATCTACAAAAAAAGCGGGTACTGCTGAATTTTACTGGCATTGTATATGTGTGCAGTTATCTCAATTTACTATTTTAACGAAAGATATTATATATTTTGAAGCGTTCCAATGAAAGCCAACATAATCCAAATCAACGCCGGTTTCTTGTGGAAATAATAAATGCAAATTAACATCAACCCATCCTAAAACAACAGCTCCTAATCCTAATGTAATCAGTCACCACCCCCTCCAGGCCGCACAGTAATATCGAAGATGGAAACATAACTCTTGGCGAAACAGCATAAATTCGTTTTCCATTTCATTTTCCTTGGAACGTTAACTTCAGAATTACCTCTGCGGCCTCGTGTCCGCAAAACCTTAACTAACGTAGATTAATAAATGAGAACGGCCCTTCCTAGGATGATTTTAATATCTCTGAGGGCTTCACAAGGGGCCATAATTTTCACTTAGTCCTCAGACTATGACAAAACATTTCCTGACATAAATTTTAGGATTTCGGGAAAGTTTTGTGGGGAATTTTACTGAGACTTTAACGATGAGAGAAGATGTATATAACAAAACTTGTGGTATGAAAAAATAAAATATATAGGGTGCCTGCAACAAATGCGAGAAGCAAGATGATTCCTCGATCAAAATAAGCAGGGGTAGTTCGTATAATTTTCTTTTAAAGTCGACCTTCCTTCCAAGAAACAGCCTTTGGAGGCGATTACGAGTTTACAGTTTTTATTATTTTACGGCTTCTTAAAAACACTGAGTCATAAAACTATACAAAAATGATTTATTGAGTAGATGTTACTCACACAATTTTTTTGATCTCATAACTTCATTAGGTACTAGGAATTGGAAGTAACAATCTTTTCAACTTCCTTCAAAATTGTTTTCATGGGATATTTTCTTCTGATTTACTTACCATTCAATTCTGGCGGACAAGTCTCTTGAAAAATTTCTATACAGTCGATACTTTTCTCGGAAAAATAAAAACCTACAAGCGGTTATGATCACTGTAAACTCCATTTTATCGTATCTTCCATAGAATTTATATTCTATCCATTCTATCGATTTCGAAAAGAATCGGGGAATCATCTCCCAAAGTCCCCCGACTTTGTTTACAGACACCCTGTATACATCAACTGGTCTTTCCTTATATGTGCACAGAAACTCAGGATGTTATAACTCTGAAATATGAAGAAAATATTTCATTAACCTATCCTCCAAAATGCACCGTTTTTATATGTAGGTGGGTTTAAATTGAAAAAAATTGTTTTCTGTGAATATCTCTTAAACCTTTCATTGTGAAAAAAGCAGCTTTCATGACCTTACTCTAATTATAATAAGCCTCGATTTTTGTTTTTTTTTTCCAAAGTCTCAATTGGTGAAGGTTGTACAGGGTAAATGGTTGTTTCCTCAATCAACTTTCACGCTAATAGAGAAAGATGCTTTTTGAAACAATTTGAATCTCTTATAATTTCTACACAAAAGAGATACTTCTAATCGTACTCTCTGAAGTAGATCTTTTCCGGGGAAAATATATTTTCAAGTTGAAAAATATATTTTTTTAACTTTTTTATTAACTCTCAAAAAATTGGCCATAAATCTCATCATGTAAGTTGAATTTTGTGGGAAACAAATACTTTTTTTGTGTAGGAAACATTGGCGATTTGAATGTACGTCCCGAAAGTTCTACTTCTTTCATTAGTGTAAAATTCCTCCACGTATTATCTTTTTAAGAATGGAGATAAAGTAAAACGAACAAAATGAATATGCTTGTATACGCTTTCCCAGGTTGAAAACGATCATTATATTCTGCATATACCTAATAAGGGCAGACGGTTTCGTTTCTCTCAATTAGAGAATTAATTTTTTTCATTGAACCTTTAAATTTCTCTGAAATTCCAAATTTTGAAGTGATTTCTTCTAGAAAATTGTCATTTCAGGAAAGATATTCGAAGTTGAATGTTCGTTCTTCTAATTAAAATATTCAGGCAAGTATGAAAATATGCTGAATAAAACTCCTATCCAACTACACCAATCAATAATAATTGTACACTTTACGTTATCTCCAATTTTGTGGCTAAATCAATGAAGTCTTGAAATATTCAGGATGAACTTCTGCTTCGAAAGACTCATGCCTTAGAGCGTTTCTCGATCCATTCAGCAGAAACCTACAGATTCAATTTAAAAATTAATTTGGATTGGAATGAAGAATTGCTACAGAATTGCACAAGGATAAAACATCGTTGGCAAGAGTTTCATTAAAACTTTTGTTGTATGGAATTAGAATCTGGATGTAGCCTGGATCCAATTGGAAGAAGTAATCCGATTTCTTGTTCGTCGTCCGCTCGATACAGAATGAAAAGAGAATAATTACAGCATGCAGATTTCAATTACATATTTTCATTTTCTGCTTATTAGCTACTTTGGTATTGAGTAATTAACTTGCTTCGGTAAAACGTTCATTTTTTATCTTCATATAATTTCAAATTTGAGTGGAATCCCAGACAGTTCCGTGAAACATGGAATCTTACAGTATTTTATTTTTTATTTTACTTATGTTTTAATTAAGAGATAAGACATATTTCTAAGAAAATCAGAAAAAAGTACCTATACCTTCTCAGTACTAGCATTGAGTTTAAATATAGATGTATACTCAATGGTACGAGTGAATTCAATTTAGTACCTATAGATACTGAAAATGCCCTACATCCTCTACTTGGCACACTCCCAGGAATAGTTACTCGTCTAAGGAATTCCTAATGATCTCAACTGGAATGTTATTTATATGAACATTTGCAACACAATTTATCATTTTGTCATATATACTCTTGGGCACTTTTTAAATTGCCTGGGCATTGTAAACAATGTACAATTATCTATAATACCCGTACCGTATACATGATATACTGTATATAATAATAATATTTATTATTGATATTAAATGAGTAATTCATTCAAACCTAAGCTATGTATACATCAAAAACTGTATATAATAATAAAAATTATTATTGATATTAAATAGTATATTTAGAGAAACTGCTTCAAATCAGTGAACCATTCATTGTTTCAACTCGGCTTTCGTGGTTTAGTGATCACTTCTTCAGAGTCACCTACTACAAAAAATGTTTCACTGATTTCAAGCCATTCCTCTGAATATACCTCAGAGTAGGAAATAAACATAGAGGTGTTCCTATGGGTGAATAGTAACGCATTGTAATCAACCAAGCACTTGAGTGAGATGGAAATCATTTCACTGCAGCACTGGGGTGAAGTAAACAATGAGTTAGATTCTCATATCTACAATATCTGAATATAGTACAACGTTTTCGTAAGTTTGCCTTAGCTATAAATACCGAAATAGTCTTAAGCAACAATAAACTGCCACCAAATCAGTAAAATAATTCTGTTTAATGAACGTCTAATCGAAATGAGAATGTACACACAATCGCATCGCGAAATTAAACATTAACATACGATGGTGCCAAACTGACAGAGTTGTCTGTAACAGACGCAAGTCGTTAGTATCAAAGTAGGGAAGCGGTAGACCAATTATTATCAATACGCAATAAAGATACGGCACGAGTTCGCAACGCGTAAATAAACAGATTCTACTTGGCTGCATAGCAAATGCGGAAAGGCATCTCTAGGTCTACTTTTTACTCTGAAGAATATACCCACTTGATATCCATAAATATTATAAACTGAAAAGAGATGAACACTACTGAAATAAAATGGAATAATAATATATACTCACTTCAGTTTTGTGGCTGCATGGTCTTGAAATGTTCAGGATGAATTTTTAGCTTAAATGTGCTTTTCTCCATCATTTCTTCAATTGCCTACATATCCAATTCAAAAATTGAATTTAATTCAATTGGAATGAGAAATTGGTACAGAATATGCAAAAGATAAAACATATTTTTCTGGATTTTCATTAAAACTTGTGTTGTATGGTACTGATTGATTAGAATTTGAATTCAGCATAGGTGCATGCATCTTTTAAAAACGTTTTCTCATTGTTGATTCGCTGAAAAGTTTATTTAACATTATATCATTTTATTGCGAGAGAAATTTCGTCCAGTCTCAAACATATCGCACATACAGAATTCGTGACATTCATTCATATCTTAAACATACACTAAATAAAAAACTTCCGTTTCGTGGCTGATTGAAGTCTTGAAATATTCAGGATGAAATCCTAGGTCGTATCTATTTATTTATAACGTCTCGCTCCTAGGTCGTATCTCTCCGCTCCGGAGTTTCTCTCCATCAATTCTTCACTCACCCACAACAGATTCAATTCAAAAATTAATTTGGAATGAGCAATTGGTACAGTATTGCACGAGGATAAAACATCTTCGCCCGGATTTTCATTAAAACTTTTGTTGTATGGAATTGGATGATTAGAATCTGGATGTAGCCTAGGTCCAATTGGAAGAAGTAATCCGATTTCTTATTCGTCGTGCTCAGAGAGACACAGAATGAAGCGACAATAATTACAGCATGCAGCTTTCAATTACGTATTCTCATTTTCTCCTTATTAGCTACTTTGGGACTAGAGAATCAAATTGCTTCTCTAAAACGTTTATTTAACTTCATCTCATTTCAGTTCTGAGTGAATCCTGGGATGATTTCAAATATATTTCACATCGAGAATCTGAGACATTCATTTATACCTAATATAACTGGATAATAATTCTCATTTAGCGATCTTAATATAGAAGATAAAATAATTAATTCTTGATACGAATTTCTCCTCACTGTAACTTTCAAGCAGAAACAGAACGAGAAGATTTTAAGTTATTACCATAATTATTAAAAGGAAAGGGTGGAGGTAAAGTAAAACCTATGTACCGAGTTTTTCACTATAATTTGACCCCCCGTTTAACTTTGTTACTAAAGGAGATACAAAAATATGTTTCGTATAAAATTTTCACAAAATCAAGTGAGGTTTTTTGATATGAGTCCAGAAACTGAAATATATACAAGGTGACCAACATATTGATGGCAACTTCATTTTTTCAAATGGAACACCCTGTATATCTTTTCATGTTTGGCCAGCACTTTTTCCCCTGATTGCGAATATGTAACATCTGTTGGTCTATCTCTTTTATTATGAGAACCACAGAGTTTCAAATTTTAAGAACCACCTGTCAAGGTCTGTAATCATTTTAGAAGTGGCAGAGTGCGTTTACTGAAAATGCTCATTTTTGGAGTTATAATAACGTCAATGGGAAGATATACAACATTGAATAGAACTATATTTTTTCAAATGGGACACCCTGTCCTGTATATTCTTCCTTTTTTTAGGCTATTTCCTCCTGATCTCGAATATAAATGCGTATGTGGATGTGTCTCTTCAATTTTCAGAGTTTCAAAGTTTTGAAATGAAGACACCGAATAAAAAAATATGTTAAACACGAATTTCTTTATATCCAAACAATCTACTTAAAAGTATTATTATACAATGAATACTTAACAATTACTTAACCAATAAAAAATGATAAACTATGGTAGTATAGTAAGAATAACATCAACTAAAGAAATTGCACAAAATGACCACCTTCATTCAAAACACATAGTTCATATAGTTGTCTCAAGTTGTTTAGACTATTTTTGATAGCATTATTATGGCTCTGATCTGATTCAAGTCAGAAATTAAAGCTTCAAAATTTGTTTCTAATCATTACAATATTATCATTATTCTTTGTGCGTTGACGGGATTTGTTCCGAATTATGGGTTTCATATTGGTTGATTTCATATCATTAATATTATTCTCCGATTTCATTGATTGTCATTATTGCTGAAGTAAATTTTTTCCTTCAGAAACGGCTATAAAAACGTGTCCAACGGTTTTAAATCGGGACTATTTGGTGGCCATAAAATGGGTGCGCCATTACCAATCCAAAGATCAAATTGGCCACGAACTTCCAAAACGCTATGCCAGATGGTTATTGAAATTTGAAACTCTGTGGTTGTTACGTCGTGACCAGTTTTGTCCATTATGAATTATGTTTTTATAAATTAGTGACCTTATGACAAGTTATGTCAAAAACAGACAGACAAATAAAAATTGAGAGAATAGTCACGTTTTTTCTCAATACGACATTAAAACTGATAAACAGACGAGTTTAATAGTTTACAGTGGTGCTCAGAATAAGAAATATAGTTACATTTTCGAAATCAGAAGGAAAAGAGCTAACCAAATATGGAAAAATATACAGGGTGTTCCATTTGAAAAAATGAAGTTACCATCAATATGTTGGTCACCCTGTATATATTTTAGTTTCTGGACTCATATCAAAAAACCCTGGTTGGTTTCGTGAAACTTTTATACGAAACATTTTTTTGTATCTCCTTCAGTAACAAAGTTAAAGGGGGGGTCAAATTATAGTGAAAAACCCGGTATACACAATACAAAAATATATAAAGTGTATGCTAGTAACAAAAATAAAATTAAGTATTTCTCCTCCATCGTACGTATGCCCACGAAGACGGTTTGTATTTAAACGGAATAGATGTGCAAGGTACACACCGAAAAATCCAAGCATCGACCAAAAATTAAACAAGCTAGTCAGCTCAAATAATCTCACTATTGGTTCGTAACTTGGCAGAGAGAAACTGGAAAATGGGATTCTTGTGCAACATCGCTGAACAGACTCCAGAAGTTGCGAATAACGTTTAAGAGACACTCACCAAACTGGTCCAGCGTACTCCAGGATTGACCTCACGTACGTTGTGTACAGCAATTTTTCAGTCTGCACACTAAAACCTGCGAAAGTTCGCTGAATGAGAAAGGCCGCTTTCTTAGCTCTACAGCAAGCCTACGTTATATGCTCTGGTGCCGTATTCTCGAGAAGTGATATTCGAAAACCTATACGAACTTCATTGCGCGAGTCCCTGTTTTACCTACAAAAATGCACACCGCGCAATGAAGTTCGTATACGTTTTCGAATATCACTTCTCGAGAATACGGCACCTGACCAGTCAAGATCAGAGTTGACGATCGCGAATGCTCCGGACTTCGGTGAGGAGCCGTTCGCATATTTGTATACAACACCCAGGATCGCCAGTCGGCTTTCGCCCGAACATTCCTGGTAAATAGCAGAAGTTATGGCAAATTGCTTGGGTAACTATCACCTGTGATCGCAAAAATGTTCGTTAAAAATCAGTCGGGAAAAAACGCCAAAAGCGGTAAGATTGATGTAAGTACAACGCAAACCAAACGGTTAGTATTGAACGAACCCTCCTAACCTAACCAGTTGTTAAAACCACTGCTTTCAGTGAAAGAACTGGAATCCAGCACTACCTGTTTAACAACAAATACAAATTATATGTCAGAAAGACTCATCATTACCTCTATCCTAATAATATACAGATTGCGATAATGATTTTGAAGTGTGTGCGAATGACAACCCTATAGAGGAAGTGAATACCAGTGCTCTTATGAATGAGTGGAAAATATTTGCAACGAAATTTACATCCGATATCAAAAAAAATTGAGGGATGACCCGGAAAACTTTCAAGAAGGAGTAAAAGTCTTTATGAACAGTTATAATAAGAATGTGAAAAGCTCCTCCAGTCTTTTGAGTAGTTTACATACCGCCTTTAAATTGAGGGGTACTAGCACCAAACGATTAATTAACGGTTCTCAAAAGGTCATGAAAATTGCTGTACAACCAACTACTATTATGAGCAGAAAAACTTAATTTACAGGGAGAAGGCGATTCCAATCAGGAAGAAACCGAAAAATGGAACTTAGAAACAGAGGTTAGCACCCAATGATTTACAAAAATGCGTTAAAGACAATAAGTCCCTAAGGCAGAAGGAATATTGCTAATGATATTTTTTATTCAAAATACATACATACCTACTTCTTATAACAACCTTTTACCTAGAATAAATATTTTGTTAATTAAATTTGCAATAAAAGTGCCAAAATCTATTGAAATTGTTTTATTCATTAACACATCACGCCTACTTATAGCAATTTCAGAATTTGCGATCACGGATGCTATTTGCTAGATGGATGATGTGATATCGTCTGCCGTTTACAAAAGGAGTTAGGACAGTTGAAATTTGCAATCACGGATGATATTTAAAAAATAGGATTTGCGATATCGTAGGCTCTTTACGGAAGAGGTTACGGCAGCGTTCGGGCTACAACCGAATCGCAATCATGGACGTCGTTTACAAATATGCGAGCCGTTCACCCAGCGTATACGGAAGACTTGAAGGTTGTTTCTGCCTAGATGTAGAACACAGCACTCGTTTATATTGAGAGGTAACAACTATTTTTCCACCTAGAGAACAACATAATTCAGGTTCGACTGCAGTTGATTAGAAGTAAGGGACGGAACACTGTATAATTTTGCATCGTCGGCGAACAGAACACACTTTGAAACTATGGATTGTGGGAGATCTGCTGTATACAGTAAAAAAGTATAGGGCCAAGAACAGAACCCTGAGGCACACCACTGGTTACTTTCATATCAAGTGAAATAAAAGCACCTCCAACCTCACCCTGAACGTTCTGTCACTGAATCACGGTATATTAGAGTATCTTACGCTT
This sequence comes from Propylea japonica, assembly GCA_013421045.1. Taxonomy (NCBI): domain Eukaryota; kingdom Metazoa; phylum Arthropoda; class Insecta; order Coleoptera; family Coccinellidae; genus Propylea; species Propylea japonica. The sequence goes on along the minus strand of CM024246.1, from coordinate 24,395,468 downwards.
TTATAAACACGATAACTTTTAGGAGGAATTTCTTCAGAACTTGAAATTTTCAGGGTGTGTTGAGAACTAAAAGAAATAAGTTGAATTCATAAATGAGTTGAATGAAACCAATAGCATTCAAATTTTCCTAATTAAAATAATTACGCTGGAGTATTGACTTCACATCAGAGGAATGAAAGGCACAAAAAATTATGGGTATTTCCACACAATTAATGAAAATGTATCTAAAGAATGGAAGAACCAAAACAATGCATAGTAAATATCTGAGAAATGCTATTTTCGGCTGTAGCTCATTCAATCGGAACTACATCATTCATAAAAAAATCAATTGAACTTTCACTTCATCGCCTTCAAATAAGTGATAAGATGAATGAATTCCAACTAATTGAAATGAATCAGAGGAGAATCTGAGACAACTCCCCTCTAAAAGTTCAACGACGAACGGACAAACATTAACTGAACCCTGGCTTGACGTAACTAACCCTTTCCAATATTCATAACACAGATTCGTAAGAGCTTTTTCATTGCCGGCAACTCGAAGACTCGAACAAGATTTAAAGGGAGTCCTTTGGCTTTGATGTCTGATTATTCAGACGCTTTGATAATTTAAAAATATCCTCACTTTATTTAAATGAAGAGTTCTGATATTTATTTTTTGATCTGAATTACTTCGAATCTTTACCGATTGAAGAAATAAGTTGAATGAAACCAATAGCATTCAAACATTTCTCAATTGAAATAAGCGCGTATGAGTATTGACTTCAGGTCAGAGAGATGAAAGGAACAAAAAATGATGGCTATTTCCACAGAATTCATGAGAATTTAGCTGGAGAATGGAAGCATCAAAACAATGCATACCTAATATATCAGAAATGTCATTTCCTTCTGTAGCTCATTCAATCGGAAGTACATCATTTGTAAAAAAATTTAATTCAATATTGCTCATTTCACTTCATCGCCTACAAATAATTGAGCTTGGAAAAGATGAATGGATTCCAACTAATTGAAATGAATCAGAGTAGGATCTGAGACAACTTCCCTTTAGAATTTCAACGACGAGAGGACAAAAATAAATTGAACCCTGGCATGACGTAACTAACCCTTTCCAATATTCATAACACAGATTCGTAAGAGCTTTTTCATTGCCGGCAATTCGAAGACTCCAACAAGATTTAAAGGGAGTCCTTTGGCTTTGATGTCTGATTATTCAGTCGCTTTGATAATTTAAAATGTAAATTAAATATTCTCACTTCATTTGAATGAAGAGTTCTGATATTTATTTCTTGATCTGAATTACTTCGAATCTTTCATTACCGATTGATACTCCTGAAACTCTGTGGGTGAAAATTGAGGAATTGAGTTTTCACTATTTATTTGATAAAAAATGTATAAAATCCTTGTGTTTAGTGATCGTAAAAACATTCGAATCAATGGTTGCGTTCAGCGAAATTAACGGTTGCAAATCTGATCAATGAGCAGTCGCAGAGCGGTTCAAACTTGTCAAGTATACTCACATAATCTAAATGTCAAATTCACATCACGTAAACAGCTGAAAATTGTAAACAACCTATCAGTGAGCGTGCGATTAGCGCGCAAGTAGCAAGTAGCTCAGAAAAATACCGTCCGATCAGTGAACATGTTGAGCATGTGTTCACTGATCGGTTGCGTTCAGCGAAAATTTCACTGATCTGTTGTACGACTGTTGTGTCTGCTGAACGCAACCAATGCGTTCATTATGGCCTCTCACAGCTTTTTTCGCAACTGCGCTATACTACTTGCCCTCCAGTTCTAGGGCTTCAAAAAACTCCAAACTTTAATAAAACTTCGAATAGGCTTTATTCGCGGTACTCCTTCATTAATTCTGATCAATATATTCTTTTCTCTATAGCAAGGCATTCTGTGACTGAGTGAACAAGATATCCCTCTCTTTCTCCCCCAGAATCATCACTGGTCTGTTAAGTCAATTCACATCATATGATTCATATGCTTTCCAAGGCGAGAATGTTCTGTTAAATGGCCGATAGGGATTGGTTTTATTGAGAAATGTATACTTTTTGGAATGAACCATTTCAGGAAGATAACTCCGAGTAGTTCTCATCAGTTTTTTGTTCTATAAAAATTCTTTCTTATACTGGGTGGTCAACTAAAGACTTTCGATTTAAAAAAGAAATAAAACAAGAACTGTAAATTATAACTTTTTTTCAAATAATACTCATCTCATTGGGAATTCGTTTCTCGAAAATTACGCTGTCCAAATGTCCAGAGTTTTTCTGCTGGTACTCTTCTAGTTGAATCCCCAAATTTAGAAAAACACGTCTCAAAATTTCTGGATCGATGGCTTGAATTTCATGACGGATATTCTCCATCAACGCAATAAGAGGGCGGGGTTTGTTACGGTAGACTACACTATTGAGGTATTCCCATAAGTAAAAGTCGCAAGTTGTTAAGTCCGGGCTTCTGGGTGGCCATGAAAAGTCTCCACACCGAGAAATCAATTTTTCAGGAAAAAGCGCCTGAATAACAGGTAACGACTGATTTGAAGTGTGACAAGTGGCCCCGTCTTGCTGAAACCATGTGTTCTGATTGCATCCATCAAAGTCTTGAAGAGCTGGTTCAAAAAAATTGTTCAATATTTACACATAACGATCATAATCCACTGTTACTGCTCGGCCGCGTCCGTCTTCGAAAAATTGCGGGCTTATAATGTCTTGTGCGTGATTAGCACTCCAAACTGTGGCCTTCATACTATGAAATTGAGTTTCATGTTTTTGTTTAGTGTTTTCTGGAGACCAATACCGATAATTCTGTTGGTTTATTGGAAGCGTGAAAAAGTTCGTAGCGTTTTTTTTTAAGTTTAGAGCTTTATTCTGGAAAGGTTACAACACGTAGATTGTTCAAAGTACTGTCTATCGGCAGCTATGACCTTCTCCCATCTTTCAGGTAGCATACGGATTCCTCGCTGAAAGAATTCTTGGTCTTTTGAAGCGATCCAGTCATCGACCAATTTTTTGGTATCGTCGTAGGAAGAAAATCGCTGTTCAACTAGGCCATGCTTCATCGACCTGAACAAGTGGTAATCAGAAAAAGCAATGTCTGGTGAATACGGCGGGTGGGGTAGAATTTCCCATTTGAGGTTTTTCAGGTAGTTTTTGACAACGATTGCGACATGGGGTCGAGCATTGTCATGCTGGAGGATAACTTTGTCGTGTCTTTCAGCATATTGCGGTCTTTTATCCTTCAATGCTTGGCTCAATTTGATTAACTGTCGTCGGTAGAGGTCTCCTGTGATGGTTTCTTTGGGTTTTAGCAGCTCATAATAAATAACTCCGAGCTGGTCTCACCAGATACAGAGCATGAGCTTGAAGTCATGGATATTGGGCTTTGCTGTGGATCTTGATGGCTCACCGGGCTTAACCCATGCTTTTTTACGCTTGGGATTTTCGTAGCGTATCCACTTTTTATCTCCAGTAACAATTCGGTGCAGAAAACCTCTTCTTTTTTGACGCTGAAGCAGCAGTTCACAGGTAAAAAATCGTCTTTCGATGTCCCTCGGCTTCAACTCATACGGCACCCAATTTCCTTGCTTTTGAACCATTTCAAGTTGTTTCAAGCAATAAGAAATTGTTGATCGATCAACTCCCAACAATTCTGCAAGTTCATCTTGTGTCTGACATGGATCTTCATTGAGATATTGCTCCAAATCTACATCTTCGAACTTTTTCGGTGCACCGGAACGCTCTTCGTCTTCGAGGTCAAATTCGCCATTTTTGAAGCGTTTGAACCACTTTCTGCATGTTGATTCTTGTAGAGCATAGTCGCCGTAAGTTTGCACAAGAATTCGATGAGCTTCAGCAGCACTCTTCTTCTGATGAAAATGATGTAAAAGAATTCCCCGCAAAAACACATTTGACGGCACAAAATTCTCCATGTTTAAAATTTCGCACAGGTTCACCTTCCTACTTCAGTGGTTCAATATAACTAATGTTTGTAGTCTATGGTTTCAGCTTGCAGGTAAAATTTATTTCGTCAAAATTGGTTGAGATGAAAATGGGCTTCATCAGAGAAAAAAAAATAGATTTTTGTAATAAGCGTGCACACAAAACGAACGACCCTCTCCTGTCCAGCGAACCATGGCGACTGAATTTCCATGAACCCCTCCTTCGTCTAAGATCAACTCTACTTCAGAGACAACAAGTTATTGTCTTTGCCCACTTCTCTATTCTTCTTTGAAACAATTTTAGAGCACTTTTAAATCGGTATTCCTTAGTTGAGCACCCAGTAGTTGCATCGCCTTTATTACAAACGGTTTCTGCACCATATAGGCCTTTCTTTCTGGGTGGTATGTCAGACTCTTTATTTTTCTCGATGTCACTAAATTGACATTGTTGCTTCTGCCTACTTCTTTGAGTTTTGTTTGGCCCTCTCGTATTAACTTTCTGTCGTTGACATAGGAGTTCAGTGCTTCAATAGCAGCTTGACTATCAGAATGGATCACTATGATGGTTTCTTTTCAGGTTTCTATTTATGAGTCTCTCGATTGCATCTTTTTCTGCCCAAGAAACACTCGAATATAAGCCTAACATTCAAAGTAATTTTTCGAACCGAATGTGCCATGAAAAAACCTATGGCCTTTCGGTAGGGTGGAATACTTTTCAGTTAATGAAATTTGCAGAGATAATTGTCACTATTTTTTTCCGAAGATTTCTTGGCCTGCTGCATGAACTATATTACGTAACTGTGAATATTCATTGTCAGAGGTTGACTATTCTAATTCAATATTACACATTTATATTTCTTCGCAAGCCTTACGTTAACCATCTAAATACACATATAAAAGCTTGAATAAAATAGACGTTTCATTTGACGCCAAGTCCACCGTTTCAGTCACTTCTATAATACAAACCCATTGTCACTCGTACTTCGTGTTGGAATAAAAAGAAGTTCAATACATATCCAATTTGTATTCAACAGCCGAGAAATACATTTCACTCCAATGATCTTCTGTGCCAAACTCAATTATGCTCCAATATTCAAGTCCTTTTGTGTGTAGGAAATGATGTTATGCCAGCTATGGATTGTAGATAATCGAATGTGCCCAATAGGATCGTATTTTGGAATATTGAAATCCAATATGGCAGAACTAACGATGCGGTTGCCAGACATGATCAATGCGAAATGGTTGTGGGAGCTCATGAAAGAAAGGAACTTCTGTCGTGGACGTATGAGAAAATTGGGTTAATTATTGAAAATTCGGTGGAGATTTTTCACATTCTAGCAAATGTACTGAGATAATATTGCAGGAATCATACATTGTTACGTAATGGGTTGAATGAATATTATTTACTCATTAAAACAAAGGTTTAAAGCGTAACAATACAAAAATAATGAATGCAGAGAATAATATTACACTCGTCCTTCGAAGCTAATCTCGTCCTCGTTTAAGGCAAAATGAAAAGAAGTAGTAGCAAACAGAGCACCTACAGATATACATTTCATTTTTATTTTATTAGGACTCATCAGCACAGGATAGCTATGAATGATACCAATGTTTTCTTGAAACTTAAAACAAAATGTCTGCCTCTTTCAGATATGAATATACCGAAGACGCTATCTTCAATTCCATACGAACAACCTTATTCCATAGCATGACCACCCTTGAGAGATTTTCACCTATTTTTTATTCACTACGATGTCAACTGATGTTACCCTGAGCTATCCACGTCGTTATGAATGATAATGTGAAATTTGCGAAATTCCAGTACGCTTCGGTATATGCGACAATCTGGCTACTTCGTTCAAGATTCATTCTTCGGTATATTTATATCTGAAGGAAGGAGCCATTTCGTTTTAATTTCCAAGAACACCTTGTATCATGCAGAGCTATCCGGTGCTGATGAGTCCTAATAGGGACGAAATGGCCATCCATAGGTGCTTTAATTGATACCACTACCTTGCATTTTTCCTTGAAAGAGGACGAGATTAGCTTCGAAGTATGAGTTCAATAATGGTTGATTTCAGTCAGTTAATATAATTCTCACCTTTCATTATTTTTGTATTCATGGCGATGTTACGCGTTGAAACTCTGTTTATTTACTACGATGTCAACTGATGTTACCCTGAGCGACCTGCGTCGTTTACTGAAGATGCAAAATTTGCGAAATGCAAGTACGCTTTGGTCAACGCGACAATTGGTAAAAATCTCGCACTTCGTTCAAGGCTCATGCTATGGAAGAAGGTTGTTCGTATGGAACTAGAGATGGCGTCTTCGGTATATTTATATCGGAAAGGAGCCATTTCGTTTTAAGTTTCAAGAAAACCTTGTATCATTTAGCTATCCTGTGCTGATGAGTGCTAATATGTACGTAATGGCCATCCATAGGTGCTCGGTTTGATACCACTTCCTCGCATTTTGCCTTGAATGATGACGAGATTAGCTCCTAAGTATGAGTTTAAAATTGGTTGATTTCAATCGGTTAATATTATTATCTGCTTGGATTTTTTTCAACTCGTTTAGAATTTTTAGCCGAATTTTGGGTCGAAACTATTCTGTTTGTCAGTCAGTTATCACATTTTGAAAGGTTATCAGCTAAAGACTTGAATTTCGAGATTGGAAATTGAACTTTCCAATGTGTTGAAAAAAAGTTTTCGGGCTATTTTAGTCAAAAATGCAATAGTATTTCTCTAATAGTAATATAATAGTAATCATCGGAAAGAATGAATTGATTAATTCATGATTTCATTATTTGTTTGGCCACGAATATGACTACAAATCAGTTCGATTAATTCAAAGTCTTGATAACAAAGCTTTATTGATGAAATCTGACATCTACCTTGAGAATTCAAGTTTTCCGATCAATATATAACTGACTGGCATTTTCAAGTTATAGTGACAAGGAAGTTGAATTATTAACGGTTGACCGTAAGGTCGAGCTTCATTTTGGTTTCGACGTCTGCGAAATTGGATCAGATATTATCTAGTCGATTCGAAATATTCATCTTCTATACAATTCATCTGACAAGAGGCATGTGGCGTCTTCACCTTGAAATCACGTATCTCAGTCATAGATTTGCAGTTTCCGCCAGAAAGAATGACGCGGCATTCGAGGTTACTGCTTTGTCAGATTGATTTCCGGTGAAAGTTCATCAATTGCTAACTAGATTTTTTTCTCTTAGATTGAAATGAATTGTTTTACACTCCCCATCTACCTACATATGCCAATTTCTTTATAGAATTTAGTCATGTGTTACAATGAACCCTTTCTAGGAGATGTTTGGCTCATTATGATATTTTCAAATTCATTCAATTTTCATTGAAATTGATTGCATCCCTTCATAATATAACTTTTTATTGGAGAATTTCAGACGGAACAACAGTTTTTTGTTTCACTGAACTGACATGGTTCACGATTTAACACCTAAGATTAATGACGCTTTTATACAAAAGTAAGAAAAGAAAGTAGCATAAGTTTTCGTATATTTCAACGAACCAGCTATTCAATTCTCGAATTTTTGGAACAGCTCGAATGTAGAGCTGTCGTGAATTTTTTGTTTTAAAATTGGGAAAGTAGAATAAAAGTTCATCAAAATGAGTGTTTCGCAATTTTCTAGTTTCAAGATTTTCCGTATACCGAAACCAACTTCTGTGCAATGTTGAACTTCTTTTCAACCTCAGCAGCTTTTTTTGCTGACCTTTTCTAAGGATATTTGATTCCGCTTGTCATTTCGATCAATAAATCTGAGAGTGGCGATATATGTAATAAAGAGATTTTATATAAAGTAGGGACACATGTTTATTACCTCTCTATTATTCGAAGTGAAAATATAGGTATTTTGGCATTCCGTTTTTCTGAAATGGTCGGAATATGGCCTGACAGACCATTTTTCTCTGAATCTGTGGTGAATATGGTCGTTGTGCATCATTTTGTAGAGGAAAAAGTTAATATCTAAGATTTGTACAATTCTCAGAGTCCTTTTTCTGTATTGAATGTTCAGAAAAGTAGAAATATCATCACTTGGAAGGCCAGATCTGGTTTAAAATACCCTTCTGGCAAAAGAGCAAGAATAAGGTATTTTGTCTCTGAATTTTGAAAGTATTTATTCAAAAAGTTTTCAGTTTCAATTTTGTGAAAACGGCGAGATAGGGTTTTTTCCTACTGAGGTTTTTCCTCGAGCTCTGGTATCATACACAGACTAGTATGGTAACATGTTTTGCACTTACCTCAGCTAGGGACTTTTTTGTTTCATGTATTGAATTTTGTTAGCTCTCAATTCGAAAGAATATATTGAATGTTGGTTTTCAAATCTTCATGGTCACAACATACTATCTGTTCGTCAATTTAGCGTCTCTCTCAGTCTTCATACGAATCTTATTCGGCTATAAGCGCCACAAAATGCAGAAATATACCAACTTTTCTGTTTGACTCCGCATCACTTCCAACTGATGCAAAATCAGCAACGCAACGTTCCTATTGGTTGATTCGGTCGAAGTGATTTCTTCAGTTAATCAGTCAAATAGAAAGCTAGGATATTCAACCACTTCCATACTCGCTTTTTTGGTGCTACTCATGTACGCGTATTTTTTTTAGTAGCTAGCTGAGCACACATCCGCCATGAAAAATTCCCTGATTACACCCCTATGATACAAATGAAATCCTGTTCTTGTTCCAAATTGAAACGAGGAAAAAGAAGTATCAAGTAAAAAACTGCCATCCTATTATCCAATAAGCCGCGTCGACATAGCAACCAAGCCTATTATTTTCTTCCTAAGCCTCTCAGTCACATAAACATTATGAACTCACGAGTGTTTCCCGCTTCTCTTCTGAGGACTTGTTAAACATATTTTTCCTTTTGCCTTCTTTGAGAGGGACTCGGATGTCTGTAATCACACTGTACGAGGATTGCTTTTTATTTCGGAATTAACGATCAAAAAAAAAATATTAATCTGCGGTCATTTTATGGCATTTCAAAATATTCCTAATGAATATCTATACACCTCTGGTAGAGTTTTGACAAATTGCGAAGGCAGGTGGCTGTATTCATTTCAAAGGAAATGACCCTTCCAAATAAAATCGATTTCTTCGGACATAAAGGTTTTACAGATGTGAAAAAAAAGTTTCTTGAAAGATGAACCTACCACCTTTTATTAAAATGGGACATGAAAACATTTAACTTAGAAATGTCATATAAAAACTCTTTAAAACTATTTCAGTAAAAAAATGTACTGATTTTTTCAGTGAATCCGTAATAGTCCAAGAACTAGCACATTGAAGTATAATTTTTTCAATGAGCCTACACGCAAGGGTATAAGCTACAAAACGATACCAACACAATTTCTGTAAATTACATAATTAGAAAGTAATTGCTGTTCGAAAATGACCCTTATGAAAATTGATAAACTAAAATAAAACCCAGTTCAGTACTACGATATTTTTTAATGATCAAACAAATACATACAAATTGCTCAAAATGGCCGTCTCTGCTTTGTAGACGGGCAGTGGTCCTCATGACGGCCTGTAGCAAAAAAAAAAAATTCGGGGCGCTCGCGTAGTGGTCATGTTCGAACAGCAATAACTCTCAAATTATGTAACTTACAGAAATAAAACAATGAAGGTGATGTTTTGTAGCTAATATCCTTGCGTGTTAAATCATTGAAAAAAAATTATACTTCAATGTGCTACTTCTTGTACTTTTGCGGCTTCACTAAGAAAATCAGTACATTTTTTTACTGAAATTTCCTTAAAGAATTTTTTTATGGCATTTTCAATTTAAATGTTTTCATACTGTTCTGTTTAATAAGAAGTAGTATCATCTTTCAAAAACATTTTTTCTACATCTGTAAGACCTTTATGTCCAAAGAAATCGATATTACCTGCAAAGGTCAACGAAAATGAAGTGAAGTAAATTTAAAATGGGGGCTACTCCAAACTTTGGGGGTAAACTTACCTTTGTGGGTGTTTTTGTCGAGAATATTGGGTATATTTGATGCCTTTGAATTATCGCTAAGTCATCACCAAACATACTGTATACAGGGTATCTGTAAACAAATGCGAGGGACTTTGGGAGATGATTCCTCAATAAAAATAAGCAGGGGTAGTTTATATAATTTTTTTTTCGAAATAGACCTTCCTTTCAAGAAAGAGCCTCTGGAAGGCGATGATGAGTTGACAGTTTTCAATTTTTTTACGGCTTCTTAGGAGTACTGAGTCATAAAACTATACATAAAATGATTCATTAGAGAGATGTTACTCACAAAAATTTTTTGAATCTATAACTTTATTGTTATGAGTTTTCTTCAAAAACTGTTTTCGTGAGATAGATTTTCGAAAAATTAACTTCTCTTATGGTTTCTCATTTAATTCTGGAACACAAATTGTCTGGCAAAATTTGGATGCAGTCGATTATTTTCTTGGAAAAAATAAAACCTTACCGTCCTGAATACTGGTTCTTGATAGAGCTTCATCTATAAAATTATATCAATGCTAATATTGCTTAGTTCATTCCATGTCAATAATAATGAAAAATAATCGTTAGAAAATTTAATTCCATTTTGACTCTTTTATGTAATTCTAAAACTCACGAATAGCGCTCTTATGTCAAACTATTCTGAGTGCGCATAAAGCACAAAATATTTTCACGATACACCTTCCATTCGCCAAAATTCAACACTGTTGTTATCCAATTCCGAAATAATAATATAAAAGAAAACTCTCGTGCTTCATTCGCCTTGGTTTCTAACATGTAAGGAACTCAATTTAATTCTGTTGAAAACATTGTTAATTTAATCAGACTTGTTTGTTGAACATCCCGAGGAGGAATAAATTGAATTCTGCATAGGTTGAGTGATTTACGAACAAGTTATAACATGAAAGGAGCGAGGGAATTGGACTGTAAAGGTTTAATTTTTATGAGCAATGAAAAGTTTATTTTCTTCATCGGATATACTTCCACCTTTTTGAGCCATTTAGTTAATCTCTGTTATAAAATGGGGTGGTGTGAAATATAGAAAACCAATACTAATTCTATCAAATAAAAGGTATATAACAGAGGCGAATGATTTTCGGGATTATTAGATGTTTTTTACAGGTTTTCAGATGCTATGGTCATTCGCATCCAATTCTTAAAATGTCAAGAGCTTTGAATCACTTATTGTAGAATTTTATATAAACTCGAATATTCCGTTCTACTTGAATGTAAACAAATATTCAGTCTAGATCTATATTTAGAAAATTACCCTGAATTCTACAGGTAAATATGCAGTGAAACTCTGCCTAGCAACAGCCCCAGGTTCAAGTGGTACTGATTTGGTCAGGTAGTGCATTGGTAAAAGTCAAACCGTTAATACATTCTCAAACAGAGAATCATCTTTCAAATCAGTGCATTCAAAAGAAAATATATCACTTACTCAAAGCTGTGAATTCTATCAATCATTGCATTAGGTGCTAATTAAATAGTTTTTAAGTGGAAAGTGATTAATTTCAATCACGCACCTAATCATCATTATATTTTGTCAACAGCAGAATATAAGCGAGTGTATTTTCGTGATCCTACAGCATAGGACAATTGCAAATCTTCTATTTCAAGGGTCCCTCAAGACGGATCGAAATAGTCAAGATATGTTTCATGATCCTCGAACTAGGATATTTTTCATGGTCCTTCAAGTCGGATAATCGATATTTTTCACTTATTCACATTGGAAAAAGTATAATTCATCTCCGAGGATCCCGAGGGTCATGAATTTCATTATATTTATTTATTAATTCAGCTCTTATTTCTCAATCTTGAATCTACCTTGAAAATGTCATATTTTCAGTTTTTTTCGGCAGTTAGCACTTAAGATATATTATCATTATATTATTATGAATTCCAACGGTATTATTTGACATGTATTTCAAATATTGAATTAATGTTCTCCAAAGTTTCTAATGGCTGTGATCTGCCAAATAATTTTTATTGTTATCATTTTTTATTCACATCACATTTTCTATTCCTATTCCCTGTTTTCTGACTATATACTTGATGTCTGAATTTGAAGGAAATGAAAAAAGTGAACTCTTCAAGCTTCAGTGATTATCAAGCCTCGTAAACAAATGATTAGTATCAATTTCCACATCTTCACCAAGACTTAACCAATATTTAATCAGACTTTATACCGTTCCTTTTGTTTTCAGTACGCTTCCAATTTTCTTCTACTTTTTACGGCCATAATTCTGGGATTAACCTGGTACGTGATAGAGGACAAACAGAAACGAACGGCCTTTCTGGAGACTCGTCAATCTCTGGAGGTTAAACTGGTCATCGAAGAGCAAAGTGCAGAACAGGTAAGATCTTCTGTAACATTTTCAATTACATTATATATTTTATTTTTTGCTAAATATTCAGAAGGGTTCATTTACTCTGAAGATCTATGGACGCAAATCTGCGTATCTGCGTATTTTGTTATTAAGGAAGTACCTATCCGTTTTTCGAGAAATTTAGAATGTCATGGACCCGCGCATTCGCCAATTTGCAACAGCTTAGTAAGTTTAACCCCAGATCAATAAAAACATAGATAGGCCTTGTAAGAGATAGACAGAAGCAGAAATGAGCAAGATCCCTATGTTCATATTTCCTTCTTCTGTTTAAAATAATAAACCTTACTTCAGTTATTTTCTTAATTTTCAAGATATTTGTGGCAGTTTTCGTGATTCTACATTTGAATGTACCTTGTAGTGATATTGAAGACCATTTACTTCAGAAAAATGCATTCGTGGGTGGTAGATATCAATTCAACTTTGTTTCTGTAATTCTGTAAAACTGTTATCAGTTGAATAATGTACTGTCGCTAATAACCATAAAGTGATGAGACTTATGTCTTGAAAAAATTCCTATTGATCATAGTTTATGAAGAGTTCTTATTCATTTCGTTTCAGTACCTACCCCTGAAGAAGCACGACAAACAAACAAAAACAAACAGTTGCTTTGTATTTCTTATCCACAAGTTCATTCCATTGATATTGTTTTAGGGGCCTATTTATGTCCTTTTATTGATCTGAAAATATACCCTTCTTAAAAGCATTAATTTTTATGTATCGGGTTTTTCACTATAATTTGACTTCCCTTTAACTTTGTTACTAAAGGAGATACAAAGAAATGTTTCGTATGAAAGTTTCACGAAATCAACTAAGGTTTTCTGATATGATTTCACAAACTGAAATATATTCAGGGTGGCCAACATATTGATGGCAACTTCATTTTTTCAGATGAAACACCCTGTACATTTTTCCATATTTGGTTAGCTCTTTTTTCCCTGATTTCGAATATGTAACATATGTTGGTTCATCTTTTTTTGTTCTGAGCACCACAGAGTTTCAAATTTCCAGAACTATCTGGCACAGCGTTTTGGAAGTTCGTGAATATTTAAGTGGCAAATTTGATCTTTGGATTGGTAATGGCGCACCCATTTTATGGCAATCAATAGTCCCGATTTAACACCGTTGGACACGTTTTTATAGCCGTTCCTGAAGGAAAAAATTTACTTCAGCAATAATGATAATCAATGAAAGCGGAAAATAATATTAATGATAAATCAACCAATATTAAACCTATAATTCGGAACCTATCCCGTCAAAGCACAAAGACTAATGATAATATTGTAATGATTTAAAACAAATTTTGAAGCTTTAATTTCTGACTTGAATCAGAGCCATAATAAGGCCATCAAAAATAGTCTGAACAACTTGAGACAACGATATGAACAATGTGTATTGAATGAAGGTGGTCATTTTGAGCAATTTCTTAAGTTGATGTTATTCTTACCATACTACATGGTTTATTATTTTTCATTGGTTTAGTAATTGTTAAGTATTCATTCGAAACTAATACTCCTGAGTAGATTGTTTGGATATAAAGAATTTCGTAGGTTTTTCACATATTTTTTTATTCGGTGTCATCATTTCAAAACATCGAAACTCTGAAAAGTGAAGAGACATCCACATACGCATTTATATTCGAGATCCGGAGGTAATAGCCTATCATAAAAAAGAAGAAAATAGAGGACAGGGTGTCCCATTTAAAAAATTATAGTTCATTCAATGTTGTTCACCCTGTATATCTTCCCATTGACGTTATGATAACTCCTAAAATGAGCATTTTCAGTAAATGCACTCTGCCACTTTAAAAATGATTACAGATCTTGCCAGGTGGTTCTTAACATTTGAACTCTGTGGTTCTCAGAATTGAAGAGATAGACCAACATATGTTACATATTCGAAATCAGGGGAAAAAGAGCTAGCCAAATATGGAAAAATATACAGGATGTTCCATTTGAAAAAATTGAACTGCTACACCCTGTATATATTCCACGATGTGAATTCATATTATAAAACCTCAGTCGATTTCGTGAAACTTTTGTATGGAACATTTTTCTGTATCTTTCTTAGAAACAAAGTTGAAGGGGGGGGTCAAATTATAGTGAAAAACCCTGTACCAACAGCAGTCTATTATGCTACATCACAATTATGTACTCACAAGCACTTCGTAAAATTATTTCAATTTCAACAGATAAGTGTATTCAGTCATTAGTGCAGAAACACATTCAATTAAACCGTATGTAGTAAGCCAGATGAAAATTGAACAAGCCTCTGTCAAGGTAGACAAAGAATCTTCGTAGGGTGTAAAGAGCCATAAACAAGATTGAAAGGGGTCCTCAACTGTTGTCTACGGAACAATACTTCTCCCTTATATATTGTTCCTTTATTGCCAACTCAATTCTCTCGATGGACGGGAAACACAAAACATTATTTTCTAGAAGGAATCCAGGAAAATTGATTCCATTCAGTTGTCAAGGTAATTCAATTCGTTTGAAATACCTATCAAATGACGAATTTTCTCCAACTACTTACTGGGTTGCTTGGTTTTCCGATATTTCTGCAGTAGTGGAAGATGAGATCATTTTTCACGTTCTTAGTAACAAATTGAACATTTCGAATTAATCGTCGGGGAAAACATTTTCGAATTCATTGAAATTCATTTATTGTTTTCGTTCTTCATAACACATAGTATCTCCTCGAAAAAGCTAGAATGAGGTTAACATGACGCATTCGCCAATTTGCAACGAAGTATGTAGTAGGTACCAACAGTGTAACAATTACTCACGAGTAGTACTTTCAATAATATGAACTGGAAAATTCGCTTAAAAAAAAGATTTGCATTCAGTTTCTATTCTTATCGTAATTTTTGGAAACTGCTTTGTTTTCCTAATCTTTTCAAATCGGGATGTCTGGGTAGATGTTTTTTTCGTAGGGATATCCCAAATAACGTTGTTTAGGATAAATAATGAAATCTCATTTATCCCAAGTAAGGAATATTTTCAATATCGATGAGGATATTCCACATAAATCTTCTACTAACTTCTGATGGTTTTTGGCCAATAATTTTGTCTAACATTAGTTACATTCTCATATTATCAATACACTATCCTAAAAATAGCTAAAAACATTCGATAATGTATGTACCTTTCTTCCGTTTTGAATAAAAAATGTTGAAAGACCGATTTTAGGAAAAAAACATATATTTATCCACGAGTATTGCATCCACTCATTTTAAATCTATTTGCAAGGCCATAATAATACCCATTTATCACAAGTGAATGATGAGTTATCATTCGCTGCTATCAGATTCTTCATAGATTCATCTTTGATATTATATTCTTTGAATTTACATTTCTTTACTATTCTAAAGAAGTACTCCAACTAACAAATAGGGGTTCACCTTGTCAATCGAGGGTCAAGTCTATTTCATTACATCAAATCGATTTTTTTTACAAAATATACATTGACAAGTTCTCCGAAAATTGTATCAACAACTTGACTTTTTCCAAACTCGTAATAGAAAAGTCTTGTCACGATAAATTATAAAATCTTCTAGAAATATATTCTGTAGTCGTGGATGAAGTTTATTATTCTACTCGAGTATAATGGCTGTTATTCACTCGGTTATTTTGGGCCACTGGCCTACGGCTCGTAGCCTAAAACTTCACCTCGTGAATACTAGCTATCATTATACGCTCGTTGCATGATATACTATTTTCATCACATATAGACAATAGAAAAATATCCCAGAATAGGTACTCATTGCCACGCTAAAAATCGAATGAGATTTCCATGAAGACGCTGTTTTTTATAATTTTTTTCTTATGTTTTCGTTTTTTGAAGAAGCAAAGTTTCTAATGCAAAATTTCAAATAGAAATTAATTATCAATGTCACAAAGAGACTCAATAATAATAATCCATCCAAAAAATAGGGTGTGTACTCCGACATTATATTGAATTGATAATTTGCAAATAACTGAATTTACGCCATTCAGAAACAGAGTTCAGAATTTCAAGTAGTGCAACCAATGGGTAGTGTCTATACTGTGTATTTGTTTCTGGAATAATAATGGCGTGGACCTGGTGCATACGCCAATTTGCAACAGAGTAGGCGATTCTATGAAATTGGAATCTTTACACCGATAACCTGTAAACTTATTACTTTCGATAGTTTGAGATTTCTCATTTTTCAATTTTCGGTCATCAATTGATTCTTCAGTACATGAAACATTAATGTCAAACATAAATTCTTATTCAGGTGATTTTTGACAGGTTTCCAGGTCGACGATTTAATCGCAAACTTCTTGTGATAAGGTCGAATAATTTCGAAATTTTGGAGAGAATAACTATAGGTACTGCTCGCATCTGAATCTTTGAAAATACTTATGTGATGTCATTCAATTGTTAACTAAGATGTTTCTGGAGTATGAGAGGATTATTATTGCAATTTGCACACTCAGGTTGAACCACATCTATCTATTTTTGATTTTTTATTTGATAATAATACGCGGTTTTCAACTCTTTTATATAATTTTTTTGTTAACTGAATTTTCGTCTTCTTTTATGGAAATCATCTCATCCAATAGCCGTTTTTTAAATTTACTTGCCTACCTAATATTTCCACTGAGCCAATCATTATCCATCATGATTTCTTATAATTAAGATAAAGTATGTAATAATCCCAAGCTCCGTAATTCGGACGTGATATTCTTCCAAATAGCACAGTTGGCTATTTCTACAATAAATTTATCTAAATTTTTTACAGGAGCAGCTTTTGTTATCTGTTCTACCCGAACATGTTGCGGTACAAATGCGGCAAGATTTAGATCGTGCCGATAGCCAGTTCAAGAAGATTTATATGAGCCGACATGAGAATGTGAGGTAAGTTATAATTTATCACATCGACCCTACTCACGTTCTTCTTAAACGCCATCCATTACGAGATTTTCAATGATCTTGTGATTTACACCTAGAAAGCGGAAAAATAAATGCATTCAAGAAAAAACAACATTCTAGGAAATTCTGCTTCTTACGGTTATTTAGGTCGGTAATACTACAAAGAATGTTTCAATAAGTATAGAAAAAACTTCTTAGGATAAAGAATTTGAAAGTCTATATTACAGTTTTCCGAGGACTTTTCATATTCTTATTGAAATGAAATGAATGTGTAGTGTATCTATTTTAGCGAAATATGCCTCTAGTTGAAAAAGAGTAGATATACAGGGTGTTTCCTAATTGAAAATCGATATTTATGATTGTGATTTTTGGGCCTATTTTAAAAAAAAACTCTATATGTACATTATGTCCTATACGTTTTACCTTTCGAGTTACAGGGTGGTGGACTTTTCAAAAATAAATCATTTTATATCATCTACGATACCACTTCAGATATTTTAATGAAATTTGTCGTACATGTTCTATAAACTGAGAGAAATTTTTCAATGTATCACTTTGTTTTTAAATCCGCCAATGGCATTCGTACGTAATTTGACCTAGCGCTGTGCAGAATACAGATTTAATTTTTTTAATTCTATTCAGTGGCGTGCCTAAATAATATTTGGAGCCATGTTTATTGGGTCGGCACTGGTTTACTTTAACCACTCTGTAACTCAAAAGGTAAAATGTTTAGGACATATGTTCATATAAAGTTTTTCTCTTGAAATGGGCCCAAAAGTAAACCTTATAAAAATTGACATCCATTACCCTGTATTTTATTGAAGCTTGAATTTGAATAGTAACGTATGGCTTAAAGTTTCCTAAATATTATTCATTGGTCTAATTTGTTGTAGGTTGTTTTTAGGAATTAGTTATTATATGGGTGACAATATGTGTTATTGCCGTTTGCGACAACCATACAATTGTTGTTCTGGCATATTATCATGAAGCGAAATCAGGCCAATTATTCAGACAAGATTTAAATCCTTCTGCTTTTGTCGGTTTCAAATGAAACACTATCAAGTATAAATTGAATATAAGGCCGAATACTACGTTGCAATTCAGTTGATCGGTTAAATGATTCATTCACGATTCCAGTAATGCTTTGTGGCACATATACGACATCAGCAATATTGCCATCAATATTCTTCCGTAAACCCAACTACTTATCAGAGAATAGATTGCTGGTATATATGGTGCTTTAGCTGCCATATTGCAGCATAAATTTCCTTATGGGTTATATTCACTGCTATGAACTGCCGGAATCGAGCTTCAGAGAATTGATACCCCGCTGTATACTGTGTATACTTACTTTATTCGGTCAGCAGAATTCTTAGGAACGGCATGAATATTCATGACTCTTTCAAACATATCATCTATCACCAAGTGAGAGTGTAAATTGTTTTTGTCAAAGGGAAGAACAACCTTAGATCTATTGTGCCCTCATCACATTTAGTTTCGAAACTGCGATACAGCTCGCCCTTCAGTTTCAGAGCTTCAATGACCTTCTGTATATAAGAGGACTTCAAGGAGGCTAAATCCGCTTTTCTTCCATAATTCTCCTGATTAGGACATTCTTAGTGCAGGGTACAATGCCCTGTAATAAATTCTGTGAAAAGAAGTAACTTATTCCTACTAAGATTCGAATAATTTTGGACCTTGCTGTTTCAAA
This sequence comes from Propylea japonica, assembly GCA_013421045.1. NCBI lineage: Eukaryota > Metazoa > Arthropoda > Insecta > Coleoptera > Coccinellidae > Propylea > Propylea japonica. The sequence continues at coordinate 24,376,514 of CM024246.1, read as the reverse complement.
GTTCCGAAGTAGCTTTTGTGCTGCCTTTCTGGCAAGTGTATAGAGCTAGATTAGTTTTTTAATCTGAATTTGTTTTTTTTTTGACGAATGTTTCGTTCTGATTACATATGTCTGGCATGTATGTAGGATTTCTGAAATAAACATTATTATTATTATTCGTTTCTTCCGATTCCTGAGTGACCAGCAATTCTTGAGCTCTTGTTGTTTTTGCCCAATCCACTGAGACTATCAGCTTGACTATCATGTATTATGGCATCGTATGACGAATCGAGATGAAGACTAAAGACAAATTGTCAGTAGCCTTCATGATCACACCTACAACTTGCCTACTCATATCCTGCTGAAACGAATGAAATCCAAATAAATATTTCATGAAGGAATGAACACAGATTAAAAAAATCTGGCATCTCTATACCTCATAAACTCTGAAGGATATTTTTTGTTCTATTTTTTACTTCCATGATGTTTGCAAATCTCGTTTGAATCGTGCAATGAATCAACTAAAAGTTTTTCATCTTGTATTGCTATTTCATCATTCGAAGACATATGGATAGCACTCACAAAATGAAAGATTCAATATGAAAAAATGCCTTGGAGTTGATGAGAATGAGCAAGATAATGGCAGGGATTGACCAAATAACATTACAATGAAGATTATCGTCAAGAATTACACAGTATTAACGTTGAAACGCTAGGTAATCAATATCCAAAATGATAACTAACAAAGTTCAACTCATGATCTGGAAAAGGCATATCATCGAGATATAATAGAGAAGAGACGCTATGACATACAATTGAGTGAGGAAAAATAGTACCACTGGGCGGGGCTAAGTCGAGGATCAATATGGCGGAAACTTCAGAGTTGAATTAAGTTGCTAGTTTTTTCTCTTTCCAAATTTCCCCCAAAAAAAACGTTGGGTCTTTAGTAACCCTGTTCAAATAAGGTCAATTGAATATCAAATAAACAATTACTCTTCAGGCGATAATATACACATATAAAAAGATATCAGAATACCAAGACAGACTAGCAAAAATTTCGAATGCGGATCTATTCAGTACTCATCCCTACCTGTAATATGGTTTTCTTCTAATTTTCCTCCTATCTGTCTCTTCTCTGCTTGAAGAAAGCCTTACAGTGCACGATACCATTTTATTGCATATCATTATGCAGGAAGAATCACAATTTAACTAAAAACAGGCGCAAGAATCACAATTCCTCCAGAAAATTTAGTGATTGTCAAATTTGACATTAGGTGGTAGTAATATGGCGCATCTGATACCACGTTTATTTAAATGATGGCAACTCTATACTATCCTATCTTTATGAGGCATATCTATTAAAGACTGATCTATATTTTGTCTCATCTTCACACCTTCACCTGAAAATCAGCACAAAGTTCTCATGAATTAAAACGCCTAGCTCTTCTTCATTGATCGCAGTCGAATCCTTGACCGTAAAATGGTTATACCTTCACATTTCTCGCTCCATCAAGTCGAACCAGTATTTATGCGTCCCCGTCTTGGTATTTTATTGATTTATGCGGGAAATATTCCAGATCATTTTCGACTGAATAAGTAGAATCTGGTGAGAAAAGTCCTGCCGATTCGATGGGATCCCTGGATTCGATTTGAGTATTCGGAGTGGAATAATGGGTGGTGAAATTGGAATTTCTGTTCGTGTTTCGAAGCTTCGGGTAAAATGATGCATGAATGAGATACAAATGATGGATATTCGATAATCGTTCTATAGAGATGGAAATGACTGGTTAGTTTGAATGGTGGATTTTAAATTTGCTGTACGAAATCCTATAGTGAATTTATAGACATTATTGAATAAACTCGTGCTTGAATTATCATTCTTTTGGCATTGATGCACGTTAAGTCTTTGCTTCGAAGAGTTCATCAGAAGACGAAGTTTCACTCGGGTGGTTCGATAATATTCGACTCTTAAATCCGTAGTCTAATTTAATTCTGTCCGTGGGGACGTCCGTCCGTAATAACGATAATTCTAGAAAGAATTATTTTAGAGACTCGAAATATTTAGGGTTGTTTCAGTTCTTAGATACAGCGGTTGAGTTCGTTAACCAGCAGAATCGTACAGGGTATTTTTCCCTAATACCTCAGACAGGACAACACCGATCCAAATGCAAGTACGGAATTTTGGGGTCATTTTAGCAAAACCATAGAAAACTCAATTTTCACATTTCCACCACAAAATATCCAGTTAGTTTCTAAGGGAAGATTCTGCATGTTTATACAAAATTTCAAGAAATTTACATGATCAATACCATTTGATTAATTTTTTTCCGAATCATTAATTTTTTCGATTAATTTAGGTTTCGTCAATTAGATCGAGATGGAATGAATTACCAATTAAAAGCAGTACGCAAAAATTTGTGGTTGTAACATTAATTCAAACATAGTAAAGTCTTTCGTCATATCGAAAAAAATTCAAACGTCCCCATGATCAAATTTTCGATTAAATTATGAAATAGAGTTTGAGGATGTACATAGGTATAATGACCATGTGATGGATTATGCCAATTTTCGAAAGGATTATTGAATCAGAACCATGTTATTTAGATCTTTTGATTTATTTTTCTATTTCATTTTTTGACTGATTTTCAGAATATATTTCTGAGCGTATCGAAATTTTGCATTCATATACAGGGCCTTTATAAATGATTGTAACATCGCAGTTGGCTTTGGATTACTTTGCGGATACAGAATACCAATTTCTTACCAATTAGAGCATAACATGATCACAGAATTATGTGGTTTCCACAGAAAGCGCTGTTACAATCATTTATAGAGACCATGTATTAAGTAGCAATCTCAAATTCTATACAAAATTTTGAGGTCATAGCCTGATTGATCCACTAATGCACGAGCACCCAAAAGCATCGGCTCACGGCCTTTCTCAATTTTTATTACATTGGATTTATGAGATTTTAACAGAAGGTTTATTTGTTTTAGGCTGTTCGCCGGGTCTTCTCAAAAGATACTTCCTTCAGGTTCACGTTCACTCGATCCCTCGTGAATATTGAATAGAGGGGTGTAATAAAAATGTATTCGCCCATTTACGAGGATATTTCTGTTTTTATGGTTATTTGTTTCCTACATTTTCAAGGAGTTCAATTAGGGGCCCCTATTTTAATAGCTCGTCGATTTTTTTGTGGAAGAATGACTACTTTCGAAAACTTGTCCTGCTTATTCTTTTTTTCTTCATGTGTTGACAACTTTCAATGTCAATTAGACTGCAAATGAAAAAACACAATTCTGATGATTTCACAAGTTTGTCTGAAGAAGGTGTCTGATATAGACACACCGAAAAGTTACATTGTCCTTTTCATCCTGACAATTGAGTGAAAAGATTTACGCAGGAGTACTTCATCTTAATAAAATATTTCTTTATTATTTCTGTTTCAGAGACTAAAAGTGAAAACCTATAAAGTGTCTTAGAAATGCAGAATCCTTTCAGAATATATTTCAATCGATATTTGTTCTGCTTAGTATAAATCTCTGTTATCTTTATCAAACCTTCTTTCATGTTCTGATATTCACGTACAAAATTCCGACCTTTTCTATCAATATAAATCTTTGGTAGTCTGGACAAGATAGTTTGTTACACAGTTTAATTTCTTGAAATTTTCAACATTTGGTGAACGTGACAAAACCTTTCTATTACAAGAGAAAAATTTTTTGGGGAACTTGTCATTGTATATTTTGTAATGAAAATTACTTTAACTGGTGTAATGGAAAGACTTGACTCTTGATTGACAAGATAAACCCCTATTTGTCAGTTGAGGTACTTTAAATCACTGAAAAAATCTCGATTCAAAGAATATAATCTCAAATCTGAATCTTTGAAGCTTGTGGGTAATGAGTATTTTTATGGCCGTGCAAACGTATAAAGGGTGAATTTTTCAATAGTCGTGAATAAAATAGAATGATAATAATCGTACCGAAAATAATATACGTTCATTCATTTACGATTGACTCTACTTTCCACGAATTAAAATTCACATAATATTATATGCAACGATATATTTTTTCGTATTATCGTTGAATGTAGCCCGAACTTCTCACAAATAAAAATTCCTCTGTGTGCAACTTTCCGAGTCTGAAGCTAAAATCAAACTAAGTAAAACAGCGAAGGAATTGAAGAGATTTCCTTTAGGCACGAAAGGAATTCTCACCTCTAAATCTCCTTTGTATTCTTTTCTTTCCTTTGTCAAATTCCACAGGGAAGAATTTCCTTTCCGAATTTTCAGGCACGTTCTTTAGTTCAGGGAAATATATGCAAAGTCACTTCAGGGGAATTTTATACAATAACTGACAAGTTTTCCTTTCGGGCATTGCTTTGAAGTTATTGTGGATATTGAATTGAATTGGATTGAAACCAATTCAATGTATTCTTTTTTTTGACATGTGGGGTAAGTATTCATGAATTGTATTGAGTTCAATCGAAATGTACAGTTTCCTGAAAGAAACGAAAAAAATTGGGTTTTATTTGAATTAAAATATGAAATTTAACGATTCTTAGAATTATTTTATTGAAAAACCAAATATCATGACAAATAATATAATGAAAAAGAATTCAGCAAACATTTCTAATTACTTAAGTTCATTTTCTTGACTAGATATGAATTGGAATTGAGTCATAATCCATGTTATTGAAAGCCATTGTGTTACTTACGAAATATCCCAAATATTAACAGGAGAAAAGCATGAACTTGTTACTCGAAAAATGCATCTGGGTCGAGATATACGCGCATATATGAAAATTCTCGTCAGTTCTGCCGTTTTGAAGCTGAATGTTTATAGAATTCGAAAGGAAAAAGCTGAATACTTGAAATTTTCAGAATGAACTTGAAGCATAAGTAACTCATTTGAAGCCGCTATCTGGTCGAATCGAATGATTAGTTTCGAAGTTATTGTCCTTAGAATATTTCTTTTATGTTCCTCAATATTTCTGATGCGATCGATTTCAAATTGAGTATTTCGGTCTGAATTGAAGATGCGTTGATGTCTGCGGAATTTCATGTGAATCGTATAAACAATACTCGATTTTCAAAAATATTAATCAGAAGCAAGAAAATATTTTCATATAATCGAAACTAACAATAGATTTCAATACTCTGTGACAATTTATGTGACTATCAAATTGTATGTAGTTAACATGTCTCAATATCTTTCTGTTATAAACATTATAGAAATCAGAAGCCTTTTCACACATATGCATATTAAATAAGAATCACCACATTTGAACACCAAAATGTTCATTCACGAACTCAGTTTTTTACTGTTCGAATCAACGGTAATCAGAAACAAAACCATTTTTGAGTAATACTGCAAGAAATATTAAAACTATAATTCATTTCATATGTTGAATAAAATCATGTTCAATAAAGATTCAACAAATTGGTCAAATGGATACAAAGTACTCTGTGACGAAGAAAGAGAGCCCAGAAGTTATTTCACATCATAAAGCTACAACGCTCATGAAAAACATCGTGATATCACATAAAGATATATCCCACAGAAATTACATACGTAACCCAAAAACTGTGTTTGTAGTGACCAGGCATGCAAATACTATGTTAATGGAATGCCGATGACTTCGATCGATGAAATTGAGGTGAGAAATTCCATGCTAACAGGCAAACTCTACGTAGAATTATAGTAGAAATAATATTTTATTCCGGAAAGGTTTGGGGGATGTTCCCAAACCACTTCCGTTTTGGATGGGACCCTATTTGGGTCATGAATTCATTCATATTGAAATAGAAAAAGGGATTTATGTCCAGAACAAACTAGTCCGTTCACGAAACTTTGAGCTGTCGGTTGGCCATGAAAATTTGGCATATTCCACTGTGTTATGTTGTTTATTTTCTTGTCAGATTGATACGCAATGTTGTTATTATTGCATAGAGATCTGTGATAACTCTAAAAATCGTCAGACGAAGCCACATATAGTCCGTTCACGAAAGGTTGAGCACATAGTAGGCGTTTCTTTAATTATCTGAAGTTGGCAGTATTTGCTGTCACAACGTAAAATAAATTCAACGTTGCCGAATGTACCCAGCCTCGTCCGACAAGCTTGCGAGTTATCAGACGACTCTATGCAATATTGACAACATTGCGTATCAATCTGACAAGAAAATAAACATCATAACCTTAAATTTTAATATACACAGTGGAATATGTCAAATTATCATGGCCAACCGACGGCTCAACCTTTCGTGAACGGACTATACATTCGATACGTTGACTTTGTTCATCATCATGACAGCAAATACTGCCAATCTCAGATAAATAAACAAACGCCTAATTTGCGCTCAATAATATGTGAACGGGGTGGACCTCTGTTCATTTGGTAAAGTTGATGGATGGAGTGAACTTCGAACAGAGTATCCAGTAACTACTATGATATTTAATTTCATGACTCTTTCATTGACAATTATCAATTTCTGGGCTCTGTATATAGTTGGTTCAAGAAATTGAGTTCACAGAAAATATATCTCAATAAACACCTCACTTTTCGGACAACTCGTTCAAACTATAACTTATCTCGTACCTACGTTGAATAAATTATGTATAATGAACATTCAAAAATTGGTCAAATGAATACAAAGTACTTCCTAACGAAGACATTAAATTGATTCACATTAAAAAACTACAAAGCTAATAAAAACATTACGATATCTATATCACATAAAGATATCCCATAGAAATTACATACTCGAACTCCAAAAACTTTGTTTGTAGTGACTTGACATGCAAATAATATGTAAATGGAATGCTGATGTACTCGATCGATGAAATTGAGGTAAGAAATTTCATGTTATCGGGCGAACTGTACGTAGAATTATGGTAGAAATAATATTTCATTCCAGAAAAGTCTGGGAGATGTTCCTAATCCCCTTCCTTTTTGGATGGGACCATATTTGGGTCATGAATTCATTCATATTGAAATAGGAAAAGGGATTTATGTTCACATTCAACTAACTCAGGTCATTTTGTAGCGAATGGATGGGGTGAACTTTAAATATAACATGAATTTTATATTATGAGATATAATTTCATGACTTTTTTATTGGCCATATTCAATTTTACATTTCATTATAAATAGTCCGTTCAAGAAACTGAATTCGTAGATGAATTTATCCCAAAACACCTCACTTCTCGGATCCCTTGTATAAAGTTGCTTTATTTCATATGTTGGATGAATCTTTTTCCACAAAAAATCAACAAATTGACCAAATGAATACAAAGTTCCTCTCCACGAAGACAAAGAATTAATACTTATTACCAAGCTACAACGCTCATGAAAAACATAGTGATATCACATAAATATATCTCCTAGAAATTACATACTCGGACTCCAAAACATATTTGTAGTGACTAGACATGCAAATAACATGTAAATGGAATGCTGATGAATTCGATCGATTAAATTGAGGTAAGAAATTTCATGTTATCAGGAGATCTCTACGTAGAATTATGGTATAAATAATATTTCAGTAGAGAAATGTCTAGGGGATGTTCTTTATTCTCTTCCTTTTGAGATGGGAGTCTATTTCGGTTGTGAATTCATTCATATTGAAATAAAAGAAGGGATTTATGTCCACAATAAACTACCTCAGGTCATTTGGTATAGTTGATGGATGAGGTGAGCTTCAAATAAAAGATCAATTTAATACTATGATATTCAATTTTATGACTGCTTCATTATGACATCCATTTCACGGCTCTATATATATGTATAGTATCTTCAAGAAACTGAGTTCACAGAAAAATTCATCTTAATAAACACCACACTTTTCGGAACACTCGTGCAAACTGTAAGTAATTTATTTTCATATGTTGAATAAATCATGTTCCATAAACATTCAACTAATTGGCCAAGTGATTACTGACAAAGACAAAGAGCCCAAAAATTTATTCACATTACAGAGCTACAACAGTCATAAAAAACATTGTGATATCAAATAAAGATATCCCATAGAAATTACATACTCGAACCCCAAAAACTGTGTTTGTAGTGACTAGACATGCAAATATTATGTAAATGGAACGCTGATGTATTCGATCGATGAAATTGAGGTAAGAAATTTCATGTTATCAGGCCAACTCTTCCTAGAATCATAGTAGAAATAATATTTCATTCCTCTTTGGTTAGGACCCTATTTGGATCATGAATTCATTCATATTGAAATAGGAAAATGGATTTCTGAGTACGTTCGTAATAAACTAACATGCTCGGGTCATTTGATTTTGATGGATGGATGGCTCAAAATGAAACATTCATTTTATATCATGATATTTAGTTTTATGAATTTCATATTGGCAATGATCATTCCATATTGACAATCATCAATTTTACTACTTTAATAATTTCATAATATGCTTATTTTGAATTATGGACAATGATGAAATAATTCAACTTGTTTGTATGATTCAGAGCAGAGGTGAAAGTATGTCTAACCCACGATGGGATAATATAATTGATAGATAGCTTCGAGATCCAGTCAGAAGCTTTTTCTCGATTATTTCAGTTCGAATATCCTAAGAGCTTTTAGTTTCATTCCATCAACCAATGAATCAAATTTTTATATTCTTATCCTCAACATTTCATGCTCTGGAGATATTTATAGAGATCGACTTTAAATATGATTACTTACGATACGATTAACTTCAAAACTTCTAATGTTCCAACATAAAGTATTTTGAATAGTAGCAAACTTCATCAGAATATGTCGTTAAAATTCTTTTCCAGATTAAAAACTTTTAAATACCACCCCTGGATATTTCTCTTGAATTGTATCTTTCAATTTTTCCTTTCGAACGATTTTCCAGTAAGACGAAAATATGTGAAAAGAAATTTTGATCATAAACCTCAACTAATGTTGGTATTCTGCTTTTCATCAGTAAGTTATACGATACTGTACGATTGATCTGTAACTGGCTGACTTACAGATAATGCAATTCTGGAATGGTTCCTGTAACTTTTTTATTTACAGTGTCACTTTTGAACTACCCATCGAAAAACATAACCATCAATCGTAAGATTTAATCATGGAACTTTATGTAGTACTTATATGAGTAAATGGTTTAGATTTGAATTTGAAAATACATTCATCTGAATGTAGTTTGCGTTTGTTTCTTTCATCTAATGAATTGGACAGAGGAAAACAAAAATTCTCGTTCAAAATTGCTGAGTAGCATTTATTTAGTTCACAGTTGTTTATACTGGTTCTTCAATCTGAACATGTTCACAAACTGGGCATTCTGAACATTTTCTGGGCATCCAAAATTTCAACTGAACGCAACCATTTTCTTCTCATTTTCATAAAATTTCTATTTAAAAAAAATGATTTTTAGGTCATGTATATTATTTGTGTTTTACCTGTTATGATTTTATTCCGATAACAATCCAATAAATAAAGCCATATTATTATTATTCATCATGAATTTCTCATATCAAAACATTGGTGTTCGTCCTAAAATAAACAAACTTTTCAACGTAGCTAACCTCACAATATGTCATTCGCTAATGCTTCCGATCACCCATCGAGTACTAGTAAATATTTAACGATTTCTGTAAGCTACAGAGCCCTTAAAGAGGTCCAAACTTGCAATTTTTTTGTAAGCATATGAAAAGGTTCAGACTGGCTTACAGATGAAAGCAAAATACCACCAAAAGCCCTCTAAAATAACACTTATATAGCTGTAAACTGTGTCGCATTCACCATTTTGCTACTGCAGTGAAACATTTTTGGTGTCCAAATATATTCAATACAGACAATAAACAAAAAATCAATATGGGGTGAACCTTGAGAAGGAATGTAAAAAAATTAATTATTTTTCAGTCTACGTTAAACAATTGAAAACTGATTTTTAACATAATTTTTCTTGTCATTGGCAATACGTACATGGTACGAAATTACCTACTCTTCAAGTTTGATCATTAGTGTGTGAATATATGCTTAATTGACATAAAGGTACAGTAGTAGTGGTATATTTCAATAAAGAAATCATTCAATATTCGTTGAAATAAAAAATCAATGCATACAAAATTACTTTCATCTGTACCAATGAAGCTGTCAGTGGAAATATTGGTAATCTAGGGAATTTTCAAGGCTAAATGAAATCCTTCCTAGAACAGGCCACATTATCTTCAAATATCGAAACAAATTTAATTGAGTTTTTCCTTCTTTTTCACAATCGGTTATAATGATTCAAAAATGTTCAACCTATTTTGTTTATGAACTATTTTAACTACTCTATCTAATCGTCAATCCTTTTCTTCCATGAAGTTTTTATGATATTAACTAATTTCATTATAATTAATTCAAAAAGAAGGTATATCAGGCTTCTATAGTACGACCACGAAGGGTTCCTCACAAAATTTATATCAGCTCCCAAGAAACCTAACCCTCATCACATCTATAAAATTGTACACATCTGGAATGCGACCAAAAGAGCTTGCTCCTTGGGACAAATCGAAACGACCCACAAAATAAGTAGTAAACATCCTTATCATCATCAGAGATTTCGAAACGAGGACAGAACCTTTCTTGATAACCTATTTCATCTCGTAAAGAGCCTCATTACTTCCAGCACATTCTCCTATTTATTGCTGAAAGGAAGAAGATAAAAATCATATCGATTTCGAGTACCTACATCTCACTCCAGTGGCGGCTGCTCAGAGGAGGCAGAGGTGGCCGGTCCTCCCCTAATTTTACCGCATTTTGTTCAATATTCAATTCAAGTTCAAATAAGAAAATAATCGCATTTCTACATCTATATTATTTCCGTCATTCTATCTGCTATCCAAAACTCAAGGTAATAAATATATGACTATTACTCAGCGGTCTTAAATATTCATACATTGATTATCCGCAACAAATAGCAGGCAAACCGCTTAGTGAAGGAGTGTTAGAATGTACCATTTCAAACTTTTTCAAATGGACGGTGCTTTGACCACTCAAAATTCGAACTGTAGATCACGAGTTGGAGGCCCGGCTGCGCGGCATTATTTTCACTTCTAGGCGAATGAGCTTAGCCGAAACTGAACGTCCGATCGGCCCGAATCAACCCCGGCGATCGTGGATGGAGATCAGCTGTTGTTTTGATTCCTTCCCCTTTTATTAACGAAGTATTAATCCTCTCAGCGTGCGGTTCGTGGTTTTGTGACATCTTCGGAGAAGTTTGTAGGTGAGATTTTAATATTTTAGCAAGAGAGATGGAAATGAAAATAAGAAGTATTATAATGCAAGTAGTGAACTGAAAGAAACCCAAGCTCCTGTAGATTTTATTTCGAATAATAAATTCAGTAAAATGTCTTACGATGATAAAATTTTCGTAACTCAAGTAATTAAAACACCCCTACCAGCAATGCCAAATTTAATTATTAATTCTGCTCATAATCGTTCGTTCTGCTTAAAATAGTACAATTAATGTTAGTGACTGACCGGAAGCCCAGTTCGAAATAAATTATTTTGCTGGTTGCGTGGTCTTAGGCCTCCTCTGATTGGAATCTCACGAGCCGCCACTGTCTCACCCCCGTGTAACTGAAAATTCCTGCTCGAAATTGGCTGTGATATCTGCGAACTTCAAGTAGATCTCGAAGTGATGCATGAATAGTTTTTTCGGCTGAGATGAATCTATTCAACTAGAAATATATATTCAGCAGGAAAGCTCTGTAGATAGAAGAGACGATGGCAAATTGGGTAGATTCATTTTAGTCTGCTTGTTTTCAAAGGAACGAACGTGCGAAAGGTTCGCTCAAATGTGTGTCATACTGAAATTTTAAATTGAAAAGGATCTTTAACGAATGAGCTGAACCAACATGAAGGATCTGAGGTTACAAGGAATACTGTCAGGTTGATATTATAAAATAAAACTCTCTTTCAATATTCTACTTTATTAGTTGCACTTGATATTATGTACAGGGTGGCCAGAATTGGTGAACCCTGAACTACAACTTTTTAACCCTTGCCTCCCTAAGCGCCACTGCTGACCTATGAGCGATATATCACATGTTCTCTATTTTTGGAACGAGAAAAAAACGATTATTATTTTTTCGTGAAAATAAATTATTGATTCAATAAAAAAAACAAAATTTCATGTAATCAATTTGTAAGGAAACTCTTCAGCAGAAATTAGATTGAGCCAATGGATTTCAATCAAAAACGTGTCTTTATAATGTTTTTGTTTCAAGTATACAATTGTAGCATAAACAGGTAAGGAGATAATGACCAAAATTAAAACTACCCAAATGTCAATTTTGGCTTACAACTCGGAAACGAAAGAAGATAGAGCAATGAGGTTGACGGCATAATGAGTTTCTCAAAAGTTTCTCAAAGTGCCATTCATTTTTCTTTATCTCTGAGGGTTGAAAAGTTGTAGTTCAGGGATTTCCAATTCTTGCCACCCTGTACATTTTACTCCAGAGCTTCATCAGAAAGTGAACACACAGTGTTGGAACTAAGTATGGAACAAGGAATTATCTTTCTAAAGAAAAGGACATATTTATGAAGAAGAACTAGGAAATAATGACAAAGTCATTTTGGGGGCATTCTGAGAATTTTTGGCATCGAATTTTTCATCTCCATGATCTCAATAAGAACGAGACCCTTCGGTGTGAATAGTTATGCTTATTCCGTAATTAATCTACCTCTGATGACAATGATGACTCCGTACGCGATATTGTATACTGTTCGAACAACTTTGAACCGCTTTTTTTCGAAGAAATTAACTTACAGTGTCAAATATTTCTTTTTTTCATATTCAAGGTGAGATTTATACCTTGGAATTTCTTCCATTATAATGAATATGAATACAGAAACCAGCATAAGAATAATATCTTCAGTTCGTGAATAACTCCGATTGCGATCATTAAAGACCAAAAATTTTTATTGAAATATTATTTGGCTTCTTCTGTGCAATGAATCTGTCAGCATTCGCCAGCTGTCGTCATCGATAATCTTTTCTGATATTGACGAAAGTCTCTTTTCTGAAAGCTGAAAGTCTAATTTGTTTTTCTTGTGGACGGCTGACGAATCCAGGTCCAAAAGTTCAATTCAAGATGCAAAAAATTATTTTATTTCGATTGAAATCACATGCATGAATAGTTTTTCTGAACAAAAAAAACGTGAGTTTCATTGGAGAATTACATCCAAGATTTTTTCCAATGTGATTTCAGAGGGTATTAAAGCGAAAAACATCTTAATTTCTATTTGATGTTCATCCTCCTAGCCCGAGAGACAGGGGGAATCAAACATGCATGAATAATTTTTTTTTCTGAATTGAATTCGAATATGAAAAGGGGTAAATTTCGATTGGAGAACTGCAGCCTTATATCGATTTCCGGCACTGAAGAGAAGTTGAGGTATAGTGTTCTGATGAGGAAAGGAAGTTAGAATAGATATTTTAAGAATATTTTCACTATGCAAAAGGCCCAAAAATATTTCAATGGATGTCAATCATCAAGAATTTCACGTATACATAATCAAGTCATTCTTTTCAGGCATGAACGCTTTTGAGTTTTCTGCAGGAAAGAAATAAAGATTGATTTTTATCGGATGCCGTCACATAGGAAGATTTTAAGGGGCCATTTCATGAAAGATACAGATTCTATTTCCCCCCAGTAGTAAAAAAGGATTAATAATTAGAATATTCGCAGAGACATTCAAGTCACGTACCTAACCATCTCATTTCGGAATCCCAGATCTTTCAGATCCAATAAAGATTTAATAGTAGTGCTTGGAAAACTACTTGGGGTCGCAAAAAAAATATTTTCTGAGGAACGATTAATATCAGTAGAACTTGTTAATGTCTATTGTTTTCGAAAAATACAGATACGAGTGGTTTTCAGTTTTATGGGAACATCTTGTGATTGTCAATTCAATGAAAATCTTTTCGAAGCATTTTTGTTGTTGAAGTTCGTACAATAGTTGCTCTGGTTTTTCATGAAAAAGTACAAATTTTTCTTACAAGACAAGAAATTTGCCAAGCATTATTGATGTCACTATTTCACTGTATGAATCATTTTCAATGAAACGCCCCCCTCAATATGAAAGTAGTAAACATCTTTCTATTTGCTTTTGACCCTCATACCCCAATGCGTTAAGCTTTGGGAGACCAAATCAACTTTCATGCAGGAATGGGTTTTTCTTCTGGGATGAATTAGAACAGCGAAAGACCCTTATTTTTGTTTTTGTTGCTTTTATATTGATTTTCCGCGCTGAATTGAAGCTGAGATAAGAGCTTGGTGGCCGAGTCGTATGAGGAAAAGAAAATATGATTGATTATTATGGAGTTTTCTTTGATGGATTTATTTAGGAAATGATTTCAGTTGAATTTCATTGAAATTTTTTGTAGGATCTTCCCACGTGCAATTATTTTATCTTATGTTACCAATAATCTATAAAGATTTGTGATCTGGCTTATTCCGTCACGACTAGAGTTCTGTGAGTTGTCGCAACTCTGTGCTCGAAGGCGCAATATTAACTACGTCAGTAAGCTGGGTCTTGTTTACTCGAGATAACTCTAAAAATTGTATTGCCATTCCGTAGTAGATAGAACACAAATATAGAATTTCCGATTATTGTTTGTTATCAAATAAAGAAAATGCCTTTGAAAATACAGAAGATACTCCTCAGTGGCCATAAGTATTGTTCGAAATCGGTTAGTCAGTTATGTTTTAAGTAGATTTTGTTGCTCTTCCCTTACTACAAAAATCAATGATATCTACAGTGTTCGAGGTTTGTTTCTGCCATTTTTTCTCTATGCTATGAAAGTTTTTTCATAGATTCGAAATAAAATTTAATTGGAACACTTGTCAACTGAGTACCCTGTTTCCTAACAGTCTATCAAATAATTAATTCACTACAAATATTTGATGACACTATTGATGCCTGTAGATTATTTTTCAATGCAATACCGAATTATGTTAGATAGAAGGATTTTGAGGGTACATTCACGTGTCCGTGAAGTTGGCACCCACTTTCTCGAAAATGAAAAAAGTTTTTTTTCATTCGTTAGTAAGTCGTTAGTAAGTATTTGTAAGTCCAAAATTTTCGTTTGTAAGTGAAGAGTATTGGTAGAAAAACACCGCATTCCGCTGGGTGCTAACTTCACGGGCATCCACTTTTTTGATTTTCTCGGAAAAAAACATATAGCCGGAAAGTCCATCGTTTGTAAGTGTTTGTAAGTCGAAAATTATCGTTTGTAAGTGACCTTGTACTTAAAAAATGGCACCCTTAAAATGCGAAGTTAGCACCCACATGTTGAAAAATTTAATTTATTTTTTTTGCCTTCGATAGTACCTCGTTAGTAAGTATTTGTAACCCCAAAAAATTCGTTTGTAACCTTCCCTATCAAGGGGTAAACAACCCTCAAATATGCGAAATTAGTACCCAGTTTTTTGAACATTACATTTTTCTTCTTTTTTTCGAAAGTAAATCGTTAGTAAGTATTTTTAACACAAAAAAATTTGTTTTTTTACTAAAAAAATCATGAGAAAATGACACCCCTAAAATGCGAAGTTGGCACCCACATGTTGAAAAATTGAATTTTTGTTTTTTGCCTTCGATAGTACTTCGTTAGTAAGTATTTGTAACTCCAAAAAATTCGTTTGTAACCTTCCCTATCATGGGGTAAACAACCCTCAAATATGCGGAATTAGTACCCACTTTTTTCAACATTACATTTTTCTTCTTTTTTTTGAAAGTAAATCCTCAGTAAGTATTTGTAACACAAAAAAAATTGTTTTTTACCAAACAAATCATGAGAAAATGGCACCCCTAAAATGCGAAGTTGGCACCCACATGTTGAAAAATTGAATTTTTGTTTTTTGATTTCGAACATTACATTTTTCTTCTTTTTTTCGAAAGTGAATCGTTAGTAAGTATTTGTAACACAAAAACTGTTGTTTTCAACCAATCCGCTAATGAGAGAATGTAACCCTTAAAATGCAAAGTTTCTATTTTGTTTAAGACAGTACCTCCATATCTAATAATTTTGCAACACAAAGAAATAGCTTTTAAGCAGACTGATAATGGATTGATTTAATTATACCGTGAAAATGAGCAGTTTGCATCCACATGTTTAAGAATTTTATATTCGTGTTTTGCTTTCAATAATGAGAAAATGGCACAACCAATTCCGATTTCAGAATAATATTTTGTTCTTCAACTTCTGTAGTACACCGTAATAGTAGAAGTGAATAAAAAAGTGTTTCAATCGAAAGTATAACTCAAATAATCACCAGGAATAATAAACTTTATGCAAGTGCATTTCATGTAAACGTGGACGTATACTAGTCCTAACTCACGAGACCGGCGCGGTTCAAATCAACACTTTTTTATTCACTTCTACTATTACGGTGTACTACAGAAGTTGAAGAACAAAATATTATTCTGAAATCGGAATTGGTTGTGCCCTTTTCTCATTATTGAAAGCAAAACACGAATATAAAATTCTTAAACATGTGGATGCAAACTGCTCATTTTCACGGTATAATTAAATCAATCCATTATCAGTCTGCTTAAAAGCTATTTCTTTGTGTTGCAAAATTATTAGATATGGAGTTACTGTCTTAAACAAAATAGAAACTTTGCATTTTAAGGGTTACATTCTCTCATTAGCGGATTGGTTGAAAACAACAGTTTTTGTGTTACAAATACTTACTAACGATTCACTTTCGAAAAAAAGAAGAAAAATGTAATGTTTAAAAAAGTGGGTACTAATTCCGCATATTTGAGGGTTGTTTACCCCATGATAGGGAAGGTTACAAACACATTTTTTGGGGTTACAAATACTTACTAATGAAGTACTATCGAAATCAAAAAACAAAAATTCAATTTTTCAACATGTGGGTGCCAACTTCGCATTTTAGGGGTGCCATTTTCTCATGATTTGTTTGGTAAAAAACAATTTTTTTTGTGTTACAAATACTTACTGAGGATTTACTTTCAAAAAAAAAGAAGAAAAATGTAATGTTGAAAAAAGTGGGTACTAATTCCGCATATTTGAGGGTTGTTTACCCCATGATAGGGAAGGTTACAAACACATTTTTTGGGGTTACAAATACTTACTAATGAAGTACTATCGAAATCAAAAAACAAAAATTCAATTTTTCAACATGTGGGTGCCAACTTCGCATTTTAGGGGTGCCATTTTCTCATGATTTGTTTGGTAAAAAACAATTTTTTTTGTGTTACAAATACTTACTGAGGATTTACTTTCAAAAAAAAGAAGAAAAATGTAATGTTGAAAAAAGTGGGTACTAATTCCGCATATTTGAGGGTTGTTTACCCCATGATAGGGAAGGTTACAAACACATTTTTTGGGGTTACAAATACTTACTAATGAAGTACTATCGAAATCAAAAAACAAAAATTCAATTTTTCAACATGTGGGTGCCAACTTCGCATTTTAGGGGTGCCATTTTCTCATGATTTGTTTGGTAAAAAACAATTTTTTTTGTGTTACAAATACTTACTGAGGATTTACTTTCAAAAAAAAGAAGAAAAATGTAATGTTGAAAAAAGTGGGTACTAATTCCGCATATTTGAGGGTTGTTTACCCCATGATAGGGAAGGTTACAAACACATTTTTTGGGGTTACAAATACTTACTAATGAAGTACTATCGAAATCAAAAAACAAAAATTCAATTTTTCAACATGTGGGTGCCAACTTCGCATTTTAGGGGTGCCATTTTCTCATGATTTGTTTGGTAAAAAACAATTTTTTTTGTGTTACAAATACTTACTGAGGATTTACTTTCAAAAAAAAGAAGAAAAATATAATGTTGAAAAAAGTGGGTACTAATTCCGCATATTTGAGGGTTGTTTACCCCAAGATAGGGAAGGTTACAAACGAATTTTTTGGGGTTACAAATACTTACTAACGAAGTACTATCGAAGGCAAAAAACAAAAATTCAATTTTTCAACATGTGGGTGCCAACTTCGCATTTTAGGGGTGTCATTTTCTCATGATTTTTTAGTAAAAAAAAATTTTTTTGTGTTACAAATACTTACTAACGATTTACTTTCGAAAAAAAGAAGAAAAATGTAATGTTAAAAAAACTTGGTACTAATTCCGCATATTTGAGGGTTGTTTACCCCTTGATAGGGAAGGTTACAAACGAATTTTTTGGGGTTACAAATACTTACTAACGAGGTACTATCGAAGGCAAAAAATAAAAATTAAATTTTTCAACATGTGGGTGCTAACTTCGCATTTTAAGGGTGCCATTTTTTAAGTACAAGGTCACTTACAAACGATAATTTTCGACTTACAAACACTTACAAACGATGGACTTTCCGGCTGTATGTTTTTTTTTCGAGAAAATCAAAAAAGTGGATGCCCGTGAAGTTAGCACCCAGTGGAATGCGGTGTTTTTCTACCAATACTCTTCACTTACAAACGAAAATTTTGGACTTACAAATACTTACTAACGACTTACTAACGAATGAAAAAAATTTTTTTTTCATTTTCGAGAAAGTGGGT
The DNA here is from genome assembly GCA_013421045.1 of Propylea japonica. Classification (NCBI taxonomy): domain Eukaryota; kingdom Metazoa; phylum Arthropoda; class Insecta; order Coleoptera; family Coccinellidae; genus Propylea; species Propylea japonica. The sequence goes on along the minus strand of CM024246.1, from coordinate 24,357,987 downwards.
GCCAACTTCACGGACACTACATTCACCCAAAACTGACTATCTACTTGATATTTTCGTTAAACGGTGATTTAGAATGAATTATATGAAGATGTTTGGCGGAACATTCATGTCACGAACCTTTTTTATGTTATCTAGATTCTCTGTTCTCCTGCTACAATAAATTTAACATTTATAACGTATTACTGCTCAAAATAAAAAAAATATCATTCTCTTCATAAAGATAATGGACTTTATTCACAAAAAAATTTTAGAAGGTAGTGACATTCCCTTGCTGTTTATGCTTCTTGAGTCATGTTTCCTGAATATCATTTTATTCTTCTCTATAAACATGATTTATGATAGTCATATGAAATTTGATCTGTTTCAATAAGAACCCCACTATAAAAATGGATGCAAGTATTAAGTTCTCTATAGAATAGGTATACGGTATACTTCTGAGAAACATATGAGATTATATATATTTTTCTTTATAACTGACCATCTTTCATTTGCCAACTCGAGAATCTAGGAACAACTATTCATTTGGACCTCCAGATGATAAACAGTGAATGCCATACACAAGTTTTACAAACATATCATAAAGACTGCTATGTCGTTCAGAAATAGCAATTCCAAATAGATCGAACTCAAAACTGAAAACATATCACAATGAATCACACACGTTGCGGAAACATTCAACTAAAATTATTATTGTACCATAGAATATTCTTGAAATAAATACGAAACCTCGTAGGATTTAGAATTCTATTAAATAAGCAATTTGTTTTTATTCTCTTATTCCGGAGCATAACGCTCCCAGAAAGACCTATTGAATTCATATGCATGAATTGTTTTTTCTGCGGAATTAATTTTAACAAGGAGAAAAAGAAGTTTTGTTGGAGTTTGCTTCCAAGACTTTTTTCCAATATGATTTCGAAAGGCATAAAAGTAACAAACATCTTTCTATTTGTTTTTATCTCCTTAGCCGGAAACAGGGGCAATCCAACATATCGATTGAAATATATTCTGGGAGGAATCTGCATTTCTAAAAAACTATCTAGGTTGCCAATCTCTGGTGAAAGTATCCCTGAAATCAATATAAGGCTGTAGTTCTCCAATCGAAATTCATCCCTTTCTCTATTAAAAAAAAATTTGCATGTTTGATTGGATTTTTAAAAAACTTTATAGGTTTTCACTCCCAGTCTCTGGAAGAGAAATAATCAAAATAATTTTAATTGAGATGAAGTGCTCTTGCGAAAATCTTTGCACTTATTTGTCAGGAGCAAATTGGTTTTGAAAAAAATTTTTGCCCAACAGTAAAACTGAAAAATTAAAAAAAAAATTAAAGAATAATGCAACTTACCTTTTATAGTTATCAGGATAATTATAAAACGAAAATTAAGGAATACACATGTATTTTGTTAGATGAAGTAGATAATTTGGCCAATTGTTCTGTTGGAATAGATCGTAGATTGATTTATTGAAAAAAAATGACATCAGGAAAGTTCAAAATTAAATAAATCAACATCTCTATGTGTAACTTTCAATATCAATTAGACTGCAAATAAAAAAAACACAAAATTCTGAAGATTTTACAAGTTTGTTCGAAGAAGGTGTCTGATATAGACACCGAAACGTTACATTATCGTTTTAATTTATTTCCTTTTTCAGTTTTACTGTCGAGCAACATTTTATATTGCTCCTGACAAATAAGTGCAAAGATTTTCGCACTTCATCTTAATTAACAATTTTTTAATTATTTCTGTTTTAGAGACTGGGAGTTAAAACCTATTTTTAGAAATGCAATCAAACATGCATGAATAATTTTTTCTCTGAATAGAGAAGGATAAGTTTCGATTGGAGAACTGCAGCCTTATATTGATTTTAGGGATACTTTCACCAGAGATTGGCAACCTAGGTAGTATTTTCCTTAAACGGTTATGTAGAATCAATTATGAAAATGTTACGCTCAACATTCAGGTCACGAGACCCTTTTAGGATACGTGTAAGTGTTTCTGGTCGTCTGCTTGAATAAATTCAACGTTTGTACGCATTTAAAATTTTTCATGCTGTAATATAATTATCCTCTACATGATTATGGACTTTATGTACGAAAAAATTGGAAAGGGTCGTGACATACTGTTAAAAAAGATTAAATGGTCTTTATGAAGTGTTTATTCATCCTGAATGAAGCTCTCTGAATGAAATCTTTTTTGCCGTTGTTAAAAACATGACTATGTGGTACACATAAAAGAATCCTATAAGATATTTGGGAGTTCAATTTTTTTTAAGAACAAGAATAGAACGTCTTATACATAATAGCTTAAACGTGAGTCATTTATTTGTTGATTTGGATTTCTAGACGGTCCCGCTGCACGTGCACATCAAAGTTTTTATAACGGAGCTTCAAAATTCAGGGAGCAACAAGTTTTCCAATATGAAATAAAGGCAGTTATATCACCCCAAAATAAAAAATCCAAATGAACCGCTCAACTCAAATTTGAAATGAAACTACATTTCGACCTAACACGTGGCGAAACTATACGAATAAACTTTTTATGAAATCCATTTATCATTCTAGAATAATCAGGAATGAAATACCAAACCGCATGAAAGCCTAATGAATATCCTACTCGTTTTTGATTCTCTCATCTCGAGCCATAACGCTTTCACAGAGACTGAAGGAATTCACATACATGAATGGTTTTTTCTTCTGAGATAAATGCCGACAACGCGAGACTCGTATTTTTTGTTTGGGGAACTGCAGGCCTGATATCGATTTCTCGAGCTGAGGCGGAAGCATAGTGGCCGGTGTTCTGAGTGCAAGAGGAGATGATTGATGATTATTGCTTCATAACAGATAGAAAGCTTTCAGAGCAAATTTCACCCTAGATGCCGATCTAGGCAATATTGAATGGTAAAGTAGATTGTATAATTGAGATGTTAATTGAAACATTCTAGTCATGAATGATTCTAACCTGTGTGATTTCGACCGCTGAACAAATCTAAAGGCATTTTCGGAAATTTACTCAGGATTTCTAACTCAATCTTTCTGTCACGTGTCGGATCTACTCAGATTGTGGACACGGGTTTTAAGTTTACGAACACATCAGGTTTAGGATTCGAAGTGTCAGACGTATCAATAACATAACCAACTATTTTATGAATTTATTTTGTCAGTCCCACACTATTTTCGGATTGTCTTTAGCTTTGCTTGTATTTATTGGCTTTTATGAAATATTTCTTATAATTTCTGGTGTGCACCTCCATGTTTGATATTATTTTTAAGTACCTATGTTGAAGAAGTGAATAATTTGGTTTTTTCAGTCCCAGATTATTTTCAGATTGTCTCTTGCTTTACTTGCATTTATTGGCTTTTGTGAAATATGTCTTATAATTTCTGGTGTGCCCTCCCATGTTCAATGATATCTTTGAGTGACTCTGTTAAAGAAGTAAAGAAGGCTGTAGCTTAAGCGCAGAAAGATCCGTATACAAAGTTATAAAGAAGTCGTTTTACATTAATTCTTGGTTCATCGAACCACACATTTTACATTATGCTAAATTCTCATGCGGTAACTCTACGATCCTGCTTTTGTGTAGGGTTACGATAAATCAACCTGAATCAGTGATCGAGTTACTAGCACCATTGTTTAAACAATGCTAGCACCGTTCTTTCCGAACACGGGTTGGATGTTCAGTTCAGGTGAACGAACGCGAAGGTTAGGGATCGAGTTAACCCGAGTAAGTTCCCGAAAAGGCCCTATAATTCGGCTAATTTTGACACATCTCACATTCTGGGTGCTACCGCAATCCCCTTATGGTGCAATGCAATATATCTTAGACTACCACCTCTTTTCATACTTCCAACATACAACATATTCAATTCTTTTCTGTAAAAACCACACTACAACTACAACATAAGTTCGAAGAAACCAAGAAACCATCCATTAAACTTGGAACTGAAAAGCATATTTTGTTCATAAGTTTTTCTAGAGTTCACGAATGTTGAAGAAAAAGCTGAATATTGCCATTGCCCAAATAACATTTTAATTAATGAGTTTTCTCGCAACGGACTCCATATGTCATTATACCTAACAAGAAACTGAAACCCCCACGAAATGTTCGAATATGACGCTTGTATATTGCTTTCTGTCTCGGAATGAATATTGATCAAGTCTGTGCTTATAGGGACATCTGCTTCTTATTTGCAAAGTCACCCCAAAGGCATTCAAAGATTCGTTCGTAATTGTGGAAAAGAGACATACTCCTGACAGCTTGTCAGTAGATCTAAACCTAATAAAAGATCGTTGAAGGAAAGGAGGGTTCCAATATTGATTTCGAAACACAGCGATTGTTAGAATGTGGGTGGTGAAGAAAAAGGAAGTATGAAAACAAATTTGGTCTTCGGGACTTCTGAGACACGTTTGTATCCTGTCTATTTATAAAAGGAAGAATATTGAATATTGGAAACGGATTAAAAAAATTGTTTTTTTACATGTCTACCGTTTAAATGGAAAAATATATATTTTATAAGATGGTATGAGTGTTGATGCATAATTCTGGAATATGATATCTCTTTTGATTTCACACTGTTCTTTCAAGACATCTACATGAAACTGTTAACGAATAGAACAACTGGATGAGAGATAATTTATGTTAACAATTAGAAGCTTTTTTGTGCGTGTTTATATTAGAATGACATTTTTTTTCTGAATATCAAGTTCAAAGGAACCAAGAAACCATCTATCAAACTTGGAACTGCCGAAAAGCATATTTTGTTCACAAGTTTTTCTAATGTTCATGAATGGAAAACAAATTTGGCCTTCGGGACTTCCGCTCGAAGTTCTGAGACACGTTTGTATCCTGTCTATTTATAATAGGGAGAATATTCCATATTGGAAACGGAATAGAAGGAAATTGATTTTTTTAATTGTCTACCGTTTGAATGGAAAAATACAGGGTCTCTATAAATGATTATAATAGCGCAGTTGTAATTATCAATGTCATACTCGTAAATAGATAGAAATAAATATAATGAGAGATTTGATAAATGTGTTGAGTTTGCATAAGATGCAGCAAAATGAAAATAATCCAAAGCCAACTATGCCAGTACAATCATTTATAAAGACCCCGTATATATTTTATATGATGGTATGAGAGTTGATGCATAATTCTGGAATATAAGATTCTGGATAGAAGATTGATTTCACACTGTTCGTTCAAGACATCTACATGAAACTGTTAGCACATGGAACAACTGGATGAAAGATGATGTATGTTAACAATTAGAAGCTTTTTCATACGTATTCATATTCGGATGACACCTTTTTTCTGATTTTCAAGTTCAAGGGAACCAAAAAACCATCCATTAAACTTGAAACTACTGAAAAGCATATTTTGTTCACAAGCTTTTCTAAAGTTCCCGAGCGTTGACGAAAAAGCAGAATATTGCCCAAATAACCTTTGAATTAATAGTTTTTCCTCGACGGACTCTATATGTCATTATTCCTAACAAGAAACTGAAACCGCCAAGAAATGTTCGAATATGAAGCTTATATATTGCTTTCTGTCTCGAAATGAATATTGATCATTGCTGTCCTTAGGGACACATGCTTCTTATTTGCAAAGTCACCCTGAAGGCATTCGAGGATTCGTTCGTAATTGTGGAAAAGAGACATACTCCTGACAGCTTGTCAATAGATCTAAACCTAATAAAAGATCGTTGAAGGATAGAAGGGTTCCAATATTGATTTCGAAAACATGAACGATTGTTAGAATGTGGGTGGTAAAGAAAAAGGAAGTTGGAAAACAAATTTGGCCTTCGGGACTTCCGCTCGAAGTTCTGAGACACGTTTGTATCCTGTCTATTTATAATAGGAAGAATATTCCATATTGGAAACGGAATTGAAGGAAATTGATTTTTTTATGTCTATCGTTCGAATGGAAAAATATATATAGGTTTGGAAATTCATATCGGAAACATACGATATACAAGGCATCAGACAGGAAATTTTTCCGTGCACTTGGGCAGATGAAAATTCAAGAGCCTTGTCTCTTTCTTATCGTTGGAAGGGGCTTAATTCATTCAATTTGCTAGGCAATCGCAAGTACTTAAATCGAGTATTACGGACAGCCTGACATATCAAATAATTGGATGCGCCTACTGCAGATTCCCTACCTCATTGCCGCTCTTAACGATTAGAGAGAAACAAGACTACATTATTGCAATGAAACAACGAGATTCAGTCAATTACAGTACGTGATTTTCTCGATTATTCATCTGCTCAACTGCACAGAAAAATTCTCTGTCTTGTATATCGTATGTTACCGATGTGAACTTCAAAACCTGTATTACATATGATGGTGTTGATCTCAGAGAAAAAGTAAACCTAGAGTTGCCTTCACGCATTTGTTATGCAACCCAGTAGAATCCGTTTATACGCGGGAACAAACTTCCGGCGTTGCGAAGTCGTGCCTTATGTTCATTCCGTATTGAGATAATTGGTTTAGTGCTCTCCTATTCTGATACTTACGGCTTGCGTATGTAACAGATAATTCTGTCAGTTTTGCAACATCTTCTGTTAGTGTTCAGTTTTTTGATAGGATGTGTTTACATTTTCATTTTGATTGGACGTTCATAAACTGAATTATTTCAATGATTTGGCGACAGTTTATTATTGCTATTCCGTTAATTAAAGCTAGGGAAGCAGGAATTGCAGATATGCAAATCTAACCAATTGTTTACTTCACCCCAGTGTGGCAGTGAAATGCTTTCCACTTCACTCTAAAGGGCCCCACTCACTTCGTTCTTCTGCGCCGTTTTTACCCGACGGTTAAAAACGTCATGAAAATCAGGCCTCGTCTGAAATTTGTAACGTCGGGTAAGTGCGCCGTTTTTAGCCCATACACTTCGTTTTTGCGGCAGTTTTACCCGACCGTTTTTAAACCGTCGGGTAAAAACGGCGTAGAAGAACGAAGTGAGTGGGGCCCCTTGGCTGACGGTCCATATTAGGGAGTTAATGAAGAAGCGCGATTTAGCCCTCTTGAGATTTAGAAAAACTGGGGTTGATGTTGATTGGTGTACTTATAAAAAATTACGTAATCTCACTTTAAATGAAGTTCGAAAAGCTAAGAGGAATTATTTGCTGGAGGCGGTGGATATGCGGGGCAGTCGCAGTTGGCGTGCTCTTTCTGAGCTCAAAGTTACCAGATCTGCTGATTATTCCATACCTGCGGAATTTTCTGATCCGAATGCAATTAACCAGTTTTCGGGTCAGTTTAGTGGTATCTCAGGAGATGATTGTTGTGAGGGTTTGATTGAGTATTATAATAGAGCGAGTCATGAAGATTGCCTTTCTTTTGAGTTTAAGATTGTTTCCGTTTCTGATGTTGAGAGAATTCTTCATAGTATCAAATCTAATGCTGTTGGCTCCGATGGTATTTCGTTGAAGATGCTTAAGTGCTCTGCTCCTGTCACTGTTCCGTACGCGTGTTTCCTTTCCCGTGTACAGTAGAGGACAGTTCTGTGCCGAAATGCACACGGTTTTGTAGAACTCTAAACGCCAGCAAAACCGTGTGCATTTGAACTCCAGTAAAACACGGTTTCGGAATGATATTATATTCATATTGTGTTTCCTTTCCAGTGTACAGTAGAGGACAGTTCCGTGCCGAAATACTCACGGTTACCTATGTAGAACTTAAAATTGTATAAAAGCAGAGTTTATTTAAAAGCCAGTGAAGCACGGTTTCTAAATGATTCTCATCATATCAACTAACGTGTGGTTGGAGAATGTTCTGTTCTGAAATTGGGTTAGTTTTATAGATCGATAAGGCAGCAAAAGTAGTGTTTAAATGTTTTATTCTAATTCGTGTGAATGTCGAAACAGGTTATAGGGCGGTTATAGCTTTTTTTCGTGGGAGGGGTAATATTTATTGAGAACCAATTAATCATCCAACTGTGATTAAGGTGCAAAGCTCCCACCTCACAATGTCAGAAAGAAGGTGTGAGCTTTGCATTGACCAAAATGGACTTCACTTCGCACAATATTTATGAAAAATTTGTTATCTGTTCTTATCTATTAATCATTTGATGTTCACAGATTATCATATTTGGACAACCATTTGATTTTTCGTGTGAAAATAAAACTTTTGATGTTTTTTACAGTTTAATAAGAAATTTATATATTAAGTTATATATTTTTGAAAAGGGAAAAAAAGACGGTTCAATCTGCTATTCAAATGCTTATGGTTCACATTTAAAAAAACACAAGTTTGTATTATAACTTCGAAAAAAAACGCAATAAAAAAAATTTGATCACATCAAAGAATTCTACGAAAAAAGTGCCTGTATAATGTTTTCGTTTCATGTTCATAGCGCCGGTAATGAAGAAGTTATGAGAACTTTTCATTTCACGCCATTTTCCAATTTTCGCTAATATCTCGAAAACGGTTGAACTTACAAGGTTACGGTTTTCATCAAATTAAACCTCTCAAAAATCGAGCCCAAAAATGTGCCATTCATTTCCTTCTAGCTCCAAGGGTTTCTAAGATCCCCTCGCTAGACAACGAATTCGGGACACCCGATACAACCCTGTCGTCTTTAAGCAAATTTGACATATTTGCTTCCGCCTCTCTAACTTTATTTGCATACATCACATCACGAAACATTTTCATTATGTCTTTTCGTTCCGTTTTTTCGACATTATTTTCATTTTGCCATAGCCAACGCCATAATGCTTGATTTACGTGAAAAATGCACAGTAACAAACGACTATTAGGAAATACAGATTTCAATGCGTTTCTCTCAGCTGCACTGTCATCGGTCATAATTACTGATGGATGAAACAACTTATTAGATTTTCTCTGGAAGAATTCTTTGACAGCTGTGAAGCATTGAAAGTATTGGTTCTCTGTTTGACTCGTGTGGAGAATTATGGCAAGAGGCAATGCCCCAATTTTTGTGGCAGCAAACATAAATGTCACGCAGGTATTGGTTTGGTCACAAGATCTACTTGTGTCGATGAAAACCAATTCATCAGCTAATTGTGCCATAAATGCTCTCCTCATTATCGGTGTTACGATTATACAGATGGTGGGATTTTCTCGCAGATCTAAATCGATGTCCAGTAAGGAGAGTTCTTTCTGCTTATTTCGGATAATTTCTATCACATCTTGCTCATGTCCAGATCCATATGCTTTTTTGCGCCATTGCTCATAAAGATATGTAACTTGACGTTCGGATGGATTTTGTTGGGCATTGGCCAATATTTTATACGCTTCTTTTTCGAACTGACTCAATATGTTCATTTCATGGAACATTTTTGCTGGTGCCGCAGTCATACCATTTTCAAAATAGGACACGAATGATTCCTTAGTTTCTTGGGAACAGCGTAAAAGAGATAAGGATTGAGCGACATTCACTCGGTGATTGTGCTCATAATCAATTTCAATTACGGTATTGTAACTTTTTCTTAATATTTCGGATTTACGAAGGGTATTTTCAGTAGTCTTCAGGAACTTAATATTAATTTTAGACTTACATGCATAATTTTTTTTTGGGCCTTTCTGTTTATTTATTTTTTTATTGCGCTCTGAAAGCAGGTGTAGTGGAGAACCAGGGGTGATAAGGTGGAAGAAACAACTAGACAACTAGTCACAGTATATTGATCTAACGATCTATCAATTCTGACATGGTAATGTTCATGCTGAATAGTTCGGTTGGTTTATATACATTTATTGTTTACATTATAATGATATGATGATATACAGGCTGTGAGTATCGCACTACACCTCCCATTCGCGGTGAAGGATCATCATCTAGGCCTTTGATGATGGTACTTCGGAGGAAAAAAAACAGATGTAATGCATCTCTCAGCCTCCCAGCTATACATAATACTTCTCAAAAAATAAATGAAAACTTATAGCTATAGAAAAAAATGAACATATATAACAAGTAACAATTCTTAAATCTAACTACCATATAATAATTATATCGCACTACACAGGCATACGAATATTTTTCGGAAGGCATAACGTGTCGCGTTAGGGAATCTTCTCTCCATAATCCAATTACTATTGGTACTCTTCGAGAATGTCTCCACAAATTTTGCACATTTACTGTCATAGTCACCATCATAGGGTAACATACACTGAATTTTACATCTGAAATTATCACATGATAGTCCCTCAAAGTTTAATATCATGAATTCGTTGGTAATGTCATTAAAAATTGACTTGAATTCTTCCATCACTACAAAATTTCGATACAAACTGAAAACATGCACACGCGTGATTCATGAAACAGAGTGAACTGAAATTTGCGTCTATGTAGGAAGTAGGCCCCACCCATGTAGAAAGGGATGTTCAACAGCTGAACAAAACTGTAGGTTTCAATTCGACACTGTTTTGTAATGACCTATAACGCATTTTCTCTCTAGAAAACCGTGTGCATTTCGGCACGGAACTTTCCTCTACTGTACACGGGAAAGGAAACACAATATGAATATAATATCATTCCGAAACCGTGTTTTACTGGAGTTCAAATGCACACGGTTTTGCAGGCATTTAGAGTTATACAAAACCGTGTGCATTTCGGCACGGAACTGTCCTCTACTGTACACGGGAAAGGAAACACGCGTTCCGTACATTGTCCACTTGGTGAATAGCTGCATTCTGTCTGGTACTTTTCCGGCCGCTTGGAAGTGCGCGGTTGGTCGACCTATACCAAAGTGTAAAAATATTGAGAGCTTTTCCGACCTGCGCATTATAAGCATCCTGCCGGCTGTATCTAAGATCATTGAGAATACTATATCTGAGCAGATGTATGACTTCTTTTCTGTGAATAATTTGTTGCCTGACTATCAGGCCGGCTTCCGCAAGACTTTCAGTACTTCAACTGCCCTTACTACCGTGACTGATTCGATTTTTCATAATCTAGATAGAAAGCTTGTATCGGTTTTGATTCTGTTGGATTTCCAGAAAGCTTTTGATACGATCAACCATCGACTACTTTGTTCAAAGTTGAAGTATTATGGTTTTGGCCGGTTCGCTGTTGAGCTGATTAGATCTTATTTGTCGTTTCGTTCCCAGGTCGTTGAGGTTGATGGTTGTTTGTCTGATTCTATTGTTCTTGGGTCCGGAGTTCCGCAGGGGTCAATTCTTGGGCCCCTTCTGTTTTTAATTTATACGGCCAATTTGTTGCAGGTCTTAAGATATTGTCTAGCACAGGCCTATGCTGATGATAAGCAGCTTCTCTACTCTTTTGAGTTGAGTGATCTTGATGTTGCCTCCCAACGTGTTAACTCAGATCTTGAAAGTGTTCGCAGGGTAGCCTCCTTGCATAATTTAAAATTGAATATAGGGAAGTGTAAGTACTCCATTTATTCGAATTCACGTCAGTACTCCATCGTTAAGGAGGGTTTACAGTTGTCGATCGATGGTCAGGCTCTCGCCCTTTGTGATACCGTGAGGAATCTTGGACTAGTCTTCGATTCCGGGCTTGATTTTTCACATCATATAGCGGGGGTAATGAAGACTGCGTTTCATCGATTGAGGGTCGTTTATGGGTGTCGGCGATTCTTGACTTTCGGGATGCGAAAGTCCTTGGCGGAGTCCGTTATTCTTAGCCTATTTGATTATTGTGATGTGGTCTATGGGCCTTGCATTAGTGCCCAAGTTAGCTACCGCATTCAGCTTGTACAGAATTGGTGCTGCCCCTTCATATTTGGACTGAGAAAATATGATCACGTTTCAGCAAAAATTCATGAGTTGGGTTGGTTGAGGATGGATGATAGGAGGAGGTTACATTTCGGTTGTTTCGTTTATAAACTGCTTAAAACTCAAAATTGTGTTTCCCTTTGTAGAAGGTTAGTCCCTAGGAGTTCGGTGCATTCAGTTAATATAAGACGTCCATTCTCTTATACTGTTCCGGAACATCGTACAGCTAAATTTCAAAAAAGTTTCACCTATAATGCTGTGAAATTCTTGAACGGTTTGGAGGATGGTATTTTAGATCTGGGGTATGTTCAATTCAGGCGCCGTATGGGAGATGCTCTCTTTCTCGCACGGAGTGTTCAGTAACACCATGGTGTTTCTTTGTTGTGATTTATGTATATTTATTATAATTTATTTCTTTATTATGATTTTTTGATGTATTTACAAATGTTTGTATAATTTTTTTGCTTTCTTTTATTTGTTTTTTTTAACTCAAAAATCATTAATGGACTCAATATGCTGGTTTTTATATGGCTTGCCCCTCATTTTTCGATGCCGTTCTATGTTATAATGTTTCTTGTTTTGAAATAAATAGAAGACAACCAAACGGGGTTGAGTGTAAGAGTAGTCTTAAGACTAAACTCCGCCTCGGCTTGGTGTTTTTGTCTAACATCTTCAATTACATGTATATTTTTGTATACTATTCTGAGAGAGAAAAATAAAGGCGATTTATTATTATTATTATTATTATTGATGCATAATTCTGGATTATAAGATCTCTGTTGCTTTCACACTGTTATTCGTTCAAGACATCTACATGAAACTGTTAGCAAATGAAACAACTGATGAGATATGATGTATGTTAAAAGTTAGTAGCTTTTTTGCTCGTGTTAGTATTTGGAAAACGATCATTCAAACACACATCTCTTGAACCTCTGTGGATCTTCCCAGTTAGCGATTCTTAGAAACGATGAAAGAAACATCTGAATGTGTAGGTAACAGGTAGCTATTTGACATCCTCGAAGGGGTGTTACAAAATTCAAATAATAACGTATCTGAGAACCTGATGATTATCATTAGTCGCTGATTATATCTGATCGAGATAATCAGATCATAAGTCGATGATGGGAAAAGTGATAAAAAAAGTAGGTGTTAAAACGAATAGAACCACATTTTTCAATTCTGATTTTCGATTATGTTAAAACTGTGAGGAACGAGACATTTCACGAATACAAATATATAGAAAAAAATGAATCAGGTATTTTTTTTTGTACTTTTTAGGATTCAATTAACACCCTGTGATGAAGAATGAATAATAACACTTTGGACTGTTTATATTATTTTTTATTTTTGTATTTCACATGATGTCAAGCATTCGCCAGCCATCTACAAAATTCTTATTTAAATGCTTTAACCCGTGTTTGATTGAATAATTTGCAATTTCTAAAGAACCCTGAATAATATAAGAGTTAATATTAGCAGTATATAATGAAACAAAATCTAGTAAAAAAGTGAAAGTAACTGATAATAGTAATAATAATTTAATTTTACTTAACATATGTCTCGCAAATGACATTTGTTAGGGTAGAATTTAAGAACGACGAAAAAACTGCATTTACTCCGTCATATTCCGCCATACTCTTACTCTACTCTCCCTGCTCTTGGTCCACTTGAAGAACAACTTTTGTTTGGCTCACCAACATACCAGAGAAAATTTCTGACATTTCCAAAATCGATAAACTCAGAATATTGACAACAGCGGACATAATTTACCAGAAATCACCGTCTAAACTATCTCTAAACATAGAATTTTAATGTTGCACAAAGAGAAGGAATAATTAAATCTATATAACCATAAGATTTTGTTTTCTTGATTTTCTAAGTTGGCACTTTTCTCAGCCCCACTCTGTAAATGAACTTTGATAAATCCTTCTGGAACTGTCCAAGCATACGACTTTCGTCACGTTGATACAGAGCAAATAAATCACTCCATAAAATAGAAAATTAAATGGAGACATTTCGTCGAAACTGTCGAATAAATCCAAGAAGTTATCTCTACTGCATTGCCATAAGCGTGCTTCCATCAACTTCCTATTGAAACGGGGATAACTTTCTCTAATGTCACTAAGAGCCAGCCGGCACAGCTGTGATAACGACAATATCAAGTTATGAATCTTTTTGTTTCAGCATCCTGTACGCTGACATAGTTGGATTCACTGCTATCTCCTCAACATATTCGGCCCAGGAGCTTGTTAAAATGTTGAACGAGCTTTTCGCAAGATTCGACAAACTCGCTGAGGTAGGGAGTTAAACATACCTGCTTGTGTCAACTAAATTTATCAATCTTCCTAATGAGTTTTACCGTTTGTGATTGTAATGAGTAATGACATTCTCGAATTAGTGATTCAATTTTATCCGAAATTTCATGTTTGTCTTTTATATTGTAGTTATTTCTCATTGGAGATTTGAATCAGGTGGGGCAAAACGAATGATCGTGTCTGAAAAAGCAGCTGAAATTTTTTCTGAGACGTCAAAAGTTTTTGAGCAGTCGTCGCTTATGGGTCGATTACATTTAGATACTCAATAAGCTGCTACTGAGCGAATAAAAAAGCGAGTGAATTAGCTTGTGAGATTGTGATGATTACACACTGAACTGTCTACTCGCTTACTAGCCAACAATCTAGCGATCCACGTGAGGTTTATGTTTGTATCGCTGTCAAGGATCTAAGATGAATGTCAAATACGTTTTCAAAATTAAGAACCAGGAAACACCGAGTAGATGGGAACTCACAGATTGTTTAGTAGCAACTGTGATTACACCCGGCTTGTTTACATGCCAACTAGCCGAAACGCCAGCGATTTAGCGTGTAAAGTGGCTTAGCTTTCAACTACTTTAGTCGCAGCTTTTTTACAATCAGATTGTTGGCTTGTGAACACGATTACACTGAGCGAATTTACAAGCTACTAAGTTTGCCCAGTAGCAGCTTGTAAAGTATCTCAGTGTAATCGACGCATAACGAAATAATACCAATAAGTCAAATTTATAGATCATCAGGGAATTGTGGGTTTCATTTATTTCATTCGTAGATTCATAAAGCTCAGAACTCGAACAAGAAAGAAAATGCAATTTATGAACGAGTTGAATATTCGAATTCAAGTCATCAGTTTTGCGTTTTTTCTAAATAAAAACCAGCATGCTATACTTCCGATCTAAATCAATCAGACTATATTCAATAATAAATAATCCCATGAGAAGAACAATTCTGTTCAACCGTCAGGCCGTAAACGCTTCAACTTTCGTTTCAACATATTTTGCACAGTAGTTTGTTAAAATATTGAACGAGCTTCGTCGCAAGATTCGACAAACTCGCTGAAATAGGAAATTAAAACTGGTGCTGTGTCAACTGAACTCATCAATCTCCCTAATGAGTTTCACTGTTTGTGCTTGTAATGAGTAATGACATTACTTGAATTAGTGATTCAATTTTGTCCGTTCTTCTGAATAAAAACTAGAATGCTACACGTTTGCATAAACATCTTGGAGTTTCAATTTTGAGAATTTACCAAGTGATCCAAATCAACCAGACTATATTCAAGAATGAATAATCTCATGTGAAGAACAATTCTGTTTAACCTTTAGGCCTTGAACTTTAACTTTCGTTTCAACATATTTTGCACAGTAGCTTGTTAAAATGTTGAACGAGCTTTGTCGCAAGATTCGGCAAACTCGCAGAGATAGGAAATTATACCTGGTGCTGTGTCAACTGAACTTATTAATGAGTTTCACTGTTTGTGCTTGTAATGACATTACCTGAATTAGTGATTTAATTTTGTCAGGAATTTTATGTTTGTCTTTTATATTGCAGCTATTCCTCATTGAATATTTTCGTGAAATATCAGGTGGGGCAGAATTTATAATCGAGCTTCTAAAATCAATATAAATTGTCCCCAACTTTTTCCCTCTCTTGATTTCTACCAATCAGAAACGCGCAACTCTCAATAACAAATGGTTTTTAAATGGAAAAACTGCATGGCAACAGATATCAGCAGTTTTTTAGAGTTTACCCGCTGCAATACTCGGCAGTGGTTATCAAATTAATAGGTACTTATACAAAATGCATGCCAACACTCGGGTATTTAATTTTTCCTGCGAAAAATTTCTGAAGATTACCATGCCAAGTATTATTTTTCGACAAAAAGCTTTCGTGCAGTTGCCACCAGTACCTACCTACTAATACCTTAAATATTACAAGCAATTATTCAAAATATAATTTTGAAAATTTTGTTATGATTTTCAACTCTCATCCTTCAGGTTGAGTCACACACACTGAAATCAATCAATTTTTAAATCCACAGCCAAAATATTCTTACCGAAATTTTTCTTTTTTGAATCACTGAAAAATAACTTTCAATGGGAGCACCAATATTTTTCAACGTTACAGTGAAACTGTAACTAATATAGTAACCTCTGAAAATGCCTCTCATTGGTTGGTTAATCCATAAACCATAACAGTATTTACTATCAATAACTACCAGATCAATATACGAGAATTATTATTATCTTATAATCGCTCTTTTTACTTCACATGAAACACTAAAATGATGGAGATAAATAGAGAAATTTATATAAGAAGTTTGAATTTTTACAGAAATACCAACAGTTGAGGATCAAAATCCTAGGTGATTGTTACTACTGTATAAGTGGAGCACCAAGAGAACGGCCAGATCATGCTGTACTCTGCGTTCATATGGGTCTCTCAATGGTAAAAGCCATAAAGTAAGTGACAATGCCTGCTACGAATCGTGTATGTCAACCATATAACATCACCTTCATTTCCTTACCAATTATAAAATTTTTCCCTAATTGATTGGAAAGAAATCAAAGTGCCACTCTTTCGTGTTACAGAATGTTCTTCTTTATTATCCTCTATCCATATAATTCAACGAATAATCTAATAATCTAATCTAATAATTCTGAAATATAAAGCAGCAAGAACAACCTCCTGAAGGCGAAAGTGGGGGAATATTGACTTATTGATTGATTGTTTGATTACTTCTTTCATTATGAAGGCATTCCCTTAGTTCTGTGAAACTATGTATAATTTTTCCATAAAACAGTCTATAAAAAGAACTGGGTAATTTCGAGCGGTAGGCTTATAATGTTGAGGTTCAATTTCTTTTTCCTTCTTCTTTTCCCTCTGCATATAAAGTATATTCACAATCCAAAATCCAAATTGTAGTGAACTATCCCTTTCACATTATGAAAGTAAATTGCAATTAATTTATAAAAAATTATTATGTAAGGAAGAGGAGCACTATTCGTATTAATAAAGTCAGCAAAACAACAATATCGTCGGCATGTACACTGTACACATGTCAAGCGACATGTGCCCTATCAGAGGACACATTACGAGCTATACCTCGGCCAGTCGGTATATCGTATGGCGCCAATTCATGAGATTTGAAAGTGGTCCATTTTACCCGATGGTCGATATTACCCGACGTTTCCCTATATAAATCAAATACCATTCATAAGAAGAATTGAGTTTGCGGTTGGTTCAAGGTGAAACAATATAGCATTTAAATTTTATGTACACTCAGTTTGATCAGGAATCTGACACGTGTTTCGGTATCAAAGTCATCCTCAGAGGAGAACAAAAAGTAACTAAACTTAAAATCACAGAGCTTCAATTTTTACAATTGCACCATCTGTTACTTTTTATGGCACATTTTAACGATAGTATCCAATACAGAGGTACTAGGAAAGAGTACTTGGGAATCGGTTAAATTTTTCTCAGTCTCTAAATATTTTTGGAGATTCTTTCTATCAATCTTTAGAGAACAAGGAAAATTTAACCAATTCCCAAGTACCCTTTCCTAGTACCCCTGTATTGGATACTGTTGTAAAAATGTGCCATGAAAAGTATAACAGAGGTGCAATTGTAAAAATTGAACCTTTGTGATTTTAAGTTGAGTTACTTTTTTTACTCCTCTGAGGATGGTTTTGATAATGAAATACGTGTCAGATTTCTGAATAAACTGTGAAAAATAAACTGAATGTACTTTAAATTTAAAACAAATAACATTCTTTTCATTTCTTAGTCTCTATCGAATATTAACCAAATTCGTTTGACGAAGATTTTATATTCTCCTAATGAAGTGTTCAACTGAATTCGAAAGAAACAAAGTACCCTTTTTGCTGGTTACAGATTTTTCTTTCATTTTCAGCATCAATCAATCCAATTTCACAAATAACCTTCCTTGAATATGTATCAGTAAGCTGAACCTCTTGAATATAAACCGAATAACCTCACTCCTATTTCCTTTTCCCTAATCAAACCTTCTCCTAATTGGTCTCACAGGGACCAAGGACCATATTTGCTCCTCACGAATCTTTCCTTCATTTCCAGATATGTCCAGCAGACTGCCAACTCCCCAGTGGATATGAGAGTGGGAATCCACACCGGAGCTGTGCTGGCTGGCGTTTTGGGCCAAAGGCAGTGGCAGTTCGACGTCTACTCCAAAGATGTGGAATTGGCCAACAAAATGGAAAGCAGCGGCATGGCTGGGTAAGTTCGAATCCTAGAGGATTTATTAGCTCAAGTGGGAAAATTGAAGGATAAAGGGGGTTTGTGTCCGTGCATAAAAGATGGTGAAATTATTGAAGTAAGTGAAATATGTCGGTACGTGTTCTGTTTATCAACGGAATTAAATCAAACTTTCACCTAATTGACGTCCCTCTTATTTCATATTTTATAACAAACATTTACCTAATTGGTTTCACAAAACTTACAACCACATCTGCTAGTAGATCTATCATCTATCAATGTAATTTCCCGAAAAACTCACTTATCTTAAACCCCTCAAAATGAACTGAATAACCTCATTTTGATTCCCTATTTGCTAATCAAACCTTCACCGAATTTTTTTCGCAAAAGCAAAGTGCCAGATATTCTTATTGCTGAGGTTAGCTTCGATTTCATCAAATCATCTTTGTAATAAAAAAAAATTCTTAGGAATCTGAATTGGGTAGATTGACTCTTCATATATTAGATATCGATTGAAATATGTTTTGGGAGGATTCTGCATTTCTTAAACACTTTATAGGTTTTCACTTCCAGTCTCTGAAACAGAAATAATTAAAAAATTTCCAATTAGGATGAAGTGCTCCTGCGAGAATCTTTGAACTCATTTGTCAGGAGCGAATTGATCTTGAAAAGATTGTTGAATAACAGTAGAACTAAAAAGAGAAAATAAATGAAAAGCACAATGTAACGTTTTGGTCTATATCGGATGCCTTCTTCAGAAAACTCGTAAAATCTTCAGAAATGTGTGTTTTTTCATTTGCAGTCTAATTTACATTGAAAGTTGTCAATCTCTACATATTGACACCTTTCAATGTCCATTAGACTGCAAATGAAAAATCACGAAATTCTGAAAATTTTACGAGTTCGTCTGAAGAAGGTGTCTAATATAGACACCAAAACGTTACATTTTCCTTTTTATTTATGTTCTTTTCTCAATTTTACTGTTAGGCAACAATTTTTGCAATACCAATTTGCTCCTGAAAAATAAGTACGAAGATTCTCGCAGGAGGACTTCATCTTAATTAAACATTTTTTAATTATTTGTGTTTTAGAGACTGCGAGTGAAAACCTTTAAAGTTTCTTCATACATTGCTCCAAAAACTTTCAGCTCCTGTGTATAAACCAAAAACTTCGCTGTTATTTTCTTATCCCTAATAAAAATTTCACCTTTTGAACAGGACTGATGTCTTCAAAATTGGTAAAAAAAGAAAAAAATATATAAATAAAATCGTAGAAAAATAACTTTAGGTACCATCTGAGGCCAGGAAAGTGGTAGTGAGGGTGTTTTTAAGTAAAATTTCAAGTTTTACTACAAGAAGTTGAATGACAAAGTTGTAGATAATGAGAAGACCTACAACTTTTTTATCCACATTCTTTCAAAAACGCCAATATTTTGACGTGAGAATTTGAGATTGCTTTCCTCTCTGGCGTGTTGGGTCAAAGGTAGTGGCAGTTCGATGTCTACTCTAAAGATGTGTGAATTGGCCAACAAAATGGAAAGCAGCGGTATGGCATAAGTTCGAATCCTACATGATTTATCAGCTCAACTGGGATAATTGAAGGATATATAACTTGAGTTATCTAGCTCATGAAAAGGGTTTCAAAATGCCAATTTGGTAATTTCTTGTGAGGTTTGTGTCGAGGCTTAACATTGCGACAGGACAGAAGTTATAAAGTGAGTGAAATAACTCAGTACGTGTCCTGTTTATTAACCAAGAACATCTACTCTTTAGCTGATTAACATCACTTTATTTTCCTATTCCATGTCAAACATTTACTTCACTGGTTTCACAAGAAGTACCACCCATCCCATATTTGCTTTTATATTAATCATCTATCAGTATAATTTCATGAAAAACCTTCTCTGAAATTTGAATCAGTAGTCTAAAACTTCTGTAAACTGACCGAAAAACCAAATTTTTTTCCTAACCCCTAATCAAGCCTTCTCCAAATCGGTTTCAGAAATGCAAAGTACCAGATCTACTCGTTACTGAAGTTAACGTCAACAACATTTCTCTTCTCAGAAATTGGAATTGGTTAGGTAAAACTCTTCGTATATTACTCTGCCAACTTCAATTGTATTTTCTATTTTCTGATCATACTGTCAACTGCTGTATATGAACCAAAAACTTCACTGTTATTTTCTTATCCCTAATCCCTAATGAAATTCATCTATAGAACCGGACCGAAGCATTTAAAAATAGTAAAGAGGTAAAACAGTAAAATATATAAATGAAATCGGTGCGACTTGAGGTCAGAAAGTGGTTGGATATCAGTTTTACAGCAAAACTACAAGTCCTATATGACGGAGTTGAATCGCAATGTTGTAGATAATGAGGAGACCTCCAACTTTTTTATTCACATTTTTTAAAAAACGCCGATATTTCGACGTGAGAATTTGCGACTGCTGTTTTGACTGGCGTACTGGGTCAAAGGCAGTGGCATTTCGACGTCTTCTCCAAAGATGTGGAATTGCCCAACAAAATGGAAAGCAGAGGCATGGCTGGGTAAGTTCGAATCCTACAGGATTTATTAGCTCAAGTGAGAAAATTGAAGGATAAAGGACTTCGTGTTATCCAGCTCAGGAAAAGGGTTTCAAAATGAAATTAGTTATTTCTTGTGAGGTTTGTGTTCGTGCATAAAATGAGAGAATTGGGTTGGCAGGGTCGTTGAAAAGGTTTTATTTCATACGGGGATTTATATTGAGGAGAAATATGTATGAACCCTTTGGGTTTGGTATTGGATGGTATACTTTTCATTCGAATTTTGATAAAACATTGCGAAAGCAATATGAAGGGTTTTCCAATAGGGGGTGTTATTTTGAATAGTCTGCTATTTCGGTAGGTGTCAGGTTTGAAGCTATAATTTTTTGACATTTGACATGTGGAAACTACGATATGAATAAAATGGAATGATACCCGCTTCAATAACGCATTGAAATTGTTGAAATTCACTATGAAAATGATAAAAATTTGGCAGAGACGGTTCGTAAAATTCGAACATTTCTGGGTCATCGTGAAGCAGCTTGTCGGACCGCAATAAAGAAATTGGTGGAAAAATTCGAGCTGTTCTGAAGTAAGTGATGTGAAGAATAAAACCCGTGCACGTCACTCAAGAACAGCCGAGAATATTGCTGCTGTAGCCCAAAAAGTTGAAAAAAACTCAGGGTTGTCCATTCCTCGTCGTTCTTTGGAATAAGGTATCCCACAAACGTCATTACATCGTATTTTGCATAAAAAATTAGGTCTTAAGGCTTATAAAGATCAGTGAACACAAGAACTCAAGCCGGCCGATCATCAACAACGTCGTGTCTTTGCTGATTGGGTCGTTGAAATGCATGAAAATGATCCGGACCGTGTTAACTGTCGAAGAAGTGATTTGGTGATTTTACACCTTGCGACTTTGGGGCCACGTGAAAGAGAAGGTCTACGCAAATAGCCCAGCGTCGATTCAAGACCTCAAAGATAGAATTCGTGAGGCTATCGAGGACATAGGGCAGCCACTTTGCGATTTGGTTATGGAAAATTTCATTAAAAGGATATGGTCCTGTAAGCGTGGTCGTGGTGGTCATTTGCCTGATGTTATTTTCCACAATTAACGGCAAAGCTTCTTCTTCAAAATGAAAAAAAAATATATGTGATCATTTATATTGAAAAATGGAATTTTTTTTCAATACCAAAATAACACCTCTTATTAGAAAACCCTTTATACAAGCTATTCGGCAATATATCAGTGTGTCTATTCCTAATAGACGAAGTGAAATGTAATGAAATGTAAATCAGCTTCATCCGGAAAACCAACATTTTCCATAGTAACCATTATCTCGAATTCCTCGTAGAATGAGATATTCAGCAAGTTTTTATTCACACAAAACCAACGAAATAGGGAAAGTGTGTACCGATAAAAACGAATTTTCTGCTTTGCCGTCCGGCGTGATTGATCAACTAGAGGGGCGCATTGCACCGTTGTGTACACATCCAATATCAACACTGGATAAACAAAACGCTCTGATGCTTCCATCTCTGCGTTCATCACATTAAACAAAAGAGCCTGTCGTTGACGATAGCACGGCGTTTGAATTATTGTGATTTCATGGAAATATGACGGACTCGTTTTGTGATATGTGTGGACTTGAAATAAAGGATAAATACGTAAACATGAATAAAATATTTTGACATGTTTTCCCTAGATGACCGGATGTATTATTCCACCATTCGAAAATACTATCAGGCACTATGAAAATGTGAATGCGTCTCTTGTTATTTCTTATACCGTGGAGAGCTTTGCGGCATGCTATGTATGGAGAGATATATGACTGCTCTGGAGAAGGCTCAGAGGGTAGCTGCTTTGATCATGGATACATTGAACAAAATGCTTTAAAGTTGAGCTTCTCTTTGAAAACTACTCTTGATATTTCGATAACTACAATCTAAAATATTTATGTTTCGTTTGTTCACCGTTTTCGATCAGTCAATTCACAAAAGAGTAAATAGACTTCTGAAAATTCCCAACATATTAGTGCATTCGAGATCATCTTTTCACGTTTTCTATACTATTACTATAGCATCACTATTGAATTGATGTTGTGATCAAAAGAGTGAGCAATAAGAAGAACTTCAACTCGATGCTATAGAAAAAGCTCAAATGGGAAAAAAATACCTACACAACACCAAAACTCTGAAGTGAAGACCTTCAAATGGTATTGGTGCTGATGGTGCTTAAACCAGGATGTTGTCGGTATGGTAAGTCTATACAGACGAAGAACCAACTGTACCTATATTATAGTTAGGGTTCTATTCGAGAAATTACCAGGCAGAAATACTTGCAATGAAGGATGCATAGATTGAACCAGAAGGGAAGACAATCTGGAAGGAACTTTCAGCTCTTGGACTGTTCTCCAAGAAATTCTCTGAATCTTCAATGCGAACTCTCTGGGAACTCAACAATAATGAGCTCCATCTTCTCTCCGAATCTCTCAGTGGCCATTATTGTCTGAGCATCTCCTAAAGAAACTGGATGAAATGGTAACAGATGAGTGATTTTTTTGTGAGAAAGAATGAACTGTAGAGATAGGATGTAAAGCCATTTCTGGATAAGAAAATTATCCCATCCGTGATATCTCTTCAATTTCACAATTTCGTCAAGAATCTGAACAGTAAACTATGGGCCAAGTACAGAGGACAACTTCAGATTTAGAGAGCTCAATATAACATTATTTCAAAGTTCAAAAATAGCACTGGTATCAAATATGTAGCTGTAGCTCCTAATGTGGTAACGCATAAATGACCTCACTGCTTGCAGTGCAAAAAAAAGTAATCATTGGTCGGGGCCGTAGCTAAGCAGGGGCAAAATCGCTGACCTTTAATTTCCAATGTCATACTTTGAAAATGATAACATTTTGGATAATATGCTGAAAAAGTTTTTTCCTTCTTATCTAGCTACTTCCCTGTCATCGGTGCGGTGATGCACACTACGATTTACCAATCGACTTCAGTATAATCTAATCTAATTTAAAACATATGAATTTTTTCAGAGATCGATTGAAATATAACCTGGAAAGATTCTGCATTTCTAGAAAACTTTTAAGGTTTTTATTCTAGTCATTTCAGTCTCTGAAATAGAAATAATTGAAAATTTTTAAATGCTCCGGCAAAAATCCTTGCACTAATTTGTCAGGAGCAAATCGATTCTGAAAAAATTGTTGCCTAGCAGTAAAAATAAAAAAGAATGTAAATGAAAAGAAAAATGTAACGTTTTGGTGTCTATATCATACACCTTCTTCAGACAAACTTCGGAATTGTGTATTTTTACATTTGCAGTCTAATTGACATTGAAAGGTGTCAACACATAGAGATGTTCATTTATTTAAGTCTTAAATTTCTTCCTGTCATTTCTTTCTTCAATAAATGAATCCTAATACGATCTATATCAACAGAACAATTAGGATTTTAGATTTCATCAACATAGAAATAGAATAGAAATAATGAAATTGCCTTCATTAAAGATTTTCTACTAGATAATCAATACCCACCAAATTCCATACAAAGAACAATTTCAAATTTAGAACAAAAAAATATCTAATCAAAATTCTTATGATGATCAGGTATAAACAGAAAACCGTCAAGAACAACCAAAATTGTCGAGAGTCATTCCTTATATTCGTAGCCTTTCAGAACAAATAATAAGAATTTGTCCCAAGTTCAAAATAAAAACTGTTTTCAAAACAAAAAATGATTTTAGATCCATTCTAACAAGAACGAAATCAATGAATGAGGCACAAAAATATAAAAATTGTGTTTACCATATTCCCTGTATATGTGGAAAATTTATACAGAAGAAACATCAAGACCTTTAGAGAACAAAAAACGGGAACATAAGAACAACATCAAAAATAAAGACATTACAAGATCACAAATTTCTGATCATCCATGTTCAAATAGCGGAGATCAAATGATGAACTCGAGAACACAAAGATCCTAATGACGAAATCTGATAATAATAATAGAAAAATTAAGGAATCCACATGTATTTTGTTAGATTAAGTAGACGATTTGGCTAATTGTTCTGTTGGAATAGATCGTATTTGGATTGATTCATTGAAGAGAGAAATGACATCAGGAAATTGCAAAATTAAATGAATCAACATCTTTGTGTTGACAACTTTCAACGTCAGTTAGACCGCAAACAAAAAAACAAACAATTCCGGGAATTTTACAAGTTTGTCTGAACAAGGTGCCTGATTTAAATACCGAAACGTTACATTATTTTTTTCATTCATTTCCTTTTTAGTTTTTCTGTTATGCTGTTATGCAACAAGTTTTTCAAAATCAAATTAAGCTTCACAAATTAGTGCAAAGATTTTAGCAGGAGCATTTAATTTCAATTTAAAAATTTTTAAAAATTTCTGTTTCAGAGACTGGAAGTGAAAACATGAAAAGTTTTCTAGAAATACGAATTTTTATGTTCTGTTTAACAATTTCCGATCTTTTCAATCTAATACCTCATCAATGAATTCAATCAGCCTCAATTTTCTCAGTTATACTACTAATTAATTTCTCGTAATCCGATAAACCGTCATACCTTCCATCTTAATGAACCTATTACTCAGACACGAGAGTTAACTCCATTAGGAATTCGAAAACAAGGAATCTAAAGTTAACCTTCAGAAATGACGGTTACGTCTCTCTTCCCTACGCTTCCCTTGGGACTCTCGAATAAACAACCGCACCAGAAATATTTAATAGGGAGAGAAACTCGCTCGGAATAACAAAACAGATTAGTTAATTAACTAGTTTGAATCAATTCCCCGTATCGTGCTCAATGCGGATATTGGGGAGTGCCATTGAAATTATGCCTGATATTATTCAATAGATCATATTATTGGAGAGCTATATTTGGTTTCGTGTTTGTATTGTGATTATTGAGAAGGATAGGACCCTATTATCAAATGTAAGGCATTTAATGAAAGGAAAAGTGAACGACTGGAGAAGATACTTCAGAAGAGGAAGAACAATGGAAGTTATACAAATTTCACATTGATTGTGCTTCAAATTAGTTTCACAATTTCTAGAAAAATTTTTAGGTTTTCACTTTTAGTCTCTGAAACAAAAATAATTAAACATTTTTAATTAAGATGAAATGCCCATGCGAAAATTGTTGCACTAATTTGTCAGGAGCAGATCGGTTTTGAAAAATTTGTTGCCTAACAGTAAAACTAAAAAAAAAAAATAAATGAAAAAAATAATGTAACGTTTTGGTGTCTTTATCAGACACCTTCTTCAGACAAACTTTTAAAATCTTCGGAATTGTGTATTTTTTCACTTGCAGTCTAATTGACATTTGAAGTTGTCAACACATAGAGATGTTGATTTATTTAATTTTGAAATTTCCTAATGTTATTGGTTTCTTCAATAAATCAATTCAAATACGATCTATTCCAAAAGAACAATTAGCCAAATTATTTTCTTCATCGAACAAAATATATGTGGATTCCTTAATTTTCCTTTTATAATTATCAGGTTCCGTCATCAGGATCTTTGTGTTGTTTTAGTTCATCATATTTCTGGCCGTTCAAAAAAATAGGAAGAATTGGTTCCAAGTTCAACATAAAAACTCGTTTCAAAGAACAAAATGATTCGGCATTAACATTTTTTTAATTATTTGTTTTTATATGTTTTATAGACTGGAAATGAAAACTTGAAAAAATTTTCTAGAAATGCAAAATCCTCCCAGATTATATTTCAATCGATATCTTGTTCACAATATTTCGATCATTTTGATTGATACAGTGCTGATTCTTTTTTATTTCAAAAGAGACGATCAATTCAAGGCGAATTGGGTGAAGTTGGCCATTAACATATCACACTGAGTTTTTTTTTACTTAAATATCATCATTTTTCGCCCCACATACAAAACCACTTCTCCATTAGTTTCAATATTGAAATCTTCATCCTCACTTCAGACGTCCAAATAATTTCAGAAACAGTTATATCATATACTGTTATCATTCCTGAGACTCAATTCTCTTTCGGCCAAGCATTTACTGGTATAATATAAATTTTTCTAGGTTTTCGACATATATGCTGAAGTAGACATCAAGGGCTGTTCAGACCACGGGTGGTTTTCGAACTCCTCTCTGCCTTGCTTTTAAATCATTGTTTTTCCAGGACAACATTCTCCATAAAACAAAAATATTTCTTTGGTAATTTGCCAGATGTCTCTGGTTGGGTCAGGAAGTTCATAAGAACGCTTTATCTGGTTTTTCTCAATGTTTCCTTTCGTCTCTTCTATTAGGTTGCTGGAATAACGATAACTATGTCGAGGACTAATGAAATATTTATAGCAAAAAAAAATTATTGTAATCATACAACAATTGAATCATGAGACATATATATATCATAATAAAAGCGATCGCCAATACAGACTTTCCAAAATGTCTTTCATTACCTCTCATCTGAAAATTCATGAGATTTTCAGTAACATCAAGATATTAACCTAAAGTAGTTCAACTGTTCAGATTCTTCATTTTCGCCAACAATTGCACATCGTGCTATCTTTAGATTCAAGCCAACAAACATGGCTGATTTGTCATCCATCGATAAACCTACAATACAGGGTCTCCGATCATAACAACCCGAAAAACTTCTTTTGGGAATCAGGAAAGTGGGTGAATCACAGTTACTTCAATCCTAACTATTCATGAAGTATATTTCCTTTGATTTTAATTCTTTGTGCTGAAAACTAATCGAGATTAATGAAACGAATACGAATTTGTGCATTGAATTCAATTACAACTCGACTTGGTTCAATCAAGAGTCGTTATAATTGATGGCTAATTGTCTTCCTCAAATTTTAGTATCTCAGGAGACTAAATTCGCATTTTTTATATAATTCTTCTGTAGACGACTTTCTTTGCACAGTGCCTCAATGGCAGCTTGACTTATCAGAATGAAAAACTATGTAATACTGCTGATAATTTCTTCGTTAGATTCTCTATATGCATCTTTCGATTGAATATATTTCTGCTTGAAAAACACTGAAATAAGTCTTCTATGGAGCAATGCGACCTTTTTTGGATATACGATGCAAGTATCGATAATCATGTTTAAAGTTATTTAATGGTAAATATTCTCGTTACAGTTTATTCACTGAATGAATGCCCTTAAGAGCTCATTTTCTAGCTTCACCAGAAGAAACATTTCCATCTAATTTGTTGACAATACGTAATTGTCTATAACTTTTCGAATTTCATCATCTGTTTCGAGAACACGTGCTTTTCTACCAAATTTCTATATGACATCATGGTAACGTCTGGTGTACGTAAGGAATTTCAGATCGAAAATAATTGTTGGGAATGAACTATTGTCAATTTCAATTATACCCCGTTCAAGACACTGTAACACTCGAAAGAAAAAATCAAGAGATGAAAATCAAAATTTCCAACTGGGAGACATTTGGATGAAAGTTGCTTAGTGCTCTGTGCTCGTGTAAATGAATTACTTTCCAAATACCTAATAATCGCGAAGATTCCTTAAAAAATAAGAGCTAAGTGCTCGAACTTCCGAAGCACTTTTCAATAGGGCTTAGTGCTTTGTGCTCGAAGCACTTTTTTTCATTTCTCGACACAGCTCTGATATCATCCGAGGGTATACAGTGATTTGGAAATTAAAAGTATCTAACTCCTAATTGACTAATATCCCTCCAGAGAATTGAAAAACTGAAACCATATCCAATATATATTTCAAATAATCTCAAGGGAAATCTAATTTTTTTACCTCCGAAAAAATAATAACATCACGTTTCCGCCATTTTTCAGGAGAGTCCACATTTCCGCAACCACCCTGTCATTTTTGAACGGCGAATTCGAAGTTGAAGCAGGGTTCGGGGAAAAGAGGGAGGAAGCACTCCGTATCGCAGGCCTGAAAACATATTTCATTGTTAAAGTACTGAAACCGGTGAGTTGACTTTTGTTTTACTGCAGGGATTTTTTCTGATTTCCTCTTTTTCATTCGGGAACTTTTCGCGTTATTCATCTGGCTCCCCTCACAGTTTCCGTTTTTTTGTAGTTCCAAACCCCGAAGGCGGACGTTCAGAATGGAAAAACTGTAATTCCTGAAGAGGATAGTTGTGTTATTTCCGAGCTTTCGCTCGAGAAGAAGGAGGAGAAAATGAAGGTGAGTTTTATTCTGATTTTGAGTGATAATTTTGATTAATGTTGAGTTAATTGTTTTAGGTTGATTCTGAGGTGGAAACGGAGGTGAGTTATGGTTTTTTAGGTCATTTGATGAATGAATAAATTTATGCTTTGCGGGATTTATCACAAATTTTTTTTATAAATTCATCTAGAATGTTTGGACAGAATAATAATTCAATTATTTTGACTCTAGAACTCAAAACAATTTTTTTTTATTATTTCAGAGGTCTGAACGGAACATTTGACTGTATTAACGAAACCGTTCGATATTTTAAAATTATGTTGTCATATTCGAGATCGATAATTAAGGAAGAACAATTGTACGAAATTTCATGCATTTCGGGTGAAGTTTTGTTATCGCTCTACATATGTAAAAAAAATTCGTGGTCGATTTAAAAAAAAAATTCACAGATTTTCTCAGAAAATTGTGTTCATTCAGAAGATAAAATTCAATTTGACAACCGAAAAAAAAAATCAGGAACATTGCTGTTTTCCGCCATTTTGTAAATTTTTTTTTCGGAGTTCGTCCACTTCTCTGAATAGAGGACTCAAAAAACTGTAGATTCGACCACAAACTTTCAGTGTTATTCATAACTGACCACACTCAAAGAACCTTGCTCAGAAATGACTATTTATTAACACCCTGTATCTCGCTTATACTTATGATGATGATGATAATGATTCTCCCGGTGTCCTTTAAACAAATTTATATGTTCGTCCAGTTCATTACGAAAAACACTGTATTTCATGAACAACACATGAAACACCCTGTATTTCATGAACAATTGTTTGGTAATCTTTGCTCTACGCAGGATGAGACAAAAAATCTGAATTCGATTATTTAATTTCGATTAATTGTAGTTATTCCAAAACTGAATCAAAATTTAATGGTCTTTATTGCCACCTCTTTTTTCAATCAACTGTTCAAAGCGCCTAAGCATCCCAAAAATAATAGTAAATTATGCAACGAGCGTATAATGATAGCTATTAATCACGAGGTGAATTTTAGGCTACGAGCGAGTGGCTGAAATCACCGAGTTAATAATAGCCTTTATACGCGGGTAGTATACTTCACTTTATCCACGACTACCTGATATATTTCTTGTAGATTTTTACATTTGGCGACCGTGACAAAACCCGTCTATTACAGATGTAGGTAAGTCCAGTTGACACATGAGAAATTCTTGTATAAGTTCTCATTGTTATTGTTATTTTGCAATAAAAATTGCTTTGATGGGTAGATTAGATTCTCGATTGTAAGGCAAACCCATATTTCTTAATTGGAATACTTAAAAGTACTGAAAAAATATCCATGAAAAATATAATATTGAAGCTAAATCTATGAAGCATCTGACATCAGTGAATAACTCATTATTCATTTGTGATTAATGGGTATTATTATGGCCGAGCAAACAAACGTATAAGGGGTGGATTATTCAATAGTCGTGAAAAAGGACATTTATGAAATTTTCACGCAACCCGTTTTTTCTGAAGGTCTAAGCTAAAGTCCTAAAAAGTTGAAGGTGGTTCTTGTCAACTGGCTTTTGCTCTCTTCCTCTCTGAGTAATCCCATACTTGCTGAATTGGTTTCATGTCTGGTGAGTTTGCTGGAGAGGTCATTCTCTGGAGATTGTTTTTTTGAGGAATGTTTTGAACTCTTCGCATCTCCAAATTCGTTGAGCAGATGAACAACCATTGATTCAATGATGTCTTCTACGTAGAAGGCACCATGATACGGCTCTCAAACATTATACCGCCCAGCACATGAGTGATCCGCCTAGAAAGGGCACAATATCTCGAATGAAATAGAAAAGCTCTAGTCTTCCTAGACGTACGAAAATTTTTATATAAAAATTTTCGTCTACTATCACTATGTAAACCGAATCGTGACTCGTTCGAAAAAATACGTTTCGCTATTGTGGTGAAAAGCAGTCTAGGTATTGTTCCCCCTAGCAACTCAAAAATGTTTCTAGTGCTTTCATTCGAGGAATGTAACCGTTATGGTACTGCTTGAGACTACCCGTCAAGAGGTGCTCAAAAATTACTTCGAAAGTTTTTATAGATATCGTTCGATTCCTTAGAGTGAAAATGACGAGATAAAGGTGTTCCTAGATGTCATTCATGTAATTTTTGATCATGTAATTTTAACCATCAATTTCATATTGAAGTTTCGGAATCGATATTCAAGTCATTAATTTATTAGTCGCTTAAAAATTAAAACATTCGAACGAATGAAAATAATGATTCCTTATGTTTATCTTTGGTTTTATTCAAATTCGTCTCATCTTATTACAGGACAATAACACAAACAGGCAAAGACAAAACTCAGCTGATATAAAAGAGCGGCTGAAGAAAGAACTCGTTACACGAGATGGTCACAGGTATGAGGTCGAACATACAATTGAAATGAATTCACCACAGTTTTCTTACAGGGAACTCATGAAAAATACGAAGCCGACGAGTTTGATATTCACTGATCCGAATAAAGAGAAAACCTATCTACGCACAGTTGGATCACCCCCAAGTACAATATTCTGTTTATTTTTCTTCATCAAGTTCACCATGATAATCTCCACAGTACTAGTTTTGCCGAGGTGAGTCAGAAGTAGATAGATATTATATAGTTCAAAACATCCAAGATATCATAGAGTTCGCTAAGGGATTTCACACAAATCTTGTTCACCTAAGCTAACCGTTTTATTCTCATGAGAGAGGAAATATTCCTACACTCAATTTTTATTGTTCGGAGTTTTATGAAAAATACACTGCGCAAAAACTCAATGTTTTCAATGATAATTATTTTTATCAGAATTATGCATGTACCTATATGTCATCCTCTTTCAACGTTTTTCTTCAATACAGATGTTTTTTTCCCAGCAGGAATAAAAAAGATGAGATTATCAGATTTTGAATGTATTGGCTCCATTCTATCAGTTGTTTTCGATCACTTCTAGTGATCAATAGTTTTTCTTTCGTTTGATTTTCTACACTCGATCGCTATGCAACGCGAAACACGCAATTTTACCCAAGAGGAATATGCTCAAGCGGCAGTTTTGCGAGAAGAAGGGTGGACATACACAAGAATTGCAGAAAGGTTTGGAGTTTCACATACAAGTGTGTCCAGAATGTTGCAGCGATTCAGGGAGACAGCTATGAATGTCCGAAGACCAGGACAGGGTAGACCACGGGTAACAACTGCCATTCAAGAACGTTACTTAAAATTTTTTTCGTTGAGACAACGGTTTGCAACCGCTCGCGTGCATATTATCCCTCAGACAATAAGAAATCGTCTCAGAGAATATGATTTAAGGCCTCGTGTCGCGGCAAGAGGCCCAGATCTTACCCCAGCCTATCGAAGGGCGCGTTTGGATTTTGCCAGGGAGCATATCCATTGGTAAGAGGCTGATTGGGAAAGAGTTCTCTTCACAGATGAGTCTAGATTCTGCCTCTACCATTGTGATCGACGTTCCCTTGTATAGAGACGTCCACATGATAGATATGCTCAGTGCAATTTCCTGAATACTATACTGGTTTCGGGGGAAGATCGATTATTGTATGGGGTGGAATATCTTTGACTGCTTGCACAGACCTTGGTCGTTGATAGGGGAGCTATGAATGCTGATAGGTATATAAAAAACAGTCTTGAAGAGTATGTAGTGCCACTCGCCTCATACATTGGTGAATATTTCATTTTTATGAACGATAATGCCAGACCCCATCGTGCGCGCATCGTTCAGGAGTACCTCGAAGAGGTTGAAGTCTCTCGAATGGAATGGCCAGCAATAAGTCCAGATCTCAATCCGATTGAGCAGGTTTGGGACAGGCCTCAATAGAAGGCTGAGAAGTTCAAAAAATCATCCATCCACTCTTAGTGACTTAGGAATCCAACTCAGGGAAATCTGGGAAAGATTAGATCAGAACCTCTTAAGATCACTCATTTTGAGTATGAACCGCCGTTGCCGAGCTGTAATTAACGGAAGGGGTGGAAATACCAAGTATTTAATCACTAATCAGCATTCCAGTATTTTGAAAATTGTTTATTTCTCTTCTTTCACATAAGATTCGGTGAAATCCGGAATTTTTCTTGCATTTAATGTATTTTGTTTCGTTCAAAACCTTCCCGAGAGAACATAAAAATAAGTTATAAAGCCAATGAACTAACTTTCATTGAAAATGAGATTCTCAGAATGTGCGTTAATTTTTTTGCGCAGTGTACATGATATATTCATAATTTCATGTTTATCAGCTGGTTGTATTAGCTTCAGTATAATATTCAAAGGTGATTTCAATTATATTATCCGAATTGGTTCTCATTACGTCGAGAATCTAACGTTGAAGCTTACACGTCCAAGCCACAACATGCAACAATATCAACAGTAGGTAAGCTGAACAGTAAGTCAACAAACTGACAATACCCATTACGGGCTGTTTCCGTAACCGCAGAAGAATGCCAAAACATGACTTAATAACTGCGAATCTATCACGAACATAATCAAGGTATAGGTATAGGAAAGGCAGAGTTTTCAGTATGATTCCGTTCGTGTGTTTTATCATTGTCATTTAACTTCTAAGGGATATTAGAGGGGTATGCAACAGGTAGAAAAAATCTGCTCAATTAAATTTTCACCATCAGTTACTTATTCATTGGTTTAAAAAAAATTCTTAGAAATATTACCTACCCAACGTTTCACTGAACTCAAAGTATTTCAGGGTGATTTGTAGTGAATCAGCATTTCGCAATGTTTTTACAGGTAAATCTTGAGTTTTTCGAACTGAACTGAATGGTTTGTTTCAGAGTTTTGAAAATATTCTAGGAGCAATATTGCTTTCTCACGCATAAAGTTTTAAACACATTGTTTCTAACATGTAGATATTAATTTTCATTGAATATTAAAATTCTTTAGAGCTATAAATAGCCAATATATAAAAACAATCATAACAAGAAATCAGAAGAGTTGGAAAACAATCACATCAATATTTTTTTGCCGACTCTTGAACTCGCCCTGAGAAGTATTGATAACTGCCGAACGCAAACAAGATAGCTGCCAAAAGACCAATTCAAATACTCCACAATGTCGTTTTAGAGTGAATTATGGGTATTCTGTATTTTTGGTCTCATGCATGGAGGCAAATTCTATAAGCGAATTCAAACTTAATCCATAACACGTTCCAAGTAGAGTCGTTATTTCAATATAAATACAGGGTGCTCCTAAATTGAACGTAGAAACGAAAAGGGGAGATTCCTTAAGGTAGTTTAAGAAAAAAAGTAAATATGGGGTCGCAAACGTTTCGTTTTCGAAATACAGAATGTTGAAGTTTGAATTTTTTTCAAGTTTTTTTCTCATAAACGCAAACGAAACGTTTGCGACCCCATGTTTATGGGACTTTTTTTTCTTAAACTCACTTAAGGAATCTCCCCTTTTCGTTTGTACGTTCAATTTAGGAACACCCTGTATATGATATGTACAATGACACATGATACTCGATATCAGTGTGGACTCTTGTCTTGTAGCTTGCAAAACATTAAATTTGTGGAATGGGGACAGGCATATTCAAACAAATTTATTTTTCTCGTGTCCAGTATTTCGACTCTATCCTTTTTTTTTCATTTTTAAAGTACACCTACGAATATGCTACACACCAATTTATATCTAAACTGGAGTGCAACTGATCTGTCTCGAATCTCGATATTCTGACAGAAAATAATAATGAAACCAGATATCCAGATCTACCTTCTGCTTTCCTTTCCACACGTGATGCTATACTCTAGTTCATTGAATATGGCCAAGCAGATTTCTTTCTTACGCATTGGTTTATCAAAATAATTATAATTTATGAATTTACAGAGCGGCCATAATTGATTATGTCTGAATGAAATAAATGGCATATTGCGATTATCTTTTCCGTGAAACTCATATTTCCGTGTCCGCAATGCTCTCTCCAATTGTTTTTACGCTTTAAGTTGAAATTGACATTTGCCTCATTTCAACTTTCATCATTATATCCGTTCCTGCTTGTGCTATGAACTTGAAACACAATATTATAGAATCACTTTTTATTTAGGAATATGTTGGTTCTAAAAAAATTTTCTAATTGGTTTCCTTCATTCATAAATTTTTTTTCGAGGAAACAATATATTGTCTCAACCGTTTTTTTTCTGGTTTCATGAATACAGTGTAGCTTCCCTATAACGAAAGCGCTAAATCCACAGAAAAAATTCGTTATAAAGAAATTTCGTTATATAGAACATATGTTTCTACAGTCGGTACTGTCGCGGTCGACTTCACTGATAAATTGAAGTTTATCATTCAAACTTAAGCACTTCCTTTTAGTCATTTTCGCACAACTTTCACACTAGCGTAATTGTTAGATTCAAACCAAACAGCCAGGGGTGCAATTAAAACTATTTCAGAAGGATTTCTCTGCCCGCCGTAATGATTAAATCCCGACCTTGAACTAGGTCGGGATTTATTACGTACGTTCGGAAAAATTTCGGAAAAAACCCACCCTCATACTTTCTTACCGATACCCATTCAAAGAGTGATTTTCTTGGAATATTTCGTCATGGAGAGACTTTACTTCTTTTTAGATGGTGTTTTTAACATGGAATTTGGATTCAAGGTGCAATGTCTTATGTGATATTCGTTATACAGAGAAATTCGTAATACAGACGTTCGTTATAGGGAAGTTCTACTGTATATAACATGTTATTTATCGCCCTCAGATCAATTCAGAATAGATTAAAAATAATTTGTAAGTAAAATTCGATATCTTCGAATCGAAGAATAATATATCTCGACGAATTGAATGGATGAGGAAGGCAACCCAATGGAATAATCAAATTGAGCCAATGGATTCTCATAAAAAATATGAATAAAGTCATACATCCCTAGCAATTCCGACCCAATTGGATTTTAAGTTTCGAAATCTGAAATAATACTGCAATGTCTGCCCAAAAGATAATTTCCGCCAATACTGCCTCTTTTATTTCAGCTCAAATTCGACTTTCATCATTACTTCGATCGATTTCAAATAGGCACTTCAATTAAGATCACCATTTCTATTATATTTCCGAATGGCCAGATCTCTCCATCAACTGAAAAACTGAAGAGAAGATTGCAGAGGTGGAGTCATTTATTTTTAGACAAATTCGGTGCTTCACCGATTTCACTAACACAATGGCTTGAGTTCGTTCGAAATAAAATAAATTTATTGAAAGAACTTTTCTTCTTGTTTCGATGAATGAAATTTTTCATATCCTGTGTGGAGGTCAGTGATGTAGATTTGTGGAAAATGCCACTAAATCTCCTTCATTCTTATCGATGACTGAAAGCCGTCTTCTTGTCTATAAAAACAATGTATTACTTTCGGACGGAGCGAGGTATATTCATAAAGAATTTTTTTTGTGTCCCGTATTTCGACTTGGATCACATTTTCTCTTTTTTTAGTGTGCTGAAAAGAATGCGCTGCCCACAGTTTAACTGATGTGTCTCAATGATAATAATAATGAAACCATATTTCTAGTTTTACTGAACGCTCTCCCCTCCTCTGCACACGTGATTCTCTTCTAGTTAAATAGTTGTTATCGAAAATGAAAAATTGGATATCTTATGACCATTGTAAAGTTCAACTAGACACCGAAAGTATATAATTAGTTACGCAATGGAGGGGAAGGAAGTACAAAATGACACAGTGGGGTAAAATGATAAAGCGCTTGTTTTTCCTCAAATCGACTTGCAATTGCGATTAGAAATCAATATACTGTTGCAAAAAGTGTCCAAGATTTTGTAATTAACATTCAGTATTGATTGGTCCATTGCATGATAATTATGCATGATAATTGTCTTCTAGATATCGAAAAATTTTCGAAATGACGCTATGAAATCTGCTTCAACTTTCGTGTGTTTTGAAAGTTGAATTGACATTTTTGTATTTATGTACGTTACTGATGGTTTTGAAATTATACCTTCCTGATCTTATAAATAAATTGTTGTTTTTTTTAATTACGTTTTGCTTCGCGAGTGACATAAGTGGGATAAAATGACATGGGTCTGAGAGGTTAAATAGACATACCATATGTCCAAGTCAAAACACTCAACTCTAAATCCCGAAAAGGCTCAGGAAGAAAATAAATGAAAAATGAATAATTCAGTAGAGAAAAAAAAGTAACAAAAATATTCCCAAAGAATTGAAGTCGGATGAAGAGAAAGAACTGTTATTTCGGACGATAGGGAAGCAAATTTTGCGTGCATATATTATACAAAACTATACAAATTATCCAAGGAGGATAATATTCGGCTAGAATGCTGTAAACATGGGTAGTTAGCACATGATTTGGAAGCCGGTATAGATGAAAATATGTAATGTGTCATTTTACCCTCCGGGTGGGGTAATATGAATTAATGCTTTTCATTCTCGTTATCATCAACTAAAAAACAATATTTTGTTTTATGTCTTGTTTATATTGTAGCTGAAAATTTGGGCAATGTTTTTGTTTGACAGTTTTTAGAAAAATACGATTTTGTCATTGAAATTTTCCAAGTTTTTTAAAATGTATGTCATTCAATACAGCCTTTCCAGATATGTTCTAATTCAATGTTTGTACACGTCCTGTTCATGGTATAATGAGTTCTTGTCACGTCATTGACCTAGAAATCCTTTCAGTAATGCCAACCGTACTTGGTTTCAATTTTAACACCATAGATAAGTACTTATTGACAGATATGAATAAAACAAAGTTTTCACCAACACTACCTGTTTTCTTTCTATCACGTGTTTCTGTTGAAATCCTTCTTTCACCGATTTCAGTTTTGTTCATTTTTAATTGGCGATTGCTCGGTTGATATGAAAGAGAATGAAAAAAGAATAGAATAATTTCATTTTCTTCTACTGCGATAAAATGAAAATCTCTCAATAAACAGATTTAATCTGTCAGGAATCGACTGGTTGTCGAGTATATAGGGCCCGCGGAGCTAGCAAACAGTTGAAAGTAATACTTCTGAAACCAAATCTGATATTAAGTGCTCAATTAGTGCCTATTAATGTCCCATTATAAGCTTATCGCACAATCGGAGTTTTTGGGAAATCGTTATTGTTGAACTCAGTTTTATAAAAAATGACTCATTCAATCAATTCATAACAGATTTCAGTTTGATATGTATATGTATTCTCTTTTTCAGGTTCGTTTTTTTCAACATTATATATCCCATGGAGAATGCAGTTTATCTTTTTTTGATTTTTCTCTGTTTAGGAGAAGGCTGTAGATCCTTGGTGAGTATATCTATGTTTTCTCTCATAAACAGAACTGAATAATCAATCTGAAAATATCTTACTCTTACTTTCGATATATACTATCAAATCAAATGCATGAAAAAGCGGAAATATACTTCAATGGGAAAGAACCCGTCGGTATGAATAATTCAACTTTTTCTTCGAACTGTTTCAATATCCGTTCACTCAGGTATACAGAGGGAGAGCTTTTAAATGAGGTTTGGTTTCTGTGCTTTTCTATTGTATAGGGTTATCTATTTTGCGGTTTCAAAAGTAAACGTTAATAAAACACATAAAAAATATTTTTTATCATGATATTTCTTTTTATTATGAAGTTTGAACTTTGACATTTGTGTGAAACACTACATCATTTAAATGACAACCACCCGAATTGTTGCAAGCATCGATTCTTTTGAGGTAATTTTCGACCACATTTTGACACATATTGGGCGGTATCTCAGCCATAACTTGACGAATATTGGTTTTTAACTACTCAAGAGTTGAAGGTTTATCTACATAAACACGGTCTTTCGCGTAGCCCCACAAAAAAAGTCAAGCAGTGTCAACTCGCATGATCTTGGTGGCCAGTTGATATCGCCGTCCACCGCCGGTTGTTCAAGCACCCATTCGACGTATCCACGATGTTGATGTGAATGGTCGGCTGGCTTCAGTTGTTGTGTGAGCTGGATTTTATTTGGGTGTAGGTGTAGATCTTAATGCAAAATACGCCATAATGTGCCTTAAGACAGTCCTAATTCCTGAGAATGACGAGGAATCGACAGATTCGGGTCTTCGGCAACACTTTCACTTAGAGTAGCGATATTTTCAGTGGTACGAGCAAAACGATGATGCACAGGGCTTACAATATCTGTAACCAATCCAGTCTCTTCAAATTTCTTAACAATTTTACCAATTGCTTGCGTAGTTGGACGATTATGTAAACCAAAATCTGCTCTTAAAGCACGATATGTGGCTGTGGCAGAATCGCCATTTTTGTATTAGGTTTTTACAATTTTCATGCGTTGTGCGATAGTCAAGCGATCCATTTTCATAAATGTCAGACTTTCAACTAAACAAAAAAATTTTTTTTAAAAAACTTCGTTTGACAGATATCGAATTCCAGCCGTATACTTTTGAAACCACGAAATGGATAACCCGTTATAGTATAGTGCCTCATTTACATTTTTCTCAGCCTATACTGAGAATATACTTGCCATTGCGAGAGTAAAATGTCGACTGAAATTATTCATTCGTTGAAGTTATATGTTATTGTTCCACGATAATTTTCAATTTTTAATCCACTGTTATTTATGTATTTGTGTTCCTTTGACATCTCACAATATTATTTATACACGAATAGTTATTTCCTTCAATATTTCTCACAGTTAACTAGCTAGATCAAACGAAATTATTTCATTATTCATTTCCAAATATCCCATTTCGAAATATTGAAGTGAAAAAGAATAATTTCAATCGATAAAATCAATAAATATAAAATTTTTACCTGGGAACTAGTTTTTGAACATGCAAGATGCAAAAATGTTATATCATTCAGAGCATCCACATAAAGTTTTTTTCAACCCGATGGATCTTTTCATTGCGGAGATCACTTTGGATGATATAAGGCTAAGGCACACTATCTACATTGGGATATTTATTTTGGTATCATACAGAAACAACGCCATCTCAGAGAATCCTTAAAAATTATAGCATCATTCAACCTCTTTCCAGGTTCGACGAAAGTTCAACGATTTGATATTTATAGGGTTTTATTATTTTTCACTTTCATATAAATATTTTCATTCGTGTTCACTTAATTATATCGGTTTATTTCACAATATCTAGCATTTGATCAAACGACAAATAGAAAAAAGTTTCGATGCTTCGTTCAATGTTCATGGTTTATGAGGCAGTTTTTTCTAAGGATTCTTCGAGATGGCGTTGCCACTGCATAATACCAGAATCAATACTTCGGATCTGTATAGAATGTTTCATTTTTCGTTTTCAGCTTGAAAACACTGTCCCATTAGGTAGTTAATCTAGGTAGTGAAATAATTCTGTATCGATTATAGCTATTGAATCTCTTATCAATTTTCTCAGTCTCTATGCTACAGGATACTCTTATCTTGAAACCTTACAAACTGAATAAAACATTCAATCTGATAGTTGGGTATACCGGATTGAATATTCTGTTCAGTTTGGAACATTCGCAGATGAAATTTTCGTGTAAAATAGAGATTCAATAGCTAAAATAAATATTCACCACTCGGCGAGGAAAAACAACGAATACAACCATCATCATTTCCCCATATTTTTATATCTCCAGCGCCAAAATATTCATTACACTTTCGAGAAATATAAGCAGCCAAGAGTCAGGTTGAGACTTCACAATGCCTCAGGCATCGTATATTCTGGAATTAGAAGAAAATTGCCTGTTCAGTTCCGTACTTTTACTGCGTTGGCGGGTCGGAAAAGCTTCGCGAAGCGAGACGGGAATCATCATCGCGTTTCGAGATGGGACTGGTCCGCCCCCGAATCGGAGAATTCGCCGGATAATTTTGATTTATTTAGTATCCAATTCGCGGCGGGTTTTGTAGCTTTTCAAATTGGATCGTTCGGGAAGCTCTTTCTGTTATTTAATTCTGTGAGGATGGTAAAAAGGGAAACATTTATATAGAATTTAATACGTACCTGAGTGAAACATCGAATTTGAATACCTCACATTTTTTCTTATGGCTTTATCACTTTAAGGTGAAAGAAACTTGATACTGTATGAAAAAAACGACGCAAAACATTGAAAGTTGAGCATTTGAATATCTGCTTACAGTCAAGTACACATAATGTAGGTTTTAGTAATACTGTTGATGCAAACTTGGAAAATAAATTTTAGTCGAATAATTCACAAAGTAGGATATTGTCAGTAAAACTTCTTCCATTTCATTTAAGACAGCTTTCATCTAGGCAATATGGAATAGGTAGAAAACTAGACTGCAAATTGTGAATTGCAAATTATGAAACTGTAAATAGTGAACAGATTGACTTTCTTAATTGTCACAAAACTCCAATATTTATTGCCTCTATGAGCAGAAACTGTTAGTCATATGACTCAATTTTTTTATTTCTTCAATATTTTTCCTTCATAAAAAAGTTCTGAAGTGGGTTTGCTAGTATGTTTTCATCAACCGTATACATGGGTTCCCAACGACTTCGTAACCGAGATACTGGATGTCAAATTCAAGATTTTTTCAATATTTTGAAATTGTATATTGCAATTTAATTGTTGCTTGTTATACACTACACTCATTCAAAATGCTGTGCTTAATTTGAAAAAGTTGAAAAACTTGGGGAAGTAGGTGGATTTTTACCCCCTTTTTCAGTTTTTCTAGACGGCATAGCTTTTATTTTGAAAATTGAATAGCGCAGATGAGGAGCCTTGTTAAATTATATTTTGCTTGAATTTGATGTCTTCAATCGTTTTGAAAAAACACAAAATCATTCAAAACATAAACGACAGTTTTACGTAACAATGTACAGGGGTTTTCATTATAATTTGACCGTTTTGTAATATCACTTCACAAATTGAAATATATACAGGGTTGCCAACATATTGATGACAACTTCATTTTTCCAAATGGAGCATCCTGTATATTTTTCTATATTTGGCTAGCCTTTTTCTTCTGATTTCGAATATGTAGCATATGTTGATCTATCACTTTTATTCTGAGCACCACTTAGTTTCAAACTTCAAGAACCATTTGAAAAAATGAAGTGGCCATCAATATGTTGGCCATCCTGTATATATTACTTTATGTGAATTCATATTGTGAAACCTCAGTCGATTTCGTGAAATTTTGTATGAAACATTTTTCTGTATCTCTTTCAGTAACCAAGTTAAAGGGGGGCGGTCAAATTACAGTGAAAACCCCTGTACAACCCCAAGCTTTACGCGCCTTTTCTGAAAATTATTTTTCTTTCGTCATTTTACACAGAGCTTTTTTTGAATGGGTTAACCGAGTACTGAATTTCAATTCAATCCCAATTTTCAATTTTGAAATATTGAAACAAAAATATTTGAACATTGACATTCCGTATATCCGTAACGATGTCGTTTCGGATCCATACCATATAACCTTTCCTCCTCAAAATAAGCTGGGAATCTACCTGTGGCATTTGATGACGTTATGTTGAATTACTCTGTATATAAGGGGCCATATTGCATTACTCATCATATACAGGGTCTTTATAAATGATTGTTACATTGTAGGTTTGCTTTGGAATTTTTTTATCTTATAGTCTTATGAAAAGTCTACAAATTCCAGTCACATCATTAATTTTTTTCGGAATTACCAGGCTCAACTCACAATATCGTTAGTTTGAATTAAGGTTCACATCAGAACATAAATATTTATAGTAGTCCAACGCCAACTGCGCTTTAATATCATTTATAGAGACCCTGTATTACTCGTATTTCCAAAAACTCATTGAAATATGAGCGAAACGATTATCTCCTTGGTATAATTTATCTCTTTTCAGGAATGCTGCTCCTTTATCTTCAATCAATCCATCCTCAAGAGAAAAGTTCTAACAACGTGTTTGATAGTATTATTAGGAATATTCAACGTATCTGATTCTGTGAGTGACCTTCAAAATATAATTAATATTTTACATTTGTAAACATCAGTTTCCAAAAACACAATATTAATCAAGAAAGTTCATTTTATCAAGTCACTAATTTGTAAAACTGACAGTTAACTTGCAAAATTTTTACAAAATGGTAGTATTATTTACATTAGAAAATTTTGTTTTATCGGCATATATGTTGAAATTCATGGTACAATTGTAATTTCCAGTATTTCCAGTGACCGGTGTATAACTCTGAGTCTTTTAAACGTAAATATGTCGCTATTTGCTTTGGGACACCACCAATAGTGTGCTGGTCAGCATTAAGGAAATGAACTTTCCATGTCGGTATGTCAAAAAAAATCTTAGGCTTTCTGTTCCAGGAGGCCGAAGATTTACATACTTTCTGTATAACATGCAGGGCTTGAAGCTGCAGCCATCATCGGTTATGGTGAATCTTCTTGTTGTTAAATTTTCTGTTTGCCGCAATGTCACAATAACGTATTTTCCAATATCTTCTACATCATTTATGTTTAAGAAGATAATTTCGTCACATCGAGAACATCCAAAAATCCCAAATATTGTTACAATTTTCGCCAGCAACCACTGGTCATCAGGAGCATGTAAAAGAAATTGTTCAGCCTCTTCTCTACTTAATACCTTGGCCTTTTTTGGTGTATAAGGTTCATTTTTTCGTTTCAGAAACACTTTTACCTTTTGAAATCTGCAATTGACTACTGAACGACGTCATATTTTTCAATAATTTTTAAGGAAAGAAATGTTCATGGCAACGCTTCCATAGCTTTCGACATTTGCGACAAATTATTGAGATTTTGTGGAATTTATCTGAA
The DNA here is from genome assembly GCA_013421045.1 of Propylea japonica. Taxonomy (NCBI): domain Eukaryota; kingdom Metazoa; phylum Arthropoda; class Insecta; order Coleoptera; family Coccinellidae; genus Propylea; species Propylea japonica. Next base: position 24,314,275 of record CM024246.1, on the reverse strand, counting down.
TTATTCACAAATGAGAAACAAATAAAATATAAAACAATACACGCAAGGTAACAGGTTTTACTGGCTCAAGGACGTAACTGACTCGCCAGCGGCTCGTCAATTATATCCTCCATTCGCCAGTAAAAACCCTCTTACCTTGCTAGTACGAGTAATGTTATATACTATATCTCATTTACTGTTGGAAACGCACCTTCACTGTCTTTTTTTGTTCGAAATGTGCATTGATTCATTTTTTAAGTTATACGCGAAAATTTTGAAGGTATTGTTATCAGCATCATTTCACGTGTATCTACTTCTGCTTTCAGATTTATTGTTTCAACACAGAAGTACTCTACCCTAATTGTACTTATACCGATGAAATTGAACAATACTGCCTTTATCCATCCTACTTCAGCTACTTCACAGTTGTGGTTCTAATAGGGATGTCCTTACCTGCCTGTTTATCCTACATAACGAAGATAATACTTATGTTAATAACTGCGGTTTCGCAAAGTCTGATCAATATTTTTGTACTGGGAGATCAACTGGACTGCGAGTTCGATATGAGAGATTGGAATAGGTGAGTTTTTTATTGAAAAGGCCCAAACTCGTTATATTAGTTAAACAGGTTTGTGATGGATGAAGTATCGAACCAGGTATAAATAACTTTTGAAGGAAAAAGACAATATCTATGAGATGTTGCACGTAATTCCAATAACGCAAAATGCATCTGATGTTCGATTTTTGTTGGTAATATACTTCCGCTTGAACTGGAAATATCCTCAACTTCCTATATATCTTCGCAATTGTTGAGAGAGCTTGGCATTTCGAATGCGCACATATTGGGTTTGAAAAAAAAATGTAATTGAAACAGGAAATAACTTTTTGTTACTTCTAGAATAGCTAGATAAATATGCCATTGTTAAGTGCCAAATTCTTATTCGAGTTCGACGTGATTCTTCTGAATTAATTGCAATCTTAGACTCCTTTGTCTAAGATTGCAATAGTTTCGTAGCGGTTCACGCTCTACCAGATTTTGGCACTTCCAGTTGCATTAAAACGTTGTAATGTTTTTGTTACAGTCAAACGTGAAATGGGATTTCTCTGAGGATACAAATCATTGAACATATGACACACTTCGTCATGAGTTCTCAAACAGTCACCATAACTGATATTAGCTAATTTAACAGCAGTTAAGTTAAGCTTTCGTCGTATAGGCAACTACAAGTTGCTGGGTAATAGATTGTTTGTCTAGTAACCCAACGTTTAGAATCATTGCAATTTTCGACCAACTAAACTACGAAACTACACCATGTTTTGAGAATTGGTCATCGACCTTTAGGGCGTAAATAGACTAAAACAAACAAAGCATTTATTCAAGTTTTCTGCACCAAATTCTTCTGAATCTTATATAGTAAGCGTTTGAACGCATGGAAACATTGGCTATTTCTTTCTCTTTTTAAATGATTAATAATTTTCAAGTTTTGATTTTCCAGAAATTCCTAATGGATTGCAAGTGCGCTTGTTTTTCAGCATGAAACAATAGTATATTCGAAAGTAAAGTGGTTTTCGTTGTCTATTTTTGTTGCGAAACAATCCTTTCCAATCTTTAACACTTGGCTCTATGCATAAGATTGATAATAATAGATCGATACAAGTTGAAATACTTGCATGATGGCCATCGGTAATTATTTGGTTGAAATATTAACTAGCTTAACGTCATATGTTACTGAACTTCATTGCCATAGATGGCGTATGTGTGAATTAGTTGCATTGAAGTAAACTTCGCAACGTTTAGACAACGCAACTCTGATAACTGTAGCTGCAGCATGACGTTGTAAAACCCCGAAAATGATTGACCAATCTGGTGCAATTCATGGTTGTGAGAATGAGAACGTTGAGGTCGGCGCTACGTGCATAGTACAACTACTTCCGTGTTGTCATCGTGCACTTCTAGTGCAGCCCAATAGAACGTACGAAAAGGAACATTAACCTATTTATTGGAACTTTCATTTGTTTATATAATTTCTCCCTCCATAGTGTTTGCATAAACACCCCGGTCTGCTCTTTCTCATTTAAAATGAAAAATGTTATAAGCTTAAAATTCAGGATTAATGATGAAACATATTCTATTGATGAACCAGTGGAAGAAGATAATACTGAAAATGAATTTTCAAAGAGTTGTATTAGCCAGTATAATGTTTTCTGGCTCACGCGGAAATTCTTGCAAAACTATAAAAAAACAGGGAGGACTACTATGACCTGAGTTCTTCCATACACTTAAATTACTCTTGAACAGATAATTAAATAAAAAGATTTTTTATCGGTTACGTCATGTTCTGTCCACTTGTAAACAACGTCCGTAAGAAATTTTTTTTTCGGAATTTCTTTCTGTTTACATAGCATTGCTGCATAATCTATTTCATCTTCGCTGTCGGAAGAGGAAGATAATAAATTAATAATTGAATATCTTCTCCGTTCATGATGACCGATTTTTTACTGTTTTTATTATTTATTATTTAAAGGTTACGAGCAGCAATCGTAATTGCACCAACACTGGCACGACCTCTCAAACCTCGTGCTGAAAAATGTGCACTGTGTGCATATGGTGCGGAACCAGTTTTACAAAAGAACATGGCTTCTTGCACTCAAAGTACCAATAGAACATGAAAATTGCACCAGTGCTGCACTGGTTTTACCAATAGAAAACGCTATTAGTTTGGTTGCGCGACTTCTTTATATACGTCGACGCAACCTTAAATTGTTACTTGAGTCGTTTATTACTCACTATATTTAAAGATTGTATCTATGGTTTTTTTGGTGCATTTACTCCAAAAACTGGTTCCATGTGAATATTATTCCACCAGAAATCATGAAAAAAATCACAAAATTACTTGGACAAATTTGTTTCAGTCCTTCCGAAGGCAAATATACTATATCGACGTTCCTGTTGCTAGTAGGAGTTACACTATCTGTCCTAGTAAAACATGTGAGTATCACTTGATTTAGTTCTTTTTATTTATATTCACACCAGTACATTGAGAGATATAAAAGCTATTGTCCTTGCAAAACAGAAGAGTAACCATTTCTACAAATTAGAGCAAAGGTTTATTATTGGGAGTATCACTACCCCATGGATAGTCAAGGAAATTGATTTTCTTTCTAAGGAGGGGGCTCAATAAGTGCGAAAAAACTTCGCTCGTTCAAGAATGTGGACAAAACATTCTAAAATTACTCTCTAAAAAACGCCGTTTCCGAAATAGAAAATGTTGAAATTGAATGGAAAAAAATCGTATGAAGAGCTCCCAAACTGTTACCTCCTTTTATCATTTATACAAAATTCCTCCTTCCGATAAACAGTTCAGGACAGAAGGTGAAAATCAACTTTTCCAATCTAAAATTTCAGATGGAACAGGTTTCGAGAGTTTTATTTTTGTGGCGGATGGAAGTGGAAGAGGAAAGTACATGTGCCGAGGATATGAGGAGGAGAAACGAGGCCCTGGTCTATAATATCCTGCCGCCACATGTGGCGGCCCATTTCCTGGGCAACAGGAAGAGGCAGCACGACGAGCTCTATTCCCAAAGTTACAGCGAGGTGGGAGTCCTGTTTGCTTCGATGCCAAACTTCTCAGGTAATAAATCTGCGGGCTGGCTTTGAATCCGATGTGCGAAGATTGAAATATTAGGTACTGAAGAGTTTTGGATATTTTATCGATACTTGCCTTACAGCTCGACGATTTATCGATATGATGACTGAACGTCGAAAGGCATAATCATTCATACATGAATAACGTTTTCACCTCCATATTCTTCAAGAAATGACATTTTCCATTAGGTTCAATGCTGCTCACTCATAGTTAAAAAACAATTCTATCAAAAAGTTCGTTTTGGTTGAGTTCGCATTAACATGCATTGATATAGTCAAACCGAATACTTTTTAAAAATTAGTCTGTCAAAATTTCCGATACCAATACTTAACTGACAGCACGTCCTATTCATTTTCATATAATATTTGGACGTTGAGAGGCATAATACTGATTTCTCTTTAATGTACATGAATGGAGTTTCCATGTCTATTTTTTTAACATTATCTGCATAGCTCAGAAACAAAAGTGATAGGTGTACCCCTAGGTATTGGAATATTATTTGAGCTGTTTTCATCATTTTTGCTTCTTGAAATCGCTTGCCGTCATCGGGTAAACACTTCAAACTTGCAACTTTCTGAAAATCAACTTTCTTCACTCTTCGAAAATGATTGTTAATTTTAACAGTTCTCACAAAACAGGCATCGATGACTTGGATTTAGTCTAGATTGAATCAGTTGTCAAATAATTCATTGGCTCTGAGATTTTCGGTATAAGAACTAAAAGCTGCTTCCTTTCAATTTTTACGGTTCAAATCCCTCCTTTCATTATCATGAAAACATTACTTTTCAAAATCCCATGATATCTTTTCAAAACATGCTGAAGAAACTTTGATTTAACAGTATCTTCTTGTTGAGCAGAATCCTTATGTTATTTGATTCAAACATTTAAAGAACGTTAGTTTTTTCTCTACGTGCTCTACTGAACTTTCTTCAAATGTTCCGATCACAGAACACAAAAAAGCTCAACATGAAGAGACAAAAAGCTTGTTCAACAATCTATGAGTGAATATTATAGGATTTCATAAGGGGGTGCTTCCATAATATTTAAAGAAAAAGTTACGCCGTAGACAATTAAAAGAATCCGCTTCGTTGTCAAACAACAAAAATCTCGTCTCTCAATTGCCTGTTGATTTCAAAACAATAAGAGCTTCAATAATTAGATCCAGCTTAAAAAAAGATAAAATGGATTGTTTGACAACTGATTCAATCAAAAATAGATCAAAAACATCGATGAGTATTTTCTAAGAACTGTCAAAAGTAACAAACATTTTCAAAGAGTGGAGAAAGTTGCATTTCTGAAAGTTGCAAGTTTTAAGTGTTTTTCTGGCGACGGCTGACAAATGCTGGACATAACGTGAAAAACAATAAGCAAAAATGATGAAAATGCCCGAATAATATTTCAGTGAAAGTTCTGCATCAGTATAAAGATGGTTAATATTTGAAGGAAGAAAGTGAATATGTGCAAATGCATATTTATAATCCCCCTAAAATTTTCAGTTTTGCCGCCAGAAATATTATTAAAATATACGGCCGTTCGGTTAACTCAAACACAACAGGTTTGTTCGCGTCGCAATTCTCTGTTGTTCTGGGTACAGAGAGAACTTGGTTCCAGAACCATAGACAAACTCCGTTTAGTTAGTCTATGTTCCAGAACTCAGGGAACTCAAGCAAACTGTTCTGTGACACGAACGGCTGGGAACTGAAAACCACCGTTTGACATTTGTCGGACATCGGATTTAAAACAACGATCAACGTCATTTTTCCATGTGAAATGTAAATAAAGCAAATCCACGAGGGATTTAGGTGATTTTCAAGTGTTGGAATTTATCAAATTATTGTTCAGATCATACTCATCGTGGAAAAATATCAATTTTGGCCTTTCACCCTTGTCAACTGCAGAAGGAAGATATTCATGAATCTAATGTGGCTCATTTCAAAGATAAATGTATCCTGCTCTATCAATTATTAAGAGAAAACGAAGATGAGTGATGCTGCAGTGAACCAAATTATTTTATAATATTTATCTTCAATATATGAAAAAAATGCTCATATTGGTTTCTTGATATGAAAGGCTTTGTGAATTTCATGATAAAATTGTTCAAACAATTCAGGATTTCATGAAAATTACCAATTGAATTTCAATTATTCATAAAGCTAAAACAGTCTTAATTAGGTTTCTAATTTGAAGAAAGCTCAATTATCTAATACAAAAAATAATTTATTCAACAATACAGAGTTAGAAATATTTGTTTATGCTTTTTTCTATTGAATGAGGCGAGGATGTGAATTTCAGGTTACCTTTTACTCGCATCATATAAAAAACAAAAAATATACTGCAAATTGAAAGAGCCTCCAGATAAGTTTTAGAACTAGTGATATAATTTCGAGGCATATATTTATAAAAACTTAAGTTATCACAACAATTTTGTCAATTAAAGAGTAGTCTTCATCTCTCTTCTTTTACGAGTGAATTGGAAATGCATCCAATAATATCCTATATTTCTTTCCTATCAGTCAATTATCCTCTCTTCTGACACTGGCCTCTTTGCCTTTTCAGTTTCTTCTGCTCTCAATTGCTTCCTCTGGTGCAAAAATTGAATAATGAAATATTATTTGATCACCTTCCTATGAAATGGTGTACCTGTAAAAGATTTTCAATGTTTTCTTCACCTGATCAAAAATGTCTGGAAAATACTTAACCATACTTTGTTAATCCTTCTTTCCATACTTCTTGTCTAATGATCATTTTGTTCCTTTTTATATGTTGACGAATAAATACCTATTATAAATATCATTTTATTCACTGCAGCAGCTCTCTTCATTTCCACAAAATGATCGATAATATCAGAATACATTTAATCTTCGGAATAAGCCACATTAGATAGATACATTTTCCTTCTGCAGTTGACAAGGGTGAATGCCGAGAACTGATATGTTTCTACATATCGTCCTCAGTGAATATAATCTCAACTCAACAAATAATTTGATGAATAAATCAACTCCAACACTTGAAAAACACCAACATCTATCGTGGAAACCAATTCAGAAATATTTGTTTATTTTCAACACTTGACGTTAGGTTAAATCACCTGTCACTCTGTCCGCTGTTCCTTCTACGGATCAGGAACAGTAGGAATAGTACCGAACAGTTCCGAACTTTTCTGTTCCATGCGAAGCGAATGGGTGGGAACAAAAAAGTACAGTTCCGAATAGTTCCGAACTGCGACGCGAACAAACCTACTATGTTAATATTTCATGATGTTTATGTCATTGACATTAACGTCATTAACTCAAGGCGAATTTTGGCTATGTAACTACAACTTACCATAGTTACATACTTGACAGTTAATAGACATATTTTCTGTCAACTCACATAACTATGTGATGATTTGACAGAACATACGTGTATTAACTGTCAATTATGTAACTATAGTAAGCTGTAGTTACATCGCTAAATTCGCCTTAAAGCAATGTGTATTGTAAACAATGAATAAGCATTTCAAAAATAACATTTATACAATGAGATAAGCCAAAAGTTTCAGCAGCCTACCGCGCGTTCGGAATAATGAATGAATTCCAATATATCCAGGACTAAAGCTTTTTTCAATACAAATTCCACTTCACTGTTCGAATTCAAACTTTGCTTCAAAATTAAAATTTTTGAAGGTATTCCTTTCGATAAAAAAGGGTTTGTTGTCAGTCTTAAGGTCCCTTTCAAGTCGTAAATGAAATTATCAACACTACGAACTCCTTTATTTTTTCCAACTGTTATTCAATTGTACCTACTCTTGGTAGGAGGCTAGTGAAAAATGTTATTTCAGACAGTCCGAACTTTTCCAATTACTAAAGACATTATCTATTCCTGAGCTATCCTATCCTATCTGTTAACTGTCTTAATCCGAAGAATTGTTTTAATCTCTTGGGTCTGCCATTTCGGAAGCGAAGAAGGATGGAGAAAAGTTTCCTGTAGGGAAACTCTTCCCATGGGTTATATTCGATATCAGTGCAACAGTTTGGATTCTGATAATTTATATAATGTTCGATAGCAATCTATTATAATGAGGGAAGTTAATCTTTGTTGAAGGGTTGAGTAACTGGGAGGATTAGGAAGTTAATTAAAAGTTTGTTTTCTGTAAACCCCATTCGCCATTCAATATTTGCGAAATATCCAACTCATATTGATCTATATGATGAGAACATAAGGGGGATAACTGAAAAGCCTTCGATAAAATGAAAGAACAGCTACTTTCCACTTCTTTCCTTCTAATTGAGAAAGTTTCCAAAGCTACATTTATTCACATATAGATAAAATAGATGTAGGCCAGAAAATTAAGCACATTATGAGCTATGAAATTTTGACATTTCTCAAGATCAAGATAGCTGGTAAATAAATACTTATTATTCATTATTGCGAAAATTTGTCTTTCCCATAAGTTGTTTTCCTGACGTCCTGAAATGAGATCATTTCACTGTTTGACTATTTCTCCCGTGAAATAGTCATGCAATATACCATTCGAGATGAATTTCAGCAGGTAAAATTTCACTATTGTATCATTCAGGTTTGCCGCTTCCAGGCTATTTTGTTCATGACATTTACTCCAAATCGAAGATGTCATTCGCGAAATTGCCAAACAGAAATCTTTTATATAACAATCGAAAAGTTTTCGACAAAAGGGGTAAAAATTGAACAAAATGTGATATGCAGCGTTTTTTTTTTATTCAGAATCCAATGTCCTATTAGTTTTCAGATTACTAATAGAAGGCGCCACATACAGATTTCCTCCACTTTTAAATCAACACTCACCTTTTTACCTTACACTGTATGTCATTCTGGACTGGAAGAAGCGATTTCCCTGTATTTTTCCAATCAAAAAGATATACTTTGTTGAAAACGCTAGGACCAACGATTTCCGGTAAAAACGCATCGAAAAGTTATGATACACGCAAATTGTCCAGAAGCGCCAAAGTAGTCTACTTACAATAACAAGGACAAAACACTTCAATTATTAATTCAACAGCAAAAGACTGATAAATTAACAAAAAACATCAAGTATTCAGAAGATGTTCGAATTGCTGGCATTGTGCTTAAATGCACTTTTCCACTCTTTGCATCATTGATTGACGACATATTCTGTGAAATACATAAATTTCAACACCCTGTATTTCTTGAAAGAAGCAGTTTCGGACATATATTCATGGGACATTTTTTTCATATTTTACGGCCCTCTATCGCTTGGTATTACCTATGCGTGGTACATTTTTCCTTGACATCTTGTATATTCGCTTCATTTTATTTTCAGACTTCTACTCCGAGGAGACAGTGAATAATCAAGGACTGGAATGTCTTCGCTTCTTAAATGAAGTAATTTCAGATTTTGATGCGGTGAGTTGACTATATTCCACTCTGTAACAAATAATTAATTTTTCTGCACAGTTCTATTCATTTCGTTTGGAAAACACCTCGTAAGAAGGAATATATCAAGCATGAAATATGTTGTGACAAATGAATAGGGTAGAATGTTATACAAATATCTATTCAATTGTTTTTCAACATCAAGTACAACATTTAAAATTCATGTTTAGATTATTATCATGAGCACATTACGTTAATCTTTTTTGTGAATATTGGACAACCCTGTGCCGCCCCTGGGCCAGGGTCCTGGGTTGGTCCTCATAAACATGTCATTTCAGAAAACTTCATAAAGAAATCGCAGCTGGGTAAGCGCTGAAAACCCCAGAGAATCCCAGAAAAGAAAAACTTCTGAATCATGCGGACATAACAGTCAGAAGTCACTTAAACTGTTGTTTTCTCTTCGGGGAAATATGGGCCAAAGTCTCCTACAAAATTTCGATACAGTCGATACTTTTCTCGGAAAAAATAAAACCTTAAAAGCAGTTATGATCACTGTTCCTTTTATTTCATCGTATGTTCCATATAATGAATTCTAAGATATGATTTATGCTCAAAATTGGTTTTGTTAATTATGCTTATTAATCGAAAGAAAGTTATATTTGTGAGATTAAAATATTACGGATATAATTTTTTCCGGAGAATAGTAATTAAACCTTAAGATAGATTTATAGAACATCTTAATTTCCTGTCATTGACATACAATAATTACAATATCTTAGAATATTCATTGTATGGAACACTTATACGATAACATGGAATGTAAAGTGATCATAACGGCTTTTGAGTTTTTATTTTTTTCGTGAAGAGAATCGACTGTATCGAAATTGTGCAGGAAACTTTTTTCTCCAGAATTGAATGGGAGAACATAGAAGAATTTTATTTGTCGAGAATCTATCCCACGAAAACAATTTTTGAACGAAAATCATCTGGGGTTGTTATTTTCAACTCCGAATAATAAAATAATGATATCTAAGGAATTTATGTGAGTAAAATATTCTTAGTGCTTCATTTAATGTACAGTTTTATGACTCAGTGTTTTCGAAAAGCGGTTAAAAAAACTATTTGACAGACTCAGTTTTTTTTAAAGAATTCGACTGCAGAATTTGGGAACCGAACCTCCTTTAGAAGTTCAAAGCAACAACTTTATCTGTTCGAGATTTATCAAGCTTTTTACTGAATAAAAGCACCTTTGACCTCAGATTCATTTCTTGTTTTACATTCATTATGTTTACACTCGTCAGTAAAAATATGCTCAAAATACACAATATCAAACTACACTTAAAAACTCATCAATCACATGAAATCAGATCGCTTCAGCATAAATACTCATCTATCGAGTACAAACATTTTTTCAACAAAATATGCTTAAGTTCACTAGAAAATTGATTTTTTGTTAGAGAACTGTTAGTCAACAGAAGAACGTTACAAAACTCAAAGACTAAATAATCAGGACTATTCTACTGATCAGTCTCATATAAGGCAAACAGATCAAGTTCTTATTTCGGGTATTATATGAATGTTTGCCCCCATCTAAAGTCAGAAATGAGGCTCTACAATGCGTATACATTTAAACATTCAAAAATAAGGAGGGCAGGCAGAGTGAGAATGTTAAATTCTCTAAACGGACTTTAACAACAATTTCTGTAGCCCAGTCTAGCTATTATACGAACAGCTTTCCGTTGGAAACTAAATATCGGATCACTCTCACTACAATTCCCCCCAAACAGTTATACGGTACCTTATGTGAGACTCGAAAAGGGAAAAATAAACTATTCTGAGAACTTCCAAGGACACACAGTCAACCAGACTTCTAAACAGAAATATAGTTTTATTTATTTTAATCGCAAGAGAGCCAACGTGGTACATCCAGGTGGGTCCAGTCCAGCAGAATGCCCAGAAAGAGAAATATTACATACATGTGGACAAAATAATTGCATCCTTTTTCTCTAAGAATGAGCACATACTTCCCTGTTTTTATTATTTTAATACATTTTATCTTTGTGTCCATGTTTCAGCTTCTTGAACTACCACAGTTTCAAGACATAATCAAAATCAAGACAATTGGTTCGACCTATATGGCAGCCAGTGGCCTAAATCCTTCCAAACATGTCAAGGTAAGCTACGAAATCTGTAAACAACAACTGCTGCACATTTTCAAATAGTTGATATCCTACGTATAAAACAGGAAACAACAACATATATCAAGTTGAAACTAGGAAATCTAGTCTATTATATGATGTATTTCTCAGTAGAAAACCGGTAAATCATATTCCTCAAGCACTTCGAATGGTCAATCTAAATCGAAAGAAATGTAAGGAAACGTTACATCTTGTCTTGATACAAATGGCAGCTCACACAAGTGATAAATATCAGCTCGTAGATCATGCTTTAAAAGGGTCGCTTTTTATATTATATAGTGATGCAATCTGGTTACTGAGGATTCTATCATATAGTAGGATATTCTTGAGGTTATTCGTACTCAGAACATACGAGCGCCATACGTTTTTTCACAGTAACTTTAAAGATTCGTTTCGACCAATATGAAAATTGATTACTTGACAAAGGGTATAGCCAGGTTTCAATGATCAATCTGCCCTCGCGGCTGTTTCGATTCATATTGATGGGATCGATTAGGCATTGAATGAAAATAATTTAGCTTACTTTTCAGCTTTTTCTGCTTTTTCCGAGAAAAGATTTCCATTCGAAAATATTGGATTTCACAAGAGAAGAAAAAAATAAAATCGAAAAAAGTGTTTTTTACAGACATCAAAAATGGCTAGAGATAAAAAGCTGAAAAGTTGGCTCAAAATCTTCATTCAATGCCTAATCGATTCCCTCAATATGAATCGAGAAGGCCGCGAAGTCAGATTTATCATTGACACCCGTGGTCAAACTCAATTCTGTCCATTGTGCTAACTTTCGAAGAGATTGTCCTAAAGACTTCAAATTTTCAGGATGAGTTCAGGTTCCAAATATCAAGGATGAGTTCGTTAACCGGCCAAATCGTACAGGGTGTTCCATAAAATATGGCCATTCAAAATTTTTGTTCCTCTATATATCAGACAAAACAGAACCATTCGAAATGAAATGTTGCGGTCATATATGCAAGTTGCTCATAATAAGCCTCATGCAAAATTTTGTGGTCATAGTGTGAACAGAAGCATAAAAAATTTAATTGATAAATTGAGAAGAGACTTCATATTTCCATAAGAAGATATCCTATTCGAGAGAAGTTTATTTTGTGGATGCAGATCGATATACTGAAAGTTCATCCGAAATTTCGTGGTCATAGTGTTAGCAGAACCATAGAAGATCCAACTGAAATATTGAAAAGAATCTTTATATTTCCATAACAGAATATCCTATTCGACTAAAATGAAAACTGATATACTGAATTTTCATGTGAAATTTGGTTGCCAAAGTGTGAACAGAACCATGAAAAATCCAATCGGAATACTGAAAGAAGAATCTTTATATTTCCATTACAGGATATCCGATTCGAATGGAATTTATCTTGCGAATGGAGATCGATGTACTGAATGTTCATCCATAATTCCGTGCCAAAGTGTTAACAGAACCATATTAAATTCAATTGGAATATTGCAAATAAGAATCTTCATAATACCATAACAGGATATCCTATTCGAATTAAATTTCTTATTTTAATGAAAACTGATATACCGAATTTTCATGCAAAATTTTGTAGCCATTATGTTAACAGAACCAAAAGATATTCAATTGGAATATTGAAAAAAAGAATCTTTATATTTTCATAACAGAATATCCGATTCAAGTGAAATTTATTCGAAATGAAATTTGATATAATGACTGTTCATGCAAAATTTCAAGAGGATCGCATCATCAGAAACATCGAATCTCATTTCTTTCAATCTCAAGTCCCCTATGAAAATTTGAGGTAATAGTCTTATTGCCTTACGAACGAGCGCTCAAAAGCTCCTGCTCAGGGCATTTCTTACATTTTTTTTGGAGGAATCTTAATCAGAGTGGCAAAAGTCCTTCGACTATGAGCATCTCCAGTATGTATAAAGATAATTTTTCATATAACAGCTATGGGAACATGGTAATTATATACTTTTCCAATCATTCACTTAAAATTTCCAAGTTGAAACGTCCGACCATGATGACGTACGAGCAAGCATAATAAATGGGGTAACGATTAATAACAGAGTGATCAGTTTGTCGTTGTAATCTGTGATTTATTAATCGGTTAATGAAAGGTGTGCTGATGTTTACTTCATACTCAATCGCCAATTCTGTTCCTTTAATTTCGCCAGCCTGTTTCGGTGAAATTTTTTTTTCTCGAAAACTTAATAAAGACACAAAGAAAGGATAATTATGATTTTCTGAGGTCTAATATTTTTAAAATGTTTTTTCTTGAAATCACTGTAACGTATGCTTGTGAAATCTTCATAGAAAAATCATGAAGATTTTCGATAATTAATATTACTTTTTTCGCTTATTCTTCAATATGAAAGGACACCCCTGCATTTCAAGATAAAACTAAGAAATCTATTCGATTGTGTGAATTTCTGGATAAAAAATTGGTGAACCATAATCTCCAAGGGCTCCAAATTGACAGCTCGAATCAAAAGGGACGTGTGGGGAAAAATGATCCGGAAATATCTAAAAGGCAGATAGTATCAGTCTTCAAAGGACGCCTGCGGGAAACATACATAATGCAAGCAGATATCGACTCGTTATTTCCGATAAAATTCGTTGGTTGCCTTTGATGCGAGTCAAACCGATGTTTGCAGAACTTTTCTCGAACGATTTATATCTTCATAAGATTGGTTGAGGTGCGTCCTTTTTTTGTGTCCGTTTATTCCAGGAAACGCATGAATTGCTTGAAGAGTTTTGTGAAAAAACATTTTTCGTTGTTTTGATTAGGGATGACAAATAATGAGGCTCCTCCTTTCGTAAAAAGAATTCGAAGATAAGTTCTAGAGTTCCATATTATTGTTGAGCACATGCACACATGAATTCAAATTAGATGATATCACAGTATAAAACCGTAAACCTTTTTTCAATGAAAGATTAATCACTGAAATGGTACACAATAATATGCAACAATGCAGTCAATTTTAGAAAATTGTTCAACATCTGAGTCTGATCTATAATAGCTTAATAATTAAAGAAACTAACACTTGAACTTGAAACTCAAATTGAACGATACGTCAGACAGAGTATATAGTAAAAGTTTGAAGGAAAAGTATTTTGATTGCCAGCAAAAACTCTGTCAGAATCTGTAGTTGAAATATTGATCAAATATCTCAATATGGAAATATTGGGATTCATATTTCAATATTTGAAACGAGTTTTAGTTTTGTCTAAGATATCAAGGAAAATTTATGAATACCCATATTTTATAGACCAACCTGTATGATTTGGCTGGTTAACGAACTCAACCGAGGCATTGGGGAGACGAACTCACCCTGAAAATCACAAGTCTCTAGAATAATCCTTCGATAGTTATCGTCTCACAGTCTGACGGCCCCACGGACAGAATTGAATTTGACCACAGATTCGTCCTCAAGGTGTCGAACCCTACCGTTTGACACCATGTTCGGTTCAAAATTCGAAAATTACAGACATTTGGGTATAACGATATAGCACTTATTTGAGCAGAACGAGCGCTCAGCAAGAAAAATCCATCATTTTTACGAAATTTTAGCATGCGAAGTTGACATGAAAACCCTGCATGTGAGCGGATTCTGAATGCCTGAAAATATTTCGAGGGTATATGCAGAGAATTCAATAACTTTATCACAGGAATTCATTAACTTCATAATTGCCGTTTCATCAAGTATGACTAGCAATGAAATTTCATTCACGATTACAAATTGCTCAGAAATTCGAGGATATCTTACGGGTGTGTTGCAGAATTTTGAATGGTGTGGTTATAAGTTATTGCTGTTTTAATGACTTCGTTGTGAATTAAATGGTACTGAAAATTGCTAGTTGCGCAGCTAATGTAGACTTGCTCTGTTTTCCGTGAATAATCACACTTGTGCATCGAAGTTACCGATGCACCAACGCAGCTTGTATTGAAAAAAGGCGTTAGCCAATTTTCAGATTTAGAGGGAAGAAAATTCGAGTAATCCCTGAGCAGATGCTTCTGAGCGCTCGTTCATTAGTGACGCAATGAGGCTCTTACCTCAAAATTTTTAATAGGATGACTTGAGACTGATACTTAATATATGAATGGAAAGTTTCAGCTCGATCGGAATAGTATCCTGAAAATTATTCAAAAACTGAAATATGTAAGAACTTGACAATTGAAAAACTTGAATTTTATGGTTCGATCTTTCAAACTTTTTGATATTCCTCATGAACATTAAACATTTCAATCTTCATGCACAAAATAAATTTCACTCAAATGTTATGGAAATATAGAGATCCTCCTTTCGAATATTAGAATTAAATTTTTCTTGTACAGATAATACAATCTTCTTGAAATTCAGCATGTACATTTAGTATGTCAATCTTACATGACAAAATAAATTTCACACGGATCGAGTTTCGTGTTATGGAAATATAAAGTTTCTTCTTTTCAATATTCCAATTGGATTTTCTATGGTTCTATGGTGTTTTCGAAAGAGGCTCATTATGAGCATCTTGCATGCGGCCGCAAAATTTCATTTCAATTGGTTTTGTTTTTTCTGAGATATTGAGAAACGAAATTTTGAATGGCCATATTTTATGGAACCCCTGTACGATTTGGCTGGTTCCGAGGCATTTGAGAACTGAACTAACCCTGAAAATTTCAAGTCTTTAGGAAAATCCTCTCGAAAATTATCGTGCTAACAGCCGGCCGGATGGGCGACCCCATGCACAGAATTGAATATGACCACTCGTTTAAAGTAGAACGAGCGCTCTAAAAGCGATGTTGCAAAATGGTGAATGCGATAGTAATGCAAAATACGAGGGCAATTCATAAACTAACCTCCGATTGGTCACAGTGCGGGTAGTGGGGGGAGTAGCGCGCCATCTGTGCATTCATGCGATCAGCAGGTCAGTCGGCATCAAGCCGTAGTCGAGTGAACATCGTACCTGCGCTAGTTTAGTTTTTCTGGCAGTTTGAAATGTGTGCTGCAATAGAAAATGCCGCCAAATGTGAAGTGCGTGCTGTTATACGGTTTTTTACAGCCAAAGGATACTCTGCAGCAGCTACTGTGAAACACTAAAAACATTACGACGGGCTATACAGAACAAACGCCGTGGTATGCTGACTTCCGGTATCGTTTTTTTGCACGATAACGCCCGTCCTCACTCTGCTCGCAGAACAACAGCGCTTCTTGAGTCCTTCAAGTGGGATGTTTTCAACCATCCACCTTACAGCCCAGATCTGGCGCCAAGCGATTATCACCTCTTCATGCATATGAAGAAATGGCTCGGGTCCCGGCGCTTTGATGACGACGAAGAGCTCAAAGATGCGGTCACAGGCTGGCTCAAGGCACAAGCGGGTGATTTTTATGCAGAAGGAATTTCAAAGCTTGTGGAGAGATACGATAAGTGCCTCAATCGTTATGGAGACTATGTCGAAAAATAGTGCAAAGATGTAGTTGTAATTTGTATATATTAAAATATTTTTACTTAACTTGGTGTATTTTTTTCAATCAACCGGAGGTTAGTTTCTGAATTGCCCTCGTATGTAGATTCATTATTGTTGTTTCTGTGTTGTGTTCATGGGTAAATATTATTTCAAATAGATTCTTGGTACCGAAGTGAGAATATTTTCACAAGACATTTTAGAATTTATAGTTCGGATGTCAATAATTGTTTTGATGTAAAACAGCTGATGATTGATACAGATAAGCCCTTCGATAGAGGTCTGTCTGACAAATTGTTTGTCCAATTGAAAATTGCTTCATTCATCCATGACTGATTCATTCCATTTCATGGTTGATAACACGACAATCATTGACCGTAATATTCCATATAATTTGCTACAACGCAATCAGTAGATTTGATGGTAAGAGCTGTATTTGACATTTTTATGATTTTATAATAGCCCAAAATGGTTTGAAAAGTTCTTTTTGAGAAACGGCTTTGAGTGAATCCTCTTTGATTTCCTATGTTGTTCACAGTTATCAATTTTCATATAATTTGTTTTTTTTTGCTCCGATGTTAATTTTACTTTCGCAAAACATTTTACATGAATAGAGCTCGTTGTAGTGGATCGTTACATTACATACTATTGGTACAATGCGATCGAGAATTCCAGGGATCATGCATTTTACATACTCATATATTATGGAATAAAAAAATCTTCAACTTGTTAATCTGCGGAAAAAATGGGTTCTATGGAACTCATTGTTAATTTCCCAATCACATCATGTTTATGGTGGTTATTGCTAGTTTTCATATATGATTAAAATCGGATAGAAAACAAAATCATGGCTGAATATTGGCATAATTTAACTTTTCATTATTATTGTTGTACTCTCCGACGTGGAAATCATGATAATTTCAAGTATTTCATACGAAATGAAATTAGTTTCTGTTACAATAATTTTTGATAGATATTTATTAAGACATAATATATGTTACAATAATAATATACTCCGTTCACGAGAGTTAGCCACATAGTAGGCGTTTGTTCATTTATCTGAAATTGGCAGTATTTGCTGTCATAACGATGAAAAAAGTCAACTTTGCCGAATGTACCCTGCCTCGTCCGACGAGCTTGCGAGTTATTAGAGAACTCTATACAATATTGACAACATTGCGTATCAATCTGACAAAAAAATAAACAACATTACTTAAAATTTTAATATACACAGTGTAATTTGCCAAACTTCCATGGCCAACCGACGGCTCAAACTGTCGTGAACGGACTAAAGAAGAGCTTTAGCTTTTGAATTCTGAATATTACATGCATTTATCAGATCTTGATAATTACTGGCTGTGCATTTCAATATGCTTGAATCTACTCTCACTTTTTTTCAGCCTGATGATCCAGTTACAATCCGTTGGGCGCATCTAGCCCTTCTGGTAGAATTCGCGCTGGAGCTCAAGAAGGCTTTGCAAAGCATCAACGAACAAAGTTTCAATCATTTCGTACTTAAGCTAGGCATAAATCATGGTCCTATAACTGCGGGTGTCATTGGTGCCCGAAAACCCCATTATGACATATGGGGAAACACTGTCAATGTTGCTTCCAGAATGGAGAGTACGGGTAAAGCAGGGTGTATTCAGGTGGGTAAAAGTTTATTTCTATAAATACTATTATTATTATGGTAATACGAGTGAATACATACTAACAAAAAAATGAAAAGTAAACAAAATCGTTGAAAACATTTGCGAATACTATGAGAGATACTGTGAAGAATGGAGTAATAGTATAGAGCATAGACTAATAGGACATTTTACTATCCTAATATCACTACATCGTCCACAGTATCTTTCTCATATGTTGGTAAAATGACAAAACATAAAAACATTTGATGTCTAGAAATCATGATATCCTTGTCTGAAGTCAATATTCTCTCTCACACGTGCTGTCCATTCTTTTAAACATCAAGGATCAACTCAAAAGTTTCTTCATTTACATATTGTGTACAACGCAGAAACAACTTCTAAAAAAAGATCGAATATCTAGTCAAGCAGGTAATACTTCACCAAAGAAACTCCACAAAAACAATACATTCAGTCTAGAAACAAATTGAATTCAATAGTTAAATTCTTGTGGTAAGAATGGTTTCCTTTTATTTCTATTATCCTAATAGTAGTTTAGCCTTGCGTCGTTGTATATAAGAAAGAGGTCGCGCAACCAAATTGAGTGATTTCGTCGACCTCAAAACAACGTCTCCACAACCATGATTTGCACTAGTTTGGTCAATCATTTTCGGGTTTTTACAACGTCGTGCTACACCAATACTTATCAGATTAACGTTGTCTAAACGTTGCGGAATTTACTTCGATTACAAGCGCCATCTAGGGGAACGAAGTTCATTCCACATATCACATTGAGATAGTTAATATTGCAACCAAATAATTACCGATGGCCCTCATGTAAATATTTCAACTTGTACCGCCATATCGATATGTTATCGATCTTATGCATAGAGCCAATAGTTGTTGAACAAGATTAGATATTTCTTGAAAATTCAAAATTGAATATTGATAATAAGTTAAATCAACCAGGATATAACAATAAATCAGTTTAATTTGATATTTCTCATCGTATTCGAAGGTTGCTTAAATGACTACGCGAAAACGTTTTCAAGTCAACTACTTCAATAGAAAATCTCCACTGGTTATATAGTTGAGTTCAACAACGTTGTCTCTGGATTGACACAACGTTGTAGAAAACAAAAGTTGTCTAATAAACGTTGTAAGAACGTCGTTCCTAATCCCCAAATAATAACTACTTCGTATGTAGTTGCTTCAACGTCGTCGCGACGACTAGTGCAACTTCAGTCATGCTTAACGTCGCGATTACGTTGTAAGGTGGTCTCCAATGCGACGTTTCGAGAACGACTAATTTCTTAACCAAAGACAACATTAATTTTGGTATATAATGTGGTTGTCGTCGTAAAAATGCTACTTGGGTAGTTGAGTCCAACAACGTTTCCTCTGAATTGAGACAACATTGCAGAGAACTAATGTTGTCTAATAAACGTTTTAAGAACGTCATTTTTAATACCAAAATAATAACTAATTCGTATGCAGTTGCTTCAACGTTGTCTCGACGACTAGTGCAACTATAGTCATGGTCAGCGTCGCGACTACGTTGTAAGGTTGTTTTCAATGCGACGTTTCAAGAAAGACTAATTCCTAAACCAATGACAACGTTAATTTCGGTGCATAATGTGGTTGTTATATTCAAAATGCTACTTGTGTAATGAACGCTTCTCATAAAGAGTGAATTTGCTTGGGAATTCATCTCCCCAAATGATTCATCCGACTGACCATTGATATTCTCTTTCTTTCCAGGTCACCGAAGAAACATGCGACATCTTGAAATCCTTCGGTTACCAGTTCGAACAGCGCGGTCTAGTCGCAGTGAAGGGAAAGGGACAACTCATGACCTATTATCTGCTCGGAAAAGCAGGGAAAATAACCCCACCGACAGCCCCTGTCTCTCCAATCATGGGCGTCAGCACCATGGAAACCCTGAACGAAGAGGACGAGTCACATGACACATCCAAGTCTGACGAAAAGACAGTTATTGAGTTCAACGGTCAAGAGTCTGGCTGCGACCAAGAATCAAACGAATTGGCAGACCAAAAGGACTCGGAGGATGCACAGCTCTTACAAGAAAGTGACTCGTAAAATTTTGGATAATCTTTCCCTGATATGAGGAGAGACTGAAGAATTCCGAATTTGCACATGCTGCGTGGAAAAATATATTATCCAATCCTAAACTTCAATGGAAATTAAGCAAAAATCGATTCACTTTGATGAATGTTGATACTGTACATAAGATGGGTCTATCAATTTAGCTCTTCCTGAATAAAATCATTATAACGTTATTATCTTCTGAAAATTGGAATCTTCTTGAACAGAGAGACATCTGTGAAGGATCGATTTTCTAGACTGCGCCATCTCTGAAATGTTTGTGGGA
Source organism: Propylea japonica (assembly GCA_013421045.1). Classification (NCBI taxonomy): domain Eukaryota; kingdom Metazoa; phylum Arthropoda; class Insecta; order Coleoptera; family Coccinellidae; genus Propylea; species Propylea japonica. The sequence continues at coordinate 24,293,647 of CM024246.1, read as the reverse complement.
AATGAAGTTCTCGAAGCAGCCAAGAAATCTTTTTTCATTGTCCTTCTTTTCCTGTAATTTACAATCGTCCATGCTATGCCATATTCTTGCCGAATATATTTATGGAATAAACAAATTCTAAAATACTAGAATTTATCTGAAGAGTTCAGTACTAGCAAGAAGAACGATCTAATTTTTGATGAGAATTATACTTTCGTTCTTGCATTGGGGATGGAAATCATCTTGACTTATATATAGACAACTATTTATTTCATTGAGCCTCATTTATCATATTATTATGTTTGAAAATGGAACTTTTGAAAATGTATAAAGCCTGATGCTTCAAATGACTATTTCTATGTAGGTATAAATGATCTTCATCCTTTCTTCTGATGTTCTGACAATTATTTTTATCGGATGGCCTAAATAAAATTTTTTTGGGTGTAAGCAATATCTACCATGTCATAAATTTCGATGATAAGTACAAGAATACTAATGGTATTAAACGAATGATTTTTTATATTTGTTGAATAATATAAGTAATACCACCACTCAATATACAATCAAGACAAGAATTAGTAGAATGAAATAGGGGACAATCAAAGTGTAAGGTACCTACCATAGTCGGTGATGATTTTCAATCATTCGTATTGATGATGGTTGATTTAATTTTCAGCTATAAGATGATCTTATTTTTGAACGGAAAATGCTGTAAATATGAAACTATGAATATAAATATTCGTTCCACTTATGCAATTGAATGTTCATAAAGAAAATGTGCATTTGAAATCATATCGTTATATTTAAAGAATATTTGAAAAATTGAACCTTCTTATTTCCTATGACTGCAAAAAACGTTTTATGAATTCTGGAAGTTTATCTCGAGCAGAAAATTATATTGTTTAATTTAAGCTCTCAGTAGCACTTTATGGTTCTGGACTGTCACAAATCTATTAAAACAGTAATAGCTTTAGATCTATTTTGTTGAAATATTTGTAGAACTACTAGTGAAAATAAATTGTATTACTATATGGATTTTCATTTCTATCGAATAAAATATGCATGAGTCAGGGACGAGCTCAGTATTGCTGGTCTGGAATTAAACTCACATAGCGAAGGAAAGAGTTTGAAAGTTCAAATTTTCAGCATAGTTGTGGCACCTGAATATCTCATTCGAGTTCTTCAGCGGGCCAGATAGCTGGTTCAGTAGTTTTGAATTTATTGTCACTGAAATATTCTCCTTATTTCAATAACTGCTTACCTCAGCGATATGAAAATCAGTTTTTGAATGAGAACTCTTGAGGTGCTCATGTCTGCTGATTTTAAAAAAATTATTTATTGGCAGATTTTTATTCAAACTTATAAATAACTATTTAAAAACCTACTATGACAGTGTTCTGTGCTGATGATATTTTTAGTTGACATCTCTCAATGTCTGTTGTAGTCATCATACGAGTCAAAATAAGCTTTTATTCGTTTCTAAAGAACCATAACATTATCCCGGAATATTTATTAAATATAAGTATAGTTTTGAGAAAATCGTGAAATAATTGGATTTTAATGAAATCCTGTAGATATGAGCATATTATACGCAAATGAAAACAAATGCCGTGTAATCCTGAAGAGTGTGTTGATTTGGCAATGCCGAATCAAAGAAAAAGTATCACCACAGAATTTTCAATATTTTTAATGCTCTCAGGAAAAAAAGATTGAATCGCAAAATACCACCCCCTGTTACAATCGGTTTTCTGAACCTTGCACCCAGTGCACGGTTGGCAAATTTTCGTTAATGACCTCATATTTTTCATCAGTGAGCAGAACCGAGTCGGTTGGGTTCAATCCTAGCCCATTATTCGAAAATTACCTAGCGAAATTTTGGCGAAAAAACTGCATGCTTTTTCCCTAAGAACAAGCGTGAAATAAAAAAGTCGAATACTTTGTAAAAAAGCCAAAATCTTAAAATTGAAACGGGAATGGCACACACATTCAAACCTATAAACGGCAATGTCAATTTAACGAATATCAATCTATAAATTTAATGACTAATCTCATTATAGTTGTCAACAACATCGATGTTATTGTTGCATTCATTTTGTGTGGAATTCCTTTTCCCCCGATTTGTTTTTTAGTCCAAAGTAACTGTGGTCCTCCAAAAAAAATGTGTTTTCCTTATTTCTGAATCGGTCATCACAATCACGTTCATGTTGTTTGACTCTCATTTCTAGTAGCTACCTGTAGCTGTGTTGTTTGGCCAATATAATATTAGGCACATCCTAAAGATGTTATTTCATAAACTACAATAATTCTTTTCCTTAGACTTCACACCCTACTTTCCTAAATACTGAAAAAAAACTGTATATAATTCACCCCAAGGCCAAGAAATATTCCCTTAATTAAACAGCAAAGACGAAACTCATCAGATATGGAACTAAATACTGAAATGAAACAATCTGTTACTCAAGGCATTTATTTACAAAAGAGCTTCGGAAATTTACAAAACGCTTTCAAAGGTATGCATAAGAGCAAATATAGAAATTTGTATACAAAATGTTACTTATGCAAACAATGCATGAAAAATTTCAGAATAAAAGTACACAAAACTATGACTGAGTTAATATTTCGAAGAAACAAGTTATGTTTGGACCAATTGGTTCGATAGATAGGTACATATCTGAATTTTTCTCATTAGAAAAATAGCTAGGGTGCATTAAAAGTAATATAAATAATATCTGACACAAGGGCTCATGATATGAATTTTTGAATTTCCTTGAATAAAAATTACCAATGCTGAAATCATTTTTTCAAAAATTGTTGTCACTAGTCTCGTAAGAAAACTACAAGTGTAATATTACAGTGTAACAGTAACAGTAGTAACACTTCAACAACGTTTGATATCTAGCTTTAAGCTGAGAAAATATAGTACTACATTTTATTTACAATATATTTTTCTCATAAAATTTTTTTCTTACATTTCTAAAAGATTCACAGATTCATTCGTTAGTATAGGCCGTGATTAGAAAATTTTCAGGAGATTGTAGCAGAAAATAAAATGTCATTGAATAAATTCATCCACTAGGAAGAATGCATAGAGGCTTATGAACATTAATCATCTCAATTACCATTCCATATTATGGTTACAAACTGAGCGATTCATTTCTTTATCGAGAAAATTATACCCTCGTCATAATCAGAAGAATTAGATATTAAATGCTATAATTAATATATCAATTAGGTATATCAGGGATATCTGGTATAATTCTTGATGGTTCAAAATCCTTTCGACGAGAAGTACTCATTCATGTTTATGTTTTTCGCTCATGGAAATATTCGATGAAATTCGATATAGTCGTTTAACCAATTTTGCTTTTGATCTAGAATAATTTCATTTCGTTAATCAAACATCCATGTCCAAACGAATAGTGACCTTTATCGATGATAATGATCACATTTGAAATAAAAAAATGGTTAATGATAAAATATATCTTCTGCATCGATGATTGAGTAATTGTCTGGAACAACTCGTTTTGAGGAAGTCGTGGTTAGGTAAGGTTATGTTAGGTTAGGTTGCGTTGAACGAACCTTTGTGTGAGTTATGTTAGGTTAGGTTGAATAGTTAAGCTTTGTATTTAAAATTGTGACACTATGTTCATCCCTCAGAGGAAGAAGTAAACTGTTTACTTCTTCCTCTGAGGTTCATCCTTAAGTGAGATTATGTCGATCAAATTGAATCAATATATCCACTAAAAATATTGTAATTTAAAAAAAAATTTCTGACCGGAAAAAATGTGACATTTTATATCTTTTGACAGGTCACAAAATAAGACTTTTTACGAAATTACTTTTTTCCCTGTCAAAAAAATTATTCTTTATGTAGCCGGGAAAAAAGTACTCACTTTTTTCCCGTTCTTCACTTTTTTTTCAATTTCGTGAACAGTTATATTTCTTTCACCATTAAATGGTCGTTTTTTCTGTCAAGAAAAAAAGTGTATTATACACGGAAAAAATATTAGATTTTAGCTCTCGGCTTTTTCTTTCCCTCCGCTTCGAGTCGAGAGACAACATACTATTAATATGCTAGAGCTAAAATCTAATACTTTTTTCCCTTGTGTAATAAATAACTATTGTTGTTTCGTGAAAAAAGAAGAGCAATAATTTCGACTGAGTGAATAGTTCGAATTCAGATTAACTTTTTTCAAGAATTTGAAAGGAACTGATCATCATTCAAGGACTCCATCCATGTATTGAACTTTTCTGTACCTATATGTAACGCATGTGAAATCGATTGATTTCAGATGAAGATTGATGATGGAAATTTTAAAGGAGGGTCGTCAAAGACTGCAATATTATAGCCCAGACATGATCATTTATAAAAAAAATGTGATGTACCTCTAATGGTAGGTCGAAATATTAAAGCAAATAGATTAATGAAAAGTATGACAAAATCTCGATTAAATTTTTTCTTCATGTGACTCTCATCAATGGTGGTTCTTGGAAAATGAATTTTATCAAGTTTGTTCAACCTCTGATATCAAAAACTGGTATCTTACAAAAGTATTATTGATGAATTAAATGAAATTTGGATTGTCCTCAGATAAGGTGGATAATGCTCAATAATGAAGTGAATTAACTCTTCTCAAAATTAATTGATCTTGTTCTCTCTTCTCATAAAATGAAGTCTCCCGATTCAATTCCACATTAAATTACAAAACTCTTTATATCGAACCACATCACTTTTATTAGTCATATTAGAGTGAATCAAAATATGTTAAATGAAACGAAAAATGAAAAAAATGCTTATTCAACGTATAAGAATGGATGGGCAATCAAATATGTACCTTTAAAATGTAAATTTTTTTGTGATGAAAAACTGTTCAAAACCTTCTGTTGAGAACCAACTTTGTTGAGATCTTTCTCGAAGGTAACTTCTTCGATTCATTAAATACTCCATATATTCACGAAATTGAACACGTTTTTTCATATTACCATGTCACTGGCATAAAAATGCGTTAAGAAATTATTTATTATTATTTATTATTACCTCAAAGTAAGAAATAAATGTTTACATCTTACTCTGAGTTTATTACTGTCCGAAGGATTGCCATTACTTCAAAGAATATCCCAATTTCCACACTCATTTGGAAAAGCCACTGCAATCATTCTCGACATCGAAAGGGAAGAATTTCTGCGTTAGCCGGATAATTCCATGAAATCCAACTGACGAGAGGAAATCTACGCTGATTCACGGCTAAGAACTCGGTTTTATTTTCAATCATTCAACTATATCCTTTATTCCTTTTTCTAATTTTCGAACATAAGGGCGTAGCTCCGTGGAAAAAAATATTTGGGTTTTGTAATGATTTGAAAAACGATAACTTATTTTTTTCTGAAATAAGCCTTGAACAAAACGTTGAATTAAGTGTTTCGAGCTGACTCATCGTTCTTTTCAAACAATCTTGATTTTACGAGTGTGGTTCAAATAGTAGCCGGAATTTGGCTTACAAAATTTCATCATTAAAAACGAATAATGACACGTTGCACAACAGACACTGGTGAATCCTCCTCGATCATCGCTATAACTATACCAACAAGCCAGGTTGCGCGGCTGTTTTTTGCTTTCTAACAGACCAATCAAACATTTAATACAGCCACGTTTCGACACTAAAATTCTAGTTTATATTTGAACCACCTTCGTATCATGACTTCCTTTTTATATTCAAATCAAATTAAATTGAATTCCCTGCCTAATTGATATCATATCTCTCAGGGAAACGATTTATCTGCCTCAATTCACGCACTCACGATTAAATCAGAAGCATCTTACACTACAAGAAAGGATTTGATTTTAGTTCTCTCCATGCACAGGACGACTAAAGGTCGATCCACATATTTCCCTGACGTGACGGCAACGTTGCTGTCAGTGCTACACTTCCTTCAGTGTAATCCGTAATAAATTTTTCACCATCTACACAGCAACGTACGGGGTCGTCCGTGTCAGTGTTTTTCGACCACCGTGATAGCCGGAATATCACTGCATATAGGACATGTTTGAATATGAGCTGTCTTTCCCCTTTGCTTCAAATAGACACTTGTTCTCTCCGATATATTTTTTTTTTGAATGTCACTCTACGATACGTCACGTCACGGAAATGTGTGGATCTACCTTAACCCTTTCCGATATAGTCCGCACATGCGCTAGCCATGATTCCCAACACTAAAATGTTTACTTGTGGCGTTTCTCAACGTAAATCTTGGGTTTCTTGCCCCTCCAGGGGCAAGAAGCAACCCTCATGTTCTCACAAACTTGTAAACAACCGCAAACACTAAAACACTAACGAGTACAAGCACAAGGGCAGTCACAACTTTCGCGAATGCGTTTAGGCCACCTTCGGTTGAATTTAGAGGTCTTGTGTTATTGCTCTGATAGGATCTCCTTCTTTTACCAGCTAAACCTCGGGCTAGGGCTGGAAAAGCAAGGCTTTGAGTGAAGGTCAGCTTGTGCAGACTTTCGCTGAGGGAGTAGGGACCAACGCTGCCTCTCGCCGCAGCACGAAGAAGGGCGTATTCGAGGTCTAAAGCGTCAAAGAGGGAATACCTGGCTGTCATTGTAGAGGATCTTCTTCTACCTGAAAGGAAAGATAAAGAATTTGGTCAACAGTTGTTGAATCTATACAGGGTGTAACTAAATAAGTGTAAAATATTCAAGGAGGTGATTCCTCATCGAAAAAAAGATAGGATGTTTCATATAAAGAAACTTCATTGGAGCATCCCTTGTTAGGATACAGCTCCTCAAAGGGAGTACATAAAATTTGTATAACAATTTTTTTCACAAGCACCAAAAAAGTTACAATATTGAAATTAACCTGAAGTTTCCTACTAGCAAAAAGACACTTATCCAGTTACTTATTTGGTTAACTCAATGGTTGTAAGGGTGGGAAACGCAACCCCTAAAGTTAATTTCCAATGTAATTTTTTGTCTTATTATTTGTTTACCATTTAAAAATTTATTTCTGATAGCCTGTTTCATTCTTAACAAAAAATGTCTCTTGAGTTTTTTGCCCAAAATAAACCAATTCGCAGTAAAAAATTATGTTACGAACAACTACAGAGATAGATCGTCATAAATGCGAAACTAATCTATCTAGTACGAGTAGGACACGTTTAGCTTTCTGGCTCAAAAATTTCTCGATATGATTTTTCAGCATTTGTGTTATATGTTCCTACCATTCCTTTAGTGTGCCATCCATTTTATGGATTGTGATTCGACATTGCATACTTTCCGGATTTAGCCTCTGAATAATGCAATGAGTAATATATTACTGGTTTTCCTCTTCTGGATTCTATCTCTCCCTACGTTTTCAGGTGTTAGAATGAAAGATGTCATGAACATGCATACATTGAAAGAGGCAATTTTATTTCCATGAAAAAGAGGGCTGTCAAACTGAATATATCAGTACATTCTTCACATCAAATATCACTTCATTCAAACACAAAGACAGAGTTATTTTTTGAGACTTTCATTTCCATGCTCGTATTTCATATGTTGAAGTAAATGGAGATTCGTTCACATTTCTTCTGCTGTATATGATATCGGTAGTTCTGAACTCGTTAGGACTGTTATGATGCCTAAATTAAAATTTTTTTCAGGTGAGGATGGTTTCTAAGTGAAGGTTTTTCCAAATTCTATGTATACACTTCGTCAAAAGTCTTGGTCCCCAAGGTTTCTCAAGAAATAAACAATCCAGGTTCTGGAAATGAGATGAATATTTTCCTGTATTTCAACAGCAATATATTCGATAAAAAACTTTGTTTCTTTGCTTTATGCAGGATTAGCGAAAACAGAAAGAGAAAAAATTTAATTTATCAATTGTTCATTTTTGATTCATAGTAGCTATTCCAAAACTGAATTCAAATTCCATACACATTCCGTATTACCTCAACGTAAATCAACTGCCCAATACGCTAAGGCATTCCTGTCAAATTTTCAACCATCTTATTCTATTCTTCCCAAAGGCCTAATCTCAACTCCTGAATGATAAGTTGATGGTTGCTTTTGGCAATTGGATATTGCTTTGTTTTCACGTCCGGTGAATTTTTTGTCCAATTCATTGTCACGATATTGTCTCTTGAGAGATATTTTTAACCCTTCGTGTGGGGTGTCATCATTCTAATGAATGGTACTGCCTTTCTCAATTTTTTCTCAAATTAAAAAAAACAGAACCGAACTAGCAGAATTCGAAACTTTTTTCGGTGATATCCCGTGAACCTGTGAGTAACATTACGATTTTAATAACTGAAAAAGAATACTATAATTCTAAAGTAGAGAGTTCAGATTAAGAAATCAAATCATAAAGAGGATTGTTCACTAAAGTAACTGATTTATGAATTTAATCATTCTTCCATAACAATATATTTTTGAGAACGTTGATGAAGTTGACCATCAATTCGAAAAAAAATTCAAGATAATCAGTATTAAAGAGTGACAATACTGAAAAATTCGAGGTATTACACCGATAAGATCAAGATTTATCGAACAAAGAAATTTCACTCATGAGGTATTGTTTCTTGATTACTTCATGATCATGCTGTATGGCAATGCCAATCAGATATTTTACATTTTCCCATTTATTGATTCTTTGTGATTACGAAAATGAAAAAAAAACATAATTTTCACTTACAGGGTGATCCAATATTAACGAAAATAGGGAACGCCTGAAATTTTTCAAATCCGGATCTGTTTCATTCATTTTTAGAAATATTGAAAGATGGCAATCGTAAAAGGTGATAAAACTTCCAGATTAGAAATCATTCAGTCGTATAGTTTAAGAATTATTGAACTTTTAAATTTCACCCGTCAGGCAATGTTTTTTGATCACTCCTTCATCACCCTGAATGACCGTGCCAAGCAGAGCTCATATATATATCATATATTGATTTTTTGTGGTTACGAAAATGAAAAAACATGATGTTCACCTACAGGGTGAACAGGGTGTTTAAATATTCATGAAAATAGATAAAGCTCGAAATTTTTTTAGTCCGGATCTGACTTATTCAATTTCTGAAATACTGAAAGATGGCAGTCGTGAAGGATGACAAAACTCCGAAATTTGAAATCATTCGGCCGAATATTTCGAGAGTTTTCAAACTTCGAGATTTCAGCCATAAGATGAATATCTCCCTTTATATCCCAAACGAAGGCCCTCAAACGATTGAAACCTTTCGATGCGAGTCCTCCTTGTTGTACTTGAATCATGGTATCTGTTTGTCGCATTCTTCCCGGGACACCCTGTACGAAGGCTTCAGACAATAAGGGAGTATTCATCAAAAGAATTAGGGACTTCTTTTTACGCTCTAAGGATCTCCAGAGAAGACAATTCGATTACGGAGGGTTTTCCAGTAAGAAGTATTATTTTGATATATCAAAGAGAAATGCCATTTTACAACATAAATGATCGGATGGTTATTTGATTATAAAGAAGAAGCTATGCCGTTGATAGTGGAAAATAACATCAGTCAAATGATCACCACGACGAAGCTTACAGAAGCATATCCTTTTAATGAAAATTTCCATAACCAAATCGCAAAGTGGCTGCCCTATGTCCTCGATATGCTCATGAATTCCACCTTTGAGGTCTTGAATCGACGCTGATCTATTGGCACACCTTCTTTTTCAAGTGGCCCCTAAAGGAAGAAGTCGCAAGGTGTTAAATAACGAGATCGCGGTGGCCAATTGTGATCACATCTTCGAGAGATAACAGGGTTCGGAAACTTTTCCCGCAAAAGATCGATGGTTTCATTGCTTGTGTGGCACGTAGCGCCGTCTTGTTGAGAGTAAACGTTGTTCAGATCAATACTATCCAATTTCGCCCATAAAAATCATAAGAATGCCTAATTCCGAAGAATAATGAGGAATGGACAAACCTGGGTTTTCTATAGCAGCAACATTCTCGGCTGTTTTTAAGCGACGTGCGTGGGTTTTATTCTTCACATCACTAACTTGTCCCAGAAGCTCGAATTTTTTCACCGATTTCTTCATTGCGGTCCGACAATGTGCTTCACGACAACCCAAAATTTTCGAGTTTTACGAACCGTCCCTGCCAAATTTTCACCATTTTTATAGTGAATTCTAATAATTTCATTGCGTTCTTGAGGCGTGTATCGTTCCATTTTTATTAATGGCGTAGTTTCTACTTGCCAAATGTCAAAAAGTGACATCAGCCGAAATATCGGACTATTCAAAATAACACCTCTTATGGAAAACCCTTTATTTTCCCCATGACACCAGCCAATGGTCTGTTTTGTAGTTGTAACTATTAAGTTAACAAATAAAATACCTGAAATTTGTACAATACATACCAAAATCCAAGGGATCACTATGCCTAGCACCACCCATCTGAACAGCAGCTGCATTTGCTGCAGCTGCTACAGAGCACAAGGAGGAAGTCGTTGAAGACGATGGAGATAAGTGGTTGTGACAATCCGTCATATCCTCCACGGACGTTTGCTCCGGAGAGGTGAGGGGATGGAGCCGAAGCAATCGGGCATGGTCTGGATGCAGCAGGGCGGTACTAGGCCTTCGTATACTGGGTGTCGGTGAATGGGATGGCGTGCAAGATGTACAGGCTGGTAGTGGCGAAGCCTGCAACAAATTTAAATGGAGTCATTTATAGACTAATCAAACAAAACTGCAGATCGCTTTTTTTAAAGATGACTGCTAGGAGTCAACTTTAAGCAATCAAAGGTCGATAACATTGAGATACTCTACAAGCTGCTACTGAGCGAATTTAGTAGCTAATTGTAAACTGGCTTATTGTGATCATGTTCACAAGCCAAACATTTGATTGTAATAAAGTTGCGACTAAAGTTGAAAGCTGGGCTACTTTACACGCTGAATCGCTGGCGTTTTGGCCTGTTGGCGTGTGAACAAGCCGTGTGTAATAATAGTTGCTACAAAGCAATCTATGAGCTCTCATCTACTCGGTGGTTCCTGATTCTTAAGTTTGAAAACGTATTTGACATTTATGTTAGATCCTTGACAATGATATAATCATAAACCTCACGTGGATCGCTAGATTGTTGGCTATTCAGCGAGTAGACAGTTTGGTGTGTAATCATCACAATCTCACAAACTGATTCACTCGCTTCTAAATTCGCATAGTAGCAGCTTGTAAAGTATCTCAATGTAATCGACCCATTAGGTTTTTTGACTCATACTCAAATGAAATGGAGAAATTATAAAGAGAATGAAATAATAGCTTTTTCAAAACTCATAAATAAAACCCGTTTGTTTACTTTCAGCTTTCAGCAGCCATATGTTGATTATGGTATATCGTTGGATTGCCTTATGGTGATTTTGTTGAACATATTCGGGTTTCCCGAAAGATTACTACTTAGTTCGTTGTTTTGGTAAGCATACAAAATCCGTTTCCGGAAATCTTCCTCAAATCTCTAGTCCAAGTAGAAATGCATTGACAACCAAATTATTTCAATATTACGAGTATTCAAAGTTAAATTTTCAGAATAATAGTCATACAGGGTGTTACATAATAGTGTGTCACATCTTGAGGGAATGAATCTACTTATAATTTCAAGAAAAAAAGTTTATATAAACATGGGTCCACGAAGGCTTCGTTAAGAAGCAACAGGGTGTTGAAATTTCCAACAAAAATTGTTGTTTTCTTCATAACCCCTGCAGTGTTTGCGATATTCAGTCCAAATTTTGAATGCGAGCTATTTTTGACGTCCCGAATCTTAACTAGAATCTACAGGTTGTTTTTTTTTCTGTAGCCATGTTTCCATTGTGCCTCTCAAACTTTCTGCGTTACACCACTGGTCAGTGTGAAATGAATTTTTTATATCTTCGTTCGATTTAAGAACTGGCTTGACTATTGTAATTTCTTTGTATCTCTAACTGTTTTCGAGTGAAAGAATATTAAACGATTGTATGTTATTAGCTAAATGAAAATATATGTTATACCAATACTCGATAGGTATGTCCAAAATTTGCTTTTATTTCGATAGCTCGTCATCTGAAACTCAACCTTAGCTTATTCAATATCAACATACAATCGTTGAATTAATTTTTACTCGAAGACGGTTAGAGTTACGAGAAAATTACATAAGTCAAAAAAGTTTTTTTCATGGAACGAAAATATCAAAAATTGATTTAATGCTGATCAGGGGCGTAGCGCAAAAAAGTTTGAGAGAAAAAAAGTAGACAAGGCTCCGGAAAAAAACACTCTGTAGATTCTAGTTGAGATTTAGGACGTGCAATGATGCTCAAAAACTGTGGGAGTTATGAAGGAAAAACCATTTTTTTTGGAAATTTCAGAACCATATAGCTCCGTAACGAAGCTTTTACGGACTCATGTTTATAGTAAATTTTTTTCTTAAAAATACATGTAGATTCACCCCGTCAAGTTGTGACATACTATTATGGTACACCATGTATATGTTGAAGAGAAGTCACGGTAAACGAGCTATCCTAGCATAAAGTTTCCTCTAATGCAGAAATTTAAACAGAAATCATTAATAAGGGTCAAATAAAAAACCAAAAGTTCACAGAAACAGCTTTTTGTTACAGAAAAATTCACTTGAAGGGTAATGATTATTTCTTCGAGTAATTGATATACCATCGAAGGTCATCCTAGTATTCTGCCCTGAAAAGACAGATTCCAATACAATAATTCAAAGATGATGTAGAAAACTCTGTTCGTCTGAAAATAATAGAATAGTTTTCAGGACACTCGATAATGATGAGGATGAAGAAAGACTCTAATAACTGCAAAACAAAAGATTGTCAATGAGCTTTCGCATCACCAAAAAAGGACTCTGGGGAACAATTCACTATTGGAAAGAAATCCAAACAAATTGCACCTTCACCCAGAACTTCAGTCGTGAAAGGAATTGCGATACCTATTTACTGACACTTTGAACTAAACATACCCCTTACTGGTATTCCCACAGGACAGTAACTTCCAACCACAGTAATTAATGGAGGGATAGCAGATATTGTGGGAGAATAGTAAACTCCAGATGGCCATGCAAGTTTTGATATCAGTTACCAACTTTGGCTGCTTGCGTGTAGCATATTTCGAGAGGGGAATATTGAACCACTGAAATCATGCCTAAAATGTAATCGCTAGATTTGAAACAAAATAATCTTGGTCAGTCTGAGCAAGAAAAAGAAAAAACCATTCGTAAAACATATTCATCTTTCAATTATCATTTGTAACCTATAACTGTATTATACACAGATGGTATGCCAAGATGTTCCAGCCAATATCTCAACTTCCAAACACGGTAGTTTTTGGAATGGAGGCAAAAATTTATCAGAATCCGTCGATAGAATTTCGTCCCCCTAAAAAACTACCCCCAGATAATTGTTTGAAATGCACCCTTATATATTTTCCCTCTAAACTATTCTCCAGCAGAAATTTAGTTAGAATAATCATTTTATGATGAAGGGACTAAGGAATCAGACCTCTTCGATGGTCAGTTCAAATATTAAAAACGATACTAAAAATTTTAGAGCATTCGCCATTTTGCAATTCATATTGAAAAAAATTTCGATAGAGTTTTTGCTGGCATTCGACATACCTTTGGTTTGAAATTCATTTCGTGTGTGAGGTTGAAGGTATTGGCTGTATGGAAGATTTTGGGACAACCTGTATTTGTTTGAGTTTCGGCTTGATTATAGACAAAATAACAATTTTTGTACAACTGTTAAAAAACTTGACTTTTCTCCATCGCTTCGGATGCGTAAATGATTACTTTTTCTTTACTGTTAAACAAAATGTATTTTTTTTCACCGTCAAAAGATAAGTTTTTATATTAACGACACAGAAAGATCACTGGATCTGGATGCATGGAAATATTGTATTTCAAGCTATATCTCTGATAAGTATATTTCAGACGAATTAAATTCACATTCACAATTGTACAAAAAATGTTGTTCGTGTTTCGTGCGTATAAAATTCGTGGTAATGGCACACTTTTATGTGCCATGAAAAAAACACTCATTTTACGCACTTAACACAAAAATAACTATTTCGAAACTTCAGCATACTTCTTACAGAAATTGTTACACTTGGGGCTCTATCTATTGCACTTCTTTTTATTCGAAACTCTCTGTACTGAACTTCTTATTGATTGGTTCCTTCATGATTCATTGTTTCTTATATTCATTTTTCCTTAAGAATATTTCTTTCGATGAAACTTCTCTCCCAACTCGACTCAATAAAGACATCGTCACAAAGGAATATTTTTTTCCAGCAAACAACCTCCAAAACTTTTCACCCTTCATCACTATTAAAACTTTTTCATGCCGGCCAACCGAACCGAATGTTCAACAGATGAACTCATAAACCAAATTCCACCTGAATCGATTCAAAGCCCGAATCGTTCTGATGATTTATCTCACCACCTCCCTAGAGAAAAATTTTTCAGAGGTATTCAAATACATAGATAGAACTCAATTCATGTTTTTCATCCTTCTGGTGGAAAATTTTGAATGAGTAAATTATCTCCATTGCCAATTATCAAGTGGCAATATACTATTCAAAGTGATTCTGCTAGTATCTATGAGCCGAACGAAAATCTCCCAGAACTGGAATATTTCAAAGGTGGTGAAGAAAATTCTGACTGTCTGAAAAAATTAAATATACAGGGTGATTTTTTTAAGTGTTTCATTAGACGTTTTCGAGGAAGGAATTGTAATACAGATTCAAGATTTGGGATTTCCGTTTAAGAGTACATGAACTTTAATTGTAAAATATTTTCAAGAGGAATCTACTTCCGGTTTCACCGGAAACGAATGTAACTTTGTTATTGCAAATGCAACACCCTGTATATTTATACATATTCGAATTCTTCGTTCAATTCTACACTGATTTGATGTATGATATGTGCAACCACTCAAGCGGTCCTTGAATTATAGCCTGATTATCAAATTTTTTGATAAAAAGGTTGTCACAAACTAGTGTCCATATCTTCAAAATCCCTCATTACAAGAATTTCTATTTGCGAAAGTGGAACAAAAGAAAGTACGCTAATACTGTTTCTTGTATAACTTATAAGGAAATATTATACAGGATGTCTGAAAAAGGGTCCCAAAGTGAGCCTCAATAAAACTATAAAATCTCACTTTTTTCAAATGGCAACCCTATAATTTTGTAATTCCAATCGATAGCTCGTCAAAAACCAGTTAGGGTGTCCCGAACATTTCATACCTCTAAAATCAGTAGTTTTGCCGTTGTTGAATAAAATTCAAATTTCAGAATTGAATCAAGGTTTCTTGGTCTAACCATAGATTTATTAGGATAGAGGTTTTCAAGAAGGCTATGTCTGTTGATTTATAATGCATTTTGTAGAACTGTCATTTATACTTTTTTGATTAATCGGGCACTATCCAAAATATGAATTACAGTAACAGTGATGTATTGAATATGTTCTTCATTTATGGTGAATGTAACAAAATATTAGAAAGGACAGTCAGAAATTTTAACGAAGGACATCCACATTGTTATTGTAGTATTAGTTTACTGTTGTGAATGAAATTTTTGTGATAGTTTGGAACTAAGAGATCATTCATTATCTAGTACTGTATTCACTCGAGTCCATTTAGGGTTAAGGCTTCCAGTAGGGAGAAAATTGTTTTGATACCTCCTGAACTTTGATTTCGTTAAAGTCAGTAAATGTGAATTTCGTTCGTTGAATTTCTAATTACTTTTTCTAGGAATTTTTTACATTTGCTGCAAATAAAGAACATACCCTTGATATTTCATTCCAGTGAAATTATTATTGCATGTTTTGCTTAGTGCTTGATCTGTTATAAAAAAAAGTAAGAATGACAGTTTCTAACATAGCCTACTTCAAAAATGCAAGCTTACAAACTGTGCTAAACCTGTCTTTAATCGTGAAATTCGAATTTTATTGAATAACGGCAAAATGACTTATTTTAGAGGCATGAAATGTTCCGGACACCCAAACTGGTTTTTGACGAGCTATCGATTGGAATTATAAAATTATAGGGTTGCCATTTGAAAAAAGTGAGATTTTATAGTTTTATTGAGGCTCACTTTGGGACCCTTTTTCAGACATCCTGTATAATATTTCCTTATAAGTTATACAAGAAACAGTATTAGCGTACTTTCTTTTGTTCCACTTTCGCAAATAGAAATTCTTGTAATGAGGGATTTTGAAGATATGGACACTAGTTTGTGACAACCTTTTTTTCAAAAAATTTGATAATCAGGCTATAATTCAAGGACCGCTTGAGTGGTTGCACATATCATACATCAAATCAGTGTAGAATTGAACGAAGAATTCGAATATGTATAAATATACAGGGTGTTGCATTTGAATTAACAAAGTTACATTCGTTTCCGGTGAAACCGGAAGTAGATTCCTCTTGAAAATATTTTACAATTAAAGTTCATGTACTCTTAAACGAAAATCCAAAATCTTGAATCTGTATTACAATTCCTTCGTCGAAAACGTCTAATGAAACACTTAAAAAAATCACCCTGTATTTCAGGGTACTCGATTTTGATGGTAACAAAGGCCTTCATAAATCTGAAGTGGATGGATTTCCACTGCCGCTATAGGACCCATCATTTGCTTCTTAAAGCTTGTTGGATTGAAGCATTCAATGAAGGAAGAAACCAAAACATATTGCACTGTCATCGAGGTCTATAGAAATTAGAAAAATTGTGAGGTACAGGTATCTGTAAACAAATGCAAGAGATTTTTGGAGATGATTCCTCGATGAAAATAAGCAGGGGTAGTTCATATCATTTTTTTTTTCGAAAACGACTTCCTTTTCATAATACAGCCTTAGGCAGGCGATGACGAGTTGACAGTTTTAATTTTTTTTAGGAGTTCTAAAAAACATAGTCATAAAAGTATACTTAATATGATTCATTAGGGAGATGTTACACACACAATTTTTTCTGATCCCATAGCTTCATTATTAGGGGTTGAAAATAACAACCCCTTATGATTTTTCTTCAAAAATTGTTTTCGTATGACAGGTTTTCGGAAAATAAAATAATTTCGTGGTTTCCCATTCCAGTCTATTGAAAAAAGTATCCAGCAAAATTTCTATACAGTTAATACTTTCCTTGGAAAAAATGAAAACTTCATTTCATTTCATCTTATGTTCCAAAGTATAAATATTCTAAGATATAGTTTTTGCTCAAAGTTGATTTTGACAGAAGAAAAAAGATTTTCTATGATTTTTTCTACAATATTTTATTTTTTAAAGAATACTTTGCAGTAATAAAATTAATTATTTGTTATAAAAATGGTTGTTTATTCGAATGTGCATTTGGAAGATATGCACTTTTGCTTTTTTCTCCTGTCTTAGACATACAATATCTTAAAATATTCATTCTATAGAACACTTATACTATGAAATGGAATGAACAGTGATCACAATTGCTTGCAAGTACTTATTTTTTCCGAGAAAAGTATCGACATTATTGAAATGTCATCCTTTCTGTGCAATTTACAGTTCATTTTTGACAAAAACCATCGACTTAAACCATTGACATAGAGAATGGACTGAGCATGCCCTGTATAACTGTATCATGAAATAGGGCCGAAAAATGTGACAGAGGCTAAAAGCGATAATGCGGCTTTCAATCTTTATCTAGATAGAATAGTGCAGTTTTATCATTGGTCACTACAGACCGCGGATTCGTACCCTCTCTTTCTACAGAACAGACAATTTCAAGCAGGTATTGCTCGGTCCATTCTCTATGTCTATGACTCAAACCAAAATCGACGATTTGATTGCCCAATCAAGCTTATTGAAACCCACGGTCAGTGTCTTTAAGAAGCCGTAAATAAGATTAAAAACTGTCAACTCGCCATCACTTTTCGACGGCTTTATCTTGGTAGGGGGTCGACTTCGAAAAAAAAATATGAACTACCCCTGCTCATTTTCATCGAGGAATCATCTCCCAAATTCCCCAGCTTTTTTTTACAGACAACCTATATATTCTTTGTAACGACAGTATGCGTATCAGTATTCTCACCATCACCAGAAGCTAAGTTCGTGAAAGCTTCAGGAGCTTTCTGGAAAAGGTGGGTAAAATCGTTATGATTTTTTCTATGAGCTGAATATCTTGAAATTGAAGTTTTTGGTTTCCAAACTTTGGCACACTTTTCATAGGAAGTTTTTACAGACATTTTTGCGGTGTCATTTCTTGAACACAACATTCTCATTCAAAAAGTCTGTTCTCTCAGTGATATATTTTTTATGATTCCTAGGTTCTTATTCTGCCCCCTATAGAAATTCTGTCCACGCTACAATTATTCCTCTCTCAACAAAGACATCATTACGAATGAATATTTGTTCCACCGAAAAACAAAAACCCAAAACTTTCTACCCTCCACCACTATTAAAACTTTTTCATGCTGGCCAACCGAATCAGATGTTGAACATATGAACTCATAAACAAAATCCCACCTGTATCGATTCAATGCCCGAATCGTTGTGATGATTTATCTCGCCGCAGGTCGATGTTGGTGAAGTCGCATCCTCTGCACAGGCAGGAAACACGAAGCTCTGTCCGTCCGCCTCGCCGCGGGGTGAATCGCTGCTGGGCCATACCTAGAACAATGGAAGGACATTGTTAGAAAAAAATCAATCTTGGAAAGGTAAAAAGACGAGAGAATTTGTGTTCTGGTCGTGATTGGGACTCAGGATACCCCACGGAGGTTTTTAAACTCCGTGCCTTTATCCACTGCCATACAAGTTGTCCTGACATGATATATGCAACGAAATTCATCAGGAGATACTTGAAGAATTGTTTGGGGACCCTAATTTTTTAGCGCTTGTTCTACTCAATCGAGTGTTATATCGTTTTGCCCAAATGTATGTAATTTGAGAATTTTGAGCCGAAAATGGTCTCCAACGACACGGTTACACTCCCTGATGACTAATTGATGGTCAAATTCAATTTTGTCTGTAGGGCCGTTCGGACGTCCGTTAGGACAAAAACTTTCGAAGGGATTGTTCTAGAGATTTTGAATTTTCAGGATGAGTTCGGGTCTCAAATGGCTCGGTTGATTTCGTTAACCAAATCTTACAGGGTGTTCCATAAAATTTTGGCATTCAAAATTTTTGTTTCTCAATATCTCAGAAAATACGAAACCAATCGGAATGAAATGTTACGGTCAAATTCAAGATGCTGGTTACAAGCCTCATGAAAAATTTTGTTACCTTCGTGTGAACAGTACCATTGAAAATTCAATTGGAATATTGAAAAAAAACTTCATATTTCCATAAAAAGGTATGCTCGGAATCCGGACATACCCTCGAAATAACAAAGCTCTAGATCGGGTATGGGCAACCTACGGCCCGCGAGTAGAATTTTCTTGGTCCACCCATAAATTTTTTCACACACGACAAACCTCAAAATTAGCTCTTGGAATATATGAAGAGACCGAAGCAATTGCGAAAGAATATAATTTAAGAAGACATTATACACTACCAAACATTTGCAAAAACTCGGAAGGTGGACTGGACAACTTAGAAATGAAAGAATAGAGAAGTTGAAAAAGAATTTGATTGGACAGCAGAATATCTTTGTGAAAAGTAATGACGAAGCTGAATATCGTTCGGGCAAGTTATATCGTAAGTAAAGAAAAAGCAGGATACTCGAAGACATTTTCACCAGGTGAATTTATGAAAATGTTCTAGATAGAACTCGCGGATACTTTGTATCCAGATGAAATAAAACGTTTGTAGAACTTTAATACAGCACAGTTAGCAATCTTCATTCGAGCAGTCCTTCAAAATTACGGAAGTCTTGCTTAAGCTGAAGCCAACCTACTATTGTTGCCCAGTCTTAGGCTCCTCATTATCAAGATCTCTTGACTGATGAAACACAGAGTATTTTCGTTGAATAATATCAGTTTAACTTTTTTTCATCTTTCTCATTGCGAAGAAAATTCTACAAAGTTTATTTAAATTTTGTTGAATTCATTTTATTACTGTCAGAAATTTTATAGTGGCCTACGAAAAATTTTTCTATATGGCCCCTCATAAAAAAAAGTTGCCCATGCCTGCTCTAGATTGATCCGTAAGAGAATAATAGTATTCGTAAGGCCGGACATTATCATTTTTTAGCACGGATTCATCAGCAATTCGTTTGAGAACACTCGGACATTTGGGTAAATTGATAGCAAAAAAGCGCTCAAAAAAGGCCATCTCGATCGCTTCAATGAGGAAAAACAGATAGCGTCCCTCCAAGTAGATCGAATTAAAAAGGAACCACGATTTTTGCTTATATTGGGAACTTGTGGACCTTTCTTCTTTGCCGGGTTTAATTTGGTTGAGGGGACGACCCACTGTTATCCTCGATTCTATCGATAATTGCATAGCGTAGCCGGAAAATAAATTTGTTGGGAACTAATTGTATTGTGGGCCGATCGAAAAATGAACATTTATGTATGTGTCTGCTTCTGTTTGAGTGTTGATTCAGAATTGAATTCTGTCTTTTTCTTTCTTTTGTGGAATGAACAGTAATCTCAACTGATGCTTGTAAGTTTTTATTTTCTCCGAGAAATGTATCGACTGTATCGAAATTTTGCAAGAGAATTTTCTTCTCCAGAATTGAATAAGAAACCATAAGATAATTTTCTTTTTCGAAAATCTATCCAACGAAAACAATTTTTGAACGAAAATCATAGGGGGTTGTTATTTTCAACCCTTAACAATGAAGTTATGAGATTTAAAAAAACTTTTGTGAGTACCATCTACTTAGTGCTTCATATTATGTATAGTTTTATGAATTAGTGTTCTTAAGAAGCCGTAAAGAAAATTGAAAACTGTCAACTTGTCATCGCCTTCCGAAGGCTGTATCTTAGAAGGGAGGTCGATTTCGAAATAAAATTATATGAACTACCCCTGCTTATTTTCATCGAGGAATCATCTCTCAAAGTCCTTCGCATTTGTATAGAGTGTGTTTGGTCGTGGTCGTTAGCTATAATTTAAGGGCAATAATATTCTTAATATTATAGACAAAACACACACATTGGGAAGTTTACCCCCTTAGTTTTGGAGTAGCCCCCATTTTAAATTTACTTTCTTATTTTCGTTAACTCTTCTAAATGATATCGATTTATTTGGACATAAAGGCCCTAAAAATCTGAAAAACATGTTACAATCCTGCATTAAAGAAGAACTATATGAAAACATTGAACTTGAAAATGCAAAAAAATTCTTTGCAAAAATTTTAGTAGAAAAATGTACTGATGTACTGATCCTAGAATATCCACAATACTACAAGAACTTGCCCATCAATAATAATTTTTTTCAATGATTTAATACGCAAGGATATTATCTACAAAAAACACCTATATCATTTCTGTAGGTTACATAATTTGAGAGTCTGTCGTCAAAGCAGAAGCGGCTATTTTGAGCAATTTTTATGATATATAATTTGTTTGTTTGATCATTGAAAATTATCGGAAGTACAGTACTGAGTTTAATTTTATTTCATCAATTTTCATAAGGGTCATGTCGAACAGTAAATACTTTTTAATTATGTAACTTACTGAAATTATGTTGGTATTGTATTGTGGCTAATACCCTTGCGTATTAGCTCATTGAAAAAAAATCTTACTTCAATGTTCTAGTTCTTGTACTATTGCGGATTTACTAAGAATATCAGTACAGTTTTTTACCCAAATTTTTCAAAGAATTTTTTATGACATTTCCACCTTTATATCGAAGGAAATCGATTTTCTTTGGAAGGGTCAACTAAAATAAAAATAAATTCAAAATGGGGGCCAAGACAAAACTGAAGGGGTAGAGTCCCCCATTGTGGGTGTTTTCGTCAATAAAATCAGAAATATTTGATGTCCTTAAATTATCGTCATGATCGAACACAATGTATACTTTTATAGTAATGAGCAAATCCTCACCAGGAATCATCTAAAACAACTTCAAACACTTTCAGAATTTCCAACCCAATGGTACGAATTTCAATATTCAACATTTGATTTCAAGTTCAACCGTGAGCCAACTCCAAAATGTTTATATGAACGACCTTATATAAGTACGTGCCCTTTCTTTTCGCGAACTTTTCTGTCCGCTGTTCGTGGAAAAGGGTGCATTTTATATGCTACGAAAATATTCCGTAGGAGAAAATATCAGATGCAATCTGGATGTCGACTTTCAATTAAAGAATAATTTATACTCTATTTGCATCCAGTGGAAACACCTGCTATCTGTGCCTGCTTGAGTTTGTAGGTTGGTATTGACACACTTTATCAGGAAAGAAGGTCAAATTGAAGAAAGTGTGGATGCAGCCATGAGGAAAATGAATTTTTCGTCGATTTCAGAATAACATATGATTTTAATGCTCACGAAATTGAACATTAATGACCCATTTTAATGTTCAATGATTGCTATTTCAAAGTGAAATCCTCATGGCACCGTTCACAAAGTATTCAGAAGCATTACGAGAAATGTCAAAACTCTACTGGAACATAGATACATAGAAATTTTTTATGTCAAATGTAAGTCTAGGGCAAAATGTATTTTAATCAAGAATTCATACAAAATTCTCGGTTATTAATCCAGCGACTAATGGTCTCGAACTATTGAAATATCTTGAGCATTAGTCGCTGTCTTTTATAACCTAGTTGATTGAATCACTTTTATTGAAATATTGTGTTTCCAATTAGTTTCACGAGAACGATTAAAGATACAAGGCTCTCAATTTCTACACTGCGCAAACATACTCCTCTTTCATGAATAATTCGAATAGCTTGAAGCAGAAAGATATCGAAATTATATACAGGGTGTCCCGTAATTAAACCTACAAACTTCCAGTGGACATTATAGATCGTATTTCAGACAGATTCGACCCAAATCATATAATGCAAAATTGCTTCGTTAAGGAGCTAGTGGCCTTTGAAGGTGACGTCCTGTCCACATTTTTTGCCACATATTCGCAAAACGGAGTCACATAAAGTGCTGAAAGTTAACACATTGGCTAATATAGAAAATACGCATATGTGTAAACTTTCAGCACTTTATGTGACTCCGTTTTGCGAATATGTGGCAAAAAGTGTGGACAGGACGTCATCTTCAAAGGGCACTAGCTCCTTAACGAAGGAATTTTGCATTATATGATTTGGGTCGAATCTGTCTAAAATATGATCTATAATGACCACTAGAAGTTTGTCGGTCTAATTACGGGAAACCCTGTATCTTAGGTTCGCTGTGATTCCGCTGCTTATGGAAATACAAAAACAGGATAAAAATGAATAATTTAAATTAAATTGTTAGAATTTTATATGCCCTTTTTTCAGGTCAAATGCCAAAACAATGATTATAAAATATTTCAAATATTCCATTCTGTTCATAAGCGCATGTATTCATATCATGTATACGAAATGGGGATGAATATCTAACAATTTGATAAAAGTAATATACTGTCTGATCATTATATTTCTCTCACTGTAGACCCGATAGAGAACATATCAAATATCAGAAACGAGTAATTATTGGTTAGAGTTTTCTAGAAACCTCCACTATCACGTGGCCTTTTCGAAGATTTGCCATATTACCACCAATGTCACTAATCACGTGAGCGTTTCATATTGTTCTACTCATACGACGAAATAACCAATCGATATCGATTGTTGATTCCTGAAAGCACAACTTTAACCCTCAGAGATGACTTTCCAGCAATTTCTGCAGTGTGTAGTTGAATTTTCCCTAAACGGTTTCCTTAGCTCAACTATTTATCTTTAGATTAGATTAGATTAAAGGAGGGGAATAAGGCTATGCTAAACCTTGCTGAGACCTTGACCTGAAGATCTTTTGTGCAACCCCGCGCTTTTACCATTCAGGTAGCAAGGTCTCGATAAACTTTACCACTTTTCTGGGTGCTGCACCCATTAATTGTTCCTGTTTTGAGAAATAGGGGTCAAGATTTCGCAGCAATCTCCCAAGATCAGCTTCACATTTGCACACCCTTTACGATTGCCATCTTCCAATATTTCAGAAATTGAATAAATCAGATCCGGATTAGGAAAATTTCGGGCTTTTATATTTTTAGTGATATTGGAACACCCTGTAGGTGAACATTATGTTTTTTCTCATTTTCGTCATCGAATAATGAGAGAAATTTGAAATCCCTGCTTGGCACGGTGATACAGGGTGATCAATAAGTGATCAAGAAACATTACCTCATGAGTGAAATTTCAAAGTTCGATAACTCTTAAACTGTTCGATCGAATGGTTTCAAATTTGGAAGTTTTTTCGTTTTTTACGATTGCCATATTTCAATATTTTTGAAATTGAATGCATCCGGATCCGGACTAGACAAATTTCAGATGTTTTCTATTTGTGTAAATATTGGAACACCCTATACGTGAACATTTGGTTTTTTAACGTGACCACAAAGACTCAATTCATAACAAAAATTTTTAACCTTTGCTTTACACCTTTACACCAGTGAGGTCAATAAACATTTCCTTCAATGAATCTGTACTTTACAGGAAATATTATTTCAACTTATATAGTATCAACCTTCCTGGGTGACTTCCAAAATTTATTCTTGAATTGAAAAAACAGCACGGGACTAGCAACATTTAAGACTTTTTCTGGTGATATCGAATCAGCCTGTGCATAAAATTACGATTTTCATGACTGAAAAAGAAGTAGAGAGTTCAAATTAAGAATTCAAATCAAAAAGAAATATGTTCACTAATAAAACTGATTCATTCCAAGAAAACTCAACCAACAAAATAAATAATGGATGAAACAAAAAACAACAAAAAATTGGTATTATTCTTAAGAACAAATTGATTGGAAAAAGTTTCAGTTCAGGAATGGCTCAAAATGGTATCCTTCCATTTCAATACATTTTTGAGCCCGTTGATGATGGAGTTGTCCGTCAATTTAAGAAAATTTTCAAGGAAGGCAGTATTGAAGAGTAACAAAACTGAAAAGTTCGGAGTAGTTTCACCGATAAGATAAGGATTCATCGAACTATGAAATTACACTCATGAGTTAATGTTTCTTGATCACTTTTTGATCACTCTGTATGTCAGTACCAAGCAGAGATTTTTTAATTTTTTCATCATTTAATTCTTTGTGATCACGAAAATCAACAAAAAATCATTATGTTCAATATTAACGAAAATAGGAAACACCTGAAATTCTTCAGAAATATTGAAAGATGGCAAGCGCAGAAGATATCAAAACTTCCAGATTGGAAATAGTCCGGTAGAATAGTTCAAGAATTATTGAACTTTTAAATTTCAAATCATTCGGTTGAATAGTTTAAGAGTTATCTAACGTTGAAATTTCAACCGTAAAATGAATATCACCCTGTATATCCCAAACGAAGGCCCTCAAACGATTAAAACCTCTTGATGCGAGACCTCCTTGATGAACTTGATTCATGGTATCCGTTTGTTGCATTCTTTCCGGGGCATCCTGTATATGAATGATGCCTTCTAGGTGTTATTGATGAGTTAAGCTGTATCTCTTCGCCTATTAATCGTTTCAAAACACATTTTCCAAAACCATAAATCTGAACTGAGACTATATCAGCGTCTCAGGCAGATTGAATATTCCAATCTACTTAAAATTGTACAAACAACGCAATAAAACTTTCATAGCGTAATATCCTGATATCGGCTACTCATAAGAGTCAATTCAGAGAGTTTATTCGAAAATATCCCTACACACATATCCTCCCGGACGTTTACACCCCAATTCATCCCCGTTGTCGAATTTCCATCCAATCCCATTTGAATTGCTAACCTGCGTGGAATATTCAATTCTATTTGCAGGATTATAGATGCAGGCCGCAGAGGACCACACCGTATTTCGGGAGAGAATCAATTTGAGTTTTCGACATTCTCATGCAAGAATTTTGTTAGAACTGAGCTAGGAATGCTTTAACAGTCGAGGCATTAAGATTTAGTTTTACTATGGTATTGATGGATTGAAAATTTGGTTTGTTATACAGATGTGTCTCTTGACTCAACTATCAACAATCTACCAAACTCGAATATTTCTCACTCTGACACTTAGAACATGTTTATGGTCGAGTGAAAAACTATTCTAAAGTAAATGTTCTCATTAATCGATGTCGTTACTCAAAATCAAAAAAGAAACCCCATTCGAATATTATCTGCAAACTCAAAAAAATATTTCTGAAAAACTTAATAGGTTTTCACTCCCAATCCTCTGAAATAGAAATAATTTAAGATATTTCAATTAAGATCAAGTTATCCTGAGAAAATTTTTGCACTTATTCGTCAGGAGCAAATTGGTTCTGAAAAAATTGCTGCCTAACAGTAAAACTAAAAAAGGAAATAAATGAAAAGGATGATGTAACGTTTCGGTGTCTATATCAGACACCTTCTTCAAACAAACTTGTAAATCTTCAGAATTGTGTGTTTTTTCATTTGCAATCTAATTGACATTGAAAGTTGTCAACACATAGAGATGTTGATTCATTTAATTTCGAAATTTTCTGATGTCATTTCTTTCTTCAATAATTCAATCCAAATAAGATCTATTCCAACAGAACAATTGGCCAAATTATCTACTTCATCTAACAAAATACATGTGGATTCCTTAACTTTCCTTTTACAAATTATCAGTTTCCGTCATTAGGATCTTTGTGTTGTTCCAGTTCATTATATGATCTCCGCTATTTGAACATACATGATCAGCGATTTGTGATCTGGTAATGTCTCGATTTTTGATGTTGCTCCTATTATTATTATTATTATTATTACAAAAGTAGAAGAGAGGAGGCCGAAGCCTATAAACTCTCAAAATAAACAGGAAAAGCATGTATGTGAAAAAACAATTAAAACAAAAAGATTACAACAACTGGTATAGTCTATCGAGCTGGTTCTTGAAAGAATTCACACTGGGTGCATCAACAACGTGTTCGGGCAGTGAATTCCATCGGTCGAAGATCCTGTTGGATAAGAAGTTCTGCCTCTGCGACGTACGGTAGTTTTCGTGGTACAACTTGAATGGATGCCCTCGTAAGCTATTTGTGTTGATCGTGAAGAGGCGACGTAGATCGCATCCGAAAAATCCGTGCAAGGCTCGATATGTAACTATAAGGTCCCCCCGCTCGCGGCGCTCATGAAATGGTCGAAGCCTGAACAAACGTAGTCTGTCATCATAACAGGGGCGGGTGAGACCGTACGGAATACGTGTTGCACTTCGCTGAACCAACTCGAGCCGATCACGATCCCTGGTCAACGAAGGAGCCCACACTGGTCCGGCGAATTCCATGATGGGGCGTACATAGGTTGTATACAGAGCACTCGCAATTTCAACGGAACACCGCGGAAACGACCTCTTGATCAAATAAATCATTCTACGGGCTTTTGCGACGACAGCCTTTATGTGGCTCGACCAAGACAAATCAGACGACACAATGACTCCGAGATCATTATGCTCCACGACCGAACGGAGCATAGAAGAACCAATATGATAATCACGTCGAGGATTATTTTTGCCTAGATGAAGCACAACGCACTTCTCAACGTTCAAAGGTAGCAGCCACTCACGACACCATGCATAAATCCGGTCCAAGTCCCCCTGAAGGGATGAACGTAACGCACATGAAAATAGTTTGAAATCATCGGCGTAAGCGGAACACTCCGACGAAAGGATTCCAGAGAGATCAGCCATGAAGACAAGGAACAGCACTGGGCCCAGAACTGAACCCTGCGGTACACCACTCGTTACAGTCCTACCCGAAGACGAACATCCGCCAACCTTCACCAGGAACTCGCGATCGCATAAAAATGCCTCGATCCACTGGAGCAGTTGCCCCCGAATTCCGAAGTGATGAAGCTTGTTAAGAAGTCTTCTGAATGGCACACGATCGAAAGCTCTGGAGAAATCCAAATATACAACGTCAACGGGAGACTGAGAATCGAGAGACCTCGTCCAAGAGTTCAGGCACTGCAACAGACATGTTATCACCGAGCGACCAGGAACGAAACCATGCTGAATGTCCGGAATTGTTTTATTGGCAATTAGAAAGGGTATCATACGAGAGCAGATAACCCTCTCAGCAATCTTCGAAACAATAGGGGTCAGGCTGATTGGGCGATAGTTTGAAGCTAGGAGCCTGTTTCCTTTTTTAAAAACAGGTGTTACTCTTGCAGATCTCCACTCCTTTGGCAATTGTGCAGAACTGAATGAGGCTTGAATTATTTGAGTCAGGGGAGCAGATAGAGACTCAGCACAGGTTTTAAGTACTTTCGCAGATATTCCGTCAGGGCCCGGAGCGCTTGACGGATCAAGGCCACTCAGCAACTCTTTTATCTCCATCTCGGTCACGTCAACAGACTGAAGAGGTTCACCAGACCATGGCGGTCCAACAACGTCCGGCAGTTCGCCCTGCGGTTCTCTTGTGAAAGAAGTAGCAAAATTGTCGGCAAACACGTTAGCAGAATCACTCGCATCGCTGCAAACTACACCCGGGGACCTCTGCACAATGGGAACAGACACCCTAGAGTTTAGCATAGATCGTACATGCTTGAAAAATTTCTTTCTGTTCCCAGAGGATACCAGATTCTTCTCGTAACTCTGCCTGGCCGATCGTAGAGTAGCCGACAGGCGGTTCGAGTATTGTCTATGTCTGGTGAAGTTCTCTTGTGACCGGTACCTCAAATATCGTTGCCAAAGATTTTTTTTAACACGAATAATGCTCATGATATTTTCATTGATCCACGGTTTTGACGGTATGACTTTGGTTGTTTTGGTGTGGGAACAGGATTCAATTGTTCTTTCCAGCAGGCATTTAAAGGAGTTCCACATGGCATTCACATCCCCAGATCTCAGCGCCTCCGCCCAATCAATATGGGACAGCCGACTTTTCAAAAGATCATAGTCGATCACAGAGCGTGTTCTGAGTGTTGATCTCATCTCAGGAGAAGGAGAAAATTGAACCTTCGCTGACAGGACACAGTGATCAGATCGCCCAACAGGATCGTGGTATTGGATGTCACAGATAAGGTCTTTGTCGTTAGTGAGGACTAGATCTAAAATTGAGGGAGTCTGTCCCGGGCAATATCGAGTGGGACGGTCAATAAGCTGAGTGAGTCCGGCCTCCTCGATAGCAGAAATGAATTGGGCGGATGGTGAATTAACTGCCGTAGTTGAGCCTCCAGGCCACATAATGTCACGGTAATTGAAGTCACCAGTTATAACGACGTTGCTGTTGTTCTGAGATAGGTTGACCAAGAGATCACAAAGGAGGGTATCAGAAACTGTGGCTCGTGGACGATAGATGCAACCAATCAGAGCTGAGAATTCTCGAGAGGACAGGCGTACAAATATATTGTCGATTCCAGGTAAGTCATAAATTTCGGTTTCGATTTTGCACGAGTTTACCAGATCATTCATCACATAAATGCATACACCATCGTGACCACGATTGATCGGATTATCGCAGCGATAAAGACTTAACCCTGGGATGTTGTAGCAACTATTTGGTATGTCATCGTGAAGCCAGGTTTCAGTAATGAGGATAATGTTGGGTTTTAAAAAATTGACAAGGGCACACAATTCGTCGAACTTGCTCTTGATGGATCTCGCGTTAGTGTACATAATAGTCCATTCGTTGAAAGCATTATTTAGTTTTTTGTCTGCGCCGGTTGAGCACTAACAACAGTAGGTACGCCCTTTTTATATTTTATAGTGAGGTTTTCTTCCCCAAGTGATTTTCGCAAATCCAATTCATCTCTAGCCTTTTGCAAACATTCATGTTGAAGGGGGGTAGCATCATCTGTTATGTGAACTTTA
This sequence comes from Propylea japonica, assembly GCA_013421045.1. NCBI lineage: Eukaryota > Metazoa > Arthropoda > Insecta > Coleoptera > Coccinellidae > Propylea > Propylea japonica. Next base: position 24,263,844 of record CM024246.1, on the reverse strand, counting down.
CTATATTCTGTTGTTGCTGAGAGTAACCTTTTGTTCCTGAGGATCATTAGTGCTGTAGAGGAATTCGTAAATCTGACCAGGAGTGGTCGAGGATTCTGCTTTGTTGCCTTTCCGATTCTATTATGAGAAACAATGTGCTGAACACCTGGTGGAAAGATATGGTTGACTATAGCTCGAGCAGAAGCATCATCCATCGAGCTATCGGTTGTTTCAGGCAAGCGTCTGATGATTATATTATTGGCCCTACGCACTCTCTCGACGTTTTCATTATTATCCTTTTCATTTATTTCCTTTTTTAAGTTTTACTGTTAGGCAACAATTCTTTCAAAACCAATTTGTTCCTGACAAGAAAATCCAAAAATTTTCGCAGGAGCACTTCATTTTAATTGAAAATTTTTCAATTATTTCTGTTTCAGAGACAGGGAGTGAAAACCCATAAGGTTTTTTAGGAATGCAGAATCCTCCCAGATTATATTTCAGTGGATACCAAAAGAAGATGACAGCGTCTTTATGCGCCTCAGGTATTCATTATCCAAACCTCTAAAATTTGTATTCCATCAAACATTAATAGATTTAACCTTTCCAGTTCAGGTCAAATTTTCCCAATTTCCATTATATTTCTCAAACACACCTTTTCGTCTCTCCCCACATGAATATTATACAACCCACATTTACAACCCGAGAACATATTCGTTCTACGGAGTTCTACTCCATAGACTAACTAAACGGAGAATAGATGAGACACTAGTAGAACAAGCTTCAACGCCATCTGTTTTTGTAGAAATATACTAATTCGTGAAAAAACCTCAATTGAAAAAGGAATCTGTATCGTAAAGCTGCCGCAAAAAGAATTCTGTAGTGCACATTTTGAATAGGTAGGTACTCCCATATAGGCAAAAAGTTTTTTGAAATTCAATTTCCAAAAGGATATCAGAAATGGATTCGTGCAAGTTATCGATGAGTGAGGAAATTTATTCTCATGAAAATAATACCTGCAACGAACTTTCATCTGATTATCTTTTGGAATCGAGAAATGAGGATCAATAATCAAATTCTGGATAGAATAAAAATTTATTAACTGAAATAGGTATCACCAATTGAAAATAGAGATTTATTTCATAAATATCTAATCAATAAACTAATAATTGCATTGAAAACATTTTTAAAAACTAACAATAATGAATTCAATAGGTAATACAAAATATGAGTATTTACCCACTAAACTTATTCAATACATGAAGTTTTTGAAAACTACGAGTATCTTAATTCTTTTAGGTAACAGAATATACATATATATTTTATAATTACCTTCTTGCATCTCGATTTTCAAATCCAATAACACAGCAGGTCTTCAACCTTGCAGGCATATCGAAATTTATTATATTTCAAAAAGAACGTGTCAAACCACTCCTTGTGTCAGTTGACAGTTGACAATTCAAAGGTTTTTTGATAATAATGATTTTACATACTTACTATTTTTTCGATAGGATTTCCATGAATGCAACGACATTTAACTATCAAATTGAAAATAATTTTTCGTGTATTAGTCTCCTCCTCCGGCAGATGGCGCGGAATATACGAGTGGCTCATCTAATTTTTTAGTTTGTCTATGTTCTACTCCAATGGCGGATATAATTTCCGCAGGTTAGTCCAGCACATTCATTTTTATCTGTGAAATCAGTTAGTGCAGCTTGGTTTTGTAGGAATAATGGGGAAATTGTCTGGAAAATTCTAATATTTCTAATTTTGATAAATTCTACTTATGAGTAATTTCCCGTTAGAAATTCTCTAGAGTAACAACGACACTTTTTTCATTTCCATTTTTCAGATTCATTCCTGGTTGAGAATATTTTGCATTCTATTTACAGGCATTTTGCAGATGCTTACTCCATTATTCTTCATGATATTGCTCAGAAGGTTCGTTGAGTGATTAAGAATATCGTGAATGTTAATTCTAGGTACTGTAGAACATTTTTTTGGTCAAGTAGGAAACGAATACCAAGTTGTAATTCTTCAGCAATCGAAACTGATATATAAAATTGGAAAAGAAATTTCATTCAAATATAATCTTCAAACGCAGAAGAAGATAGCAGCATATCTGCGCCTCCGGTATCCATTTTTCCAACCTCTGTAATTTGTATACCATAAAATATTGAAAGATTCAACCTTGCCAGTCCAGGTCAAAAGGTCCCAATTTCCATTATATTTCTCAAACACACATTTTCTTCTCTCTCCACATGAATATTATACAGTCCACATTTACAACCCGAGGACATATTCGTTCTACCCCAATGGCGTATATGATTTCCGCAGGTTAGGTCCTCCACATTCATTTTTTTACTATCGGTAAAACACTCGCAAACCTTAGTTTCTCGTGCTATACTGAAAGTTTAACTATTACAGTTCTGTTTACTCGAGGTAGTGAGCAGTCTTCTGATAAAAATTTCCAGTTCTAGTCCATATTTCACCTCGGAGGATGTAGTAACATTGGAAAAGTTTTTGTTTCTGCGAGTTGGTCGTAGAAAAGTTTTGTAATTACACTGAAAGTTTTTTTGACAGATTAATTTGTCTTGCTGTAACGCTGCAATGTGGAATCAGTTAGTGCAGCTTGGTTTTGTATGAATAATGGGGTTGCGACAGTGTCTGGCAAATTTGAATATTTCTAATTGAGATTAATTCAACTTATAAGTAATTTTCCTCTGAAAATCCTCAAGAGAAACAACGATACATTTTTCATTTTCGTTTTTCAGATTTATTCCATCTTGAGAATAAGTTATTTCGCATCATATTCACAGGAATTTTCCAGATGGTTACTTCATTACTTTTCATGTAATTGCTCAGAAGGTTCTTTGAGTGTTTATAATTATCGTCAAAGTTAAATGTAGGTACTGTAGAACGTTTTCTTGGTCAAGTAAGAAACGACTACAAGGTTAATTTTCTTCAGCAATCGGTGCCGTTATATAAAATCGAAAAAGAAATTTCATTCAAATATTATCTTCAAACGTAGAAGTAGATGGCAGCATCTCTTCGCCTCAGGTATCTATTTTTTCAACATCTGAATGTTGTATAATATAAAATATTAAAAGATTCAACCTTGCCAGTCCAGATCAAAAGGTCCCAATTTCCATTATATTTCTCAAACACACCTTTTCTTCTCTCTCCACATGAATATTATACAGTCCACATTTACAACCCGAGGACATATTCGTTCTACCCCAATGGCGTATATAATTTCCGCAGGTTAGGTCCTCCACATTCCTTCTTTTACTATCGGTAAAACACTCGCAAACCTTAGTTTTCCGTGCTATACTGAAAGTTTAACTATTACAGTTCTGTTTACTCGAGGTAGTGAGCAGTCTTCTGATAAAAATTTCCAGTTCTAGTCCATATTTCACCTCGGAGGATGTAGTAACATTGGAAAAGTTTTTGTTTCTGCGAGTTGGTCGTAGAAAAGTTTTGTAATTACACTGAAAGTTTTTTTGACAGATTAATTTGTCTTGTTGTAACGCTGCAATGTGGAATCAGTTAGTGCAGCTTGGTTTTGTATGAATAATGGGGTTGCGACAGTGTCGGGCAAATTTGAATATTTCTAATTAAGATTAATTCAACTTATAAGTGATTTTTCTCTGCAGATCCTCAAGAGGAAGAACGACATTTTTTCATTTTCGTTTTTCAGATTTATTACTTCTAAGGAATGAGCTGTTTTGCATTTTATCGTATTTACACATATTTAGTAAATGTTTGCTTCATTTTTCTTCATGAAAGTGCTTAAAACTTTTGTTGGGTCTCGCAAAAATCGTAAATTTCAATGGAATGGTCAGTTTACTTCTCATAAATTTTTGATAGCGCAAGGTAAACAGCCTGCAAAACAAAATAAATACGTGTATTTGTTGACGTGGAATTCTGAATAATGAAATATTCATTGATATATTATTTCTGCTTATTTCGTCATATTTACTTCTTCTGCTGACGACGTCTGGCAAATGCTGGCCGAAACGTTGAACGAAAGAAAATATGTATAATATTTTTGAAAAAATCCGTTTGAATTGTTTTCTTGAGTGAATTCTTTTTATGCTCATTTCAATTCTGTGGCAATTTTTTTTCATTTTTCTCTACCCTATAGGGCAAAAACGTGGGGAAATATCTAAGCTTCACACAAAATTTCTTGGTTATATTTCATCATTTTACTCGTATGTTGATACATGAAACTCCACATTTCTCAATGCATTTGGACACTAAACTATACCTATCTATGGAAAATTCATCATGAATTCAAAGGCTTCAAAGGAAAATTTGTATAATACTAATTACACATTGAAAGTATTAACACTAGATAATAGTTATTTTTGTATTAAGTGCGTAAAACGAGTGTTTTCTTCATGCCATGAAAACACCAATTTTATACGCAAGAAATACAAACAATATTTTTGGTAGGTACAACTGTAAATGTGAATTTATATCGTCTGAAATATAAAATGATTGAGACAATGCTTCCGATGTAATATTTCTATGCAAACAGTCTTCACTTTTTTTCACAGTTAAAAAAAGACTTTTTTCAAAGGATTTGAACTGTATTTATTTTTTTTACCGTTAAAAAAAACGGTGAAAAAAGTAATCATTTACGCATCCATGATGAAGAAAAGTCAAGTTTTTTTGACAGTTGTACAAAAAATATTTATACTTCATCAATACAAGTTGTATGAAATGTGAACTGATACAATTGAAAAATTATCCTGAATATTTTCATTGCAATTGAAGTATTTTGGCCTCAGGTAGTGCGACAGGATATTAAGCGTTTGATATTCAACGAAATTATAAGTGTAGGTTTTGTGAAAGATAACATTTACCGGTAAAAATTCGAGCTTGCATTCACCTCTGTTAAAAGGGTCAAAAGTTCGTTTGTTTTGTGTTAAAATCAATATGATTGTAACTCTTTTTAGCATGAATTTGCGAGGTCAAAGAACCCTTTCATTTTGGATTCCTTATCGGGTAGGTAATCTGTTTTAACATTCTAACAATTGTACAGGTTGATTCATCTTAGTAACCTAATTTATCTCGGAAAGGGATGAATATTTTTTATTTTGTTTACGGTATTTGGTACAAGTCAATGTCGGCTTGAAATGTGCGTGAAAGTTGGAGAAAAGAATTAAGACAAGGAATTTATTTGAAATTCTTGTGGTAGTTTGAAATTTAAATGGGTAATTGAGTGGATTGAGGCCAATAATTCTAGGGATATACAAATTCGAATGATCGTTTTCACAAAAGAAACACGCCAAGGCTTCTAACTACAGGCCAAGACCTTTCCAAAGATTTCAAAATGTTTTTGATCAACAATGGTAAGGAATAGGTTAATTTGAAGGAAAATAATCCGAAAATAAAATCATAATAATTATCGTCGATTTATCAGATATAAACACAATAATATTGAAAAATCCCAAACCATTGTTTCCCTTGTGAATTTCAATGAATTGGCATTTCTTCAAATGTCGAAGGAAACGCAAATTTCTTGAGTCTCCTTTGAAATTCATCAAAATCAACGTGTCTGGAAACAAATGTTCATTTATAGTTATCATCATAAATTTAGGTAACTAAATTCCCAACTCACAACCTGCAAATTAATAAATGTTTCCAAGGATTACGAGAACTTGGTTAACTGTAGGCCAAATTACCTGCAGAAGCGGCAGGGAGCAGTTGGGGGCGGCCTTCACGGCCTCCAAAGGAGTTTCGACAGGATCGTGGTCGCAGGTCGAGCTCGAACTGCTGTTGGAAGATCGCACAGCTGACCATATTCGCTTCAGTCCCAGTTCTCTCAGTGATTTCTGAAAAGAAATTTTTTAAGTACTTATATTGTTAATAATTGCAGTGGGTATAGTGCGGTTTTTGTTATTGATCAAGTTTTAGTGTCTATAATGCAGTTTGAAACAGCCAAATGGATTAAATTCGATAGCAAATAAATGAGAGCGTGTTGGGAAAAACGCTTGGACGCGTCGATTTGTATTTTTAAATGCGCATTAAAGAAAAATAATGATAAAGGGTGCGTTATGTGACAGTGGCCGATACCAACTTTCTTATTTTAAATACAACCCCCTGTGAATTATTAGATTTTTGGATTCTTCAGAAAATTATAGACATAATTCTAGAATCCCATACCTACTTTCAACTGTTTCAGAAATATTGAGTGTTTTCAAATGTATTACAAAAATTAAAATTACTTTATTTCACAAATAATGTAAAAGAAGCAAAAAAACATTAGGTAATTTCATTGAATTAGATGTTCAAAATGTTCGCCGCGAACGTCTCGTGAAATAATATAATTTTCTTTTTCAATGTTAATTTCTGTAATACATCTGAAAACACTTAAAATTTCCGAAACAGTTGAAGATAAATATGGGACATTGTACATGAATTATGTCTAGAATTTTCTGAAGAATTCAAGAAACTAATAGTAATAATATATAGGGGGTGTATTTAAAATCAGAATGTTGGTATCGGCCACTGTCACTTGATGCACCCTATATAATTATTTTTTTGAAAAAGATGCGCATCTAAAATTGCAAATCGACGTGTCCTAGCGTTTTTCCCAACACGCTCTCATTTATTCGTTATCGAATTTATTCCATATGGCTGTTTCACAATGTATATCTATGATTGCAAAGTTGTCATACACACATCGTCAAAATTCTTGGCCTCACTAGGTTTTTTAAGAAATACAAAATATATGCTTTGAAATTGAGATGAATATTTTCCTTCATTTCAACTGCATATTTGTTAAAAAACTCTTTGCTTCGTTCCCGATGAAGCAAAATAGGAAAATCCTGAATTATTGATCTGCCTGATAGGGCACAAGATATCGGACGAAACTGAATCATTCTAGTCTAGTCAAGTATCGACTGTACAGGTTGATTCACTTATCACGGTATTTGGAACAAGTCGATGTTGACTTGAGTTGTGCATCAAAGTCGAATAAAAGAATTAAGCCGCCAGGCGTCGCGTCGATATCAACATTTTTTCTCCGGGAACATACCCTTTTTAGTGTTTAATTCTGAAAATGATTTTATTCTGAATGTTTCTTCTGAATACAAGTTTTTTTCTATTTCTTACCGTCAGCGACCTGAGTGTTTCATGTTGATTTTATTTCATTCATTTTCTTTCTGTATTGTGACAGTGGACCTTGATTCAGAGGCGTATATATGATTTTGGTTTTTGAAAAAAAAATTCTGTTGCAAACTTTTTCTCAATCATTATATTCATCAAATATTATATTTAATAACAATGAAAATTTTCTAAATAATGAATGCAACATGTCAAATGTTCTATATAGCGGCCATTATGATCCATACATGAATTATATATTTTCCTTAGTTCATTATACAGGGTCTCTATAAATGATTATAACTGCACAGTTGGCTTTGGATTATTCTCATTTTGCCGCTTCCTATGCAAACCATATAGAATTCTGTGATCATGCTATGCTCTGATTGGTTAGAGATTGGTATTCTGTAGCGGCTGAGTAATCCAAAGCCAACTGCGCTGTTACAATCATTTATAGAGACCCTGTATAAGTTACTTTTTCAAGTGAACCCTGATAATATGGCCAAAGTAACTTAGTTATAATGAAATAAGGAAAAGATATAATATAAGTATGGATCAGAATGGCCGGTATAGAACATATGATTTGACATGTTTCATTTGTTATTAGAAAAATGTTTATTGTTATAAAATATTGTATTTGATGAATATAATCTATTGAGACATAGATTGCTACAAATTCTTATTGATTTCAAGAAACACACTCATATCTATATTTCTAAATCAAGGCCTAGTGTCACAATACAGAAAAAAATAAATGCAATAGAATTAACATAAAACACGCTGGAGGTAGCTGACGGTATGAAAAAAAAAGTTATTCTGAAGAAACATTCAGAATTTAATTATCTTTTTAATGGCATACTAAAAAAGGTATGTTGCTGGAGAAAAGTTTCGTTCGACTTTCTTCGACTCAAGTAAATATTGACTTGCACCGTCAACAGAATGAAAAAATATTTACTCCTTTTCGAAAAAAATAGGTCACCAACCTAACGAATTAACAGCCCTTTTAGTTGAAAATCCCTTATATTCTTAGTGAAACATCTCGATATTCATATATTTTGTTGAAAAACCAATTATCAAGCCTACTATAATGAAATCTAAGTCGATCTCCAGAGAAAAAATATAAATATGGTAAAAATAATTTGTCCCCGAGGAATAACACTGCGAGAAAAATAGTTAGGGTCCGAATTCCAACTTTATAATACATTTATCCTTATTCGCATGAAATATGACATGCGGGAAAAGGACTGTAATGCTGTGTGAAGAAAATAGGATGATATATATCGAACCTCGATTTTTGTTTTTTTTCCGAACGCAGTCTCAATGCACAAAACATTATTCTGTCTAGTTTGCGTTGGCAGTCAGCGAGAGCAATGTGATTTATCATAGGGAAACTTATCCTAGGGCCCTGAAATGTACATGGATACTACTGAAAAAAGCAGACAGAAACATGTTGTGAGTTCTACTGGAAGGCATAAATTCGTTAAATGAATGAAAAATTTCATGATGTTTTGTGCTAAATCGAAAAATACAAATTCTAATGAAATAACAGCATCAGAATGTTTCATTCGAGTTACTCCTCATAGGTCCTAGGTATCAATAGCTCAGCTCTCCATAATGAAATGCCTACAATCTCAGAGAAGTTGAGAAGTCGAGAAAATTCATATTCATTTCTGACATAAGTGTGTCACAAGCTTTTTATTATTATTCCGAAACTTTATTCCATATTTAGGAAAAATACCACTACTCAAATCTATGGGAGATGATTACCCTTCAATAAGGTCCTGCAGTGGTCACAAAAGAACAGAAGATTCGAGAAATCGTCACTTGGAATGCTAGACCTGGTTTGAAACACCCTCCTGGCCCAAGAGCATGAATTAAGTATTTTGTATCTAACTATTGAAGGTATTTATTAAAACAGTTTTAAGTTTCAATTTTGTAAAAACGACAAGACAGGGTTTTTTCTACTGAGGTTTTTCCCTGTGCTCTGGTATCATACACCAGAATAGCATGGTGCCCCGTTTTGCACCAACCTCAGCAGAGAACTTTTTTGTTTCATATATTATATTCTGTTAGATCTCGATGCAAAAGAATATATCTACTGAGTTACTTTGAATTAAGAAGTTTTTGCAGGCGTTTATCTGGAGAAACATGGATATGCAGATGAAAAATTAAAGAAAAGACCTGAGCAGGAGCTTTTGAGAGCTCATTCCTTGGTGGAAAAATAAGACTTTTACCTCAAATTTTTATATGGTACTTTTAATTGATACCAATTATAAATATGCAGAATATCAACAAACTCGGAATTATGTTCTGGAAATTATTCTGAAAATGAGATATATAAATCAATTATTGAAAATATTCAATTCTTTGGTTCTGATGAAGCAATCCTCTCGAAAATGTTCATTGTTCATGAACACTTAGTATATCAGTCTTCATTCACAAAATAATTTCACTCGATTCGGATATTCTGTTACGGAAATATGAAGATTCTTCTTTTCACAAAACTTTGCACGAGGCTTACTATAAACAGGTTGCATGTGAGCGCAAAATTTCATTTCGATTGGTTTTACTTTACTTGAGATATTGAGGAAAAACAATTTTGAATGTTCATATTTTATGGAAAACCCTGTACGATTTGGCTGGTTAACAAACTCAACCGAGCTATTTGGGAACCGAATGCACCATTGAAATTTCAAGTCTCTAGGACAATCACTTCGAAAGTGATTGCGCTAAAGGACAGAACTGAATTTGACGTCGGATTCATCTCCAGGGAGTCGAGTCCTATCGTGTGAGACTATTTTCGGCTCAAAGTCGAAAATTACAGATATTTGGGCAAAACGCTACAACACTCGTTCAAGTAGAACGAGCGCTCAAAAAGTTTGCTCCTCGTTATAATCAACGTAACGATAGGCAGAGAAAACTTCGATTACTCTTGGAGAAACACGTGTAAGTTCTAGAAATTGAAACAACCTTTCGGCTTTTGTCCGAATTGATTTGTAATTCTCTGTGTTTCGCTTTCGAAATACGTAATATATTATATCAAATTAATCGCATTGCTATTGCTCTTTGGAACTGAATAATAATTGAGTATTACGTTCCAATCCATTTGTAATTGAAATTATAACATTAATATTCGGCAGGTCGATTCGTATAGGCACCGATATTTCTATGGAAACCAGAAGATACTCGGATGTAGACAGATGGATCCAATAAAGTCTGGTATGTACTAGATCCTTATAATGAAAATGTGCTGACATAAGAGAATTATTTCATTATTATCTTATTTATAGAGAAAAAGGAATTATGTCATGTGGACTTGAATGTGTTTAGTCCAGTAGAAAATAACCTTGAATTGAATTGAATAGTGTTGTAATTAACCTACAATTTTCAACACAAAAATCGAAGAAGGATATTTATGAAACTATTCGATTCATTCAAATGAAAAACTGTGAATTAGAGAAAATAATGTATAATTGTCGTACAGAAGGTTCATTTTGCTTCTGGTTCATTAAGAAACTCGGAAAAGGATATTTATACCCTCTACAGATAAACTATAAAAACTGTTTTTGACATAATTGTCATGAATTATCCATGATTATTTGGTAATTCAAGTTAACATTCGGCACGAAATACCTCTGTTCAAATCTATGGTACACAATTATCTGGTGAAATAGGTCTGAAAAATCATCACCTGAAGAGCCAGACATAGTTTGAAAAACCCCTCGTGGTTGTAAAGCAGCTTTTTTCCAATATCTAAGGGATTTCAGGGAAAAGAGATTAAAGTTTTGTAGAGCAGAGAAGATATTTGTTTTTTCAGAAAAAAAGTGCCCTTCGATGTAAATACTCGTAATTCAGTCATTCCTTCGAACGAATACCATCATCTAGTCACCAGACTACAAGAAGACAGAGTTTCACCTGACGTTTTTATATCTGCGTTCTTGTAACTTTCGTGAAAATGTCTGGAGCCCCCTTTCAATTTTTCTCAGCTTATACTGTTTTTGTACAGTTAAATTTATCAAGAAAGTTCACATTAATGTATCTACGAATATATAGTTATTTTTCTTGAGATACAAAGTGTTAATTTTTTGGCTAAAAACTGACTCGAAAAAATGGTGGGTCACTGGAATATTTCAAACTCGCATCTATTCAAGAGTTGTTCGTTCAATTTGTTACAAAAGTAAAAATTTATGTTTGGTCGCAGATTGAACGCAAAATTCAAAAATAAATATGAGTTTGAAATATCTCACTGGCATTTTTCAGTCAGTTATTGAGTGAAATTTTAAAATCCCGTATCTTGTAAACAATATATTTCCGAACATTCTTTTATATAAATTTATTTCATAAAATAATCTGGAGGATTACTTCCTTGAATATTTCGCATCAATTCAGAAACAATCTGTATACAGGTTTGGAAATTAACATCTGAAATACCGATTTGGAAATTCACATCGGGAACATACGATATACAAGGCATCAGACAGAGAATTCTTCCCTACAGTTGCACAGATGAATAGGCGAGATAATGAAGTGCGATAACTGAATGAATTCAACTGTCTTACTGCGATAATCTAGTCTCGTCTCTCTCTTATCGCAGTGTGGTAGGGAACCCGAACTACACGTATAGAATTTTTAATTTGTCAGGCTGCCCGTAATACTCGATTCAAGTATTTACTGTTGCCTACCATACTAAAGAATTACGCTCCTCTAAACGATAAGAGAGAGACAAGACTAGAATAAAGAAGTAAGACAACTGAACTCAGTGTGTTACAGCAAGTGATTGTCTCGACTATTCATCTGGGCAACTGGACCGAAGAATTCTCTGTCTGATGCATTGTATATCGTATGTTTCAGATGTGAATTTCCAAACCTGTATACGATTTACTATGCATCAGACAGAGAATTCTTCAATCCAGTTGCACAGATGAATAGTCGAGACAATCACTTGCTGTAACACACTGAATTCAGTTGTCTTACTTCATTATTCGAGTCTTGTCTCTCTCTTATCGTTTTGAGGAGCGTAATTCTTTAGTATGGTAGGCAACAGTAAATACTTGAATCGAGTATTACGGGCAGCCTGACAAATTAAAAATTCTATACGTGCAGTGCGGGTTCCCTAACATACTGCGATAAGAGAGAGACAAGACTAGATTTTTGCAGTAAGACAGTTGAATTCATTCAGTTATCGCACTTGATTATCTCGCCTATTCATCTGTGCAACTGGAGGGAAGAATTCTCTGTCTGATGCATTGTATATCGTATGTTTTCGATGTGAATTTCCAAATCGGTATACCTCTTCAACTCAACAGGGACAGAGCGTATCAACCCAATAAAACCTACCTATGAGCCTAGTCTGAAATGAGTTATTTTCATTTCTGAATGGCTCGCAATCACCATTTTTTCGGACATAATATATTGTTATAATTTTTGCTCCCTTTGTCAATCCCTCATATGTTGATTCACTCTGTATCTTATACTCCCACTATTCAATTAATTCCACGTAATTAACTCGTCTGAAATTAAACAAAGCATATGAGAAATCACAATCAGACTATAACGGTTCTTCTATAAATAGTTTCAAAGCCACACCATAGATAATTGAAAATTCAACACATCTTTGAACTGTCCGATACATAAGCTTCGTCGTTCGCTCGTTAAACTTGAATCTCGTTATTTCGATTATTGTTAGTTGTCTTTTTTCGAGAAGATTATTCATGGAACTGAGTTTCGAATAGAAATTCACGCTTCACATTCATTTTCCTCAGCTAACTGTAAATTCGTTCAAAATAAATGAACAAGTATGAAAATATGAATTCCTATGTTTTATGTTTCAGTAGAACTGCAACATTGCACGTATTGCATCTAAATTCTTCATGTTTGGTTGCCCATAGCAATTATACCGGAGGATGTATATGTCTTTTTCGCGAATTTTGATTCCCTACTTAGATACGGAATTGTTATTTGGGGTGGTAGTTCTGAGAGTTCTAAGATATTACTACTTCAAAAATCTGCTCTGAGATCCATGCTTGGTTTGAAGTTTCGAGAGTCATGTAGAGGACGGTTCAAACAGAATAGAATTCCTACCTTTTTTGGAACATATATTCTAGAATGTATTCTCTTCGTGAAAAAAATCCGCATTATTTTGAACATCTTAAAAATGATAATAACACTAGGCGCAAAATTCCCTTTAATTTCTCTTTATACACACTTTGACACGGACAGAGAAAAATACCGGATATATGTGCATTGAATGATATAATAGTGTACCTAAAATAATTTTAGACATAAGCAATCACAAGAAGTTCAGAGAAGAATTATTATATTCAATTGTAAAAATAGAACCCTACTCGATTTGTGAATTTTTGTGTTTATACTTTGTTTTTCGTGACGATTTCTCATTTCTGTTTGTGATTGTGAGAATAAAGTTATTGTTATAGCAGATCATACATTGAAAGAGGTCATTATTGATCAATTTTGTGTACGTTGATCTGAGCTTTTATTTGTGGGTCAACGGAAATAGTTATTTATTGCTGTTGATGATAACCATAAACGGATATGAAATTTTTTTCCTCTTTACAAAGTTTTTCTTGGTTATTAATAAACCATACCCCGTTAATAGTAGAGTATTTAACTACTTCAGTGCAACACACAGAATAGCACAAAGTTTCAATTACCTCAATCGCTCTCTTCACGTACAAAAACTTGAAAACACCTATAAGTTCCACATTCGGGACAGTTTCTTATTAACAATCGACAGAGGCGTCCAATTCCAATTTCTCACAGGCCATAATATTATGCAACGAGCGTATAATGATAGCTATTATTAGCGAGAGGAAGTTTATTCCACGAACCGTCGACGAGTGGCCCAAATCACTGAGTGATTAACAACCATTATATGCAAGTAGCAAACTATACTTTATCCACGACTACTGAATATATTTCTTGAAGACTCTTGGCGACCGCGACCCTTCTATGACAAGCGTGAAAAAAGTCAAGTTGACATTATGATAAATTTTTGGAGAACTGGTTGTATATTTTGTAAAAAAAATGCTTCATTTGATACAATAAAGATTTGCCCTTCCATTGACAAGATATACCCATAGATGTTGGTTGGAGTACTCTAGAATACTGAAGAAATATCAATTTAAAGAATATTATATCGAAGCTAAATTTATGAAGCATGTGACAGCAGTGCAGCAGTGAATAATATCCCATTATTCCCTTGTGATTAATGGGTATTATTATGACCGAGCATAGAGACGTTCAATGGACGGATTTTACAATAGTCGTGAATAAAAATTCAATTACCTACACAGTTAGAGTGGCAGAAATTCACTTTATTCACACTTGCAATTTTGGACTCTGCCTTGCAAAAATATATAAATTAATATTGTTTTCAACTGAATTCGGCTGACGATATATTTTCACACATTCTCTTCATGATACATTTCTTCGTTATGAACAAACCATACCCCGTTAACAAGTAGAGTGCTCATCTATTTCAGCGCAACACACGGTTTGGCACAAAATTTCGATTACCTCAATAATTCCTCTCCACGTAGAAAAACTTCAAAACATCTATAAGTTCCACATTCGGGATCGTATCTTATTTACAATCGGCGTCCAATTAAAATATCTCACAGGCCATAAAAATTCAATTACACTGTTCGCGTGGCAGAAATCCATTTTATCCACACTTGCACTTTTGGACTCTGCCTTGCAACAATAGAGAAATCAATAGATTGCCGAAGTGTCTTTTCACCTCAATTCCACTCATACGTGAAGTGGAAATTGTTCATCGGCTCGTTTTCAGTTAAAAAAACATCCAAAGTGATTTTACAAACGTGACAATTTCAGCGTCCAAAATGGTGGGTTTTCATCTTTCAGCTTCGCAGGAATGAAAAGAGTTCACAGTATCTAAGTAGCGATTACAAACATGTTTGCAGGGACCACTAAACAGTGCGGAAAAGCCAAATGGAATAAATTAGTTTATACACAACTGTTTGATAACGTACTCATTATACGCCTCTTTGCTCAATAATAATAATACCCATTAATACCATTACAAATGAGTCATTATTCACTACGCTTCATGAAATCAGCGTTAAAATCATATTGTTAACCAGCAAAATCATACAGGACGTTCCATTGAATTCGAAATTTTTGTTCTTCAATATTTCAGACAAAACGGAACCAAACGAAATGAAAATTTGCGGTCACATGCAGGATGCTTATATGAAGCATAAACATTTCGCGAAGTTTTCTGACCATAATGTTAACAAAACCATAGAAAATTTAAATGGAATATTGAAAATAAGAATATTCATATTTCCATCACAAGATATTCGATTTGAGAGAAATTTATTTTCTGAATGAAAATTGATTTACTGAAAGTTCAAGAGAAATTTCAGTGGGATCACATCCTCAGCACCATAGAATTTATTTTTTTATTTATATTGTTTCATTATTGATTTTTGACATGTTTATTCTTCAGAAAAATTTCCAGAATATAATTCCAATCGTGCTGAGATTTTGCATTTATATGTTCAGCGTGAATCTCAAGAGCAACACAAAATTTTGAAGTAATAGCTTCAAAAGCCCCTGCTCAGGGCTTTCTTAATTTATTAAATTCACCTGCTACCACTTCTCGACCTCAAGTCACCCCCAAATTATTTTCGTTGACTTCTCTGCTTTTTCAATGGGTTTCATTCTACTATCATTTCTTTTAACTTTTTATCATTTTGAAAGGCTCATGATTGTTCTAATATAATGATTATGTAGTAAATGAAGTGTATAACAATGACGACTCTGAATTTCTAAGAAGAGAACTTTCGCGATACCATTAGGTCGAAAATTTGTACTTTCGGGATCACTGGTTTATCCCACCACGTACAATCTTTAACCGAAAAAACGCTATCAATTTTTTTTTATTTATCAAAACCTATACCTTACTACAATTACAAATACTTTCTAACGAATATTTGGCATCACTGCACCAATCTGGACACGCTCGTCAGCTCGAAAATTGGAAATTTACACACGTTTAACCCTCGCTACACACCCTGGGGTCTATTAGACCCTAGCCAATTTAGAAATGCATGCTGATCTTCACAAAATTTCTGACCCAAGCAGGAAATGCCGTCTAAATTAGTCATACTTCTTCGACAATCGCATCATTATATTGCGAAGTGGTTGTGGGTTCCATTATTTCGGTGAAGATCGATCAAAGAGGTTCTGGGATTTTCTAGACCCCAGTGTGTATTTTACGTTAGGTTTTTTACCCTTAGTTTTTTTCGTTTCTTGAATTTTCTGATTATCAGTTCAGTTTAAATTCGTGTGTTTCGTGTGATATTGCTGAAGTAAATCGTTTTTTAGAGATAAGCAAGAAAAACGTCCGATAAAAAAATGTATCATATTATGACAAATGATGAACTCGAATCAAAAATGAGAAATGAACTATTTGATGTTTGAGATGGAAGATGAAAAATAACCCTCAGTTTTTGACGAGCCAGAGTCATCCAATGATGAAGATTTTTTCGAAGAAGAACGTTTCCACACAGAGATTAACCTCTTACTGCAAGATTTTTTTAAAATCGGTGAAAAAATTATATTTAGTAGTTTATGCTACTAGACAGTAGGAAAAAATGATAAAAAAAATTTAACACCTCTATTTTTCGAAAAAATTGACATTTTCGACATGTTCCATATATGGCACAGATTGTATTAACGGAATATCATTTTTTAATTAGTAACTAATTTCATTTAGTATTTTATGGTAACAGATTACCGGAAAAAAACAAAGAAAAAAGTTGAGAGTTTTAATTTTTCGAAAAATAAATACATTTTTGACATGTGCCAAATTCGGCACAAATCAAATCAAAGGAAACGACTAGAAATATATGGTCAATAAGAAATTGAAGATGTCAACAGGACCATCAAGTTCACTTGAATAGTATGGCAATACTTCACTTCCTTTGAATTCCATAATTTCTTCAGAAACATCTGAAAACTGGTTTGCCAGTCGATTTTATTTCTCTTCTCTCTTCGATTCGACTGTTTTGATGTCGAGGGTAGGGCCGTCATCTGGACCATGGATATTTTTTGACTGGTGCTGCTGGCTGCTTCGCTGCTGAAGAACATGGAGTAGAATTTCGTAATCATCATCGCCATCAGTGTCCGTGTCCATAATCACGTCGTTGTCACTCTCTGAATACTCTTGTACACCTCTGATAGCGGATGCTTTCGAAAAAATTTACTTTTCTTTACTGTGATCTTCATATGAGGATAGATTTCCGTTGCTGTTATCATTAGTTTCTGGTATTTGAACACTTTTTATCGTATAAAACCGTTTGCAATCCATCTGAAACCGAATAATAGACTGCCGTAATTATGTATTTATACCATTACCTCTAATTGTGCCATATATGGCACATGTAAATAAAATCAGTTTTTGCTGTATCAATATGAAAATTCTATTCAAATTCTGATAGAAGGATATATGTAAACACTTACCTTTGCGCCAATATTTATTTTCTCACAATATCACAAAAAACAACCGAAATATCTTGAGGTGAATATCACTCAACATGCTCTAAAGTGTTGAACAGCCGATATCAACTAAAAACTTGGATAAATATGCAAATAATTCATCAGAGGGGGCTACGACTGTTTTCCGCGAAAGAAGCGAGTGTGCCGTATATGGAACAATTTGATGTGCGGACTTTAAACGAACCGGGACTTAGAAAATGACATTTGTTCAGCATGTGCCATATATGGCACAGTATGCAGTAAGGGGTTAACAACGAATAAGAAAATGAAGAATCAGGTTTATCTAATGCAAAAAGAGTGAACACTGAAATAACCAAATGAGAGAACGGTTATAGATGGAGCAACGACGATCCAGAAAAACGGTAAAGACGCCAAAGAAAAAATCTGGTTAGTCACTTACCTGGTCCGAAAGGAGCTGCAAAAATCGTAAAAAGACCGCTTAAGGCATGCTCTCTTCTATTTTCCTAGGATATTATTAATATAACTTTTATATGATCTGATAAGATGTTCTGTTTTTGAGAATATATGTTATATTGATCATACATATTGTGCTTCAATTAAAGAAATATATATGTAATAAAATAATCCAATGCAAACATATCAACATTAACGCATTTCATATAAAGGGGTCCGGTAGATCCCAGGCGTGTTTTATTATACTCTTTCTAATGTGTGTTTAGCGAAGGTTAGGCTTGATAGAATGCTCCTGAAAAAGCAACAACTTTCTCTACCCAAATGTACCAACAACCGACACGATCTTTCAGTATTCCATGAATCTTTTGAATAGAAATTGCGTCGAATCTCCTTAACATATAAATGAAATAGGTACGAAATTCCAGAATAAATTGCTACCCTCTTCTGAATGTTTACCTTGAAATTTTCATCAGTCGCAGTTGACGACTTTGTTTTGAGAGTTATAACATCGAGTCAGCTGAACTTCCTTGATGAATGCCTTTAATAACGAAACATGGCTTGATTGAATTCATTATATTGCAACTAGAAGCGATTTTGGCATTTGAGAGGTTTCTACTTGATAAAGCGGAAGAATGGAGTTTTTTCATTAATTTGAACGGTCACGTTAAAAGTGAATCAATTCGATGCGATTATTTTGAGTAGATATTTTGATTTGTAGTTTGCATGAAATTTCTTCAGTGATGTTTGAGAATTTTCCAACACTTTCGAAAAAAAATTTCGATCGATAGTTTTGAAAGATTTTAACGATGTTTTTTCTCAATACGCATTTCCTGTATGAAGAAATATATAGGGTGTCTGTAAACAAATGCGAGGGACTTTGGGAGATGATTCTTCGATGAAAATAAGCAAGGGTAACTCATAATTTTTTTTTTCGAAATCGACCCCCCCTTTCAAGATACAGCCTTTGGAAGACGATGACGAGTTGACAGTTTTCAATTTTTGTACGGCTTCTTAGAAACACTGAATCATAAAACTACACATAACTTGAAGCACTTAGTAAATGTTACTCACTCAAGTTTTTTAGATCTCATAACTTTATATTATAAGGGGTTGAAAATAACAAGCCCTTAATGATTTTTCTACAAAAATTGTTTTCGTGGGATAGATTTTCGAAAAATAAAATTCTCTTATGGTTCCCCATTGAATTCTGGAGAAAAAAGGCTTTTCAAAATTTCAATACAGTCCATACTTTTTTCGGAAAAAATAAAACTCTTCTGAAACTGAAATTGTAGAAAATGTATTTTCTTCTACAAAATTAATTCCTAAGTTCCATCCATTGATGTCATCATTGAAGAATATAATATTCTGCATTCAGTGCTCCATGAATGACGTGCAAAACCTGCGCCGTGTTGATAAAAACCTATCTTAATTAAATTTTGTGTATACAGTCTTTCAATTATTTTTATGTTTTTTCGTCAGTACCTACTTATGCATATCAGAAATATATTCACAACATTTTCGGAAATTACTTAGAACCAGCACTAGTATTTACCTACAGCATTAAAGGAACAAGGTTCAAGGTTAATAATGACTCTCAAAACAATAAAGAATGGAAATAGTGTAAATTTTCGATCACTATTCCATTCAGTTGCTTTCTAATTGTGCCCTAATTAACTTCAATGCTTTAATTTTCGATGACCTAATGTTTTCGTGAAATGCGGGAATGTTCAATAAAATTTATTCATTCCGTTTTCGAAGTGGGACACGTCAAGTTGACATGCCATCAGGGCGGTAATGCCTGACCTGGCAAATTGATTAGGTTGTTAACACGTTAGAGAAATGTATGACGGTTTAAACGAGATATATTTCATTTCAATCGGACAAGTGAGTATCAAGTTATTCCGGAAAGTAGTTCAGAAAAATCGATATTTTTTGGTTTCGAAAGATTTTTGCAAAAATTTCGAAAACTTGAGCTCCTAGAAAATATTATGAATGGGGCGTTTTCAGAAGAATGTATGACGGTTTAAAGAAGGTATAAATCATTTCAATCAGAAAAGCGAGTATCGAGTAATTCCGGAAAGTAGTTTGGAATAATATCGAGTTTTTGTGGTCTCGAGAGATTTTTGCAAAAATTTCGAAAACTTGAGATCCTATAAAAATCTCACGTTTTCGGCAAAATGTATAACGATCTAACCGAGGTATGAATCATTCCAATCGCACAAGCGAGTATCGAGTAATTCAAGAAAGTAGTTTGGAAAAATCGAGAAAATCGAATTCGTTCAGGCCTCGAGAATCTTTTGCAAAAATTCCAAAAACTTGAGGTCCTAGAAAAATATAATAATATATCGGTTGTTTTTAGAGGAATGTATAACGGTTTAAACGAGGTATTAATCATTCCAGTCGCACAAGCGAGTGTCGAGTTATTCCGGAAAGTAGTTTGGAAAAATCGAAAAAATCGAGAACGATAGGCGTCTTGGGAACAGCGCCTAAGTTATATACGAGAGTAGCCTTTAATATTTCAGGAGAACAAAAAAAACTAATAATAATCATTGAAAATAGCATTATTGTTCTTCAAAATATTCCCCAAATCTGTACCTATACATTTGAATGCGTTTTAAACCAATTTTTGAAGCACGTTTGCCACTCTGTATTAGGTATCTCCCGAACATGCTTTCTAAACGCATCAAACGTTTTTTCGGGTATTGAAAAATGACTCATCAATTCGATGTTTTTAGCAGTTGGTTTTCCCCATTTCTTGGAAGAACTGACTCCCAATGGGCAGCACTCCACTCAGAATTGATTCTTCTGTATTATTCTGGTCATGCGGTCCAGATTTTTCGAGAAAAAGGCGATATGTCTAGTTTTTCCTAGAAAAAGGCGATCATTTCTTTGGTTTCATTGAATTTCTATATCCACAAGTCTCTGTGCTCCACTCTGTACGATAGGCAATCCTCGTACCCGCTTACGTAGTGGCGATAATGGACAACCTGAGACTCTTAATTTCTGGTAAAGCTGGGACTTTAAAAGCACCGATCAATTATGCTTGGGGATCACAAAAGAGGAACTGTCGGGAGGGACCGAAGTAATGAGGGTACGGTTGAATGTGGAGTGCTTGGAGCGAATAGTGGAAGAATATTTAAGGAAAGCCCTGAGCAGGAGCTTTCGAGCGCTCGTTCTTTGGTGGAGCAATGAGAAAATTACCTCAAATATTATATGAGAATTTGAGATTGATATCAAATACGTAAACGCAGAATCTCAACACAATCAGAATTATATTCTGGAAATTATTCAAAAAATTAAATATGTGAAAATTAAATAATAAGAAAAATTTAATTCTACGGTTTTGATGATGGAATCGTCTTGAAATTCTGCATGAACATTCAGTATATCAGTCTTGATTCGAGAAATAAATTTCATTCAAATTAGTTCTTCTGTTATGCAAATATAGAGATTCAATTTGAATCAATTTCAATTGAATTTTTTATGGTTCCGTTGATACTATAGCCACAAAATTTTTAGTGAAAATTCAGTATAACAATCTTCATTCTAAAAAAATTACTTGAATCGGATATCCTGTTATTGAAATATAAAGATTTTTTTCTTCAATATTCCCAATGAATATTCTTTGGTTCTGTTTACACTATGACCACAAAATGTTGTTGCATGAGGCTTATTATGAGCATTTTGCATATGGACAAAAACATTTGATTCCTACAATTAGGCAAAAACGATAACTCGTTTAAGGAAAACGAGAGCTCAAAAGGGGAAGTGACTTAATTCGAAGGGAGTTTTGTTCGAAAGAGATGACGATAATGGAGTATTGCTCTCTTTCCAGTTGTTGGGAAAACTTTTCGATAGATCAAATTGTTGAATTGTCGAAGAGGTGGGTAGTTGATTACACTGCGATTGAGATGTGATGGAATCTGAAAAATTACAACTACAGGATATGATATTCATCCCTTCACAACGAAAATTACCGATTTTTCTGATAATTAACACGAGTATTTCATGCTTTTAATCCTTCCACAAATGAAAATAAAGAATTAAGGTTCAGCAGACAAATTCAAATGTATCTCAAATGTCTCTTTGCGCGGTTTTTCTTAGGTAATCAGCTAGCTATCGTTTTTTCAAAATATTTAAAATGTGTTCAATTTTTATAATTGAGAGCCGGAAAACGGGCTCAAACGGATCAGTTGGGCTCAACCCAAACGTAATCCTAGGCACGGTCTGACGTGATCATGAATCATATCATCACGTTACCTTGTCCTATAGCAGCAATGACATGAAGAAATCATATTTTCATTTTCATATCTAACTATTTTGGGAGCCTTTGTTCCATGTTTCAATAAATGTAGTTTTTCTGTCAAAATCAACCTTCTTTAAATTTTTTTGAGGACAAAAATGATATAAATATGAAATTTTTCTAGCTAGATTTAAGATTTTAACAGAACAGTAAAATCCATGAATAAGTAGATTGAAACCAAGAGTTTTCGAAATATTCAAAGTTCAAAGTTATCTCAACATGACCAAGAGAGCACAAAAAGGTTTAACTGTTAATAATTGCTTTGAGGCAGTGAAAGGAGGAATAAAAAATTGCGCGACATAGGTAATAACCTTAGACTTTTTCTTTTGTCTAAGGTAAAAACTAATAAGTAATTAATACCGAGAAGTTTTGACCTACGAGCAGGTTCCGAACTGTCTGTCGTTCTTCAACCCCAATCAATGTCTTAGGTAGGGCCTGACGTGTTCATGACACTCACGTTACCTTGTCCTATAGCAGCAATGACATGAAAGCAAAATACTATAATAAATACGGGGCTTTTATTGGGTTAAGGTTCCGACAGGAGCGGAATGAGAGTTTTTGATTACCGGAAGTGAAATCGATATTCAACAGTTACTGGCAGGTTTTATTATTGATGTTGAAAGTCTAGGTGCCAAGTTATAATACAAATTAGGTCAATGTGCTGTATTTATAGCTGTAATGGTGTTTATTTACCATGGTATTATGATGTCAGAAGGGAAGCGAGTCAAAATCGCTCGGTTGCAAAGAATACCAAAATATCCTGTCCTTTTGTTGAGAATATATTCTAATGCGTTGTGCGGGAATGAAATGTAGGTATCGATGTCTAACTCAGATCAATGAGGAACATAGATAGGCTATATGTGCAAAATTAAAAAAAATAATTTGAAATCATATATACAAGGAAAATGTTTCTTTTGTTTTGAAATGGGATAGTTTAATACTATTCTTCTCAACTCTGGAATGTGGCTGTTTCTGAACCATTATATTTATCACATTTTTCACAATGTTTTGGCATTATTCTGAACTAATAAAACTTCAATATCACTTCGAAGCATATTAAAATTTCGAAAAACATAAAAAACACCAAGGTTCGTTTAATCCTTAGACGAATACGTGAAAGGAAAATTTGGTTTCTTAGGCAAGAACTACCGTTCTATCGATCTTGAATATTTTAAATGTTGCAGTGCTGCCAGTTACATCAGAAGTACAAACAACATTGAAATTCAATTCGAAATATCCAGTATATTATTTCAGATTACTCGTAACTTTCTGAATACTTGTGGTTATACTTTTCATACACCTCTAGTCCTTTTGGGCAATTTATTGGTTTGCTTTTTCATCATGCAAATATACCATCAATTGCACATTTATTATTTCTGTACTGAGTATTTTAGACAGCTGAAGTTTCCTATTTAGATAACTGATATCATATGTATCATTTATCAATAATACGGGGTCTATAAGTGATCATAACATCGTAGGTTGCTTTGGAAGTTTTTTACCTCATCGTTTCCTACAAATTCTTTACAAATTTAAAATTCCAGTCACATTATTCAATTTCTTTCGGAATTATCAGCCAAAACTCACAATATTGTTCGTTTAAATTGAAGTTTATATCCGAATATAAATTATTCATAATAGTCCAACGTCAACTGCTCTTTTATAATCATTTATAGAGACCCTGTATAATATGTTTCCTTATCATTAAGAATCTGAAGCATAACGGAGACATATACAAAAACTATAAAAAATGCGTACGTTCGAATGAAAATGCCTGTACATCATACATAAGATATCCTTAAAGTTGAATTAAATTTTCTATCAAATGATATAACATTATCGTATCCAAATTTTGAGGTTTTGTAATGAAAGCAAGTTGTCGTATCAATGAAAGCTTAGGTCCTTTAGAAAATGTCAGAGGACATGATCATATCAAAAAATATTCAAGAAGCAAGAAGTATTCCAAAAAAGTGTGAGTAATATTGATAATCCGCAACACCGCAGCTATAAAAATATTTTGGATGAAAGTGCAGTGTTTCTTGACAAGTAACCAAATTTCTAATAACTTTCTCGTTGTCCGTAAACG
Source organism: Propylea japonica (assembly GCA_013421045.1). Classification (NCBI taxonomy): domain Eukaryota; kingdom Metazoa; phylum Arthropoda; class Insecta; order Coleoptera; family Coccinellidae; genus Propylea; species Propylea japonica. Next base: position 24,239,404 of record CM024246.1, on the reverse strand, counting down.
TCTGCCGTATAGTCGATCCTGTTTACAAAAATGAAATAGATACGTAATGCGAAACCACTATTTTCAGTTATTGCGACTAAAGACCCATCAATACTAGGTACTATATCCACAGACCGATCAATACTAATATACTGTATCCACAGTTGCTTTCTTTTTAAATTTCCATATCCCATATGGATGTAGATATCAAAATTGCGGATATTGATTCCATCATATAATATGAATCTATTTCTACATGATCATTAGAATTGGCGTACAGTTAAATGAGTTAAATTACGATACGGTCCAAACGGATACATCGCCATTAGTGTGACGTGTCACTGTTAACTATAATGTCAGTATAATCAAATTAGGCATGAAATTTCATTTTGGAGTTGATGTGCCTGGCATTCACTATTTTCGATCATTACTTATGAAGATGAGGGTCCTTTTCAATCATTCTTTTCGATAAATACAAGCAGGGACTGTCAAATGCCATAAAAAATATGTTTCGATAATATCATTGTATCCATAAAAACTTTTAAATATCCCGAGCATAGCCCCAGAAAAGTATCAAGTATGCTATGTATAATGGAACTTCCATATAACGAACATCTATATAACGAAACATTCAAAGAACATCACTCTTTGAATGGGTATTGGTAAAAACGTATAAGGGTGGGTGTTTTCCGAAAATTTTCCGGACGTACGTAATAAATCTCGAACTTAAACTAAATCATTACGGCGATCAGAGAGATCCTTCTGAAGCAGTTTTGAATACACCCCTGGCTGTTTGGTTCCAATCTAACCATTACGCTTGTGTGAAAAATGTGTGAAAATGTCGAAAGGAAAGTGGTTAAGTTTGAATGATGTACTTTAATTTATCAGTGAAGTCGACCGCGACATTGCCGACTATAGAAACAAATTTTCAGTATAACCAAATTTCTTTATAACGAATTTTTTTGCTCATTTTGCGCTTTTGTTATAGGGAAGTTCAATTTCAATTTCAAGCTCTATCGAAAGGAGCACAAATTTAATGAGTATCCCATTTAAAATTTCATTTGCCTATTTGCGAAATATCTAGTTAGCGTCATTGGGTTATGCGGAAATAATTTCCGAAATAATCTCTCCAGGAAAGCAAACCAAACATTCTGAAGCCAAACAACAACAAAAAATTTGTATTCGGAGGTCCCCTAGCACACAGTTGGAGTTCCTGCATTTTCTTGGTGTTAATTTCGAGGTTATGTGCTCCCAGCCATTTCTCAGCACTTCTAAATGCGTTACTTGACTGCAGGCCCAGACCGGTTTCACTTATTGCTCGGTTGATGACTCTGACGTCATCTGTAAATGTTACCACCTTTGCTCGCTCACTGTTCTGCATAAGGCCATTGATATATATGATAAAAAAAATTTGCCGAGTATAGAACCCTGTGGTACTCCTCTTTTTATTTTTTCTCTACCATATTTTTTACCCCGGCAGTCTACTTCTTATTGGTACTTGTCGTTCAGGTAGAACCTAAAGAGTTTAAGAATTCTACTCCACAGCTCTCTAACTTCTCCAGCAAAATCTAAAGATGTATAGTTACTACAATATCAAGTGATGGAATGCTAACATACTGTGATCAAGTTCGAAATAAGAAGAGCTGTATTCTGTACTAGTCTTGGAAAATAAGATAATCTGAATTCACTCTTGATCTCAAATATTCAGTTAATACAACCAGTTACTAATTGGCAGCCTAGTTTCATAAAATTACAAATACTCCGACCTAATTATAACCTGTTCATAACAATCCAACGTTCCTTAAAAATCCCCGACCGACCTCATGAAATAAAGTTCTGTCTAAGAAACTTCTCACCTCATAAATCTCCGGAATAAGCCAAGAGCCAAGCACGCAAACTGCCTCAGGTGGGTATCCAAATATGCATTCGTTACGAACTCCGGGCACAATCTAGATGAGAATCCGTCAAATGCGATAAAATATACCCCTCTGATATCTCTTCGCACTTCATAACGAAGCGAAGTATAAAGTATTCACATTTTACCCTACTCATAGTCTTCGTCGGTGTCAATTACCAGCTAACGGCAGTGCAGCTTTGTCTGATAGCAGGTCTGCTGACTTGTATCCCTGTCTGGATAGTCTCAAAGCGTGCACTGAATTTTCTGCGAATTTTCCAACTCTGTCTTTCACTCAGTTCGTATCATAGTTTGTTCATACGAGCTTTTGACTCCAATCTAGGAGGAAGTGAATATGTAGCGATACGGTTTGAAATTCGTGAGTACTGAGTAGTAATTATTTTTCCTTCGACGATAGATAATTTTATATGGATAGCTTTCACTCCAAATCTCGTGCATTTCATTGTAGTTTTTTATACTTTCATACATGATGGAACTTATAGTCATTCATGATTGTTGACGTGAAATTATTGATGATGGAACATTCATTGAAAAATTATTCGGTCTATTTCCACCATATTCACTTCTTCTTCTCAAGTTTCCTGCTATCATAATCAGAAAAACTCTTCTTCAAATAGCGGCAGTGAACAGTCTTCTTGCAAGAACCCAAAGCGGCAGACAGACAGCAAATAATGCTACGTCCCCAAGGTACAATAATTAACTCATTGCAAAAGCTTTTCTATCCAGTGAGATCATTCCCCAGACTAAGGAGTCCTTTCACCATACATTTTCTTGTGTTTTTATCCCCCTGTTCGTACTTTAAACTCTTAAATCTCAGAAAAAAAAATTTAGTCACTGTTTGAGAATATTTGTCATTTTCTACAGTTCGCAAAAAAACAATCGACGAGTTCAATCTATTTCTGGGTAATTCGGTTGTCAAAAATTCATCAGATCTTTTTGAGGCGGGATCTTTTGGGTCGATTACATTGAGATACTTTACAAGCTGCTACTGAGCGAATTTAGAAGCGAGTGAATTCGCTTGTGAGATTGTCAGGTTTATGTTTGTATCGTTGTTAAGGATCTACGATAAATGTTGAATACGTTTTCAAATTTAAGAACCAGAAACCACCGAGTAGATGAGAACTCACAAATTGTTTAGTAGCAACTGTGATTACACACGGCTTGTTTACATGCCAAAAAACCGAAACGCCAGCGATTTAGCGTGTAAAGTAGCCCAGCTTTCAAACTTTTGTCGCAGCTTTTTTTCAATCAGATTGTTATCTTGTGAACACGATTTCACTGAGCGAATTTACAATCAGCTACTAAATTCGCTCAGTAGCAGCTTGTAAAGTATCTCAATGTAATCGACCCATTATCGCTGTAGTCCTGATGTTTTTGACAAATAAGTTTCTTGTTTTTGACATCTACAGACGGTTGACTGATGGAGTTTTCTGTCTTTCAAATGAAAGCTACTTAATTCAATTTTTTACGTCTCATTTTTTTCTTTTAATGTGACGGAAGCTTCACCCCATAGAATCCTATGGTCTTCAATCAAAGCATGTTTTACAAGCTTGGCATTATCAGTATCGCCAAAGTTGAACAAGTTTTTTATGTTCTTTGATTCGAACATTGAAGGGACGTTCAGTTCCTTCAATACAAGCTCTACAGCTCTGGCAAGGTACTTCATATATGTCATTTCTAGTAAGTTGTCTTCATTATCAGGTTTCATTACTTTAGTTAGATTATTTTGAGTCTTGAATAATGCTCGCATATGGTATTTTGCTTCTAATCCTTTCAGATAACCCCTCACAAAATAATACTACATTAGTTATAGGTTCAGATCTACTGTTTGTAGACAGACCGGTCTGTCTCTTCCCTCATTGACAACATCTTGAATAAATCATCCCAGTCCGCATGAAGAAGGTTCTGTGAGCCTATAAATTGAAGATTGTATTCATTTCGATGATTACTATTTTCCATTTATCTATGTTTCAAAAATCCGGAATTCAATCGAAAAATCATCTTAAGTGATGAGGCCCATTTCTACCTCGGTGGCTTCGTCAACAAGCAAGATTGTCCCATCTGGGGCTCGGAAAACCCAAGAGTTATTGCTGAAAAGCCTCTCTATCCTCAACCTGAGACTGTTTAATGCGGTTCATGGTCCAGCGGAGTCATTGGACCTTACTTCTTCGAAAATGAGGCTGGAGCAATAGTTAAGGTGAATAGATTGCGCTATCGAGAAATGATTAATAATTTTTTATGGCCAAAATTGGATTGGATACATCTGGACAACGTTAACTTTCAACAAGATGGCGCTACGTGTCACACAAGCAATGAAAACATTGATCTTTTGCGGGAAAAGTTTCCGGGTTGTGTTATCTCTCGAAGAGGTGATCACAATTGGCCACCGAGATCTTATGATTTAACACCTTGTGACTTCTTTCTTTGGAGCCACGTGAAAGAGAAAGTCTACGCCAATAGAAAAGCGTCGATTCAAGACCTCAAATATGTAATTCGTGAGGCTATCGAGAAAATATGTCACTTTGCTATTTGGTTATGGAAAATTTCATTAAAAGGATATGGTCCTGTTAGCCTGGACATGGTGTTCATTTGCCTGATGTTATTTTCCACTATTAACGGCATAGCTTCTTCTTTATAATGAAATAAAAATCCGATCATTTATATTGAAAAATGGCATTTTCCTTTGAATATCAAAATAACACCTCTTATTGGAAAACCCTCTATCTACCCGATGTCGTAATTGTATATTCAAGATAATACATGTTGACCTTGGAGAAACTATGATTAACTCAACTACTCAAGGGTTTAACGGTCATTATGCTTCCACAAGTATTTATGTGTTAAGAACCATCGATTCATCATTCCTCAAAGTGAAATTAACCTTGTAAAGTTTCTGCGTCAGTTTCCATAAGCCATAGATTCATTATAGGCATTATGTTTCTCAATGTACTGAATCAACCCTTCTAACTTTGTTTACGAGTGAAAATGTGATCTTTTCAATCGATTATATGGTAAATTGAGGAAACAATTGTGAATGTTGCGTGTCCAGAATAGGAGCTTCTAATTTAGACGTGGAAAACTGCTGTTATGGAAGCGATAGCATCAGTCCTTGAATTCACGAATGGGCATGAATCAATGAAAATATATAAGCCGTGAATTATTTATATATAAACCTGCTAAATTGGGAAACGGACTGAATCTCAACGAAGTTTGTAGTTTATGGAGCCTTGAGCTCATTTCAACGTTTTTTAGCGTTCGTTCTACTAGTGCTTTATTGTTTTGTTAAAATGTCTGTAATTTTCGAATTTTGAGCTGAAAATGGTCTCAAACGATTGGGTAGGATTCGCTGATGACGAATTCGTGGTCAAATTCAAGTCTGTCCGTGGGTCCGTCCGGCCGTCCGTTAGCACAAAAACTTTCGAAGGGATTCTCCTAGAGACTTGAAATTTTCAAGATAAATTCGGGTCCTAAATGGCTCAGTTGAGTTCGTAAACCAGCCAAATCGTACAGTGTTACATAAAATATGGCCATATAAAATTTTTGAAGCTTAAGCTTCAAAAATTTTATATGGCCAGAAAATACGAAATCAATCGGAATAAAATGTTATGGCCAAATGCAAGATGCTGATAACATGCCTCATGCATTGTGGACATGGTGTAAACAGAATCATAGAAAATTGAATTCAAATATTGATAAAATGAAACTTCATATTTCCATTTTGTGAATGGAGATCGGTATTCAGAATGTCCATCCAGAATTTCATGGCCATAGTTTTAACAAAACCATAGAAAATTCAATTGGAATGTTGAAAAAATCTTCATATTTCCATAACAGGATATCCGATATGAGTGAAATTTATTTTGAGAATGAAAACTACTATACTGAATGCTTGTGCAAAATGTCGAGGTGATCTGAAACATAGAATTTAATTTTTGTAATTGTTCATTTTTTACTTATGTCATTTTTTGAATGATTTTCAGAATATAATCCCGATTGTGCTGAGATTCTGCATTTTTATATTTAGTATCAATTTCAAATCTCATATAAAATATTGAGGTAATAGTCTTATTGCTGCGCCAAAGAAGGAGTGTGATAGGGGCTTTTCTTAAATTTTTATTTCAATTGAAGCTTGGTTCCTCAGGAATATAACTCTATTAAAAAAAATGTTCATGCCTACTCCGTTTTTTGTCATAAACGGAGGTGAAGAACAACTTATGTAAGTATGCTTTTTCTTCAGGATACCATGTACAGTCGATTGAACAGATGGAAATTTTCCCAAAATATATAGCAATGAATCACCGAGAATTTCACGTCAACAACGTTCACATTTTATGTATTCCGTTGAAATAACTTCAAACCCAGTAACCATCTGTTTGTGAAATATTTATTTAGTAATAAATGTAGTGACCTCTGTCAGTGCCCCAACACCTAAGTTAGTTAATTTATGACCATTCGGCACAAAGGGAATTTACAGCAACTGTTTAAGTCGAGAGTTGTAGGCTCTGCTCCTCATATATTTCCGCATTTCATCCGTCAAGAAATAAAAGTCAATTTAATGTATTTTCAGTATTGACAGAAATCTCCAAGAAAACTATCACATTATAATACAATGTAACTTGTGGAGCATAAGGTTCCCAACTCTTGGCACACCTTACTTGAAATTTTATTCATGAATTATACGCTCTGTGAACTAATTTCATTTATTTTCAATTAATACTGCGGATCCAAGTTCTCAGCTTTCATCAACACGCACAATATAGGAACATGTATTTGAAGTTCTCGAGTTACATTGTTTAACTCATATATTAGGTTTCCGAAGCATGCCTGTTTCAACACTTAGCCTCAAACCCTTGAACAATAATATGAAATAACGTTATTCCAGTTACATTACTTTGCTTTGATATTTGGTAACTATGTCAACCTATTGATATTCTGACTATTGTAACAGCATTCAGGATCCTGTGCTTATACAAGTTGATTACCTGTATTAGACCAATGCATAATTTCTGAATGGGTTTGTTTCGAATAGTTTCAAATTCTGTTACCTGTGTTACTTACGATGTTAAAACTGAATAAACAGTAGAAATGAATATGCATTTGGAGAAACGTTCTGGTTCGAAACAGGGTGTTATTCGAGTTGAATCATTTTTTTTGACAGACTTCGTCATATGAATAAAACTGAACAATTTTTATGGGTCAAAGAAATTATGTCAAATTCTCTCGAACTTTCTTCAGGATAAAATTTTTTTTGATTTTCATGAAAGAAACAGTACCTACTTCGAAAGCTTTCCTTTCTTGATCTATTCACAGAAATTTGTCGAAATCATAACCATTTGTTTTATGTGCACAAAGTGTTCCCAGGCATTATAATGAAATATGTTGGTACGCAAATAGTTTCCTACGTTTTGTCAATGCGTTTGCCACTTTTCCTTTTTGATCAGTTCTTCATGAAAACCAATTATTTTTACATCATTTATTTCAAACAAGGAAAGTAGAGAACAAAATTATTGGACTAAAATCAACCAATATTATTAAAATAATACTTCGGAGCTTATCACGCTGAAAAGTATCGACTGTTGTGGCTCGAAGAACCATTTAAATTATCCTAGCTCGAAGATTATGTTATCGATTCGTCTTGAAGGACCCTTGAAATCAAAGATTTGCAATTGTCCTATGTTGCAGGACCACGAAAATACACAAGCTTTTATTCTGCCGTTGACAAAATATAATGATGATTAGGTGCGTGATTGAAATTTAACACTTTCCACTTAAAAGCAATTTAATTAACACCTAATTTACACTAATTTCAAAGATGATTCTCTGCTTGAGAATATTATAATGGTTAGACTTTTACCTGACCTGTTACGTTAGGTCGATCAGACCCTTTCAAGTACCACTTGAACCTGGGGCTGTTGCTAGTTGCTAGGCAGAGTTTAACTACATATTTCCCTGTGGAATTCAGGGATATTTTCTCAATATAGATCTAGACTAAATATTTGTTTACATTTTGAAATAACGAAATAATCGAGTCCATATAAAACTCTACACACGCCAACGTTCATGAAATATACAATGTTGTGATATCAGTCAGAACATCCGTAGATAGCCAATTAGCCCTATAGAGTATAGAAGCCTATAGAGATGGAATATAGCCCTAAATAGAAAAAGGCATTTTAGGAACCTTACTTCGAGTTGGCGCTCAACTTTGGGTATAAAGAAAAACGAAACGCCATCTCTGGGAACACTTACGAACACCCTCCTCTAAAAAAAAACGTCATTTCAGGACTTAAACGTTGCTTAGACGAACGGTGCAATCGGGCATTATGCCCGATTGCACCGTTCGTCTAATCAATGGAATAAACGTCACTTAAAGGCTTAATCTCTGCTTAGACGAACGGTGCAATCGGGCATAATACATGCACCTTGATCTGAGTAGCGAGATATCTTTTAGTGATTCGATTCAATATTATTCTCTGCTTTCATTGTTTACACTTGCGTTCCTATAAACGCATTAATCCTTATTTACTAGTACTTAGAAGATTTCTGCAACAACTGTCTTTGTTGAAGTGAACTCTCAAGTATTTTCAGTTTTAAATTAAGTACCTTTTATGACTAAAGCATCGTTTAATTGAGACTTTACCTATTTAAATATTCAGGTCCGACTAGTCAGTGAACTGTTTTGCTTTATTGTGAACTTGATTTTCCACATAGTTTATGGTTACTATACGTTTTATTTGTTAAAAAATTCCTGGTTCCTGGGACAGCGTTTCAAATCCGAAATTCATATACTCTCTATTGTAGTTCTCTGAAACAAAGGACCCTAAACTGAATTTCCACTATTATGTTCAACCATATAACAGCTCGTGAAAATCATTTTGTAACCAATAACAGAACAGCATACTCATTATAGGAAAACTCATTTTGCCTCTCGGGTAGACCAGAGAACAATTTTTTTTTAAATCACTGCAAAGGGAAATTCAAATTGATTTTTATTACGTTTTTCCAATTTCAGCCTAGTTTTCACCAGTTCCTGCAGCCTTTTTCAGAGCCTCTGAAAAAGTTTGTGTAACCGTGATGTGACATTTTTTTTTAATAAAAAAATACTAAATTCCATTTGAATCGCTAAATGATACTTGTGAAATTGTAAGCAATCTTTATATTATCATTTGGGTATGCAGGACTTCAATAGTTCAATAGTTCAAATTAAAAAGTGTAGGTTCAAACAACTTCACGAGCTAGTTGAAAAAATAATACAATATAAATTCAATTCTGTTTTCGAAATGTCAAATGTGTATGTTGAATGTAAAAGTAGTCAGGCATAACGTGAGTCTTATTTTCTATTTTTTTTTTAAATTGAGATATACAAAAATATTTGCTCCATCAACGGGTTGTATGGTTTTTTGACTGGACAACAAACAGAATGTTTCCTTCATCGATTTATTCAAGAAAATATCACAGCTTTATTTTCCCTAAGAAATGATACTGAATATTCTTGAACTTAGGTCGGGTTCACCGATGCATAAAACATATCATGAATAATGCATGAAGAAAATTTCAGGGTTAATACAACCAGACTGAATTTCTTTATGTTGTCAGGAAAGGGTGTTTACAAAGCCATTTCCATTCAGTGAAGTCTTAACTTTCTTTCCATCGATTTGTGCGAGTGCCATAACACACTTAGAATATTATTTTACCACGACATTCCATTTCCTTCCCTAATTATAGGAAAAGTTTTCATTATTCGTTGGTAGGAAAATACACTTTTCAAGGACAATAACACTATGAAAGATGTTTTGATAAACTCATGCATACTTAAGGGAAAACTCTAAACTATCTGTTATTTTCTAGTTTTAAGGGGAACTGAATAAATTAGGCAGTTTTCAGTTTATATTTGGGATATTCATGACTTGAATGAATTATGGGATGTAATGGGTGGTTTTTCAACTATCTTTTTTGAGCTTTCGTTCTCCTTAAACGAGTGCTATATCTTTTTTTCCAAATGTGATTTTCGAATTTTGAGTCGAAAATGGTCTCAAACGATAGGGTTCTGGTCCCTGATGACGAATTCGTGGTCACATTCAATTCTGTCCGTGGGGCCGTCCGGCAGTTAGCACAGTAACTTTCGAAGGAATTGCCCTAGAGATTTGAACAGGGTGTTGCATAAAATATGGCCATTCAAAATTTTTTTTCTTCGATATATATCTTAGACGAAACGAAACCTATCGAAATGAAGTGTTGCGGCCATATGCAAGAAGCCCTCAGTAAGCTTCATGCAAAATTTGGTGCTCATAGTGTGAACAGAATCATAAAAAAATGAATTGTAATATTGAAAGGAGAAAACTTCATATTCCCATAAAAAATATCTGAATCGAATGAAATTTATTTTATAAATAAAGATTGATACACTGAATATTCATGCAGAATAGGTGGCCATATTGGTAACAGAACCATAGAAAAATCAATTGAAATATTGAAAAAAAAAATATTTATATTTCCATAACAGGATATACGATTTAAGTGAAATTCATTTTGTGAATCAATACTGAATGTTCATGCAAAATTTTGAGAGGATCGCATCATCAGAACCACAGAATTAAATTTCTGTAATTAATTAATTTACATATTTCATTTTTTTGAATAATTTCTAGAATAAAATTCCGATTGTGCTGAGATTCTACATTGATATATTTGGTATCAATTTCAAATCCCATATAAAATTTTGAGGTAGTAGTCTTATTGCCCCACCAATGAACGAACCCTCAGCTCAGGGCTTTTCTCAATTTTGACAGCTCACGCATGTTTCATGCTTTGTGTCACTGTCAAAACTCTTAAGTTGGCTCTGTAATTCAACCAATAATCTTCTTACAAAGGGGCTCTTCTATTTGACTGATTAACTAAAGAAATCACAACGCTTGCAAATGATTAAATTTCATTATCAAATGAGCTTTTCTATTTGGCTGATTAACTGAAGAGATCACCGCATTTCGACTGTATCGACAAATAGGATTGCCGTATTAATATATTTGCATCATTTTCTAAGTTGTGCAGCGTCAAATAGTAAAGCACCAAAGTTACATAACTGGACATCGAACCACAAACATGTTTGAGAATATTTTTGTGGGCCTATGTTGAGGCTTATGTCTATACTTATAGGCTTGCTTCCTTTGACGAAAGCATTAATTCGTGAGATACCGGCTGAAACTTCGGAAGAAGTAAGCTGAAATTGGACTTAGCGGATGAAACATTTGAGACACAGCTGCAGTTAACATTTAATTAAATCAACTTGATATATTCAATTATATGCACCATACTATTGATTCAAATATGGATTATTATTATCATTTTTTGTGTTTGTTCTTTCATTTTTTCAATAGCTATTGAGAGTGACCTATTAGTTTCAGGGGATGGCCATTTGAATTGTTCGCTTTCGACTATTGCAAGAACCGTTGATGTCTCCAGGACAGAATGTTTGATTTACTGATTTCAAACTGACGAACGAAGCATGCTCAATATTTAACCAGAAAAACACGTACATAATGCGTAATTTTCGTTGTTATCTGAAGAGATCTTGAGAACAGAAGGAATTAAAAAACGGATTACCCTGTCTTCAGCTGCTAAAACGGTCTGAAGGTTTCGGATTCTGAACAGGGAGTGGTCTTAAGCTATGTTATCGAAGCAATCAGGAACTAGTTACAGACAAGTAGGATATCTGATTGGTTTCTAATCAAATGTCAGCTGTTTGTACACAAATTTTGGACTGTCATGTTATAGAACAGTCCAGTGATAGCTTCCTATCAATCTGTCAGGGTCCTGCTAATTGCGAAACAACGATATGATTAGTTACAAGATTAATGTACTTGGAATGCTTGAGTTGATAACTGTAAATCTGATTTTCCAGAATAGCTGCTTATATAATATTAATTTTCCATAGAATGCTTATATGGGCAACTGGCTGTATGTTACTAAACTTTTCATTTTAAATTCCTGAATAAATACATTTCATTCTAGAAATTATCGAAAGAATATTTGGCATTGAGGTTCTATCGAAAAAAGGATTTATTTCTTTTTCATTTAGTTGCAAATCAACCCAACAAACTGCCTACTTCTGGTCGTAACTTCTCCTATTTACGCAAGACCTATCAGAATTTCGAAGCAACAGCAATTGAGAATATTAAATAGGAAAGATGAGAAAGATATTGATCGATTAAAATCATACTGATACTTCGGAGCTGATCTCGTAAAAGTTCAACGATGTGTGCTGGCTTGAATTCATTAATAAGAAGACTTAAGGTCAGTTACAAGTCCACTTCAATCCATGAGATAAATGACCTCTTTTATCGATTTCACAGAAACGTTCATCTTGATTAATTTCAAATCCTTTTGACTTGAAAATTCACATAAAAATTAATCCTCAAGTAAAACAAATCTGGCAAAGCTGAATCCACCGAGCACCGTTACGCTTATAATTCGCGAGATCGTTTCACCATAAAGCTGTCAAAAACTGTAATTAATTCCGAAAGTTGAAACTCATTCCTGACAAAAGCGTCAAGACAATGAAAAATTAACGACATAATGTCAGGTACATATTCCTGAAATGAAAGTTTCATTCCAGAAACGAGGCTCAGATTGATTGGGTACATTCACCTCTTAATTCTTCCAAGAAACAGCTAACACAGATTGAATTTAATTTATCGGAAAATCTCTCGAAGCTGAATTGTTTTTTGTGCAGGCTTGAATGCATTGAAAAAGTGACTTAAACTTAGTTACAATTCTAATTCAATTTGTGGTATGGTTGACCCTTTTTTTACCGATTTCATACGATAACCTATGATCAACAATGATTCGTAACTTTCCAATTTGATCCATTTAAAATCTCTTCCACTCAAAAATTCTCATGGAAATTAATTCACGAGAAAAACAAATCTGGCAGAGCTGAATCCACCGAACACCGTTACGCTTATAATTCGGGAGATCGTTTCACCATAAAACTGTCAAAAACTGTAATTAATTCCGAAAGTTGAAACTCATTCTCGACAAAAGCGTCAAGACAATGAAGAATTAACGAGATAATGTCAGGTACATATTCCTGAAATGAAACTTTTATTCAGAAACGAGGCTTGAATTGATTGGATCCATTCACCTGTTAATTCTTTGCCGAGCCCAAGAAACAGCTTACACAGATTAAATTTAGCTAATCGAAAAATCTCTCGAGGCTGAATTTTTTTCTCTGCAGGCTTGAATTCGTTATCATGCGGATTTGCAGGTTTTTCCACTTTTCGCGATTAAATTTCCTGGATGGAAATCGCGGTAGACTGAATGGAAAGATTTTTCCTATTCTTTTGATTATTATTATATTTTTCTTTCGAGCTTGTTCTTGTCATCCCTCGGTGAAACTCAATTATGTTAAGCAGTAACTACAGGTTAAGGAATTATTCAAAATTGGCTTGCACTTTTAACAGGTTAGGTTTCAGGATTTTTTCTACGTACCTCAGTACAAAACATCTTGAATAACAGAATTAAGTTCAACGCAAGTAACAATATAAATAAGGACAGCAGAGAATGATATTAGTTGATTATATCAACCAAGTTTAAAAATTGAACTTCGGAGCTAATCTTGTCAACGTTCCAAGTGAAAACATGTAATATCATACAGAGTATCCATAGATAGCTATGCCTCAATTCGAGCATACATTAGATATTTCAAGGCAATTGCTCAACTTGGAATCAGTTAGGTCCTTCTCTAAATTTTTTACCACTAGAGCATTGATTTTTTGAAGTGCTAATACATTAATTTGTGAAATGTGCGAAAAAAAGTTTGCCAGTGCAGTAAATAAGAGAGAGAGAGAGTAAATAAGAGTCAAATTTTACATTCTCACAACTCAATAATTATCCTATCGTGTACAGTGACTTAAATTCGTTTTGAGGATTATAACATAAATGAATCTCCAGTTTGTTATCAATTCGAGTATATGGATTAATTTGAGTTGGAACGAAATATAAAAGACTTACCTAATTATCGAATTTAACATCTTTAATGATGCTAGTGAACTGAATAGTGATAAACAACATTTTGAAAATAAACTATAATACATTTCCAATAGACATTACATAAATGGAGCTTTTTTTTCGATAATTCTTACTATACCCCTTTAAAATTAGGTAATTTTTTTTTAGTTTCATTCATTGCTTGAAATGCTCAAAATGTTAGGAATAATTTCCACTGTCTATGTTTTGCCGGCTCACTCAATATCTTCCATTTTTCAAAACTATCATTATTATTAAGTTCTTTTTATATTTATATTTATTTCAATATACTAATTTGAATTAGAATGGAAAAAAATAGTTATGAAGTTCAATATTTATAATTTGAAATTCATTATTTTTTTCTTTAAACGAATCTATTATGATAGTAATCTGAAAAATTTTAAATCAATGTTTTGATATTAACTATTTCAGTTGAATATCTGTATCTTATAATTCAAGATAATCATATCAGAGCGTACGAAATTTTTGTTTGAAAATTTTAAAATGTTCAACGTGTGATCAATCATGAATTTCATTATTTCACCTGGCATTATTTATGAAGAATCATGCGGCGTAGAGCTGGTTTTTAAGATTCCAATAATATCCAGAATATTATCCAATTTACAATATAATAATAACAATTCTTAATATAATCTTGTCAGATATACGGGTAATTCCATTCCCCTAGCTCAGCGATTCTAGGATTCGAAATTCCTAGAGAGCTAATCTGACGTAAATTGTCCAATTGAATCAACCAAGCACCGAAAATCAAATACAGGACAATTCTACGAATCCAACATTTCCTTGATTTACATAATTAAGCGTAAGATGAGACGTAGAAATCAAAATTACCCCCAGGGTTCGTTACAGTTTCGCGCACACCACAATATCCTTTGTAGGTCCTTGCTGAAATGTCAGGGTCAGATTAAAGATCTCAAATTACCCGCACTAATGACCCATATAGGACGACCCTGATTTCCTCGAGTGTTCGACTTTTCATTTCGTCTGCGGACAAATTGGTCTTTTTTGCTCGCTTCGTTCTGGGGTTACGATGTGCTATAGTTCCACCAAATGTCTGCATTCTTCGCTGAACATGTTGTCAAACGATTAGGTATAACCCACTTATGAAAGTTAGCTTCTAAATGAATTTTTTTTTGTTCTACCTTGAGTTCATAATAAATCCCCCAAAATTGAAGCAATATTATCGACTGCTCTGAAAGCATATAATTCAATAAACAATGAAAGTGGATAGATATTAATTCAAAAATCAATCAATATTAAACCCATACTTCGGAACTAATCCCGTCAACGCACAAAGAACATGCATCGTGGTCAATTCAAATAGAGCACATAGATAGCTATTTCGCCCTATATGGGGCTTTTCAGTAATGAGGAGCTCCGTCTGAAAGGCATTCTAGGTTCCCTTATTTGAACGAATGTCGCATAGCTCTGAGAATAACCGAACCAAAACGCCATCTCCTGGGATCCTTACGAACACCTACCTCTGCTGCATGAACCTTGAATGAAGTGTAAAATATTTATCCTTGTTTCATACAAACTGGTGGTAGTCCAACAATGTGGATTTAACCTTCAGTCGATGAAGTAGAAACGCTCTTTTCTTCGTCATAAACCAGACGTGGTGATAATAGTACAAAATGAAAATTCAAGCGTTTAACAGTAACGCAGGTATAATATTATATAATATATTTGGTTCTGTTATTATCAGAGCTAGGCGACGTTTCTTCGAATAAGGAAACCTAGAATGCCTTTCAGACGGAGCTCCTCCATACTGAAGAGCCAAAAATAGGGCGAAATAGCTATCTATGAATGCTCTCTTTGATAATACCACTATGCATGTTCTTTGTGCAATGACGGGATTAGTTCCGAAGTATGGGTTTAATATTGGTTAATTTTTAAATCAATTAATATTTTTTTCCGCTTTCATTGTTTATATTATACCTGCGTTACTGTTAAACGCATGAATTTTCATTTCGTACATATAATTCAATGTTTAAAATTTGAGGAAAGCCCTGAGCAGGTGTTTTTGAACGTTCGTTTATCGGTGGAGAAAAAAGGGTATTTCTTCTAAATTTTGTATAGAACTAAAGACTGATGCTAAACATATAAATGTAAAATCTCAGCACCATCGGAATCATATTCTGCAAATTATCCAAAAAATCGATATCTGAAAATATCATAGTTCTATGTTTCTGATTTAACAACAGTTTCGTAAATTTGTATGATTATCACTTCGCCAATTTATATTCTCAAACTCGATTTCATTTGAATCAGAATTTTTTTCATGGAAATAGTAGATATTTTTTCGATATTACGATAACTTTTTTATGGTTGTATAAACGCAACTCCCACAAATTCTTCTGAACAGCTTTGAATTTTACTGCAAAAATTCTGCACTATCACAAACTTTATCTTCAAAATGAATATCATTCGAAGCAGATATTTCGTTGTGCAAATATACTACATTTTTCTCAATATTTCTATTGAAATTTCCATGGTTTTGTTGATACTATGGTCATAGAATTTCATGGAAATTCATGAAAATT
The DNA here is from genome assembly GCA_013421045.1 of Propylea japonica. Classification (NCBI taxonomy): domain Eukaryota; kingdom Metazoa; phylum Arthropoda; class Insecta; order Coleoptera; family Coccinellidae; genus Propylea; species Propylea japonica. The sequence continues at coordinate 24,222,922 of CM024246.1, read as the reverse complement.
TTCATGATCATCTTGCACGAGGCCGCGAAGTTTCCTTTCTATCGGTTTTGTTCTATCTGAGATACTGGAAAACAAAACTTTTGAATGGCCATATTTGATGGAACACTCTGTACGATTTTGTTGTTTAACGAATTCAACTGCGGTATTTAGGAACCTACGCTGAACAATCCTCTCGAGAATTATCGTACTTATGGACTCCACGGACAGAATTGAATTTGACCACGGATTCGTCATCAGTCAGTTGAACCTTATTGTTCGAGACCATTTTCGGCTCAAAATTCGAAAATTACAAACATTTGGAAAAACGATATAGCCCTCTTTTAAGTAGAACAAGCGCTCGAAAATTACATCAAGTAAATGAGGTATTCAGTTTTCAAAACAACTGACGAATACTCCCGAATTTTCTCACTGTAGACCACAAATGAAATAACTCGTTAATATCAGGTTATTTAGGAGTTCATAAAAATTTCCAGGGACATCCAACCGAAATGAATATGTCACAAATAATTTCATTTCTTAATTGGTTCACACATATCATATTATTCATTTTCTATGAGAAAATTCTCACTTCCAAAAGTGGAAACATCCTCACCCTGAACATAAACATATTAATAATCCCATGAGGACCACTTAAGTGCATCAAACTCCAACGTAAACTCCAATAAAAATTTCATTATTTGTAGCTCCTTCACTGAAACATTTCTGGTGTCGAGAAAATTTCTTGTGAGATGAACCGACGCCTTGCCTCATCAATTTTCTATCAACTCCCAAGCCAATCGGATTATGAAGTTCTCTATGGGCTCTAGAGGGAGAATTGGGAATGTGTTGACGGAGCATTGGGGTTTCCCCGCGCCTGATAATTAGGTTCAGTGAAAATCCTTCGCCAGATAAGGAAAAGTTTTTCTGGGATCAATTATGCATTATTGCATTTCCGCGTAATCTTCAGTATCTGGTTGAAATTCAGTTATTTCGAACTTCAGAAGTTACTCCTGTTTCCCGTTTTGGTCTTGCGATCATCATGGAAGGGTAACAAAAGGTAACTGAACTGTATTAAAAAAAAACTTACCAACAGTCTTTATCCACAAAAGAAAATTACTTGAATCGGATGTCCTGTTATGGAGATATAAAGATTCTTGTTTTCAATATTCCAATTGATTTTATATGGTTTTGTTAACACTATGGCCAAAAATTCTGCATGACACTTATTATGACCATCTTGCATGGCCGCAATATTTCATTTCGAAGGGTTTCGTTTTGTCTGAAATATTGAGGTTCTTCAATTTTGAATGACCATATTTTATTGAACACCATCTACGATTTGGCTGGTTAACGAACTTAACCGAGCCATTTGGAAACTGAACTAAACTCAAGTCTTTAGGACAATCCCTTCGACAGTGCTAACAGACGACCAGACAGCTCCACGGATAGAATTCAATTTGACCACGAATTCGTCATCAGGGAGTCTAACCCTATCGTTTGAGACCATTTTCGGCTCAAAATTCGAAAATTACAGACATTTGGACAAACCGATATAACACTCGTTTAACTAGAACGAGCGCTCAAAAAGATTCGCGAGAAGGAAGGGAGAAGGCAGAAAGACTCTCTGGCAGAGATTTTCGGGCCTAGAGTACTCCAAACGGTAAGATCCTAAACTCAAACAATAAGAATAGTCTACACCTTCTCACAGGTTTTCTCACGTGTCACTACCGTCTAAAAAATTAACTAAAGAGATTGGTTGATACCGAAAACGAAGAATCAGATTATGTGAAGAAGGAAAGGAAACTCGGATCGTCTTGTAACAGAATGTATGGCTATTTCTATTTGGCTATATTTTCTCCAACGGAGTAAGTGCTTGGGTATTATTATTATTGAATGATTTCTATAATTCAAATGTTTTCTGAAGGTAAGGTAAAAATACTGTATTTACTATGTAAAATTTATTGAACACCTGATGAATAATTGTTCCATATATAAATTTCAGGATGGCTTGAGAGCTATACATGAAATTACCGAGTCGTTTTTGAATTGGGTTATTAATTTTAAATCGATTCAATAGAGTTTCAATCATTTTATTTTTCTGTTCCTTTTTACTGCTTTAATTTTTTTCGTTTTAGAATTCCGAAGGCATCCTGGAGAGGGTTATCGTTTGGACTGAATAAAGAAGGAATCCTTCAATATTCTAATAGTTTTTAAGTGTTATTTTTGTTGAAACGGCGAGAAGGGGTTTTTTTCTACTGGGGTTTTTCCCTGAGCTCTGGTATCATACGAAAGAATAGTATGGTACCCTGTTTTGCACCAACCTCAGTTAGGGAGTTTTATTTTTGTTTCATGTATTGTATTATGTTAGCTCTTGATTTCAAAAGAATATATATTTACACTCTATGAGCTCCAGAGAATTGGGAATGTGTTGACCAAGCATTGGGTTTCTCCGCGCCTGATAATTAGGTTCGGTGAAAATCCTGCGTCAGATAAGGAAAAGTTTTTCTGGGATGCATTATTGCATTTCGGCGTAATCTTCAGTATCTGGTTGAAATTCAGTTATTTCGAACTTCAGAAGTTTATCCATTTCCTGTTCTGGTCTTGCGATAATCATTGAAAGAGTGCAAAACTATACCATATAAAGAAATCCTACTTAGCATGTCTGTCTAAACAGTACAAGAGAGCCAGAATTTGCTTCTGATAGTCAGAAGGCACTAAGAAAACCGGTGGTCGTTGATTGTAAATCAAGGACAAAGTTAGTTCCATTTTGGTAACCTGCACACCAGAACATTGGGGTGAATGAGGAAGCTGATGCCCTTGCAAAAGAAGAAGCAGTTAAGGCTGCCTACTAGGCTTCTCACATTTCTCGGTTTCCTGAGATATCAACTGCACAAGATCGGTAAAGAAAACTCCAATATTTGTGGGTTACACGTATGGCATGAAATCATTAGTCTACCCACCCTATAGTCCAGACTTGGCTGATTTTTTTGCACCCTAATTTGAAAAAAGAACCAAGAAAACGGAATTTTATTGACGCTATTGAAGTGAGTGAGCAATTTTAGATCAAATAGGTTCAAGGATAAAAATATTTTGCTCAACAATCATCCCGGATGTATCTACTTCTCGGAAGCATTTTCTTTCAGGAAATAACATTTTTGGGACGAGTCTTCACCATAGCTACGAAATAGTGTCCGTTTTCTTGAATTTAGTTATCAAAAGTTTGAATGATTTTTTTATCGGAAATATGTGAAGCAGTAGCAATAGTGTTTTCTACAAGGTTACCGAAACAATATTTTATACGACACGCCCGAAATATGTTTTCTTGGACTCATAGAATTTCTGAACTTGCTTTCGTCTTGTTCTAAAATTCTGCTAATTAGTTAAAACAACCTATTCTCCGGAGTAAATTACGTAAATTTCTATTACGATAATTCATTAATTTGAAGAATGTGAACAACTTAAGGGTGAATATTATATTGAAAGGAAAAACTAAATTTTGTGTTCCATTCCATTTCATAACCTCATTTTACGAGCTTTTGAACCTGCCCTCGTGAAATCGAATTCATTTCGTTCTTTTCGGTATATAAGTCATTTATTTCGGTTGAAAAGCTTCCGAATAAATCGGGAACATTCAAAAACTCACGAGACCGAACAATTCCTTCTTTCAATTTGGTATTTACCTTTCTACTAGTTTTTGTAACAGTATCGCCCTGGTCGTAGATGGTCCTTTCCTCTAGATCCTGAAAAACAAAATGAATTCACTGAATTATCGTTAATACGTCACACTTCAAAATTAACTTCGGTATTGAATTTAACCCGTTTTGACAGCCGTTGAACGAAGTTATTCAATTTTATTCACTGTCCCACTGGTGTTTCGAACGTAATTCAATTTGGCTCAGTTAACTTTATTTCATCATTCTGAATATTTTGAAGGTTTTAGCGTAATTATATTTGAATACATATTCCGCAGTTTTCAAATAATATTTTTCGATTATTTTTGTTCACCACAATATGAAGCTGTTTACATTGCTAAAGTGCAACATTGCTATTGAAATTTTGTGGGCGTTTTATTATTATTTTGATTGATTGATAACTTTTTATATTATATCATTTGAAAACAGGTTGAGTTGATTTTATTGATCAATTATGTTAAGATGAAAAAGTATACCCATTGTTTATCGGTGAGGCTATTACTATCGAAGATCCTTAGTTACTCGATTACTACCTGATTTTTTTGAAATAATCAAATTTGCGGAGGAGGTTACAATTCAGGGCAAAATGTAGCTTTAGCTTGGTAACTATCAAAAGACCTCATTGGTCGCAATGTACAAAGGTGCCAATCAACCACAATCGGAACTAATCTAATGTAAAAAATACAAATGAAACTCGAATGTTAAAATGTTTTGAGTACGCATAAGCTCAGAAAATAAATATCGAACAATACGATATAGCCGTGAGTTTCCATATTGCAACACTAGGGATTTCCAATCTTATAATATAAAAAACAACCTTCGTATTGCACCCATGGTCCTCCACCCAGCCGTTGCCGAACTATTTCTAAGTGCTTCATTTGACTTCCTACTCTCCTATTTGCTCAGTAAATACCTTTGTCCCTCCCAAACATTCATTACCTAGAATAATATTTAATTTTCAACTCCAAAGTACAAAAGGAAAGGAAAATCTATAGTAACACGTTTTCATCTAATCTACTTTTCTCTTGTACGCCCATTAATGAGACATGAATTTGAATATTTCAGCTGTGATATTTCGAAAGAACCCTCTGGTGACTGGCGTTCTCTCTTAATGCAATTTCGACTAGACAAGAATTCCGTGATTCACATCAAAATGAAACCTACGCTTTCTACATGGGATTTGTGAATATGCCAATACCTAATTCCCTGTAGAAATTTCGAACGGTCTGGTGCATGGAGATGTTTATTCTAACAAGAGGCAGGTATATAATAATGGAGTGCTTCTGACGACTTACAGGTAAACATGTTCTCTCTAATTATATCCCAAACATGATGTGTAGGTAGGTATACCTACCTACACAAGTATACAAGTTCAGCCATCTTTGTTCTTGGAGAATTTCGAAACTCCAAATTGATAACGACTTCAGCATATTATAAAATCAGAAGGATGATTTTGAGGATATGTCTCAGATAATCTATTGTTTATTATTCCTTATCAATTGATGCAGGTTAGTTCAATTTTTCATTATGCTGAACTATTTCGTATTTAGTCTCAAAATTATTCTTCAGTAGCAAAAAAGTAAGGTTTTGCTTCCTACTTACTAAGTTTCACCAGAAATAAAGTGGTTGAAGATCAATGTTAACAATATGTTAGTACAGCAAATAATTTTTCGTTCTTGTAGATTTAAAGTTTCGAAATAACTTTTTCTAGAGTGCTTCTCTTTTAGCTTCTTCCTTTTCCGAAAACTCTTTCTCTTAGGTATACAAGTATATTCAATAATATTGAATAAATAAATAAATTCACCTACATGTGTTGATATTCAATAATATTAAATAAATCAACATCTCTATGTGTTGACAACTAGACTGCAAATGATTAAATACACAATTCCGAAGATTTTACAAGGTTGTCTGAAGGTGTCTGATGAAGACACCAGAACGTTATATTATCCTTCTCACATATTTTCTTCTTTTAGTTTTATTGTTAGGCAAAATTTTTTCAAAATCAATTTGCTCCTGACAAATAAGTGCAAATATTTTCGCAGAAGCACTTCATCTTAAATAATTTTTTTAATTATTTATTTTTCTTTTTCAGAGACTGGAAGTGAAAACCTTTAAAGTTTTTTAGAAATGCAGAATCCTCCCAGATTATATTTCAATCCATATTCATTATACTTATGTACTTGGACGAACTCAACATCCTCATTTTCAAATAAATACAAGCCAATAGTTGCATATTATATAGGCAGTTTTGTTTATTTGCTTAGTCAAATAGCAAAAAATACACCTCCCAGCTAAAAATGATATGAAACTCCGCGGTCGATATTTGAACCATGGTATATTCCATACACAAACGGCCTTTCAAATAAAAAACTGTCAACACCGTATATACAGCTCGTTTTATTTCATGGCAAATTCTACTTACTCTTATTGGGAAATTCTTTAGCTTTCACAGATAAGTGAAAAATATTTTCATTCTTTCATTATTTTTTCAGCTTGTTCTAGAGGCATGAAGACGAAATTAGTAATGGAATTTCAGACATTTCGAAGTGTTTCCCAAAAACTAACATGTTTCTTCACGAAAACTTCAGTTTTCAGGGCCAGTCTCAAGACCGTTACAAATTCCCAATGACTGAATATTTCATGCCAAATTTCCTCAGGGAAGAAGACTCACCAGACGAGAGCTCACAATTTATCACGCCTACAAACTTCAATTCCATTTCAGTAACAGTATAAATCATACAAAACGTCGATCGCAACATTTCTCCGTTTATGGTCCACACGCGCCAAAAGGACCTTTTAGCTGGATAATAGGAAAACGTCCTTTATATTGAACCTTATCTTGCCCACTATTAATCTCCAGTTTTTGAGAATGGAATTGGAAATGAATTTGAGGACTTGGATGGATTGGTACTGATCAATCAGCTGTTACTTTGGAGAATGGTCCTTTCAATTCGTTGTCGATAACCAGCGATCGTTATCTGAATTGTTTGGGACAGAAAGCTTTCCAGAGAGAATGGGAGCATATATGAAATTCTGTGGTAAAGTAGTTTTGGCTGTTTTCGTTGCTGATTTGGCAGAATGAAAAACAGAAGTATCGATCAGGAATTCTTGTAACAACTGGAGTGATTGATGCAATATGCTAACGATTTGAAGGGAAACTGGTAACAATGAACCGAACTTTGGAACGCGTTCGTCATGTGAAAATAATTAAATAACTACCATGCATGATCTCTGATTGGTTTTCGTTCAACATTATCGATGAAAGTATGATGTAGTTTCAAAACACTTCGCTAGGTAGGTAAAGCAACAATTGAAAAACTTGATAGTCATACAGTAGTTTGAATTCCAGGACCTCGAACGTATTTTTCTATTCAGGTTCGAAAATGATGAATAGAACTATTAAGGATGGAACAAATTGGCAGGCTTTATCCTGAACTCATGGGCAAACACATAATTTATTTTCCAGTTTATTCCTATTCTTTCCAAGAAGGTTGTAGATAGCCTTGATGAAACCGATAACTTCCTTAGATACCTTGGCTGTTACCTCTTGGGTGTTCAAGACTGGTTTCTCCATATGAATTGTTTTTAGACCTGCCAGCTCTGAACACTTGTATACAGTATGTTCAGCAGTTTCTGCTTCTGATCCACGGAGCCTGCAAATTACATCTGCTAACCTACCCAAACAATACAAATGATATTTGTCACGACAGTGCCAGTCAGGTGTCTGATCTTCAACCGAAGCTCAGCTGGTAATAAGTTTAATTGCATTCTAGTATAGATAGGTGAAATCATCACGAATTTTGCGACTTGAGTAAGTCCAGGAGTGTTTCTCCACAGGGTTGCTCGATTTTTCAACTCCCATTGCTGGACCGCGGCCTTATGTTGGTCTTTTCCAAGTCCACAGAGAGGTTAAGTTCCAGTATATGTTAACTTTGATGCACTTTTTGTAAGTTTTTGGCTCTTTCTTTTCCTTAAACTCCACTATACTCTGGCACCCATAGTAGAAAGGCTTTGTTGCCTTGTGCCAGTTGCTTTATGGTGTTACGGCTTTCCCAGGTCAGCAGAGACTCCTGGCAGTTTGATTCTAGTGATCTCAGCATGCCTAGCTCTTCGTGGTGATGCAGACATGTGCCCCCTTGAGGTTCATCGTGGGACACTCCTCAGCAAAGATGAAGGAGAGAAAGATAGGAAACGGAGCCACTACGATGTTGTTAGCGTCATCTATGTTGAGGATTAAGGACTGAAATTCAGAAGAATGGGTAAAATTAAAGATTGTAGAGGCCATTTTAAGCCAAACGAGGTCATTTGAAAACATTGCCATGATTGCACGTGGGAACCCCTTCTTGGCTTCATTTTAGTTACGTTTCGTATTGTGTTTGTGTTTATCTATTTTGTGTAGGCATCTTTTGAAATTCAAAATGGGTTACGGAGCATATTGTATGGTGATACAAAAATTGTGATAAATAAAATAATTAAAATGCCAATCCTCAACCTGATAAAATGAAAATGTAGGTATTGAAACTCGTATCATGTATCTCTTTTTCTTATTGCTTTTTGATTTCAGTGCCTTAAAATAGATTGAGTTTTCTTGGCGAAGAAATATTGATCTCAGCAGCTGTATAGAATGTGCGGTGAGCATTTTTCTACAGATCATATAAAAACAAATGGAAAAGCACTTTTTTGTTGAAATTCCAATTGCTTTTCAATCTCATCTTCAAATTGTGATTTATTTTCAATTGTTTTGATCATTCGGTAACTGAAATGTAAGAAAATTATTGATTTGTATTCAATTTCATTATTACCTATATCATTTTGTGAATAATGATTTCTAATAAAACTATAGCAATACAATGTCGCATTTCAATCAATTCATTTCAAATACTGTTGAGATGAAAAACAACAACCTGATCTCGAAGCTAAGCACAAGCTTTGTTTTATCGATCAGTAGGTATGTTTTTTCTGGGGTAGACGTCTAAATTTAATTTAATACGTAGAAATAATTCAATTCGAGTTTGCCGTCCATTATAACAGTTTTCTGTAATGTATCCTTTTCAGCACCATCTATGTGTCAGAATTAATCAACTAACCGGAAAACGTGGTCGGATTAGATAGTACTAGAGTTGCAGGGACATTTCCTATATCTTTGCTCCTGAGCGTATATGTATACAGCATGTATCTATGTCTGTAAAAAAGAGGGTTCACTTCCCAGGGTTCTAGAATCCCCTCTGAGCTCAGGCTCATATGCTCCAATGCCAGTGCCTCTTTCTCTAATTTGAATCTATCGATGAATAGATTTTCATTTAAGCGATTCACGAAATTTGAAGCTAATCTTAGATCGCATAATCAACGATTTGTAACGAAATAATCAGAATGGAATGTGATGGCATTGTTCCATTTTTCGTGAGGTCATCTGTAACACCACTACTTGAATTTTTTAACCTGTAGTCTGAGAAGTGAAAGCGCTTCAGATCGTTGTTCCAAGCAATGCATGAAACAACTGTACTCAATTCACGTTATATGGCAGCTATATCCCCAAAAGAAAAAAAACAAGCCTTAATGCCGCCACCTCCTGCATAATAACAAAACCAACATCAAATAAGCCAATTTCGCCCGCGTCATCATAATCCCATACTTCCATATAGCGGCCGACGCACTGAAAAAATTGCTCTAAATCGCGCTTTTACGACAGCGCGCCCGGCTCAGAAAATTAAAACCTTAAAAATGCAGTACGCGATCGCGTCCAAACTCTAAATTCCGATTTCCACTTGAACGAAGTGGCGCCGGACGAATTTTCAGATGCTACATTACTCTGCATTGTTCATTTTTTAGAGGATATCTGCTGCTGCTGTTGGCCGCCACTGTTGCCACAGCGGTAGCGTAGATTCGAATGTAACGGGAAGCTTATCCGGAGCTGAAGGACCAAAATTGGGATGGGAGCAGGATTTCTTTCGAATGTATGGAAAGTTATGGAGGACAGTGCCGGAAACCAAAAAGTAAACCAATCTATATAGCTTATTTGACTATTTTTAGTTGATTGAAAGAGTCTTGACTTGACACAGAATACCTCCACCCAGTGTTGTCCGAACGCCTATACTGTTCCACATTTTTTTCATTATCGTTTAATTTAAATGATGGGGCATGTTCACATTATTTCCGTTCATTCGCAATTACCTCAATATTTTATGTTCTCAATTAAAGAGCTATGAAGTCATAGATCACGCGATATTCAAAGCATTAGAGAGAGTATTTTTCCGTGCAGTTGAGCAGTGCTATACTCATTTTATTGAAAATATATTAATAAAACATTCCTAAGGAAATACAAATTCTCATTACAGTTTTCTTTATATTTTCAATCGAAATTACGGATATTATATACAAATTTATCTTCAGTGCCATCTGTAGGTGAAATGTAAAGTAAAAAATGTAGTCGTTTTTCAGTAATACAAATTCAAGGCCGTTTCTTATTTTTCTATACTCTATAATCAATCCTTGGTCGTTTGGTTTATAAAGAATACTAGGAGGAAGTTTTCAACGTTTGCGTGAAGCAATATAGCTCGAAAGATTAGAATTATTGGGATACTAATCATGGATTCTGCATAACGATAATGCATCAGCTCATAAAATAATGCTGGTTGTTGATTTTTTGGCCAAAAACGGCACCGCAATTATACCTCAACCACCGCATTCACCAGATTTGGCTCCATGTGACTTTTTCCAATTTCCAAGATATCAATGAAAGAGAAGCGTTTTGACACAATCGATTAGATAAAGTCTGAATCCAAGAACGAGTTAATGGCCATACCAAAAAGCTCATTTCAGAAGTGCTTCGAAGATTATTTGATGATGCGCTAGCACAAGTGCATTATAAAGGGTTTTCCAACAAGAGGTGGTATTTTGATATTCAAAGAAAAATGCTTTTTTCCATATAAATGATCGGATTTTTATTTCATTATAAAGAAAAGCTATGCCATTAATAGTGGACAATAACATTAGACAAATGATCACCACGACCACGCTTACAGAACAATATCCTTTTAATGAAATTTTCCATAACCAAATCGCAAAGTGGCGGCCCTATGTCCTCGATAGCCGCACGAATTCCATCTTTGAGGTCTTGACTCGACGCTTGGCTATTGGAGTAGACCTTCTTTTTTACGTGGCTCCAAAGGAAGAAGTCACAAGGTGTTAAATCACAAGATCTCGGTGGCCAATTGTAATCACCTCTTCGAGAGATAACAAGATCAATGGTTGCGTTGCTTGTGTGCACGTAGCTCCGTCTTGTTGAAATTAAACGTTGTCCAGATCAATGCTATCTAATTTCGGCCATAAAATATCATAAATCATCTCTCGATAGCGCAATCCATTCACCGTAACTATTGCTCCAGCCTCATTTTCGAAAAAGAAGAGTCTAATGACTCCGTCGCACCATAAACTGCACCAAACAGTCACACGTTGAGGATAGAAAGGCTTTTCAACAATGACTTTTCACCAATTTCTTTATTGCGATCTGACAAGGTGCTTCACGACGATCCAAAAATGTTCGAGTTTCACGAACCGTTCCTGCCAAATTTTCACCATTTTTATAGTGAATTTTAATAATTTAAATGCGTTCTTGAATCGTGTATCGTTCCATTTTTATTAATGGCGTAGGTTCTACTTGTGAAATGTCATAAAATGACAGCTTCAAACGTAACATCTACCGAAATAGCGGGCTATTCAAAATAACACTTCTTATTGGAAAACCCTTTATTTAAGGGGACGAAATGAATATGGATTGAATAAATAAATAGCTCCCATATCCTTTTTCAAATTTCATTCCGACATTTTCTCCAATTCTACTTCAAGAAAAATCAAGAAAAATTTTCAAAAGAACCATTGTTCTTATTTCAGATGACAGCTCCCCTTTTTGTTTTCCATTCGGCCGCGCCTCTGATGCGGCCTAAGTGGAAGGGTAGATTCGAAAATGGCGCGGAGCTTATCCGACCTGAATGGACCAAAATGAGGCTGTGGAGTGGGAGGGTTTTCTCCCGAATGTGTGGGAATTCGTCGAGGTTCTCAGGTTGCTGGGGTGAAAGATGCGCTTTCTGGAGCATGTTCCCCCAGGACCCTTCGTTAAAATTTATATTCTTTACTGGTTTTCTTGATCGAGGAGTTGAATAGAAGAACTGGGTGATAATCTAAAAAGTGGTGCAATAGTTCAGGAAAGCTTCGATTTTCTGTAAATTGCTACTCAGTTCCATAGTGAACTGAAAACTGACCATTAATTCCTTTTTCTCTAATCGTTAAAATATTTCGATATTCCTGAGAAATTTTTCGAAATAGAAGTTGACAATTACCCACTGTGAGGAAATAATATTTCATCATAGCTGCAATTTTCGTACTTTTTTCTTGATTTCTCGTCCAGCAAGAATGTTGGAATGTTATAAATGATTGTCAAATAAATATAAAATAAAATCATTCCGTAGGAACTCTCATAAAACTTTCGAAGAAAGACTAAGAGTACCTAATAGTATATTGTTTAACGGGTAGGAGAAGGCACATTCCTGGACTCTATGTTCCTCACAGTTGCCCAGAAACAATATACTATAATATTATTATTAGTGTAACATCAAAGTCTCATGTAAGTTGCCAAGAAATGATATTTATATGACAATGATTTATACTTTTCATATCAAAACCCCAAGATCCAAAAACTATTTGAATCACAGTAAGAATAAGTTACGCCTCCTCACTGGCTTTCTAACAGGACATTGTTGCTTTGGAAAACATACGATGAGAATTAGCTACACAGAAACTGACGAGTGCAGATTACACTCAGATCACTTCCACGGCAGAGAGCAGGGAGTTTAACAGGGAAGTGGGCAGCGCTAGAATGTAATCACTAGACTTTCCTGCTGCCTTCCACTGCTCCTCGTGCTGCCTCATGCTTCCTGAATTGGCGGTTTTTCGGACGGAAGTCAAAGGACCAGCAGTACGAGCGGCAGTGAGTGATAACATTCAGCTAGCTTTCTGTGGGTGTTCTTACGAAATTTATAATATTTTCGAATAAATTGTTATTATCATTGTCCAGAAAATGTTCACAATGAAGTGGAGTGGAATTTGAAAATAATTTTTCAGTATGATGTGCTATTATTTCCTATCCCAAAACAGGTAATTTCACATCTAACAATTCTGACGAATGCTTACATTTTCCATCAGTAGTGAGACCAAAATAATTGCAAAAATCACACAAGGTACAGTTATTTCACAGGAACGTCAATTAAAATCCTATTCTCAATAAAAAAGTGACCAAAAGAAGTAAAATAACTTTTATCGGGATTCAATGATTTTCAGCCCATCCGCCTTCCAAGGCCGATTACAACAAATGTAGTCAAAAGCAAAAAAGATACCTTTTTGTTTTTCTGATTCGAAAAGGAATGTTTGAGTACATTCTTCTGAAAACTGAATTTCTAGCTTTCAAGCTTTTTTTGAGCTTGCAGATGCTTCAGGAGGGCCTACACAGGTGACTTCAATGATTTCCTGATGGCGACCAATTGATTACATTCGACAACTAGATGTTAGCCTATGATTTATTCCTTGTTTATTATACCATACGATAAATAAATAAATAAATATACTGCTGCAGAAGTATTTCGGGAATTATTGCCGACTACGCGAGCAGCAGTAGCAGAGTCTGAGTGTAATTGAGGCTATAGAATGCCTCGCCATTGCGAGTCTGCGCAAAGAATGTCTTGGACAAGAAAATCATATCCATGGCAATTTCTGATGAAGTATTGTGTAAAAAATTTTACGAAATGTTGTAATTCAAAATAATAATTCAATTTAAAGAACGATAAATCAGGAAGGTTCACATGGATTGAAGTCAGTTTAATTTCTCTTACCGGGTGAAGAGAAAAGAGATCTCTCAATCGAAAGTTCTGAGTATTTTTGAAACTGGTACACGTATGTGTTCGATATAAGTTGTAGGTATCGTGTTGTTCACAGTTGAATGAAGCATAAACGAATAACCAAAGGAGGCTCTAGGCGTTTCATTATACATCGAACCATACTGACTGCATTGTATGTGATAGCTGCTCCAATAAGCTCGTGTATGTACAATTGATGCCCACAACCGTTAAATCAACGATGGCTTTCCTAGGGTCAAGCCAGAGGCTTGTTATGACCTTCAATATTCAACATATGATGTGGTTGAGCTATTTTTGGGACAGACAAAGCTGATGAAGGGTTCCTAACCCAGGAAACAAAAAGCTGGACGTTGAAACGTAGGTTATGTCCTAACTAGGCCTAGATTATGTAGATTTTACGTATTATAATGAAGGATTCATTTGAATCCAGGAAAAAAATCTCCACATTGTCTGAAAAAAAATGGCAGGTATGTATACCTATATTTCGTTTACTAGATATAAGTTTCAGACGTTGATTCCAAGTGATAATGAAGAGTGCTGTAGTTTTCCTGGAAATTGAGATATCGCACGAATGAGAAAAGCTAACATTTAAACCAAAATCTTTCACAACCTGTGAATTTGAAAAAAGCTGAATTGCTATTTGAGACTTTGTGAAGAATGAACGGTGGTCGGCGACTATTTGCAGTATTGTAGAGTATTCTATTTTTATAATACAAAATCGTATTGGAAAATACACTAACAGAACTAGAAAAAAACTCAAACTGTAAGCTACATATTTAGTTAGTTTTCTTGGATCTTCATTTCTTAGCCAATTCAAAACTACCAAAGAGTCGGACCAATAGAAGATTTCGCTTATTTCAATTGATAAATATTCTCTGAAGGATTTTCCTAATCTTGCTCCCATAACAGCCCCATCCAGTTCCAATCGTGGAATTGTTTTCAATTCAATTGGTGCCACATGAGTTTTCGCTCCGAGTAAAACACATTCTATGAATTCTCTTTGGATTCTGAGGTATACGCAACAGTTGCACTTGCTTGCTCTCCAGCATCCACAAAAATATGCATTTGCACTAACGTTTTTTCCCAGTTTTCTATCTTCGTCAGATAACATCGAGGAATTGAAATATTTTCAATTTTATTCATTATTTTGAGCCAGAATAGCCATTTCTTGAAATGTTCATCTCCAATTGGTTAATCCCAAGAGACATTGCTTCTTTGGTGTACAAATAAGTTTCCGCGGTTTTTTATGAAAAATTAGGAATTTATTGTAAAGGAAAAGTACATTACGTTTTATTCAAAGTATTTTCCATCATTTGCCACTACTTTTCCCCATCTTTCTGGCAACATTCGGATACCCCGTCGAAAAAACTCTTCATCTTTTGACGCTATCCACAAATCTACCCAATTTTTGGTGTTTTCATATGATGTGAAGCGCTGCTCAGACAGACCATGTGCCATCGACCGGAACAGGTGATAATCAGAAGGGGCTAAGTCTGGTGAATACGGCGGGTGGGGTAAAACTTCCCAGTTGAGTGTTTCCAAGTATGTTTTTACCGGCGCCGCAACATGTGGACGAGCATTATCGTGTAAAAGAATAATTTTGTCGTGTCTGGAGTAGTAATGGGCGCGTTTTTCCTTAAGTGCCCGACTCAATCTCATCAATTGTGTTCGGTAGAGAGCTCCAGTAATGGTTTCGCTTGGTTTCAGCAATTCATAATACACGACACCAAGGTGATCCCACCAAATACACAGCATGAGTTTTTTTCCATGAATATTCGGCTTAACTGTCGATGTTGATGGTTCGCCGGGCTTAACCCATGACTTTCTCTTCTTTGGATTATCGTAGTGAATCCATTTTTCGTCACCAGTGACTATACGATGCAAAAAACTCTTTTTTTATTCCTGGCAAGCAGCATTTCACTCATGCATAATCGGCGTTCAAAGTCTCTCGGCTTTAGTTCATATGGAACCCAATTTCCTTATTTTTGAATCATTCCTAACGATTTTAAACGATGTGAAATTGCTTGTTGAGTCACTTGTAGAGTAAGTGCAAGTTTTTTTTTGCGTTTGGGACGAATCTTCCTCCAATAGTGCTTCTAATTCCATGTCTTCGTACACTTTCGGCCTTCCACTGCGTTCTTTGTCTTTAACGTCAAACTCACCGTTCTTAAACTTTTGAAACCATTCCTGACAACTTCTCTCACTTAAAGCAGCTTCACCATATGCTTCTAGAAGCAATCGATGCGCCTCAGCTGCAGATTTTTTCACATTAAAGAAGTAAATCAAAAGTTCCCGCAAATGATGCTTATTCGGAATAAAAATTGAAATTTTTGCACGAAAAAAATTACGTGATGCTGATACGGAATCACTAGTACTTTAAGGTTATGGTGTTGCCAGATGACTAAACTTGGGATATTACGTTTTACATCTGACAATTTCTCCATAACCTTCTGGTGGGGCCATCTTTTGACAAACCGCGGAAACTTATTTGTACACCTAATATTATTTTTGTTGACCCCTATTTAATAAAAAAAATAGTAGCTTCTTAACAAAATATACCTGAAAAATCAAGGTACAATTGTATACCTATATTTCGTTTACTCGAAATAAGTTTTAGACGTTGATTTCAATTGGTAATAAAGAGTGCTGTAGTTTTTCTGGAAATTCAGATATCGCACGAATGAGAAAAGCTAACATTTAAAACAAACTCTTTCACAGCCTGTGAATTCGAAAAAAGCTAAATTGCTGTTATTTTTGTTGACCCCTATTTAATAGAAACAAATAGTAGCTTCTGAACAAAATATACCTGAAAAATCAAGGTACAATGATACAATGGTAAAAATGTTAGGTAGAATCCTACAGAAGGTTCACCAAAAAAAAAAAGCTACAAATTTACCTTAGTTTACTTGGTAGGAAATAAATCAAAACTTTATTGGGTGGCACTGAATTCAATCGTCAATACTCCATCGAAAAATACCGAGAAAATATTTCATCGTATTTGAAACGAAAGTAATTAGTCAAAACCATTCCAATCAAGCAAAATTTCATTTACACACCATCAAACGATTCGGAGTACAATATACGAGTTTCTTTCCCTAATATTCGGTGAAAATATGTGCTGCTGGTCCTGTGGAAGGGTTGTCAAAAAAAATTCATTTCCATTATTTTTGTTATTTCCTGACAATTTCTAAATACGAAGTTTATGAAGACAGCTTCTGAACAGTGTATTCCTGAGGAATCATGCTTTCATTCAAAAGGAAAATTGTTCAAATGTGACAAAAGGTTCAACAGGAAATGAACTACAAACTTCATTGGGATTTTGCTCCGCTTATTCTGTCAGTAGTAAAACTCCTTTATTTTGTGATGAATGAATCTCAAATTTTATTGAGTGGCACTGAATTCAATCGCCAATTCCTCACCAAAGAACGTCAGGAAATATTTCATCGTATTCGAAACGGAAATAATTGGTCAAAAGCATTCCAATCAGGCAGGAGTTTCATTTACACACCATCAAACGATTCGAAGCACAATATACGAGTTTCTTCCCCTAAATTTCAGTAAAAACATGTGCTGTTAACTGGGTCAGACTGCTGGTCCCGTGGAAGGGTTGTGAAGCTTAGTTTCCATTATTTTTGTTCATCCCTTTTTGAGCGCTCGTTCTCCTTAAACGAGTGCTGTATCGTTTCGCCAAATGTCTGTAATTTTCGAACTTTAAGCCGAAAATGGTCTCAAATGATAGAGTTCAACTCTCTGATGATGAATTCGTGGTCAAATTTATTTCTGTCCGTAGGGTCGTCCGGCCTGTATCACAATAACTTTCTTTGAAAGTTGCTGTGCCGGTCGTGTTTTTAAGCGCTCGTAGTCAAATTCAATACTGTTCGAATCTCTATATTTCCATTACAGAATAACCGATTGAAGTGAAATTTTTTTATGAATCAAAACTGATATACTGAATATTCATACGAAATTTCAAGAGGATCGCCTCATCAGGACCATATAATCAAATTTTTTCAATTATTTATTTTTCACATACTTAATTTTTTTAATGAAATCTAGAATATAGTTCCGATTGTGCTGAGATTTCGCATTTATTTATTTGATATAAATCTCAAATCCCACATAAAATTTTGAGGAAATAGTCTTATTGCTCCACCAGAGAACAAGCGGTCAAAAGCTCCTGGTCAGGGCTCTTCTCAATTTTTTTTATACAGGTGTTTCATCATAAACTGGACAAACATATATTTTCGTGTAGAGGACATCGGGAGAATCATTTTTGCCTTATACAATATATCCCGTTTTCGAAGCATAAGCAAGATACAGGGTGTCAAACTTCATTTTTGAGCAAGATTCTTATGAGTGTCGTTAGTTATGTATAACACTTAAAGTAACGGTTTTTGGTCGAATCTCAGTATTTTTGGGTCCTCTATTCAGAAAAGTTGACGAACTCCGAAAAAAAATTTACAAAATGGCGGAAGACCTGCAATGACTACAGAGGAATATTCAGTGAACACAGAAAATGTTGTCAACGCTTTTAACAACTGTTCAAAATTTTTAAATGCAGATTAATTCGAATTTTACTGAAGAAGTCGTGGAAAAAGTATAGTATTCAGTTCGCGGTAATGCTCAAAACACACTTAATGAATTACACCACTCGCCTGACGGCTCGTGGTGCAAAATACATCTGCGTGTGTTTTAACCTGCATTACCGCTCATCCAATAATATACTATATACTAACTTTAGTCTATGCACCATACTAATATTACTCCATCCTTCACAGTATCTCTGTCTTACGAGGGGCAAGTAAAAAATAAGGTTCCCACATTTTTTTCAGGGTTAAAGCATTTTTTATTGCAATAAATATGTATACCATCTGAAAGCTTGTATTTCAAACTATTTTTCTTCATAGTCGCCAGATCTTTCAACGCATTTTTTCTGACGAGTTATCCACTTCTGAAAATCCGCTTCGAAGAACTCCACCGCCAATGTACTTGGTGACCGCTTCCTTTACCTCTTCATCTGTACTGAAGCGTTGTCCACCCAAGTGTTGCTTCAATTTCGGGAACAAGTGGAAGTCGCTGGAAGCAAGATCAGGGCTGTAGGGGGCATAATCAAGCAATTTCCAGCCGATGGCCTCCCGCTCCTTTGCTCGTCGTGAACGTCTGTGCGTCCTTCGGGGAACTCCCTGCACCATTTGCAGACGTGCTGGTCGCTGATGCAAGCTTTGCCATAAACTTCTTCCAACTGTCTATGAATTTCATTAGGTGTAAGCTTTTTCGCGCTTCAAAATCGAATCATTGAACGGATTTCACACCTGGCGGTGACGGCGATTGCGGACTCCATCGCGGATGGCTGTTAGACTGACACCAAGCTTCGCAGTGATCTTCCAGGTAGTTGGAATGGAGTGGGGGGGATCTACAATTAAGACGGTGTTGCCAGATTTCTCCTCGTATCTCGCGTGGCGAATGTACAGCGTTGGGAACCTTATTTTTTACTTGACCCTCGTATGTTGGGAGCACGAAACTTGCGTGCGAAAGTCACGTGACGCCCTGTCCATCATTTTATATGTCTATGGTAATAGCTCAAAACCATTTCAATCAAACGACCCCAATCACAATATACGAGTGAAAATGTGCTGTTAACAGGGTCAGATCGCTAGTCCCATGCAAGGGGAAAAAAATTTTTATTCCAATTACTTGTAAAATTGATAAAATTTGCCGAAAAAAATTCAACAGGAAATGGATTAAAAAATTCGCAGTGATTAGTTTTCATTATTTTCACACTGTTACATTTTTTATGCGGTGGCGAATAAATCGAAATTTTCCATTTTATTTTATTTATTTTTGAAACGGAAGTAATTGCTCAAAGGCATTCCAATCAAGTGAAGTATCGTTTACACACCATCAAACGATTCGGAGTACAAGCAAGTTTCTTTACCTAAAATTCGGTGAAAACATGTGCTGTTAACTGGATCAGACTGTTGGTCCCATGCAAGGGTTGTGAGAAAAAATTGTATTTCAAATACTTTAAATATTGCTTGAATGAGCCAAAATGAAACAGGGAATGATCTAAAAACCTCTCTTAGATTTGTTTTCATGGAACCACATATTTTACACTGAGCCAAACTCTGTTCTATCATTTTTAGAAATAGAATATGAAATTACTAAGAGAAAAGTAGAAGACTCATTTCCGCCTTTTCAAATACAAAATTGTACTGCAGTGCGCATGCGGTGACTCTACAACCCTGCTCTCGCGTAGGGTTACGATAGATCAACCTGAGTCAGTGTTCGAGTTAATAGCACCTTTCTTTCCGAACGCGGGTTGGATGCTCGGGTAAAGTAAACGAACTAGAATGTTAGGGATCGAGTTAACCCTAGGAAGTATCCGAAAACGTCTAATACCTCATCGTTTTTTAAACGGAAGGCATTCCAATCAAGCGAAGTTTCATTTACACACCATCAAACGATTCGGAGCACAATATACGAGTTTCTTTCTATAAAATTCGGTAAAAACATGTGTTGTTAACTGGGTCAGGCTGCTCTTCCCATGCAAGGGTATAAATGATCTGATTACTCACCATCGCAAACCCTTCCATCATGCTTTTGTTCAGTTTAAGTACACCTGAATATTTAAAAAGGTCGAAAAGCGTTTCATCCAGGAGGCTCAGCTCTTATGTAAATTAAATTTTGTTGATTTTGAGCATATTTACCGCACCTTTGTGTACCCACGAAATGAATTTTATTACTACTCACGTGTTTCGTTTGTTTAACGTGTGAACAAATGAAAATTTTATTATTTGGTTGGTTATGAGTTTTTCTGAGGATTGATTGTAAGAAGACAACTACAGGGTCTCTATAAATGATTGTAACAGCACAGTTGGCTTTGGATTATGCAAACCACAGAATTCTGTGATCATGCTATGCTCTGATTGTATAGACATTAGTATTCTGCAATCCAACGCCAACTGCGCTGTTACAATCATTTATAAGGACCCTGTATTTTTATTCTTTTTGAGAAAATACAATGTATTATTTTTTCTCCACCGGTCCCAAAATAGAAGCACAGTTTAAGGTACACGATTTTGATCAATACTTATCCATTAAAATGCATCATTCTCCTATTTTAATGATTTATTGTCATGGGCAACCGAACATGAAGTATTCAGAAGCAATACGAGTAATGTCACTCTCCTGAACATTGAAACATTGAAATATATTATGTCAAATGTATCTGTTATGCCGAATGTATTTCAATAAAAATTCATACTCAATTCATAATAATATTGGCAGAAACTGTTGTATTCAAATACCTCATGAATCTAGCGATTAATGGTATAAACGTGTTCGCCGCCCCAGTCGAGTCTTAGGATATCTCTCGAAATGAAAGTTGGGTTTAACGTAGGTATATAAATTAGCAATAATGAAGCATATTTTTGTTGAATTTATAAAGTTTTTCAGTCGATCTCAAAATAAAAGATGATTTTTATCTGTACAAAATTGATCATTATTGACTCATTTAAATTCTCAATTTCTGCTATTTCAATGTGCAATCCTCATGGCAACCGTTCACAAAGTATTCAGAAGCACTTCGAGAAATGTCAAAACTCTACTGGAACATAGATACATTGAAATTTTATTACTTAAAATGTAAGTCTTGTGCAAACTGATAATGTATCATTCAATCAAGAATTCATACACAATTCATATCGAGATCGTCGGAGTAATCTTGTAATTAACACGGTTATTAATCGAGCGACTAATGGTCTCGAACTGTCTTTAATAACCTAGTTGATTAAATAACTATTAATGTGCAATTGTCATTGGTAACAGAACACAAAGTATTCAAGAATTAATTTCAATCAAGAATTTATAATCAATTCATAATGCGGTCGATAGAAAAATGTAATCACTCGTTTTTCAATCTAATTTTATTAATGGTCTCGAAATATCAATGCAATAGCTCCGAGCTCCTGTTAAATATCCTGACCATTTACAGCTATCAATAATAAACTAGTTAATCAAATAACTATTCATGATCCAAATCACATAACAGTTTCATTTGGGATTATCAAAAACAGTTGACGCGTTATTATCGTCATATACACTGTTCTCCGAAGGCTACCTTCAAACTAATACTTATTTTATACCTTCAGCCTCAGGAACCCTTAATCAAGTTCCAGCTCAGATCAGGTCATTTTGAATTGAGTGATGTTCGTATAATGAAATATAGATTTAGGCGAGGGTTTATTCTTGTGGTGTATTTGCGGTGGGACCTGTTGATTTAATTGAAATCGGCCTTACGGCCCACAGTGAACATGGTAACGAATTAAAACAGTAGTTCTCAGGTTATTCCAATTAAAATAATCGTTTTCTCTCTATGAATAGTTTTTCAAATGATTTTCACTCGAATAATATTGAAAGTCACTCAATCGATTTGTTTGATTGATATAAGCCCATAAAATGATCATCTAAATTTTCGGACGAAAAATGGCCCCTAAAACGCTATATTTCAGCATTTTCAAAAATTTTGTAGGATCAACAAAAACAGTTATTACTGATAATTATTAAGCTTTGTCTTATGAATCGATTGACTTTGAAAATTTATCGATCCGAAGCGAACTTCATTATGCGGGCGCTCTCAAACGCAACTCGAAAATGCAAATGCAAAATCTATGAACTGAGTTAATAGGAGAAGTATGGCAGACTTTATTGAATTTGGTATATTTTTATAGGTTTTCGATGTAACTAAAATCAGAAAAACATGCTTTCGAACCGATATCTGCAATCGTTTGGAATTTCTCCGTTTAATGGCATTTTTCCAAAAACTCGATATTTCAAACATTCATAATTTTCGTTATAACAGCCGAAATGAAAAATCATTGCATATTTTTTTTCAGTCTGTAGTCCTTTTTAATATAAGCACATAAAGTGATCATCTTAAATTTTAAAATTTCGGACGAAAAACGGCTATGGGGGTTGACCCCCCCCCCCCAAAATGATAAATTTCAGCATTTTGCAAGAGTTCTGTAAAATCGACATAAACAGTTATTATTGATAACTGTTCAGCTCGATCTAATGAATCGATTGACGTTGTAATTTCATCGATTCGAAGCGAACTACATTACGCAGGCGCTATCGAATGCAACTCGAAAATGAAAAATGCAAAATCAATAAACTGAATTTATTTGAAAAGTATGGTAGGCGTCATTGAATTCGGTACATTTTTTAATATTTTCGAAGTAATTGAATCAGAAAAAATACTTTCGAATCGATACCTGTAAGCGTTTAGAATTTCACCGTTCAAATACCCTGCCGATAATGCCCCAATTTTAATGATGAATTTATGCTTTTTCAATGTGCAATTGTCATTGGCAACCGATCACAAAGTATTTAGGAGCAATATGATTAATGTCACAACTCTACTGAAACATGAAAATAGTATTATGTGATATGTATGCATCGTTCGAATGAGGATGTACTTCAATCAAGAATTTATAACAAGATTCATACTCAATTCATAATTAGGCTGTTCGAAAAATTTTGTAATTAGATCGTTTAATACTCTAGCAATAATAAACTGGTTGATTAAATGAATTTTTCCGTCGATCTCAAAATAAAAGGTGATTTTGATGTGTACAAAATTCATCATTAATGATCCATTTTAATGCTCAATTTCTGCTATTTTAATGTGCAATCCTCATGGCAACCGTCCATAAAGTATTTCTATTTTGATACTGTAAATATATTATTATTATTATTCAGAAACACTACGAGAAGTGTCGAAACTCCACTGGAACATACATACAAAATGAGAATGTATTTTGATCAAGAATTCATGCACAATTCAGATTGGGATCGTCGGAAAAATCTTGTAAGCAACTCGGTTACGAGTGACTAATGGTCTTGAACTATCAAATATCTCGACTATTAGTCAACTATTAATGATGAAAAATAGATAAAAGTTACGTGCTCCAGAATCTACCTGCAAACTGATATTTGCTACCCCATCCCCAGATGAAATCCATATAATAATTACATAGTGGATCAAGTTCAAACACAAATCAGGTCATTTCAAATTGAGTCAGGTCAGTAAAATGGAATGTAGATTTAGGTCAGGGTTTTCTTCTTGTGGTGTATTTGCGGTTGATTTAATCACGGTGATCATGATAACAGATTAAACCAATAGTTCTCAGGGTATTCGAATTACAATTATCGTTTTTCCTTTATGAATAATTATTAATAATTAATACAAATTGAATCAATTATTGTCAATGACATCAACGTCATAGAACAATGTCGTAGGGAGTTTTAATTTATCATCACCGATATATCCAATATTGTCCGATATCCGTTCATATTACTGATAACCTAATTATCCAATGGAAAATGAAAATTATGATCATAATTCATAATTTTAAATGTTGGTCTTCATTATTATCTATCGAGCATTGAAAGTCACTCAATCGATTTGTTCCGTAAGTGAACATAGTTAAGATAGAGCCTTGAAAGATTTGAATCTATAAGTCATCTTTGAAATAGAAAGAACTGCGACATGCAAAAAATTAGGCTTTCAAATATTCAACACTCCAGCTTGCTCGTAAAAAAAAAATTAGTAGGAAGAAAATTTCAAAAGTCGGTCGGAAAAATAGTAATTTACGTAACAAGTCCACAAAATATATTTTTTTAGATGAATAGAATAATTCAAACAAAGAATCATTATTCCATGAGGAGGGGAATTGACACTTTTCATATGACGAGACTTAATGGCAAGAAAAAAATGGAAATCTTATACTTTGTGTGACCGATATTCGATGAATAATGTCAACTCATCTAATCATGAAATGAAACTACTCATGTTACGAATGCAGAATGATCTAAATTGCATATCCTAATAATGAAATCCATAGTGAAATAGATGGGACAGCATTCATACCACTGTCAGTGTATAAATACATATGTATATTGACCTACCGTCCCATACAAAATATTCCCCAAAAACAGAAAAATCCTTAGATATTGAATAGATATGCAGACAAAAATGTTATCCCCCCGACCGCAAAAACGTCTAAATTTATTCAATATCACACAATAAGCTTCCTCTTGGCAAGGGATCAAACATTCTAGACTTTTTTTATCAGCAGAAATATTGTATGAAAAACTTTCACCATTTTATCGCATAAATGTCACTGGAAATTTATACGACCTAGTATCGCTTTCTGTTGGCATCCCTGAATGTCAAGGTCAACGAAATACCCAAACATTTCCCAGCTCGCCATAATTTCTCAGCGGGAATTACATAAGAAATACTTTTGCCCTCGCCTAAGGAAAGTGGGAGTCTACAAATTTTCCGAGCAGTTAAGTCCATTTCGCAGTCATCATGAAGCGATAAGATAAATTTTCAGAAAATAACTCGCATCATTGATCTTATTTAGGGGGAAAATGAAGGTACGGAAACTGTGGAGCTCAGGAGTGAGATGAAAAATTCCTCCTTCTTTGGGAGGCGAACGTTTTTGAGAGTATCGCTGTCCAAGTTGGAAAAGTACTCTGGAAGTGTTAGCAGGGGCAACTTGCGAAGATGATAGTCGACATTTTTTGTTGTGATTTATATTCAGGGCATGCAGAAATAGGAGAAAATATCTGAGAGAACGGTAATCTCTCCAAATGTCTTTCACTGTATATCAAGGTTAGATACTGTACAGGGTGATTCACTTATCTTGGTAACCTAATTTTTCTCAGAAAGGAATAGATAAATTTTTTAGTATGTTAACGGCATTTAGTACAAGTCAATGTTGACTTTAGATGTGCATGAAAGTCGGAGAAAAGAATTACGGAGCCAGGCATCACGACGGTATCAAAAATTCTTTCTCCACGAACAAACCTCTCTTATTATGGTATTTAAAAGATAATTCAATTCTGAAGGTTTCTTCTTTATATATTTTTTAATTTTTTACCGTCAGTGACCTGCAGACTGTTTTATGTTAAATATTTTCCATTTATTTTTTTCTGTATTGTGATAGTATGCCTTGATTTAGAGACATAGATATGATTGTGTTTCTTAAAATCGAAGAGACTTTGTAGCAAACTTTTTCTCAATCATTAGATTCATCAAATATTACTTTTATAACAATGAACATTTTTCTTTAATAAAAAACGAAACATGTCGAATCATATATTCTATACACCGGCCATTATGATCCACACATAGATTATATATTTTCCTTATTTCATTATACTTTACTTTACTCTGGCCAAAATATTAGCGTTCACTTGGACAAAGTAATTCATAATGAAATAAGGAGAAGATATATTTTATATACCTATTGTTTTCGTTTTGAGGAGTTTCGTGCTCCTGAGCTGTTCCAGTGCTTGTGCGCAACCAACGGCAAGCCGTATTTCGAGCTTTTGAGTTACTCAGGAGCACAAAACTCTTCAAAACGATTAGGCTGATAGTCTGTTCACGAAAGTTTGAGCGCATAGTAGGCGTTTGTTCATTTATCTAAAGTTGGTAGTATTTGCTGTCATAGAGTAAAATGTACCGGGCCTCGTCCGACGAGCTTGCGAGAGAGAACTCTATGCAATATTGAGCAATATTGACAACATTACGTATCTATCTGACAAGAAAATAAACCACATAACCTAAAATTTATATACACAGTGAAATATGCCACATTGTCATGGCCAACCAACGGCACAAACTTTCGTGAACGAACAATAAATTGCATACATTAAGAATGATTTATGGATCATAATGGCCACTATATAGAACATCTGATTTGACATGTTGCATTTATTAATAAAAAAATGTTTATTGTTATAAAATATAATATTTGAAGAATATAATGAAATAGTTTTCTATAAAGTCTTTTTAATTTCAAGGAACACAATCATATCTACGTTTCTAAATCAACGCATACTGTCACAATCAGAAAAAAATAAATGGAACAGAATCAATATAAAACACGCGACAGGTCGCTGACAGTAAGGAATAGAAAAAAATGGTACCTATTCAGAAGGAACATTTATAGAAATATATTATCTTTCGATTGACACAATCAAAATGTATGTTCTTCGAGGAAAAATCTTTGATTGCGCCGCGAGGCCTGGCGTCTGAATTATTTTCTCCGACTTTTATGCAGATCTCAAGTCAACATTGATTTGTACCAAATACCGTCAACAGCATAAAAAAAGAAAACTGAACTCATGTAGTTTTTCGACCACACCCAGTCGTGCAAAATTATCGTTAAACTTGATGAACTTGTGCATTCACAACAAATAAAATTATTTCAATTTACATCTTTCAGTACACGATCTTCACGGAATTCAGCACAAGTCATTTTCTACTGATTGAAGTATCAGTAGAATAGTCTTCTTATCGCGAGTCAGAAGATACAAAATTGAAATAAATTTCGCGTTTCTTCGTCGCTTTCGTTTTATACCAGTAATAAAAATTAATGCTTTTCCATTCCTTACTCTTGAAATTAACATTATCTTTATGTTGATAAAACCAAATGAAATTATTCCTTCTCCCTCTGAAACGCATACGATCATAGCGACATAATTCCTTCAAGTTCTCCGCGTAAGATTTGATGAATACCTCATTGTTCCATGACATACGCGGAGAAAGTGATTCGATTTTCAAACACACAGCCACAAAATCCCTGGCCTTCTGCGTTCCATTGTTGAGTTGCTGTTTGATCACAGGTATTTCCGGTACGAAATCTCCCCTTGAATGGGAAAGTGGAACGAGAATTCCGGAAATCCCTATGTGATAACTTCCGTTTCTACTCGACCGGGATAGATCCTTTTCCTGACATACAACCCGCAAATGGCGGCAGTGCGAAGCTGTATGTTTACTTTGCTGAGATTGAACAGATTGTGTGATGCATACATGAAGATATGTTAAAGGACAGAGGTGCTTTGAGAGGAGAAAGCTATTGTTGAGCTTATTGAAGGTGAAAATTAGTGACGGATTTTTCTGGAATGATGTGGAGTGTTTCTTGAGTTGTGAGTGGAAGGATTATTATTTGAATTAGGGTCGTTATGACTAGGCCAGCCTTCCAGAAACTGCGACCATATAGGTCTTTTGTTCTTTATATTTTCTGTTCATGGAAACCCAGGAGGTCGTCAATAGCGTTGATAAGACGCTTCTATCAACTAATAATTTTTCGGAAAAGTTCATTTCACTTGCTGATGGTTTCAATTCGAAATTCATGTTTAGGGAACCCACAAGAATAACACCGTTTTCTGCTAAATGTATAGATAAAATAATAACTTATAATGAGCATAAAACATCGGTTAGTGTGGTTGATGAGCATATCTCCGATTACACATCTTAGAAGTAATAAGTCCAAAAAAAATTCGGTTATTTGGTCAATCACACACCGAAGAATTTGTCACATCTCTGTTGCGAATCTACTGGAATATATTTTCATCCGACCATTGTACTAGTGTAGACTCTTTATGGATTTGAAAATAAAGTTATTGTTATTGTTGAGACCGACAACCTATCTAGGAGCCTTGGCTGTTACCTCTCTGGTGCTAGGACCAAATTCCCCATACAAATTGTTCGTGGGCCCGCACGCTTTGGACACTTTCATACCACGTGTTCATCTGTTTCTGCTTCCGATACACAAAGCCGGCATTATGTCAGCTGCTGACTTTCCCTTATAAACATTATTTGTACCAACAGTGCCCTGTTAATAGTCGCCTGTTTAAGATACAGGGTTTTCAGAGCGACATTAAACTCAACAATTTAGCTGTGGCTATGAAAGTACTTTCACAGATTCAACCGTAAATCCGAACGTTATGAAAATAAACTGAAAACTGAGGGAAAACATAACACAAGAGTAATTTTAGCTCGACATATTGCAGACGATATTGTGCTAATGCATTTAATGCCTGACCGCATCAACCACATGTTGCTAGGATTTCCAGGGAGTATTTAGCAGAGGTTCATATCCAAGAATTCAATTGGCCTTCTCTAGCCCCAGATTTGAACCCAATTGGGCATGTTTGGACACTCTTGGGACGAAAATCTGATCTCGCGTACCAACTTCTGAAAATTTGCAGCAGCTCAGTGATGCTAGTTGATTCAAAACCTTAATAAGGATAGGCTGAGACGAATTGCATCCGCGTCTGAGCGCAAAACACTAAGTTTTCAGATTATTTTTATAGGTCATAATTTTCGGTTGAATTTGTAGAAGTACTGTTATGGCCTTAGCGAAATTTAATCTTTTACTGAAGACCCTGTATATTTAACAAAAATTGAGCTATTGAAATAAATGAAGAATTAAATTGTCAAGAAAAGACGTGTCTTGATTATGAAATACGAAATCACACGGTGGAGCAACTGGAATACTCTAGGGGTGGTTCTAAATTTAGGGTAAAAAAATAGATTTTGTTTCACAATGAATAAAATAACGTACGTCGAGTTTTCTTGAAATTATGAACTGATGTTTGATTGAGGATGAACATAACTACAATTGAAAAAAAAAGTCAATCAAATCGGAAATAAAATAATTATGAATTAACAAATTTCATGAGTGGATCGATTATTTTGCCAGTGAGTATATTTTTCATTGTGTTTTTGACCATTTGAAGGAGAAAACTGATAAAGATATTCATTTAAAAGTCAATTCCAATACAGTCAAGCAAATAATCGTCAATTTTCTTGGATCTTTCATGTCATAGCGAAATTTATTCAATCTGAACATTCCTGATGGTAACCTTGATCTAAACGGCAAGAATATTTCTGATCACAACTTCTCATCTCAGTATCGTCCAACCATAAATTCAACATCACGAACTATAAATATCGTGATCTAATTCCGTACTTCACGATGAGGTAGCAAAATCACGGATTTTGATGAATGGGTATCTAGTTTGAAACCATTTTATCATGATATATTTCGGGATATCTACCAAAATTACCCCCTCCAAATTCGAGCATAAAATTGATTGATCGATATAAACAATATGAAAAATTATCTAAACAGTGTGAGTCAACTCCAGAGTTAGATTTGCTGTTTATGTAAACGTGCCCTTGTAACTATGCACAAGATTAATTAACAGGATAAAATTAGTCTGATGCAGCTTATTGAATGAAATAGATTGATGGATTGCATTGGATAGCCTGGACATTAGTTGATGATAATTTGATTTGTCGTGGTAGTAACCGACTTCAAACTACAGGAACTAATTGATTCCGCTTTGTGGAATAGCCGATTATAGCTCCCAAATCCTGAAATTGGATAGCATCGATCAAATTCAATAAAACTCATTGTTGAATGTGTCGTTCTACAAAATTCACTCATCATTATGGCGTAGTCGTAGATATGCAAAGATCTTATTATTCAATGATTGACTTGTTAATCAATTTATACCATAGATTCCTCCCATTTTATTATTTTACCAAATTGGCTTTAATAAATAGTAATAACCTTTTTATTGCTTGAAATGGGTTAAAAGACCACTGGAAATATGTTGAACAGCGATTATTTCAGAGATTTCTGTGGTGACCCGTTGAAACGCTATGTCACGGAAGGTTTATAATTTATAAGTTCACCCTGAAGCTGAATGGGTCATATGGTTTACGAGTTCGTAATTATTTTGAGAATTTGCATGGTCATTCACTTCACCAACTTACGTCCTCAAACTCAGTTTCATATCAATCAAGTTTTCTCATTGGCATATTAGATTTTTTTTCGATCAGCCGAAAGTCTTTCTTTGGTTGTGTTAAGAATTCCCCCACAAATTGCGTGGTTAAGTACTGCTTGGAACATTCAACTGCAAAATTTCAGCGAGTTCTGAGGCATTTTTGAAACGAACCCTAAAAATATCAAGTCTAGGATAATCCTTTCGAAAGTTAACGCGTATATGGACAGCCTACGCCTACAGTAAATTGAATTTGACCTCGGATACGTCATCAGTAAGTCGAACCCTGTCGTTTGTGACTATTTTCGGCTTTAAATTTGAAAATTACAGTCATTTAGACAAAACTAGAAAATTTTTTAGGTTTTCACTCCCAGTCTCTAAAAGAAAAATAATTAAACATTTTTTAATTTAGATAACACAAAAATCCTAATAACGTAAGCTGATAATTATAAACATGTATTTTGTTAGATGAAGTAGATAATTTGACTAATGGTTCTGTTGGGAGGGATCTTATTTGGATTGATTCATTGGAGAAGATTGACATCAGGAAATTTAAAAATTAAACGAATCAACATCTTTATGTGTTGACAACTTTCAATGTCAATTGGACTGCGAACGAAAAAATACACAATTCCAAAGATTTTACAAGTTTGTCTAAAGAGGGAGTCTGATATAGGCACCGAAACGTCACATTATCTCTTTCATTCATTTTCTTTTTTAGATTAACTGTAAGGCAACAATTTTTTCAAAACCAATTTGCTCCTGATTAATTAGCAAAAGATTCATGCAGGAGCATTCATCTTAATTAAATTTTTTTAATTATTTCTGTTTCAGAGACTGGGAGTGAAAACCTAAAAAGTTTTCTTGAAATTCAGAATTCATCCAGATTATATTTCAATCGATATTTAGACAAAACGTTATACTCTTTTAAGTATACCGAACATCCAAAAATAGTTCGATTATAGTTGATAACATTTCATCAAAGGTCAACATACTTATTTCAGTAGTTTTCGATTCAAGATAGGTTCTCGCATGTTTATGACAGGGCATCAACATATTTTTTGTTTACTGCCGGTCGTGATTTATGATATTCACGTAAAAAGTTAAACAAAGGATTGAAATTCGGGTCATAATCTTTCAATAAATCAGAATAGGCGAACAATTGCAAGCGATTTTTATAATTCTCCCAAATTAATGGACTTCTCAGATTCCGATTTCGTGAGGTAGCACAGCTATTTTTAAATTCAACAGGGGTCATTCTCAACCTGTATCGTATGATCCCAAAACGCACGCAAACTGAGGATTACGGGGTTAACTTTTCTGTAGCGAAAACTCAGTTGAAGAGAAAAGCGGTTTACAATACTTTGAAACTCATCGAGAATCTGCTGCTGAACTGGTGCATAGCTCTTAGTTGTTCGATGCAGATATGAGGATTACCGAAGTTGCGAAATAAGGATTTTAATCTGGAATGAAAGGCTTCATGCTTGGTCTATGTCATGAATGTCAACAACATATTTCGTAGTATGAACGAACTTATCTACGGTGCATCCTCACTGAGAACCTTCCTGAGGGTACAGTGCGGTTTGATGTTGAGCTGAATGGTTTTCAGACTATCAATAAGAGGTTGACAAAAAAGGAAGATGCTTTCCGAATTTATAACTTAAACAGTAACCGGAAAATCGAAAATGACTTCCGCTTCAAAGATTCACTATACCAAATTCTGAAACAGCAATCTGGAATCCAGAGCTTTCACAATAGAATGATTGATTAGTTAGTACTGTCGCTATAAAAGAGATTCTGGCGATTTCAAGTATAGACTATAAAGTATACCATGTGTTTTTCTATGATCATTTGAGAACGTATCGTGTTAAATTCCTCAATTATTTATATCAGGAAACCTGCTTTCCTAGGAGTGCCGTAACACCATGTTGCGTTCACAAACTTACTCCGAGTATGCTCTGCTTACTCCAAAGCATTAAGAAACTCACTTTAGCCTGTCAGAGTATGTACTCTCGATCGTTCAGAAACTTGGAGAAGCTCCCTGCTTTTTTGCAGAGTATTCAGTGCTCTGACAGTTATTTGAATTTGAAGTGTTATGCATTCTTTGTCATTCATTCGAAAAAAATATTTCTGGTTTGAGTTTGAAGCTTTTTCCATCATTTGTTTACCGTTTCTTTAATATTTCTATTTTCTTACGATGAACTGAAAATTTAGAAGTTTTATGGATTGACAGTTATACCCGTGAAAACTCAAAAATATATGAAGGTGTACATTGTACCCATACCTCTTGAAAGTTGAATTTATTTATCGTTTTTATTCACTTTGGGTGAATATTTCGGATTTCACACGATGAACCAAGAATTTCGAGATAATCTCAACTAACTAAATCAAATACAAATAGCAAATGTTTTGATCTTGATTCAGTTTTCTCTGTCCAATTCTGTTGTTAATAGTTAGCAATCAATATGCAGTGTTAATCATGTTTTTGCGAATGATTTTGTTACAAACGGTATCTGATGATTTACTGATTCAATGGTTATCAATCTCTGAGTATCCCTAAATAATATAAGATATTATATTAATTGCCTACAATAAACCAAAATCCACGAAAAATGCCGATAATAGAAAGTTCATCTTAATATTACTTAAACTAAGGCTCTGAAAAGGGGAGTATACCAGACAGCCATGCTGGGTCCAACCACAGACTCGAAAATTACAGAACAATTCGAATGAAATGAAATCTGTAATCGAATAAATGCTTATGCTTACCTGTCTAGTCTCCAACTTTATTGTTTTGAATAAAAAATCAATACTTTCTATTAACTTTCCTTCAAAAAAAGCACGCAACTAACAATAGAGCACAATAACTGAGAAATTGACATTACCATCTGTAATTTTCGAGTCTATGGTTGGACCCAGTCAGCCTGTCTGGCATACCTATCTTTCTAGTGCTCTACTTAAACTAACAAACGTCTAGTTAATGACATTTGTCAGAGTAGAGTTTCTGAACGACGACCAAACTGCATTCACTCCGTCATACTCTGCCATACTCTAATCAGATCAAGTTTGTGAACGCACTCCATGAAGCAACAACTGGCAAGTGGCAATGAAGTAACTCTACTATGAGTGCTGCACCTGAGGTATTTCTGTCCGCTTGGAAAAGACCAGCATTGAGAGCTGAATCACAGAAAAATCCTCTGAAATAACATTCCTGGACTTACTCAGTCTAAAAAGTTCGTGATGATGTCTCCTACCTATACCAGAAAGCTCCTTAAGCTGCCCCAAGGTAAACTTCGAGTGATGATGTTTACGGGGCACTTTCGGTACAAATATCATTTTTACCCATGGGCGTATTTACGGGAGGGGTACTGGGCGGCCACAGTTCTATCAATCATAATACAGGGTTTTCCAATAAGAGGTGTTATTTCGATATTCAAAGAAAAATGCCATTTTTCAATATAAATGATCGGATGATTATTTCATTATAAAGAAGAAGCTATGCCGTTAATGTAGTGGAAAATAACATCAGGCAAATGACCACCACGACCACGCTTACTGCACCATATCCTTTTAATGAAATTTCCCATAACCAAATCGCAAAGTAGCTACCCTATGTCTTCGATAGCTTCACGAATTCCATCTTTGAGGTCTTGAATCGACGCTGGGCTATTGGTGTAGACCTTTCCCCTCGCCTTTCTCTTTCACGTGGACCCAAAGGAAGAAGTTACCAATTTCTTTATTGGGGTCCGACAAGGTGCTTCACGACGACCCAAAAATGTTCGAGTTTTTACAGACCTCTGGCAAATTTTCTGGCAAATTTTCACCATTTTTATAATGAATTTTAATAATTTCAATGCGATCTTGAAGCGTGTATCGTTCCATTTTTATTAATGGAGTCGTTTCTACTTGTCAAATACCAAAATAGCGGGCTGTTTAAAATAACACCTCTTATTGGAGAACCCTTTATATCAAGATGAATATGGTTCCTTCTTATTAAAACACCCCACATTATTTAATTCAGGATGAAAGTTAGTTACCATTCGAAAGCACCCTTATATTCACTTATTCCCTGAAATGTCAACGCAACTCCCTCTGCTGTCACAAAAAAAAACAGTTTCCTGTAGACACTGATGCGGAAAAAGGCTCCCCATGTCATCCTTACAGAAACTTCCGTTCTCAATTTGAAGGAAAATTAAATTTCGAATGAAAGTGGGCGAGAGGCAGGATGATAATGACGAGTTCCCTGAGGCTTTTCGGTGATCTCTAGTCAAGATCAAATTAAAATATTCATCGACACTGCGCTAGTCTCGTAACATGATGCTTTGAATTTTGAATGGTGGATGGTTTATCCGCCACCTCCTGAATTGATGTCAACTACGTGAGTGACTACAGGTTTTCGGGAAATAGTAGGTCGTGTGAACTTGAAGGAGGGGATATGTAGAAAAAAGGGAAAGTTTTGCAAACCTATTCATCAATGATAGAACAAAATTAATAGTTTTCACTCCCCAGGATATTTAAAATTGGATTATCATATTTTCCAATAATACTACTGTATTGGATTCAGATTATGAATACAAAATTGGCGGAATTATACATATTTTTTTTATCGATTCAGAATATTTTTTCTTGCCAATCTTTCTTCTTGCGTTTGATTTTATCGGCGCTTTAAATGTACCTACCTTCTGCGATGTATACAGGATGTCTACTTTGAAAGTGGACAAAATTTGGGGGTGATTCTACAAGTGATTTGCAATAAAAAATTTCAACACATGGTCGAAGTGTTGGTAGTTTTTCTTCAATTTAACATTTCTTGATTTCACGAAATATTTCGACTTTTTCCACTAAAATGATCATTATTCAATTTTCCTTGTAGTCTCATCTAATTTGACAACACATTCGGAAAAGGCAATAAATTTGTTACAAGATGAGAGAGTCTGTATGAAGAAAACACTTTTATTGCAGGCGTGGTAAGGAGAAGAATATCACGATTCTGAAGTTAACAAAATTAGTCCTTTTCGATGAAAAACAATAATTATGCCCCCTTTTTTTCAGTAAAAAGTACCTCATTTAGTGTAATTTTGAATGAAATATCAACTTTTGTGTAAGCTGCTCATTATCTGCTATATTATCATGGCTAACATGATAAAAACGAAAAAGTCCTAAAATTTCGAACCTATTCTGAAGCTCTTCATTATTGAATCTTAGTGTAATTTTATGGAAATCATCAATTCATCTGTTATCTGATACCAGACTTACATTTTTTAGGTGGTAACAGAATAATTCAGGACAGTGGGGGCCATAGGGCATTAAGGACTGATGTGGCCACTTTCACGAAATCAGGTGTGACTAATTTATGAAACAACCATGTATGACAGAAAAAAACCCTCATGCGACTATTGTTTTCTATTTCCAACATGAGTTAATATGAGATTGGCAGTCATGAGAGGAGATCATCTCGAACCAGTTATGCTTACCGATCACTTTAATGCTGAAGAATTCATCAAATCAATCCAGAGCAACTTGACAGACATATTCGATGATATGCACCTGTCTTACAGATAAAATGTCTAGTTTCAAATGAGTGGCTGTCCAGCACATAATATTCGCAATGTCAAGATCGATTTAATGAATAAATTGCGATACAATGGATTGGAAGATACGGTCAGATGGCCACCGAAGAGCCCCGATCTTACGCCTTTGGATTTTTATCTCTAGAATACTTTGAAGGAGAAAAAGTACATATATCTAATTCGCTTTCAGACTCAGAAGGATTTCATCAACAGAATTAAATTGTGTTTCCAGAAATGCGTCAGAAACGCTATGAACTTTGTAGAGTAGTAAATTCAGTACGAAAACGATGTGCCAAATGTATTGAAGAGGGAGGTTCATTTCTTCGTTATTATTTCGATTAAAGATGAATTCATGATTTTCATGGAACTACATTAAAATTCGATCACGAAGAGTTTCGGAGTAGAGCAAATTTAGGTTCTGAGTTTTTGGACTTTTTCGTTGTTATCATGTTAACCATGATATTAGAGCGGATAATGATCACCTAGCACAAAAGTTGATATGTCATTCGAAAGTAAATTGATTTATTTTGATGAGTTCAATCAACTGCGAGAAAAAATTCACCTTCGGAAACACCCTGTATTTATTGTTCGTGTTTCATACAAGATCATAGAACAAATATACGAAATACATCTCGAGAATGATGCTGTATAGGTAATGGGCGCTAATAAAATATTCCTTCAGCTTCATAATCAATTCATAAAAAAACATTCAGGGTATCTCAACATTTCTCATCAAAAAAGATATTATACTTGAGAGGCATTGCCATCATTTCCCATTACATTCATCAATGTAAGATCAAGATGAACGCGAACTGAACCATTAGGGTCCTACATCTTGAATCGAACCCAATCAAATATGAATGCGTTTCAAGATGAATTGTAAGTAACTCTGGAAAAATGTGGGGTGGTGGAAAGATCCTCGGATGTTCAATTATAGAATTAACTGAAGAAACGAGAAATGGAGCACCGCTGAACTCATCTGTTTGTGGTCTTACAGAAAAATGGATTCTCTCAGAATTTTTCTTTTGAAGAATGTATAGATGAAGGTGATGAAACAGTGGAAAATTGGAACTAAACAAGACAATAATAAAATAATTATAAGGGTCGTGAGGATCTCCAGAGATGGCGTTTTGTTTCTGTTTATACTCAGAGATGAGCGCCAGATCAAAATGAGGTTCCTAGAAGGCCTGAATCATTCAGAGCGGTTCATCATAATGATGAGACCCAATAGGGCAAAATAGCTAACTATGGATACCATGATTGATATTACTACCATGCGTGTACTTTTGACGTTGACGTAATTGGCTCCGAAGTATGAATTTAATATTGGTTGATTTGAGCGATTATTATTATTCTCTGTTTTCGTTGTTTATATTCACTTGCGTTCCCATAAACGGGTTAATCCTTATTTTATGTTGAATTGAGCTTATATTTCGATGTTGACGGAAAAGAAGACTTAATATATGCAGCAATATATTCCGTTGCTACAGAGTTTGAGTGACAGTATCTCCGAAACCAATCAACAGATTTTGCTTTTTCATGGAAGTGTATAGACATGTGGGTGTCTTATAAATACCGTGAAAATTTCAGGTCTGTGATTCGTTTCATTCGAATGTTACTAGAAATTTGTCACAGACAACATATTGTTTTGAAGATTACCCAATGGCACGATATTTTGCAGAAGTTTGAGCGTCATCATTCGTTCTTCCTCAAAATACCAGATTCTAGAAAGATCAGATTTATGGTTTCTGAAATGACCGAAAATTTATAAAAAATCCAAATTGTCATTACTTCCGAAACTACTTGACTGATTCGACCCATTAATGAATAATATAAAAAGGCAGCATTCAGAATAAGAACACATCATCAGAAATTTCAGAACCTTACCTTCATTCGTTCAAGAGTTATCGTATTGCTGACCGAATAGAATCATTTTTGACCTCGTATTCTTCATCCAACCGAGTCGTTCGAAACCAGTTTTTGCTCAAAATTAAACAATCACAGACATTTCAGCAAAACGGTAGTACGCTGTTTCTCTAGC
Organism: Propylea japonica; assembly: GCA_013421045.1. NCBI lineage: Eukaryota > Metazoa > Arthropoda > Insecta > Coleoptera > Coccinellidae > Propylea > Propylea japonica. The sequence goes on along the minus strand of CM024246.1, from coordinate 24,185,082 downwards.
AACAAGAATGTTGAATGAATAAATGAAAAAATTAATTGAGCAATAAATAACGAAATGATAAAAATTTGACAAAGGAAGAAGTCCCTGACTTTTAGTTCAAGGGAATGAAGGAATCAGACGCATAAGCCGGATAATATTATGTTTACCCTTGAAACTCAAGGACCTAAAAAAAGAGGTCGACCAATATGCCGATACATTTCGATTTTCAATAATATTTCCTGTCAGCAAAATACCTACATATAAAAACTAAGACATGGCAAAAAATGACCACATCATTCTTTTCCGTCGAGGTTAGCTGTCGAACATATTTCCACCCTATATTCTCGATTGGATGAAATATGGTCCATGTTATTTCTAGGCGGTCTTTAAAAGGGTAGATGAGGAATTTGGGGTTGGCGAATTCAAAAAAATATAGAGCGTGAAATCTGTTTTCTGTGTTTTTTCCGGTTCGTTATAACAACTGAGTTTGCTGAATCTACAGTGTAACAAGGTGGAATAACAACACTCTCACTTGATGAACAAGAAGGGTATTGGAATAATTCAATATTAAAAGCTCTTCACATTTTTTTTTTATCATTAATTAAAAAAATTACCTTTCTTTGAACATAAAATCTCAGATTAAAATTAGAGAAAATCCGTGATCAGGTGCTTTTAAGTGCTCGCTCATTGGTGGAGCAATGAGGATATAACCTCTAAATTCTGTTTAGTACTCAATATCGATACTAAATTTATGAATGCAAAACCATCAGTCCGATCGAAATATAGTTCTGGAAATTATTCAATAAAAGAAATTTGTGAAAATCGATAACTAGAAATATCAATTTTCTTCAATACAAATTTCACTATCCTCTTGAAAACTCGTATAATCATTTCCTTCGACAATTTACATAATCAAACTCGATTTCATTCAACTCGAAAGTTTTTTCATGAAAATATTAGAAATTTTTTTCGTTAATACGATCTACTTCTAGTTATATGTATTTACGCAACTATCACAAAATTTGGCATGCCACTTGGAATCGGTATTCAACATTTTACTGCAAAATTTCAGCTCGATCCAACTGATAAATTCTGAATTATTAAGAAAAAGGGATAATTCAGAAAAATATTATGATCCTCTTAGTCGAATCGAAAATATAAGTAGGTATGTTTCTTTTCAACATTCCGATTGAATCTACTATAATTCTGTTAACATTATGGATATACAACTTTGAATAAGCCTTTTCTTGAATATCTTGCATATGGCCGCATAATTTCATTTCTATCGGTTCTGTTCTGTCTAAGATATTGAGGAACAAAAACTTTGAAATTTCATATGTTATGGAACACTCAGTACTATTTCGCTGGTTAACGAAACGCGGCATTTGGGAACTGAGCCTCACTTTAAAATTTCAAGTCTCTAGGTCAATCCTGACGAGAGTTATCGTGTTTACGGACGGCCTAACGGACAGAATTCAATTTTACCACTTATTCGTCATCAGGGAATCGAACATTATCACCATTTTTGGCTAGAAATTCGAAAATATCTGACATTTGGACCTAACGATGTAGCACTCGTTTAAGTAGAAAAACGCTCAAAAAATCCTCTGGAGAATATATTTCTTCGGCTTCCACAATTTGAAAAAAAATTATCTGGTATTATTCGAAATGAACTCTGGCAAGTATCAACTGAAATTTTTCACACAGAATATGTTTAAGCAAAACTTTCCAAACGGAACATCAAACGAAAATATCCAGAAAAACGTCGACAACACAATCTGTAATCTGTATATCCTCAACAAAACGTTTCGAACTGTGGAACATCTAAGAATGAAAATAAATTTCTTTTCATTTCGATGAAAGGTCCCATCAAAGTGTATCATATCCATAACACATCTCAAATATAGGTCACTCCCGATATATTGGACAGAAAAAAATATATTCTTCGTTTCGCTTCTGAATCTAAAAATATCCTCTGTTCGGAGCTTGAATACAAACAACGGAAAGGAAAGGAAAAAAGTGACCAGACATCCTCGATTAGGTAGGAAATGTCTCATTCTGAAAACTATCCCCTCAAAAAATCCTCGTATAAGTGTCAATCTTTTTAGGAGCTTTGTCGCCTGGATACAAAGGGATGTTGAAGTTAAGGGATGACATATTTCTGGGGTGGAACTGAAAAATAGGCCTGAATTTGCATGGCAAGAAAGAGTTTGTGTGCTGTTTATATTTTTTATGTTCTAGATATGAATAAATGGATTACAGGTACTTTCATTCATTACGGGAGAAGGGAAAGTATTCAAATTCTTTGTTTTTTCAGTAAATTTTGTCGGATTGTTATCAGAGGAAATAAATCTCAGGTTCCTCAGTTGGAAATTCAAGGTATTTTTTTTCGAATCACTCGATTATAGTACATTTTCACTGTTGAGATTGCTATGTAGAAAGTCCAGAAAGGTGACTTTTCTGACGATATAAACATACTTTTTTCCGCAAATCGGTTTAAATTTTACTGATATGAAGTAATTACAAAAATTCGGGATTAATTCTATATTTAATATAATATCTAATATTTCGTTATATCTGTCTCCGTAAACATTCTGGGTACGATGGGCCGTTTGGCCATCCTGTAAAGTGAGATCCTAATGTCCTTTATTCACTGTGATCTCTGAAACACTTTGTTTGATACTGTATTTCGACAGAATAATTTTCGTATAAATCATTTTCTAATATAATATATAAAAATATATTTCTTCATTCTGCTTCTAAATCTAAACATATCCTCTGAAAGGAAACGAAAAAATTGACCAGACAGCCTCGATTAGGCCGGAAATGTCTCATTCTGAAAACTTGCAGTGTCCCCTCAAAAAATCCTCGCATAAGTGTCAATTTTTTAGGGGCTTTGTCGCCTGGATACAAAAGGATGATGAAGCTAAGGGATGACATATTTCTGGGGTGGAACTGAAAAATAGCCCTGAATTTGCATGGCAAGAAAGCATTTGCTGTTATATTTTTTGTGTTCTAGATATGAATAAATGGATTACAGGTACTTTCATTTATTTATGGGGAAGAGAAAGTATTTAAATTCTTTGTTTTTTCAGTAAATTTTGTCGGATTATTATCAGAGGAAATAAATCTCATGTGCTTCTGTTGGATATTCAAGGTTTCTAGTTAAATTTTTATTTTTTCTGCATAATAATTTACAATATAATACTGTAAGGCTTTCTTGAAGCAGAGAAGAGACAGATAAGAAGAAAATTAGAAGAAGAACATATTACAGGTAGTTATGAGTACTGAACAGATCCGCTTTCGAAATTTTTGCTAGTCTGTCTCCGTAATCTGATATCTTTTTATGTTTATATTATCGCCTGAAGAAAAATTGTTTATTTGATATTCAATTGACCTTATTTGGACAGGATTCCTAAAGACCCAACACGTCGTATTTTTTGGGTGAAATTTGTAAACAGCAAAAACTGACAATTTAATTCAACCCTGAACTTCACGCCATATTGGTCCCCGACTTAGCCCCGCCCAGTGGTACTATTTTTCCTTACTCACTTGTATGTGATAGCGTCTCTCCTCTATTATATCTCGATGGGTGGAACTGAAAAATTTCCCTGGCTTCGCTAGCAACAGAAAGTATAGAAATGTGACTTTTCTTACGAGGTATACATATCTTTTTCGGCAAATTCGAGAAATATGAATCAATGCCGAAAAAATCCCAAATTATTTTTATTCACGAATAAATCACAACTTTGTTCTTTTCGTTCCTCATAAATGTCCATTAAAAACCTCAAAATATTCTGTATTTGCACTGAAACACTCTGCATGACATTCACAGAATAATTTCCGAAATAAATCATTTTCTGATAATCTTGTGATTCAATCTATTTCGAAATGTACTCTAACTAGTAGCAAATAAAATATTTCACACCAAAGATGTTGAAGCGTAACATTTCGAACGAAATATCAAACGAAATATTCAGAAAACTGCCGAACGCTCAACCTATAATCTGTATATCCTCACAAAACCTTTTGAATTGTAAAACATCTAAGAATGAAAATGAATTTCGTTTCATTTCGATGAAAGGCCCCATCAAAGTGTATTGTGTTCATAACACGGATTTTAAAGATAGGTCACCCTTGATATATTCGATAGAAAAAATATTTCTTCGTTCTGCTTCTATCTAAAAATATCCTCTGTTTGGAACGTGAATACAAACAGCAGAAAGGAAAGGAAAAAATTGACCAGACAGGCTCGATTAGGCTAGAAATATCTCATTCTGAAAACTGGCAGGGTCCCCTCAAAAAATCCTCGTGTAAGTGTCAATCTTTTTTGGGGGTTTGTCGCCTGGATACAAAGGGATGTGGAAGCTAAGGGATGACATATTTCTGGGGTGAAACTGAAAAATAGCCTTGGATTTGCATGTCAAGAAAGAGTTTCTGTGCTGTTTATATTTTTTAATGTTCTAGATATAAATAAATGGATTACAAGTACCTACTTTCATTCATTGCTGGGGAAGGAAAAGTATTTGAATTCTTTGTTCATTTGAGTGAATTTCTCAGGATTGTTATCAGAGAAAAATCTTATGTTCTTCAGTTGGAAATTCAAGGTATTTATTTTCGAATCACTCGATTATAGTACATTTTTACTGGGTTGGAAAACCTTAGAATTCCTTAGCAACTGTTGAGATTGCTAGCAACAGAAAGTCCAGAAATGTGACTTTTCTGACGACATAAACATACTTTTTTTCGCAAATTATTTAAAATTTGACAGATTTGAATTAATTCCGTAAAATCGGGATTAATTCTATTCACAAATAAACGTCTAATATTTGGTTATATCCGTTCTCTGTAAACATCCAGGCTACGATGGGCCGTTGGCCATTCTGTATAAGAGATCAAAATGTCCTTTATTTGTGCTAAAACTCTGAGACATTTTCATTTCCGAAGCATAGAACACACAAATTTGAATGCAGTCCTTCATATACAAGCATGAAATTATATAATCATTTACCAGCTTCTGTAAAAAAATTAAATCCTAAGCTGTTCAAGAATGTAATTAAGAACCTTCTTATAAAAAAAGTTTTTTACTCCATAGATGAATATTTGTGCGACTCCTTAGTTGCTTAGTTTAAGCCTGACATGTCCTATACACTGTGTATCTAGTAAATGGATTAAATAAATTTATTATTATTATTATTATTATAATGAACTTCAACTAGTAGCAAATGGAATTTTTCACACCAAAGATGTTGAAGCAAAACTTTTGAAAATAAGTAAATGGATTAAATAAATTTATTATTATTATTATTATTATAATGAACTTCAACTAGTAGGAAATGGAATTTTTCACACCAAAGATGTTGAAGCAAAACTTTTGAAAGGAAACATCAAACGAAATATTCAGAAAACTGTCGAACACTCAAACTATAATATGTATATCCTCACAAAACCTTTCGAATTGTAAAACATCTCAGAATGAAAATAAATTCCGTTTCATTTCGATGAAAGGTTCCATCAAACTGTATCATATCCATAACACGGATTTCGAATATAGGTCACCCTTTATATATTCGATAGAAAAACATATTTCTTCGTTCTGGTTCTGAATCTAAACATATCCTCTGTTTGGAACGTGAATACAAACAACAGAAAAGAAAAGAAATTGACCAGACAGCCTCGATTAGGTCGAAGATGTCTCATCCTGAAAACTGGCAGTGTCCCTTCAAAAAATCCTCGTGTAAGTGTCAATCTTCTTAGGGGTTTTGTCGCTTGGATACAAAAGGATGTGGAAGCCAAGGGAAGACATATCTGGGGTAGAACTGAAAAATAGCCTTGGATTTGCATGGCAGGAAAGAGTGCTGTTTATATTTTTCAAGTTCTAGATATGAGGATAATGGATTAAAGGTACTTTGATTCATTGCCGTAGGGAGAGAAATATATTCGGATTATTTGTTTTTTTCAGTGAATTTTTGTACTGTTATCAGAGAAAATAAATCTTTGCTTGAAATTTTTAGAAAAAAGAACAGTGGAATGAATGAAAGTGTGAGATTTTTCATTGGAAACCGAAGAAAGCTTTCAAAGATTATTTCACGGTTATATGTTTGCCCTGACAACGTTCAAGTTTTTCCATACAGAAGGACTATTTCAAAGTTATTTTTTCGAGCGTATTTTCTGTATAGATGTCACATCCTCAGTTCTTCAAGCTATTTTTTATAAAACTTGCTATTTTCTGATGAGTAAACAATATGAGATAAAGTATAATTTTGAGTGTAGTCAAACCTTCGACACTGCATCGACACCCAATACATAGAACAAAATGAATAAAAAAATCTTTTGGTAAACTGCAGTAGGAATGTAAACAGAAGAGTAAACGTTCAATAAATCATAATGAATTTCTCATAATTTGAAAACGTCAGTTTGTATTTACGATCTGATTGTTGGCTCATTAAAATAGAACGAATGCGTTTTTAGATTTATAGTTGCGTGGTTTCATTATGTAAATAAACGCCTTGTCAACACATACCTAGTTTGTAGAACCTTTTTTCATAACATAATTACTTCTTTATTGTTTCTTTTACCTGCATAACATGATTCATATCGAACGAAATCTATCGATTTGTTTTATTTTTTCAAAGAAGCCGAACGGGATAAAACAAGATGATATATTTTGAGCATTATTTCCTTATATTCGAAATAATGATTTCCTACTTCATGCGGAAGTATGAAAGAGAAGAAGAAAAAAATAAAATAATAAGATGCCAAGAAGAAATGAATAAACTGATTGAACGAAACTCACTCTAATCACTCGATATGTTGTTCAAAAAACTAAATTCAGAAGTATCAAGTCACCCTTTATGTTGGTCAAAGAATATACTCACACCTAGATGATTTATAAAATATGGTTATAATATAAGGTTTAAATTCAATGATTTTTGGAAAATAGTACCTATATTCCATCAAACGAAACATTCGGAAGAAGTAAAACTTTGCGCCATTAATGAACGATCTATTCACGCTACGAATCGTCAATTTTCTGGAATGACCGAACATATACAGGATGTCCCAAAATGTCCCACACAGCCAAAATCTCGGCCTTCAGACCAGGTGGAAAGTTGAAAGAAAAAGTTATTCGATTGACATCCAAAACTCTAGCTGAATCTGAAATTTTGTTTTTTATACCCACCTTATAAAAAACTACCCCAAATAATTTTTCAAATTATACCCTCATATTTTTTCCTCTAAATGATCACCCAGTAAAAAGACATGATAAAACCATTTTCATCATTTAACATAAGTGTATAAGTGTGTAAGTAATAATTATAAATTGTGGAACTTTCACTTGGTTTTTTATTTTGACACCTTTTTAATTTCAATTGTTTCAATTATTTTTAAGCTGATTCTTATGTTAATATTTTGTTTATTGTCTGCATTGAATATCTAGGAACACCAAAAGTATTTCACCATAAATCACAAAATGTTGTATGTTCCATAATTTATAATTATTATTTTAAAGAGTTGAATTTTTTTCACTTTTTTTCCTACTGGAAAATCGTTTGAAGGTAAAATTATAAAGCTGAATATCAGAAAAAATAATTATTGGGGGTATTTTTTCAAGGGATGGTTACCAGAAACAAAATAAACAGAATTTCTACGAAGGATTCTGATAGAATTTTTGACGCCATTAAATAGTCATTCAATCAACTACTCCATAATGACAGCGATAAATGGTCGAGATTTTTTTACGCTTGAGGGGAGCGAGAACTTTAATGGTTCGAGAGCAGTATAATATTATGAGTCGTGTATATAAATTCATGATTGAAATATATTCTCATTTCACACAATTCATACATTTGATAAAATATAAATTTCTGTACCTATGTATGTTTCATTACTAGTAATGCTTCTGAATATTTTATGTTTGGTTGCCCATGACATTTGAATATTGAAATAGAAGCAATCACGCAATAAAATGAGTCGTTATCGAACAATTTCGTATGAGTTAAACATATCTATCATTTTGAGGTCAACGGAAAAATACTTTTGTTCGATCATTCTACGTTGTCCTAGAGCCGGGGTATTGTATGTATGGAATATCTTGGAACACTCTTTAGGTAGTTAACAGACTGAAAACAACAAACTTACCTGCATTGTTGATAGTAAGCATTCCTCTCCCAGTCGTCTGCAAATTAATCTTTCAAGTTAGGATATCCTGACGAGGATATTCCATTCGTTATGCCGTTAATAATTCACGTCATATTAGCGGCATATATTGCTAGTCCTCGCTTTCACTATCCTTGGAGATTATTAGGGTTGACCTCCTTAACCGCCCAGATCAGCACATGCAAATTTGGGGCCGCTTCACTGGTTCCTATAATAAAGGCATTCGTTTATGTCTTAATTTTTACTTTTTCAGTATTATTATTATTCAGAGAAATGATCAAGCAATTAAAATCGTCCTGATGTAACTACTGAGTAAACTATTAGTATTTGCATAAATAAATCTCACATTTGAATAATTAATTGATACAAGCAAACAACAAACTGGCTTTGTCAAGCAGCGGATTCTTCATCTTTCAATTTTGACTGATTTGTCAGAAATATCAGTAGTTGAATAGAGGGAGTTCTGGACCACTTTCACACGCATCATTCAAATTTATATAAGTTGTTTATTCAAATTTATGCAGGGTGTGTATATTCGATTATCGCAATTTATTTTTGTAATGTTGGTATACATGTATTTATCACATGTTGGCATTATTAGCAAATTTGCATTAGTAGTTTGTTTGTTGTTGTTGTTGTTGACAATTGAAGAGGTGAATCATGTTTGTTCTTCGATTTTTCGTTTGTTTGTAATAAATTTTGTGTTAAAATGGAGAAAAAGTGCGGAAAGGCATTCAAAATGTTGACTGTGGCGCAAATGAGTGTTTATAAGTTGTAAATGCGCTTTACAAAAAGCCGAGACGATTTTGATAACGATTAGTAAGCTGTTGTTGAACTCACGTCAACAAGCCACGAAAAACTCGAAACCGTGAAAAAATTACTTTAGAAAATCATCGAACACTGTTAGGAAAGTCGTAGGAAATGTTGGCATATCAAAAGGCATGAGCATGAAACCTGTGACAACGAAGTTTGTATTGCTCAGTAGTTAAATGATGTCAACGACAATCCACGTTTGCTCATAAGGATTATAAATGATGACGAAATGTAGGTTTATGGTTATGATTTCAAAACCAAGGTCCAATCATTCCAATAGAACCACCAGATAAGTCAAAACCGCTCGTTTTTTCTTCAATTTCATTGTCGTGGTTCATCATAAGTTTTTGCGATCAGCTCATATGGCTAATAAGAAATACTACAAGGAATTTATGCAACGTTTGTGTGCAGCAATACGGCTCAAACAATCGGAATTGTGGAAAAACATATAATAGAATTTGCATCACGATAATAAACCAGTTCACACATCAATGCTCGTTCAGGATTTTTTTGCCAAAAACAACACGATAATCATGCCCCAATCACCTCATTCGCCACATAGACTTTTTCTTATTCCCAAAATAAAAAAGAATAATCAAAGGCAAACATTTTGCCAACAATAATGAGAAAAAATCAGAATCGAAGAACGAGCTGATACCGAAAAGGACATATCGAAGTGCTTTGAGAATTGGAAAAACCTCTGGTATAAGTGCATTTATATCTGGGGGTGATACTTTGAAAAGAAAATAATGAATATTGGATGAATAAATATGAGATCCCAGAAAAAAAAATTAATTCATCTTTCCTTTTAATGAAACATCGTATGTTGAATTTCGTTTGTACCTCGTGATAGGCCACAGATAAAGAGTCGAACAAAACGACCACTTCAAAGATACGATACAATTCTGATTCTTATTCAAAACGCTACCCTCTTTTTGGAATCCCTGAGGGTCTGAACTTAACGGTCCTTTTATATAAATTCATTTCACCACGAGAATAAAATTGTCAATACGTTCTTATTTAGAATTATATAACATTTCCCCGAAAGGTTACCTTCATACGTGCAGAAACTTACACTTTCTAGCAAACAGCCTTCTTTTCCACATTATGTATTTATGTGTAGAAACTTTATCATAGCGAATAGAGGTGTAAAAAAGCATCGAATGATATTTCACGGCGAAGTAATAGTTGAACTTGAGAGAATCGAAAAAGGAAAAATGTAATTGAAAATTTAGTATGTATTCGAGATATCCGAATAGGAGTGATATTAGTTTTTGAATAATGAATAACTATCGATAACGTATGCTCCTCTGCGAAGGTCAGATCGTTCCTGTATCGACTTTCCGTAGTTGAATAATAAACGAATTTACTTCGATATAGGCCTTTGTGCTGTATGGTATTTGCATTTGAATGTACTCATATGGTCTTGAACTCCAAACGATACATCATTTTTTATCTCAAATGAACTAAACTGTTCAGATGAAACGAAGTGGTGTGAACATTAACGAACCGAGTAATAGTAAGAATTATTGATGCCTTGATTGTTTTCAGATCAACAGACGGTGAAAGCACAGAGATGGTTTTCAGCCAATGGATTACTGATGAATTCGAAAAAAACCCAAAAGCTTATATTTACAAACAGAGAACCCACTGATTCGTCTCTGTTATATTTGGGACTTGAATTTGAACCGTCGTTAAGTTGGAGCAAGCACATAGACAATCTCTGTAAAAAGTTGTCAACTTCCATCTTTTTAATCCGTAGAATGAGGCAAATAAGCGACATGAGAACTGCGAGGCTGACATATTATTCAAGTTTCCACAGTGTGGCCACGTATGGTATATTGCTCTGGGGACAATGTGCAGATGCTCAAAAAATCCTCATCAAACAGAAGAATGCTATAAGGACGTTATACCAGATGAAGATCACAGACAGCTGTAGAGAAGTATTTAAGAGGGAGAGAATACTAACCACCACTTCATTCTTCATACTGGCTTGCGTTAAATATGTTCATCAACACCAGAATAAATTCCCAAGAAATGAATATTATCATAGTTACAATACACGGGAAAAAATCATTATGCTGTCCCATATGCAAGAATAAAGAGAACGCAACAAGGTCCGAATTATACATGCCTAAAACTCTATAACAAGCTCCCCAACGAGACGAGTCAAGAGTTTGCTTCTGGAAAACACTAATTACGACATGACTGAGTTTTTTGAACCGAAATTGTCTTTCACGTAGTTATTAATGTGCTTATGTTGTATACATTATATTCTTTTTGTATGTGTAGCTGTATGTTTTTACTTGAATATGTGTTTTGTATCTATTTTTTGACAGGCTATGTAATACTTTAATGGCAAGTATTTATACATGTAATTTTTGTAACATGTATGAATAAATATAATAATAATAATTAAGAAAAATGGTATTTTCGGTAATTGACATAAAGCTGCTGCCTTTGATTTTCATCGTTGAACACTAAGGTTTTCATCCAAAGCATACTGGATAAGCTTTTTTCAGTGTCTCCCTGTTGAACTAATGTTTCATGTCGTTGATTCGAACAGTTAAGGAATGTTTAGGCTCGTATTCATAGTTCGCCTTTGAGGGTGAGTTTTTTTTTGTCAGTTTCCGAAAATCCTAACAGTCAACCGTCTGTTGATCGATACAATATGTGTTCCAATAATAAGATTAATCTTCAAAATCAAATGAATTATTTAATAACTGATTAAATATAAAATAAACCAAAGTCATCGATGATTTTTTTCTGAGAACTGTCAAAAAATGACACAGGTGCTCAAAGAGTTTTCAGAGATTCCAGACGACGACTGGAGAATACTGACCGAAACATTGAATACAAGAAGCAAAATGATTCCAGAAAGACAATATTTTAATCAGGCATTAAAAAAATAATTAAAGCAGAGAATAATATTAATCGATCGAAATTAACCAATACCAAACTCATACTTCGGAGCTAATATCGTCCTCGTTCACGGAAAAATGCAAGGAAGTGGGATCAAACCTTAGACTATATCTAAGGATCAAACAGAGCACCTATGGATGGCCATTTCGTCCTTATTAAAACTCATCAGCATAGGATAGCTCTGAATGATACAAGGTATTTCTTGGAACTTAAAACGAAATGGCTACTTCTTTCAGGTATTAATATACCGAAGACGCCATCTCCAGATCCATAGGAACAACCTTATTCTGCAGCATGAACCTTGAACGAAGTAGCGAGATGTTTACCATTCGTCGCATTGACTGAAGCGTACTTGTAGTTTGCAGATTTTACGCCCTCAGACCACGACGCGGAGCGCAGTTGACACCGTCGTAAATAATAAACAGAGGTTTAACATCGCAATAAATACAAAAATCATTAAAGCAGAGAATAATATTGTATTGATCGATTGAAATCATCCAATATCAAACTCATACTTCGGAGCTAATCTCGTCCTCGTTCAAGGCAAAATGCAAGGAAGTGGTATCACACACAGCACTTATGGATGGCCATTTCGTACTTATTAGGACTCAACAGCAAAGGATGGCTCTGAATGATACAGTGTATTTATGGGAACTTAAAAAGTCATGTGCTGATGAGTCAAGATAAGGACGAAATGGCCATCCATAGGTGCTCTTTTTGATACCATTTCCTTCCAATTTGCCCTGAACGACGACGAGATTAGCTCCGAAGTATGAATTTGATATTGGTTGATTTCAATCGATTAATATTATTCTCTGATTTAATTATTTTTGTATTCATGACTATGTTACGCGTTAAACCTCTGTTTATTTCAATTAATGTTTCATTATCAAAAATTTCACGTCAATAAATAAAAAGTTATGTCAAAGCAACATAAGTAATCAGCAAAGGGACTACATGGGATGTCAAAACATCACAATGAAGTTTCATGTATTTACTTTGTAATAGATACGCAAACATATTTTCAAAGCGAAACATAAGTACAATGGATGAAAAGAGGTACAGATAGAGAAAACTTCTTTATACGATTTCAAACTAATGATTCAACCTCAGTTGTTTTAAAACATTTCAAGGATACAAATGAAGAAAACCAATAGCTTCTGAATAGAAAATTATAAACCTTTGTTTGACGTTGCTTGGGTTTCTCATACAACTGTGATTACTGCGTATACGAAAACCCGAAATGATAACAAAGCAGGTAGGCCAGAACCGGAAATCGTGCCTTTATTAATATAGATTAATTATTAGACCACAATGCTCACCAAGGTAATTTCGGTTCCCTAATTTTTTGTTCCTCCACCTATTCTCAACTACAAAGACTGGTCCATGAACAAAAGAGTGAACAACGTAATTCTATTAACTGTACGCATTATCTTTCGAAATGAATTATAATAAATTGTATAATTGTATAATGAGAATTTCAAACAACGTCAAACAAGGGTTTATTTTCTATTAGAAATGTATTGATTCTTTTCATTCGCAACTTAGAAAGATGCGTTTTAAAAACTTCTGGTTTTCCTTCATTAGTTAGTAAGACTTGGAAGATTTTTTTCTTCCGTACTTACATATCTGCAAAGTCTTACTAACTAAAATTCTGGTTTTCATTCATTAATTAGTAAGACTTCGAAGATAAATACAGAAGAAAAAGATTTTCTCAAATCTTTCCAACTAATGAATGAAAATCAGAAGTTTTTAAAACGTATCTTTCAATGTTTCCAATGAAGGGAACTGATAACAAGCCAGGTAGGCCAGAGCCGAAAAAAATCCTTTACTAATATACAGGCTGTTTCAAAACAGGTTCCTTCTCTAGGATAGAAAGAAGGCAAGAATAATTGGGGTTTTGTAGTGATTTCTTCATCTCGTATCATACTTTCAATCTTGGTGTAATTTATCGAATGGAAAGTATTTACTTGTTTTATTTATGAAAAGATAGCGGTATTTGATTTTCAGGGTTTAATATTATTTAAAATAAGACAGTGATTGGCGACGTTTCGGGCAGTGCCCTTTTTCTAGCCTTTGTTGTCGTAAGCATTAGTTGTAAGATGGATGAACCTTGGGGCTTGTTGAGATTTCTCCAAAATTCTTTTATTATGTTAATAAGTTCGATGTTGTACTTTGTTGTCCGGATTGTGTTTCCGTTTTCGATTTCTTCATCTCGTACCATACTTTCAATCTTGGTGTAATTTATCGAATGGAAAGTATTTATCCTGTTTTATTTATGAAAAGATAGCGGTATTTGATTTTCAGGGTTTAATATTATTTAAAAGTATGATACGAGATGAAGAAATCAAAAACGGAAACAAAATCCGGACAACAAAGTACAACATCGAACATATTAACATAATAAAAGAATTTTGGAGAAATCTCAACAAGCTCCAAGGTTCATCCATCTTACAACTAATGCTTACGACAACAAAGGCTAGAAAAAGGGCACTTCCCGAAACGTCGCCAATCACTGTCATATTTTAAATAATATTAAACCCTGAAAATCAAATACCGCTATCTTTTCATAAATAAAACAGGGTAAATACTTTCCACTCGATAATTGTTTTCATCACTCAAAATTTCGAGTGAACATCATTAAACTTCACACCAAAAGATTAAAAGAGCTTCAACTCGATACTTTTTTACCGTTTTCGGAATATTTCACTTTGAAAGTGGAACTTTCTCCAATTTTCATTTTGTGAATATTTGTTCAGGTAATTACTCCATTCATTAGGTACCTCATCACTTTATACCACAATCGCTGTTCAATACTACTTGATGCAAACCATGTCAGTAACTTGCGAGTCAGACATAAAAACAAATTCATTAGATGTATCAGTTTTCAAAACAAATTCGTATAAAATTTCCTTAAAATGTTGCCAATAGTTTCAGCGAATTCCTGAAAGATTTAGGTACTTATATTTTTTTCTTCAACGTCCTTCATCTTGAATACGGATGGCGTTACTGGATTTGTTTACTAAACAAACCCCCATTATTTTTCAGTAGGTCTATTCTATCAATCCTATAAACAGGATCACCCTTTTTGAGTGCTCGTTCTACTCGAACGAGTGCTATATCGTTTTTCCCAAATGTCTGAAATTTTTTAATTTCGAGCCGAAAATGGTTCGATCAGATTGTTCCATAAAATATGGTCATTCAAAATTTTGTTCCTCAATATCTCAAACAAAACGAAACCAATCGGAATGTAATGTTGCGGCCACATTCAAGATGCTCATAATAAGTCCCATGCAAAATTTTGTGGTCATAATGTAAACAAAACTATAAAGAATTCAATTGGAATAGTGAAAAAAAGAAATTTTATATTTCCATAAAAAGATATCCAATTTGATTGAAATTTATTTCATAGATGAAGATTGATAGGTAGGTACATTGAATTTCTATACTCAATTTTGTGGCCATAGTGTTAACAGAACCATGGAAAATTGAATTGGAATATTGAGAAGAAGAATCTCTATATTTACATAACAAGGTAACCGATTGGAGTTAAATTTATTTTGTGAATCAAGAATGACATACTGAATGTTCATGCAAGATTTCAAAACGATCGTATCATCAGAAACATTGAGTTTAATTTTTTCAATTATTTATTTTTACAGATTTTATTTTTCGAATAATTTCCAGAAAATTATTCTGATTGTGCTGAGATTTTGCATTCATATATTTGGTATCAATCTCAAGTCTTATATAAAATTTTTAGGTAATAGTCTTATTGCTCCGACAAAGAACGAGCGCTCAGTAGCTCCTGCTCATGGCTTTTCTTAAATTTTTCAAAACATCCTGTAGATTAATTATTAGATGACAATGCCCACTAAGGTAATTTCTATCCCAAATTTTTTATTTCTCCACCTATTGTCAACTACAAAGACCAGCCCATGAACAAAAGAGTGAACAACGCAATTCGATTAAATGTATGCATTATCTTTCAAAGTGAATTCTCCTCCGGTCTGAACTGCACAATATATTCAAAGAATTCGGACTATTGCCTGTTCTGTATGTAATGAGAGCTTTGTTATTCGTTAATTATCTTGTGCTCTCGTACCACCCACTGTCTTCATGGTCCTACGATCTTGGCTTCTGAAATTTAATAAAACTGCAATTTTCCCCTGTTTTAAAATTCAACCTGGTTGGAGATAAAAGATGTGGGGATTGTTACTGTCGGTTTTTTCACCATACGGTGAGAAGTTGTGGTTATTTTTTGCGAGGTGATTGTTATTAATTGCTTTCATTTGAAAAATAATGACTAAAGAGAAAAACATTCTTTTATATTCGAATGCCATTTAAGTATTCGTTATGAAATTTATTTTCCACGTTGCGTAAATAAAGAGTTTTACCATAAGAGATGTTATTTTGAATAGCCCTCAATTTCGGTAGATGTCACATTTGAAGCAATCATTTTTTGACATTTGACAAGTAGAAACTACGCCATTAATGAAAATGGAACGACACACGATTCGAGAACGCATTGACATTATTAAAATTCACTCTAAAAATGGTGAAAATATGGCAGAGACTGTTCGTAAAACTTGAACATTTTTGGGTCGTCTTGAAGCACTTTATCGGACCACAATAAAAAAATTGGTGAGAAAATTTGAGCTGTTGGGACAAGTTAGTTATGTGAAGAATAAAACCCGTACATGGCTGTCAAAAACTGCCGACCATATTGCTGCTGTAGCCGGAAGTGTTGAAGAAAACCCAAGTTTGTCCATTCCACGTCGTTCTTCGAAATTAGGAATTCCACAAACGTCATTACACCGTATTCTGCGTAAAGATTTAGGTCTTAAGGCTTATAAAATTCAGTTAACACAAGAACTCAAGCCGGCCGATCATCAACAACTTCGTGTCTTTGCTGATTGGTTCGTTGAAATGTATGAAAATGATCCGGAATTCCATCCAAAAATCATCTTGAGTGGCTTCGTCAACAAGCAAAATTGTCGCATCTGGGGCTCGGAAAATCATAAAGTTATTGTTGAAAAGCCTCTCTATCCTCAACTCGTGAGTGTTTGGTGCGGTTTGTGGTTCGGCGGAGTCATTGGAACTTACTTTTTCGAAAATGAGGCTGGAGCAACAGTTAAGGTGAATGGATTGCGCTATCGAGAGATGATTAATGATTTTTTATGGCCAAAATTGGATAGTATTGATCTGGACAACATATACATTCAAAAAGACGGCACTACGGACCACACAAGCAACGAAACCATTGATCTTTTGCGGGAAAAGTTTCCGGACCATATTATCTCTGGAAGAGGTGATCACAATTGGCCACAGATATCTTGGGATTTAATACCTTCCGACTTCTTCAACGTGAAAGAGAAGGTCTACGCCAATAGCCCAGCGTCGATTCGATACCTCAAAGTGGGAATTCGTGAGCCTATCGAGGACATAGGGCAGCCACTTTGCGATTTGGTTATGGAAAATTTTATTAAAAGGATATTGTCACGTAAGCGTGGTTGTGGTGGTAATTTTCCTGATGTTATTCTCTACTATTAAAGGCATAGCTTCTTCTAAATGATGAAATAAACATCTGATTTTTTATATTGAAGAATGGCATTTTTCTTTGAATATCAAAATAACACCTTTTATTGCAAAACCCTTTAAGTGTTATTCTGAAATTCATCGTGTAGCAATTCACCATATGGATCTCACCAATAGTCACTAGGGTAATATCGCATTTCGCAATATTCTCTAAAAATTCTACTTTAACACGATCGTACACGTTACGGTTTGGTAACTGTATTTCAGAAATAGAAAGAACGATGTGTTTTCGCTACGTTGGTGGATTAGATTCGTTTCAGAACTAACTGGATCGCTCGTACACGGTTACAGAACCGTGGCACTCTCAATAAAAACAGAAAATGTGCTGTTCGATTTAAATTGGACTTCGTTTGTGAGGATATTGCACGGAACGGTGTACAATATCGAGGATATACGAGAAAACAGCTTTCACGTGTTTTTTTTCGCGAGTGGTGGTATGTATAATCCTTTCACAAATAATAAAAGAGTCGGCAGACTATGGAAGACTGACGCTTATTATGATTCATGAAAAGAATTTTGAAAGCCTTGACGTGAAGTCGAAAGCTTTCGCATGCTTTTTCATATTGAACAAACGATTATTCAAATTTGGATATCCTGACAGCCATGGGTCTACTCCAAATACAAAAACTTCAGAACTTAAAATTTTCAAGGCAAAATTATGATTCCAACAGAAGAATTTCTTCCATTATAAAAAGAATAAAACTAGTTGTTTTCAGGATATTCCAATTGTACAGGGTGGTTCATTGAGTGCCGTATCCTCGAAAACGTTCTGATTATAACCTCCAGAAAAAATTCTTATCACAAAATAAGCTCAAAAAAATAAGGAAATATTCTCGACTTACTAACTTTTCACTACAAGGTGCAATGTATAATTAATTGCAATTAATTGAATTGAAAACCTATAAGGTTTTTAAGAAATGCAGAATACTCCCAGAATATATTTCAATCGATATATGAAATACGTTAGATGAAGATTCTTCTACAACTTCTATTTAAGTTGGTTTTCTAGATTTTCAATTCTTCAAAATGTTAATATTTCCAAAAGGACAAAACATTACAGTCTGCTCTTCTGACAAATAAATTGTTTAATGGAAATACTCAGTATATTATCGGCATATGTTTGTGAAATCGGTTTGCTCTTATACAGGTTCTTTATCAATAAAAAATTGTTCATCCCATCCCTAAAAATACCAAATTGAGAAAAATAATTGAAAAAAATTTGGTAAGCTACTCAAAAAAAAATTTCCCTGTTATAATATTTTTTGTCATTGTTTATTTATTTATTTATTTATTATATAATTGATTCGAGTTGAGGGCGAACCTATAAACTCGGTAATTTACAAAAAAAAATAAAAGCATACAATTGGCAACGTGAAGCAAGTTAGAAATAAAATTACAAAATAATAAAGGAACAGAAGGAAAACTACAGAAGGTTGAAACCTGTCAAAGCGGTGACGAAAAAAACAGCATCTGACGATCCACCATCATGATGTACACCTCCACCTGTCGTAACTGTTCTTGAATCCATTGACTGAGGATGACCGAACCACCATGTCAGGGAGTCGATTCCAGGAGTAGAATATACGGTTGGGTAGAAAATTTTGACGTTGAGATGTTCTGAAGTGCTCACGTTTCAATTTTAAGATATGTCCTCTCAGGTTGTTTGTGTTCAGAGTGAAAATATTTCGAATGCCGTCACCGAAGTGTCCCAACATTGCTCGGAACGAAAAGATCAAATCACCGCGCATGCGCCTCTCCTCAAAACTGGTCAAACCCATCGCAGAAAGTCGCTGCTCGTAGGAGGGCCTATGAAAGCCATGGTGGATGCGAGTGGCCCATCTCTGCGTGGACTCAAGAATATCGGTGGCTCCTCTCGTGGCGCACCACCAGACCGGACCAGCATACTCCAGAACGGGTCGAACGTAAGTTTTGTAGATGGCTCCGAAGGTACGGTCGTCACAACCCCTGAAGGATCTATAGAACATATAGGTTAGCTGCCTGGCTTTGGAGGAGATATGTTCAATATGTGCTAACCAACTGAGGTCCTCCGAGATGGTAACACCGAGGTCAACAATCTGAGAAACGGGAACCAAAACTTCTCCACCGATGTTGTAGCTTAACCGAGGATTGTTTTTGCCAATGTGGAGTACGTGGCACTTATTTATATTGAGGGGAAGCAACCAAGTGTTACACCAGTCTCTCAGTCTATCCAAGTCCTCCTGAAGTGTGGAAGAATTAGATGATGGGTTATTGTATATCTTAACATCGTCAGCGAAGAGTGAAGTGAAAGACTTGAATTGAAGCGGAATGTCGGAGGTATAAAGAAGAAAAAGAAGTGGACCCAGAACTGATCCCTGGGGGACACCAGACAATACTGGCCAGACGGAGGAAGAGAACGAGGCGCCAACACGCACGCGATAAGAGCGATTAGATAAGAATGCGCGAATCCAATCGAGTAGCCTACCTCTTATTCCCATGTGCTCCAGCTTAATTAACAAACGTTCAGGTGGGACCCTATCGAACGCTCTTGAGAAATCCAGGAATATGACATCCACAGGATAGCCGTCATCCAATGCCCTGGTCCAGTCATGCCATCCATTGTTATCTGAAAATATTTCGATGAGAGAGCAATTATGTTTCAAGCAACTTTTTTTGTGCTCCTGTAAGATCTTGAACTTTTTATATCTTGTAGGGATTCAAGTGTAGCTCATTTTTCAAAATGAGTCTTTTTAAGACCTCCTCTGTTGCGTTAAGCGATGCTTACAGTTTCGTTGTATCGAGTTATGGATGGTTTCACAAACGTTTTATTCGCATTCAAATGCTGGAGCTGATGAACTATTGCTGTTTGTGAATTTCCAGCCAAATACAGTGCAATTACACCATTACTTTTGAATTCCATCACGATTTTTTCAAGAAGATTTTAATTTAGAACTTTTAGAAGAATTCTTTTTTGGCCACATGTGAACAATCATTCAAACTACAATCCTTCAAAAAAATGATGCTCAAGACTAAAAACTACACAAATGGAAGCAGAGTGAACTTAGTAAATTCTATTCTCAGCTACCTTGTAGTTTATTCATTAATGCTCCACTTCATAGTAAACAACCTATTTATTAAGCTCTGTTTATGATGTCATCAGATTATATTGCATTGAGAGATTCCAAAATTCGTCAAAGATAGCGACATCATAGTATATGTGACGAAAATAAAATCTCCAGAATATTCTTTCATGGCTATTCAATTGTTCGTAACACCGGTTTTCTCGAAGGAAATAAAGAAGTTTCATGTCAGTCCTTAGGCTAGGCATCCGAAGAAACGAAGTTGAGTTCGTCAAAACTTCTGTACAATGTAATAGAGATGCATTTACGCTGTAGCTTTCAAATCTTTCACCTGTTGCTTTCATGAGATAAATAGAAAATTGGGTTATCTTTCCTACTCTGTTGCATTGATTTGAAGTATGTTAAAATATAGGATTCTTTTCATGTGACAGTATTGAAAGTACTGTTGAATATATATCTAATGATTCACTTATAATTTCAAATTATTAATTTTCAATTGACGATTTCTTTACTCGTTAGTTCAAACGTCCCACCTTAATGTTGTACGAGCAAGCATAATTAGTGAGGATGACGATTCACAATAGAGGGACCAGCTCTCATCGTTGTAATCTTTTACCCAAATTACACTCAGCTCACTTCCACGGCAGGGAGCAGGGAATTGAACAGGGATGTGGGCAGCGCCAGAATGTAATCACAACACTTCCTTGCGGCCCCCCATTGCCATTCGTACTGCTCCACGATCCCTGAATTGGTGGTTTTTTGTACGGAAGTCAAAGGACCGGCACCGTGAACAACTGTAAGTGATTAAATTTGACTAGGTTGCTGTGGAATTTCTTTGTCCGCTGTTGCCGACACTTAATCGCGAGTGAAATGTTGCAGCAGAGTGTGAATGCTCACTGCCTTCAATACTGTTGCAGAAGTATTTTGGGAATTAATGCCGACAAGGCGAGCGTCAGTAGAAAGGGCTGAGTTTGATTGAGGCATTTGTTTCAACATTCAATTCATGAAATGAACTCTCACTCGTACGTCGCAGTCAACAGCGAATTCTGATCGTTTTAATCCGCTAACTTATTTCAGTGATTTCAAATTTATTTTTCGGAAATTCAACTGCGAAACGAATATTTATCATGATTTTTTGAAGGTTCCTTATTTCTGGAATGATTTTTTCTTGAATTCACTGAAAATGTCCATTGTGTAACGAAAACCTTCACGAAATAAAATTCACTTGAATTCAATGCTAAACAGTCACCATTTTCAATTGTAAAATCTTCGCGACTTTCCTATTCTTATGGTTCATTCGAAATTAGATATATTCAGAGCTCACTGAAAAAACAATGCAGGGAACCATACCACTTTTTAAATCTCATTTTCCTCCACAGATGTGGCAAAACACAGTTCCTAACAGACTCTAAAGAAATTTTCACGCTGTGAACACGAAATTCATTGTGAAACGTCAGCCATTCGTCTTCAGAGAACTCTGAGATCTCACATTCCCACTTTTTATTTCATTTCGGAACACGTTCGCAAAAAAAGTGGGTCGATATAAACTCTATATCTAGAAAGCCGAATCCAAATAATCCCATCAGACAAATGGAATGAAATTTCATATGATTTCGACCGACACTAATGGATTTATATCTGGAGTTATAACAGTGCGAAAATGTGTTTACAGAATCTACATGTGTGTGTTTATTCTGGCACTATTCGATTACATTTTTGACTGCAGATCAATTCGAATGGATATTCGTCAATGGAAAATGAAACTGCGCACTTATTTTCCGATAGATCACTTTGGAAAGTTATTTTTTAGACATCACTGCAACATTTAATTTTTCCGAACAACATCTGCAAAATTCAGATACACCTACTGAGTCTTGTTGGAAAAATTAGCCTTTTGAAAATGATTTACCTATATGATTCATTGCTTAGTTAGAAGGGGAAGGGTGTACAAAATGACACAGTGGGGTAAAGTGACATAGCGCTTGTTTTTCCTTAAATCGTCGTGCAATTGAGATCAAAAACAAATATGCTGTTGCAAATAGTGTCTAAGATTTTGTAATTAACATTCAGTTGGTCCATTGCATGATATACACGACAGATGATTGTCTTTTGGATATCGAAAAGTTTTCGAAATGAGGCAATGAATTCTGCTATAACTTTCGAGTGTTTTGAGAAGGTGAATTGAAATGTTTTGAAAATATTTACGTGACGAACGATTTTGAAATTATACCCTTCAGATCTTATAAATAAGTTGTTGTTTTTTCAAATTGCTTTTTGCTTCGCGAGTGACATAGTGGGGTAACATATGTCCAGTGCAAAACACTCAACTCCAATTTCGAAGAGGCTTAGAAATAAAATTAATGAAAAATGAATATTTCAATAGAGGAAAAAAGAAAAGTAGCACAAAAAATCCCTACAACAATGGGTTCAGATGAAGAAAAAGAACTCTTACCTTCGGACGAGAGGGAAGAGATTTTTGCGTGCATATATTGAGCAAAACTATACAAATTATACAAAAATAGTGATATTCGGCTAGAAGTCTTTTTATATGGGTAGTTAGCACATGAATTGGAAGTCGGTATAGATGAAACTGTATGTGTCATTTACCCTCCCTGAACATTTTGTATTATGTCGAAAATTTCTTATTTATATTATAGCTGAAAATATGAGCTATATTTTTGTTCGACAGTTTTTGGTGTCGAATTGAATGATGTTTCAGTTCATTTGAAATTTTGCTTAATAAATCTTATAACAAACTTGTTCAATACTACTTGGTTAGTACCGTATAACTAGAACCCTCTATGAGAGTCATACTTGAAAGCGAATTCACTGGATATATTAGCTTTCAAAACATATAAAATTTAATTACACTCATGCACTCTTTGCTTTTTTTGCAACGCCCTTCATCTTGAATAAGGATGGCGTTACGGGAATTTTTCACTAAACAAACCCCAATTATTTTTCTGTTTTCCATCTTATCATAGAGAAGGGGTCACCTTTTTTTGAAACACCCTGTCAATACATGAGTTATGGTAATTACTCATTGTTATAACTCATCATGATAAATCAGAAAAGGAAGGTGCGAGATATAGAAAACGAAAAAAACAGGCGGAAAAAAGTAAAAACTCCAGGAAACTATAGAAAGTACAGGTACGTACGAGTATGTTTCAGATATTTTGAAATTAAAAATGTTGGTTGCCTCAAACAGTGAAGACGAATAAATAGGTACACCACCAGAAATTACAGAAGCAGGTAATTTTATCATACAGAATTTATCGCTCGAAGGGTCTATCAACGAATATTATTAAGATTATGTCAATGAAGTACTGCCTCGGTACTTCCATTTTAGTATTTGTTGTTTCAATGGTAGATAAAGTATAGACTTCAACTTGCGGTAATAGTCATAACCCACTTGTTTGAACTATGTGAGGTATAACGTATAATCCGTTCACGAAATATTGAAATTTTAGGTTATGTTGTTTATTGTCTTGTCATATTGATACGCAATGCTGTCAATATTGCAAAGATTTCTTTGATAACTCCCTAGCTCGTCGGACGAGGCCGGGTACATTCGGCAACGTCGACTTTATTTTACGTTATGACATCAAATCCTCCAACTTCAGAAAAATAAACAAACGCCTACTATGCGCTCAAAATTTCGTGAAAGGACTATACATTACCCCACGTTAAATAAAATACTATTATCTTCACATCATTTTTATTGAACTCACAAAAAATAGAATAAAAATCATTCTATTTTCATTTTTCATGGTGAATTCTTCAGGATATCCATACCTTACTATTGAATACGTTCCTCAGCCCATATGGGTGAATTGAAACTGAAAACGGATTCATTTTATTTGACGGAAATAGTTTTTGCATATATCTTTGCTTGATAGAAAATCCTCACATAACATACCTTAAATATTTCCGTTCAAACTTGTTAGACTAAAAGCTTTCACGTAGGTACCTTAAGGCTAAATTATTCTATGATAAACTAATCAAAGCATACTTTCCGAGTACGAAGTTTCCATCCACAAATGTTTTTCAAATATAAGATCCTCTTATCCATATTAAACCTAATTTGAGAAAAAAACCTCCTAAAAAGATCCGAAATACTGCGCCACATCAATCATAAAACCCACAGCGTATAATATCACCTCGAATGAAGGACGTATAAGAGATAAAACTTGACGTAAAGTGAAATTTCTCCAAGGGAGGCCCCGACTCACAGCTTGTATCCAACAGCTGATTCAGCTGCTTGACAATGACATATTTTCGTGGTAGGAAACTGCCATCTGTCCAGGCAGTATGCCATTCTCTGGAACTCCCATACTACTTAGATTGGAGTAGGTATGTTGTATAGTGTTGTTCTCCGAGTTGAAGTGTTACATAATGGATTTAAACGTCAACTTAATGTCTCAAGAACGCTCGGTATTAAGCTGTGTACAAGTTCAAGTGTTGTTGGAGGAATTATAAAGATTTATAGACAGGAGAGTGGTTTAATTGAAAGATGTTAGTTGAAAGCGACGTTTTTCATTGAATGACAGTGTTTGGAATTATAATTATTAATTTCATATGTTAATTGTTTGCTTTTAGTTTGAGTTTTTTGTTGTCAGTGTTGATGTGAGGCATCTACAACCTCAAATATAGGTGACGGCGTATTTTCTGGCACACCATTAAAGGACTCTTCAGTATGGCTTCTACTCAATGGAAACCATACCATGGCAAAGACAGACCAGATACGACACTCTGTGACCTCGAATAAATAGGAGTTTGCTACTGAAACGACAACATAATGAAAGCGTTGTGAAACTGACTAAATAATTGAACTTCTCTCTGTGTCTCTAAACTAAAATGAATCAAAATAATTACCCCGAATCAATTCATTTCGAATAACCAAGCAATCAACTGAAATATATTCTTCTGATTTTCTGAGGATTCAAGAGCTTCAGATCTTCACCGAATGCATTTTAGAGACGCCATAACCACAAATAAAACCATGTGTTCAAATCCTGATTCAGCTGCTTGACAATGACATATTTTCGTAGTAGGAAACTGCAATCTGTCCAGGCAGTATGGCATTCTCTAGAACTCCCATACTACTTAGATTGGAGTAGGTATGTTGTATAGTGTTGTTCTCCGAGTTGAAGTGTTACATAATGGATTTAAACGTCAACTCAGTGTCTCAAGAACGCTCGGTATTAAGCTGTGTACAGGTTCAAGTGTTGTTGCAGGAATTATGAAGATTTATAGTTAGGAGAGTGGTTTAATTGAAAGATGTTGATTGAAAGCGACGTTTTTCATTGAATGGTAGTGTTTGGAATTATAATCATTAATTTCACATGCGAATTGTTTTCTTTTAATTCGAGTTTTCTATTGTGAGTGTTGATCTGAGACATCTACAACCTCAAAGATGGGTAAAGGCGTTTAGTCTCAGGTACACCATTGAAGGACTCTTCAGTATGGCTTCTACCCAATGGAAGTCATACCTTAGCACAGACAGACCAGATACGATACTCCGTGACTCTGAACTATTAGGGGTTTCCTACTAAAACGAAAGCATAATGAGAGCTTTGTGAAACTGACGAAAAGAATTTAACTTCTCTCTCTGTATCTGAACTACAATCCATCAAAATAATTACCCCGATCCTATTCGTTTCGAATAACTAAGGCAATATGTGAATTGTTTGCTTTTAGTTCGTTTTTTTCGAGTTTTGTGTTGTTAGTGTTGATGTAAGGCACCTACAACTTCAAGGATAGGTGAAGGCATTGAGTCCCTCGCACCCCTTTGAAGGACACTTCAGTATGGCTTCTACCATTGAGTTTAAAAATACTAAATAATAATAAATTTTTAAACTCAATGCTTCTACCCAATGGAAGCCATACCATGGCACAGACAGACCAGATACGACACTCCTTGACCTTGAATTATTAGGATTTTACTACTGAAACGAAAGCATAATGAGAACGTTGGTAAACTGACGAAAATAATTCAACTTGTCTCTCTGTCTCTAAACTACAATCCATCAAAATAAAAACCCCGACCCAATTTGTTTTGAATAACCAAGCAACAACTGAAATATCTCCTGCTCATTTTCAAGAGCTTAAGATCTTCACCAAATACATTTGAGAGACGCCATAACTACAAATGAAACCTTGTGATAAAATCCTGATTCAGCTACTTGACGATGACATACTTTCGTGGTAGGAAACTGCAATCTGTCCAGGCAGTATGCCATTCTCTGGAACTCCCATACTACTTAGATTGGAGTAGGTATGTTGTATAGTGTTGTTCTCCGAGTTGAAGGGTTACATAATGGATTTAAACGTCAACTTAATGTCTCAAGAACGCTAGGTATTAAGCTGTGTACAGGTTCAAGTGTTGTTGCAGGAATTATGAAGATTTATTGTCAGGAGAGTGGTTTAATTGAAAGATGTTAGCGAAGTTTTTCATTGAATGACATTGTTTAGAATTATAATGATTAATTTTAGATGTGAATTGTTTGCTTTCAGTTCGAGTTTCACCTACAACCTCAGAGATAGGTAAAGGCGTTCAGTCCCTGGCATCCTATTGAAGGACTCTTCAGTATGGCTTCTATTCAATGGGAACCATAACATGGCACAGACAGACCAGATACGACACTTCGTGACCTTCAATTATTAGGGTTTTGCTACTAAAATGAAAGCATAATGGGAGCGTTGTGAAACTAACCAAAAGAGTTTAACTTCTCTCTCTGTCTCTTATCTACAATCCATCAAAATAATTACCCGGACCCTATTCGTTTCGAATAACCAAGCAATCAACTGAAATATTTTTTTCTCATTTTCTCAGCATTCAAGAGCTTTAGATCTCCACCAAATACATTTGAAAGACGCTATAACTACAAATAAAACCATGTGATCAAATCCTTATTCAGCTGCTTGATAATGACATATTTTCGGAGTTGGGAACTGCAATCTGTCCAGGCTGTATGCCATTCTCTGAAAATCTCATACTATTCAGATTGGAGTAGGTATGTTGTATAGTGTTGTTCTCCAAGTTAAAGTGTTTCATAATGGATTTAAACTTCAACTTTGTGTCTCAAGAACGCTCGGTATTAAACTGAGTACAGGTTCAAGTGTTGTTGCAGGAATTATGAAGATTTATAGTTAGGAGAGTGGTTTAATTGAAAGATGTTAGTTGAAAGCGACGTTTTTCATTGAATGACAGTGTTTGGAATTATAATTATCAATTTTCATATTTGAATTGTTGGCTTTTTGTTCGATTGAGAAACTGCCTGTTTTTTTCGAATTTTCGGTTGATAGTGTTGATTTGAGGCACCTACAACCTCAGAGATAGGTAAAGATGTTTAGTCCCTGGACCCCTTTGAAGGACTCTTCAGTATGGCTTCTACTCAATGGGAGCCATGGCACAGACAGACCAAATACGACACCCCGTGACCTTGAATTATCAGGATTTTATAACTGAAACGAAATCATAATGAGAGCGTTGTGAAACTGACGAGTAGAATCTAACTTCTCTCTCTGTTTATGAACTACAATCCATTAAAATAATTACCCTGGCCCTATTCGTTTCGAATTACCAAGCAATCAACTGAAATATCTTCTTCTCATTTTCTGAGCATTCAAGAGCTTTAGATCTTCACCAAATACATTTAAGAGACACCATAACCACAAATAAAACCATGTGATCAAGTCCTGATTCAGCTGCTTGACAATGACATATTTTCGTAGTAGGAAACTGCAATCTGTCCAGGCAGTATGCCATTCTCTGGAACTCCCATACTACTTAGATTGGAGTAGGTAGGTATGTTGTATAGTGTTGTTCTCCGAGTTGAAGTGTTACATAATGGATTTAAACGTCAACTTAGTGTCTCAAGAACGCTTGGTATTAAGCTGTGTACAGGTTCAAGAGTTGTTGCAGGAATTATGAAGATTTATAGTCAGCAGAGTGGTTTAATTGAGAGATGTTAGTTGAAAGCGTCGTTTTTCATTGAATTGAATGACAGTGTTTGGAATTATAATTATTAGTTTTATATGTGAATTGTTGGCTTTTAGTTCGATTGACAAACTGTCAGTTTATTTCGAGTTTTCTATTGTGAGTTTTTATGTGCACCTGAACCTGAAAGTAAAGGCGTTTAGTCCTTGGCACCCCAATGAAGGCCTCTTCAGAATGGCTTCTACTCAATATCATACCATGGCACAGACAGACCAGATACGATACTCCGTGACCTTAAATTATTAGGATTTTGCAACTGAAATAAAAGTATAATGAGAGCGTTGTGAAACTGACGACAAGAATTTAACTTCTCTCTTTGTCTCCCAATTAAAATCCATCAAAATAATTTGTACATCGACCCCATTCTTTTCGAATATCTAAGCAATCAACTGAAATGTCTTCTTTTCATTTTCTGAGCATTCAAGGGATTTAGATCTTCACCAAATACATTTGAGAGATGCCATAACCACAAATAAAACAATGTGATCAAATCCTGATTCATCTGCTCGACAATGACATATATTCGTAGTGGGGAACTGCAATCTGTCCAGGCTGTATGCCATTCTCTGGAACTCTCGTACTACTTAGATTGGAGTAGGTATGTTGTATAGTGTTGTTCTCCAAGTTGAAGTGTTACATAATGGATTTAAACATCAATTTAGTGTCTCATGAACCTTCGGTATTAAGCTGTGTACAGGAATTATGAAAATTTATAATTAGGAGAATGGTTTAATTGAAAGATGTTAGTTGAAAGCGACGTTTTTCATTGAATAACAGTATTTAGAATTATAATTATTCATTTCATATGTTAATTGTTTGCTTTTAGTTTGAGTTTTTCGAGTTTTCTGTTGTGTGTGTTGATGTGAGGCACCTACGATCTCAAATATAGGTAAAGGAGTTCATTTCCTGGCACACCATTGATGGACTCTTTAGTATGGCTTCTACTCAATGATAGCCATACCATGGCACAGATAGACCAAGTACGACACACCGTGACTTTGAATTATTAGGATTTTACTATTGAAAATAAAGCATAATGAGAGCATTGTGAATCTGACGAAAAGAATTTAACTTCTCTCTCAGTCCCTAAACTACAATCCATCAAAATAATTACCCGGACCCTATTCGTTTCGAATAACCAAGCAATCAACTGAAATATCTTCTTCTCATTTTCTGAGCATTCAAGCTTTAAATCTTAACCAAATATATTGAAAAGGCGCCATAACCACAAATAAAACCATGTGATCAAATCCTGATTCAGCTGCTTGACAGTGACATTTTTTATTTTCGCAGTAGGAAACTTCAATCTGTCCAGGCTGTATGCCATTCTCTGGAACTCCCATAATACTTAGATTGGAGTAGGTATGTTTTATAGTGCTGTTCTCCAAGTTGAAATGTAACATAATGGATTTAAACGTCAACTTAGTGTCTCAAGAACGCTCGGTAGGTATTAAGCTATGAACAGGTTCAAGTGTTGTTGCAGGAATTATGAAGATTTATAGTTAGGAGAGTGGTTTAATTGAAAGATGTAAGTTGAAAGCGACCTTTTTCGTTGAATGGCAGTGTTTCGAATTATAATTATTAATTCCATATGCGAATTGTTTGCTTTTAGTTTGAGTTTTTCGAGTTTTCTGTTGTGAGTGTTGATGTGAGGCTCCTACAACCTCAAATATAGGTAAAGGCGATTATTTCCTGGAACACAATTGAAGGACTCTTCAGTATGGCTTCTACTCAATGGAAACCATACCATGACACAGACAGACCAGATACAACACTCCGTGACCATAGGATTTTGCTACTAAAACGAAAGCATAATGAAAGCGTTGGTAAACTGACGAAAAAATTCAACTTTTCTCTCTGTCTCTAAACTACATTTTCTGAGCATTCAATAGCTTTAGATCTTCACCAAATACATTCGAGAGATGCCATAACCACAAATAAAATCATGTGATCAAATCCTGATTCAGCTGCTTGACAATGACATATTTCCGTAATGGGGAACTGCAATCTGTCTATTTTTTTTAGAAATTTCAACACCCTGTGGTTCCGTAAAGAAGCTTTTACGGACTCATGTTTATATAAACGTTTTTTTTTTAAATGATATGTAGATTCACGCCCAGTTGTGGCATACTATTATGTAACACCCTGTATATTGTTTAAGTCCGTTATACATTTATGCATACAATTGACTTTTTATGTTGATTTTTATTCATTTTACGATGTGGTTAGTTAAAAAAGCTATGCTAAATTCTCCAATGGCTGGTTGGCGCTTGTTCACATTCGAAAATTGATCATTCAAATTTGAAG
Source organism: Propylea japonica (assembly GCA_013421045.1). Classification (NCBI taxonomy): domain Eukaryota; kingdom Metazoa; phylum Arthropoda; class Insecta; order Coleoptera; family Coccinellidae; genus Propylea; species Propylea japonica. The sequence goes on along the minus strand of CM024246.1, from coordinate 24,154,242 downwards.
TCTGAGATTCACAGGTTGCAGTTATGAATTCAACTGTCCTATTCAAGTTTTAAAGTAATGCAACCGAATTTTAAATATCGTTTTCCAGTATTCCAGTATGAACGAATATCCAGAAACTTTCTACTTCATTCAGGACTTTGTTTCATGACAACTTATACAGATGTATATACATATTCCATATGTCAAATTACTTTAAATTCCTGATAACAATATCATAGAAAAACAAAATCCAATAATGCCGGTGCAGCGCAAAATGAAATTTACATTATTATGCAATCAGACACAATTACCTAACTTATTTTCCTACAAATCGTGATTTTAACTGTATAATTATTAGCTTCGTAAAAGCCCTGCGGGAAAGTGCATGAGCATTTAGTTTTATTTGGTATTAAATATTGAAATATGTATCTGATATACGAATCTACCCTTCACATGCCGCTTTTTAATAGCTGTTCAATGATAATTTTATCTATAAATCGATATTACATTGGTAACGGAAAATTAGTAATTCCCTCCACCTATATCATGGTGAAGGTAAATTACTTCAAGTGCACAAGTTCATGATGATTTAACTAATCTATCCATTTGTGAAACGGAATTCAATTCGATCGATCTAATGATATGAAGTCCTTGACGTAATTTTTTTATCGAGTTTTCCCTACTATGGAAAATTTTTTTCAACGACTGACTTTGTTCTTGGTATCGATTCAAAAACGAAGAGTTTAATGGATTTCATGCTAGACATTGAACTTCGTGAAAAAATCATTCGTCATCAATTTAATCATTTTCATTGACAAATTTGAGAAAGTAATTTCATATTGATACGTTTAAAGTACAACCTATAAACACAGAATATAAATATTTATGATTATTCTTTCATTTACATTTTTTCATTTCACGAAATATTTCTAGAGGTTTTTCAAAAAACCTTATAGCCTGTTTTCCTTTTAGTCAGAAAAATACCCCATTTGGTGTAGTTTGCAATGACTTATCAACTTGTTAAAGTAATTAAATTTTCAGAAACGTGGTGAATTAATAGAGTTTCACTACCTATGCTCTCAGTTTTGTTAATATGTATTGGGAAATAAAATAATAAATTCTTTTTTTAACAGATCGATATAATGATTAATGATTGAAAATGCTTGTACTTTATGATTTTTTGCCTACGTTATAATCCAGTCGAATTGTGCTTTTAGCAGGAAAGTTTTGGGGTAGTTTAGATTTCTTTCATTTTTTATGTTTTTTGGGGTGCTGAATCCGAATTTGAGGTTTGCTAACAAAATTTCTAGACGGAACACAGAAAAAAATACAATAAAAGAATGAAAATCTCATTCTTGGTCAGTTTTTTGCATATTACTCTGACACTATCATCTTTTCCTAAAATACCTTTCCATACAAAATGAAAGTACATAAAATTTCCTACAAATTGTACTATCACAGCTTGTTTTGCGATAACCCGTTCTGGTTCAAATAATAGTTGAAAATGAGGTATTTTCTATGACTCAATAAATGAAAAAAAAATAATTCTATGGTTCCGATGATGCGATCCTCTTGAAATTGTGCATGAACATTCAGTATATCAGTCGCGATTCACAAAAAAATTAATCGAATCAGACATTTTGTTATGGAAATATAAGGATTCTTCTTTTCAATATTCCAATTGAATTTTCTATGGGTCTGTTCACACTATGGTCACACAATTTTGCATAAGGCTTATTACGAGCATCTTGCATTTGGCCGCATTATTTCATTTCGATTCGTTTCGTTTCGTCTGAGATATTGAGGAACAAAAATTAAGAATGGCCTTGTTTTATGAAACAAAATACGGCCAATCAAAATGTTTGTTTTTCAATATCTCAGACAAAATGAAACCAGTCGAAATGAAATGTTGCGGCAATATGCAAGATGGTCATAATAAGCTTCATGCAAAATTGTGTGACCATAGTGTGAGCAGAACCATAGAAAATTCAATTGGAATATTGAAAAGAAGAATCTTTATATTTCCATAACAAGATATCTGATTCAAGTGAATTTTTTTTATGAATCGAGACTGATATGCTGAATGTTCAAGCAAAATTTCAAGAGAATCGCATCATCGCAGCCATAGAATTTAGGTTTTTTTCATAACTATAATTTGAGCCAGAACAAGTGGTCGCAGAACAAGCTGTGGTAGTACAATTTGTAGAAAATTTTATGTACTTTCATTTTGTATGGAGAGGTTTTTCACGAAAAGTTGATAGTTTCCGAGTTATAAGCAGAAAACTGCCAAAGAATGAGATTTTTTCTCTTTTTTTGTATTTTTTTCAATGCTCCCTCACGAAATTTGGTTAGCTAACCTCAGATTCGGATTCAGCACCCAAAAAAACATAAAAAATCGAAAAAATCAAAACTAGCCCAGAACTTTCCTGCTAGGGGTTCTTTTGAGCACAAATTGACTGGACTATTAATACATTGATTTAGTACTCGTACTCTGTTTTTTTGCAATTATAACATTCACATTGAACTCTATTTCATCATTTTTCAAACAAAAACTAATAACATGAGAAGTTTTTAATTGATGCTATACATGATGTTATATGTCTACATTCGAGAAATAAAATTGAACAGGGTTTCAGCTAAACGGTTGGAAAAATATAATATTTCATCCACACAAACTAAAATGAAAATCATCGTTTGCGTATTTCAACGTTTTTTTCCTGAGTTATTTGTTATTGGATATTAAGTTATTGGACATGAAGTTCAAGCCAGAGGATTGCTCAACCCTGCATAATTTACATGAAAATTATTAATAGAGCCATCTATTTTTAAAAAAATTCGAGGCACTTTATGGTCAATTATGCTCCTCTAAATTGACATAGTCTTTCAAATCCCCCTGAATCACCCTGTACATAAAACAGAAATCGAAGCACGAAAATTCCTAAGTCCTCACTTCGCACGACCGAATCTCAAAATTCAGAACTTTCCATTAAGAATCTACAAGAATTGAACCTTTTAAGAAGACAGACCATCCATTATCCAACTTGACAATTATTCCATCCCCATCCACCAAAACTTCCAAAAGCCCAAAACTTCTGATTAATTCCACAAAAGTTCCTCCTGAGCACCACAGACGAAACCCGAAGAAACGCCAACTTTCTGTCAGTTCACGACCGCCGTAAAGAAAACGCGCGAGTCGGAAAACCCCGTATCAGCTGGAAAAGCGTCCGAATGGTTTCCACGAGCTGTGCAACAGTTAACTGAGCGTCGCGACGCTCGGCTGGGCTTACGATGCTCTGCGTACAGGCGCGCACGCTGTCAGAAGAACGTGAAAACTGTCGGCGTCGTCAACATGGACTGCTCCTGACCCTGTTGTACTATCGCGGGTCAAGGTTTCCGAGCTAATGCCATCCGGTGACCATTATATTGCATTTTGCCGCTTACACGGTTCAGAAAACACACCCCGGTATGCAATAAGTGGTTAATAAAACATTGGTTACATGCTTTCAGAAGATCTGCCTGTTTAAGTTGAATGGTGTGATCGATGTTTGATGATAATACTCTGTGTTTGTTCAGACGATCCAGAATGGATAAAAATCAGAGGGAAGAACTGGCGTTGGGGTATATGCACCAAAACTGAGCATTTCTTCAGCCCTGGGAAGTGATCCCTCTATTTTAAAGACAGAAATACTGGCTGTTTACATATGCCCTTAGAATTGTTAGAGATCAAATGATCGCATTTCTACATCACTACAAACAGCGAGGCCACCCTGAGATTCCTAGAATTTAATTTCCTAGGCTCTCTGCTGATCTGGGAGTGCCGTAACACCATAAAGCAACTGGCAAGAGGCAATAAAGTGATTGTACTATTGGTGCCAGGGTATTGGTGGGGAAATGAAGAGCTTGGAGAAGACCAATATAAGTCAGAACAGAGCAACTTTATGGATTCATAGTACTGGACTTACGTAGGCCGAAAAATTCCTGATGATTTCACCTACCTATAGCAGAGAACTGCGGAGCTGTCCCGAACTAAGCTTCGGGTAATGGTGGGACTGCTGACGGAGTTCTGTCGGTGCAAACTGCAAATATCATTGTGGAATAGTTAGTAGGTGATATTTACAGGCTCTGTGGATTAGTTGAACAGATGGTATCCAAGTGCCCAGAGCTGGCCGGCATCAAAACAATTCATATGTGTAAGCCGTTCCTGGATACCCAAGAGGTTACGGCCAAGGATCTTAAGGAGGTTTTCAGTTTCATTAACGCCATTGACGACCTCTTTTGGTTACCATAAATGAGTAGGGTTAAGAACGTCTAGACAGATGTTCGTTGCAGGTCCCGCAGGGCTTATCTCACCATAACGACCCCAGTTCTTATAATAATATTGGATGGACTCGAGCGTTCCGGTAGTCTTGAATGTGGGTTTTTGTGGAAAAAGCTACCACGAAGTTGATTCGTATCAGGAGCGGAACTACTGATTGCCGAGACTCTCACAGCTGAAGAATAGTATAATTCGGGAAATTTTAATTTCATTTTCATTTTTATTTAATTCATAAAACAGAAATTATATGTTGTTGAGCTAAACGTGTAGAACCAGTACAAACGATAACAAATGTAATAACATATGTGCTTAAAAGTACTCTTGAGGGTTAAAAGACTGGGAAATAATTAATATATGACAATAGCATTCAAGACTCAAAATACTATGAGGTCCATCAAGCCTAGACTTACTAAATTTAACTGGAGAAGCTTGTAAATATGCTCTGAATGAAGATCGTTTTATGGGGTAGCTTCCTCAATATCGAAAGCATAAAAACTGAAAGCTAGAAAATTGAAGGAAGTTGTCAACCATCTGGTGATTGCTTATTTCGAAACAATCTGGGCTCCAAAAATAAGATCCAGCTAAAAAAGTTCAAATAAATGGTAAATGCTTTGTGGAACATACTAATTGTAAAAATGATTAAAATAGCCCAAGTATTATTTCACTGATAGTTTAATTACAAGCTTATGTTTCGTGATATTATCTGCTATATGCTTTTTTCAACTCGCATAATGAAATCGATCGATATTCGGTAGTTTTCACTGTTGTACCATCGCGGGTCAAGGTTTCCGAGCTAATGCCATCCGGTGACCGTTATATTGCATTTTGCCGCTAATACGGTTCAGAAAACACACCCCTTTAATAAAACAGTGGTTACATGCTTGGGTTTCAGGCTGCTTGTCTGTTTAACTTGCATGATGTGATTGATCTTCTTGAGCGCTCGTTCTACTTAATCGAGTGCTATATCGTTTTGCCCAAATGTTGTTAATGGTCTTAAACGATAGGGTTAGATCTGATGACGAATTCGTGGTCAAATTCCGTTAGCACAATAACTTTCGAGGGGATTGTCCTAGAGAGAAATTTTTTCAGGATCAGTTCGGGTCTCAAATGCCTAGGTTAAGTTCGTTAACCAGTGAAATCGTACAGGATGTTCCATAAAATATGGTCATTCAAAATATCTCAATATCTCAAAAGATACGACACCCATCGGAATGAAATGTTACTACGAAATGAAAGATGCTGATAACGAGCCTCATGCAAAATTTTGTGGACATAGTGTGAACAGAACCATAGAAAATTAAATTAGAATATTGAAAAAAAGTAACTCCACATTTTCATTAAAAGATATCCGATTCGAATGAAATTTTTTTTGTGAATGGAGATCGATATTCTGAATGTTCTTTCAAAATTTCGAGACCATAGTTTCATCAGATCCGTAGAAAATTCAATTGGAATATTGAAAGAAGAATCTTTATATTTCCATAACAGAATAACCGATTCGAGTGAAATTGGTGTCAAGGTTTCTGAGCTATTGCCATCCGGTGACCGTTATATTGCATGTTTCCGCTAATACGGTTAAGAAAACACACCCCTTCAATAAAACAGTGGTTACATGCTTGGGCTTCGGCCTGCCTGTCTGTTTAACTTGCATGATGTGATTGATCTTTTTTAAACATATTTGGTGTTTGTTTAGATAGGCTAGAGCATTACTGTAGGTAGCAGTGGCGGCTGATCAGAGGAGGCAGAGGAGGCGGGTCTCCCCTAATTTCACTGCATTTTATTCAAATTTAAATTCAAAATAAAAAATATTCACATTTCTATTCCATTATTTCCATCATTCTATCTACTATCCAAATCTCAAAGTAATGAACATATTATGTTCATACTCCGCAACAAACATTACAGCGTAACGGATAGCAGGCAAACTTCTTAGCGAAGGAGGCTCGCCTCCTCGAGTCGAAATTCGTTAGAATGTAACATTTCAAATGAACGGTGCGAGAACCCCGGCGATCGTGGATGTAGATTAGCTGTTATTTTGATTCCCCCCCTTTTTATTAGGTAATGAAGTATTAATCCTCTCGACATGCGGTTTGTGGTTTTGTGACATTTTTGGGAAAAGGTTGTAGGTTAGATTTTAATATTTAAACAAGAAAGATGGAAACGGAAACAACAAGTGAGAATTATAATGCAAGTAGTGAACTTGAAAAACGCAAGATCCTGTAGACTTTATTTTGAATAATAAATTCAGTAAAATGCCTTACTGTGGTAAAATTTTCATAACTCAAGTAATTAAGACACCTCGACAAGCAATGCCAAATTTAATTATTGACTCTGCTCATAATCGTTCGTTCTGCGTATAATAAATGCCAGTGGCTGACAGAAAGCCAACCTAGAAATAAATAATATTGTTGGTTGCATGGTCTTGGGCTTCCTTTGATTGAAATCTCCCGAGCCGCCACTGATAGGTAGCCTTGAATGTGGGCTTCTGTGGAGAAAGCTAGCAAAAATTTGCTACATATTCAGGGATGAAACTGCGGATGTTAAACCGCTGATAATTCCTCCAGTCAAGAACAATGAAAGGCTAGAATTTTTTATTTTATTTTAATTTTCGGACGAATAACTACTTTAACAAAAGAGTATCCGGAAATTTTAAATGAAACGCATAAATATTAAACCTCTTCAATATGGAATGAATCTTCTCCAAAATATGCCTCATTTGAAGAGATACACATGTGCCAACGTTTTTTTTTTCAACCATGGAAACATTTTTGAGCGCTCGTTCCACTTAAACGAGTGCTATATCGTTTTGACCAAATGTCTGTAATTTTCGAAGTTTGAGCCGAAAATGGTCCCAAACGATAGGGTTAGACTCCTTGATGACTGATTCATGGTCATATTCAATTCTGTTCGTGGGACTGTCCGGCCATATCCGTTTGCACAATAGCTTTCGAAGGGGTTGTCCTAGAGACTTGAAACTTTCAAGGTCAATTCAAATGGCTAGGTTAAGATCGTTAACTAGCCAAATCGTACAGGGTGTAACATAAAATATTGCCATTCAAAATTTTTGTTCCTCGATATCTCAGAAAATACGAAACCAATCGGAATGAAATGTTACGAGCTCAGAGGAAGAATTAAACGTAAAGTAAAGTTTACTTCTTCCTCTGAGGTTACGACCAAATGCAAGATGCTAATAACAAGCCTCATGCTAAATTTTGTGGCCATAGTGTGAACAGAACCATGGAAAACTCAATTGGAATATTGAAAGAAAAAAACTTTATACTCGTATTTCAATAAAAATATATCCGATTCGAATGAATGTTTTTTTGTGAATGGGGATCGATATCCTGGATGTTCATCCAAAATTTCGTAGCCATAGTTTAAACAGAAGCATCTTTATATTTCCATAACAGGATATCCGATTCGAGTGAAATATTTCTGTGAATGAAGATTGATATACTGAATCTTAATGCAAAATTTTATGGCCATAGTGTTAACAGAACTGTAGAAAATTCAATTGAAATATCGAAAGAAGAATCTTTTTGGTTCAGAGTATCCGATTCGAGTGAAATTGGATATTGCTTATTTCGAAACGATCTGGGTTCCAAAAATAAGATCCAGCTGAAAAAGTTCAGTTCGACGAATGCTATTTCAAGAACTGAATATTAATTTCAAAAATGGTTAAAAGAGCACAAATATTATTTCAATGATAATATAATTATAAGCTTATGTTTCGTGATAATAATAATAACTCTATTCATCCTTTGGGACATTACAATGATGTATAGGATATGTCAACAATATAATTACAAGATAATATGAAAAAAAAATAAAATAGTAACTAGGGAAATTATCTGCTATCTGCTTTTTTCAACTCGCATAAGGTGATCGATCGATATTCGGTAGTTTTCACTGTTGTACCATCGCGGGTCAAGGTTGCTGAGCTAATTCCATCCCGTGACCGTTATATTGCATTTTCAGGTTCAGAAAACACACCTCTGTATGCATTAAACTGTTAATAAAACAGTGGTTACATGCTTGGGTTTCCGGCTATCTGTCTGTTTAACTTGCATGATGAGATCGATTTTTGTTGAAAATATTCGGTGTTTGTTTAGATGGACTCGAGCCGAGCATTGCTGTGGCCTTGAATGTGGGTCACTGGGGAAAAAGCTACCAGGATGTTGAAACATATTCAGGGTTGGAATAGCTGAATTTCAACCGTGAGGAATCTCACAGCTGAAAAATAGTAAAGATCGGGAAATTTTATATTGGCTGACGAATTTGTCAATACTGTTCAATCATTGTTTGTCAAATACCTAATATCTTTCAATATGAATGTTTAATTCGTTATCAACATAATGAAATTGATTTATGATTGGAGTTGTTTTGAGTGCATTGTTAGATATTTATTATTCACTTATGTGATACCTATTACTTTCCGTATTTTAGAATTCAGATACTGGATCCTCCGCCATTTTGCAACCTGCAACGTTCATTTGCATAGAAATAGATTAGGTAGTATAGAATTACCATCATTGAAATAAACTTGGTATCAAATCCGCCATATTACTACTACTTTTACGTCAAATTTGACATTCGGTGAATTTTGAAGAATTGTGATTTTTGCGCCATTTTCAAGTTAAATTGGGATTTTTGCTGTTTAATAAACCCCAAAACATTTCCCGATGATAGTACGGTATTGGTAGGAAAATTTTATACTAATGGTCCTACCAGTATTGCCATTATTTCCGAGCTGACTTAGTTATCCGTCAAACAGCGTAATAATTATTAGTGGGTGTCAAGAAAATACTCGGTTGGATGGTATGGAATTTGTCGGTAATGAGAGAAGTTCATCATCGAGTGATTGTGAAATTCTTTCTTGGAGAGATCCAGTAAAACTGCAGCAGTATGAGTTATACATATTATACTGATATCGATTGAAATATATTCTGGTAGGATGCTGCATTTCTAAAAAAATGGTGTTTCTGAATTGATGCGAAGGATTTAAGGGAAAGATTTTTCAGAATATTTCATGAATGAAAGATCCAATAAATGTAGTTCCGGAAATGCTATGTTTCCAAAATGCAGGGTGTTGAAGTTTTACTTAAAAACTGACTGAAAAAGTGGTAGGTCACTGAGATTTTTTGAACTTACAATTATTTTTCAATTATTCGTTGAATTTATGACGAAAAATCTCTCAAGCATTTTTTTCGTGTGGGGCTCTGTTTTTATGTAAAAAAATGAAACATCTTAACGCAGTATCTCTCTACTACCTAATGTGTTGAAGTAACGACAAATACGAGTTAAGATATTTAATTTTCTTGAATGAAAACGGTACCCCACACGAAAAGAAACGAGAAGAGATTTTTTCATCACAAATTGAACGAAGAATTCAAATAAAATTGTCAGTTGAAGTAACGTAAAATACGAGTTAAGAATAAGATGTTTAATTTTCTTGAATAACAACGGCACCTCACACGAAAAGAAAGCAGAAGAGATTTTTTATCACAAATTGAACGAAGATTTCAAAAATAATTGTTAGTTTCAAATATCTCAGTGGCGTACCACTTTTTCAGTCAGTAAAAATTCAACACCCTGTATCTTGAAAACAATGCATTTCCGGAACTACATTTATGGGAACATTCTTCCATAAAATATGCTGAGGAATCCCCTTAAATCTTCCGCATCATTTCAGAAACACCCTGTTTATGTAGTTTCTGTATTGCCTAGACACCCAGCCTTCGAAGTTAATACACCCTCAGCAAACTTGTCCTTTCTTCAGTCCACCAAACTGAAGAGACATACTTAAGTCATCATAGTTCTTACCACTATATAGTATAGATCCATATTGTAAATTCCTACTTTCTCAACGTCACTTGTTTCACCTTCAAAGTAATTCCAGGTATTATATTTAATGGCTGCTCCATTTTAACAAATTTTCCCTAAAACGTTTCCTCATGATAACCCGATATTTATGGAAAAATTTTAAACTAATGGGCCACCCCAGTATTGACATAATTTCCGAACTGACCTAGTTATCCGCCAAAAAGCGTAAGAATAGAGGAAAGCTATACAATACCGAGCTACATTAATCTTCATTTCAACTGGATACCCTTTAGGAGTGCGCTGGCACCAGAAATGTATGTATGCGGTGATCCACTAAAATCTAAGCGGGCTGCAAAGTGTTCCATGAATCATTTTACGTTCGCTGGCCGGGAATTGCGGCTTGTTACTAATGCAATTGCATTTGTGGTGAAACATGTATATAGTGATATGTCTGGTTGGTTCTTTAGCTATTCATCTAGGTACCAAACGTCTTGAAACGAAATATCTACAGATTCAACTAGGTTTCTACGTCTTTCCATTTGTTTTGGGGCAAAATAAGAGGTACCTAGGGTGAATGTGTATAAAAGTAGGCACTTAGTGATTCAAGTTCAATATCTTTTCGATTTTCAGTGCAAGGACTTTTTTATGTTTTTTCGTCTTCTCTGAACATTGAAGATCATGTTTCATGAAAAATATATATAAATAAATTATGTAACTTTTTCTGGACCTCTTCGTGTGCGTAAGAGTACGCACGCTCATACTTAAGAGTAGGGGAGAGCGGGGCATAGTGGGCTAGCGGGGCAAAGCGGAATTTCCGCATTACAGCCAAACGAATTTTTGAGCAAAGTTTCAAATAGCTCGATTTCATTGGTAATCGATCAGCACGTGGTCTTCATATGCTAAACACGCCACTTCTAAAGTAATTTAGTCAGTATGACTGAAAAACTGCAACGAGTGAGTTTGTTAATAAAATCTTCAATATTGAACTTCAGTTTTTACGAAATCCTGAGCTCGAATAATTCTGTTTTATATTTATTTTTATAGAGATTCCATATAGAATCAATTATTGAAAATTCAAGAGAGATTGCGAAAAAGTTAAATATTTTCAGTTCATGTTTAGTACTTGAAGTCACATTGGGGCATAGTGGGATACATTGAAAGGGGCAAAGTGGGGTATTGTTTGAACGGTACCCCACTTCGCCCCCTTTTGAAATACCTCAAATATTAATTTCCTTCATTAACTAAAGTAACTTATTATCACTAAATATGGTTCAAACGTATAAAAGGACTACATAACAGCATTTCTGGTCAATGGAAGCAATGAAAAAAGCGCTTCAAAAGGTTGTGTCGGGAGAAATAGACAACAAAAAAAGAATAGACAACGTTCCCTGAACTACACTGAAGAAAAAATAAGAAAGCCCTAAGTATGTTCTTTTGAGCGCTTGTTTATTGGTGGAGCAATGAAGCTATTACCACAAAATTTTGATTGGATTGATACTAAATATGTAAATCCAAAATCTCAGAACGATCGGAATGATATTTTGGAAATTATTCAAAACTGAAATATGTAAAAATTTGGGCACACCTCTCTTGTGCGGGGGAAGATGATCTCGATGACGAAAGCACTAATATATGTGTGATGTGTGCTGATGAATAAATATTATCATTATTTTCATTTCGTTAGGTTGATGTTTTTGTTCTCATATAAATATGTATGTTTATAAGATTACAATGATAATATATAGGCCAAAGGTTCGTATTCTATTTTTTTCTTGTTAGTAAAGACTCTTAATTTCAAAGTTTATATTCCTAATTAATTTATTATAGCTACCCCACAATGCCCCATAAGGTACCCCGCTTTACCCCTATATATGGGGCAAAGCGGGACAAAATGCCATCTGACATTTAAACCTCATATTTCGTTTATTTCTCGTGAAAAGTGAGAGAAAAATATGTATAGTCATTCGTAATGAGTTAAACACTGATTTTGACTAAAAATTGGCTGTTTAATCACGAATATATTTTTTGTACGTACACTTAAGTGTTAGGTAACCCACTTTGCCCCGCTCTCCCCTACCTACGCATATTACCATAATTCTATATAACACTTATTTCTGGATGAAAAAGGATTAGAAGCGAACCAAAATATTTCCATTCATTCAACTTTTAATTTTAACATTTGAAGTTTAATGTCAATCAGATTGCGAATGAAAAAACACACAATTCTGAAGATTTTGTCAAGTTTGTCTGAAGAAGGTGTCTGATATAGACACCGAAACGTTACATTGTCCTTTTCATTTATTTCCTTTTTCAATTTTACTGTTAAGCAACAATATTTTCAAGACCAATTTGCTCCTGGCAAATAAGTGCAAAGATTCTCGCAGGAGCACTTCATCTTAATTAAAATTATTTCTGTTTCAGAGACTGGGAGTGAAAAATGAGCCATATTGTGGACCCACCGAGTACAACTTGTTGTGAACGTCATCTAATGTACATTTCATGGTCTTCAGCAACACTTTTCCGAACAAAATCAATATTTTTTTGTCAACGACCATTACGACTGTTCTTTTCACTCTTTGAGCCACTGAACCAATCTCTTGAAATTTTTTGTATAATTCGACCAAGAACTATTGGTTGAATAATTCAGATGAACGATTCTATAAACGATATAATTCACCTAATTTTCAAGAAATATTTTTTCACAGAACGCTGATTTTTATCACGTTCTGAATCTATTTTCTTTTCCGGAGCCATGTCTCCTTTTTCCCTTTCAAACTTCTTTGCGGTACGCCACTGATCAGCGTACATTAAATTTTTGATATCTTCGTCAAATTCAGAAACTTTTTTTAATTCTGTAAGTTTTTCGTAGCTCTAACCGTTTTCGAGTAAAAAACAATTTGTATGTTGATATTGAATAAGCTTATTTCGATTCGCAGATGACGAGCTATCAAAATAAAAGCAAAATTTGGGAATGTCTATCGAGTATTTCTATAATTTTTTTTATTTACCGAATTACATACAATCGTTACCTTATAGGAGTCGAAAAGTTTTTAAATTCAACGAAGACGTCAAAAATTGATTTTACGCTGATCAGTGGCGTTTGAGAGGGTAAAAGGAGACATGGCTCCGAAAAAGAAAACAACCTGTAGATTCTAATTAATTAAGATTCAGGGCGTGCAACGATGGAAACTGTTGAAAATAGCTCGCATTCAAAATTTGGACTGAATATCTCAAAAACTGCAGGAGTTATGAAGGAAAGACCAATTTTTTTTTTAATTTCAACACTCTGTAGCTCCGTAACGAAGCTTTTGCGGATCCATGTTTATTTGGACTTTTTTCTTGAAATTATACGTAGATTCATTCTCTTAAGTTGTGACATACTATTCATGAAGAAAATATATCTATCTTTGTCTGTTCTGTAATACTATTATGTAACACCCTCCCTGTCTAAATGGCATATATCACACTTCTCAAATGTCAAAATACCCAGACTAATTCACAGCGCCATCTATACTTTATTAATTCTTGAAGAAAACGCGTAATTTGAAACACTCCGACTTTTCTGCTTGACGCTACATCACTTCCAAACTGATGTAAAATCAGTAACGCAGCGTTCCTATTGGTCGATTCGGTCGAAGTGGAGTGATTTCTTTTCTTCAGTCAAATAGAAAAGTCCCACTGTTCTAGATACGCAACTCAACCAAAAGAGCCTTTGAAGTGCTCTCATAAAAGTCAAAGGAGTACCTATACCTTCAAAATTGCAATTGAAAAATGGAGAACGGTAAATGAAAAGCTCTATATTTTCACTTCCAATTTTCTTTCGACGTACCCTACAACAGATTGAACCGTTGTGGACTATTAAAAAATCCTTAGTGAGCTGTTTCTGGGAGGAAATCCTCCGCGATAGCAGTTACATTCGGTATCGGGAACGCCAAGAAGCGCTCGATCATGTTGATGACCCATTTGGGTTTTCATGGGCCGCATAAAGATCCAGGCTGCTCGAGGCTACGTTAGGCTCCGATGCAAATTAAAGGAACCAGTCTAGAAAACCCGATGAAGCGAGATAAAATCGCAGTCGTACGCTAAAAGGAATTGAAGATGAAAAATCATTTTTTTTTGTGAACTTGACAGTTATGGGGTTCTAAAAAGTAGCAGAATAGATTGTTCAAATGTTTTTGTTTGGATTGATATAATATACCTATCGGTCAAGGTTAAGAATTCAGGGGTAGATTCATAGGTTTTAAGACTAATTGATAACAATTTCTCAAAACAAAGTTACTGATGGTACAATTTCATTCCGCTATGTTCTATATACAAAACCTAACCAAAAAGGCCTTCAAAGTGCTTCAATAAAGGTCAAAGGAGTACTTTCATTATCATTACTCCGAAATTGAATTTGATTTTTGGGCAAAATACCACTGTTCAAATCTATGGGTGATAATAACCCTTCAATAGGGTCCTATAGCGAAAAAAAAGATCCGAAAAATTATGGCTTGGAAGGACAAACTTAGTTTGAAACAATTTTTAATTCCGTGAAAACAGCGAGACAGGGTTTTTCTTCTGAGGTTTTTCCCTGAGCTCTGATTCTTTGTTTCATGCAATGTATTTTGTTAGTTCTTAATTACGGAGATTGGAGAATATAAACAGGGTGTTTCTGAATTGATGCGAAAGATTTAAGGAGATGATTCCTCAGAATGTTTTATGAAACAAAGTTCCCATAAATGTAGTTCCGGCAATGCATCGTTTCCAAGATACATGGTGTTGAAGTAATACTTAAAAACTGACTGAAAAGGTGGTATGTCACTGAGATATTTCAAACTAACAATTATTCTTGAATTCTTCGTGCAATTTTTGATAAAAAATTTCTCTGCTTTCTTTTCGTGTGAGGTGCTCAACTCGTATTTTTCGTTACTTCAACACATTATGTAGTAGAGATACTAGGTCAAGATGTTTAATTTTTTTACATATTTTCTACATAATAAAAACGGAGCCTCACACGAAAAAAACACTTGAGAGATTTTTCATCATAAATTGAACGAATAATTTAAAAATAATTGTAAGTTCAAAAAATTTCAGTGGCGTACCACTTTTTCAGTCAGTTTTTAAGTAAAAATTCAACACCCTGTATCTTGAAAACAATGCATTTGCGGAACTACATTTATGGGAACTTTCTTTCATAAAATAATCTGAGGAATCATCCCCTTAAATCTTTGACATCAATTCAAAAACACTCTGGATATGAACCAAAATTTGAGAATAGAAAACTGTTGATGAGTAGCCCTATATTCACCTCGAATTTTTTGGAGTGTGCTACTACAACAGATTGCATCGTTGTGGAGTGTGTTTTCTGAACGTGTTTCTGGCTGAAATCCTTCCCAATAGCAGTTACATTTGGTATAGGGAATGCCAAGAAGCGCTCGATCACGTTGGTGACCCATTTTGGTTTTCATGGGCCGCATAAAGACCAAGGCTGCTATAGGCTACGATAAGCTCCGATGCAAATTAAACGAACCAGTCTAGAGAACCCGATGAAGCGAGATATATTCTCAGTCGTTCGATGTCTTGACTCGATAAAAGAAATTGAAGATGAAAAATTACTTTTTTTTTGCTGAAATTGACAGTTATGGGGCTCTAAAGCAGCAAAATTGATTGTCCAACTGTTTTTGCTTAGAGTAAGAGAATATATCGAACAAGGTTAAGAATTCAAGGGTTAATTCATAGGTTTCAAGACTAATTGATGACAATTTTTCAAAACAAATTTACTCATGGTACATTTTCATTCCGCTATGTTCTACATACAAAACCCAACCGAAAAGGCCTTCGAAGTGCTTCAATAAAGGTCAAAGGAGTACTTTCATTATCATTATTCCGAAATTGAATTTGATTTTTGGGCAAAATACCGCTGTTTAAATCAATGGGTGATAATCACTGGCGCAGCCAGGGGGGGCTTTGGGGCTGCAGCCCCCCCCAAAGATTAATTTCTTCGCTATTTCTGTCTTCTTTTTTTTGCAACTTTCGTTATTTGTTGTATCATCAAAAATTGTTCAGTTCAGCATCCCCCAAAACAAAATCCTGGCTGCGCCACTGGTGATAATAACCCTTCAGTAAGGTCCTATAGCGAAAAAGAAGATCGAAAAAATCATGGCTTGGAAGGACAAACTTGGTTTGAAACACCTTCCTGGTCATAGAGCAAATAATTTTGTGTATTTTATGTCTGAACATTGAAGGTATTTATTCAAATAGTTTAAAGTTTCAATTCAGTGAAAATATATGGATCAAAATTTGAGAATGGAAAACGGTTAACCCATTAGGGACTGAATTAATAAATTTTTCACAATATAGATGTATTATCCCTATTCGTATTAGAAATTGCATAATAAACAGTATAAACACCAAGAGATCAAAATATTTACCAAATTGTCTGCCATTTACAAAATGGCGGCCGTTCCATGTATGGAACACTAGTCCTTTAAGGTGTGGAAAAAGGAATATTATATTGAGAAATGATATATATGTTATATTTCAATAATTATTGAAAAAATGGGTTTGAACTGTGTAAAACTGAATGAAACACTCCATACAGAGACTGACGTAAAATTTTCCACACAGTGGGTGAAAAGAGATTCTTATTTAGTGTTACCTGAATATATAAGGTTTTTCTCCTTTGCCCATCTATACCGCTGATCTCTCTTCGATGGTGACGCAATAGTTGATAATGGGGCATCATCTGAAATCTCGTATTCCTCAAACATAATCTGCCACAGAAAAGTTCCCTACCCTGAACCGCTTTTCATGTCGAGTTAAGCGTTTGCTGTAAGTTGTTTTACAGATATTTAATCTGCAGAATCCTTGTCTGATGAGTCTTTTTACTATGGCAGTTCGACATACATCATTCAGTTCGAAATCCTCTCAAAATTCATGACAATCTAATAAATCCGCAATATCTTGAACTGCACAGAGATGATATCCTACAAGCCTAGTTTTCCATATAAGGAACGCAAAAAATAACATCAAATTTAACCAGGTATAGAATATAATTTTATCGCTTTCTACTGAAAACATAGTGACTGGGATATAAACTATACAAAACATCAGTTATTCACTGCCATAGTTGAAATAATTGAGAAATATGTATAATTGAATAGAAACTTCACGGACCGACATTTCACTTGTTGAAAATATCACCGACACCTACGATATCATCTGATACGAGCTGAGAATATTTTCAAGAAGCTGAGTATAACTTCGTGAAAAAAGCAATTTTTTTACTGAAAACTGAAACCTGAAAACGTTGGTTTTGTAACAATTGCACCATCAAAAATTTATTTGGCCGCTCTCAAAGCTAGTAAGGTTTACTGTTCCATATATGGAACGCTATAGTACCTAATGGGTTAATGAGAAACCCCATATCCACCTCCAATTTTTTTGGTGTGCGATACAACAGATTGTATCGTTGTGGAGTATTAAGTTATCTGAGCGATCTGTTTCTGACTGAAATCCTTCCCGATAGCAGTTACATTCGGTATCAGGAATGTCAAGAAGCGCTCGATCATGTTGATGACCCATTTTGGTTTTCATGGGCGGCATAAAGATCCGGGCTGCTAGAGGCTACGATAGGCTTCGATGCAAATTAAAGGAACCAGTCTAGAAAACCCGATGAAGCGAGATATATTCGCAGTCGTTCGATGTCTTGGCTCGATAAAAGAAATTGAAGATGAAAAATTACTTTTTTTGCTGAACTTGACAGTTATGGGGCCCTAAAAAGCAGAAAAATTGATTGTGCAACTGTTTTGCTTAGGATTGGGAAAATATATCGGGGAGGGTAACGAATTTCTCATGAAAATTTGGATCTGATACACCGGAAATTTGACTGGAAGGTAATAGAACAGTAGGGGAGAGCGGGGCAAAGTGGGTTACCTAACACTTAAGTGTACGTACAAAAAATATATTCGTCATTAAACAGCAAATTTTCAGTCAAAATCAGTGTTTAACTCATTACGAATGAAGAAGTGTAAAATAAAATAAAAACACACTATTATTGTTTATTAAAATCTTCGGCTATCGATTTCGGAATATTATTCCATCATCAGGCCAGCTGAAAGTATACAAATGTAAAAACATGTATTTATCTAGGCGAGAGTATGCAACTTACTGTCTTGAATTAAAATGAACAGAAACTGTTTAAAAACATTGAAAATATTAAAAATGGTTCTCCTCTGTCAGAATTGTTAAAATTTGAATTTTGACAGAGGAGAACCATTTTTAATATTTTCAATGTTTTTAAACAGTTTCTGTTCATTTTAATTCAAGACAGTAAGTTGCATACTCTCGCCTAGATAAATACATGTTTTTACATTTGTATACTTTCAGCTGGCCTGATGATGGAATAATATTCCGAAATCGATAGCCGAAGATTTTAATAAACAATAATAGTGTGTTTTTATTTTATTTTACACTTCTTGATTTCGAGAGAACATACTATGGAAGAATTCATTTGTAAAATCATTACGAATGACTATATATATTTTTCTCTCACTTTTCACGAGAAATAAACGAAATATGAGATTTAAATGTCAGATGGCATTTTGTCCCGCTTTGCCCCATATATAGGGGTAAAGCGGGGTACCTTATGGGGCATTGTGGGGTAGCTATAATAAGTTAATTAGGAATATAAACTTCGAACTTAATAGTCTTTACTAACACGAAAAAAATAGAATACGAATCTTTGGCCTATATATTATCATTATAATCTTATAAATATACATATTTATATAAGAACAAAAACATCAACCTAACGAAATGAAAATAATGATAATATTTATTCATCAGCGCACATCACACATATACCTATTAGTGCTTTCGTCATCGAGATCATCTTCCCCCGCACAAGAGAGGTGTGCCCAAATTTTTACATATTTCAGTTTTGAAATACCCCACTTTGCCCCTTTCAATGTATCCCACTATGCCCCAATGTGACTTCAAGTACTAAACATGAACTGAAAATATTTAACTTTTTCGCAAACTCTCTTGAATTTTCAATAATTGATTATATATGGAATCTCTATAAAAAGAAATATAAAACACAATTATTCGAGCTCAGGATTTCGTAAAAACTGAAATTCAATACTGAAGATTTTATTAACAAACTCACTCGTGCAGTTTTTCAGTCATACTGACTAAATTACTTTAGAGGTGGCGTGTTTAGCATAATATGAAGAACACGTGCTGATCGATTACCAATGAAATCGAGCTATTTGAAACTGTGCTCAAAAATTCGTTTGGCTGAAATGAGGAAATTCCGCTTTGCCCCGCTAGCCCACTATGCCCCGCTCTCCCCTATTCGTAAAGCAACATGGAACTAATTGAATCAAATGACGAAGTGTATTGACCAGTGAAATTATCTCTAGGAACAAACTTGAAGTTGTTGGAATCTCATCTGGAGGTAGATTTAGAGAAGGTAGAGGATCATTCAATATTATTTTGTAACAATTTTGTAACTGCAGTGAAGTTGAGGCTTTCAAATGTTGTCATTTATGTTCAGTGAACTCAATTTTTATGGCCGAATACTTGCACCTAGAATATTTGGTTGTCATCATCATTGACTTTGCTATAAGATACCTATAAGAATATCTATTAGCCAAAAAATTCTTAGGGTTATTGTGTATAAGAGTGCGCATGTGCATAAGAGTACGCACCACTGTTTTTTCAATAGACCACCACCTGTTTTTGATTTTGAAAGGCCTAATTCGATCTATCTATCTTATGATACTGACAAGATTTAAATTTGCAATTCCGAGTGTTGATTGAAGTAAAAAATAGATTAGAAGTTTTTGTTGCCGCTCTGTAATTTTCCCCGTTTAGAGTTTTTTGTGTTTGTACAAGTAAAAACTGGCGCTTTAGCCTTGTAAATATTAAATTATGAATAGTATTTTGGTTCATCATAGTTTTTTCTAATACTTCGTTGAGTCTATTCAGGTGAAGGAGAGTTTCATTTTATGTAATTATTAAGTTGTCATAATATTATCTTCACTAGTCACTTAGTACCTACCTATAAGATGTTATGTTTTAAAAGAAAGTTAAATCAATGAAAATGTTTTATAGGTTCACTTCTGATCGTCTTTCATCCAGAAATGAGTTTAGAATTATGGTAATATATGCGTGCCTACCCCTAAGTATGAGCGTGCGTACTCTACTCTTATGCACAGTTATGCATAAGAGTACGCAACTTAGATTTTTTCTCTGTGAATGATGCCTCTGTGAGGAGAAAAAATATATTTAAACAATTTTTCATCATTTCACGTGAATTTATCGCAAATAATAGTTATAAATTTTGGCGCATTCGCCATTTTGTGCTTTATGGTGAACTTGTTAGTGTCCCAACCCAAGATATTTATTACAAATCATATATAAAACATTTACATAAACAACATCTTCAAATAAATTAAAGAAGTTAATGATTATTCCAAATCAAAAACGTAAATTTTATTCGAAAGGACCCCGCACATTTAGTATGAGAATTGGCTCCCGGTGGATTTGGCTGAAAATTTGATATGATGTTCTGTTCTACTAATCCTTCTGATCAAATGTCTAAACAGTCACGAAGCTGAAAAATGCATAATTCTGGAGTTTTTACCGATTTTTTGTATCCATTACGGCTTACGTATTATGGGAATTGGCTCCCGGTGGATTTGGCTGAAAATTTGATATGATTTATTTATTTATTTATTTATGAAAAACAGGAATACTAACAGGTTAACCCCAGAAACAGTATTCGCTAAAAGTAAAATATCTACATCCATGCAATAAGCTCACAACCAAAAAATTATCATTATTACAAAGTATAAGGTCTAATATTCTATTTCTCTCATTTTGTACGTAGTTGAACTGAATTAATTCGGAGAAACTGAACAAATTTTATTTCATTTATTTATTTATTTTATTTTATTTATTTATGAAAAACAGGAATGATGTTCTACTAATCCTTCTGATCAAATGTCTCCACAGTCACGAAGCTGAAAAATGCATACTTCTAGGAGTTTTTAGCGATTTTTTATATCCATTATGGCCTACGTATTACCGTTCTCACAGAAATGTTTGAAAATATTTCGAATTGACAGAATCTGCTTTCAAAAATCACGAAATATTCTCAAACATTTCTGTGTGAACGGTTATACGTAAGCCATAATGGATACAAAAAATCGCTAAAAACTCCAAGAAGTATGCATTTTCAGCTTCGTGACTGTAGAGACATTTGATCAGAAGGATTAGTAGAACATCATATGAAATTTTAAGCCAAATCCACCGGGAGCCAATTCTCATACAAAATGTGCGGGGTCCTTTGCCCTTCCAGCAAGTGCAAACGCATCCACTTCAGGGGTTCCACAATTTAGAATTGCACATTATTCTTAAGGGTTGAATTCACGTTGGATGATATAAAAATTGTTTCAACATATTTTTTTCCTTAATAAGGAATTGTTCAGAGTGAAAAAAGTCGCCACTAGTGTGCGCATCGCTTCTCTGATATTACCAATACATAATAATAATCCTTTTTATTTCTGCAGAGTCCATTATACATTTTTGAACTAATCAAATTTAATTCTGCAAATTCAGTTTAGTGTTTGCACTTTTGCAGCATAAAAATTAAAAATGGTTTTTCAAAAAAAGAATAATAGTACCCATAGAACTTTCATCAAATCAGTCAAAATTATGTTCTAGGTTCTGTGGATAACCTCAAACTTTTATTTGGAAACATGGTGTAGCAAAAGTGTTTACTGGTGTTTAGTAAAATATGTTCGGTTCACTCTAATTTCTAAGCTAATTCACTTTGTGTTGAGTTCCGTTGAGTACATGTGAAGAATCTCTTAGTATTTAGTGTTTAAATTCAATTAATTCACGTGTTTAGTGTTAACATTAGCTCTAAAGTTGTGACATACTGAAAACATGGACGAAGAGGAGTCGGTCTACAATCGTGGTTCAACCAACAATAAGAACAAGCCAACTCTTTCCAAATTTCAGTTAAAGGAGAAGCCATCGATTATTTTCAATATAAACAAAACAAATGGAGGACCCCCTCCGCCTAAAAGACTGAAACTTACACCTGTAACTGAAAAACCTTGCACTATTACAAGCTCTTCACATTCCAATGGAAATACAAACGGAAGTAATGGCACGAAAGTTAATGGAACCAACAATAACGGCAAATTTAATAATAAACCGAGAACAAATATGTTCGAGCAAAGAAGAAAGTTGCCTATATTTGCACATAGAAATAAATTGCTCAGTCTCATAAAAGCCAACGATACTCTAGTCATTGTTGCTGAAACAGGTTGTGGTAAAACAACTCAAATACCACAGTACATACATTCTGCAAGAATGGAAGAAAACGGATGTATTGCAATAACTCAACCTCGTAGAGTTGCTGCAATTAGTTTAGCAAAAAGAGTAGCACAAGAAAATTGTCAGAGTGTAAGTTGATTTGAAATATTTTAAAGCATTTTGGATACATTTCTATTTTCAGATGGACGTTGGGGAAGTTGTAGGGTATACAGTACGTTTTGAGGACAAAACATCAGCAAAAACTAAAATTAAATATATGACTGACGGAATGTTACTCAGGGAAGCTATGTTCGATAAATTACTAATGAATTACACTGTTATTATATTAGATGAAGCTCATGAGAGGACTATACATACAGATGTTTTATTTGGTATTGTTAAAGATGCTCAGAGAAAAAGGAAGGAAAGAAATATTGCGCCTTTGAAGGTAATGGAATATGCATTGTTATTTCTTGATTTTTAAATAACAGTTTTTGTGCTGAAAGATCTAATTCATATTTTCAGATTATTATTATGTCCGCAACCATAGACGTAGATAACTTTACCTCATATTTTAATAATTGTAAGGCTATATACATTCAGGGTAGAACATATCCTGTGAATTTGTATTATATTAGACATCCAAATGACGATTATCCTACGACATGTGTATCTACTTTCTTTAAAATACATAGAGAAGCACCTCCGAAGTAAGTGTATAACTAATTTTACTTTTTTTCAATTGGTAGATGTCATTTGGTTTTTATTTATGTTCATTTCAGTCATGATGTGTTGATATTTTTAACTGGTCAGGAAGAGATAGAAACAGCAGCACAGCAAATAAGAATTTTAGCCAAGGATCCAGATGTTGAGGGACCTCCAGTAAAGGTTTTCACTCTTTATGCAGCTCAAGCCTCAGCTCAACAGTTGAGTGTATTCCAATCGGTACCTGAAGGGCATAGGAAAGTAGTAATAAGCACAAATATTGCAGAAACGAGTATTACGATAAGTGGAATACATTATGTTATCGATAGTGGGATGGTGAAAGTAAGGTTAGTAGAAAGAAGTGTTTCACATCGTTAGCACAAATAATTAGGTTTATTGAAGTCCCCTTTGAACATTCATTAAGATTTGATGGTTTTTATTTGAGGTATATTCAATATTAATTGCCAAAACATTGAAATTTCAAAGCCACATAATCACAAAATCGTGGGGATATCCCACATTTATTTCTGTTTCTTTTGACAAATGACATATTAAATAATGGCGGGAATAACGGGCAAGTATCGTATCATATTGGCGCAAAAGAATCTGCGGTGTTGCCAAACTTACTGTGAGGTAGTGTGTATTAATCATTGAATATACTTGCAATAATATGCATCAAATCCTTATGTAAATATCTGAAAAGTATTCATAAACTTAATAGAAGCAGTAATTCAGTGTTCTTATGGCGTTAAAGCTTAGTTAGAATTTTTGGAACTTGGTGGGGAGGGGTTTATCATTTAAACTGACACTTGTTAGTTTCACAAATATTGGTAATCCATTGGTTTAGGCATGTAGGATGGCGGCGGTCCGCCAAGTGACAGCAACGTTGCCATGTACGACGATTATTCTTGTATTTGAAGAATCGATTAAAATCCATCCATTTTGATTTGTTATATCGAGGTTCCACTATACAATTCAATTTAATTTTTTTCTGAGTTAATTCAAGTGAAATAGCTTGCTTTAACTTTTTGTTGAATAGAAAATAAATGTGATTGAATATATATTTTTTAATACTTGCGTGATTGTAGGTTTTCCTTGCTCAGTTGTTTTCTTCCTTAGCATATATAAGTATTCTGTGCTTAGCACTTAGAACTAAGCAACTCTAAAATAAATCAATTAATTGTTCTATTTCTTCCCATATAGTGATTATATATATCCTAAAAGTTCTAATTGAAAAAAAACATTAATTAATTTCTTTATCACCTATGTTAAAATCATTGTTTAAGGATAAAAGATAAAATGTACAATAGTGCAATTTTACGTTATATTTCAAAATGTGGCTTGATTATATTTCAATTCAAAATGATTAGTAATCAGGTTGCAAAAAGAGAAGAAAAGTCCCAACTCTGAAAATTTAAAAATTCTGAGTAATAGCGTAATTTATTAACTTTTTTATACAACTGGTTGTGTTCATTTTATTCTTAAATCTTTCCTTCAGTATTAATTGCGCAGATAATCTGGATAGACAATATTCGTTAAAATTAATTTTATGATTTCTTTTCAAAAGAATTCGTGAATCCTAGTTGCAAGTCAACATTCGATTCCAAAGTATGGCTTTTGCACAATCTGGCAACTAATCGCCGCCATCTTACATGCCTTAACCGATGGTTTACCCTAATATTGTTCAGGGAGCCAATATGAATACAATGACAACAAAATCCTATCTGCTTGACTCCAAAATTCAAATATTAACCTACTTTTCTATTGTTTCTAGATCTTACCATCCATCCACTGGGATGGAAATGTTGAAAGTTCAAAGGATATCCCAGGAGCAAGCACAACAAAGACTAGGAAGAGCAGGTCGAGATTGTGAGGGTTACTGCTACAGACTTTATACACGATCTCAATACGAATTAATGGCAGAATCAACATTGCCTGAAATTCAAAGAGCAAACCTTACTTCTGTAGTCCTTCAGCTTTTGGCTCTAAACATAGACGCAAGAAAGTTTGATTTTATGAGTAAACCACCAGATGAAGCTTTAGACGCAGCCTTCGAAGAATTGGAACTCTTAGCAGCTATAGAGAACGTAAAGACTGGAACACTGACTGAACTAGGACGAAAAATGACAAAATTCCCTCTGGACCCGAAATTCACCAAGATCATTTTGTCGGCAGAAAAGTATGGCTGTGTTGCCGAAGCTTTAACGGCAGTGTCCTTCCTTAGTGCCGAGTCTGTGTTACTCAATCCGACCACTAGAAAGGAACAAGCGCAAGCAGTTCGACAAAAATTCCATTCCACTGAAGGCGATCTTCAGACATTGATAAATATATTCAGGGAGTTTTCGAACGCAGGGAAAAGTAATAAAAAAATGTGGTGCCATGAACATTTCCTCAACTTGAGGAATTTAAAATATGTTAAAGATGTTAGGGATCAGTTAAAAGAGATTTGTAAAAAATGTGATATTCAGATCAGTTCCTGCAGTAATCAAATGCAGAACCTGAGGAAGAGTCTTCTAGCAGGTTTGTTTATGAACATAGCAGAATGGAACGCTAGGGATAGGCACTATACAACGGTAAGAATGACTTTTATTTTACTTTTGAGGATATTTTTTATTATTTCTTGTTTGACTTTTGCTGTAATTTTGTGATGAGATATTTCGATGAACGGGAGATTTTTGCAAAATATTGTTTCAATTTTATTGAAGCTGGGTTGAATTTCTTCGAAAATAAAGCTAGATGCTTCTGAGGTTGGTAAAACAGGTGTTGAAATCCATTTTCAAAAAATTGCATTTAACATATCACATGAACAATCCAGAGTCTGGTAAAGAATGAACAATTTTTGCGTATATATAATTTTATTCATCAGTGTAATTTACATTTTTACTTAAAAACTCACTAAAAAAATGGCGCATTACTGAAATATTTCGAACAAACCAATATTTTTGAATTCTTCGTTCAATTCATAACAAGTAATCTCTCTGGCTTTTTTTGTGAGGGGCGCACTCAAAAGGACCTGCTCAGGGCTTTCCTTAAATTTTTTACACAATGTAGCTCCATGCGATAAAAAAACAAGATTTTTGTTACAAATTAAAGGCTTGATGAACATAAAATTCTTAATTGCATGTCAGAAATCAACTAATACAAAACAATAAATTTTATGTAATTTTATTATCTTTCTACAGCTACACAAAAAGCAGAAAGCATGGATACACCCCAGCTCAGTCCTACATGGATGTGCTACCCCTTTGGTGCTTTACACAGAAATAGTTCAGACAACAAAGTGTTTTTTGAGAGGACTGACCACTATCGAGAGTGACTGGTTAAAAGAAATAGTTCCTGAATATGTTAAATTGAAAAATATAAGGACATCTAATAATGAGTGCTAAAAGTTTGATCTTAATTACACTCAGCTCATGAAAAATGCTCGTTATCGTATGAAAATCTAAGTTATTGTTATTTCTATTTTTATAAGTACATGTAATTACCTCATATTTATGCTGAGTTTTTGAATAGATATATATCATTGTATTGATTGAAGCTATTTCTTATCATATTGTTATACTTATTGTTATCTCACTTGTTCTTACATTTTAAATGACAATAATAGTGTTACCACAAGTGATTGAGAACATAATCTATTTTAAACTGATTTGAAAAAATTTACTCCTATTTTCATTACTTTTTTTTGTGTGATTATTTAATTGGGTTGGTATTTTCAATGTGTATGCAATGTGAATTTACAGTGATTTTATACTTCGATATTTCTATAATTATGTTATGATAAAAGAATAAAAATTTGAAGGAAATCATTGAATTCTATATTTTCAATATTGTTATGTTACCAGGTCTTCATTTGGGTTATAATTTAGCTCAAATCATTTACATTTGACATTTTGAACAAATATATGGTAATATTTGATTTTCTACCAGAGATGTAGAAAATTATCCCTGTACTCGTCTAAAAATAAGTAAGTTAACTTTTTCCAGAAGCAATCGTATGAAAAAAGTATTAGTAGTATTTTTACTTTTAGTTTTATGTCTTTTGAATGGTTGGTTAAACTCTCACAATATGATTCAAAACAATGAACATGAGTGGCAGGAATCTTTCTTATGGAACTAATATAAGATGTCTCTTCAGACATTTTATAAGAAACCATTGACGAAAGCTGAAGAAACAAGAAGTTTTTTTGTTGACCTGGTAGGGTATTCTCGACAAGTAATCTTTCGAAGCGAATACGAACTTCATTGCGCGGTGTGCATTTTTGCAGGTTAAAGAGGTACTCGCGCAATGAAGCTCGAAAGATCTCTTGTCCAGAATACGAGCCTTGGCCCGGTATTCTCGACAAGATCACTCGTCGAGAATACGGGCCTTGGACCAATCATTCTCGACAAGATCACTTGTCTAGAATGCGACATATCTCGTGGCAACCGGCATTAATGTTCAGTGTAAGAACAGCTTTAGGTTCAGATGTCAAACGATAAACTGTCATATGTCAAATCTGAATTTTAAAACAAAACGTCCGGCAGTTCACAGTTCTGATAATTTGAAAAGAAAACTCTTGGATCTTAAGATTTTGGTTTGAAGTAATTACATTTATCAATCACTCAAATTGATAAGTTGTCATTCAAAATGTAAGTAAATATTTATGAATTTTTTTATTCACGGCGTAATAATATATTGCTCAATATTACTTCACAAAGTAGAAGTGGATTTCTAGAAATTTCCAATATATTTTCAGCTTTTCACGATGGCATGTATGATGGTTACAAGAATGTGCAGAGGAAGCACATTTCAAACTCTAGGATCTCTCCAAAAATTAAACTGTGTGAGAAATGTCCCTAAGAATCAAACATTTGTTCGCTTATATGTATCTGAAGGTAGAGATGCTGCAGCTAGGGCTGCACGTAGATCCACCCTGAAAGAAAAAGTGATGCAACCTACAACAGGAAAACGTATGTTTCTAATATTAATATGTGATCAATAAATTCAATAATATTTTCTATCTTTCAGCTTTTGCAATTGGAGCAGGAGCTCTTGCTGGTGCTTCAGTATTGGGCATGGGAGCCTTATGCTACTATGGATTGGGGCTCTCCAGTGAAGCAAGCATTATCGACAATGCAACGTAAGATTATGAAAGTTAATTTCTTCATATATTCATAATTGTAATATTTTAGAGTTTGGCCACAATATGTGAGGGATCGAGTGAAAGCAACTTATCTGTATTTTGGATCATCCGTTTGCATAACGGCAGCAAGTGCTTTAGCAGCATTTAGATCTCCAACCATTATGAATTTGGTGACACGAGGAGGTGTAATGGTTAGTAAAAAAATACGTGTTGTTTTTACTTTCTTATTAACTTATTCCGAATTGTATTTTAGGGCCTTGTGATGAGTATAGGAGCTATGATGGGAACAGGTATCCTCTGTCAGAGTATTCCATACACCGGAGGGTTTGGTGTGAAACAATTAGCATGGGTGTTACACACAGCTACTATGGGCGCTGTTCTAGCTCCCATTTGTTTTATGGGTGGACCACTCTTGGTTAGAGCTGCTTGGTACACTGCTGGTGTTGTAGGGGGCCTCAGTGCAGTTGCGGTAAGTACATTTCTTATCTAATCAGAGGAAAGATATGTTTGAAGCATATTATGTATAACGGGTGGCTCACCACTGCCACTCTTCTCATTTTGAGGGAGTAAATGATGATAGTTTGAAAATATTTTTTCGTGGTGTGTGAAGGGTAATCGAAACCACTATTTGAAATTATTTCCATTTATACAGGATGTTCCAATACAAAGATACGTAGCAAAGTTACACTTTTTTTAATGTAACAACCTATACAGTGTGTTTGGTCACGAGTTAGCGATAATTCCAAACTTGGAAGTTTGCCCCCTTAGTTTTGGAGTAGCCCCCATTTTAAATTTACTTTTTTATTTCGTTGACCCTTCCTAATAATATCGATTTCTTTGGACATAAAGGTCCTACAGATGTGAAAAAAATGTTTTTTGAAAAATGATACTACCACCTTTCATTGAAGTATAACAATATAAAAACATTCAACTTGAAAACGTCATAAAAAAATTCGTTAAAAAAGCTCATACTAAAAATATGTACTGATTTTCTTAGTAAATCCGCAATAGCACAAGAACTAGCAGATTGAAGTATAATTGTTTTTCAATGATTTAACACGCAAGGGTATTAGCAACAAAACAACACTCACATCATATCTGTAAGTTACATAATTTGAGAGTTATTGCTGTTCGAACATGATCACTACGCGAGCAAAAGACACAAGACAGCTCGTCATGAAGGCCACCGCCTGTCTACAGAGCAGAGGCGGCCATTTTGAGCAATTTTTATGATTAATTTGTTTGTTTGATCATTGAAAATTATCGAAAGTACAGTACAAAGGTTTTTTCTATTTTACCAATTTTCATGAGGGTCATGTTTGAACAGCAATAACTCTCAAATTATGTAACTTACAGAAATGATGTGAGTGTTGTTTTGTAGCTTGTGTCCTTGCGTGTTAAATCATTGAGAAAAAATTATACTTCAATGTGTTAGTTCTTGTACTATTGCGGATTTACTGAGAAAATCAGTACATATTTTCACTATGAACTTTTCAAAGAATTTTTTTATGGCGTTATCAAGTTGAATGTTTTTATATTGTTATACTTCAATGAAAGGTGGTAGTATCATCTTTCAAAAAACATTTTTTCACATCTGTAGGACCTTTATGTCCAAAGAAATTGATATTATTTGGAAGGGTTAACGAAAATAAAAAAGTGAATTTAAAATAGGGGCTACTCCAAAACTAAGGGGGCGAACTTACAAGTTTGGGTATTTTTGTTGATAATATTAGGTATTTTTGATGACCTTAAATTATCGCTAACTCCTGACCAAACACACTGTATTTGACCTATGTATGTGCAT
Organism: Propylea japonica; assembly: GCA_013421045.1. Taxonomy (NCBI): domain Eukaryota; kingdom Metazoa; phylum Arthropoda; class Insecta; order Coleoptera; family Coccinellidae; genus Propylea; species Propylea japonica. Next base: position 24,124,175 of record CM024246.1, on the reverse strand, counting down.
TTTCTAAATCTGAAAAACATTCTAATTCTTCAAAATTTGCTTACAATCAAAATTCTTGGATGGAGTAAACCATACAAGTTGTTCCAGAGTTCATCGGGAGTTTTAAACACTGACATTTGAATCGTTTTTTATATGATTTCATGGAATTTCAGTTTGAATGAAAATGGCACTGATTTTGTATTAATTTCAACATTTCAACATCTTAGAAGCATTTATAGTTCTAATTTGAATTATTTATACAGGTTTGTGCACCCAGCGATAAATTCTTGTATATGGGAGGACCGTTGGCAATGGGTCTTGGTGTTGTCTTCGTATCATCAATTGGAAGTATGTTCTTTTCTCCAGTGACTGCATTAGGAGCTGGACTTTATTCTATTTCAATATATGGTGGACTTATTGTGTTTTCGGGATTTCTACTGTACGACACTCAAAGAATCGTTGCCCAAGCTGAGCGATATACAACAACCCCCGAATTGTACAATACAAAACCTTACGATCCTATCAATGCGTAAGTAATAATAATGATGTTATTAAAATGGGTATGGTCTGTATATCAACTTTGTTACTCTGGTAAGTAAGTGATCGGTCGGGTCTGTATATATAAAATTCCTGAAAAACTGTGACCATTTCCCGAAACTTTAGTGTCACCAAAGCAACGGTACTTTTATTCTGGTAAGTTCGGTAACCACGCCATTCATCTGTCATTTTGTATTGTTCCTTTATTATAGGTATGTTTTTGAACATTATTGGTGATGTGGAGTAAAGAATAGATCAAAAAAGTGTCTCAACGTGTCTCAAACTACCATTAACTGAGTAATTATATGATCTATATGTGTTTTGTGCTGAAATTTAATCTCCAAACTTCTGTCAGTCAAAATTATCAATTTTGTTGACAAGAATGACAAGTGACAACCTGTAGGTTTTTACGAAACTAAGCTGGTTCACTGCCTACTAGAAGGTAGTGGCTGTTTACCTGAAATATTAAAAATAGCAAGGTACCGCTTCAAAAATTCTCGGCGATATGCGGACCATACCATAAAATAAGTCATGGTTACATTATGGCTATGTTCAATATGAAGTGAATGCTTTTGCATTGATTGACTTACAACAATTAATTTTTGCAGATGCTTGTCTATCTACATGGATACTTTGAATATCTTCATAAGAATCGCAATGATTTTAGCAGGAGGTGGTCAGAGAAAGAAGTAATTCAATAGTAAACAATATTGTTCCTTTTATCCAAATATAAACATAAACCTAAGTTTTCGTTTATTCTCTAAAAATGTTGGTCAATTGAACAGATTCCTTTTCAATTTTTTCATGGATCTGTGAATTTTTGTATATAAAATTGCTAGATTTATAAGACGTGTACAGTTTTAAGGATGGAAGTAAAGAGTGAAAGATGTACTGTTTGATAATTTATTCAAGCTTTGTAATCTAAGTGATGAAATCTTCATTATAATAAATAACATTTTATAGTAGACTAACTTGTTTTATTTCGAGAAAGTTTAATATATTTGGAATAACATCTTTGGATACAAGTGCAGTCTTTTCAACAGAAAAATATCGATAGAGTACGTTTGTGCAAATCAAGGATTTTATGGCACAAAAAATTTGAGAATAACAACGTAGTGATGAACGTTAAGAGTACTTTGTTGATTCTTGAAAATTAGTGATTGATGAAATGTGACATTAAACAGTACTTAGTGATTGAAACAAAAATAATCATACAAATTTAGAGAAAGACAACTTATATGGATTGTACATGGAGTTTTCAAGTCATGGATATTTTGAAGGAGTTCTATAGCTGACTTATAGTATTCAATGACAAAATTTTGAGCACACTTTCCACGATTTTGAAACATGAGCATTGTATTGTATCAAATTAATTATTACAAAAAACATCAACAGGAATATACGAGGAAACTTAACTATTACAGTATCTCACACCTGAATTAAGTAACAGCAATTCTATCTTACCAAAAATAAGCTAATCCAAAATAGTATCTAGAAATCTACACATGGCTGATCTTTTCTAATTCCTCAAATAGACCAAAATAGTGTATATCTCAAACATTTCACTATAACATACATATATTAACTCGTAAGCCAGGAGGGTACTTTTCCATGGGAGTTACACGTTATGTTTAAAATTACATTTTATTTACAGTAAAAGCTTCAGTCGTTATTTTACAAATTGGTGTCTACCAGTGAATGCCGTTTGAATATACAACAGATATGATCAAAACCATTAGATATATCTGATTATAATAGATCAATTTACATTTGGAAAAAAATAATATAATAGGTTTTTATATTTATAGGTATTGCAAGCTTTCAATAAAAATGGTTATGCAAAGATTTTGAAGGAAATAGAAAGGTGTACAGATGATTCCAGTAAACATTTCAAAAAAAAAAATACTTATAGAAATGATGGACCCTCAGAAAATCGTAAAGATTATACATTATTTGTTTCCTAGTCAGGTTTTCGTGGAATAAATTAATGAAAACACTGGAATAACCTAACAAATTCAAACGATCAAAGTTGGCGGGTGACTGTGACGTACGAGTTAGCATTCATTTCATTGGTTGAATGTTGAATCAGAGTTTACAACGGTTCCAACTGGTCACTCTGTTGTGAATCGTCATCCCCACTATTTATGCTTGCTCGTACGTCATCATGGCAAGACGCTTGAACGAGTATAGAAATCGCATTTTCAAAAGTCAATTAAGAATTAATTTGAAATGTCAAGTGAATCATTGGATAGGAATATATTTGACACTACTCTTAATGCTGCCACATGAAAAAACCATATAATTTATCATACTACACCTTTTCCAATTGTAATTCAGAAAACGTAAAATGTAATTCAGAAAAGCAAATTGAATATCAGAAGATATAAATTGTAGTTCAGAATAGTTAATTGGTATTCTGAATAAGAACTTCAAATTCAGAAACGGTTATTTGAATTCCAGAATAGTAATATATAATTCAGAAATAAGAAATTGTTATTCAGAATTGATTGCTTACTATCTATGTAATACATTTTCTGAACTTGAACTGACAAGTTCCGAATTACCATTTCCCTTTTCTGAAATTCATTTTGCGGTTTCTGAATTACAACTTTGTTTTTCTGAATTCTAACTTCCTGATCTAAATTTCAATTTTGTTCTTCTGAAATTAAATTAACTATTCCGAATCCTGTTACTGAAATACATATTCCTATTCTGAAATAAAATTTAATTTTGAACTTAGATTTTCTGAATGTAAAATGTGTTGAAATGCCCATTTTTATGGTCATTAAATATTAAAAATATTGTTTGATGCATTTATTGATCAATATATCGTAACGGTTCTGATTCATAAAGAGAAGATTATGTTAAGTAATGAAAAAATTAAAGATGATCACTAGCTAGAATTAGGCAATGCTATCAGAGTCACAAAATTGATCTTCATCAAATGCTTTTTATATAATTTTGTGTTACCAATATCGAGATATAACGTTCAAGAAACTGTTAATTTGGAATATGAGATACAGTAGCAAACTCTGGCAATTAGACCTCTCTAGAATCTTATGCGATATCAGAAATAGGACAACTTTCAGAGAAAACATTAAACAACATGCAGGACACTCGAGTACATGTTTCGGGTGGTAAAATGCAATTATTTTAATTTATTTTTTATTTCTCTGAAAATTGACCAATTTATTGTCACTCTATATTCTATCAGATAGTGAATATCGATAAGAGAAAAGGAACACAACCATTTACAAGCTTTACACTTAATTTCAAGAAATATGTACAGATCGATCACTACTCATTATGAAAAAATGATATACAAGGATATGTCAAAAATAAAATATCACAAATAACCACATACACAACACACACTCAGTCTCAAAAAATTTTGACGAGCAAACACACAAGAAATTCGAAAAAAATTCAAAGATCCTTAAAAAATTAGAGAAACTTAATCAGAAGAGAGCAAATAAATACTATGTTTCGTTGCAAGAATATTTGAAGATCTGGATTGAAATCCTACAAAATATCAAATTCATCAAAGCAACATTGGAGATTTCCAAACTTTCGAAGCACAACGTTTTCAACATACACAAGAAAATAAATGTCCCTGAACATATTTTAACAATGAACACTCACATTCTGCCTAGGCAAGAAGAAATAAGGAACAATTACAATATACAGGGTTGGGAGAAAGTTCTCAATAACATTAATATCTTTCAAATCAGTTTTTTTCTTTTCAAATGCAAACACATTTTGTATGCAGGCTTGTTGAACAGCTCTTACAGGTGGAACCTCCAAATTTTTTTTCATTTTACTTGTGTGGTAATGAGGAAATAAGACTAAACTTTTTTTTTGGATTGAACGACGTTGTACAATTGAATGACCACCAAGATCTCCTGACCTAATGCCACTAGATTACTTTCTCTCGAATTTTTTTTTCAAATAGTTTCGTATTATTTACTAATAATCACATAAGTGAAATGAAAAAAAGCATGCTAAGATTCTGTCATGAATTTTTCAACAAGCCAATATTTTCACTTTAAGAAAAAGGTTAAGTGGAGTTGCAGCTAAGGGTTTTGAAAAAAATATTTCATTTTATTGTCTTATTTCAGCTTTTGTTGTCGAGTCGCTCATTTAAAAGATATTAATTTTATTAAGAAATTCCCCCATCCTGTAAACAAAAAAAAATTGAAATCCTACAAACTATTAACAATTTTTGGTTCCTATTATACACACAATAGTTACGTATAATTTTCAAAATCCCCCTGTAGAGACTTTTTATTACTAAATGACGATTATCAAGCCTATTCTACTTACTTCCTTTGATCAAGTAAGTACTAAGAGGGTATATATATACAATCTTGGACGCTTTGTAGATCCAGTTATTTTTTTACTAAACTGGCTATCCTGTGTAAATGGGGCTTTACACTGTTGTTCAAAACGGTCAAGGGAGAAGACGGAGCTGGTGAAGGGGGCGTAGCGTTGTTATTTGATGCTGGACCAGTTTGATCTTTTAATATTTGCTCTTTGGCACCCCTGGAAATTGACAATATTTTACGTATTTATTGTGGAAAGCGCTTAGATCAATAAGGAACATAAATAGGCATAATCAGATGTAAACAGAGGCAAAAATGAGGAAAAGATCTCTTGGTTTATATTCCCTTTCTGCTGTTTATGAACATTAACTTCACTTTGGGTATTCTTACGATTCTCAAGATTTTCCGCCAGTTTTAATTTTTCTACATTTCAATGTACCTTTCAGTGATATTGAAGTTTAATTAATTCAAAAAAATGCAAAAATACTGTTGTATTTTCAACACATGAGAAAAACATGTAAATAACAACATTCCAGAGTTGAGTACAGAAGCATTAGTGAATTATGGGTAGTAGAGATTTATTTAATTATGTTTTTCTTATTCTGTGAACCTTTAATTAGATATTGTACTGTCGCTAATAACCATACAGTGGAAGCGACTTATTTCTTGAAAAAATTTCAATTGATCTTTATATTTATATTTATTTCATTTCAGTACACCTAAAAAAAAGTACGACTCTGCCTTTTGTTTATATTGAACTGTCAAATTTCAAAATGAAAAACGTTTATTGCTTTGTATATCTGACACTCAAGTTCATTCTATTGATATCGCGTTCGAGGCCTATCTATATTGTCTATTAATCTGCGAAAGGAAAAACCATATACTTATTAACTTCTCTTCTGCTAACATCAATCCACTTCTCTATTACAAATTGAAGCAGCGATCAATGGCCTATGAATACAATGCGCAGGCGCCATAACATATAGTCCATTCACGAAAGTTTGAGCGCATAGTAGGCGTTTGTTTATTTATCTGAAGTTGGCAGTATTTGCTGTCATAACGTAAAATAAAGCCAACGTTGCCGAATGTACCCGGCCTCGTCCGACGAGATTCAGAGTTATGAGAGAACTCTACGTTATATTGACAACATTGCGTATCAATCTGATAAAAAAATTAACAACACAACCTAAAATTTTAATATACACAGTGGCATATGCCAAATTATCATGGCCAACCGACGGCCCAACCTTTCATGAACGGACTATAGCCTCCAATAGTTTAAATTATGACTTGTCAAATGAAAATAACTGAAAATCATAACCTCAATTTTCCACGTCTTGTCAAATTTCGAGTTTGCACATGTGCAGATTGAAGGGGCCATCGGAAATGGCAACTAGATTGCTTTAACTTTCATTTCACGTTAGCAGTAGAGTTTTATATAGTCCGTTCACGGAAGGTTGAGCACATAGTAGGCGTTTCTTTATTTATCTGAAGTTGGCAGTATTTACAGTCATAAAGTAAAATAAAGTCAACGCTGCCGAATGTACCCGGCCTCGTCTGACAAGCTTTCGAGTTATCGGAGAACTCTATGCAATATTGACAACATTGCGTATCAATCTGACAAGAAAATAAAGAACATAACCTAAAATTTTAATATACACAGTGGAATATGCCAAATTTCCATGGCCAACCGACGGCTCAACCTTCCGTGAACGGACTATAGGTATATGGGAAAAAACTATCAGTTTGTGTCATGATACATTGAAAACCCAATTTGTTGAAAATTATTCTATGGAAAAAATGTCATACGGATTTAAAATTATTCGAGTTTACGAAAAATGAAGCACTTTCAAATATATGACTAATTGAATGCAGCTAAAACTATAGAATTTCAACCTCATTTCTGATTATAATAGTTATTTATGTACCAAGTGCGTTATATGGATCCTAACGCCCGGAGGGAAACATTCGGCCCGAGGGCCTTTGGCCCGAGGGATGAATGTTGCCCGATGGGCGTTAGGATCTAATAACGCTCGTGGTGCATACAAGATTTTATTTTTCACGAATATATCATTTAATTACAATAAAATTCGATTGCTCCTATGATTTTTTTTCCATTTAACTTTCAGTAGTAACCATGGCATTTGTTAATATTTTGAAGTTCGTTATTGCTGTCATCATTTTATTAAGTGAATGTCATTACTGTTTTCGTTGTGAGCGGGCGTTATGATCCATAATGCCCGCTAAAATGCCCACGGGCATAATGAGTGTATTTATAGCAACCGTTTCTAAGGTAAAATAAACATATAATGTACAAGTGAAAAATAAAAATATTTGAAAAACTTCAATTCTCTATAACTGGAGAGCTATGTGCTCTAAGTTTTAAGTAGAAAAACTTACAAATATCTAGTTAAATCCTCAATATCAACAAGCATTGAATCCTGTTCCATATGCAGGTCATCACGATCCATCAGGAACTTAACCAAATTTTCATTGAGTGTTTCTATTTGAGTATGTAAGTCATTCACGATAACTTGAAGTTGTGCTACATTCATTTCTGTGAGTATTTGTCGGGATAACCTCCTCTTATCTTCTGGAAAAGGAATTCCAACTTTTTCTAAACTGTGCCTCACCATTTCTGTGATGGGGCTCTTTTTCTGTCTCTGCTTTTCAATCTGAAAATGAAAAAATATGAGTCGCATATCATAATATAATTCAGTACATATTAGTATAACAAAAAAAATTTTAAATTTAAGTAGGCCGTGAGCCGGTTTTTTTGAGCGCTCGTTCATTGGTGGAGCAAAGAGGCTATTACCTCAAAATTCTGAATAGGACTTGAGTTTGATACTAAATATATAAATGACAAATTCCACCACGATCGGAATAATATTCTGGAAGTTATTTAAAAACTGAAATTGAGTCCGTTCACGAAAAATTGAGCGCACAGTAGGCGTTTGTTTATTTATCTGGAGTTGGCAGTATTTGCTGTCATAACGTAAAATAGAGTCAACGTTGGTGAATGTACCCGGCGAGCTTGCGAGTTATAAGAGAACTCTATGCAATATTGACAACATTGTATATCAATCTGACAAGCAAATAAACAACATAACCTAAAATTCTAATATAAACAGTGGAATATGCAAAATTTCCATGGCTATCCGAGTACTCAAACTTTCGTGAACAGACTATAAATGTAAAAACTTGATAGTTAAAAAAATTAAATTCTATGGTTCTGACGATGCGATTCTCTTGAAATTGAAATAATGGAAATATGTATAGAGATTATTCTTTTCAATATTCCAATTGAATTTCCTATGGTTCAGATAATGGGATCTTCTTGAAATTCTGCATGAACATTCAGTATATCAATCTTCATTCACAAAATAAATTTCACTCAAAACGGATATCTTAATATGGAAATATACTCCGTTCACGAAAGGTTGAGCACATAGTAGGCGTTTCTTTATTTATCTGAAGTTGGCAGTATTTGCTGTCATAACGTAAAATAAATTCAATATTGCCGAATGTACCCGGCCTCGTCCGACGAGCTTACGAGTTATCAGACAACTCTATGCAATATTGACAACATTGCGTATCAATCTGACAAGTAAATAAACATCATAACCTGAAATTTTAATATACACAGTGGAATATGTCAAATTATCATGGCTAACCGACGGCTCAACCTTTTGTGAACGGACTATATGAAGTTTCTTCTTTTCAAAATTCCGATTGAATTTTTCATGGTTCTGTTTACATTATGGCCACAAAATTTTGCATGGAGCTTAAAATGCATCTTACATGTTGCCTCAAAAGTTCATTTCAATTGGTTTCATTTTGTCCAAGATACAGAGGAAAAAAATTTTGAATGGCTATATTTTATGGAACGCCCTGTTAATTTGACCAAGGATTCATCATCATCAGTGAGTCAAACCTAATTGTTTGATACCATTTTCGGTTCAAAATAGCAGACATTTGGGCAAAACAATATACTCGTTAAAGTAGAACAACCGCTCAAAAATAATAGAATAAAACATAAACTTAATTCTGAACTCACCTCCATTTGCATTCTGGCCATCTCTTTGGCTTGAGCAAGTGCCATTCTGGCTTCAGTCTGTAACCTGGCTTGTTTAGTGAAAAAATCAGTTTCACCGGTAGGCTCGTGATGAGGTTGAAGAAACGGCTCACCAATTGCAAGACTTACTGGCCTTTGTGGGGTAACAGTATTATTTTCCTCCTTTTTTATCTTCGAAGCAGCTTTGGCTGTTTTGGATTTGTTAAGGGACATTCGGAATCAGAGCTAGGACTTTCTGTGTCAGACAAAGCTTCATTCATAAAACATATTTGAAGATTCATACCTGAAACCAGAAACAATAAAAGAATATTTGAATCAACTGACATTTCTTTCAATAGTTATGGATATAGTATATAACATTACTAGCAAGGTAAGAGGGTTTTTACTGGCGAATGGAGGATATAATTGACGAGCCGCAGGCGAGTCAGTTACCTCCTTGAGCCAGTAAAACCCGTTACCTTGAGTGTATTGTTTTATATTTTATTTGTTTCTCGTTTGTAAAAAGGTGAGATAAATTCCAAAAAAATCTCAATAATTTGTCGCAAATGTCGTAAGCTATTTATGATTATTTATTACATCGGAAAATTATGATAACTGTCAGTGGCTTTACGAGAGGGAAGTCCTTCGAGAATATTTGCTCATTTCTGATGAAAAAGGCCAGATCCAAATGAAACAAAGCATGAATATCGTTTTAAACACTTTTATAACGTTTATTACTAAAAATATTTGTTCCAGGAACGATGAAATTAGACGAATAAATGAAATTAGAAGCGAGTACGTGAAACTGTCAGTGAGTTTACAGGTCAAAAAACCTCTAGGATGTTAGCAATTCTGAGAAGGAAAACAAATAGATACGAATGAAACAAGGTACGAATATCGTTTTCGAATAGTTCGAGAACGTTTATTGAGAAATACATTTGTTCCGGGAACTCTGAAATTACAAAGATGAATGAAATTAGAAGCAAGTACTTGACAAATCTCAATGTAAATAATACTACTAACTTGTAAAAATTTTACAAGTTAACTGTCAGTTTTACAAGTTAGTGACTTGATAAAATAAACTTTCTTGATTAATATTGTGTTTTTGGAAACTGACGTTTACAAATGAGAAACAAATAAATACTATTACTCACCACTTTGTAATCGTGACTGAAGACTTGGCTTTCTACCTGGACGGTCAGAATAATAATCATCGTCTGTTCCCATTGCAAGCCTTCGTCTGATTTCCTCCCTATCAGTCCTCCTCTGTAACACAAAAGAAAGTCATGAAGAAAACGTCTTTACCAAATTCAAAAAAGAACCTACATCATTTGTGTGATTTGTATCATTTACAGAAATAACTCTTATAAACCGATCAACGATACTGTTCTCATCTTCCAATGAAAGTGGAATCGAACACCAATCATTTTCATAATTCATGTTGTAACTATCGTTTACTCTGAAAGTGGTCATTGAGTAAGCTCTTGGAGATAAATAGTCATTATAATATTCGTTATCCTCTTGTCTTGTAATTGTGTAATATGTAGACCTGCTTTTATTCCTAATGTGATACTTGAAAGCGTTGAAGTTTGAAGATATCTTTCTTGATTTCGATTTCAGTGTATCTCCAAGACTATTCGCATGGTTTTTGATGTTAACTATTAAATTATCCAACATTATTCACTTTTGATTCACTGGCAATTCAAAGTCAAGAACTAAAACTGCACTGATCATAACTTTCGAATGGTTATCACTATGAATGGGACGATTTGGTATGGTCTAGGAACAATTAGAATTTTATCAAGACAAACGTGAGTAATTCTTTGTTATGGCACAAGCACATGGCTTATCAGTTTTTGTTTTCTTTTGTGATGATTGTAAGATGCAATGCGCGTTAACTTTCAAGTTTCAGTTCTGCCGGTAGCGAGACAGCTGTTCCAGACAGAGATGACTAATGGAGTTGAGGGCGTTAGACAAGGATGGAAATATAAATCGAGCAGTTGGTCTCGCACCTGCGTTTTTCCAAGGTTAAGTTAATCCTGCGTTTTGAGTCGTAAATAAGTAGTCTTGTTTGAATAATCATATTTTTTTTCATATAACTGCTTATTAAGGCAGCTGTACAATGCATCATTAAAGGTTGAGCAGCCGACTTAACTGAGTTTTTCTGATAATTTGCCGTGCCATAACATTATACGCCTATTCAGTGAATCACAAAATTATTGGAATGCCTTTTTCCCGGAAATCTACGAATAATATTTGATGAGCGATAGCAAGGGCGTAGCCAGGGGGGGGTTTTGGGGGTTCAAACCCCCCCCCGAAATGTTTCAGAGTTATTTTTTCATTTAATACTTGCTACAGGAAGCGACCCTCACAATTCCCGGCACCTACAAAGTCAATTGCCAAAATGTCAAAACCCCCCCCGAAATTAATTCCTGGCTACGCCCTTGAGCGATAGCAATTAATTGTTCTCAAAGCCGTACTCACGATAGTTTTCTGAGGGAATAACTTGAAAACTTTAGAATTTCAAGGTAAAGTTGAATTGATAAATTATGGAATGAAACCAACAGCTCTCAGGATAGTTTTACAAATTTAAATTATCGTTTCCTCAATATGAACAATCGTGCTTCTGACTTGAATAGATAAAATACGCAAAAAAATCATAAATATTTCGACCCCACCCGGATTCGAACCTCAGACACTCAACACTTGCACGAAGATACTAATACTGTCTGTTTTTCATATGCCATTTAATTGAACACTCATAATTCTTTAGATCGTCAAGGATCGAAGAGTGCCAATGTATCGAAACGAACTTATACCATGAGCCTTGGGCCTTGGGACATCCACTGACCACTGTATAATATTAAACAGTATGAAATATTCATAAGAGTTTTATTTCTTGGACGATAATTCATTCTACAATTTCTTAATTTTCATGAATTATTAATCTCAAAACGACCTTGTAAAAAATAAATTAACAATTTCCTGGTTTATGGTAATAATTAGTTAGGTACATTTAACATGGAGCAATAATGTGCATGAAATAATGATCCTACTCTTGATTTATTTACATACAGAAGGGGGGATATTTTTAAGTGCGACATAGGTCATTTTCAACGTTTACCTACTGACAGGCTGAAAAAGCAAAACATGAAAGGAAAAATACCTGAATTCATCTTAAAATACTTAATACACATTAAGTGAATCAATATTTCTAGAACGAAAATATCGCGGATTATAAGAACCATTTAGATTTAGACCATTCCAAAGTGGATTTACAGGGTGTCTGTAAACAAATGCGAAGGACTTTGCGAGATGATTCCTCGATGAAAATAAGCAGGGCTAGTTCATATAAATTTTTTTCGGAATCGACCCCCCTTCCAAGATACAGCCTTAGGAAGGTGATGACGAGTTGAAAGTTAGGAGTCATAAAACTATACATAATGTGATTCATTAAGTAGATGTTACTCACACATTTTTTCCTGATCTCATAACTTTCTTAGGGGTTGAAAATAACAACCCCTTATGATTTTCCTTCAAAAATTGTTTTCGTGGGATAGATTTTCGAAAAATACAATTTTCTTATGGTTTCCCATTCAATTCTGGAGAAAAAAGTCTGTTGCAAAGTTTCGATACATTCGATACTTTTCTCGGAAAAAATAAAAAGCAGTTATGATCACTATTCATTTCATTTCATCGTATAAGTGTTCCATAGAATGATCAATGAATATTTTAAAATATTGTTTGTCTATGACAGGAGTGCAGTATAGGTATAAATCTTTCTGAAGGATTAATTACTAATTTCAGGAAGAAAAATTTATCCGTAATAATTTCACAAATAGAACTTTCTTTCGATTAATAAGCATAATTGACAAAACCAATTTTGAGCATATTAGGATATTGTCGATTACAATAAAATTTTAACCTCTATTAGCAAAATTTCGGAATTCAAGATAAGCTTGGATTAGGAAATTGAAAAAAAAAATTATTGCAGTATTTGATAAGTAGAGGAAGAATATATAAAATAAATGAGGATAGATTAATCTTCAGATTTTCGATAAAAACCCGATCAAGCGTTTAGATTCGAAAGAGATAAAAAAGTTCTAGATCATGAAGGGGTTAATAATGTTCTTAGTTTTAATGTGCAACCCCCAATATTAGGTATGGTGTGATTTAACTTTTCAATTAAAATCTTTGAAGTAGTCTCAGATAAACAAGTTTATCAACTCAATTAAATATTACCAGAAAATAACATTCAAAAGTTTTGAAGTAGAGAAATACACGATTGGAATTTATGCAGGGTTTTACATATATTATGTCACAACTTAAGGGATGAATCTACGTATAATTTCAAGAAAAAAAGTCCATATAAACATGGGTCCGCAAAAGCTTCACTACGGATGATCTACGTGATGTTGAAATTTCCAAAACGAATTGGTTTTTTCTTCACGAATCCTGCAGTTTTTGAGATATTCAGTCCAAATTTGGAATGCGAGCTATTTTCAATAGTCTCTTAATTAGAATCTACAGGGTTTCATCTTTCCCGGAGCCATGTCTCCTTTTCCCCCCTTTGCGGTACGCCACTGATCGGCGTAAAATCAGTTTTTTTTGTAATTTTTTCGTATCTCTAACCGTTTTCGAGTAAAAAATTATAGAACGATGTATGTTATTCGCTAAATAAAAAAAAATAATGGAAATACTCGATAGATTTGCTTTTATTTGGATAGCTCGTCATCTGAGACTCAACTTAGAGCTTTTTCAATATCAATATACAATCGTTAAATATTTGTTTAGTCAAAAACAGTTAGGGATACGAAAAAATTACATGCGTCAAGAAAGTTTCTAAATTGAACGAAGATATCAAAAATTTATTTTACGGTGATCAGTGGCAGTGGCGTACCGCAACAAACTTTGAGAGGGAAGAAGGAGACATTGCTCCTGAAAAGATAACACAATGTAGATTCTAGTTAAGATTCAGGACGTACAATGATGAAGTAAGTTAAAAATAGATCGCATTCCAAATTTGGACTGAATATCTCAAAAACTGCAGGGATTATGAAGAAAAAACTAATCTTTTTGGAAATTTCAACACCCTGTAGCTGCGTTACGAAGCTTTTACAGACCCATGTTTATAAAAACTTTTTTTCTTGAAATTGCATGTAGATTCACCCCCTCAAGTTGTGACATACTATTATGTAACACCCTGTATAAGCACATCCTTGTATAAGCACACAAATTGAAGTTTCGCGTAGTATATAACAAAATTTCACAGCATAATCCAAACTGACTCACAGTCTCATCCATGCTCTCCAAAGTCTCATTATTGTCAAACGTGAGTGTATAAAGATCATAAAGATACAGGGTGTCCTTCTTATAATGCCTTTTCCGCTTCAGCGAACTCATAGCCATATTCCTCAACGCCCACAATCACAATTAATAACACAACACGGGCACTTAAGCGTCTTACGACGTCGTTTTTCCAATAACCCGGATTCTTTCGGACCCGATATCAACATTGGCTCTTCTATTAATTGTCGAATTTCTCGAAGCGCTCGTAGAAAATTTCACGAAATTTCACGACTAACTGAATTTGGCCATTCACTTCGAGAGATGATGTGGAATAGCAGCGCGATTCTTTCATCATTTCAATAATAATGAAGAATTAATGATTATTTTCCGGTAGCGCGGACTTGCATGCGATAGGGAAAACGGGAGGATGAATTCCTAGCGGTACAATGTGAATTTAACGGCGTATTCTTGGAGGTATCGCCTCCAAAAGGTCGACATTGATCGGGAGGGGGACTCGGATATTTGGATTTGAAAGGGCGACAAAAGTTGTGAATGATTAGGAAAAATTGTCCGTGTTGTGGTCATGATGGCGTAAAGGACAAAGTAGGTATAGAAAAAGGATAATTACTAAGAAATACTCTACACCCTCTGGAGTCTATAGTTCTTCGGTGGAGCAATATAAGACTATGTATGATCTCAAAATTTTATATGGGATTTGAGATTGATACCAAATATATAAATGCAGAATCTCAGCACAATCGGAATTATATTCTGGAAATTATTGAAAAAATGAAATATGTAAAAAAAAATAATTACAAAAATTAAATTCTATGGTTGATAAGGAGATCCTCTTAAAATTTTGCATGAAAATTCAGTATACCAGTCTCGATTCAAAATGAATTTCACTTGAATCGGTTATACTGTTATGGAAATATAGAGACTTTCTTTTCAATATTCCATTTGAATTTTTTATGGTTCTGTTTACACTATGGCTACAAGATTTTGCATAAAAATTCAGTATAACAGTCTCCATTCACAAAAAAAATTATTCGAATCGGATATCTATCCTGTTATGGAAATTCAAAGATTATTCTAATTTTCAATACTCTGATTGAATTTTCCATCGTTCTGTTACCACTAAGGCCACAAAATTCCATGAACATTCAGTGTATCAATCTTTTTTCATGGAAATATGATTTTGCTTTTCTTCAGTATTCCAATTGAATTTTCTATGGCCACAAAATTTCTCATGAAGCTCATTATGAGCATCTTGTATATGGCCGCAACATTTCATTTCGATGGGTTTTGTTTTTCTGAGATATTGAGGAACAAAAATTTTGAATGGCCATATTTTATGGAACACCCTGTACGATATGGCTGGATAACGAACTCAACCGAGCCATTTGGGAACCGAACTCACCCTGAAAATTTCAAGTTCCTAGGACAATCCCTTCGAAAGTAATTGTGTAACGGCCGGATGGCCCCCACGGACAGAATCGAATTCGACCACGAATTCGTCATCGATGTAGAACCTTATCGTTTGAGACCATTTTCGTCTCAAAATTCGAAAACTATAGACATTTCGGCAAAACGGTATAGCAATTGTTTAAGGAGAACGAGCGCTCAAAAATTCAGTTAATCTGCAATGATTTTTTCTCAATGAAAAGAATTCTATCTTGATAATGAATTCCAATTAATGTGAATTTCCCAATAAGAACACTGCCAGTTTTAAAATATTTCACAATAATCTGACCCTTCCTTTCAGAATATCACAAATGAAAATATATAAAAATTATAGGTAAGTATTTTCAGAAATGTTGGTACAAAACAACACCATTTTTGGAAACTCGGGATGAATCAATTCGAATACCTATAGGTACGTTCCATGTTATATTCGAATTGTTGAATTATTCGAAATTTTAGGATTATTCGTCCAGGTATTCGAGTTATTTATTATTATATTATTATTCGAATAACCTAATTATTCGAATTAACAATTTCCATTAATTCGCAAAAAAATAACTGAAAAACAGATAAAATAATCAAGTACAATGTAAATGTTATAATGAATTGGATGTTTTTTTACAAGATAGGGAAAAATTTTAATTCAGAATGAATACTTCACAACTGTTCCATGCATTAGATGTATAGGATATTCCAAATTAGAAAAATTTGATTAGCAAGATCATTAAACGCATATAAAAAATTTTCGAATAATTTCGATTCATTCAAATCATTCGAGTATTAGCATAATTCGAATAATCATCAGAATTATTCGCTTCATTCGTACTATACTCGAATAATTCCAATTATTTGCTGTATTGGAATACTTATATTCAAATGAGCATTTCCAATGATTTATAAAGAAATCAATTCAGAAATGACGGACCTTCCGAAAATTATTACATTATCTGTTTTTTGTATCGATGTTCGATTATCCAAAAAAATTACCTATTGTAATCACCGACTTGAGCTAGCAAATTCAAACGAATAGAATTGTCGGTTGAGTATGACGTATGCTTTAGAATTCTTTTCCTTGGTTGAATTTTTTTTTAATTTATAACAATTAAAAACTGGCCATTTTGTTGTGAATCATCATTCTCGAATTATTCTTGCTCGTACGTACGTAATCATGGCACGGCATTTGAACTAACGAGTAAATAAATTGCATTTTCAATATTTAATGAAATATTAATTACTTGAGATTTTAAGTGAAACATCGATTGGATCAGTATAGGTATATTTGACACTGCTCTTCATGCTGACACATGAAAAATAACCCTATACTTTAACATACTGAAAAATGCCCATTGTTTTTGATTTCGTACCTATATAGTCCGTTCACGAAAGGTTGAGCCGTCGGTTGGCCATGACAATTTGGCATATTCCACTGTGTATATTAAAATTTTAGGTTATGTTATTTATTTTCTTGTCAGATTGATACGCAATGTTGTCAATATTGCATAGAGTTCTCTGATAACTAGCAAGCTCGTCGGACGAGGCCTGTGCATTCGGCAACGTTGACTTTATTTTACGTTATGACAGCAAATACTGCCAACTTCATATAAATAAACAAACGCCTACTATGCGCTCAAACTTTCGTGAACGGACTATATATGGTTCATCATCGATTCCAACGCATTCGCAGGCCCAGAATCCGAAACTTGCAGCTTTTAAAGCGAAAATATGACACAAAATCAACGAAAGAATAAGTGATTTCATGAAAGTGAATAGAATATTGGAGTACACTCGTTTTCGCATATAACTCCGCATCCTCGACGTTACGGTACTGACTTTTTCGGCCAGGTCTACTGAAAAAGTGGAAGGAACTCCACAGCACAATGGAGTGCGTTTAATCTATTTTCCCGATATCCATTGTGGCAGAGTGCCAATGAGAAAAAATTCTTTATCGACCATCAGATTCTACCGTCGAGAATTGATTTAGAGTCCGTGACAGCATCCCATGGTCATTTCAATTTCGTACGATTGTACATTTCGTTGAGTCATAGATTTCTCAATTTCTCAATTAATTTAATGGTAATATTGAATTGAAGAATTAATTCCTTGAATTTGATTCAGGAAATGTTTTTATATGTAATTCCTAATTTTCGCATGTTCTGAGGGATATATATCGATTTATTTTGATAGCAAGAGCATAGGATTTTGAGTTTAGAAATAGCTGTTTTTGCTCATCTACAGAATTGGACTTTTATTGCAGACATTTTTGAATGTGTTTGTTCGAAATGTTTTCTTTATTTTTTTCATCAACTTATTACTGATGAGGGTAATTAGTCATGATTATTTGAATGGATATAATCAATATGTTGTGTATATCAGTAACATTGTACGGAATATAAGCGATAAGACCGCTTGTAGTCATTTGAATTTAAGTTTACGATGGTTACGGAGCGTCTGTATCGTGTTAACAACTCTATCATACATGTCCTCGGTAGTATAGTGGTCAGTATCCCCGCCTGTCACGCGGGAGACCGGGGTTCGATTCCCCGCCGGGGAGGAAAACTTTTTTGAATTTTTTTTCGAATCCGAGCCCCAACGTATGTGAAATACAACTTTTTTTCATTTTCATTCCTTAAAAATCCATACGAAAATGAAAAAACTGTATTATGTCCAAAAGATGCGAAAATAAATTTTTATTAATTAATTTCGGACCTTAAGAAATTCATTTTGATCACGTCAATAAAGCTTTGAAGTCCTGTATTGAGAATATTTCAATAAACTCCTAAAGATATTAGAAAATCTCTCTGTAAAAATCGCACATAGGAGAGCTAGGGTCACTGGCGTTTTCAAGGGGGGTAATCGGGGTAATTACTCCCCAAAATATTTTTCGATTGGACATTTAGTTTCATTCTTCAATATAAATTAATGAATTTTTAGAATTAAAATACTAAAATATCGCTGGAGAAGCCCATAGCTAAAGTGATGAATAAACATCCACTCGTAAATTTTAACTCTTCCACAAGTGTTTTTAAAGATTTCTCGTCTCTTTTTGAAAATTGAAATTAATTATTCAAGTACTTAACGGCGACGGAAAAACAATATTTTCTATTACAATAATTATTAATTAATTAATTATTACTAACCATTTAATAATAAAGAATAATAGTGAAAAAATGATGATAGATATATTCATTGATTTCCAGAATCATATTTTATACTTTCATAATATCCGACAGATCAGGAACACAGATACAGTTATTGTTTTTTTGTGGATTTCGAATGTTTCACAACATTCTCTATTTAATAACCCATTATTTAAAACTTCTTCTGCGATGCCAAATTAATCTATACAATCTTAAGTAAGAATAGATCGAATTTTTTGTCGCTTCTATGTCGTGATTAATAAATGGAATAATTAATTTTCTATAAAGTAAAGATAATTTAATTTAACAAAGAATTTTTTGTAGCCTAAAATAACCAATGAATAGATAAAATGATGAGGAAGTTACTTTTATTTTTTATAATCATTTAAGTTAATTTCAATGGAGATAAAACCATATGTCAATTTTTTTTCATTTCGCTAACAAGAGATCAATAAATCTGCATGCATTTGTGAAATTTGGAATGCACTAATGCACTGGAATTATTTACAAGTTCGATTAAATTTTGTCCGATAATAATGTTGTCATTGAACTTGAAAGAACCGAATTAAAATTGGGTATTTTTTATAGATCGTTGCTTACTTTCCTCTAGAGCAGACGCGTTTATGGAAACTATACAAAAATAAAAACAACAAAAGCTTTATATTATTTATCTGCATCAGGGTGCACCAGTGTTATCGAAAATGTTAAAAATAAGAGATAACGACGAGATAATAAAAAGTACAATCTATGTCAATTCGTTTTATCGGTTTGAAAGTATTGATTCAGAATTTTGTTACTAAACTAGTTATCTCGAGTTGAGCCTTTTTAATAATTCATTGAAATTTTTATTGGAAAGACATGTTCTAGGTACCACATTCAATTATGAATTTTGCGAAATTCGTATTCAGGGTTCATATTAATATTCTTGATTCTTGAGCAAATTCTATAATTTCAGTTACAGTACATCAAGAAGTAAACGGCGGAGTTACTAAAGGGCAAATTGGAAAGATTTTCAATTATACTATTTAAATATTGAACTACATAGATGTATTTTTAATATTGAACTATTGAATGAATTTATTTTTATTGTGTTATAGGCAAGCATATAGCGCATATGAGCGCAAACTTAAACGAGTGCTATATCGTTTTGCCCAAATGTCTGTACTTTTCTAATTTTGAGCCGAAAATTGTCTCAAACGATAGTGTTAGACTTCCTGATGATGAATTCGTGATCAAATTCAATTCTGCCCGTGGAGCCGTCGGTTAGCACAATAACTTTCGAAGGGATTGTCCTAGAGACTTGAAATTTTCAGGATGACTTCGGGTCCCAAATGGCTCGCTTAAGTTCGTGAACCACCCAAATCGTAAGGGTGTTCCATTGAATTAGGCCATTAAAAATTTTTGTTCCTCAATTTCTCAGAAAAACGAAACCAATCGAAATGAAATGTTATGACCAAATGTAGGATGCTCTCAACAAGCCTCATGCAAAATTTTGTGACCATAGTGTGAACAGAACCATAGAAAATTCAATTGGAATATTGAAAAGAAGAAACTCCATATTTCCATAAGAAGATATTCGATTCAAGTGAAATTTATTTTTTGACTGGAGATCGATATACTGAATGTTCATTCGAAATTTCGTGGCCATAGTGTTACCAGAACCATTTAAAATTCAATTGGAATATTGAAAGAAGAATCTTTATATTTCCATAAGAGAATATCGGATTCAGGAGACGCTCTTTTTGTGAAAGAAAACTGATATACTGAATGTTCGACTTAATCTGTTATAAATAAGAAATTATTATCAAAAAAACTGGTGAACAACCTACCCTTGCCGGTTTGTAGGGTTTTGGAAAATCCATTTTTAAGCTCATAATCCAAATTTTTCACTTTTTCACCAACGAAAACTACTCTTTCGCATCCGGTTAAAATCCGACATTCCCGATCAGTTAACACATATTCGCAATCTGTGTTTACAATTTTACTCAGACGGAAAAATTAGATCATCCGATTTAGTGCGTCAGCTCAGTGCGGTACAGTATTCCCGAAAAGTTATCCTGTAAAGTTGCGCGCAAATTAGGGCGTATATTCATTTATTCTACCAGCTGTGTGGTATTTGGTTTAATAGTGTAGGAGATGCTTTGTGAATCAACACTGATGTCGTTTCCTATCTGTCATATCGGTCGAAATGTGGTCGGATCCCACACATAGGCGTGCTAACGGACTAATTAACATCATTCTGGAGCTGACGGAATTTGGTTGAGATTCCGTTGTGAGTTGTGACGTGGGTCGAACCTGATTTTTGGTTAAATATCTACAGTGTGTTTGATCACGAGTTAGCGATAACTTAAGGTCATCAAATATACCTAATATTATCGACAAAAATACCCAGACTTGGAAGTTTACCTCCTTAGTTTTAGAGTAGCCCCCATTTTAAATTTACTTTTTTATTTTCGTTGACCCTTCCAAATAATATCGATTTCTTTGGACATAAAGGTCCTACAGATGTGAAAAAAATGTTTTTCTAAAGATGATACTACCACCTTTCATTGAAGTATAAAAATATAAAACATTCAAATTGATAACGGCATAAAAAAATTCTTTGAAAAAGTTTATAGTGAAAATATGTACTGATTTTCACAGTGAATCCGCAATAGTACAAGAACTAGCACATTGAAGTTTTATTTTTTTTTTCAATTATTTAACACGCAAGGACACAAGCTACAAAACAACACTCACATCATTTCTGTAAGTTACATAATTTGAGAGTTATTGCTGTTCGAAAAAAACTTCAGTACTGTACTTTCGATAATTTTCAATGATCAAACAAACGAATTAATCATAAAAATTGCTCAAAATGGCCACCTCTGCTCTGTAGACAGGCAGTGGCCTTCATGACGACCTGTCTTGTGTCTTTTGCTCGCGTAGTGATCATGTTCGAACAGCAATAACTCTCAAATTATGTAACTCACAGATACGATGTGAATGTTGTTTTGTAGCTAATACCCTTGCGTGTTAAATCATTGAAAAAAATTATACTTCTATGTGCTATTTCTTGTACTATTGCGGATTTACTAAGAAAATCAGTACATATTTTTACTATGAACTTTTTTAAAGAACTTTTTTATGGCGTTTTCAAGTTGAATGTTTGTATATTGTTATTTTTCAATGAAAGCTGGTAGTGTCATCTTTCAAAAAACATTTTCCTCACATCTGTAGGACCTTTTATGTCCAAAGAAATCGATATCATTTGGAAGGATCAACGAAAATAAAAAAGTAAATTTAAAATGGGGGCTACTCCAAAACTAAGGGGGTAAACTTCCAAGTATGGGTGTTTTTGTCGATAATATTAGGTATATTTGATGACTTTAAATTATCGCCAACTCGTGACCAAACACACTGTATATGTTTGAATCTAGTTTACAGCCCAGTAACCGATTTTCAAAATATTTGGCATATTGTTTCGTTATGATGTTGTGATGCCACAGTTTCAATTTGTTCGCCTGCAAATCAAAATTTCCCGAAAAAATCGAAAAAGAAATTCTATAACGTCGGTTGAATGCAGAAATATCCCAAGTCCGAAATTCATACTTTTCAGGAGACACGTTTTTTTAATAGGTCAAAAGCTGATTGAAAATATATGAAAAATAATCAATTTTGAACTTCAACTTGAAGATTCTGATTGTTTCGTGATGGTCAAAATTTGCCCAAAATAAATTTCCGAAAAATTGGGACATAATATAGCCTTGTATGGTAGTTTTGCATATCAGAACTATTTTATGTCCACTTTCTGGAAAAATGGACTTGGGAACTTGGGATAGTTCTGTATTCAACTGACGATAAATGGTTTATGATCCAAATGACATTTGTCTTAATACGAGCCAGACCTTTGTTTTTTCAGTGAAAAATCAGTGTTTTTGGATGATTCCCCAACCTTATAAATACTTGGCCCTGTTCCTATCATAGCTAACCTAACCTAACCTAATCTAATAGGTTAGCTTGAGTTAGGTTAGGTTAGCTAAGATAGGAACAGTGCCAAGTATTTATAAAAGTGGAAACACTTATTTTTGGATACAAAAAGATCTGGCTCTAATTAGAATAAGTGGCACTTGAATAATGAACGATTTATAAAATATCTTTTTCGATTTTCTCGGGAAATATTGCTTTGCCGGTGCTCAAATTAAAACTGTGGCATCACAACATCATAACGAAACAATATGCCAAATATTTTGAAAATCGGTAACTGGGCGGTAACTAGATACATATTTACCTTTTTGTCACGATTTGATGTCGTTTAATTTACACTATTTGTGCATGGCCACTTTAGTGATTTCTGGATAAAATCATATCAGAAATGATGGATCCTAAGAAAATCAAAGCGATTATCCGTTTTTTCTATTTTTTCTAGAATGAAATCATTAAAATCACCGAAAAAACCTAACGATTTCAAATTATCCGAATTGGCGGTTGATTGTCACGTACGCATTAGTATTCATTTCATTGGTTGAATCCTTCTGGCCGTCTGGCCGTAAACACGACAATTCTCGTACAAACGCAGTTTAGGCATTTAAACGCTTGATCATAGTGGAAAGGCAATAAATTAAATGTTTTATCTGTTTCAATCTTTTGAAAAATGCAAGATTTTGAAGAGAAAGCTGAAAATTAAGCTCGCTTTAGTCAACCTCAATTCATTCAATTGTAAAAAGAGGGAAATTATAGATCGTACACGAGGATACTAAAATAATTAATATGGTACGCCTATGTTTGGAAACATATTCTCGTTTGCATTTATGATATCTTCAATTCGATTTTTATAGTATTTATTCATGTGCGATAAAATGGTTATGATCACTGTTATGTTCCTTTCAGAAGATAAATAATTTTCCGTTAACCAACACTATTTATTGCTTTTATTCTGTTCATTCAACTTTCATTTACTAATCCTTATAGGACTATATCTTGATTTTCCTGATACGAACAAGAAGCAAAAGCACCTGATTTCACGTCAGGGTTCTTTTCATTTTATGAGAAGGTAAAATACAGTCTCTATAAATAATAATAACATGGCAGTTGGCGTTGGACTATTTTAAATATATTGTTTATTTGATGTAAACTTTAATATAAACAAAACGATAAAGTGATTTTAGGCTGGTAATTCCGAAAGAAATTGAATAATGTGACTGAAATTATAAATTCGTTGAGAATTTGTAAGAAAAGATAAAATGAAAAATTTCCAAAGCAACCTACGATGTAATTATCATTTATTAGACCCCGTATTGAAATAAAACTGTCAATTCGTTCTAGCGATAATAAAACATTTATTATCGTACATTTATCCGATATTATATACTCTATTAGTATTAGCATATTCTGATTTTGTAGTGAATTTTCACTGTGAACTGAATGATAATTAATATCTGCATACATCTCCCTAAAAAAGTCATGTGTTACTCCCATTATTTTGTATTAATGAATATTATATTTATGAGAATTTATTGGGAACGCATTTATGCTTAACGAATTGTAATGGCAAGCCCGTAGGAGTTGATCATAAACTATATTTAGATTTATTTGCAATAAAATATCTATACTCAACGAAAAATATCACCAGCCAACGGCCAATAGGTGCGCAATAGCCTAAACACACCGAATCAATTGTTTAATGTTCTGTTTCGAAGGAAGACAGCAGCAGAAAGTATGATATTTGATTACGTGTCTGCTAATATATTATTTGTATGTATTACATAATATATAGTCCGTTCACGAAAGGTTGAGCACATAGTAGGCGTTTTTTTATTTATCTGAAGTTGGCAGTATTTGCTGTCACAACGTAAAATAAATTCAACGTTGCCGAATGTACCCGGCCTCTTCCGACGAGCTTACGAGTTATCAGACAACTCTATGCAATATTGACAACATTGCGTATCAATATGACAAGAAAATAACAAACATAACCTAACATTTTAATATACACAGTGGAATATGTCAAATTGTCATGGCCAACCGACGGCTCAACCTTTTGTGAACGGACTATATGTAAAGGGTTTTCAAATAAGAAGTGTTATTTTGAATAGCCCGCTATTTTGATAGATGTCACGTTTAAAGCTGTCATTTTTGACATTTGAGAAGTAGACACTACGTCATTAATAAAAATGGAACAATACAGGCTTAGAGAACGCATTGAAATCATTAAAATTTACTATAAAAATAACGAAAATTCGGCAGAAACGGTTCGTAAAACTCGAACATTCTTGGGTCGTCGTGAAGCACCTTGTCGGACCGCAATAATGAAATTACCTAGTAGAAAAAGCTGTTGGAAGTTAGTGATGTAAAAAATAAAACCCGTGCACTTCGCTCAAGAACAGCCGAGAATATTGCTACTGTAGCCGAAAATGTTGAAGAAAACCCAGGTTTGTCCATTCCTCGTCGTTCTTTGGAATGAGGCATTCCACAAACTTCATTACACAGTATTTTGCATAATGATTTGGGTCTTAGGGCTTATAAAGTTCAGCCGGCCGATCATCAACAACGAAACCATTGATCTTTTGCGGGAAAAGTTTCCGGACCATGTTATCTCTCGAAGAGGTGATAACAATTGGCCACCGAGATCTTGTGACTTAACACCTTGCGACTTCTTCCTTTGGAGAGAAAGCGTGGTAGTGGTGGTTATTTGCCTCATATTATTTTACACTATTAAAGGCATAGCTTCTTCTTTATAATGAAATAAACATCCGACCATTTATATTGCAAAATGGCATTTTCCTTTGAATATCAAATTAACATCTCTTATTGGTAAACCCTTTATATAATATTTTTATAAGATACCATTCATGAAAATAATCATATCAAGTAAGTATATTGTTTGTCCAGATTGTTAATTTGAAAAATATTCTTTAGGTATAGATTCATATGGCATCATTTGTTTTTGTCGACAGTATTTCGGAGTGGGTATAATTTGCTTATTTTTGTTTTATCCCATAGCTCTCAATATGGATTTGGGCGGTTTGTCTGTCTAAGATAATAGGTTGATTAACCGAAAATTAACGTCTATGAACTATATGCAAGACCCGTCCAGTATTCTTCAAATTTTTCATTATAATAAATATTATGATAAAACGATAAAAAAATCTCTCAATGTTTTTCAAGTGAATTCGATATCCCCTGGTTATCTATAGAATTTTTTTCGAATGATAAATATGAATTTGTGGTAAACAAACCTTAAGAATTGGTTGAACCAAACTCACCCTTCTTTCTTCCTCTCTCGCAGCCCTCAGATGCAGCTCGATGGCCTCCAGATCAATCTTAGGCATGGCCGTCTCAATATTATACACATCGAAGCTACCTGCAACAGAAATACGCACATTTTCATTGGCGTGAACCTGAAATTGGTCGTAGGTAATTTTGTTATTGAGCTTGGAACCTCACACGCGCCGCTACTTATTCAAATTTATAAATGGTAGGACAGGGAATATCGGAGAGGGTTGCGAACGGGTACAAAGAGATGAAAGCTCACGATAATTGGGTCGTTCATCACACCTAACAGCGGCATTTTCATGAGACTTATGGCGTAGAAAAGCCCTGTAATGCGTATTAAACGGAAGGTGTGATGTTCGTTTACAGGATGATGTGTGAAGTTTGAGTTCATGAAACGAATGGGGTAGACAAGAGAATAGTTGCAGGCATATCCTTTCGACATTTGTCTTGGAATTGAACATCTCAGAGTAAGAAGTGAACATAGAGAATAGAGATGCTCCTACGCGTGAATTAATAGTACTGCATTGTAATCAACCAAGCTCTAGAATGAGATGGGAAGCACTTTACTGCCGAACTGGATGAAGTGAAAAATAGGTTAGATTTTCATTTCTTTAATAATTCCTGATATAATACAACATTTTCGTAATTTTGGCAAAGCTATAATAAGCAACAATGAACTGCCACCAAATCAGTAAAATAATTCACTCTCGAAAATGAAGGATGCAAAATCTATGAGCTGAATTTATTCAGAAAGTATGGTATAAAAAATGAATTGCATATTCTTTTTCAGTCTGTAGTCCTCTTTCATATAACCACATAAATAGATCATCTGAAATTTTGGATGAAAAATAGCCAAGGGGTTGACCCCCCTAAAACGCTATTTATCAACATTTTGCAAAAATTCTATAGGATCTACAGAAACGGTTGTTACTGATAATTATCAAGCTTGGTCTAATAAATTGATTGAGGTTGAAAAATTATAGATTCGAAGCGAACTGCATTAAGCAGACGCTTTCGAACGCAACTCGAAAATGAAAAATGCAAAATGTATGAACTGAATTTATTTGAAAAGTGTGGCGGACTTGATTGAATCTGGTATGTTTTTATAGGTTTTCGAGGTAGTTGAACCAGAAAAAAAAAAATACTTTCGGATCGATATCTGCAAAACGTTTAGAATTTCACCGTTCAAATGGCATTTTTTCCAAACTCGATAATTCAAACTCTCATAATTTCCGTTTGAATGGCCGGAATGAAAAATAAATTGTATATTGTTTTCAGTATCTAGTGTCCTTCAATATAAACATAATGATAATCTAAAATTATGAAATTTTGGATGAAAAATAGCCAAAGGGTTGACCCCCCCTAAAACGCTTTATTTCAGCATTTCGCAAAAATTCTGTAGGATCTACAGAAACGATTATTACTGATTATTATGAAACTCGGTCTAATGAACCGATTTCCGTTGAAAATTCATCGATTCAAAGAGAACTGCATTACGCAGAGGCTCTCGAACGCAACTCGAAAATGAAAAATGCAGAATCTATAATCTGAATTTATTTGAGAAGTATAGAGGACTTCATTGAGTTTGGTATGTTTTTATAGGTTTTCGAGGTAGGTGAGACAGAAAAAATACTTCTGGATCGATTGGTATTTGCAAGCGTTCAGAACTCCACGTTCAAATGGCATTTTTTCCCGAAACTCGATATTTTAAACTCTCAAAATTTTCGTTCGAACAGCCAGAGTGAAAAATGAATTTCTTTTTTTTTCAGTCTGTAGTCCCCCTCAATATAAGCATTAAAAATTATCATCTAAAATCTTGAAATTTTGTACAAAAAATGGCTAAGGGACTTTTCTAAAACGCTTTATTTCAGCATTTTGCAAAAAAATTAATACTGATAATTTCAGAGCTCGGTCTAGTGAATCGATTGACGTTAAAAATTCATCGATCCGGAGCAAACTGCATTACGCAGACGCTCTCGAATGCATCTCGAAAATGAAAAATTCATCTTCTACTGGTTTTTGAACCATCTGTATACCATTTGATGGTATTCACTTTGAAGTTTTGGGAAGTGAATCTTCTTTTCCATTCTTTCTTCTCTGATAGCATAGAGCTCTTCTCGATCATAACAGCACTATCTAGGTTCACTGATGAGATTTAATTGTTCAGAGAGAACCCGGCATTCTAACTTTTAATTCTCTCATTACCTCTACCTTCCCAAGATATTCTGAGAATTGCCTCATGTGCTACCCTATTCATCACTAGATGTAAAGGAGTGAGATCAACGTTCATCAATCAAAATTACACATTGCTGTACCTACGAAAACCCATACATAAGAAAAACAGAAAACAATCATTTTTCTCACCCCCTAGTACGCGTAGTGACAAATACCTTTTCCCAATCCCTGCCTCTAACGCACAATGACGTGAATTAGCGAGTAAGCTTGTTTATTTATGAACTCCTCAGTGACACAAACATCCATTAGGCCATTAGTTCAATTAGGGTGAAATCCCCAAGACGCGAGTCTCACCCCTTTCTTCGCCACCCCTGGAATTCTTGACCCAGTTTCCCTGTCTGAGTAGTAAATGGGGTTGTTTCTTGTTTCTTCATAACGCGTCATCCGCACTCGAATAATCAGTCTTGCCAACGTACAATAATGAATTATGGAGCTAATTAGAGGAGTACGCAAAGGCTGGATGGAGGAAAATAGGGAAAACAGCGATTTTATGAATTTTCCAGTTGCTGGAGTCTTTTAATGATTTGGATTGGAGCAGCTTGCTTTTCTATCAACAGCTTTCTGATCTGCATGATATTAAAGATATTTTGGCCGAAAAACTGCTGTTCGAATTATGGGACCTGTAAACAGTTACTTGAACATCTGAGGTTCTAAAAGATGAGCACTTGGAGAGCCTGACATGGTTCAATAACGTTACTAAATTCAAAATGAATAGAATTATTTTGAACGTAACCTATAGTCCGTTCACGAAAGTTTGAGCGCATTGTAGGCGTTTGTTTATTTACCTGGAGTTGGCAGTATTTGCTGTCATAACGTAAAATAAAGTCAACGTTGCCGAATGTACCCGGTCTCGTTCGACGAGCTTGCGAGTTATCAGATAACTCTATGCAATATTGACAATATTGCGTATCAATATGACAAAAAAATGAACAACATTACCTAAAATTTTAATATAGATACACAGTGGAATATGCCAAATTTCCATAGCCAATCGACGGCTCAACCTTTCGTGAACGGACTATAAATAGTTCCGTAAATAAATTTCAACCAAAACAACAAGTAGATGACCGCTGTCAAAATATTATCGACAGGTCTGGTGGCATCGGTTGATTTACGGAATATACCGTAAATGGGACTGTAATTTGGGACACATAGATGATATTCTGTTTCAGTCTTTTTGTTTCTTCAGATATTTACCATTATGGTTGTATTAACGCAACTCCCAAAAAACTTTGCCTATTGCTTTGAATTGGTATAGAACATTTAACTCCAGAATCTCAGCTCGATCGAATTCACAGATTCTGAATTTTACGGAAAAATCAATAACTCAGAAAGAAATCAAATTCTTCAGTTCTGATCATGCGGTCATCTTGAAATTTTGCATGAATATTCAGTATAAAAACCTTCACTCCCACAAGAAATATCAATCACTCGAATCGGATTTTTCTTCTCGATATTCCAATTGAACTTTCTATGGTTCTGAGGCTTCTCATGAGTATCTTGCATGTGGCCGCAAAATTTCATTTCCATCGTTTTTTTCTGAAATATCTAGGAAAAACATTTTGAATGGCCATATTTTCTAGAAGAACCTGCACGATTTCAATGATTAACGAACTAAACCATGGCATTTAGGAACCGAACGCACCCTGAAAATTTCAAGTCTCTAGGACAATCCCTTCGAGAGTTCTCGTGTTTACAGACGGCCACACGGGCATAATTAAGTTTGAGCACGAAATTATCATCAGTGAGTTGAATCTTATTGTTTGAGACCATTATCGTCTCAAAATTAGAAAATTACCTTTATTTGGGTAAGTATATGGAATTCATATGAACATTCTAGTTTATTCTTTAAACAAATCCTAGTATCAAATCATTACAATATTTTCAGTTTGTTTACCTGAATCCGAAAAAAAATCTACTATATTTTCAAATTTTTCCAGGTGAAAATAACCAAATTCTTTTGTATTATTGTTGGACAGACACAATTTGACATTTAAAGGGACGCAACTGCCATGGGACATGGACATAAATGAAAGCCTATCTAAAGCCGTACATAGACATCGTTATTTTTCATCCGTTTTCTTCGCCGCGATTCGAACTGTTTTGCCCACACACTTCGGTAAATTCTACCAATTATTTTGCTGTTGTTCGCGAATGACTACGCTATGAAGATGAAACATCTTTCAGCAGTGGCGCTACGCTAATGGAAAATAACCGCCGATTCTCGACAAAATCCCCATACACAGTCGGTATGGCATGACTATCGATGAACCGTTGTGACAAAAATCAAGCATCGGCAGGTATTCTTACCGACGAGGCGTACCGACGGTTTTTGCCACATATATCTGTTTTTGGCGCTTTTGTCGGGACGGTTCTTATCGCAGCGATACAAACGGATGAAAATAACGATGTCTATGGCCGGTTTGAGACGATTTAAGACAGAAAACTACGAAAACACGACACTACAGTTGAGAATAGACAGAAAAGCCAACGACACGGACATAAAAAAACTGAATGAATGGACACATGACGCAATGGACGACTAATAGACGAAATGGGCAAGACACTGCAGCTTGACACTTGGCTGCAGTGCGGATATATGGACTAATGTCGAACGGCGGGAAGTCCACACCAATACCACTACCACATTCGGTATGTATTCATGTTGAACTAGTTCACTGATTACTGTTGTAAAATTGTCCATATCAATTCCAAGAGAGAAATGGAATGTAAATACCCCCGCCGGTCACATAAAATTGTATCAGAACATAACAAATGAGAAAAATCAACTCACCGAAATGCTCAGAATGAGATTTCTTCTTCTCCTTCGCAGCAGGAACTGACCGCCTATTGGCTGCATGCTTGCCGATGCCATCTTTCCTTGGAAACTGGATCAAACTACCGAACTGTTGGTTGTAATCCTTCCTTCTTCTCACCACGGTATCAGTCCTCTCTCTCTTCTTCACAACCGTATCATCTTCCTTCTCTTTGTAGTCCTTCGTAATGCTCTCCTTGCAGAATTTTTCCATTTCTTCCTCACTTTTCGGACTCAGTGTAGTATCGGACTTCATCTTCTTGATCTGGCATTCGATTTCTTCCAACTGTCTGTTAGAATCTCGTTTGAGCTCGTTTATCTCAGACTCAACTTCCATTTTTTCATGATCTTTGATTCTACTTCTGTTGTCATTCAAATCGATTATTGCTGCCTTTGTCTTGTGTTCAGTTCTGTCTTGTATGCTCTCCAAGAGCCTGTTGTCTTGTATGACAGCCATGTCGGTTTGGATGGTTCTAGAATCTTGCAGGATGACTGGTGGGATGTCTTCGTTGGAAGCCTCAAGTCTGTTCAGGGTTTCCTCGATTATTTGCTCAAGTTGCAGTTCTTCAGGTCTTGGTTCAATTTCTAGGGACTCTGGAGATTCTTCACAAGAAGTTTCATCTAGATTTTCGGAGATCACAGCTTCGTTCTGTTTGTTATCGACTAGGTCTTGAGCGTTATTTGTTTCTTCAAGACAATAATCTTGGGACGGTTGAAGTTTGGTGAATGGTTCTTCAGTATTCGGTTCGTATTGGTAGGTGTTTGCAGTTGGTTCGAAGTCTAACAATTCAGTTAGTTTTTCTATAGCTTCTTCGATTTCTTGGACGACAGCCCTTTCCCAGGAAGGTTCGAAACTTACTTTGAAGTCAAATTGTATGTCTTCAGGTTCGGTATCAGCGAAAAAACTAGTGTTTTTTGAAGCTATTCGTCCCAGTTCATCTTCGACTTCTCTTCCAAAATCGCCAACGATGTTTTCTGAAGGTATTTCGGGGAACTCTTGACAGTTTATCACTTGAATTTCACTGGGAGCTTCTTGAATAACCTTGTCTTCATCATTGTAAGCCGCACATTTATATGTCACTTCTTCTGCTTTTATGTTGAGTTCAACCTCGATTTTTTGGAAATGGACTTTTTCGGCGGTATCTTCGTCACTTGCCTGGGTGGAGTTGTTCGAACTACTTTCTAAGTCACAAAAGTTCTGGTTTAAATTTTCGCAGTCTAAATTGAGCACAGGTTTGTCGTAGAATACTTTCTGGATATTTTCAACGCTGTCTAGACGATTGACGCTGTCTATTTTATCTATCTGAAACTCTTCCGTTTCTTCAACGTTGTTATTGTTGAGGTTGTTGATGTCTGTGGAAGAAGCATTCAATCAATATTCTTGTTCTGAACAGTTACTCAGAATAAGTGGGTATATTTAAAATTGTCTTTCGAAACATTTCAATTGAAGATACTAAGAGGTATATTACTTCAAAAGTACTCGAGTATTTGAATGAAAAATTACAGCATGATCGGAATTGTATTCTGGAAATAATTCAAATAATAAAATACAGTGGAACTTACCTATAACGAAATCGCTAAATCCGTAAAGAAATTTCGTTATACAGAAATTACATTACAGAAGTTTTTTTATAGAGTCAAGTAACGAAACTAGCAATTGTATTTTTTTGTGAATTCTTCATCATCGAAAAGATGTGTAAGTGCATTTCTAGTAGCTTATAGGCATTTTATGTAGGTCCGTATACAATACATAGCTATTCACGATTTTTTGGGTAAATAATTCGTAATTTTTATCTGAGTGGTACAATTAAAAAACATTTAATTCTCATAAAAAATCTTCTCATTTTATCAAAAATTCAAAAATATTTTCAGGAACCCCTTCAATGGGCCGGAAAACGAGACGACACGTTTTAGAGGCTTGAAGGACCTCTTCATGATTTGGTTTTCCAGTCAGTTGCCCCTCCAAATCAACGCTGTCGGTATCATCACTGCTATCGTAGTGATTTAGAACACCGCATTTGACACTGTTTAACATGTCTTTTCCAGTTGGAAGTTCATTTATTACAATTTTACATCGACATTAAAGAAATCATTTAAAGTAACTGTCGTTATCAACTTTTCCAGCTGAATCCAACAAGAATCTATCCGCCTGCCGTAATGGTTTATTTTATGGTCGGGATTTATTACCTACGCCCGGATTAATTATGGAAAAAAACACCCTTATACCTTTTTACCAATACTCATTCAAAGAATGATGTTCTTGTTCTTGGAATATTTCGTTAGAGAGACGTTCGCTATAGAAAAGTTCCACTGTATGTTAAAAATCTATAACTAAAAAATCGAAATACTATGGTTCTGATTTCACAATCCTTTCGAAAATCTGCATGATCGTTCACTTTGCCAATACACATTCCCAAACTTGATTTTGTTTCAATTGAACGTTTTTTCATGGGCATATCAGAATTTTTCTTTCGGTATTGCGATAAACTTCTCTATATGCTTGGCAACTCCCACAAACTTTTTCGTACTGCCTTGAATTGGCATTGAACATTTCACTGCAGAATTTCAGCTCGATCGAATTGACAAATTCTGAATTATTAAAAACATGGATATTCAAGAGAAAAAACAGAATTTGATGCTTCTGAAATTAAGCTATCCGTCTGAAATTTTTCATAAATATTCAGTATAAAAGTTGTTACCCTCAAAATGAATTTCACTGCATTCAGATTTTTTGTTGTGAAAATATAAAGGTTTTTCTCCTGAATATTCCGATCGAATTTTGAATGGTTCTGTTAATTCTATTGTTACGAAATTTCGTATCAGGCTTCTTATGAGCATCTTGCTGGTTGTATGATTTCATTTCTATCGGTTTCGTTCTGTCTGATATATTGGGGAGCAAATATTTTGAATGGCCATATTTTATGGAGAACCCTGTACGACTTCGCTGCTTAGCGAACTCAACAGCCGCATTTAATAATCGAACCTAGGTACTCTGAAAATTTCAAGACTCTTGGACAATCCTTTTGAGAGTTATCGTGTTTACAGACGGACGTTTCTACGGACAGAATTGAATTTGACCACTGATTCGTCATCAGTGAGTCCAACCTTATCCACTCAAAAACAAATCAACAGTTGAAAAATAGTAATTTTTCGTTAATTATTTAGGTTGTGAATACTACTGATTCGAACCGATTCTGAGGAAGTGATGATATTTATCGCTTCTAACTAACCAAAATGTTGAATATTGTCAAAAATTGGTCGAATTTAATCCATAGATACCTAATAGGCACAATGATATTCACTCTTCAGTGATGAAACAGACCAGAACATTTTATTGTAATGAGGTAATTTCAAAATTATTGAATTTTTGTTCGTTTTTGATTAGTGTTCTTGGATTGCACATAAAGGGTTTTCGAATAAGAGGTCTTATTTTGAATAGACCGCTATTTCGGTAGATATCACGTTTGAAGCTGTCATTTTTTAACATTTGACAAGTCGAAACTAAGACATTAATTAAAATTGAACGATACACGCTTCAAGAACCTATTGAAATTATAAAAATTCACTATAAAAATGGTGAAAATTTGACAGAGACGGTTCGTAAAACTCGAACATTTTTGTGTCACCTTGAAGCACCTTTTCGAACCGCAATAAGGAAATTGGTGGAAAAATTCGAGCTGTTGGGGCAAGCTAGTGATCTGAAGAATAAAACCCGTGCACGTCGCTCAAAAACTGCCGAGAATATGACTGCTGTAGCCGTTCATTCCTCGTCGTTCTTTGGAATTAGGCATTTCACAAAAGTCATTACACCGTATTCTGCATAAGTATTTGGGTCTTGAGGCTTATAAAGGTCAGTTAACACAAGAACTCAAGACGTCCGATCATCAACGGGGAAAAGTTTCCGGACCGTGTTAACTCTCGAAGAGGTGATCACAATTGGCCACCGAGATCTTGTGATTTAACATCTTGCGACTTCTTCCTTTGTCTACGCCAATAGTGCTTGAGGCTATCGAGGACATAGGGCAGCCACTTTGCGATTTGGTTATGGAAAATTTCATTAAAAGGATATGGTCCTGTAAGCGTGGTCGTGGTGGTAATTTACCTGATTGCATTTTCGACTATTAACGGCATAGCTTCTTCTTTATGATGAAATAAACATCCGATCATTCATATTGAAAAATGGCAATTTTCTTTGAATATCAAAATAACACGTCTTATTAAAAAACCCTTTAGTTTTGAGAGGCTTAAATTCTTTCCATGAATAACAAGAAATCTTTCAATTATGTTAATGATTTCCAACTTTAAAAAAAATTGAAGTTTGCATACTCACCATCATTCTTCTCAATAAACTGCGCCCTATTCTCCGTACCAGCCAACTCACACTCATAGTCGTCGTCAGTAAGGTCAGTGTCGGAGGAGACCTTGATGGTGTAGTCTAAAGCGTGGGCGAAGTGTTGAAACCCAGGATAATTCGGGTTCACGATCCCCCTACGATGTATCACAGTCTTGTGTCGTCTGCGTCGATTCAGATTGCCGTCCTCTGATAATGATTCTGTATCCGAAACGTCGAAATCGCGCTCCTCATCCTGAGGCGACGTGTCTACGGAAGAAGATGCGCTCTGGTTGGCTTCTGAAACGAAAGATTAATCCTTGTTGATGTTGGTACTTAGACATGGGGGATTGGGTGATCTTGGAAGATTAGGGAGTGCAAGAAGAAGATTCATGTGGAAAATTTGCATATCGAAACAGAATGCAAGCTAGAGCAATTAAATGAATGATTATATCCTCTAGTGTTTATCCTACGCTGTAGAAAATTATGGTTTATTCTACTCCAAAGACAGAGTCTCTGTTCAACTTTTTGAAGACACCCTTTATGTCTTAGGATTTCCTCATTCAATTCAAGAAGAGTCACGTTTTTATGGTGTATTGTGATGTGTGTGTTACTCTGCCTTCAATTCGCCGGATTAGTGTAATGTCACAAGCTGTCACTGGGTTCCAAACAAACATTGGAATTTGATATCGATTGAATCTGTGAGGATTCTGCATCTCTGAAAAACTTTTACGGTTTTCACTCCCAGCCTCTCAAATGGAAATAACTATAAAAATTTCAATTGAAATGAAATGCTCCTGCGAAAATCTTTGCCCTAATTTGTACGGAGCAAATTTGAATTGAAAAAATTGTTGCCTAACAGTAAAACGAAATAAATGAAAAGAATAATGTAAGGTTCAGGTGTCTATATCAGTTTTTTTTCGTTTGCAAACACACAATTCTGAAGCTTTTACGACTTTGTCTGAAGATAAACTGATATAGACACCGAAACGTTACATTATCCTTTTCATTTATTTCGTTTTACTGTTAGGCATCAGTGTAAATATATTCGCAGGAGTATTTCATCTTAATTAAAATATTTTAAATAATTTCTGTTTCGGAGACTGGGAGTGAAAACCTAAACAGTTTTTTTGGAATTGGAATTTGAATTACCGTTTCTTCTATGTACGACTTTGTCGTGTTGAAAACGCTCTTAAGATGAAAAAAGGCTTATTTTGTTCATTATCAGTTCATTAAAAACGTCTTCAATACTATGAAATCATACATAGAACAATGGCTAGTTCAAATTCCAGTGTAAAAGAGGTTTATTTGGAGCCCTGTCTCTGACGTGTGACGCCACAACAAATGCGGCGTATTCCAGATACTTATTGAACCTCTGAAAATAGAGTGATTTCAAGGAACCATGACTTCATTCCTGAAAATTTCCTCCTCCAGCCATTTTCTCCGTTGGGAACCGATGCCGATGGCCAGATATTTTGTTACAGGATGTTCCGGAGTTTGCTTCACTTCTTCACATAATCTGCATTGAAAGTTTGTGGAAACCCTGTGAAGGGGTGTAGCTTATTCTTGTTGTGTTTTGAGATAATTTGGTACTTTCTCGTATTGAACGTTCCAAGAATTTTTCAATAATGTTCTAGGCCCGAATGCCTTATCAGAGCGCCAATCTGTCCTACTACCGACTAAGATTCAGATTTGAATGAGGGATCATGTACTGCGACCTTTAAATCTATTATGTTCCAGACTCGTCAAGAAACTCAGCAACTAGGATCAGTTCAAGGATGATGTCACTTCACCCCGAACGATATCACGATCAAAACATTATTTGCGTTAGTGATCAATGTTGTCTGTAAGCCTAGCTGAGTTTGACAAAAACTTCGATCACGTTGATTGATGGAATGCCATATCTCTGAGCAAAATTCGGTTAATTTCTGACGTGAACCATCGACTCCAATCAAAATCATCGAGTGGATTGACCAATTAAGCTTTGTAAAACCCGCATTCAGTCTCACAAAGTGCCTATCTTCGAAAGGTAGCACGTGAGAATGTTAAGGAAACTCTTGCTGAGTTCTGGCGGGATATTCCATTTTAGTTAGGTTTCAGTTTAAAAAAGGGTTACAGTTCACTGCGATCTCAAGGTCTATCGTGTGCCCTTACAGAGCTGTTCTGACCACACCCTTTACAGCTCGTCTTCTAGTTCCAGAGATCTGAGGGAAAGGGAGCACGTGAGAATGTTAAGGAAACTCTTGCCATTTTAGTAAGGTTTTAGTTTAAAAAGGGTTACAGTTCACTGCGATCTCGAGGACTATACAGAGCTGTTCTGACCACACCCTTTACAGCTCGCTTTCTAGTTCCAGAGATCTGATGAAATCCAATATCTGTGAAGGCTTCAACGAGGCTAGTTCCTCACTCTCACAAGTTTCTTGTCCAAGGCATTCTCTCCTTGAGCTCGCAGGGCCAAAGCATTCCGTGATTAGGTAAATGAGGGTTTCTTCCTTCTCCCCACAGAACCTACACTCTTCAGTGTCTGATAATACCACTTTCAACAGGTGCTTCCTGATGCGACAGTGTCCTGTAAGAAAGCCAGGGAGGAGATGTGATTGTTTCTTACCAAGATCCAGAATCTTTTGGATCTTGCTGTTTCAAAGTTCCGAAGGAACTTAGTGGAGTGATCCATCCGTGGGAGATTTCGCTAGAGTTTTTCTTCTCGGCTCTCTTCTTCTCCAAAAACGATTTCTTAAAGGTTTCTTCCCTATGCCACTAGAGATTACTGGTCCATCAAAAGTATTTAATGCGTTTAAGGCAGCCCCCTTGAATAAGTCATACTGACGAGTCTTTGGATGAAATGCTGGAAGGAATCGCTTCTTACCAATGAGCAGTTTATGGGTGCCTCAGAACATCAAAGTCAGTTGTTGTTGTGAGCATAGGATCCAAACTTCACAAATGGTAAACTCGAAACTGTCAACTGTTCTGTAATATGAGTGCGTTCAAGGTTTGAAGTATATTAAACACTTCCGTGCCTACTATCGAAAACATAATTTGAAGAATCTTTTTTGTATCTTAAAGAACACTCTAAAATTTATCATCATATATTGAAGCAAACCCCGAATTTGTCAAACAGCTACTTTGCCAGATTCATCTATCGGCAGAGAGGGCCATCCTTTTTTGTCGAATATGTTTTCGATAACGGAAAACCCCCTCAAGAGCTTTTCAATATCCAATATCTGCGAAAATTCAAGAGGTATGCTCTTCAGAGTTCGGTTGTCGAGTCTCTCTCAAAACGGCCTGTTCACTCGATTCTT
Source organism: Propylea japonica (assembly GCA_013421045.1). Taxonomy (NCBI): domain Eukaryota; kingdom Metazoa; phylum Arthropoda; class Insecta; order Coleoptera; family Coccinellidae; genus Propylea; species Propylea japonica. The sequence goes on along the minus strand of CM024246.1, from coordinate 24,085,460 downwards.
CCAATTTCCTATTATTCCTGTAAACAGGAATATACGTCCGAACTCTTATTTGAACAACAGCCTTATTCTAGCTAGACCATCTGTCATCTACATCACATGGGGTTATGGCCATATCGATCCACTCTATTCAAATCCTACCCAACAGCAGCTGATAACGGTAAAGGGTGCGTATCATGAAAATGGCCTGTTGAACATGCACAGTAGAATTTATGATAATAAGAGAAATATGATAGATTCATAATGTTAGAATTATGTAATTATGTAGATGTCGTTATTGTTTTAATATTTCAACACTGAGGTCACTAATTCTACTATTTATTCCATGACTTAGTTACGTACATACGACATAGTAACCAACGGAAAGGAATTGCGATGGAAATAATGAAAATGTACTTCCCCTAAATTACTCGTACTGAGCATACATGACTACAGCAGAAAATTGTTTGGAATCTACTCTTCAACTCAAACATGTGCTCGATTTAATCTTGAAAGAATCACGCCGACATTACAGCACCAAGCTTTTACATCATAAGTGCAAAGATGATGTGGAAATGTCTGGGCAAGTCGAATGAACTGTGGCATAGCAAAGAACACATTGGTAATGAGGGAGAAGACAGACATAGAGGAGCTCTAGGAGATACTTTTTGCTCTAGACCAGAATCTTCGGAGCATCAATGAGAGTAAATCACTTTCTCAAAACTCAGCAAGAAATGTCCTAAATAAAGAGATGACATTTCGTGGAGGGAAACAGTACTTCTGGCCATTAGTTTCCAACGAAAGGAGTACCTGGGCAAGGAACATATCAGAGATGAAAATATACTTTCCAAGAAACCAGAACCCTTCTGTGGTATAGGAGTTTCTGGAGAAGGAGAAAGCCGAGAAGGAAAAACTCTGGCTGAATCTCCCATTCCACTAAGTTCTTTCGGAACTTTGAAACAACAAGATCCAAAAGATATCTGGATCTTGGTAAGAAGCAATTATTACATCTCCTCACTGGCTTTCTTATAGGACACTGTCTCCTCAGGAAGCACCTGTTGAAGATGGTATTATCAGACACTGAAGAGTGTAGGTTCTGTGAGGAGAAGGAAGAAATCCTTATTTACCCAATCACGGAATGCTTTGGCCTTGCGAGCTCAAGGAGAGAATGCCTTGGACAAGAAACTTGTGAGAGTGAGGAACTAGCCTCGTTGAAGCCTTCACAGATATTGGATTTCATCAGATCTCTGAAACTGGAAGCCGAGCTGTGAAGGGTGTGATCAGAACAGCTGTAAGGGGACTCAATAGATCCTGAGGTCATAGTGAACTGTAACCCTCTTTTAAACTATAACTATAACTAACAATGAAACCACTTCAGTTCAGTGGGAGTTTTATCAAGACTCAGGAACTTGAGTATGGGACTGGTACCATCATTCAAACACAGTTTCAAGTTTAAATTATGTTGAAATAAAAAAGGGGTGTCCTTCACTGGATTTATAAAACCATTATCTTTACATGGCATCATCACGAGTTTTTGACTTCAGTGGGCTCAGGAGTTTGGTTTGAACAAACTCACAGAAAAGCTCAGGTTCAGAAATTGTCAACTTTGATGCACTTTCTGCAAATTTATCGGCTCTTTAATTTGCGTTCTCATATGCCCTGTCACCCATAATAGAAATACTTCATTTCTTCTTGCCAGTTGATTTAATGGTGTTACGCCAATCCCAGATCAGCAGAAACTCAATGCAGTGAATAAACGGACATTAATTGTTCTTATATTCCCAAAATCGTGGCTATTATGAAATCAATTGGATTATGAGTTTCCTAGTTTGATGATTACTTTGATTTATTTTATATTATCATTGCTAGCGACAGAAAAGCATTGACCTCCAATCCAGTAAGGTTCAATCTTTCAACATAATATGTTGACAAGGTCTATCTTCAGAATACGCCTCCAGTACAAATGACGGCACAGCCCTTTAGATTACTTCAGTGAATTATGGGGCATCCCGCACTCAAGCGGTGTTCGGTCCAGGAATGCCGAGGGCATCCCGATTCCCGTATGTGACGTCATTGTAATGATATGCATGCTATAACCAGCCCTAATATTCCATTTCCCGTAAAATACGGTTTCAAGTTTCAGCGGATCGGAAGATGCTAGGGCATTAGGTAGATATATTTTCCTTTACGATTGGAGAGGTTGTATGTGCAATGTTATAAATTTCATTTTGGGGAAAACTACTTCCGAGGTCCTCTGAATTTCATTATGAAGAAAATTAGGTTCTCTTGAGTTCCTACTAATTTCTCTTCCAAAGTTTCTTTTAAGAATATTTCAATCTTTTCAGAAGAAAAACCCAGTCGTTAGTATGCACAAATGCTTGAAAATTGATACTGAAAATTTCATAGTTACCTATAGCAATACAAAGAATGAGCAACCATCACTATTTATAAAACACTATTAGTTCATACACTACTGTCTAATCAGGTACCTAAATATTTGACAAGACTGCCCAAATGTAGAACTTAAAATGGAAAAACTGCACAAAACTTCAGATTAAATACCGTCAAATGGTATATGGATGGTTCTAAAACCACGACAGGTGCCGGTGATGGATTACACATGCCAAGTACCAAGTGTACACCATAGTTTAAGCTCCTATTCGAGTGTTTTTCAGGCAGAAAAACTTGCAATCGAAAGTTGCACTGATAACTATTTGGAAAGGAACTATCCAGGGTGTGACATGGTGACATATTCAAGCACTGAACTTCTTCGTCATCGATTCAAAGTTAATATGGGGTTACCGAAAAAAACTCAATGGAGTTAGCGAGGTCTCTTCAGTCTGGATTCTTGGTCATTCCAATCAAAGGAAGTGAAAAGGCTAACATATTAGCAAGAAAGGGAAAACACAACACATGCCACTCACTGGTCCAGGTATAAGCACATGCAACTCTAAGAAAGAAATATTGGAAAAGGCAGAAACTGAAAGAGAAGCACACTGGAGGAATCTTTCGCAAATGGATTATTCCAAGAAGCAAGAAAGGGGAAACAAATGCCACTCACTGATCCAGAACCCTTTTGAGGTATAGGCACAAGCACCTATAAGAAAGAGTTATTGGAAAAGGCAAAAACTGAAAGAGAAGCATACTGGAGGAATCTTTCGCGAATGGATTATTCCATGAAGTCCCTCTAGAATATCCAAATACTTTTTGGATCTTAGTAAGAATAAGTTAGGTCTCCTCACTAGCTTTCTAACATGATAATGTCGCCTTGGAAAGCATGTGATAAGAGTTGGCTCAACAGAAACTGACCAGTGTAGATTCTGCGTCTAAGAGACGAAGGAGGATCTTTCTGTACAGAGATGTCTTGGACAGAAGAATTATAGAAGAAACGTGGATCTAGAACCCTTGAAGCCGTAATAGTTACTGGAGTACATTGGGGTTAGAGTCGCGAAAATAGTTATGAGGGGGACACAATAGATGATAGCTTCTTTCAGGGGGGGCATAATAGATGAATTTGGTCTAAATGCCTTCCTCATGTATTCAATATTAACCTTTATTTTAACTTCACAGGAAAATTGCACATCAGTTTCAATATGCTTCGGAAAAACATAGTCATCTGAATCCTCACCTTATCTGAGAAATATATATGTAGGTAATGAGAGAATAAAGAATCAAAGAGTTTGTTCCTCTCTGAACGACTACATCCCATCTGCAAACCTCCCTATCCCTAGTGATGTAATGATCAAAAAGTGAGCACTGAGAAAAACATCAGGACATTGCTAATTGAAAGATAGGAATGGGAACATGAATACACCTACTATAACTCCAAAGAAAAACCATAAAATGGTATACAGATGGTTCCAAAACCTCTACCGGAGCTGGCGCTGGGATATACTGGCCAAGTACCATAAAATGTGCACTGTTGCTTGGCACCTATATGGGCGTCTTTCAAGCGAAAATATTAGCTATTGAAAGATGTCTGGAATAAATCTAGTAAGAAAAATCAGAAGTGCGACATAGCCATACACTCAGATAGTCAGGCTGCTATTAAAGCACTGAGCTCCTACGTCATCGACTCAAAGATGATCTGGGAGTGCCAGAACAAACTCAATGAGGTAGGCAAAAAATAAGGTCTCTTTTATCTAAGTTCCCGGCTATTCAGGAACCAAAGGAAACGAAGATGCCAATACATTTGCCAAAGAGGGTGCACGAATGTCACTCATTGGCCCAGAACCCTTCTGTGGTAAATGTTCCTATAAGAGTTTCCGGAGAAGAAGAAAGCCGAGAAGGAAAAATTCTGGCGAAATCTTCCAGGGATGGATCATTCCATTGAGTTCATTCGGAACTTTGAAACAGCAAAACCCAAAAGATATCTGGATCTTGGTAAGAAACAAATAAATCTCCTCACTGACTTCCTTACAGGACACTGTCGCCACAGGAAGCACCTGTTGAAGATGGGATTATCGGACACTGACGAATCTCTGTTCTGTAGGGTGGAGGAAGAAACCCCCTTTCACCTAGTCACGGAATGCTTTGTCATATCGAGCTTAAGGAGAAAATGCATTGGGCGAGAAACTTGTAAGAATGAGGAACTAGCCTCGTTGAAGCCTTCACAGATATTCGATTTTCTCAGATCTCTAGAACTGAAAGGCAAGCTGTAAAGGTGAGAGCAGCTCTGTACGGGGCACCATAGAACTTGAGGTCACAGTGAACTATAACCCATTTTGAACTTCAACTATAAACCTCAGATAGGTAACTTGCATTTCTTTCAATGGGGACACAATAGATGACCATGGTCTTAAGGCCCACCTCATGTACCGGGTTTTTCACTATAATTTGACCCCCCCTTTAACTTTGTTACTGAAGGAGATACAAAAAAATGTTTCGTATAAAAGTTTCACGAAATCAACTGAGGTTTTTTGATATGAGTCCAGAAACTGAAATATATACAGGGTGGCCAACATATTCATGACAACTTCATTTTTTCAAATGGAACACCCTGTATATTTTTGCATACTTGGCTAGCTCTTTTCCCCCTAATTTCGAATATGTAACATATGTTGGTCTATCTTTATTATTCTGAGCACCACAGAGTTTCAAATTTCAATAACCATCTGGCATAGCGTTTTGGAAGTTCGTGAATATTTAAGTGGCCAATTTGATCTTTGGATTGGTAATGGCGCACCCATTTTATGGCCACCAAATAGTCCCGATTTAACACCGTTGGACACGTTTTTATAGCAGTTCCTGAAGGAAAAAAATTACTTCAGCAATAATGAGAATAATATTAATGATATAAAATCAACCAATATTAAACCCATAATTCGGAACAAATCCCGTCAACGCACAAAGAATAATGATAATATTGTAATGATTAGAAACAAATTTTGAAGCTTTAATTTCTGACTTGAATCAGAGCCATAAAAATGCTATCAAAAATAGTTTAAACAACTTGAGACAACTATATGAACTATGTGTATTGAATGAAGGGGTCATTTTGGGCAATTTCTTTAGTTGATATTATTCTTACCATACTACCATAGTTTATCATTTTGCATTGGTTAAGTGATTGTTAAGTATTTATTTTAAAATAATACTTTTAAATAGATTGTTTGGATATAAAGAATTTCGTAGGTATTTCAGATATTTTTTTATTCGGTGTCATCATTTCAAAACTTTGGAACTCTGAAAATTGAAGAGACACATCCACATACGCATTTATTTTCGAGATCAGGAGGAAATAGCCTTTCAAAAAAAGGAAGAATATACAGGACAGGGTGTCTCATTTGAAAAAATATAGTTGTATTCAATGTTGTCCACCCTGTATATCTTCCCATTGACGTTACTATAACTCCAAAAATGAGCATTTTCAGTAAACGCACTCTGCCACTTGTAAAATTATTACAGATCTTGGCAAGTGGTTCTTAAAATTTGAAACTCTGTGGTTCTCAAAATAAAATAGATAGACCAACATATGTTACATATTCGAAATCAGGAGAAGAAGAGCTAGCCAAACATGGAAAAATATACAGGGTGTTCCATTTGAAAAAATGAAGTTGCCATCAATATGTTGGCCACCCTGTATATATTTCAGTTTCTGGACTCATATCAAAAAACCTCAGTTGACTTCGTGAAACTCTTATACGAAATATTTTTTTGTATCTCCTTCAGTAACAATGTTGAAGGGGGGGTCAAATTATAGTGAAAAACCCGGTACACCATCCTTAAGCTTCTATTGGAGTGTTTTTCAGGCAGAAATATTTGCAATAGTAATCACTGATAACTACTTGGAAAAAAACTATCCAAGGTGTGACATATTCAAGCATTGAACTCCTTCGTCATTGACTCAAAGTTAATATGGGGTTACCGAAGAAAACTCAATGAAGTTGGCGAGGTCTCTTCAGTCTAGATTCTTGGTCATTCCAATCAAAGGAAGTAAAGAGGCAAACATACTAGCAAGAAAGAAAAACATATGCCACTCACTGGTCCAGAACCCTTTTGAGGTATAGGCACATGCACCTATAAGAAACTGTTATTGGAAAAGGAAAAAACTGAAAGAGAAGCACACGGCAAAAATCTTTCACGAATGGATTATTCTAAGTGCCTCTGGAATATCCCAATACTTTTTGGATCTAAGTAAGAATAAGTTACGTCTCTTCACTAGCTTTCTAACATGATATTGTCGCATCGGGAAGCTGTGATAAGAGTTGGCTCAACAGAAACTGACCACTGTAGATTCTCTCTCGAAAAGTAGGAAGAGAATCTGTACAAAGAATGTCTTGGACAAAAGAATTATAGGAGAAACAAGGATCTAGCCTTTTTGAAGCCCTCACAGTTACTGGAGTTCGTTGGGGTAAGAGTCGCAAAAATAGTTGTGATGGGAGGCACAATAGATGATAGCTTATTTCAGGAGGGGCACAATAGATGCACTTGGTCTACATGCTCTCCTCACATATTCAATATTAACCTTAATTTTAACTTTTCAGGAGAATTGCATAATTGCATTGCCTTATCTAAGGAAGGTACAGGTAATGAGAGAATAAAGAATCAGAGAATCTGGTCCTCTCTGAACGACTACATCTCATCTGCGAACCTCCCTATTGATGTAATGATCAAGAAAGTAAGCACTGAGAAAAACTTCAGGACATTGCTAAGTAAAAGACAGAAATGGGAACGGAAATAAACCGACTAAAATATCGAAGAAAATACCGTAAAATGGTATACAGATGGTTCCAAAACCTCTACAGGAGCTGGCGCTGGAATATACGCGCCAAGTACCAAGTGTGCACTGTCGCTAGGCTCCTGTATGAGCGTCTTTCAAGCGGAACCATTAGCTATTGAAAGAAATCTAGATATAACCCTAGAAAGAAAAATCAGAAGTGCCCATACACTCAGATAGTCAAGCTGCTATTTAAGCACTGAGCTCCTACGTCATCGACTCAAAGATGATCTGGGAATTCCGGAACAAACTCAATGAGGTATGCAAGAAAAATAAGGTCTTTTTAATTTAGGTTCCCGTCCATTCGAGAATCAAAGGAAACGAAGAGGCCAATACATTTGCCAAAGAGGGCGCACGAATGTCACACATTGGCCTGGAACCCTTTTGCGGTATGGGTTAATGTACCTATAAAAAGGAGTTTCTGGAGAAGGAGGAAGCCGAGAAGGAAAAACTCTAGCAGAATCTCCCAGGGATGGATCATTCCACTAATTTCCTTTGGAACTTTGAAACAGCGAGATCCTAAAGATATCTGGATCTTGGTAAGAAACAATTAAACTCCTCACTGGCCTGCTTACAGGACACTGTTTCCTCAAGGAGCACCTGTTGAGGATGGGATTATCGGACAATGGTGAGTGTAGGTTCTGTGGCAAGAAGGAAGAAACCTCCATTCACCTAGTCGCGGAAAGCTTTGGCATTACGAGCCTAAAGAGAGAATGCCTTGGGTGATAAACTTGTAAGAGTGAATAACTAGCCTCGTTGAAGCCTTCACAGATATTGGATTTCATCAGATCTCTGGAAATGGAAGGCGAGCTGTAAATGGTGTGGTCAGAACAGCTCTGTAAGGGGGCACAAGAGACCTTGTGGTCGCAGTGAACTGTAACCCCTTTTTAAACTATAACTATAACTAAAACCTCACCTTCGTAGTCGAAGAAACTATCATCTGGAGAAGACTCCGAGTAAACAGACGTAGTTTTGGCCGTCCTGGCATTCGTGGTGTTTCTCAGAGAAGCAGCCAGCGTGTTGTTGATGTTCGCGTACTGATTTCTCTGCTGATTGTTCACGTTGTTGCTGAGCTCTCGCTGCTTTTCCCGTGCAGATTTGCACCATTGCACTTTGACAGCCTCGTTCTGAACGTTGTTGAGAGTATCGAAGCTCTGTATGTTGTTGGTAGTCAATTCTGTGGTAATTTCATTGTTGCGGTTCAGGTTCTGCAAGGTGAGGTTGGAGTTTGTCGTTAGGTTTGAGGTTATGTTGCTGTTGTGTAGGGTGTTGATTCGTTTCGGGGAGTTCAGCACATCGTTGACGTTATGAATGGATATTGGTCCATCTGAGGACTTCAGACGCATGCTTGGTTCCTGCAAAAAATGAATCAAATTAGTGAAAAAATTAGGTACATATCGGAATTATTTATGAGCAGTATGAAGCTGAGGAAATAATAGTTATTTAATCAACTAGGTTACTGAAGAAAGCGACTAATGGTCAAGATAGTTTGAGACCATTAGTCGCTCGATTAATAACCGAGTTGATTACCAGATTTTTCCGATGATCTCAATATGAATTGTGCATGAATTCTTGATTGGAATACATTCTCATTTTGCACGAGACTTACATTTGACATAATAAAATGTCTATGTATCTATATGTTCCAGTAGAGTTTTGTCATTTCTCGTAGTGCACATTAAAATAGCAGAAATTGATCATTGAAATGCGCCATTAATGATAAATTTCGTATACATTAAAATCACCATTTATTTTGAGATCGACGGAAAATATTGTTATTTGGTGCATCATTTGCAATAAAGATGATTTCCAAGACGAGTTGTGTTCTTTCAATTATTTCAGTTGAATTTAACAACAAATTGACAGATTTATTAGTGTGATTACACAAGTTCAATTATTTTGCATGGCTGCTCGTTGTTAGAAAAATGCAGGAGTTCATCTCCATATTAGAAGAAAGAGCTCCAAAATCCTCCATTTAATGACAAATGATTATCAGAATAGTTCATTATTCCTTTGTTTATGATTTCGACTTATTTATAAAAAATAATATATTTTTTATTTGTAATATTTCAACTCTTATATGGAATATATTTGTATACATTTTCATCAATATTTATTTGGTTTGAACTGAATATCAATATTCTGGGACGAATTAATTTAGCTCTTGCAGAAACACATATTTTTTACCAGACTGATATTTTTCAACTGAATCGTCAAATTAAAAACTGAAATATGTTATAGGGAAAACAATTCTCAGAATACTATTCTGTATAATTTCCCAATACAATAGAAAGAGGCTAATGGAAAATTCTTGTACATTTAACGATTCCACTAATTCATGAGATTCATTATTTAATGCGATTAGTATTGATTTTACTTAGGAAACCCGACTCTACCTCACTCGAGACTCAGCTTTTTGAATATTCATGTAGCACCTCATTATAATGTTCCAGATTCAAGACTTCAAGACTCTGGAAAGAAGAAGTGTCATTTGGTAACTTTGAGAAATATCTTTCGTTTGTCACAATAAATAATTATCAATGAATATAAATTTTTTGTGCCTACTAGAAAAAAATATTCATGGAATCATGAGTATACCTTCTTTCTACGACCGTGCATTTTTACCCACTTTTCCGCACTCATTTTACTTAAGAAAGTGTCACTTTCCCGCAGTAGAGCGGAAAAGTGAAAGTTGGCTACCTACTTAGGCCTACCTAACCTACAACGTTACACAGGTCACAGTTTCAAACGATCCTCGCAACGTTTCTAGCAGATTCAGGCGAAGAGATAACCAACATAAAACGTCTTGGAGGTTGGAAGTCAACTGCTGTTGCTGAGAGTTATTTGGGGACTCCGTAGAACAGAAGAAAACTATCTCGAATAAAATGAATTCAGGTACTGGCAACTTGCAAACGATGCCGTCTCCGTCATCTTTATGCATTTTGCAATCTACGAGAGTTACTCTTAACTGCCAGTTATCACCAACTAACTACCCTGGACCGGCTATTCTGACGCATTTGCAGAATGCAACAAATTGTGTTTTCAACATTAAAATTGATAATAAATAGTGGATTTTCATGGAATGTTTTGTACTCGTATGTTGAAATAAAATATATCATTAAGGTTATTTATAGATTAAATTGGAGCACTAAATTTATTGTTTTATTGTGAAAAAGCGACTTGAAGATGAAACATTTTTGGAAATTTGGGGGCTCATATTTTCTTAACTAAGACAGACCTCCAACTGTTGGTTTCACTAATGTTGTTCAGGAAGACTCAATTAAAACAATGACACCAATCTGGTCGATATCCGGTGGTCATCAAAATTCGATATTCACCCATTTTCCTAATGCCAACAAGCGTGAAAAAGCTTCTGAATTCAAGTCAGAGCCTCTCCAAATTTTGAAACAATTAATTCTGAACCCCGCAGACAGTGACATCATCCAGAAATGATTTCGTTCTTGTTCATACAGGCGAGAGTTCAAGACAAGTTTCAAAAAGTTCTGATTATATTTTCAGTTGTTCAAACATTCGCCAAGGGCTTGTTCGAATTACCCCGTCTACTTGTTTATTTATCTCATGCCATGTAGGAATTTCCCGAACTCGATTTGCAAAGTCGTTGTGAAAGTAGGTTGAGGCTCAATTCAAAATAACGAGTTTCAGCGTGTTGAAGAGACGTGCCGAATGAAGTGTTGTTCAATAGAGCTTCCATCTGCATAACTATGCAAGCTTGCGTGCATTGTTGAATAAAGGTACCCAGCCCACCCTATAATATAATGGGTGATCTTGGGTTAGTTCGCTACTATTATGACATTTTGATAAACTTTTCCATTTTTTCAGTTGATATTAATTCAGCTTTTGATCCTTATTTTTATTATAATAGTTTGCCACACGTTTTTTATCATTATTGCGAAATCGAATTCGACATTTAGAATGAAATTACTGTTTAAATCTATGGGAAATGAATACCTTTCATAAGAGTCCTGTAGCGGTCTTAAAAGAATAAAAGATCCGAAAAATCATCTCTTCGAAGGTCAGACCTGGTTTGAAACACCCTCCTGGCCCAAGGGCATGAATTAAGTATTTTGTATTTGAATATCGAAGGTATTGATTCGTATAGTTTTAGGTTTCAATTTTGTAAAAACGGCGAGACAGGGTTTTTTCTACTAGGGTTTTTTCCTAAGCTCTGGTATCATACGCAGACTAGTATGGTACACCGTTTTGCACTAACCTCAGTTATAGACTGAGAGCTGGCTACGGAGGGGTAAGGGTCACTAGGTGCAAGGTTAATTTTATCGTTCACAGGTTCGATTGTTACCGACATAGCGTAAGGCGGGCAGCCAGAAGGCACACTGGAAGAATAACGGAAGGGTAGGGGGTTGAACATGCATTTTTTTTACGAAAAAAAAGTCATAAGGTGCAAAGATGGCAATTTGTAGAATAAGAGAAGGTGGTATGAGTAAGCAGGAAAAAACATTGCCAGAAGGCTGAGTGGAAGAATAACGCGAAGGGAGGGGGTTAAACATGCATATTTTTTTCGAAAAAAAAGTCATAAGGTGCAAAGATGGCAATTTGTAGAATAATAGGAGGTAGTATGAGTAAATAGAAAAAAACATTGCCAGAAGGCTAAGTGGAAGAGTAACGCGAAGGGAGGGGGTTGAACATGCAATTTGTACGAAAAAAAATCATGAGGTGCAAAGATGGCAATTTGTAGAATAAGAGAAGGTGGTATGAGTAAGCAGGAAAAAACATTGCCAGAAGACCAAGTGGAAGAATACCGCGAGGGGAGGGGGTTGAACATGCAATTTTTTTACGAAAAAAAAGTCATAAGGTGCAAAGATGGCAATTTGTAGAATAAGAGAAGGTGGTATGAGTAAGCAGGAAAAAACATTGCCAGAAGGCTGAGTGGAAGAATAACGCGAAGGAAGGGGGTTAAACATGCATATTTTTTTCGAAAAAAAAGTCATAAGGTGCAAAGATGGCAATTTGTAGAATAATAGGAGGTAGTATGAGTAAGTAGAAAAAACATTGCCAGAAGGCTAAGTGGAAGAGTAACGCGAGGGGAGGGGGTTGAACATGCAATTTGTACGAAAAAAAATCATGAGGTGCAAAGATGGCAATTTGTAGAATAATAGGGGGTAGTATGGGTAAGTCGGAAAAAACATTGCCAGAAGACCAAGTGGAAGAATAACGCGAGGGGAGGGGGTTAAACAAGCAACTTTTTAACGAAAAAAAGGCATAAGATGCAAAGCTGACAATTTGTAGAATGATCGAAGGTAGTATGAGTAAGTTGGAAAAAAAATTCAAAAAGGCTAAATGGAAGTATAACGAGAAGCAATTATCCAAAGGACCAAAGGTGACATGAAATATCTCAAATATGTAAACGAAGTGCCAGATTCTTTCAATAAAATTAAAGATCGAGAAGGCTACCGATGCTCTTTGTATCGCTGATATCTTTGTCATGCTTCCACTTAGCCTTCTGACAATTTTCTTCCTTCTCCTACTTGTACTATCTCCGTTTATTACACAAATCGTCCATTTTGCACTTTATGACTATTTTTTTCAAAAGAAAGATGCTGGTTTAACTCCTTTCTACTTACTTATACTATCTCCGATTAGAATAATCGGAGATAATTTTGTAGATTCAAAATGCCATCTTTCCAACTTATGACCTTTTTTCGAAAAAATAGATGCATGTTCAACCCCCTTCCTTCACGTTATTCTTCCACTGAGCCTTCTGACAATGTTTTTCCTACTTACTCATACTACCCCCTTTTATTTTACGAATAGCCAGCCTTGCACCACACGCCTTTTTTTCGTTAAAAAGTTGCTTGTTTAACCCCCTCCCTTCGCGTTATTCTTCAACTTAGCCTCCTAGCAATTTTTTTTCCTGCTTTCTCATACTACCCCCTATTATTCTAAAAATTGCCATCTTTGCACCTTATGACTTTTTTTTCGAAAAAAATATGCATGTTTAACCCCCTCCCTTTGCGTTATTCTTCCACTCAGCCTTCTGGCAATGTTTTTTTCTGCTTACTCATACCACCTTCTCTTATTCTACAAATTGCCATCTTTGCACCTCATGATTTTTTTTCGTACAAATTGCATGTTCAACCCCCTTCCTTCGCGTTACTCTTCCACTTAGCCTTCTGGCAATGTTTTTTTTCTACTTACTCATACTACCTCCTATTATTCTACAAATTGCCATCTTTGCACCTTATGACTTTTTTCTCGAAAAAAAATATGCATGTTCAACCCCCTCCCTTCGCGTTATTCTTCCACTCAGCCTTCTGGCAATGTTTTTTCCTGCTTACTCATACCACCTTCTCTTATTCTACAAATTGCCATCTTTGCACCTTATGACTTTTTTCTCGAAAAAAAATATGCATGTTTAACCCCCTCCCTTCGCGTTATTCTTCCACTCAGCCTTCTGGCAATGTTTTTTCCTGCTTACTCATACCACCTTCTCTTATTCTACAAATTGCCATCTTTGCACCTTATGACTTTTTTTTCGAAAAAAATATGCATGTTTAACCCCCTCCCTTCGCGTTATTCTTCCACTCAGCCTTCTGGCAATGTTTTTTCCTGCTTACTCATACCACCTTCTCTTATTCTACAAATTGCCATCTTTGCACCTTATGACTTTTTTTTCGTAAAAAAAATGCATGTTTAACCCCCTACCCTTCCGTTATTCTTCCAGTGTGCCTTCTGGCTGCCCGCCTTACGTTATGTCGGTAACAATCGAACCTGTGAACGATAAAATTATCCTTGCACCTAGTGACCCTTACCCCTCCGTAGCCAGCTCTTAGACTATTAGGGACTTTTTTGTTTCATGTATTGTATTTTGTTGGCTCTCAATTCAAAAGAATATTTACCGGGTGGCCCACCACTGATGCGTAAGTGTAGGGTTATTGAACGCACAATTTAAAATCATTTCCATATATACAGGGTGTTCCAATACAAACATACAAACAAAAGTTACACTTTTTATATGTGACACCCTGTTTATGACCTCAAAAAAGGAAAGACAAGCTGAAATTATGATGAGTTACTTCAGATCACTTTGTACAATTGTTGCACCATTTACGAGATGATCGCGAAAAAGTAATTTTAAATAGTAATTTATGAATAAACCAGATACGCAAAGGATACTCACAATGTTTTTTTGAGTAGAAATGTTAGCTACTTCCATGAAGAGAAAAAACTCTGTAATGTACAGAGTGATCCGGAATGATTATCAAACATCTAATACGAATAATGGTCAAAAACATTCTTATTTCGAATAGCACGCCCGGCATTTATTTATCTTGTTGAACGCAAAAATTGATTTCTAAACTTTTTTCTTAAGATTTTCCTATACCTAAAGCCTATAGTTTCTCAGCAATTTTCGATTTTCATTCAAAACTAATGAACCAATAATTTTAAGTAGTGATAATCATAGAAAATTATATTCAACTTCAAAAAGTCAAAACTTTCCATTAGAATAATGAAAATGTATACAGGTATTGGTTACTGTAACATCATTATCATTATTCGGCGAAGAAAAAAATATTCACAGCGTCAAAATAACAAGATTCCACTATGAAAATACAGTTTTTATTTTCTGTTTGTAACGATCATCCAACCGAAATAACAATTTTTCATCCTTGATTATCTCATTGATAATGGAATATTTCCATATTGTATGTTATTTTCCATTAAGGACTTTAATCATCATTTGACATTTAGTGCATAGTTTTTCATTCGCATCGGTAATAACTATGGATTCCAAATGATAGAGACGCAATATTAGATATTGATTATGTATTGAAATGAGAATAGTATTACGATTTTTTCGGAATAAGAAAGTACACATTCACGAAACGTAAAGTACCAGTAGATATTATGTAAGGTTGACCTTATTCTGTTGAATAAAATAACATTATCCACTACTACTACCTATAAAATCTAGCCATATTATGTCTGTGTGCTAGGCTAAAATAATATCCATTAATCACAAGTGATTAATGAGATACCTATTAATCACTGCTGTCAGGTGATTCATAGATTCAGCTTTGATATGATATTCTTCAAATTGGTATTTCTTCAGTATTCTAAAGTACTATAACTAACAAATATGGGTGAACCTTGTCAATCGAGGGCCAAATCTACTTTTATTATATCAATTAAGGCAATTTTTATTACAAAATATACAATGACCAGTTCTTCAAAAATTTCTCATGTGTCAACTTTTTTCACGCTTGGCATAGAAGGTTCTTGTCGCGGTCGCTAAATGTTAAAATCTTCAAGAAATATGTTCAGTAGTCGTGGATAAAGCATAGTATGCTACTCGTGTATAATGACTATCATTCCCTCGGTGATTTGGGTCACTCCCCTACGGCTCATAGCCTAAACTTCACCGTTCACCGTTCACCGCTCGTTGCATAATATACCATTAGGTAAGGGTAAGTTATTTAGGAGCTCAAAAACGATAATATGATTCCTGCAAAATTTCGTGAGAAAACCTTAAAAAGAAAATCTGAAAACTAAGAGATGGAATGATATGGAAACTTAAAATTTTCAAAGCGAATATTTATTTGGAATATCTATGCCAAGTTCAGGAATGCGCAAAATTAGTAAATATTTCGCGATTTCAAGAGATTTGGAATATATTCAGCTGCTCAATCATGACAAATCTTGTTGAAATCTCCCGCAAGAGATGACTTCGAAACTTCAAATTTTTGGGGTAGCTTAATACTTGAATAGAAGAGATCATGAACTCATGAATGAATAAAATGCGACGAACAATAAGTAGTTCTCAGGATATTCAAATTTGAATGATCGTTTCATCGAGTGAATATAGGCGAGTAAAAGATTTGACTACACTTCAGAGTTTTTCTGAATTCCACAAAAATCATCATGAAATGTCATTGATAATGGCTCGATCTGTTTTGTTGTCTGCAACTTATAGACCAGGGTCGATAATTTTTGAAACAAAAAAAAATTGCAGTAGGATGAAACCCATTGAAAAAGGAGGGGAATATAATCAAAATGAAAGAAAAAATAAATTACGGTCGATCCGAGTCCGGGAAGTGAGAGGGGGTGTGTTTTTAAAGGTGAAAAATGGTTTTCCTTGATTTCCAGCAAAACTACAAGTCCTATGGAAAAAAATTAAATGGCAAAGTTGTAGGTAATGAAAAGATCTACAACTTTTGTATCGACAATTTTTTCACATAACCTCAAAATTTAGGTGAAAAATTCAAAAAACCAAGTTTTTGGTTTTTTATTTATATCTTTTTCAAAAAAACTTTTTTTTTTACGAAGTTTTGTGAAAACTTACCTTATTATGTCCCACATACACTGTAATTTATTTGATTCAAAATATTTATGTTTTCGTCTTATTTTCACTTAATATCAAAAAAGCACCCCAATTTTCAATCGAAAATTCTGACGTCAAAATATCAGCTTTTTTCAAAAAGTTTAAAGGATTTTTTTTCATTAAAATATCTACTTTCTGATGGTGTGAAAAAAATATACATTACTATAAGGAGTGTTCTCAGAATCAACGATTTATGAAACCCACCATTAGAGTAACTCAGTCCCCACTTCTCTATGAAATAACTTACAATGGGTTAAAAACTAACCAAAAGTCACTCAGGTATATGAATTATCTCAAAACAGCAATAAATAGTCATCTAAAAATATTATTTAAACAAGATTCTACAGCTTTTTCAAAATATTGTAGATGTCTTATTAAATATTAACTTTATTAACTTATTTTTTTGTTAATTATAGAAGTATATTTCAATTTGTAATTTTTTCGTTTTTGAATGAAACAGGAAATCTTACGTTTTCTGAGTAATTGAAGAGTAAATTTCAATGAATACCTCAAAATTGTCCATAATGATTTCTTCATTGAAATATCTACTTTCTGATGGTGTAAAAAAATATACATTACTAGAAATGTTCTCAGAAAATGCAAAAAATTGAAAACCCCAAATTCGAAATTTTTTTTTAATCATTATGTACAATTTTGAAGTTTTTATTAAAATTTACTCTTTAATTACTCAAAAAACGTAAGATTTCCTGTTTCATTCATAAACGAAAAAATTACAAATTGAAATATACTTCTATAATTAACAAAAAAATAAGTTAATATTGTTAATAAAGTTAATATTTAATAAGACATCTACAATATTTTGAAAAAGCTGTAGAATCTTGTTTAAATAATATTTTTAGATGACTATTTATTGCTGTTTTGAGATAATTCATATACCTGAGTGACTTTTGGTTAGTTTTTAACCCATTGTAAGTTATTTCATAGAGAAGTGGGGACTGAGTTACTCTAATGGTGGGTTTCATAAATCGTTGATTCTGAGAACACTCCTTATAGTAATGTATATTTTTTTCACACCATCAGAAAGTAGATATTTCAATGAAGAAAAATCCTTCAAACTTTTTGAAAAAAGCTGATATTTTGACGTCAGAATTTTCGATTGAAAATTGGGGTGCTTTTTTGATATTAAGTGAAAATAAGACGAAAACATGAATATTTCAAATCAAATAAATTACAGTGTATTTGGGACATAATAAGGTAAGTTTTCACAAAATTTCGCAAAAAAAAAATTTTTTTTGAAAAAGATATAAATAAAAAATCAAAAACTTGGTTTTTTGAATTTTTCACCTAAATTTTGAGGTTATGTGAAAAAATTGTCGATACAAAAGTTGTAGATCTTTTCATTACCTACAACTTTGCCATTTAATTTTTTTCCATAGGACTTGTAGTTTTGCCGGAAATAAAGGAAAACCATTTTTCACCCTTAAAAACTCACCCCTTCCACTTCCCGAACTCAGATCGACCGTAATTTATTTTTCCTTTCATTTTGATCATATTCCTCTCCTTTTCTAATGGGTTTCATCCTACTGCGATTTTTTTTCATTTGTTACCATTTTTGAAGGTTTCGGCCCTGGTATATTATGGGAAAATCCTATTGGCTTAAATGTATCAAAAGAAATATTTTATGACGCAACAGAATTCTTTGACCTCATATGATTTACGCTCCTCCTAGATCTAGTCTTCAATAAAATTAAACCAACCAAAAAGCTTCAATTTATAAGCGATTAAAGAAGTCATATAAGGTTGATTGGGTCGTAAAACACTACATACTTTGCCAACACGTCTCGTTTTAGTGCTAGGTTACAGGCTGATAAATGAGTAGCTCAGAAGGCTGAAGGATCAGCGTGAAAAGGTTACGGAAGGATATTGACATAGGCGAATTAATCTTGGATTCCTTTTCCTGCAACAAGGTGAGGAGAAATGACTACGGTTCACTTTGAATATATCGTTCGAGAGTCTACCAAAACATACACGGTGACCTAAAAAAATCTGCAGAATCTGCAAAATAATGTTGTGATGTATTCTTGAAGAAATGGATGATATCCTTGGCAATCATGGAATAAAGGAGAATGAAATCAATTGATGTCTTTCTTGAAATAAATTAAAAAATACATTTGGCTGCATTGTATCATGTATACGAATCTGTTTTTCCAGAAAAATTTTTAGGTTTTCAAATAAATAAGAATTTTTTAAATTAGATGAAATACTCCTGCTTAAATCTTTGCACTTATTTGTCAGGAGCAAATTGGTTCTGAAAAAATTGTTGTCTAACATTAAAAATAAAGGATATTGTAACGTTTCGGTATCTATATCACACTCTTTCTTCAGACAAACTTGTAAAATCTAATTCAACAGAACAATTAGCCAAATCATCTATTTCATCCAACAAAATACATGTGGGTTCGTTAATTTTCCTTTCAAAACACAAAGATCTTAATGACGGAGCCTGATGATTATAAAAGGAAAATTAAAATGTATTTTGTTAGATAAAGTGGATAATTATTCTGTTAGAAACGATCACATTTGGATTGATTTATTGAAGAAAGAAATGACATCAGGAAATTGGAAAATTAAATAAATCAATATCTCTACATATTGACAACTTTCAATATCAATTGGACTGCACAAACAAAAAATACACAATTCCAAAGATTTTTTATATCTGGGGATGGAGTCTGGTATAGACACCGAAACGTTACATTATCCTTTTCATTTAATTTCTTCTTTATTTTTACTGTTAGGCAACAATTCTCTCAAAACCAATTTGCTCCTGACAAATTAGTGCAAAGATTTAAGCAGGAGCAGTTCATCTTATTTGAATTTTTTTTAATCATTTCTGTTTCAAAGACTGGGAGTGAAAACCTTAATAGTTTTTTTGAGATGCAGAATCCTCCCAGATTATATTTCAATCGATTGACTAATCTGTGCCAAAGAGATCCGAAACATCCAATTTCTCAGTTCGGTCGGACTAGAATTGTAGCCCTACTTTTTTATCATTTTTTGGGACGAGTAGACCTATATGAGAAAATTTTTGTATATTTCTCAAATTTGAAGAGCGAAAAGACCTTTGAGTGTACCTCGGCTGTCATCTGAACACAAAGCTATGGGTCGATAATGGGCATTAGACCACCGCCAAGACAGGCTTTCACCAAAATGGCGCAACGTACTTTTTCGGACGAGTTAAGATTCGATTTACGAAGTGATAATCGACGAGAAAGGGTTTGGAGAGTCCCAACAGACTAAAGCAACCAATTTTTGCCTTGGAAGTTGTGACGTTTTGAGGCGGATTAATAATGTGCTGTTTAAAGGGTTTAAAGTTCGGTGACCGTAACTCATCAATTGTTAAATGGACAACGACTGGAGCCTTCTACGTCGAAAACATCATCAAACCACACACGATGTTCCAGACAACAATATTAAGAGAATGGTCAGTAAACTCACCAGGCATAAATTCAATTGAGCACGTATGGAATGATTTGGGGAGAACATCATCCAATTTATAACACCTACCTTCAATTTTTCAGGAAGCAGAGATAACTAAGCGTCAAAGACACACTCACCGCCTGGAAAAACCTAATTTTGGAGCCCTCAAAACGTCAATTTGATGAGTCAACCGCCGAATAGTCCTGACTTGGTGCCGTCTTATTTCCGCACGTTGAAAATAATTTGATATGTCCACGTTTTTCGCTACCTAAAGAAGCGGTTGATACATTCAGAATGTGTCGGAGATACCCCAAGCAGAGTGGCAAAAATGCCTCGACAATTGATTCATATGCATGCCAAAGTATAGATCTTCACAAAAAATGTTTTGAAAAACAATGAAATGATTCTCGAGAATTAATATTTGTTCCTGCAATCTTATCTAGAAATATGAAAGGAAACTCTCGTTTGGTGATATCAACCTAGTAAAAAGATACCAGCTTGAAACATTCTCAGCATTGACGAAGGTCCCAGTTCAAACCATTTTTCAAATATGCCAGAGGGTTGCCCATGTCCACCATCAGCATTAGCCGTATCATATGTCCATTAAATTGATCGAAAGCTTCATCAGTTGCCAGCTAACTGGCCAGTATGTGCGAGCTCAGCATGCGTGAAGTAATTTGCCAGTGTCAATTAAACCCAGAATCTGTCACGATGATATATGGCCTGTATATTGTAAGAATGTCACTTACGTGTCCGAATTGTGTGGAGTTTCAACCCTATGATCAAGCCTGGTGGGGTCACATGATTTGTTCTGGATGGAACTCACTTACCATTGTACTGGGTGGTCAACTAAGGAATTCCGATTTATGAGCGCTTTAAAATTGTTTTGAATGAGAATGGAGAAGTGAGGTTGGTCTTTAACGAAGGAGGGGTTCATGGAAATTCAGTCACCATGGTTCGCTGGAAGGGCGAGGATCGTTCTTTCTGTGTGAGCGCAATACTAAAATCAAAATTCGACAAAAATTTTTTCTCTGATGAAGCCCATTTTTATCCCAACGGCTGAACCAACAAAATTGCCAGTATTGGTCTTCAGAAAATCCCAAAGAGAAATAAGTATGTAACTCAATTGCATAGTCTGAAGGTCACAGTTTGGTGTGCAATACATGCACAAGAAATTATTGGACGCGGCCGAGTACTAACAGTGGATTCTGATCGTTATGTGGACATGTTGAACAATTTTTTCGACACTTGGTTTCAGCAAGACAGGGCCACTTGTCACACTTCAAATCGGTCTTTACCTGTTATTCAGGAGCTTTTTCCTCTCTATTTCTCAGCGTGGAGACCCAGAAACCCGGACTTGACACCTTGAGACTTTTACTTATGCGGATATAACAAAAGTGTAGTCTATCGCACTCTTATTGCGTTGAAGGAAATAATCCGCCTGGAAATTCAATCCACTGGTCCAGAAACTTTGCGACGTGTTTTTCTAAATTTGGGGGTTTGACTCAAAGAGTGCCAGCAGAAAAACGGTGGACATTTGGACAGCGTCATTTTAGAGAAATAAATTCCCAAAGAGCTGAGCATTATTTGTAGAAAAAAAATTAAAATCAACTTGATAGTTTTTGTTTTATTTCTATTTTAAATCGGAATTCCTTAGTTGACCACTCCGTAGAATTTCACGAGGAATTGATCTGATTGATAATCATTTTTGTGTGTAGCTTCTGAGGAAAAGAGCCTTTTTCTCCAACCATCAAAAAATGTTGACATTTTCGTACTATTTTCAGGTGCAAAGTCATAAATTCCCTTATGCCCGATTGCAGCGTTCGTCTCAGCAAGGTTTAAGCCCTTAAGTGACGTTTATTCCATTGATGAAACGTCATTTCAGGGCTTAAACGTTGCTTAGACGAACGGTGCAATCGGGCATTACAGTACAAAAATTTGCTCGTTGCTTAGCAACACTTTTAATCCTAAGATTAAAAGCGCTACTTTTAATCCTTGGATTAAAAGTAATTGCATTTGACGTCTACTTGACAATCAATATTCACCAACAATACCAGATATCCCTGACTACCGACTTGCTATCGCCAAATTTATTTTAATTTTGGCTTGGTTGGAGAAAAAATAGTATATATTATACGGACTAAAAGTGTCTATTTTTACTCGCAATTTTGCATTCTTTTAATCCTTATAATATAATATACTATTATCGAGAATTTTATAATTCTGTTGAGGGTCAAAAGCATAATAACTTTTCCGAACGGAAAACGTAATAGCAAATCAGAAATGTGAAAATACTCTCAAGATCTAGATATAAGACTGATATTGATGATGGAACATTGAAGACTCAAGATATTATCAGAGCTGATCTAACTGAGGTAAAACCTGATAATAAATATCAGCTAACCAAAACTTGGATATATGAAGTACCATGTGAATGTGGTACTTAACGTCCTTCAAATGTTCCTTCAAACCGAAGAATATGAAAAATTAGTTGAACAGGGAGATGCTGAAAAGTATACGCTTGGTTAACGTGCTTCGAATGAAAAGCATGGAATTCAATGAAGTTAATCTTGCACAATACCGAAAGAAGAAAAACTTAAATGTAGAAAATTGAACCAAGGAGCTTTTATGTCAATTATTAAAAACCCAATCATTCAACCGTCTGTTGATCCCAAAAACATTTGGGCTCCATTAAATATTCAGCTGAAAAAAGTTTGAATTAATTGTTAGACAAGTGTATGAATCAGAAATAGATTGTCATTGATGATTTTCTGTAAACAGTCAGAAATGGCAAACATTTTCGAAGAGAAACGTAATCTGCTTCTCTGAAAGTTTCACTTTCTTGACGAAACATGGAACAGAAGAAGCAGTAGTGAGGAAAATAACCCAAATAATATTTCAATCTGGATATTTATTGATTATTGTGCATATCGAGTATTTTCTTAGAATATAAAAGAGATCAATTTTTTTCAGGATTGAATAATATGTTGAAGAAATTCTGCAAATTTGTCAGGAAGGTTTCAGAAATAGAAATTGTTCTGATCAGGTTGTGGGTCTCACTATTTTAATAAAACTAAAAATTATATCACAGCCGTTTCAAAAGCACTAATGAGCATTAATTAAGCACTTATTAATGAGACAAGAATTTCGAAGAAATTCGAATATGTTGGTGCTGAGCACCAGAAACTATTAATGTCAATTTTTCAAAAACTATAGTGGTGCTGAAAATGGTTGATGAAGCACAAATAGGCACTTATTAGGCACTAAATATTGGACACAGTTCCAGAATTAGTGCTTCCAAATTTTCGCTAACTTCACGGACCCCCAAGAATTAGCTGCAGTTCAATCCAATGAGGAACTACAAACGTTAAGTACACATTCTTCAGTTGAAAAACTTGAAATATCTGCACTTAATTCCCACTGGCTGTTGAATCATTCATAACTCATATTCCTGACATTCCCTTAAAAGAATTCGAACAGCCATTAATTACTCCACAAAGACACAACAGACACGATGTATAACATGATTAAGTGTTCGTAATGGGCCCTATGGTACGTTTCAAGCGTTTTTTCGCAGCTAAAGCACGAAATTTATGGATGTAATGCACTTTAATGGCACTTAGGCACACGTACACATTTTCTTCGATAAATTAATTCCACTCGCTCCGCTTTTAGGTTTCAAGTTGGGGTTGTAAAATCACGGTGTAATGCCTATTTATAGATCCCATTACGCCGTTATGATCGAGTAGCATATTACATGCGGTTTTAGAGTAATAAGGTTTGTCTTAATGAAGTTCGGTTTTAAGTTCTGCGATTTTCATTGCAGCGTGCGTTATTTCGTGGTGATGGATCGTATAATACTCGTAGTTGGTATTGGTTCGTTCCATTTGATTGAGAATCATGCTAGTAGCACAATGCTATAGAGTGCTAGTTTCAGAGTTCATAAATCATAATGTCGAAGTCATAATTTAATGTAGTACAACAAAGCCTTCTTCAATATGGAAAATATTAGATTTTTCGCCTTTTTTAACATTTTCTGATGCACACATCGTCAAAAGTCTGCCCCTCAGGTTTCTCAAAACATAAACAATCAATGTTGTGGAAATCAGATGTAAATTTTCCTCCATTTCACCTGTAATAAAGGGTATAGCCGGGTTTCAATGGTAAATCTGCCCCCGCAGCCTTTTCGATTCATATTGAGGGGATCGATTAGGCATCGAATGAAAATAATTCAGCCAATTCTTCAGCTTTTTGTCTCTAGCCATTTTTGAGATTTCTGTAAAAAAACACTTTTTGATTTTATTGTTTTTCTCTTGTGATAATCAGAATTTTTGAATGGCGATTTTTTCTCTTGATTCTTTGCTATTGAAGGAATAGACGTATAATATTTTTTTGAATTTCAGCTGAAGAATCGATTTTAAGAAAAAAATAAAATTATAGTCATTGGCTTTTCGGTGTTCTTCAAAAGTGTCGTATAATATTTTTTTGACTTTCAGCTGAAGAATCGATTTTAAGAAAAAAATAAAATTATAGTCATTGGCTTTTCGGTGTTCTTCAAAAGTGTCCACCGCCATTTTTCGACATGAAAAGTCTTCTTTGGTCCTTTATACCCTGAAATTTTCCACATTTCCAAAATTGGTGGAACATTTTGAAAAAAAATTTTTTAAACTGTTTGAATTTCAGAATTCAACAGATATCCATCAAATTCTGTTGCCGTCGTATTCATATTGGCTCCCTGAACAATATTAGTGAAAAAAACAATGGTCGATCTGTCTTAGTTTGGGAGATATGGGCCCCCAAAGTCCGAAAAATATTTCACCTGAAAGTCATTTTTCTCACCACAAAAACACTGAATCACCGCTTTATCAAGTTTAAATCCTCTCTGAACATTTTCACATAAGGATAAGATTTATTTTCTTTCAAATATATTCAATAATGATTGCCAAAACATGGAAAACATTCGAGGGAAAGCACGCCGATCTTTATGGTATGTTTTGCAATAATTATTGAATATATTTGAAATAAAATTAATCAAATCTTCATGTTGAAATGTTCAGCACCAAAATTCAAGGGCGGATTTACGGGGGGGGGGGTAATGGGGGTAATTACCCCCCCCATGAATATCGAAAACCTTTGAAAAAGTTACGCAACGTAGTGCACATATTTTCATTTGTTTGTTTTTTTTACTACTATTACTTTACTACTATTTTTTCTTATTATATTATTCCTCCTAAATATTTTGATTAAATTTTTTTCAAGTTTTGAACCTGATTTATCGATCTTGAATCATTACTACCCCCCAGTGAAAAAAAGCTATATCCGCCCTTGCCAAAATTCGATGGATATCTGTTGAACTCTTGAATTCAAACATTTTAAATTTTTTTTCAGAATGTTCTATCAATTTTGAAATATGGAAAAATTCCAGGGTATACAGGAGACATTTTATGTCGAAAAATTACTGTGGACACTTTTGAAGAACACCGAAAAGCCAATGACTATAATTTTATTTTTTTTCGAAAATCGATTTTTCAGCTGAAAGTCATGAAAAAATTATTAGTCTATTCATTCAATAGCAAAGAATCAAGAGAAAAATCACCATTCGAAAATTTTGGATATCACAAGAGAAAAAAAGAAAATCAAAAAAAGTGTTTTTTACAGAAATCTCAAAAATGGCTAGACATAAAAGCTGAATAGTTGGCTGAATTTTATTTTCATTCAATGCCTAATCGATGCCATCAATATGAATCGAAAAGGCCTCGGGGGCATATTTACCATTGAAACCCGGCAAATTTTAACACAAATAAATCAAATGGAGGGTAGTTTGATTACCTATTCAGCGATGTGATTAAAATTATAGAATTGGTCATGCGGTTTTTCCATCAAAATAATAGCAATTAAATAAATCATTTTATCCATAATGAATGATTTTATTTCCGCATGAAAACGTTCAACCATCATCATTCAACTGCTAGACTCCCAACAAGAACTATAATAGATATACATATCGATTTTCCATCAGGAAAACCAGAAGAATACTAGACGCCGAATGAAAAACCTATAAAAGCACCCACCTAGCTGACCTAAAACGCAACATAAACGGGTATATGAAGATAAACAAAACAAAAGGAGGTGCTCGAAATTTTATGCATACTTTGCTTCCCACCTTCAGTCCGCCATCTTTCTTTTGTGATCTGTACGCTTACTGGGAAAACGCGTGATAAAATCACTATGAATATAAAACATGAATTGAGCATATTTGAAAACCGCTCCTAACAAGTTTTGGAATATATGACTGTTGAAGATTTCGATACGAATTGACGACAGAAATAAGGAAAAAATCAAAAATGGAGGTTCAGAGAAATAACATCATAATTTGCAATATATGAATTGAGGATTGTTTGTCTGAATTATACAAAACTTCGATAGTCTATAATTACAGATTAACCTCCCTATAACGAAAGCGCTAAAGCCACAAAAAATTCGTTATAAAGAAATTTCGTTGAACAGAAAATTTGTTTCTATAGTATGCAATGTCGCCGTCGACTTCACTGATGAATTTAAGTTTATCATTCAAACTTAAGCACTTCCTTTTAGACATTTCCGCACAACTTTCATACTAGCGTAATGGTTAGATTGAAACCAAACAGCCAGGGGTGTATTTAAAACTTTTTCAGAAGGATCTCTCTGATCGCCGTAATGATTTAATTCAAGGTCGGGATTTATTACGTACGTCCGGAAAAATTTCGGAAAAAACCACCCTTATTCCTTCTTACCAATACCCATTCAAAGAGTGATGTTCTTTGAGAGAATTTATATTTCATTTTAGAGGGTGTTTTTGAGATGGAATTTGGATTCAAGGTGCAATGTTTTGTACGAAATTCGTTATACAGAGAAATTCGTTATACAGAAGTTCGTTATAGTGTCAATTATCAACTCGAAGTGAATGTAGTTTTGTGGATTTATTGACGAGATTTTGAACTTATAAAAATCATCAAGAGACTATTATTAGGCAAATAAAAGTCCTGAGGAGCACCGATGTGAATTTAGAAGATTTGGCATGCTTTCCATCATTGTGCCTTCCTTTGTGAAAAATCATGGAAAGTTGGAGCTGAAATGTGAATTTTCATTTTTGCATTGCGGGACATGAAAGAAAAAACTATGCGGTGGATAAGACGAAATCGTGAAATGAATCATTCTTTGCAGTTTTTCATCAGTGTTCATCAAAACAATTATCATTCTTTTTGATCTTTAGAATATATTTTCTTCTTATTATCTTACGTAATGGACCTTTATGACGAAATACTTCCATTTCCAGAAAATTCTCTACTGTGCGATTTTTCATAGAATTTCAGTATTTTCTCCGGGCAATCAATCCTCACTTTGGAAGTTTCAAAATCTGTAGAGCTGAAGATTACAAGACACTTCATACTTTTAACTTTGAGATAATTAACTTTCGTTCTTTTTTGGAAATGTTTATAATTTTTGACAGTTCTCCGAAAAGAATCATCGTAAACTTGCTCAATTTTTGATGTATCCAATTGTCTAGAAATCCATTTGTTTTTTTAATTAAAGCCTAGATGTTTTCGATACCAATAGATGTTTGACTGATGGAGTTCTCGGTTATTAACATAAAAGCTGCTTCCTTCAATTTTCTACGTTTCAGCTTTTCTTCTTTTGATATTATAGAAGATTCATCTGATGGAATCCTATATAGTCTTTCATAATATCAACAAAAAAATCCTTAAACGTAGAAAATCGAAGAAAGCTTCTTTTAAGTCAATAACCGAAAACCCCATCAGTTAACCGTCTGTTGAACTCAAAAATATCTGGGCTCCAATATTGAGATCCAACTCAAAAAAGATCGAAAGAGTTGTTTGATAACTGGAGCAATCAAAAATAAGTCAAAGTTGTCGAGGATTGCTTTCTGATTATTTATTTATTCGGTTTTGAACATCCTTAGACGTTGTCCTGTACCCATTTGCTAGTGCCTTATATTGTTGCAGTGTTTCAACATTTCAACAATTTTATTAGTATCGAGAAGTTAGCCCGATGCATTAATCCTCAACCTGGAGGACCAGCGTTTGATTTCAGAGTATCGTTCGCTTAGGTAAATTGCTTTCTCTACAGCTAATGAACTTTATCTGCCCTTCCGGTTGTTCTTCATATACTATATATATTTATTATTTACTCATACAAAAATCGCATAATACATCAATTATTGTATGAAGTTTGTGCTATGGGATCAAAAGGAGGAATATTTTTATGTGATGTCTGTAAATCTAAACTCGGAGAACCACATTATTTGGAGTGAATTATGAAGAATATCGACTCGGAATTTTGACATACGGCTGACAAATCTACAGATACTTTTTGTTTCCTGATAACTGCCCAAAATGACGACCATTTTCAAATACTGACGAAAGGTGCTTTCCTGTAAGTTCATAAATTTTTCAATATACCACCAGGCTCAAATTGATCAAGAAATTAAGGTACCAAATTCCCCATTCAAAAACTGAACCACCATCCAATCCAAAAAAAATCCAAACAACTTGAGCACCAACTAGCACAATATCTTCATCAAAAACACACACTTACAATCTAAATAAACACCTATAAACCCTCGAATTTTTCGCATGCACATCGTGAATACCGACCGATCTCCACATCGTTTTCCCAAAACTGAACCTTCAACCCCCAAATCGCGTGTTTTTATAGTGAATTTTAATGATTTCAATGCGTTCTTGAAGCGTGTATCGTTCCATTTTTATTAATGACCTAGTTGTACTCGTCAAATGTCAAAAAATTACTGCTTCAAACGTGACATCCACCGTAATAGCGGGCTATTCAAAATAACACATCTTATTGGAAAACCCTTTAGTATATACCATAAGAAATCCAGCAGGGTCTGTGTAACCTTACGTCATCTTAGAAAAGTGTCTTAGATAGATAGAACTGATATTGAGATAACACATAATATCATTTATAAATTTTCAACCATTTTCGATGATTTTTATCAATCATTGATATTAGTATACACCATAGAGATAGAATAGAGTCTATTCTATCTCTATGGTATACACAATTATTGAACATGTATAAACAATATATATTATTTGGCTAGAGAATAAGAATTAAATCACATCATACAATTGCCGATTCAAAAGGTATATCCAATTGAGTTCTGTTATTCTCTAGTGAGTTCAGAATGTTCTTAGTAATAACATTGTATACAATGGTAATAAACACTTTCGCCGTCCATCAACTGTATGGACGATTTGGCCGAACCTATCCTAGCTGGGTATTGTTTTTTTTATAAATTAGATCTCCCCAACGAAGCCCAGATGTTTCCGATACCAATAGATGGTTGACTGATGGTATTCTCGGTTATTGACATAAAAGCTGCTCCCTTAAATTTTCCACTTTTCTGATTTTCTTCTTCTGATATTATGGAAGCTTCATCTGATAGAATCCTATAGTCTTTCATAATATCAACAAAAAAAATCCTGAAACGTAGAAAATTGAAGGAAGCTTCTTTTAAGTCAATAACCGAAAACAGCATCAGTCAACCGTCTCTTTCTTGAACTCAAAAATATCTGGGCTCCAAAAGAGGGATCCAACTCAAAAAAGATCGAAGAAGTAGTTTGATAACTGGAGCAATCAAAAATAAATAAAAGTTTTCGAGGATTTTAAGATAAAGAAAACATGACAACAAAAAAATTCTTTGCCTTTAAGGAGGCTAACCTAACAAATTTTTGAAACATAGATAAATTGAAAATAGTAATCATCGAAGTGAATACAATCTTCAATTTATAGGCTCACAGAACCTTCTTCAAGCGGACTGGGATGATTATTCAAGATGTTGTCAATGAGGGAAGTGACAGACCGGTTTCGGCCTCATTAGGCCTCGTCAGTGCCCCATATCCCTCAGAGACAACATCCCATTGAAAAAAACCTCTACATTTAACACTAATTGTAAGAAGCTATCGGGTAGCAACTAACAGATGGTGACATCTAGTAGTGAGTAGTGTCAAAGGAGAAGTTCAATCATCACAGATTGCATGCTGAAAGCACTGATTACTTTCTCTTCACTCTTTGAGATGTTAGCAGTGGCCCTACGTCATTCACTTCGATGATTACTATTTTCAATTTATCTATGTTTCAAAAATTTTCAAGGATTGTTTCCTGATAACTGTCGAAAATGACAAAACATTCTCAAAGACTAACGAAAGGTGCTTTTCAGGAAGTTCATAAATTTTACAATAAACCACCAGTCTCAAGTTCACGTACCAAATTCCCCATTCCGAAACTGGACCACCAATCCAAAAAATATTCAAACAACTTGAGCACCAACTAGCACAATTTCTTCAATAAAAACACACACTTACAACATAAATAAACACCTATAAACCCTCCAATTTTTCGCAGGCACATCGTCAATACCGACCGATCTCCACATCGTTTTCCCAAAACTGAACCTTCAACCCCGAAATCGCGTGTTTTGCCGTTCTATTCGGAAAAGACCAGCGGCGCCAAATTTGCCGTCCCATTTTTCAGGCGCTGTGGCGACTGACGCCCACTCGATTGTCGGCGCCGGGGTCAAAGACAAATTAGACGACGAAGTAACGTCAATTACTCCTGCTGGAAGAAGAGACCTGGGCTTTTCGATGCCGTCAACGCATCCGCGGTTTTTCGGAGACGGCTTTGAATAATTTTGAATTTTAATGAAGGAGGAAGGGTGGGTTTGGAAAATGTTAGGGGGTGGAAGTGGTGGCGTGAATATTATTGTTTGGAAGTATGTACCAATGCGAACAGCCTGTATTATTTTCATAAGTAATACAGCAATGTCTGTATAACTTTACGTCATCTTAGAAACGTGTCTTAGAAAGATGGAACTGATATTGAGATAACACGTAATATAATATACAGGGTTATCCATTTTGCGGTTTCAAAAGTAAACGTAAATAAAACACATAAAAAATATTTTTTATCATGAAATTTTTTTTTATTATAAAGTTTGAACGTTGACATTATGTGTGAAACACTACATCATTTAAATGTCAACCACCCGGATTGTTGCAAGCATCGATTCTTTTGAGGTAGTTTTAACCACTTTTTGTCACATATTGAGCAGTATCTCAGCCATAACTTGACGAATATTGGTTTTTAACTACTCAAGAGTTAAAGGTTTATCTGCATAAACACGGTCTTTCGCGTAGCCCCACAAAAAAGTCAAGCAGTGTCAAATCGCATGATCTTGGTGGCCAGTTGATATCGCCGTCCACCGGCGGTTGTTCAAGCACCCATTCGACGTATCCACGATGTTGATGTGAATGGTCGGCTGACTTCAGTTGGTATGTGAGCTGAATTTTATATGGGTGTAGTTGTAGATCTTAATGCAAAATATGCCATAATGTGCCGCAAGACAGTCCTAATTCCTGAGAATGACGAGGAATCGACAGATTCGGGTCTTCGGCAACACTTTCAATTACAGTAGCGATATTTTCAGTGGTACGAGCAAAACGATGATGCACAGGGCTTACAATATCTGTAACCGATCCAGTCTCTTCAAATTTCTTCACAGTTTTACCAATTGCTTGCGTAGTTGGACGATTATGTAAACCAAAATCTGCTCTTAAAGCACGATATGTGGCTGTATCAGAATCACCATTTTTGTATTAGGTTTCTACAATTTTCATGCGTTGTGCGATAGTCAAGCGATCCATTTTCATAAATGTCAGACTTTCAACTGAACAAAAATTTTTTTTTTAAAAAACTTCGTTTGACAGATGTCGAATTCCAGCCCTATACTTTTGAAACCGCGAAATGGATAACCCGTTATAATATATAAATTTTCAACCATATTCGATCATGTTTATCAATTAATGTCATTCGACACAATTATTAAGCATCTATAAATGATAGATACTATATTATATGTTTTTAGTTGGATCAGAGTCGTACTAATATGTATTGAGAAAAGTAAGAGGAATCGACTGAAGACTAGCTTTTTTTATCTCTTTATTCTTTGCCTAGCTTTCAAAACATTTCGTTTCTTCCTCAGAATTGTACCAAGTATAATTTCAATTTTTTTTAGCCCTGAGGAATGTTGTATAATTATTAACATGTATTGTTGGTTGCATTCATGTAAAAGAAAGATTCCCAATATATTAATAAATGTATCTATAGTTAACACCATATGTACACAGTCAAGATAATAATACCATATTAGAGTCAGTCGAATAAAGAAGTCCACACGAGCTGTTGTTCTTATTCCCAATTAAAATAAAAGTCGAATAGTAATAAAACCTAAATACAAATATATTTAAATCTACAATATATATTTATAACATGGTGTCAGGTGTGTCTAGTGCTCCAGTGAATTCAATTAAAACGAAATACATCGATAGACGATTCGTATAAATAACGGAAAAAATTACGACGCATATTGACAAGATGTCCGACGATGGTGAAAATAAAGTCGATCACATACCTAATTTGAAACCAATCAACGAATTAATTATTTCATCTAGTGGAAATAATGCGTCAAATTGGAAGGAATGGTGGGAAAATTTTGAAATTTATCTGTTAGCAACAGGATTAGTCGATTCCACAGACAGTAGAAAAATTGCTGTTATGTTACATTCAATTGGTTCAAAAGGTAGGCAAATTTATAACTCCTTCAACTTGAAAATCACAGAAACTTCGTTGGAATATGTAAGAACTAAATTCAACACATATTTTGAACCTCAAAAAAATCTCACCATGTTACGTCATACTTTTTTCACTCGAACACAAAAAGCAGATGAAAGTATTGAAAATTTCATAACAGACCTCGAAAACTTGAGTATGAATTGTGAATTCAAGGACCTTCGAGAGTCTCTTGTCAGAGATATATTCATTGCCAACATGAATTCTCATCTAATGAATATTCGTCAACGACTATTACAAGAAGTCGATATTTCTCTCCAAAAAGCCGTCGAGTTAGCCAAGTCTGTAGTAATGGCTCAACAAAATTCTGAAAAAATCCAGCAGGAGCATATGGGAAGTTCAGATCAAGTATTATATGTCAATAAAAGAAAATCGGAATTCAATAAGTTCAGACAGTCAAGACCAAGAACTTCCAGTCAGTCATCCAATAGGTCCAGATACGAATACCAAAAGCGAAGATCATCCCCAAGTCAAGATAATATATGTGGAAAGTGTGGTCAGCAGCACAGATACCGATGTCCAGCTTCAACTATTCAATGCAGGTCATGTAAAAAACAAGGTCATTTTGCTAAATTTTGTTTTAAGAATACAAAGTCAGTCAAAACATTGAAGTCAGAGGATAATTCAATATCTGAGTCAGTTTTTCCTTTTGTCGGTATGATAGAAAATAAAGAAAATTTCAAACAGGAAAAAGAATCCTGGTCATTAAATATTTTTGTCAATAATTTCAAAATTAAATCAATCCTTGATTCTGGGGCAGATGTTAATGTCATGTCATATGAAACTTTCAGTAAATTAAATTTGCCAAAATCATTGATCGTCAATTGTCAATTATCACTAAATGGCTTCGGTGGAAATCAAATTCAAGTCATTGGAAAGTGTGATCTTAGATGTTTTTTCAATAATACATATGAAATTATTTCATTTGTAGTTGTCAATATATCTTGTCAAACTGTCTTGGGTCTGCCCACATGTCAAAAAATTGGTATTCTAAAGAGAATTTTTAATATCACGAATAATTGTAATGATTCTAATAAAATTCTCGACGATTTTCAGGATGTATTTCAAGGTCTAGGATGTTTGCCGCCTGTTTGCCATATCAAGTTACGTCCTGATGCTATTCCCCATGTCGATCCACCTCGTAAAGTTCCATTTGCTTTACATGATAAACTTAGGAAAGAATTAGACAGAATGGAAAGTTTGGATGTCATATCTAAGGTATCAAAACCTACGTCTTGGGTCAATTCAATAGTTATTACAGTCAAAAAGTCAGGTCAGTTAAGAATATGTCTAGATCCAAGAAATTTGAATAAGGGCATAATGAGAGAATATTTTCCTTTGAAAAACTTTGATGAAGTCAGATCAAAATTAGTCAATGCTGCATATTTCTCACACTTAGATGCTTTTTCCGGTTTTTGGATGTTGAGGCTAGATGATGAAAGCGCAGATCTATGCACATTTCAAACGCCATTTGGTCGATACAAATTCAAACGTTTACCTTTCGGTATATGCTCATCATCTGAAAAATTTGTTCAAGTCATGAACGATTTATTTGGTGATATTGAGGGTGTTTTAATTTTTGTAGATGAATTTTTAGTATACGGTTCAACTCTAGAAATGCATAATGAGCGTCTTAAAAAAGTTTTACAAAGAGCTAGAGAAGTTAACCTTAAATTCAATAAACAAAAAAGTAAGATTGCAGTAACTCAAGTACGATTTTTGGGTCATATATTTAGTAAGGACGGTATAAAGGTAGATGACGAGAAAATAGAAGCGATAAGGCAGTTACCTTCTCCCTCTAACACAAAAGACCTCCAACGATTTTTAGGTATGATAAACTTTTTAGGGCCGTTCATTGAGAATATGTCACAAAAAACAGAAGTTTTACGAAATTTATTGAAATCTCACAGTCACTGGGTCTGGGATGAAAATTGTGAAAAGGCATTTACATCTTTGAAAGATATTATTACAACAGCACCTGTTTCAACTCACTATAATCCTGATTTACCATTGATTTTATCTGTTGATAGTTCACAGTCTGCCATTGGAGCTGTCATAATGCAAAATAATCGTCCTATTGCATACAGTTCAAAAACTTTAACTTCTGCACAAAAGAATTATGCACAGATTGAGAAGGAACTATTTGCCATTCAATTTGGTTGTGTTAAATTTCATCAATATATTTTTGGTCACAAAGTCATAGTTCATACAGATCATAAACCTTTGATATACCTTTTCAAGAAAGCTCTTTTCGATGTACCTGCTAGGTTACAACGTATGATGTTAGCCTTGCAAGCTTATGATCTTGATGTTATTTATGTCCCAGGAAAGAAAATGTTTATTTCCGATACGTTGTCGAGAGCCGCTATGAAAGAAACTTTCATTCCAGATTATGAATCAGATATACCGTATCATATCAATATGATTTATTCAAATATTGCAATATCGAAAAATTATCATGATAAAATTAGTCAAAGCACGCAGTCAGATCAAACTTCAAAAATTTTGAAAAAATATTATTACGATGGATGGCCTGTTTCCAAAAACAAAACTAATGTTCTTGCAAAACCTTATTGGAATTTTCAAAATGAAATACATGTCATAGATGATCTACTATTTAAAGGCAACAAATTGATAGTCCCATTTAAAATGCAAAATGAAATTCTTCAAAAAATTCATGAAGGTCACCAAGGTCACAACAAATGTCTCAATTACTATGATAAAAATAAAAAACCATTACCTCTTCTTTTCCCAAATGATCATGTTTATTTCAAGAAAAATAGCAAATCTGAATGGCGACCAGGCATAGTTAAAGAAAGGTTGAATTGTCAGAGATCTTATATCATAGTAGATACAAACGGAGTCAAATATCGAAGAAATAGAATACATTTAAGATTCAGATCAAATGATACTTGTCACAGATATGATGTCCATCCTAGAAATTCAACAGATAATGAGTCAGTATCTAAAGAAAATAATGAAGGTGTATATAAAACTAGATATGGCAGGGCAGTGAAACCTCCTGATCGATTTAATATTCGGAATAGTTGATTCAGAAAAATGAATTTTGTATATATTAATTTAATATAGATTTTGTAGAACATGTGTATATATGAAAAATATATAAAAAAAAATTTTAAAAAAGGGGTAGAGTAAGTTGAATTATATTGTTATAAGGTTTTAAGGAATATAATTGTAAATGATATATATTATTTCAACATGTAAATAAATTCATTTGAAAAAACTGAAATTAGAAATAAGTAATAAAAAGTAATTTGAGTGTGATGACAGTCATGTAAACTTAATAGGAAAAGTTCACAATTGAGAAAAGGGATGTTGTATAATTATTAACATGTATTGTTGGTTGCATTCATGTAAAAGAAAGATTCCCAATATATTAATAAATGTATCTATAGTTAACACCATATGTACACAGTCAAGATAATAATACCATATTAGAGTCAGTCGAATAAAGAAGTCCACACGAGCTGTTGTTCTTATTCCCAATTAAAATAAAAGTCGAATAGTAATAAAACCTAAATACAAATATATTTAAATCTACAATATATATTTATAACAAGGAAGAAACGAAATATTTTGAAAGCTAGGCAAAGAATAAAGAGATAAAATAGCAGAAAATTTTGCGATATGCAAAAACGGTTTTTCATTGTCTTTCAGTATTACTGGTATGGTATTGCTGTGTGGGATAATACCTTAAAGAGGATGCCGTTTCGCTATAAGTTCCAAGAAATACCTTCTATCATTCAGAGCTATCCTGTGCTGATGAGTCCAAATAAGGACGAAATGGTCATCCATAGGTGCTCTGATTGATACTACTTCCTTGCATTTTGTCTCGAACGAAGTCGAAGTTAGCTCCGAAGTATGAGTTTAATATTGGTTGATTTATATCGATTAATATTTATCTCTGCTTTCACTTTATTGGTATTATTATATACACCCGCGAAAATGCCTTTATTATATGATGAATCTAATATTGAAGGAATGAACTAACGAAAGAAATACAACAACTTCCGAACAAAATAATTTGAAAACTTGTTTTTTTGATGGTGTGCAAAGTTAAATAATAAAAATAATAAATAGTAATATCGTGGCTAAACATTTTATTTGGGTAACAAGTTCAATTTCAAACAAGAAAAGTAAAAGTTCGAATATAAATCTCGTGAAAAAGTATGAAAACCGTATTAGGTGAGAAGAAAGAGTGACGCCCAAGGTCACCCTTCAAGAAAACCGGAAATTTATCATTCCAGCAAAGCGGCTTCCTCGAAAAAGTTTCCCCTCCTAAACGATTTACGTAAAACGGAAATAGCTCTTCACCACACACAGGAGTCAAAAAATCCTCGGAAATCTCTATATTATTTGATCAATATCATCATGACAGAATGAACTAACGACTGATCGTAAATTCAATAACTTTTGGCCAAAACAATTTGCAAACTTGGGTTTTTGATGGTGTGTTTAGGGTTCTTCCAGAACAACGAATATAGGAACAAGTAATAAATAGTAATAATTCATTTGGCTATCAAGTTCGAAAAAGAAAAGTAAAAGTTTGGGTATAAATCTCGGAAAAATACAGCAAACTGTATTAGGTACAAAGAAAGAGTGACGCCCAAGGTTACCCTTCAAGAAGCCCATGAATTCCATGATGCTTTTATTGATAAAATGAAAAACTTTATGAAAATTAACAACTGAATTTCAATTATTCACAACGTAGAAAACGATTTCTATTGAATACAAATCAAAAATATAAATAAATATTTTGTCGAAAGTAAAGCATCCATCATTCAATACAAACCAACAAATTTAGTCTCTTGTATAAACAAAAAACTTGATTATCTAATAAGAAATAGTAAATTATTTTACAATACAGACTTAGAAGTAGGTATGCTTATGCTATTTTCTATAAAATAGTGAATAGCGGAGACAGCAGTTACCTTTTACTCGTCTCATATGAAAAATGAAAGATATAATGCAAATTGAAAGAACATCCAGATGAGTTTTAGTCCAGTGATATGATTTCAGGGAATATATTTATAAGAACTCAAGTTATCACAAACATTTTGTCAATTAACGAGTACTCTTCATCTCTTTTCATTAACGGTTGAATTAGAAATACATCCAATAATGTTCTGTATTTCCTCCTTCAAGTGAAAATATGAATCCTGAAACTGGCTAATCTTTTGTCTTCTTGATTTTGACTGCACTTTACGTCTCAAATGCTTCCTCTGGTGCAAACTGGTGATCAACTAAAGAAATACTATTTTTTCATAACCACCATCCCACAAAACGGTGACCTGTGAAAGATTTTCATTGTTTGCTTCACCAGAATGAAAATATCTGCAACATAAGACTTCACCATACTTTGTTAATCCTTCTTTCCAGTCTTCTCGTCTAATGATCATTTTTTTCCTTTCTATATATTCTATTTATTGAAGAGAATAAATATTATAAATATCAATCCATTAGCTGTACCAGCACTCTTCGTTTCTACTTAATAATGGATAATAATATCAGGATACATTTTATCATCGGAATAAGACACATTCAATAGATGAATCTTCTGCAGCAGGGTGAATGCCCAGAACTAATATTTTTCTACATATCGTCCTCGATGAATATGTTCTGAACTTAATAAACAATTTGATAGGTCCATTTTCACGATTTTTCAGTCCAAAGAAGAAATAAATCAACTGAAACACTTGAGAAAAACCAAAATCTCTCGTTGTTTTGCTATGATTTACATAGGAAAAGTGGCGTTGTTATACCTCCGATGTGTTGTCAGTTGTCAAACGTGCACGAAACCAATTATTTGATCAACATCCCCATGACAGAATGAACTAACGACTGATCGTAAATTCAATAACTTTCGGACAAAACAATTTGCAAACTTGGGTTTTTGATGGTGTGTTCAGGGTTCTTTCCGACCAACGAATACGGGAACAAGTAATAAATAGTACATCTCATTTGCCTTTGAAGTTTGAACAAGAAAAGTGAAAGTTTGGATATAAATCTGGAAAAAAATACAGCAAACTGCATTAGGTACAAAGGAAGGGTGACGCCCAAGGTCACCCTTCAAGAAAACCGGAAATTTATCATTCCAGCAAAGCGGCTTCCTCGAGAAAAACTTTCCCTCCTAAACGATTTACGTAAAACGGAAATAGCTCTTTACCACACACCTTTCCCTTCAGATACGTCGAGTCAAACATCATGTAGCACCGCAATCAATTTATTCCCTACCCCAGCCAACAACGCAATTTCGGCAAGCAATCTCATATTCTCCTGTCATGTACGCCCATGTATGATTGATAGCAGATTCAATCTACATTTTGCGACTGACACAACATACACTGTCAGATTCAACGCAACGCTATCCCACAGTTGTTACTCTATCGATTTTCCATTGGAAACCTCAAGATTATTTGAGTTCGGCTTTGCTGGCTGAGCCCTAAGGGTATATAGGGTTGGGATGAAGTATAGAGTGAATAGATATTTTTTGAACGAACAGAACAATATTTTTGTGAGATTTTTATAATTCAATGTTGTCTCATTGGAAGTTTGTCTTTATAAAATATCATATTAGTCTACAATTTACTTACACCGGCACGAAATATACTGTTCAAAATCGGGTGTTCAGATTCTGTAATCCACAATTGTGAAATTTATAAATGAGGGTGGTTCCAGACAGTTGACATGGAAAGACATAAAATTTCACATTATTTATTACAACACAAGAATCAAGAGAAATTGTAACAATGCTGAGTTCTTTAACAGGAGCTAGGACAGGTGGTACAGAACAAGACTAAGCTGAACTAAATGCCGACGTTTCGTCCGTATATTCGAACTTTTTCAAGGCATATGTCATCAGTGTTTACGTGTGATAGCAGCTGTTCTCGCTTGAGAAATTTAACAATTCTTAAAAGTAGTTATAATGATTTTTCCACTACTAAATGAGAAATTTGACGGAATCTGGTTGTAATTTTTCTTAATCTCAATGTTAACAACACCTTACATATCAGACAAATTGAACTTGCCTTGAAAAGGTTCGAATATACGGACGAAAAGTCGGCATTTAGTTCAGCTTAGTCTTGTTCTGTACCACCTGTCCTAGCTCCTGTTAAAGTACCTACTCAGCATGAACAACCAAGGACGTGATTCCTATTTCATCTTTTGTAGCAATATTGACTAACAAGAGCATTCTAATGAGATGACAATGCTACGAAATGAGTTCATGAGCTGTATTCTGTAACATATAACATACAAAGAAGTAAAATTGAAGAAATCTGTCTCATAAATGCATGCAATAACAGTGGACTGTAGAAGATTCGAACTTGATTACCAGTGTTTATACCGGACAATATTCATTCAAAATAGAGAAGTATTTCATCGC
The DNA here is from genome assembly GCA_013421045.1 of Propylea japonica. Lineage (NCBI taxonomy): Eukaryota > Metazoa > Arthropoda > Insecta > Coleoptera > Coccinellidae > Propylea > Propylea japonica. The sequence continues at coordinate 24,045,353 of CM024246.1, read as the reverse complement.
TGGAAACATTTCTGAACTAGAGTTGATAGGCAGATTAAAAAATAACTAAGTAACTACCGATGACTAACTAAACGAAGGCAATTCAGATCTACTCATACCGAGCTGTCCAGAAATGCACATCAGACGATGTAAACCCAAATAATGATAACTTGAGTACAATAATAATTCATGATTGCCACAAAGTATAACTGAACACATGCTTATTGATTTTTTAACAATTTGGGGGGGGCTTCAGCCCCTTAGCCCACCCCCTAGCTACGTGCTTGGTCTGAAATGTGTGTTTCCATGAGCAAAGAAAATAATGTGAAACATCTTCTTATCTTTGTATGCAGATCTTTCTGCGTTAAGGCTAAACCCTTCTTTACTCCTTTAACATAGGTACTCAAAGGTAATAATGAACATGCGAGGGCACACCAGAAATTATAAGAAAGATTTTATAGAAGCCAATAAATTCGAGCAAAGCTAGAGACAATCAGTAAATGAACTGGAACTGAAAACATGAATTCTCTACTTCTTCAACATAGGTACTCAAAAATAACATTAAACATGGAAGGGCACACCAGAAATTATAAGGACTATTTTACAAAAGCCAATGAATGCGAGCAAAGGAGACAATCCGACAATAAACTGGGACTGAAAAAATAAATCCATGAAATATTTGCTTATGTTATTGATACGACTGTCACTTCAAATCCTAAACCTGATGTGTTCGTGAACTTAGAACCTGGGTCCATGATCCGATTAGATCCGTCACGTGACCCAATGGATCGAGTAAGCCTGAGTAAGTTTCCGAAAACGCCTATATTATCAACAAAAAAATTAACATCAGATACATTTTGCGCCATTGCACTCACTCGGAAAGTGTCATAAATAGTTTCCATTTCTTTCAAAAGATATTCACTTGTTTCCATACTTTATTCCAACCATGTATATATCGATTTTCCATTCGAAACCTCAAGATTATTTGGATTCAGACCTTGCAAGGCTGAGCTGTCGTTCCAGCATGAGCCCTACATATGTTTTCTTCATGCGTTTGGTGGCACATGCTGACTTCCAGATTGTGGGACTCTTCGCCATATGCTGTGCAAGAAATTTCTGTTTCTTGACACCCCGCTGTCTCCTTGTTGTCTTCGACGTGGGATGGTTATTTCAGTTCTGATATTTGTCAAGTTATATTGGATTCTTTACTGGCGTTTATAGATGTTGGGGTTTACGAAAGGAAGAGGGACAGTTTTTAGTAAAGGGAAACACAATTGAGTATTTTTTATTGTAGTTTATTAGATAGTTGGTGAATTCGTTAACAAATTGTTTATTTATGTTGATGGTAGGTTTTCTCAATCATACAAGATGAGTCTTGGGAGTCCATATTTATTGTCATTTAAAAATAAAAGTTAAGTTATTTGAATTTTTCGATATTTTATTTTTTTATGGTTATACGTTTTTCTTACTTCTAAGAGTTTATCAGAATACGAAGTAACAATTTCTTATATTGGAAGGCGATGACGAGTTGACAGTTTATAATTTTTTTTGAGTCCTGAGAAACACTGAGTCATAAAACTATACCTTATATGATTCATTTGGTAGATGTTACACAAATTTTTTGATCCCATACTTTTATTATTACAGGTTGAAAATAACAACACCCTATGATTTTCTTTCAAAAATTGTTTTCTTGGGATATATTTCCGAAAAATAAAATTTTCCTATAGTTTCCTATTCGATTCTGGAGAAAAAAGTCTCTCGCAAAATTTCGATGCAGTAGATACTTTTCTCGGAAAAAATGAAAAAGTTACAAGCAATTATGCGATATCAATGTTCATTCCATTTCATCGAATTTTACATAGAATGAATATTTTAAGATATTGTTTATGCCCAAAATTGGTTTTGACAGAAGAATAAAGATTTTATATGATTCTTTTTACAATTTTCAGTTTCATAAGAGTAAGTTTTTATTTTTTCCGAGAAAAGTATCGACCGTATCGAAATTTTGCAGCTGACTTTTTCTCCCGAATTGAATGGAAAATCATATGAAAATTTATTTCATTTTCCGGAAACCTATCCCACGAAAACAATTTTTGAATGAAAATCATACGGAGGTTGTTATTTTCAACCCCTAATATTGGAGTTATGAGATCTAAAAAATTTGTGTGAGTACCTATATATTATGTATAGTTTTATAACTCAGTGTTTTTAAGAAGTGAAAAAAATTAAAAACTGTCAACTCGTCATCGCCTTCCAAAGGCTGTATGTTGAAAGGGGGGTCGATTTCAAAACAAATTTATATGAACTACCCCTCCTTGTTTACAGAGATACCCTATTTATTATTCGGAAAAATTTCAAACTCTTTTATTGCATTTCCAAATTGAAACTTTCGAATGGACAACCCATTTTAAGCCAAAAAATGAATTTTGTATGTTTTGAGTTCAAGGGAATATAATCAAATCTGAAGTAATCAATTAGGGGAAAGTGAGGTAATACGATCCCTAAGGGTCGAATGATCCCCCGCCGTAAATCAAAAACAGCTTGTACCATCTATCCAAATACACATGAAACATGTTCCCCTGCGCCCCTGCGAGTTACCTGTAAAATGTCAATGCGGTGCGAGTGCTTTTATTAAAAAATAATCAAAAAGTGTGGCTCTGATCTAAGGTAAGCAGGTTTTTGGACTTTCGTTTTTTTTACATGTAAGTGTTTACTGAAATGTTGTTTTATTTTCGGGTATTAGTAGCAGTTAGCTAATATTTAAGCCATGTTCGATCATCGCACGCGGTATGTGAAGGTTTTGTTTTGATCGATATTTGTAATTTGATATTTGGGGTGAAATGATCCCTTCTGTGTGTCTAAAATGATCCCTGGAATCATTTTACCCCATTAATAGTTTTTGTTTACAGATCATGCCGAGAATTTATAAACGTAAAACTAATCGCCAAAACAGGCCTGAAGAACATATGCAAAAGGCATTAGAAATGGTATGGCTTACAAAACCGCGAGAAGAGAATTTGAGGTCCCTGTGATGGTATTAGAAAGAAGAGCCAAAGGTAAAAATAAAATAGCTGTAGGCTCAGCTAAAAAGTTAGGTAGCAAACAAACAGTATTCAACCTCGAACAAGAACTGGAACTTGTTGACATGGAGTCCAGAATAATATACGGGCTGACCACTCAGGATTTCCTAACCTCAGCTCACCAAAAATGGCAGAAAGAAATCATTTACCGCATCAATTTTACGAAGCTAAAGCAAAAGCTGGACTTGAATGGCTTCGTGGATTTAGACGTAGATATCCAGACATTACAATGCGTCAGGACCGTATCTAGGTACTACTGCGCCTGTGGCAAGATTCTCTTCAGCGCCCCCAAATTGGCGTAGATTTTTTTCATCCCTTATATATATATCGTATGGGTTTTTTCCTATTTGAAGTTATAATCATTTTTGTAGAATACAAAATTCTCTACAAATTTTGTTTGAAAAGAAATTCGATAAGGTGGACCGTTTTCGAGATAGAGGGCGGGGAGCATCACTTTAGGTCAACCGGCGCCTCCGGTCCAAAACACGCAATATACAGTTGATGAACTATAAATAAATCAATTTTTATGAATATTTGTCAATTTTTATTGAATTTTTAAATATATTTCATCATTTTTTCCTAACCTATCCACTTTTCATTCAGTATCAATTTATTCAACAACACTTACCTGCTCATGTAATTGCAGAATTGTAATAAAAATATAAAATTATGTTTGAATTTTAACCTAATTAAAATTAAAAAAATTAATTCATAATTTATTTGTTTTTTTTTTCATCATGTATTAAATTTATACATGATGAAAAAAAAACAAATAAATTATGAATTAATTTTTTTGGTTAAAAAATATCATTCAATACATTTATTTTTATTGAAAGTAAAAAAAAATGTAATAAAGGGTGCAAAAACTACAATTTATAATTTTAATCATCTTCTTCCTCTTCGTCGTCGTCTTCTGGCTGCTGGTAAATTCCAAACTGGTCTTCATTATCGTCTTCAACGACATTTGTCTCAAGTTCTTCCATGATTTCAGGGTCAAAAGTTCCATCTTCGTCAATGTCGCTCTGATATGGTAGGGCATTGAGACAAGCTTTCCCATTACATTGTCCACAAGCTAAAGAGCATAGCAAGCCCACTTTCCTGCATCCGCATCGCGAACCACAACCACTCTTGCAGTTGTAGCAAATTGTATTTAGCAAATCTTCTGGAGCAGGTGGTAAAATTGTCATATAAGGTTTGAGTTCCACTCTCTAATAATCTTTGGGCCGAACAATTTTCTTCCTCAAATGCTGCAGCTAGTTCATCCAAATTTGTCAGTTTCTCAAAAAATTTTAAAAATGATTTTTTCCTTTTTTTTTCATTAACAATTCTGCAACTACATGGGCAGGTAAGTGTCGTTAAATAAATTGATACTGGATAAAAGGTGGATAGGTTATGGAAAAAAATGATAAAATATCATATAATAGTTAATAAAAATTGACAAATATTCATAATGCGCGTTTTCGACCGGAGGCGCCGCGCCGGTTGACCTGAAGTGATGCTGTGATCGCGCGCTGTCCGCCCTCTATCTAAAAAACGGTCCCCCTTATCTAAATTTTTTCAAACAAAATTCGTGGATAATTTTATATTCTACAATATTGATAATAACTACAAATAAGAAAAAATCCATAGGAAACGAGATATTTACTAAAAAGCGCAAAAAACCGATTTTTGTGACCTTCGACCTCAAAATTTAATAGTTGCTCACGCCCTACCCTATGTAGGGTTTGAGACAACTTTTAGGGTGTCAATATAAAAGTATTTACAGATTTACAGCTTGGTATCTCGAATTCCGATGTGAATTCCTAATTTGACTGGACTATACGGTAGGGAATCTAGACGAGCCCTTTTCGGCTTGTCAGCGGACGCATCTCTGTACTGCACGCGGTCGGTTTTCACATCCTACCTGGCGGAGTCGCGACATTACTCCTTACGCAAAAAAATATTTTTGGCGTATACACGAAAACCGTGACATGTTACCCAAAAATTTGGTTGGCGCTTCTTTATTTTATTTTTTGAATTTTTTTGGCGCTCAATTTTTTTTTTCATTTGATATTTTTTGGCGCCCCTGCGGACCTTGCGCCTGTGGCGGGGGCCACTTGGCCACACCCTAGATACGGCCCTGCAATGCGTGCGCGAGGTTTTAATAAGAATGGATGAATTTCTCTCGACTTTGAGAAACGCCCAAGAAAAATATTATTTCTCAACCCATCGAATATTTTTGTTTTGTATGACTTGCTTGCATACTTAAATTGTAATGAACAATACATATTATCATTCAAATAAACAGCAGAGTTTATTATTTTATTTTCATTTGATATTTATTAACTCATAGTACAAATGATCCCTGGGATCATTTTGCCCTACCCCAGGGATCATTTTATCCACAGGGGTGTATAAAATGATCCTTTACTAAACTTTTACAAAAATATGTAATACAAAAAAACTACATAGATGAAATGAAAAATAAGTAGGCAGATACAAAGTTAAGTAAATTCACTACCTTCAACAATTGAAATCTTGCGGTTTTGCCTTCAACTTTAGCCACAATTGAAATTTTCCCTTAAGGGGATCATTATACCCCACCTTCCCCTACATTTTATGCGCAGTGGAAGCATGAATGAAATTCATTGATTTGTCGCTATTCTGCAGATTTTTTAAATCTAATAAACGCAATTGGGCGATGAGAACATCCAGACCCGCATAGAATTGCAGCCCAATTTGGTGTTGTTCCGCTGATTACTACGGCCTTTTCGACTGTTAATCGGGTTATGTTCTTCTGAATTTCGCGCTTTTATGTATTTGCCTTCATCCGGGTTTGAATTAATTCTTTTTGTACTGTATAAACGGAAAATAAAACAGGTATTAGGAAAATTGGGCTGCTATTTTAAATATCTGGTCTGTTGTATGTTACTGTAACCAAGTAGGTAGTTGGATATTGTGTATCATTTCTCCTTAATTTCTGTTGGGGCTACAATCTAGATTTTCCGTGTTCATAGTTACTACATTTTATATATATTTCTGATCTAGTTGCATGAAATGTTTTGGCAGGAGGAGTTGTCAATTAATTAAAAAGTTGAATACATTAAAAATATTTGCTCTTTCCTTGGTCCATATAACGGGCCCCAAACCGAACAGTCGATATCCTGATTTATAGAATTTACATTTTGGCGATCCTGCCAGGATATGTTGAGTTGTTGGCGGTTAAAACGGGAAATCCTGAGAGCTGGAATCAAGAAAATTGAAAATGAGGTGTGTTCCAGTTCTGGTGGGACCAGGGATGAAAATACAGTTGAAATTTGGAAAAATTTGATCGATAATAAAGCAAAAAGAATTTTTGAACTTGACAGTAATATAGAAGAAATGTTGATGTCAGAAGAATCACTGAATGAAGATGAATTGATGAAAGAAATTGACGAGCAAGAAATATTCAGAGAAGAAATTATCAAGATGAAAAATGAAATGGTATTTACTCAAAATAGATCTGTGAGTGGAAAATCGAACAATTCGAACTTGAATTATTCGAAACTAGAACTGCCAAAATTTGATGGGAATGTCAAGAATTGGATCAACTTTCGGGGACAATTCAAGACAATTCAGGAAGATCAGAAAACCATGCAAGATGATAAAGTTCAGTATCTACTTCAAGCCACCCTGAAAGAAAAGGTCACGCAACCTATAACAGGATTTGATAATGAAGATTCTGAAGGAGATTTTGACACAGAAACTCATGAGCAACGAAGACAAGCTCTCTTCAATCATGACTATTACAAAAATGGCCCTAAAGAAGATATAAAACCATCCATTGATACAATTGATGAGCATGCTGCTGGACTACAACCTGAAAATTATGATAATTGGACAGGAGACACAAAAGTTGAAGAAAACGATGCCCCCAAGAGGGAAGTCAAGCTAGAATGCTCGTGGAGAGTTTCCCACCTTCGGCATCGAACTATTCAGAAGCGATTGATCAGTTGGAGAACAGATTTGGTAGAGATGAATTTCTGATCGAGGTTTACGTGAGAGAATTACCTTGTGAAGATAACGATTTCAATATGTATGCAGAATATGATTCCAAAGCCACTCAGAAGGAGTTTGTGGACAGCACAAGATGGAAGAAGAAACGCAAGAGGAAGTCAAAAGAGGAAAGAAGCAAAATGAAATGGAAGAAGGTTGGTGATATAGTCTTGGTCGAAGGTGCAGGAAAGATAAGGTTTTCTTGGCCCATTGGAAAAATTGAAGAAATGTATTTTGGAAAAGATGGTGCCTGCCGAGTAGTGAAATTAAAGACGACAACCGGTTGTCTGATTCGTCCTCTACAAAAATTATTTTTACTAGAAACAGGAAAGAATGACGAAGAGAAGAAACCAGAACAAGAACAAGAAATCAGAAAATCTAGATATGGTAGAATTCTGAAGAGGAGAACCCCTTAGGCCGGAGGATGTTGGGGCTACAATCTAGATTTTCCGTGTTCATAGTTACTACATTTTATATATATTTCTGATCTAGTTGCATGAAATGTTTTGGCAGGAGGAGTTGTCAATTAATTAAAAAGTTGAATACATTAAAAATATTTGCTCTTTCCTTGGTCCATATAACGGGCCCCAAACCGAACAGTCGATATCCTGATTTATAGAATTTACAAATTTCATCACTAAACTCTAAAAATATAAACAGAATATCATCAGAAATTGTAGGAAAAATTGAGCTACTAGTATCAATATCTGATCTGAAGTATGCTTGAACAAAATATGTATAGTTTGTTATGGTGAATCATTATTCCTTCACTTTATCACTGAAATTTTATTATTCATCAAAAACTGAGATTTGATGATGTTATTTGAGTTTGGATTGATTTTTTAATAAATTTTATGTTGATTAATCAGCTAATACCATTCCCTGTTCACCATAACCAAAGACGATTCTCAGCATCGGATGAGTTTTTTCATTTCCTATTCCATTCTTCTTCATAAGGTATTCTCCAGGAGGTAATATCCAACTCCAGTTTCATTCGAAAGCAAACAAGAAGGCAAGAATCTGGAATCGATCGCGCGCCTGTTCACATAAAACATCACCACTTTGAATGAACCACATACTAACATTGAAAAACAATGAAATTCTTATTTGGTTTTCTTACAAATTCAATGCCAACGGTAAAAGCAATTCTTGAATAAATCTAACGTTGAATAACCAGTTGGTACAAATCCCTCTCCACCATTAGAAAAGACAATTCTCGGCATCTCATGTGTTTTTCCAATTCTTTTTTCATTCTTTTTCATGAGGATTTCTCCAGGAGGTAATATCCAAATTCAGTTTCATACGGAAGCAAACAGAAAGGCGAGAGTATGTTATCGATCGCACGCTTGTTTATATAAAACATCACCACTTTTAGCGGTGCACCACACACTGACATTGAAAAACAATCTTATTCTTATTTCTCCGCATCGCATGTGTTTTTCCATTTTCTTCTCCATTCTTCTCCATAAGGTATTCTCCAGGAGGTAATATCCAACTCCAGTTTCATCCGAAAGCAAACAGAAAGGCGAGAATCTGGGTTCTATCGCACGATTGTTTACATAAAACACCACCACTTTGAGTGAACTACACACTGACATTGAAAAACAATATAATTCTTATTTGGTTTTCTCACAAATTCAAAGCCAACGGTAAAGGCAATTCTTGAATAAATCTAACGTTGATTAACCATTTATTAAAATTCCCTCTCCACCATTATCAAAGAGAATTCTCCACATCGCATGTGTATTTCCATTTTCTTTTCCATTCTCTTTCATAAGGTATTCTCCAGGAGGTAATATCCAACTCCAGTTTTATTCGGAAGCAAACAGCAAGGCGAGACTCTGGAATCGATCGCGCGCTTGTTTATATAAAATATCACCACTTTTAGTGAACCACACACTGACATTGATAAACAATCTAATTCTTATTTGGTTTTCTCACAAATTCGATGCCAACGGTAAAAGCAATTCTTAAATAAATCTAATGTTGATTAACCAGTTGGTACAATTTTCTCTCAACCATTACCAAAGACAATTCTCCGCATCGCGCGTGTTTTTCCATTTCCGTTTTCATTCTTCTTCATAAGGTATTCTCCAGGAGGCAATATCCAACTCCAGTTTCATTCGGAAGCAAACAGCAAGGCGAGACACTGGAATCGATCGCGCTTGTTTGTTTGAGTAAACCCCTTAAATGCTTTTCCTTTTTCGGGCACCAATAAAGTAATAAAGGTTCCGCGATATTTACAGAAAAATGAAACTTTCCCATTTTCACGGGCGAATAGTTATAAATTCGTTTATTTCTCGAGTTATAAGTTTTTTCCGAAACAGGGTTATTGTGGAGGCGAGTCACGTTCTTCTGCCCGCATAGGCAATATAATTTTGACGGGGTCGGTTCAAACGTTCAATGACGGATTAGCCTTTGAAATCTGGGGTGTATCCCTGGAATTTGATAGGCTATTTATAGGATGTTCTTCATTAGTATCCTATCGCAGCATGATCGAAGTAATTTCTCATTGACTTCGGAACATAGTTCTTTTCAAATTGCGAATTCTAGCTTCTTTCGTACTCAAGTCAAGGGTGTATTACTACCGTGCAATGCCTACTTTACGTGGTCTTATTAGTCCCCGATTTAAGTGCAGTGGCAGGAACATATACCAACGGAAATCGCCGTGTGAAATAACGTCATCATTGCCTTACACTGAGTTAATTCTAAGACTAATCAGATCTGTTAAATTTCATTTTTCTAGAGCCAATACATCTCGCAAAAATGTCAACCCAACGTTTAGGCTCTAATTTCGTAACACGACCTTCATGAAACCCATATATCGCATTGAAACTTAGGTACAGAAAATTTTTAAGTTTTGAAAGCTTCTTAGTGGCACCAACAATACATCTAGACCACCTTTATGCTTCACACTCAAGCAGCTAAAGCTTTCGATATATTTCGAGTTTTATCTCCTAAGCAAATCTATATACAGTACGTAGAAAATCAATTTCATAGGTATTATCTAGTTTCACTCGGAAGCAAACAACAAGGCGAGACACTGGAATCGATCGTACGCTTGTTTGTATGAGTAAACCCCTTAAACGGCGTCGGAATATTTTCAAGCTTTTCCTTTTTCGGGCACCCATAAAGTAATGAAGACTCCGCGATATTTACAGAAAAATGAAACTTTCCCATTTTCACGGGCGAATAGTTATAAATTCGTTTATTTCTCGAGTTATAAGTTTTTCCCGAAACAGGGTTATTGTGTAGGCAAGTCACGTACTTCTGAGCCGCATAGGAGATATAATTTTGACGGGGTCGGTTCAAACGTTCAGTGACGGATTAGCCTTCGAAATCTGGGGTGTATCCCTGGAATTTGATAGGCTATTTATAGGATGTTCTTCATTAGTATCCTATCGCAGCATGATCGAAGTAATTTCTCATTGACTTCGGAACATAGTTCTTTTCAAATTGCGAATTCTAGCTTCTTTCGTACTCAATTAAGGGTGTACTACTACCCTGCAATCTCTATATAACATGTTCTTATTAGTCCCCAATTTAAGTGCAGTGGCAGGAAATTATACTAATGGAAATCGCCGTGTGAAATAACGTCATCATGCCTGACACTGAGCGAATTCTAAGAATAATAAAATCTGGTCAATTTAAATTTTCCAGAGCCAATACATCTCACAAAAATGTCGACCTTACGTTGAAGCTCTCATTTCTTCACACGTCCTTCTTGAAACCCATATGTCGCATTGCAACTTTAGTTCAGGAAATTTCCAAGTGTTGACAGCTTCTTAGTGGCACCAGCAATACATCTGGACCACCATTATGCTACATACTCAAGCAGTTAAAGCTTCCCATATATTTCGAGTTTTATCTCCTAAACAAATCTATATACAGTAGGTAGAAAATCAATTTCATAGGTATTATCCAGTTTCACTCGGAAGCAAACATCAAGGCGAGACTCTGGAATCGATTGCACACTTGTTTGTTTGAGTAAACCCCTTAAACGGCGTCGGCACATTTTCAAGCTTTTCTTTTTTCGGGCACCAATAAAGTAATAAAGGCTCAGCGATATTTACAGAAAAAATGAAGTTTTCCCATTTTCACGGGCGAATATTTATAAATTCGGTTATATACGTTGAAGTTGAAACCCTTATCTGGCATTGCAACTTTGGTGCAGAAAATTTCCAAGTTTTGACAGATTCTTAGTGGCACCAGCAATACATCTGGACCACCTTTATGCTACATAGTCGAGCAGCTAAAGCTTCCCACATAATTCGAGTTTTATCGCGTAAACAAATCTATATACAGTACGTAGAAAATCAATTTCATAGGTTTTATCCAGTTATACTCGGAAGCAAACAGAGAGGCGAGAATCTTGAATCGATCGCACGCTTGTTTGTTTGAGTGAACCACTTAAATGGCGTCGGAATATTTTCAAACTTTTCCTTTTACGGGCACCAATAAAGTAATAAAGGCTCCGCGATATTTACAGAAAAATGAAACTTTCCCATTTTCACGGGCGAATAGTTATAAATTCGGTTATTTCTCGAGTTATAAGTTTTTCCCGAAACAGGGTTATTGTGGAGGCGAGTCACGTTCTTCTGCCCGCATAGGCAATATAATTTTGACGGGGTGGGTTCAAACGTTCAGTGACGGATTAGCCTTTGAAATCTGGGGTGTATCCCTGGAATTTGATAGGCTTTTTATAGGATGTTCTTCATTAGTATCCTATCGCAGCATGATCGAAGTAATTTCTCATTGACTTCGGAACATAGTTCTTTTCAAATTGCGAATTCTAGCTTCTTTCGTACTCAAGTCAAGGGTGTACTACTACCGTGCAATGCCTACTTTAAGTGGTCTTATTAGCCCCCGATTTAAGTGCAGTGGCAGGAACATATACCAATGGAAGTCGCCGTGTGAAATAACGTCATCATTGCCTGATACTGAGTTAATTCTAAGACTAATCAGATCTGTTAAATTTCATTTTTCTAGAGCCAATACATCTCGCAAAAATGTCAACCCAACGTTTAGGCTCTTACTTCGTAACACGACCTTCATGAAAATTATCGCATTGAAACTTAGGTACAGAAAATTTTTAAGTTTTGAAAGCTTCTTAGTGGCATCAACAATACATCTAGACCACCTTTATGCTACACATTCAAGCAGCTAAAGCTTTCGATATATTTCGAGTTTTATCTCATAAGCAAATCTATAAACAGTACGTAGAAAATCAATTTCAAAGGTATTATCCAGTTTCACTCGGAAGCAAACAACAAGGCGAGACCCTGGAATCGATCGCCGCTTGTTTGTTTGAGTAAACGGTTGAGTTAAACGGCTTCGGTATATTTTCAAGCTTTTCCTTTTTCGGACACCAATAAAGTAATAAAGGCACCGCGATATTTACAGAAAAATGAAACTTTCCCATTTTCACGGGCGAATAGTTATAAATTCGGTTATTTCTCGAGTTATAAGTTTTTCCCGAAACAGGGTTATTGTGGAGGCGAGTCACGTACTTCTGGGCCGCATAGGCGATATAATTTTGACGGGGTCGGTTCGAACGTTCAGTGACGGATTAGCATTTGAAATCTGGGGTGTAACCCTGGAATTTGATAGGCTATTTATGGGATGTTTTTCATCAGCATCCTATCCCAGCATGATGGAATTAATTCTCACTGACCCCCGAACAAAATTCTTTTCGTATTGTCGATTCTAGCTTCTTCCTCACTCAAGTCATGGGGGTACTACTAACCAGCAATCTCTACCCAACGTATTCTCAATAGTCACCGATTTAAGTGCAGTTGCCGGAACTTATAACAATGGAAATCGCCGTGTGAAATAACGTCATCATTGCCTGACACTGAGTGAATTCTAAGAATAATCAGACCTGGGGCCTATTGCACCAAATACATTGCAATTTTTCACTTTGCACTTTTCACTTTTCAGAGGATTTAAGTTGCACGAAACGCGTTCATAATTGAAAAATACAATGTAAAGAATCGAGTGCATAGTGAAAAGAACTCTGCAGAAATTAAATGTTGGGAGAAATGTTGTGCAACATACCTAATTTTCACTTTTGAAATTGTCAAAATGAAAAGTGCGAAGTGAAAAGTTGCAAAGTATTTTAGTGCAATAGGCCCCTGGTAATTTTCACTTTTTCAGAACCAATACATCTCTCAAAAATGTCAACTAAACGTCGAAGCTCTATTTTCGTCACACGACCTTCATAAAACTCATATGTCGCATTGAAACTTTGGTACATTGAATTTTCAAGTTTTGTCAGCTTCTTAGTGGCACCAGTAATACATCTGGACCATCTTTATGATACACACTCAAGCAGCTAAAGCTTTTCATATATTTCGAGTTTCATCTCCTGAAGAAATCTTTATACAGTAAGTAGAAAATCAATTTCATAGGTATTTTCCAGTTTCACTCGGAAGCAAACAGCAAGGCTAGACTCTGGAATCGATCGCAAGCTTGTTTGTTTGAGCAAACCCCTTAAACGGCGTCGGAATATTTTCAAGCTTTTCCTTTTTCGGGCACCAATAAAGTAATAATAATAATAAGTCTTGATGATGAAATAAGAAATCACACGGTGGAACAACTGGAACACTTCAGAGGTGGTAAATGATCGAAGGACAAAGACAGACTGAGTAGTTCCTCTCGTAATCACCAAGTTGGACTAAAAAAGTTCTTCTACTTAGTAAATCAGAACTAAGGAAACTGATAGGCTGAACACCTGCTATGCAAATGTGGAGCTGTCCATGAGAGAAGGCTGCTACTTCTTGGCTCCTTTTTCTTAAAGGCGGAAAAAGTAAAAAGCGCGGGGTTGTAAAATAGATCTTTAGGTCAAGGTGTCAGCTAGGTCTAGTTTAATTCAATCTATCATGGTTAAATCAAATTTTAAGTTTGGTCTTATCTTCGAATTGTGCAATTAACTATAGTTGCCAGAACTAATTTATATTGGGCAATGTTGTTAGCAGCAGTTATTAGAACTGCACGCGTAACTGGAAAACCACAAAGCACCACCGCATCTTCCAAATTACTCCGAACAATTCCTAGAAGGCACCCGCAAGCAATGACCTCCATTTCCAATCCAATACGATACAACTTGTAACATTAGATTCATTAACCCACTTCGTATGGGGCAACTTCTCTATAACCCCCTCCCCCACTCCCTCCTTCGATGCCTTCCTCAAATGGAACATCTCCCAAGTATAGCACGTACGCGATTCACTACCCTTCAGTGTAAGAAACTGTTTTCGATAAAAATTAATTTCGCTCAGTTGGCCAAACTGCACCGGACGGAGTTTCTTAATGTATTGATAACGACTGTCCTAATTGTCGTTACGAACGGATATAGCTTTAATTTGGGTCGATAGAATGCGAAATGGTTCCGGTCGCGACATCCGGAATTGAGGAATTTGGGATATTTATGTCCTGTGCATGCACTGCGGCGATTAGCGCTCGGTCCAATCGTTTTCTCTCGTCGTTAACGGTTACGTTTTTGGAATTGGCGATTGCTCAGAATTTAAACGGTTGATGTCATATTTGATTGCTTGCCTAGGAATTAGATTGTGAAGGGTTTTCCAATAACATGTGTTGTTTTGATATTCGAAGAAAAATGCCAATTTTCAATACGATTGATCGGAAGTTTATTTCATTATAAAGAAGAAGCTAGGCCGTTAATAGTGGGAAATAACATCAGGCAAATGACCACCACGACCACGCTTACAGCACCATATCCTTTTAATGAAATTTTCCATAACCAAATTGCAAAGTGGCTGAAGTAAGTCCTCGATAGCCTCACGAATTTCATTTTTGAGGTCTTGAATCGACGCTGCAGACCTTCTCTTCCACGTGGCCCCAAAGGAAGAAGTCGCAAGGTGTTAAATCACAAGCTTTCGGTGGCCAATTGTGATCATCTCTTCGAGAGATAACACGGTCCGGACACTTTTCCGCAAAAGATCGGCTGGCTTGAGTTCTTGTGTGAACTGAACGTTATAAGCCTTAAGACCCAAATCTTTATGCAAGATAAGGTAGAATGACGTTTGGGGAATACCTTATTCCAAAGAACGACGAGGAATGGACAAACCTAGGTTTTCTTCAACACTTTCGGCTACAGCAGCAATTATATCCTCGGCTGTTCTTGAGCGACGTCATTGGTTTTATTCTTCACATCACTAACTTGTCCCAACGGCTCAAATTTTTCCACCAATTTCTTTATTGCAGGCAGACAAGGTGCTTCACGACGACCCAAGAATGTTCGAATTTTACGAGTCTCTGCCAAATATTCACTATTTTTATAACGCATTTTAATAACTGCAGTGATTTCTATAATATCAAATGTCGACACTAGCAATATTTCCTTGCATTTTTTATCGTGAATACGTATACATAATCAAAAAGGTGTGTAAGTGCATTTCTAATAGCTTAGAGGCTTTTTATGTAGGTACGTATACAATACATTTCTCTTAACCTCTTAAGTGGTCAGAAGTGATGCCCGTAACGCCATTCTAGATGGCAAGAAAATTCAGTGCATGCGGAAATATACGTCATTGGCAGTGACGCTTCCGTACATGCGTATATGTCCGACAAAGACAGTTGGGATTAGGATAACTCGTACACAAGCGGACATATTCGTCAAATTCTAGGACAAATCACTTTATTGAAAAAATAAGTGTTAACAAAAAGATTAAATATAACAAAAGATTAATTTTACTTATGTAATAAAAAGGTAATCGTGAACAAAAATTAGGATGATTCATTCCTTCGTATGGTACAAACCAAAACATGGTGCTGGGCATAAACCAGTGTGACATTCCTTACACCAATACCGGCTTTCTTTTCTCTTACCATTTTCGGCACACAATATGCACCTAGTGAAAAAATATAGTAATAGAGTATCATGAATGAAAAACATTGCCGTCTGCCACACGTGAAGAAGAATGTTTGTCTTTCGAAAGCTAAAAAAACGAACCACGTGACTTTCAGAAGCCACGAGCTGGTATAATGAGTTTAATATTATAGTATACATCGTACTGTTCCTCGCAAACGAACGTATCCGTCAAAACCATCAAAGGCCCCGCAAAAAACTTCGTGGCGAATATATACGTCAAATCCACGGAGCAAGAGAAATTGTTTTCCGAATATATACGTCTTAGCCACTTAAAAGGTTAAAAATTTTTTGGGTAAATAATTTGTAATTTTTGTCTGACAGGTACGATTAAGATACATTTTATTCTTATACAAAACTTCGCATTTTCTCAAAGATTCAAAAATATTTTCCGGAAACCCTCTCAATGGACCGGAAAGCGAGGCGACTAGTTTTAAAGGCTCGAAGTTCTTCTTCACGATTTGGTTTTTCGGCGGGTTGCTCCTAAATCAACGCTCTTAGTATCATCACTGCTATCGTAGTGATCTCCAACACCGCATTTGATACATCTTTTTCAGTTGGAAGTTCATTTGTTGCAACATTGACATTAACGAAATAATTCAGAGTAATACTGTCATTATCAATATTTCCAGCTGATTCCAACGTTTCAGAAGGATCTATCCGCCCACCGTAATGGTTTAGTTTATGGTCAAGATTTATTACCTACGTCCGGCATAATGATGAAAAAACCCCACCCTTATACCTTTTTACCAATACTCATTCAAAGAGTGTTGTTCTTGGGATATTTCGGTATAAAGAGAATTTACTTCATTCTAGAGGATGTTTTTAATATGGAATTTGAATTCATGATGCAATGTCTTGAACGAAATTCGTTATACAGACTTTCGCTATGGGGAAGTTGCACTGTATACTGAATGCATCCAGGGTCTTTTCAATTTCGTCCCAACAACTCTCATTCATGTACCGTTCAGACAAACCAGAATTCCGAAATCTCTCCAGGGGCAAAGTCGAAAGACCAACAAGTAGAGAAGAAGAACCTCTACCCAATGTTTTATTGATAAAAAGAACACAGGGCAGGTCTGCAAAGTTCCGACTCAAAGAAATCGTAATCAGATTACAGCGCTGAGGTTAACCGTTAACTTTCTGACGCTTTCGAACTTATTATTTGAGGCCATAACAGCGGCCACATGTAGGTGATTTCGTTAACGAAGGTGGATCCTCAAATTTCGTTAGTAACGTCAGAGGCGTAGTTCAGCTTTTGTTACCAGAGAAGTTTTGTTCCGAAATGAAAAAATAATTAAGTTATTGGTCGGTACAGGTTGATAATGTGCCAATTTTCTGATCATTTCATCTGGAAAAAAATAAAAAACACTAAAGAATTTAGATTCTGTATTGAGAATCTATAATTTTTATTTACGTTCCGAAAATGATATAATGTATTTTGGTCACGACTTCGTGATACCATTTATATTCCATTAAGTAAATATGAAATGGTTCAAAGTGAATCACTGAATAATATACCACCAATATGTTCCAAAGAGTCAATATCTTGTCACTAAGACATGATAAAATTTTTGAACAAAAGTATTTAAAATACCAGTAATCCATCGTTTATATTTCGCTTTTGAGAACCACCTCCAAAAAAATACCACTAGATATTTTTTTAAATTGAACCCTTATATTTTTTCAGATAGCTCCTGACAAATAAGTGCAAGGATCTACGCAAGAATATTTCATCTCAACAAAAAAATTTCTTGATATTTCTGTTTCAGAGACTGGGAGTGAAAACCTGAAAGTTTTCTAGAAATACTTATATTTTTTCCTACAAAATCGTTGAAACAGTTGCAGGAAAAATAGTTAACAGTTTTAATAATTGTACGTAGATTCAACCCTTGAAATAATGAATTGATAAATTGTTATATATCCACTTTATTTTATTTTGATACCTTTTTTGGTTCAATTGTGTTAATAATCAGGTTGCTTAATTATGTTTCAAGGAGTCACTGGAAATCGCAAAATGGCGAATGCGCAATAATTCATTGCTATTATTTTTGAAGGGTTTCATTTACGCAATGAAAATTTATTTGAATATATTTTTATTTTCCTGGGAAATCGTTTCAGGGGGAAAATATAACTGTACAATTCAGGAAAAAATTACGGGGGTAGTTTTTTAGTAGAGGTAATCATGGACAAAACAGACAGGTTTTAATGAAGTTACTCTCTTCTTTGTCCGAGAGTAGAGATATTGGCTGTACGGAATATCTTGGGTCAACCTGTGTATAATATCATTGATTAATTTCAAATTATTGTTTATTGTTATATTCAAAAATATCCACCTAAAATTATCAGCTTTTACTCCGGAGCTCATCATAAAGTTTAACTGCATATCAACTAAGTATTTGTATTATTGATGTATTGCTCGATTTACAGTCTCTGTCTGAAAAATGAATAATGATTAACTGTCACAAGTTTTGCAGTTTTTGAATTTTCAATATTGAAATTTATTTTAAGAAATTGGTATATTTTTTTCAACGTGGTTTTAAGCAGAAATAGAATAACTAAGCAAAAAATTTCACTCAATAACATGCTCTGAAATTTTTTCCCAAATTAAGCGCCCTGGCAAAGTGTATTTTGAAGAAAAACCACAGATCTCTTATTCAGTTAGTAAATGAAGGTTCCTGGAATATTTTAACCCTCATCTTCATCCGTTTTTGTTATTTCCCAACATTTTAGTGCAGATAAGAAAATATGTTTCGAAGGTTTTCTTCTAAATAGTATGCAAAGTTCTCCAGAAGAAATGAGTTCATATAAATTTAATCGAGTTATTGTCAAGTGATAGTACAAACTACAGAAACTTGCATTGATCAAATGAAGTAAAAACCAATCAAAGATACACCAAGGAGTGATTGAGGACATCTAAATCAATCAGTTCAATCTTCATGATAGCAGGTGCCCATACAAAAATGTGATAGTTTCAAATATTCACCTTCATATAATACTTGATTTGAACACATCTGCTGATGAGGAATGACTTAGGGATTGCCGACTATTTGTTGTTTTACGAATACGATAGCCTGTATTCGTAATCAAACCAATGTGCTAGTGTTGCATAGACAGGAAACCAATCAATTCCGAAACTGTAGTCCCGAGGACAAGATTAATCCATAACATTCTGTGTTCAGAACTTGTTGTGTTGTGATATGTCAAGGTATACTGGAATATATGGGCTATATGCGTAGTAGGTTCTTGTTATTTATTGATAACCAATGGCATCAGTAAATTTGCAATAACATGTATAACATTCTGTGTAACGAAGCAAAATAATTTCTATCATTATTTGGTTTCGTTCAATTCAAGTTGACGGAAATCGGGAATTGTTATCTCCGCGCTGAAGATGTACGGCAAATTAGATCGCGATTTCTCGATACCGCACACGTGGGGCGGAGTCAACTGTTACCGGCCACACGTGTCCAAAAGGTTTAAAATGCGGGATTTTCCGCTGAATAAAGCAGTCGAATTAAACATAACGTCCTGACCACTTCTCCAGAAGTACTAGCCGACCAGACCGTCCAGAAGTAAGTGCCACCAGAGGGTTCTGCAGGGGCAAGTTCAGTTTAGGTATGATTGTTTTAATTCTTATTTGCTGGCTTTGATATTTATAATGTATTTCTCCTGTTGTATTTTCCCGTCCTTCCGCCGCTCGAATTCGCAGAGGTTGTGTAGTAGCTTCAAACGGCCTGCATGACTTGTGAGAATTCCGAGATTGCGAGATGGTGTATGCTAGCTTGAAACGGCGCATATATTGTCTTGTATTATCCTCTCTAGTATTACTCGAGTTCCTGGACGTTGTGTAGTAGCTTCAAAAGGCCTGCATGAAGTTCTGAAACTCTGAGTCGACAAGAGGGTGTATGTTAGCTTGAAACGGCACATACGCTGTCTTGTTGTGCCTTTCCGACACCGTTCGAGTTTCAGCTGGTTGTGTAGTAGCTTGAAACGGCCTGCATGACGCCCTGCAATTCTGAATCGGCAAGAGGGTGTATGTTAGCTTGAAACGGCCCATACACTGTCTTGTTGTGCCCTTCTGGCATCATTCGAACCCCCGGAGGTTGTGTAGTAGCTTGAAACGGCCTGCATGACATCCCGGAGTTCTGATGTGCAAGAACGCGTATGTTAGCTTGAAACGGCCCATATGCAGTCTTGTAAGTGCCTCCCTTTATCCCCCCCACCGTGTGCCGCTCCGGAATATCGAGGTGCATGCCCTAGCTTCAAAAGGCGTGCATGGGCCTCGTGGTTCAGAGCATTTGGGTGGGTGTATGCTAGCTTGAAACGGCGCATATGCTTTCCCTGGTACCGCACTAATTTCCTTTTACCGCCTGCCCGTAAGACCGATTGTTGTTAATATAGCCTGTAGATGTGAACCGAGGTATGCCAGTAAATAAGGATGTCATTATTGGGAATTTGTTTGTTAGGAACTTGCTCATGTTAGAACCTTCGCTTCCGTACCGTTACTTACCATTTCTTGATTAATTTTCCGCTTGCACTCTCATTCGACTATCATTACCGCTTTTTAATACCGCTTGTAAATATTGCATTGCTTATTTTTCTGAGAGCTCTCACCGCCGACATAATGCTGCATGTTACATCCCGCTTCAACCTTCTCACCGCCCGCTCACCTGTTTTCCTCACATTGTATTTATGATATTATGGTTTATTTTGATGACTGCCGTTATTTACCGTTTACCGAATAAAGATGTTATTTAATTGTGTGTTTTCTTTTCCTAAGGAATATTTGAGTATTTTTCAGAGTTAGGGAATATTTAGTTAGGTACAAACAACTGACCCCTGGACATAACCTTCTCTGGCTAGTAGCTCCCGGACCCCATAGGACACCGCCTATGGGTACCCTAGTGTCCTCAACACTTTAAACTAGAGGTGGCGCCCGAGATCTCTACTTCCGAAGGTAAACGATGGCAACGCAGTTTGGTAGAGACGGGGAGCACGTCACAAAATGGCGCCCGAGCAGGGACCGTTGTTTCAAGACGTTGCAGAGACAGGATGAGGAAATGGACCATTGTTGAGCAGCGACCGTTGTTGGACGACCGTTATGGGAGAACCATTGCTGGAGGGATGTTGCCGACATCACCGAGACGTTACCACGACAGGGTGAGAAGGAGGATATCCATGTTGGAGTAAGGAACCCCGTCTGAGAGTACCACCGCAGCAACAATACAAGACGAGTACAAAAGCCACAAGCGGAGTGAGTATAAACCATTACCGACCGACCGTATCTTTTACCGACCGACCGTATTTCTTACCGACCGACCGCATTTCCTACCGACCGACCGAACCCTTTACCACCCGCAACCCCGTTTACCGCCCCATAAAC
Organism: Propylea japonica; assembly: GCA_013421045.1. Lineage (NCBI taxonomy): Eukaryota > Metazoa > Arthropoda > Insecta > Coleoptera > Coccinellidae > Propylea > Propylea japonica. Next base: position 24,024,001 of record CM024246.1, on the reverse strand, counting down.
CGTATGTTGATAGGTACTGACTGATCACCAAACCACTTCGTGATGGACCCCAGGAGATGCTTTTCAACCGATTCAAGGAATTTGATGGAGAAACTTGAAGAATGTCTAAATGGTGACAGTGGCGAGAGACTGCATACCGGAATTATTATGAGGATCGAGAATACTAGTTCGAGGATCCTGTCACACTTCGTATTCCTGATATATTCCGCCAAAGGGGCGTCTGCCTGGGATGGTAAGACGTTTGTCGTGGCTTCACTGGGTACCGGATTTTGTTTTAGTGAGCATGACGTTGGAGGGGGTCCGAGCCCTTCCTGAATGCCTTTTGGATGTTGGGGGTATGGATATACGAAGCAACTTGGCAGACCGAAGGGGACCGTATTGATCCAGCATCATTGCAGAATTGAGCCGACATCGATGGAATATCGAAAACTGTCAAAGTTCTTGGAAGAAGGTTGACACTTGTTTGACCGAATCCGAAACCGTTAGTGTACCGTGAACTGTAGGGAAGCAGTTACCGTCAGATTATTTTGGAAGAAGGGTCAACGTCAGATGCCAGCGACCAAGAACACCGACAAACTTCAAGTACCGAATAGTCCGAATCCGATAGTTTGCAGCGTCAAACTAGTTATATGAAAAGGGACACCGAAACTGTACCGAATACCGTTAACAGCGATCTACGTACCAGTTGGATTTACCAGTTGGCAAAGGAGGAACTGGACGTAGAATTGGACAAGTTTCATTTATACCGAAAGGGAACCGTCGAGGAAAAGCGAAAAAGGTTATTCAGGTTCATCGAGAGTGGTCAGTCTCCGCCGAATCCGCCAGCCCAGCTGATACCGCACAGTTCCGTTGAAACCGAACGTACCGAACCGAACCCAGAAACCTTTCAAAACCGTACCGACCGACCGTAAAGTTTGCAGGAATTATATTATTATGTCGAAATGGTAATTTTTGTCGTAAAGCCTGAAGGTGTCATGTTGGTGACAATGTGCTGAAGCGGGAACACCATCTTTCTAGAGCTATCGACGATTTCATGGCTAAGCTGGCCCCCAAATTTTCCGGGCCATATACCGTATACCGAATAAATTCACCAGTAATCAATGTTTTACCCGAAGAGAGAGGAAGATTGAACAAATCAGATTCACGTGAAAGATTTAAAACCGTGGAATGAACAAAATGATCTTTCTTATGTGGAAGCAATGCCGAAAAACTACCGCTGGTCTGAAAAGAGACCCACGTCACGCAGAGCCAGGAGTTCCAGAGTCCAGAGTACAAAAGCCCATCTACCTACCGGTAGGTGAATATGAGTTGTGTTGGCGATGTGGATATCCCGGACATGACCGCCGCAAATGTACCGCACCGTTCTGCCTGTTTTGTTCCCGGTATGGACGACTGGGAGTTCGCTCCGACCGATGCGAGTGCCGACCAAAAACCTCCAGCCAAAACACCGTCCAAAATCGCCGTCCCGAGGAGTCCAGTGTGACCTTCCGATAGTGACCACGCCAGTGACCCCAGTGTAGAATATGGACAAATAAGTGGTTAAATTTAATTTTTCTTTGTTATTTCTTTTTGTTAATTAGAAAAGTTTTGTTTCAGAACTGTACTGTTAAGAAAAGAGAAAGCTTAGCTTCCTCTTTTCTACCCGAAGAAGGAGGGGGATGTAACGAAGCAAAATAATTTCTATCATTATTTGGTTTCGTTCAATTCAAGTTGACGGAAATCGGGAATTGTTATCTCCGCGCTGAAGATGTACGGCAAATTAGATCGCGATTTCTCGATACCGCACACGTGGGGCGGAGTCAACTGTTACCGGCCACACGTGTCCAAAAGGTTTAAAATGCGGGATTTTCCGCTGAATAAAGCAGTCGAATTAAACATAACGTCCTGACCACTTCTCCAGAAGTACTAGCCGACCAGACCGTCCAGAAGTAAGTGCCACCAGAGGGTTCTGCAGGGGCAAGTTCAGTTTAGGTATGATTGTTTTAATTCTTATTTGCTGGCTTTGATATTTATAATGTATTTCTCCTGTTGTATTTTCCCGTCCTTCCGCCGCTCGAATTCGCAGAGGTTGTGTAGTAGCTTCAAACGGCCTGCATGACTTGTGAGAATTCCGAGATTGCGAGATGGTGTATGCTAGCTTGAAACGGCGCATATATTGTCTTGTATTATCCTCTCTAGTATTACTCGAGTTCCTGGACGTTGTGTAGTAGCTTCAAAAGGCCTGCATGAAGTTCTGAAACTCTGAGTCGACAAGAGGGTGTATGTTAGCTTGAAACGGCACATACGCTGTCTTGTTGTGCCTTTCCGACACCGTTCGAGTTTCAGCTGGTTGTGTAGTAGCTTGAAACGGCCTGCATGACGCCCTGCAATTCTGAATCGGCAAGAGGGTGTATGTTAGCTTGAAACGGCCCATACACTGTCTTGTTGTGCCCTTCTGGCATCATTCGAACCCCCGGAGGTTGTGTAGTAGCTTGAAACGGCCTGCATGACATCCCGGAGTTCTGATGTGCAAGAACGCGTATGTTAGCTTGAAACGGCCCATATGCAGTCTTGTAAGTGCCTCCCTTTATCCTCCCCCACCGTGTGCCGCTCCGGAATATCGAGGTGCATGCCCTAGCTTCAAAAGGCGTGCATGGGCCTCGTGGTTCAGAGCATTTGGGTGGGTGTATGCTAGCTTGAAACGGCGCATATGCTTTCCCTGGTACCGCACTAATTTCCTTTTACCGCCTGCCCGTAAGACCGATTGTTGTTAATATAGCCTGTAGATGTGAACCGAGGTATGCCAGTAAATAAGGATGTCATTATTGGGAATTTGTTTGTTAGGAACTTGCTCATGTTAGAACCTTCGCTTCCGTACCGTTACTTACCATTTCTTGATTAATTTTCCGCTTGCACTCTCATTCGACTATCATTACCGCTTTTTAATACCGCTTGTAAATATTGCATTGCTTATTTTTCTGAGAGCTCTCACCGCCGACATAATGCTGCATGTTACATCCCGCTTCAACCTTCTCACCGCCCGCTCACCTGTTTTCCTCACATTGTATTTATGATATTATGGTTTATTTTGATGACTGCCGTTATTTACCGTTTACCGAATAAAGATGTTATTATAATTGTGTGTTTTCTTTTCCTAAGGAATATTTGAGTATTTTTCAGAGTTAGGGAATATTTAGTTAGGTACAAACAACTGACCCCTGGACATAACCTTCTCTGGCTAGTAGCTCCCGGACCCCATAGGACACCGCCTATGGGTACCCTAGTGTCCTCAACACTTTAAACTAGAGGTGGCGCCCGAGATCTCTACTTCCGAAGGTAAACGATGGCAACGCAGTTTGGTAGAGACGGGGAGCACGTCACATCTGGAGGAGTTTACTCGAATACATCAGTTTCTTGTAGCAATGTGAGTAATGCACAAAAAAATCATGGGAAGGTAATAAAACTATAATTGTTTGATTTCATCGCACAAAGCAAGTCTCATTTTTTCCGTCAAAATATCTGAGTGGTTAGTTCAGTTGATTAACTTGTGGTTGATGAGTCTTTTCTTCAATGATTGCTTTTGTGTATGTTTTGTTTTAAGGAATATAATCTCTATCTAACCTGCTTCTGGTTGTTATTGTTTTGTTTTGTTTTCATTTCATGCTGGTCGACGTTTTTTTGATTATATAACAAGCAATATGACTCAATTGTATTGTTTTTTTTAATGTCTGAATTTTAAACATTCTGACAGAGAAATTCACTGGACAAAAACTTATTCAAATGTGTTGTCCATCGTATATATTATTATTAAGTGGAGTTATTAATTCTAAGTGCTGATTCACAATAGACGTAACCATAACGAACACGTAATGGTGTTCAGAATGGACTTTGGGCGCAGTAGCAAATTATAGACGTTTTTGAAGAGTAAGAAGATGTTTCTGTACCTTTATAATAAGTTTTCTATGAATTTTTTGACAATTGATTATTGTGAAGTGTTGTCATTAATTCAAAATGTATGAAGTATTATGTCTGTTTTTATTGAGACGGTGTTTGTTGGTCATGTACCCAGTCTCAAAGACTAAAATATATTATAAGTTGGATTAACTCACAGAATGTGAACAAATTTCTACAATTAAACGTTAGAATCACGGACTACCATAAGCTCAACGTAAACGTCAAAATTACAGAGCCTATTGTGAACAGTTCCTTATGATTTGCATTGGTTCAACTTTCCGTTTTTCGTTCACGTCTCGGGAGTTTTATGGCATAAAGTAAAATAAAGTCAACGTTGCCGAATGTACTCGGCTTCGTCCGACGAGCTTGCGAGTTATCAGAGAACCCTATGCAATATTGACAACATTGCGTATCAATCTGACAAGAAGATAAGGAACATAACCTAAAATTTAAATATACACAGTGGAATATGCCAAATTTCCATAGCCAACCGACGGCTCAACCTTTCGTGAACGAAGTATATACAAATTTCAAAAAATTCTCCATTTACTTTTAATTCTCGAAATATTCGATTGAGTGTATTACTTGCAACACTTCGATGGCAAAAAGTGTATTGAAATAATCACAGCTAAGTTCCTGACCAAATATACGAAAGCCTAAAAAAGATAACAAAATCATTATAAAGCAAAAAATACATTCATAACATTAACTATACTACTCTAATTCTTTCTGTAAGTTATATCGAAGCAAATACCTTTATCTTTTGGTCGGGGATATTATATGGGATACATTAAGAAGTACCAAATATTACGAAGGAAGATCATAAATATATAGATAAAACTAAAACATACACAATATGCGGCTTAATGTGTGCTTTGGGAGTAACGATAAACGAAAAAACAAGCCACCTATCACTCTGCTGTACATCAATCCCTTCCAATCCACTTGTTTTATAGAAATCCAATAAGGCGTCTTCAGGACTTCAGTAGACCCTCGTATGGAGCAAAAAACCTATTATCGTATTCTTTCTGTGGTTTTATTCGAAAGTGATTTGGTTCATTGAATTTTATTGCCTTTGTGATACGTTCGATATGTGGTTTATTTGTTCGGTTGGATGTAATGGAGCGACAACCTGTGTTCGATCTAGAGTTAGGGCTGAAGTTCAGGATTTGGAATTGGAGTTTTTCTTGACCTCCCCACTAAGTAACGGAGTATAGAATCGGTTGTAAAGGTCTTGGTAAGACCCACAGATAGTACTGCTGATACGAAATTCTTATGATTTTTAGGAAGTATCTAAAACAAAATACTTATGTGATGGAAAATAAACCACTGATTTGAAATAGAAAATAATTAAACCATAAAGAAATGCGAAAGCTACGAATACTTGGTTATCAACTTCAATACATAAGGAACAGATGACACCGAAATTCATTCACGAATAAATAAGAAAAAACATAAATTCGCTAAATGGTATTCTCTGTAGCACAGAGATAGAAAAAGAGAAGGATAAAGATATAATATACACTAATAAAAAGTATCCTAGTATATGGATCTGAAACTTGGCGATGGAAAGAACAACTGAGGAGGAGGATAGAAGCTACAGAAATGGATGCAATACCACGAGCATCAAGAACTTCGAGAAAGGAGAGGGTACCGTATTTGATATATATATATATATATATAATCGATAATCCCTTTTACCATGTAATGGTGTAGGGTACTACATTAAATTTCATTTTTCCTGATATACAAACTTCGACCACTGCTTCTTGTCTGATGCCATATTCTTCGCCTCTCTCCAGGTCTGTCCCCGTCCAACAATTATCTCCTCCATTTGTTTATTCCAAGTTTTTTCAGGTCTCCCACGTCTTCTTCTACTTATAGTTTTTGCCTCCCATATTTTTCTAACAGGTCTGTCATGATTCATTCTATTCAGATGCCCCCACCAGCTCAACTGTCTCTTTTCTATGAAAGAATGAAGAGGTTCTGTTCCAATGTCTTCCCTGATTCTTTCATTTCTCAACTTTTGCATTCGTGTTACACCTCTTACTTTTCTTAGATATTTCATTTCCATTGCCTGTATTTTACTTTTCTGTCTTCTATCTAGGACCCACGATTCGCATGCAAATGTCAGTATTGGCCTATAGATCGCCTTGTATACGTTCATCTTTGTATTTCTCGAAATTTCTTTTCTACTTATGAAGTTCTTATTCATTGCATGATAAAGTTTCAGTGTATTTTCCAGCCTTTTATTAATCTCCAGATCTTGTCTTCCATTTTCCTCTATCTCAACTCCTAAATACCTGAATGTTCCTACTTGTTCCAACTTTTCTCCTTCGATCTCTACATTAACTACCTCTCGTGAGTTTCCAATCACCATAATCTTCGTTTTTTCCTTATTCATCAACATTCCAAATTGCTGTACAACTTCGTTCCAGATGGTTATATTTTCTTGTAAGTCTTCTGCACTTTCAGCCATGATGATGACATCGTCCACAAAGGCACATTCTGATATTTCAACTCTCTGTAAATTTTTAAAGCCCACTCTGAATTTTTTCGATCTTCTGGTACATTCTTTCAAAATTTCATCCATGAATATTGTAAAAAGGATAGGGCTAAGGCTACCACCCTGTCTCAAACCCACTCTCGCGTAAAATTCCCCTGATGTTCGGTTATGGCTAATTATTCTACTCCTATTTGACTCGTATATGTTCTTTATAATCCTTATCATCTTTCTGTTAATGCCTCTTTTCTCCAGGATCTTCCAAACGTTCTCTCTTCTAACTCTGTCGAAAGCCTTCACCAAATCCACGAATCCCAAATATAGCTTCTTGTCCTGTTGTTTAGTCCTCTCTATCAGTATTTTTATTGTGAAAATGTGATCCTGTATACTTCTTCCCTTTCTGAAGCCACTCTGTGATTCTTCCAATGTATGTTCTATCACATCTCTGATCTTTCCATCCAATATTTTCTCATATACTTTCATTGCGGTGCTCAATAATGTTATTCCCCTGTAGTTGTTGCATTCTCCCTTATCTCCTTTCTTGTATATTGGTACTATTAATGATGTTCGCCAGTCTGCTGGTATCAGTTCCTCTTTCCATGCCTTTTGAAAAATTTCGAGCAATATTTTCATGCCATTCTGTCCCAAGTTCTTTAACATTTCTGCAGTGATTTTGTCGCCTCCTGGTGCTTTACCATTTTTTAAACTGCTTATCGCTTGCTTCAGTTCTTCCATCGTTATTGTTTCTTCCATGTATAATTCTTCCCCAACACCAACTTCCTGTACCTCAATTTGTTCGTTCTCACCGTTGTTGAGTAGTTCCTCAAAGTACTCTTTCCATCTCTCCATTATTGCACAATCCTCCCTCAGTATATTTCCATCTTTATCCTTTATATTGATCCGGTTGTTCTGTGGATCCTTCCTTGTATTCTTAAGAACTCTATAAAATAGTTTCTGATTAGTTTTATGGTCATTTTCCATCTTCTTTCCGAATTCTTCCCACTTCTTCTTCTTTTCCCTACTTATCAGCTCCTTAACAACTTTTCTTTGTTTTCTGTAGTCATCGTATTTCTCCACTGATCGTTGATTCAGATATTGACTCCACTTCTTCTTTTTAATCTTAATTTGCTCTTTTATCTCACTCGTCCACCATGGTGTTTGTCTTCTTTGATTTGTCTGCTTGAAGCTTCCGCATGTATAACGTGTAGTATCCAGAATTATATTCCTAAATGATTCCCACAAGTTTATTTCTCTTCTTTCCCTCTGACGAAAATCTTCCTCCCCAAATCTTTTCTCGGATTCAGACTTGTATAACTTTGCGTATACTTCATTCGCTAGTTTATACGATTTAAGACCTTCATATACTTCCCTCCGGTTGGTATTCGCAGTAATCATATCTTCTACTTCTTTAAGTTTAGCAACCAGAACATAGTGATCGCTTCCAATTTCCGGACCTCTTTTTACCCTTGTATCTGTGACCATAGTTCTTTTTTCTCCCTGAATAAGTATATAGTCTATAATTGACCTTTCACCCCTGCTCCTAACCTCCCTGGTATATCTATGTATATCCTTGTGCTCGAAAATTGTGTTAGTTATTACAAAATTGTTAAGCAAACAGAAATCAAGCATTCTCTCACCATTGTTATTCCTAGTATCTTCTCCATATGGACCCATTATCGACTTGAAGAATTCATTCCTTCGACCTATACGGCTGTTGAAATCTCCCAGGATGATTATTGTTCCTTTAGCTGTTTCCGTTGCTGCTGTTAAGTCTTCCCAAAATTTATCCTTGTTTGTACAACTATCATCTTCGTTTGGTCCATATACTACAATTATCGTCTTCACTTCGTTTCTTCTATTTCTCATTTCCACAGTCAATATTCTTTCAGACCATCCATGCCATTTTTGTACTTGTTCTGAAATATCACCTTTTATAACACATCCCACTCCTCCTTTCGATCTAACATCTTCCTTTACTCCACAATAAATTAGCAGATGTTCATTTCCTATCTTGGTGGTTCCTTTGCCTTTCATTTTTGTTTCTGTAATCGCCATTATGTCTAATTTCATTTCTTCAAATTCTGTCGCCAGCTCATTCTCTTTACCCCGAATACTCCTGATATTCCACGTTGCTATTGTCCAAGTCTTCGACTTTTTCCCATCTAATCCATTGTGTTTTCCTTCTCGTTGTCCTGTAACTTGCCTTGTCATCTTATTATTTCCAATCGTATCTGCCACTCCATTAATTAGTTTTTTGATGGTAATTTCTCTATTCCACCTTTTTCAACATTCCAACCATAATACTCACTATTAATTATCAATTTTTGAAAACTTTCCTTCACTTCTTTACCCTTAGCTCTTTCCTCTCTGGCGATGCCTCTCAATTTTGCCTGTATTTCCCTCTGAAGTTTAGTCAAATCATCATTTATGTATACCTTGCTCATTTCATAATTTCTCAGCTTGTTTTTATTTTTAATCAGTTTCATCTTATCGTTTCTATCCTCCATTTCAATCAAGCACATTTTGGGACCGATTTTCCTGACATCCTTTGGCTCAACTTCAATCTTCATATTTTTCTTAAGAAATTCTTTGATTTCACTTTTGAGCATCTCACCTTGTGTGTTGACCACTTGCAAGCCACTTAACACCACGTTGTTTCTTCTTTTGGCACTTTCTATATTGTCAAGTCTCGTATTAATGTTCTTAATTTCCATTCTCAGCTTTTCGTTTTCCTTCTTTATTTCTTCATTTTCCCTCTTTAACTGCTTCATCTCTTCTTTATATATTTTTTGATCCGACTTGATATCTTTTACATCATTCATCAACATTTCTAACATCCCCATCAATTTATCCAGTTTATCATCACTATTTTTGCTTCTCTGCGGTGTTCTAGGCAACCTTTTGCTTCTTGCAAAAGGATCTTCTTCATTGTCTGATGACCTTTTTCTCTTTCCTTCATCACTCGTATATTCTTCTTCACCTTTCACGAAATTCATAATCGCAATTAAATGTTACCTCAATCCGGCCCTGTTTTATTCTACCAAAATCACGTTGAGTTTATTTTATCAGCTGCGATAAGATTTATCTTCGTTAACAGGTGTTGTTATTTATTACCGGCGAATTTCGGCTTGAAATATAGGAGAAGTTCAATTTATGACGTTCGAACTCGAACCAATTTTCAATAGTTTTTCGAATTTCTCCAGCACAGATATTTTCATCCACACTTCACAAATTGTCGTAACCACTTCAATCAATTAATAGCTCGATATTTCCGATTAATTTCGGGTTGAATAACGGAGCGCTTATCAACACGTCGTTTTACGGAACAGATGATACCTACTCACCGTATTTGATAATAAGGAAAAATATGGAAATAAAAAAGACAGTCACAGAATATATAGATAGGAAGCAACTGGTATGGTATGGACATGTGCAAAGAATAGAAGAGAATAGATTACCAACGTTCTACTCCCTGATGACGAATTCATGGTCAAATTCAATTCTGTCCGTGGGGCCATCCGGCTGTTTGCACAATAACTTTCGAAGGGTTGTCCTAGAGATTTGAAATTTTCAGGGTGAGTTCGGTTCCCAAATGACTCGGTTAATTTCGTTAATCAGCCATAACGTACAGGGCATTCCATAAAATATGGCCATTCAAAATTTTTGTTCCTCAATATTTCAGACAAAACTAAATCCATCGGAATGAAATGTTGCAACCATATGCAAGATTCTCATGATGCGCATCATGCAAAATTTTGTGGCCATAGTATGAACAGAACCATAGAAAATTCAATTGTAATACTGATAAATAGAAACTTCATATTTCCATAAAAAATATCCAATTCTAATGAAATTCATTTTATAAATAAAGATTGATACACTGAATGTTCTTGCAGAATTTTGTGGCCATAGAATCATAGAAAATTCAATTGGAATATTGAAAAGTACCTTTATATTTCCAATACAGGATATCAGTTTCAAGTGAATTTTTTTGTGAATGAAGATTGTTATACTGAATTTTCATGCGAAATTTTGTAGCCATAGTATCAACAGAATCATAGAAAATTCAATTGGAATATTGAAAAAAAAATCGAAATTTTGTAGCCATAGTATCAACAGAATCATAGAAAATTCAATTGGAATATTGAAAAAAAATCTCTTCATGTTCAGTACCTATCAATTTATATTCTTTTATTTTGTTAATTTTTAAAAACGAGATGCGCTTGTTCGATTCCCCTCCTCTTTTCAAACCTAACATCCTGATGTCACATATGTTCAAAAAACAATATGAGAAGATTAACGAACGAGAACGGTGTGAGGTGCGAAAAAGGTATTTTGAACGAACGAAAAAACGTATTTTAAGTTAACGGCGACTAAAAGAGGTTTTCTTGTGAGAAGAGTGCACAAGGGCATACTTGGTGCTGTGTGGAGAAAACAGCGACTGGTTGCAACCGAAGAGCTGGTGCTGATTGGTAGCCGACTTGTAGTAAGTGACACTTTTTCCCAACTCATTGTCACCATTTTTACATTTCTTCCGTCTGTACTATATGAACCAGCGCATTTCAATTACTTGAAAACTTTTGTCGTAAACATCTTCATTTCCAAAATTTCAAGAGGATCGCATCAACAAAACAATTTTTGTAATTATTTATTTTTTACATATTTCATATTTTGAATTATTTCCAGAATATAATTCCGATTGTGCTGAGATTTATATATTTGGCATCAATCCAAATAAGTTTATAAAATCCCATTTAAAATTTTGAGTTAATAGCCTTATTGCTCCACCAAAAAACGAGCGCTTAAAAGCTTCTGCTAAGCTTTTCTGAATTTTTTTCCATTAATACCTCTTGAATTTCCTTCTAAAGTTATGAATTTGCGAAAGTATGATACCATGATCCTCCATACGAGGGGATAGGCTGTTAAAGCCAATGGGGTTTATTTAGTTCAATTTTCGGTTGTAATTTAATTTTAGGGTGATGTGGTAGACCGTAAAGTTAGGACGACTTGCCTAAGGGTTGAACAGGTGTTATATTTCCTGAGTCGTCTTCAGAGGTGCATTTAATTATCGAAGTGCTGGCCAACATTATAAATTATGAGGGTTTATACAACGGAATTTACTGTTTGCATAGGATGAATTACGAATTCAATTTCTTGTACAAGTTCTGCCATAGAGAATTTGAGGAGTTTCTAATATAGGGAATTAGGTTGGTATAATTTGAATTTTAGATTTTTATTTCTGCTGATATGGAGCTGAAGATGAATCGAAACTCTCAAGTCATATTATGTAAAGGTGTTATTTTGAAAAGCCCGCTATTTCCATAGATGTCACGTTTGAAGCGGTCATTCTTTGACATTTGACAAGTAGAAACTACGCCATTAAAAAATAGAACGATACACGCTTCAAGAATGCATTGAAAGAATTAAAATTCGCTATAAATGGTGAAAATTTGGCAGAGACGGTTCGTAAAACTCGAACATTTTTGGGTCGTCGCGAAGCACCTTGTCGGACCGCAATGAAGAAATTGGTGGAAAAATTCGAGCTGTTGGGACAAGTAAGTGACGTGCATGTCGCTCAAGAACAGCCGAGAATATTGTTGTTGCAACCGAAAGTGTTGAAGAAAACCCAGGTTTGTCCATTCCTCGTCGTTCTTTGGAATTAGGCATTCCCACAAACGTCATTACACCGTATTTTGCATAAAAATTTGGTTCTTAAGGCTTATAAAAAAGTTCAGTTAACACAAGAACTCAATCCGGCTGAACATCAACAACTGCCTTGGCTGATTGGGTCGTTGAAATGCATGAAAATGATCCGGAATTCCATCGAAAAATCGTCTTGAGTGATGAGGCCCATTGCCACCTCAGTGGCTTAGTCAACAAGCAAATTTGTCGCATCCAAGAGTTATATAAATTCAATATAAATGATCATTTATATTGAAAACTGGCATTTTCTTTAAATATCAAAAAACACCTCTTAGTGGAAAAACCTCTGCCAATTAAATCATAAAGGACCCCGCACATTTTGTATGAGAATTAGCTCCCGGTGGATTTGGCTGAAAATTTGATTTGATGTTCTACTAATCTTTCTGATCAAATGTCTCTACAGTCACGAAGCTGAAAAATGTATACTTCTAGGAGTTTTTAGCGATTTTTTGTATCCATTATGGCTTACGTATTACCGTTCACACAGAAATGTTTGAGAATATTTCGTGATTATTGAAAGCAGATTCTGTCAATTCGAAATATTTTCAAACATTTCTGTGTGAACGGTAATATGTAAGCCATAATGGATACAAAAAATCGCTAAAGCTCCTAGAAGTATGCATTTTTCAGCTTCGTGACTGTGGAGAAATTTGATCAGAAGGATTAGTAGAACATCGTATCAAATTTTCAGCCGAATCCACCGGGAGCCAATTCCCATACAAAATGTGCGGGGTCCTTTACTACAGAAATATTTTAAGAATATCCCTGACTTCATTGGTGGAGCAATGATGCTATTACCTCAAAATTTTGTATAATACTTGAGAATCTTCGTTCCCAAAAAAAAATCCACTCGAATCGGTATCTTGTTATGAAAATATAAAGATTTTTCCTTTCATTATTCCCATTGAATTTTCCAAGGTTCTGTTAACACTTTGGCCACAAAATTTTACATGTGACTTATAACGAGAATCTTGCACGTTGACGGAAACATTTATTTTGATTCGTTTCGTTTTCTCTGAAATATCGAGGAACAAAAATTTTGGCCATGTTTTATGAAACAACCTGTACGATTTGGTTTATTAACGAACGAATTAAAAAAGCATTGACCTCAATTTGAAAAAGCATTGAAATAAATTAAGTCATATTTCCAAGAAAAAAATCCAGTACTCATCCAATTTCAGGTAACGAGCTACGTTTTTATACATCGATTTCTTTCCCATATCCTTCAACCTTATTTCAAGAAAGTGCATGTTTCTCCAGTTAAATTTCAGATAAGGTTCACCAAATTTGCATATCGATTCCTTTCCACACCTCCATATAAACGAAAGGATAGAATAATCCCTCTCGAAGCATCCCTAAGATCTGAATATTTAAAACGGGAGTGAGTTCATTCGGAAAAAGGTTGCACGAGGTACAACAAGCGATAATTTATGTATTGGAAATGGAAAAGCGATAAGGAAATCAATTGGAAGTAGAGCCGTTGAAAAAAGAAGGTGAGATAGATTGGAAATCGGAACTCGGAGTTGTTTTCTGAGCTAATGGTAAATCAATATGTCATGTTCACTACGGATTCCAAGGGTTCACTACCGGTTATTCACAATATCATTATGGTATAAATATTAGTTGTGGGAATAATAGGGATATTACTTTGTGTGTATTCGGTTGATGGTAATCTTGTTTGTAGGCTCTGTGCTTGATATTGTTAGGGCTTCTTGTTGTGATTTTATAGGTGTTGGGTTTTTCAGGTTTAAGTGGTGAATTTCTATTGTTGGTGGAATTATATGTGCTGCTACAGTGTGGAATTCACATTTTCTATAATACGCTAGTAGAGTGAGCTATCTGTCTATTCATATGAACAATAACTCGTATGTTGAAGGGATGGGTATCGATGTGTCTCATTGTAATATGTAAACATTATATTGATTGTTTTTTCATTTCAACCCACTGAACTGAGTTATGTATATATTCAGGGTGTCCCGTAAAGACCACGTCAACCGAAAACGGAAAGTAGATCAGAATGTGCTCTATCTGATGTGAAAAAATCGTTCATATGAAAGTCTCACATTTTTCGAGATGTTTGATGTTTTATGAAAATGTTGAATTTTTTCACTTAAAATGCTTTCTCTCTTGCGAAATCTAAAATTAAATACTTTTCGAATCAGTTTTTTTCCATAAATATTGTTGAATGATTACTTCAATTCATGCAATGAAAAATAGCACAAAATATTATAGAGGGATTCTGAAAAAAAATTTAAAAATCTTGTTTTGAAGGAAGTGTTTTTTTGTAGTGAATTCTATCTGACGTGGTGTAAAAAAAAGACACTAGAGCTTTTCTGCATATTACGTTAAAAAGTTGCCCACTCTGTGAGGATTCCGAAAAGGTAAAATACAGGTGATGAACTTCTTCAGAAAAAAAGATATTCGAATGTTTATCGAAAATGGAGCATTTCTGTGAAAAACTGATTTTTTCACATTTTCCACAAATACTTTCATTTTGAGATTCTGCTGTAACTTATTGAATAATTCTCTTGAAAAATGTCAGTTATTCCTTAAATTACTTATAAAGTGAAATTATTCCTTAATTGCAATGATATACTTAATAGCGCACAGGACCTTTAACATCAACAAATCTATTGTGAAGAAACATCATAAAAATATTAATAATAAAAATTCAAGATTGTTATTAAAGCAAATGCTCAAAATGACCACCCCCTTCGCTAATACATGCCCTGCATCTATTGAGAAATGATCTTTTCAAACCATACAAACTTCTCTCCGATATTTTGGCTGCTGAAATACGAATGCGGTGCCTTAGTTGTGCTTCATCTCTTATGGGATTCGAATAAATTTCATTTTTTAAAAAACCCAAGTAAAAAAAATCCAGAGGATTTAAGTGTACGGGGAGGCCACGAAATTCCACCGCCCCTTCCGATCCACCGGTGAGGATATGTTTGGTTTAAATATTCCCTAACATGACGACTGTAGTGTGCTGGGCACCCGTCGTGTTGAAACCATAGACTACGTCGCATCAGATCATATTGATGTTCGAGAGTTCTTTAGGCAAAGAAAAAGAAATAAAAAAACTCAGTGAGTGAATTGGCATTTTTATATCTTTTTATTGATTTGTTGATTGATTATTTTCAGCAGGAAGTGCAAAATGAAAGTATTTGTGGAAAATGTGAAAAAATCAGTTTTTCACAGAAATGCTCCATTTTCCATAAACATTCGAATATCTTTTTTTCTGATGAAGAAGTTTATCACCTGTAATTTACCTTTTCGGAATCCTCAGAAAATGGGCAACTTTTTAACGTAATATGCAGAAAAGGTGTAGTGTCTTTTTTTACACCACGTCAGATAGAATTCACTACAAAAAAACACTTCCTTCAAAAGAAGAATTTAAATTTTTTTTCAGAATCCCTGTATAATATTTGGTGCTATTTTTCATTGCATGAATTGAAGTAATCATTCAACAATATTTATGGGAAAAAACTGGTTCGAAAAGTATTTAATTGTAGCTTCCGCAAGAGAGAAAGCATTTTAAGTGAAAAAATTCAACATTTTCATAAAACATCAAATATCTCGAAAACTGTGAGACTTTCATATGAACTATTTTTTCACATATAGAGCACATTCTGATCTACTTTCCGTTTTCGTTTGACGTGGTCTTTACGGGACACCCTGTTTATATTTTACTGAATAATTGAAATCAATAGATATATACTCAGATTTAACAGTGACGAAAATGAAAAAAAATCCTCATATTTCACCTTCTTTGCTCTTACTAAACATTAACCTTACTTTGGTTATTATTGGCTCATGGTTTTCAAGATATTTGAGCCAGTATTTGTGATTATATATGAGGAGCAGACTTGCAAAACGCAGTTTGTCCAAAATTACACTTTTTCAACGAAAGGTGGCTTTGCAATACTCATTTGGATTGCCAACGTTCCATAAAATCCTGGACATTCAAATCGCATTATCTCCTGCTTGAAATGTACGGTGGAAATCACATAGACATACAAAATGAATTAAGTCCATCGACATTGTACAAACAAAAAGCATAAGGTGAAGAATAAAAAGATGGACAATTCGAAAAAACTTTTAGTATTGAAGTTGGAATGGTTAGTCCCAATTTTTGCAAAACACTCTGAAGATGTAGAAACGGTTGTTGAAGAAAATTGAGAATGTGAGTGTGCCGATATGAAGGATATTGATTTCATTTGAAAAATATAAAAACAAAATGCAATGTTCATAAAGAACATGTTAGGTATGTTATTTGAGATTATGTATCCAGTGACATTTACAAGTGACTATCGAAACGCTATTTGTCTACTAGGGATATGCAAATAGCATTTGGTCCAGTTTTTTTTTTCACATATTAGAACTTTTTTTGCTCTGTCCAGTTTACAAATTGAGTGATAACCATTGTTATGTTTTTTTTATTTTTTGTTACAAATCCAACTTCGTAACTAGGGCCATTTTTGAGAATCAGTTTTTTTGCTTCGCCTTAGAATTCACAATGTTAGACAAACCGCGTTTTGTAAGTCTGCTCCTCATATATATAAATGAGGATTGCAGTGATATTCACGAGCATTACTCTATTTTTCCTACTGACAAATGTTTTCACAAAATAAGAAACTTTTGGCTGTAAAACATATATTTGTACATTGATATTGATTCACTTTCTTGTTCATATCGGATAATTTCCCTCTCCATGAAAATTAACATCCTATTATACGAAGAGTTATAAAAACCAAAATTAACATTTTCCTGGACCCTCTCAAACGAGATTGCATGAGATTTATACATAAGTTAAACGAAAGAGAAAGATGGGAGAGGTTTTTTATTGGATATCCTTATTCATAATCGGATTCGTGGCAGTGAACTCTTAATTATTCAATTTCAATACGAGAATCTTTCATTTTAGGGCACTTTGTCGTTGAAGTGAACTCGATTATTCTGTATATTATGAGGAATAATTCATGAAAATTTTCTTTCGTGGAATATAAGAGTATCCATTGGAAAACTTTGAGTGAAGTTTTCCTTTAGCAAATTGAACGTTTTCAATCTCAAAGAAGACGAATAAAGATATTTATTTACTTGTATATATCATTGTTCCTCTTCTAATTTACGAATAACATATTATTTCCTGATAAAATCGTTTAATCCCTTCTGAGTTATATAATCAGCTGCTGAAGACAGCGAATAGCTCTACTAACTCCTGATGTTGAATACAGTATTATCTATTAACTTACTATTTTTCTAGTGAAGCCCTTAAAATTATCTACTACGTTCATGATTATTAATCGTACACGAAGACGAGGATGACCACAGAAACTGTATTCGTTCATTTCAGCTGCATGCGAGTTCAATGGGCAAGTAGGATTATGAACTATAACAAAGTTGCTAATTTTAAGCATGGAACCAAAACGACGGAAACTCGAAACAAGTCCATTCTAGCTCTAGTGTGGTAACGCACGAAAATCCTCAATGGTTGCAGTGCAGACAATGTAGTCACCGTACCAATCAGCCACAATCTAACCTTATCAAATCTTATGTAGGTACGCTGTCCCTCTAAAAAAAAACTCGCTAAAAAAGCAGAAGTACGTTGAAATACCTTCCGCCCTACTTCCCACGAAAACTCAAAATATAATGTATTCACATATGAATAATTGATAAGAACTCCTGCTTCAATATGTAGCCGGGGAAAAGTCCACATGTGACGGAATTTCCTCCTCCGGGAAATTAAATTGCGATAGTTCCGGCCGTGTATTGAGAAATACTAGACCCTGAAGAAGAATATTGCAGGAAATTACAGACTTTTCATTATCACAGATGGGATAAAAGTCACGTTTTCCATGTCTATTAGCTTCTCGAGGCGGTTATAGCTGTTTCTACGTCTAGGCTGCTCAATAATAGATGGAATTAGGAGGGAATGTATGAAATGTTTTCGTTGAGCCTTCGAGTTGTTTATGTTGTTGACGTGATGAGAATTATTTATATAGTTTTGTTTCTTTTGATGCTTTTTGTGCTCTCCTTGTGAGTTTGGCAATGTGGTGATGTAAGGAAGGAATCGTTCGATTTTATTTTATATTTCAGACGTCATCGCGAATCCTTGAAATGGAAGTCAGGGAAGTATCACAGTTTCATCCTGTAATAGTCTATTTGTGTTTTCTTTATTTTCTGTTTATAATCCCAAAATATTGTGTTACATACTCACGGTTCTCACTCCAGATTTCAAATTAATACGAAAGTTGCCTTATATATTTCGAAAACAATTTTTGAAGGAAAATCATAAGGGGTTGTTATTTTGAACCCAGAATAATAAAGTTATGGGATCAAAAAAGATTGTTTGAGTAACATCTTCTTCATGAAGAGGAATCATCTCCCTAAGTTCCTCGCATTTATTTACAGGTACCCTGTATACTGGATGGTTTTTGTGGCCGGTCCACATAACTAACCTACAGATATCGGAGAATTCCCTACTAATCTTGTACGTATCTCAGAGAAAATGACCTGTAAGAAGTATTCAGTATATCTTAATTAAGTATAGTTTTAATAATTTCAGTGTCATGCATTCATTCCAGCATTTATCAATTTCATTAAACTGAGAAGCAAATTCGAAGCTTTTGAGCTCTTAGTCATTAAATCATGTTGATCCGTTGATCATTCGGAGCTTTGAAGAAATGAAATTTCTGCTTTTAGGAGTAACGAACATATTTTTTGTACCACTGATTAGCTGACAGATTTCGAACTAGGTGAGATAATAGTATATTAAACAAAGATTGTATAATGATAGCTATTATTCCCGAGGTGACGCCACGAGCCGTAGGCGAGTGGCCCAAATCATCGAGTGAATAACAGCCATTATACGCGAGTAGCATACTATACTCTATTCACGACTAGTGAATATATTTCTTAAAGATTTTAACATTTGACGACCGCGACAAGCGTGGAAAAATTCAAGTCGACACATAAGAAATTCATAGCAAAGCTATATCTATGAAGCATCTGACCGCAGTGAATTATAATCTCAGTATTCCCTTGTGATTAGTGGGTATTATTAAGGCCGAGCATAGAGACGTACAAAGGACGGATTTTGCAAAAGTCGTGGATAAAAATAATTTAGAGCGCATACCTACATGGGAACACCATAGAAAGCTCTGGGTGCAAGAGGTTGATGACTGTATGTACCTTTATCCAACTACAAAAAAAATCGTTAAATACCTCAAAATTCCACCATTTTAGGAACGCATGAATTGGCTCCAGTTCCGTACAACAAAACATCAAGAGATCAATATGAGTAGAACCGTGTTTCTCTGTTATCAAAGTGAAATTAATTCCTAGAAATAAATCTTACAAGAACTAAATTCCCAGCACCACCGTTTCACCCTATTTATCATCCTTTCATTTCGTCTCTTGGACTCTGATAATAGTCCAACCAAGGCAGCAAATTCACTTTGCCAGTTCATAAACCCACTCCACATCCTGAACTGTATAATTGAAGTGTATTCCCGGACTACTCCAGGATTTCAGACGGAATTAAATATTCTATCTGTGTACTGCATTATTCTCTGCTGATTCCGGAAAGATGAAGAAACGGTGTAATGAATACATACGGAATAAGCATTCTCCTTGTTGGGAAGTATATCTTCTCCGAAGTGTGTTTTCGTGAAAATCAGACGTGCTTCTGGATGAAATTACGGCTCAGCTGGGTAATATAAGGCTGAATATGTTTTTAACCTACTTTCAGTGAATTTTTTTTTAGGAAATTCTTCGTTTTGGGCATGTTTTTTTTCAATGAAATTCAGAGTTACTCCCGAAGGTTTCATAATGAAAAAGTATATGTTTATTGTCACATATTGATAATACGAGTGATTAACAAGAAATATTTCTGCTTGATGCGAAATCACACAAACTATCAAAGCTCATCCACAAGAGTCTTGGTTATAATCAATAGATTTTTTTTCTGTAACTTATTACCCTTTTAGATATAGAAATTACGAGACTGTTTGCAAATGTCAAAATTCCACAATGTAATTTATTTTGGATTTACAACTGTCTTATTCTATATTAGGCACGAAATGTACGTGTATATTCCTCGTTTTTCTCTTCTAACAACAGGAGGGCATATGAACAAATTGATAGTTTTTTGTATGTCGACAGAAGCTACTGATGATAATTGATTGTGAAGCAAGAACTATCTGGCGCTGTGAAAAATTCTTCATAACAATAGGGAAAAGTAATGAGTACAAGTACAGGGTGATTTACTTATCTTGGTAACCTAATTTTTCTCGAGAAGTAATGAATATTTTTTTATTCTGTTGACGGTATTTGGTACAAGTCAATGTTGACTTGAGGTGTGTATAAAAGGCGGAGAAAATAATTAAGATGTCAGGCGTCGCGGCGCTATCAAAATATTTTTCAAAAGCTGTTATTACAGTGCCGAAGAAAACTTAGTAAAGTAGGCAAGAATGTCTTTTTAGTCTGGGTTTCTAGTTACTTGAAAATTAAAGATATCAAAGGTGCAAACAGAATAGACAAGAAGGGACCACAAACACCACCTATTATAGTCCAGAACCCTTTTGTGGTATAGGTAAACGCTTCTATACGAAATAGTTTTCGGAGAAGAAAGAAACTGAAAGAAAATCACTTTGGAGGAATCTTCCGGGAACGAATAATTCCAAAAAATTCCTTCGAAACCTTCAGTAATATGAGATTCACACGTCTGTTTTCAAAAAATCAAAGTTTTGAAGCACTGACAAAAAGCTGATCCTCTCAATGTCAAACAAATAAAACATTACTTCCTGACTTACCTATTTTCATTTCGACGAAACCTCAATAAACAGAAACAGAACTGAATGAATATTGAAAGAAGTCTAACCATATCGGAATCCTCAGGGCAAGCACACAGACGAGAACTGAAAACATAAGCCACCTGCAAGGGATCAGGTTTAAAAGCTCCTCTCATCTCGCAGCAAACCTTCATATCTTATTGATACACGCAACCTTTCGAAAAAAACAGCAATTTCAGGAACCGGCGAAATGGGATACCAGAAGAGGTTTCGTGAAAGAAGATGGAAAAATATAAATTTCCGGGGTTGTTTGAATCAACATTGAGCCTGTAATATCTACGACCGTGGCGTCCAGTAGATTCCTACTTAGCCTTGAAGGGGGAGAGTTGGAAAAAATATGTGGACTATTTTGGTTTATTTAGGACTATATTTCCTTTGAGATTCATAATGCTTGTTGGTGTTGTATTAGAACAGTGTTTTATTAGTGAATTCGAACTATTATAGACATGTTCAATTAGTTATCATCTGATGTCATTTTGTACGACAGTTTATCTTCCTATTATTATTAGTTTTATTGGTAGAAATCTTTTAATTTCGGTGTCTAGCAGAAATCGACCAGATTGTGGTGTCATTGTATTCATTGAGTCTTCCTGAACAACATTAGTGAAACCAACAGGTGGTGGTATGTCTTAGTTTAGAAAATATGGGCCTCCAAAGTTCCAAAAATGTTTCATCTTCGAGTCACTTTTTCACTATGGAAACATAAATTCATTGCTCTAGTTTAGTCCATAAATCACCTTCGAACATTCGAAAAACTATTCGATTAGTTTCATTTCAGGTATATTCAATAATTAATGCAGGAACATCGAATTTCTAGAGGCACCACAAATTTTAAGGAAAGCCCGCCGTTTTTTGTGGTAGATTTGGCATTGCCGCAATTCAATTCAAATCAATATATATTCGGTATATTCGGTACATGCTGTTACAAATATACATTTGTGTCCACACGTCATTACAATTATCATTACCATCCATTTATTATCACAGTTGCTGTAGTCTAACATATACACATTGTCATAAAAGTACAGAAATATACTACATAACTTAACATTAATAAAATAAAGTTTGACAAGACCCTAACAATATTGATAATCTTGACCCTCAGTCACAACCACATGAAACGCACTATTAAGAGTGCTAAAAAATGCATTTTTAAGTAAGTAGCATTTGATTGTTTTGAGAAATGTTTTGCTGTCTAGAAGCTGCACATTACTAGGCAAGACATTATAGAATGAGGGTCCGTAATAGTTAACCCCGTATCGACTATGATTCAGTCTTAATTTTTTTATGTTTATGTGTAAATTTTGCCAAGTGTTATGAATAAGTATATCATTATTTCTTGTATATGAACCAAGGTTCTCCCTTACATATTTTAGACATGTATGTATATACAAGAATGGAATTGTAAATAGATTATTTTCGATATAAAGATTTGGAAATTCACATCGAAAACATACGATATAAAATGCATCAGACAGAGAATTCTTCCCTCAAGTTGCACAGATAAATAGGCGAGATAATCAAGTGCGATAACTGAATGAATTCAACTGTCTTATTGCAATAATCTAGTCTTGTCTCTCTCTCTTATCGCAGTATGGTAGGGAACCTACGCTACACGTACAGACTTTTTAATTTGTCAGGCTGCCCGTAATACTCGATTCAAGTATTTACTGTTGCCTATACTAAAGAATTACGCTCCTCTAAACGATAAGAGAGAGACAAGACTAGAATATTGAAGTAAGACAACGGAATTCAGTGTGCTACAGCACGTGATTGTATCCATTCCAGATTCATTCTCGCGAATATGATACGATGCCGTTCCGTAATTCCCGCCATTATTTGATATGATTTGATGTTTGACCAGACGGGCTCGTGAACCAGGTCTGATTTTGCAAGTTTTTTCTGAATAGATTTATTTTAAAGCGTTCAGTAATATGAGATTCTACCTCAAAAATCGAATCAACTCCAAAAGAATAAACTGTTCACAGACGCCATTTAATGGCCTAGAACCCCTTTGTGGTATAGGCAGATGCACATAGTATACGAAAAAGTTTTTGGGCTAGAACGAAACTGAAAGAGAAGCACTGTGGAGGAATCTTTTTAGAAATAATAATTCCAGAATATTCCATCGCAACTATAAAGCTACTAGGTCCAAAAAGTATTTGGATCTCGGTAGGAATAAGTAACGTCTCCTCACCGGCTTTCTAATGAAACATTGTCGCCTAAGGAACCATATGATGAGGGTTGGCTCACGAAATACTGACGAGTGCAGATTGTGAGAGAAAGAAGAGAAAACTCCTATTCACTTAGTAACATAATGTCAAGTCATTATGACCTCAGAAGGAATAAGTTGTGCCTCCACACTGGCTTTTTAACAGGACTTGTCGCCTAAGGAAGCAATTGATGAGAGTTGGCTCACGAGATACTGACGAGTGTAAATTGTGTGGTGAAGATGGAAAAACTCCTATTACTTAGATATAGAATGTCTCCTTGTTGAGAACTTGCGTTGAAATGTCTTGGACAGAAGAATCATAGGAGAAATGCAGATCTGAACTCTTCGAAGCCCTATCAGATACTAGACTTTTTTGAAGCTCTGGAACTGGAGATGAGCTCAGTTGCAAAAACAACACTTATGTACTTATCTACAATCTATAAAATGACGAAGAACTGCCGGTAGCGGACTTTTGAACTAAAACACCGAAGCCGACGAATTGACACAGGCGCATTCGCCACTTTGTACCAGCTTTACGGTGCATATCGGATTTTGATGACAAGCAGTCTTTCTGAACAACTTCAGTGCAACCAACAGGAGGCAGTCTGTCTTGGTTTAGAAAATATGGGCCCCCAAAGTTCCAAAAAAGTTCCATATTCACGTAGCTTTTTTCACTATAAAACCACCAATTCACTGCTCCAATTTAATCTATAAATCAATTTCGATCATTCAAATAACTATTCGAATAGTTTTATTCCAGGTATATTCAATAATTAGTGCAGATACATGAAATTTCTGGAGGTATCACATATCCACGAATTTTAAGGAAAGCCCTCCGTTCTTCATGGTAGGTATGGCATCACTGCTCCGTCCTTCGGCGAATAACATATTAAATCATGCCAAAAATTACGGGAAGGAATCGTATCATATTTTCGCTAAAGAATCTGCGGTAGTGTCAAAGTGTTAAAACTTGTGGATATGTGGTGCCTATAGAATTTCGATGTTTTTGCATTAATTATTTAGTGAACCTAAACTGGAACTATTCGAATACTTAGTTATTTGAATTTTCGAAGATGATTTATGGACTTAGTTGGAGCAGTGACTTTGTGTTTTTATAGTGAAAAAAATGACGTGAAGATGGAATAGTTTCGTAAATTTGGAGGTCCATGTTTCCTTAACTAAGACAGACCAACACCTGTTGATTTTACTACAGTTTCTCAGGAAGACCCGATTGACACCAAATTCTGGTCGATGTCTGCTGGTCACCGAAATTCAAATATTTACCCGATTTTCTTCTCACCCTTCAGCAAACGAAATCGAATTCATATTGCAACGCGAAAAACAATTTCTGACCAAATTTCACAAAAAGAAACAAATCCAAGCAGGATTCACTCAAAAAAAAACATGAAATATTATCGAAACACACAAAATTCCATTATCCCGTATTGAAATATTTACTCCCATCGAATAGAAACTCATCAAATATTTAAATACTCAACGCCATCTACTGACAAACAACAACACGAGCCATCAATAGAAAGGGCGGAAATTCCGAATCAGCTGCCAGACCCATGTACCAAATGTTTGATGAAGGATGAAAATCCAATCATGGTGAAATGGGAGAAAATTCAATATGTTTGATGGTACATAATTTCGCACTACGGATTTATGATGGTTATGGGTGACCCTGTTTGTAATTAATTAGAGGTCGTGTGAAAAACGCGTTTGCATGGATCAGAGTGCCGGTTATTGGTTTTTGATTCGATTGAAATATGATGGGAAAATGGATAGAGTTCGTTGGTTTCAGAGAGATGGGTTTTCAATTTATATTATGTTACATCCATTTATTTCCTATAGTATATTGTTCATTCGAAAATTTGATATTTCAGTGTTTCAGCCGTACGTATTTGAAAGTTGATCATAATTTAAACCAATATTGAGATCACCACTTTTTTACATTCAAATATTATCAAAGGTTGTTAACAATAATATGTTACTCATTTCTTTCCTTAATATTATTTCGAATTCACGTTTCTTGTTGTGATAGGGTTTTCACAATTGGTTTGAGGTGTTTCGAATTCACTAACACAGCCATAGAGCCAGGATTTATGTTGGTTATAGTGAAACTGTTCGTAATTAATTAGGGGTAATTGTAAAAAAAAACAATTTTGCAGAAGTAACAGGTTACTGGATTAAACAAGTTTTTGGTAGGAAAACATTATATTTCAACCAAATCCATATCGTTTAGCCTCAGGTAATTCCTTACGTAAATAAACAATTTCGGAATTTGATATTGTGAAACGCGAAATTAATGGGCTTTTGGTAAATACCTAACAACTCTGAATAAATATTTGAATAATCGTTTTTGATGGAAAAAGCCATTTGTTACCTGGCAATATTCCAGTGAACAAAATGTTATGAACACAAGTATAGGAGAGAGTGTAGTTATCACGGAAAAATATGTTTTTGGAGGTTTTGAAAGAATAGAATTCATTTCGACTCAAAAAATCACAGATCTTTTCTGAATAGGTGATGAGATTTTTCAGACGATTTAATTTTTAAAGACGATTTTGGGCTTGAAGTTGAAAATTTAGTAGCTTTTGGTGAATATACAGCTCCCTATTTCCGAAAAACAAGTGAAAAATGGGACGATGCAAAATGGCGAATACGCCGACACCACTCCGGCCGGAGTTTTGCCTGATTCATTGCAAAATTCGGTATCTCTCCAAACTTGAAGAAAACCAATTCGGCCACTGTTTATTATGGTTACTTCTGAAGACCAATAAGTTCGAAATTAAAAACTTATAGACACCTGAAAAAAGCGAGTTGTACAAAATGGCGAATGCGTCGGCAACTCAGGATAATTGAAAAATGATTCAAATCCTCGACCCCAATCCCTAAACTGCCCAAAATCATCCCAATTTAAATACCGTCGAACATAAATCATTCGTATCGCGGAAATAAAACGCTAAAATTGAAAAATAACCGGAATACCGTCCGTTTCCGCATGCTGATCCGCAACCTTCCCCAACCGAAAACGGATACAGCGCCCGATGGGCGGCAGGTGCGGTGGGCGGAAGTCCTTAATTAAAAATCGTGCCAAGTCGGCCGAAACCCGGCGAGCACGTTCTTCCGCGTTGCCATTGGCGACGGGCGTCGCGGCGGAGCGGGATGGACAGTCGCTTGTTCCCGCGAAAAGTTTTATGAGTGTTCCTGGAAAATTTTTCTTTGATGTCAGGAGTTTTCCTGTTATTTTCAGGAGGAGTTTCAGGGAAATATCAGAATTATTTATAAGTGATCCTTTCTTTCGTTATTCTGTCTTAATATAGGGATGATATCGATGAAAATTGTTTCAATGGATTAGACGTTAAGTGCGTAGATGCTCAGGATGGAAAAAAAGAAATCTAATTAAATTGTCATTCAATGTAACTGGGTTCTAGAAATTTTGTGAATGATTTGGAAGGATTGTTCAAATCGAAAAAATTACATTCTAATTTTTCTTTATTATATTTGGCACCAATATATTTTTTGGACCTGAAATTATTAATGATAACACATGTCTTGAAATATTATTTGAGCTTCTTGTATTCAACGTTTCAGACAATATTTGCCAAAGGTAGTCAAGAAACACACTTTAGATTTGTAACTTTCAGAAAATTGACGTGGATGCTGTTGAATAAGCTTCGACTTATCAGTATATCCCTGTTGGGCTGATTTATGATCTTTGATTCAAACATTCGGAGGAAGTTTAGTTTCTCCAACATAGGCTTCACCACACTCACAGACACAGAGTACTTCATGAATGAAACTTTTGGTGAGTAGATTTTGATAATCAGGTCTAATTATAGTATGATTAGCTTTGAGAGTATCTTGAGTCCTGAATGCTGTTCTCATATTGTACTTTTTGTCAATTCTTTTAACCTTTACAAACAATTCTTCAGCATATGGTATCAGATTAGTTATAGCTTGTGAAGGTTCGCTTTGATTTGTTTAAGATTGTGGTTCAATTGAGTGGTCTTTTCTAACAATTTTTCGGATAGCCATTTTGCTAAAGAATTTCAGAGATATTTTTCATTCTTTTTTCTATCAATCTGAAAGGAGAAACTGTCCAGTATATGCTGGCTTTCGATAAATAATGGTACTTGGAATACTTATCCGTTTTTGTACGAACACATCTCAAGAGAAAGCTCTTCAATTTCCATAGTGAACCTTACAGAATATTTGACACTGTTTAAATGTTGAAAAAAAGAATAAATATTCCATCTAACAAGCTGCCAAATTATAAACGCATCGTCCACGTATCCTCCTCATAGTTTTGGTTTCTTTTATATGGATCTTTCCAAAATCTGCTGTTAATATGTAAGTCAGTTGGTAAGGGATATTATCTATGTTGAAATGAGTGATGTCGAAAGATGTATCAAAAAAAGATTTCCATCATATACCGTTTATGCATCGATAAATGGATCTTTCTTCGAATTCAATTCTTGTACGCAAGCCAAAATGTAGCTGAAAGGGTGAAGTATCTCAACTTTTTCAACTCTTCGTTATATCTCAGAAATATTCTGATCAGAACACCCATGTCTTCTTTCCATTTTTAGTTCTCATTCAATCACGAAGAGCAAAACCTATCAATAATTAGTTCTCACTAAGCCGATTTTGTTGACCGGATTCAAGGATTGTTAATCATTGCAGTTCTTTTCACTGTAAGAATTCGGAATGTTCGTTCTCCAAGGAAAATATAAATACCTACTTATTCCTTCTATGTACCATAGCAAAAAGTGTTCTTCAGATGATGCAGATACATAATTTTTCAGGTCTTTTGTTTGAAGAATTGTATCAAAATACAACTCGTGAAAGTTATGTCTTCTTATGAGTCAGATTTGCATCAACACATAACCAATATTCAAACACACTGTCCTGGTCTGTTGCTCAAGCCCTCATTCCCCCATGAATATTTTCCTATCCAGAACCAATAACCAAATCCATCAGTTAAACGTCTGAAAATCGACTTGAAGCCATTCCGCATACGATCCATCCCCAGTTCCCTTAGCAGCAACTCACGTTCGAAAATTCGAGTTTAAATGGAAAATTCAAGACACATCCGTTCCAACTGCCGCCCACAATGGCGTTGCATATGTCAGGATGATGAATCGACCCTGTACGAGAAAAGCGCAGATAGCACAATGCAGTCTGGGCCTGTGGAACTGTATTAGAAAATTCCACGGGGATATTCGACTTCTGTTGTATAAGGTCACGATTTGGCGTGGATGAAAAGCTCCCGGCTTGGTCGGTGAAAAACGCGAGGCTGCTGCTGAGATATCAATTCGGGGAATATCTTGGGAAATCTGGTGAGATGAGTCTAGATGATTAACTAGTGGTTTTCCAGTGGAGCGTGAAGTTCTGAGGACTTATCAAAGGACGGAGTTTCGATATTGGATGGTCTGGAGGGGAGTAGAAGAGAAAAAACTATATGATTTTGAAAAAAGTTATTCGATGAAACCTGTTTTATGATGAATGTTCCCTTTCTGGGGTTCTCACAATCATTTTCTCAAGTTCAATGAACTAGGCTACGGTAAAGGAGTGTTAAATACGAAACTCTCGTGAATGAGAGAAAACCAAGAAGCTAACAATATGGCCAAGAAGGCCCCTTCAACTGCTTTTATAGGAGTAGAGCCCTCTTGTTACACCTATGAAAAATATTCCTGGGTCAGGAGGAATCAGAATCAGAAGGTGATGTGATGGAGCAGAGTCTTTAGTTCTCCGAAAAATGATGATACTGTTAGATCAACAATACTGCTGCAGGCTGGCAAGAGCAGGCAGCACATTCTATTGGAGTTTTTCTCAGGATATCATCGTCTCAGGACGTACTTTTTGAGAATGATGCTCACAGATACAATGAGTTTAGATTCCGTAGGGAAGAGAAGGAAACTCTGTAGCATCTTAAAACAATGTGACCTGTGGCCTATTGCACCAAATACTTTGCAACTTTTCACTTTGCACTCTGCATTTTGACAAATTTTCAAAGTGAATATTCATTACGTTGCATAACATTTCTCCCGAGATTTAATTCCTGCAGAGGGTATTTCACTTTGTACTTGCGTTTCCACAATGCACTTTTCAATTATGAATGCGTTTCATGCAACATTATTCATTTGAAAAGTGAAAAGTGCAGAGTGAAAAGTTGCAAAGTATTTGGTAAAATAGGCCCCTGCCCTCGATAACAACGCTAAGAGTGCTCAGATTGGGAGGTCTGGATATTTCATCCTCGAATCAGCCTCATTTGCTGAGATACCCACTCTGGTAATAGAAGGCAAGCTGTTCTACAATTAGCAGAAGAAAAAGAGGCACAATAGACCTGAAGACCGCAGTGCATGATGAACCCCTTCAGATCTTAATTTCACAACCATATCGTGTCTATAATTCTTACTTCTTCTTAGATATCTGCAGCCTTCACACTTGGAACTGTATAAGAATATTCCACGGGAATACATATTTGACTTCTGTTGTATAAGGTCACGATTTGGCGTGGATGAAAAGCTCCCGACTTGGTCGGTGAAAAACGCGAAGCTGCTGCTGAGATATCAATTCGGGGAATATCTTGGGAAATCTGCCGAGATGAGTCTAGATGATTAACTGGTGATTTTCCGGTGGAGCGTGAAGATCTGAGGATTCATCAAAGAATATTCGATATTGCATGGTCTGGATGGGAGTAGAAAAGTAGTTGGGAGCATCTGAGGTTTGCAGTGTTTCATCTTTGTAACTTTAAAATGTGAAATACAAAATGCCTTTCAAGAAACCATGTGATCTTGAAAAAAGTTATTCGATGAAAACTGTTTTATGATGAACGTCGCCGTTCTGAGGTTCTCACAATCATTTCCTCAAGTTTTATGAACTAGGTTACGGTAACAGAGTGTCTCTAGTGTTAATAAGGAAATTCTCGTGAATGAGAGAAAATCAAGAAGCTGACAGTATGGCCAAGAAGGAGTCTTCAACCGCTTTTACAGCAGTAGATCTTTTTTGTGACGCCTATGAAAAATATTCTTAAGTAAGAAGGAGTCAGAAGGAGATGTAATGGAGCTAAGTCCTCCAGGTCTTGAGTTCTTCCAAAAATGATGATAGTGGTAGATCAATAATAATGCTGAAGGCTGGCTAGAGCAGGCAGCATATTCTATTGGGGTTTTTCTCGGGACATCATCGTCTCAGGACGTACTTCAAGAGAATGACGCTTTCAGATACAATGAGTTTAGATTCTGTAGGGAAGAGAAGGAAACTCTGGAACATCTTAAGATTATGTGACCTGGGGCCTATTGCACCAAAATACTTTGCAACTTCTCAAATTTTCAAAGTGACTATTCATTACGTTGCATAACATTTCTTCCAAGATTTAATTCTTATAGAGGGTTTTTACTTTGCACTTGAGTTTCCACAATGCACTCTTCAATTATGAATGCGTTTCGTGCAACATCATTCATTTGAAAAGTGAAAAGTTGCAAATTAGTTGGTGCAATAGGCCCCTGCCCTCGATAACAAAGCTAAGAGTGCTTAGATTGGGAGGTCTGGATATTTCATCCTCGAATCAGCCTCATTTGCTGACGTTCATACCCATTCTGGAAATAGAAGGCAAGCTGTTCTACAATCAGCAGAAGAAAAAGAGGCACAATAGACCTGAACACCACAGTGCATGATAAACTCATTCATATCTTAATTTCACAACCATATCGTGTCTATAGTTCTAACTTCTTCTTAGATAGCTGCAGCCTGCGCCCGTGGAACTGTATTAGAATATTCCAAGGAAATATTCGACCTCTGTTGTATGAGGCCACGATTTGGCGCGAATAAAAAGCTCCAGACGGCTGCTGAGATATCAATTCGGGAAATATCTTGGGAAATCTGATGAGATAAAACTAGATGAATAACTAGGGAGTTTTAGATGAGCGTGAGCTTCTGAGGAGTCATGAAAGGGCTGAGTTTCGATATTGCATGGAAGGTAAAAGTAGTTGGGAACGTTGGAGTGTCGTAGTGAGGAGGAATCTCTTCTCTTAGAAAGCCAGTGAGGAGGCGTGACTTATTCTCACCCAAACTCTTTTTGGTCCTTGATGTACCAACAAATCATTTTGGAATAACCCAGGAAGGAATCTTAAACTGCATTCATAGGGATATATCTTTATGACATAGGTTGAACACCTACAAAAAATAATTCTTACATGAGGAAGAATCAGAAGGATCTGAATTCAATACTAGTAAATCAAAGATCCTGCAGGCAAGAACAAGTTGCATATTCTTGTATGGTTTCTCATAGGACGTTATCCTTCCGCTTAGTATTTTAAAAGACTGGTATTTGCAAAAACCGGTAAGTTTAGATTCCATGGAAAACAGGAGAAAAC
The DNA here is from genome assembly GCA_013421045.1 of Propylea japonica. Classification (NCBI taxonomy): domain Eukaryota; kingdom Metazoa; phylum Arthropoda; class Insecta; order Coleoptera; family Coccinellidae; genus Propylea; species Propylea japonica. The sequence goes on along the minus strand of CM024246.1, from coordinate 23,992,411 downwards.
TACAATGTGTGTCTTGTCTAATTTGCTGAGGTTAGCTGAGACTGCGGAGGTGGAAGAAGCAAAATAAAAATGAATTGGATAAATCTTGACTGTTCACATTCCAATTCAGCTAAACATAATTCTTCTCAGAAAGCTCCAGCTCAATAGTCCTTCAAAATGACCTTAGATATCACAATAATATTTCACCCTAGAATAAATTCTAGATACTTTCCCCATCCTCTCAAGTCAGCTTCAACGCCTCTCGATATAATTCCAAAAGAATAGATATATAATTCACTCCCATCCTTCCCTCCTTTATCAGAAGAGCCAAACCTCTTACACTTTTTCAGAATTCCTCTCGCACATCTTCCGCAGTATTCTCGCCTCTCTCATAAGAAAGAATTCTGAAAGATTCCCGGCATTAAATTTTCCTTCATGGCCTCCGCAAAGTCGTTAATGCTTTCTCAACAGGGCAATTAGTTTTAATTATACTCAGGTGAGCCAAGACCCTGTGATGTATATACGGAGATCTCCTAATTGGGTGTACCATACTAGATATCTAAGGATCTTTTGGATTTCTTATTGCCTTGAAATTACCACCTTCGAGCGTATCTTGCAGTTTCTGAAGGAAATATATGGTTGATAAAAGTTGAACAAGATGAGGCCCAATATTAGGTCAGATATATTTTAAAGAAAATAATGGTGAATTTGGAATTTTATAATACATTTTGATTATGGAAATTTTTAGGGTAACTTTAGTTTATTACTCGAACTTATTATCGTATACTGAAGCCGGGTTTCACAAAACTCCAATCGGCTTGATTATCAAAATGTCATAATTTTTGTGCAATTTTCAGTTCATTTTTGACACAAACCATTGACTTAATTCAAAATCAACGATTTGTTTACCCAATCAAACTTTGTGAAACCCACGATAGCCTCACATGCACCTATAATACTAATTGGACGTCGAACTTCCTAACTGTCAAGTAGAAAAAAGTGAGGCAAGGGCCGTTATTTGCAGTTTTGGATGAAACTCGAATATTTTGATGTTCTATGCCATCTGTGCTCGATTTTTTTTTCGTTGAAAAATTGACACCTCTCAAGTAAACCCAAACTGCAAATGGCCGTCGTTTGCCTCAAAGTTTTCGACATGTTCGCTATCTAGTTATCATTATAAATCTATGTAGCCTCATAGATTAGTAATACTAACCTGATGGCGAACCTGTCAGAAATTTTGAAGCAAACGGCGGCCATTTGCAGTTTGGGTTGCATTCAAGAGGTTTCAATTTTTCAACGAATTTAAATATTAGAATTACCGACATTACATCGTGTTTTGTTAAATATTTGTAGTTTTTCAATTTTTTTAATAACCAATTACACGAATCGTAAATATTTATTATTTGATATAGGCCGAAATGCAAGAGTTCACAAAACACTAATATACAGAGTTCGTTTTTCATCACTTCTTTCAAAGGAACGTCTATGTTTCAATCAAAATTCGAGCACAGATGGCATAGAACATCAGAATATTCAAATTTCATCCCAAACTACGTTGAAATATAGAAAGTTCGACGTCCAGTTAGTATTATAGGTCCATGGTTAGTCTGCAGTAAGCTACAGTTTGTGAGTCTTTATGAATCTGTAGACCTTTTCAATGTGTACAATACTTAGTATATTATTTTGATAAAACTCATGCGTCATGCGCTTCTTGACACGATCACGCTAGATTTCAGCGGGAATGAGGTATTTTCCCGCCGTAAAAAGTAGCCTGTGTCCGTGCCTAGAATCCTATCTTTATATTAACCAAGTCTTATAAAAATCTGTTCAGACGTTAAGGCGTGAATGAGGTAAACTCTTCAAACAAACGATTAAAAATTACTAACTTAATTAGTTTTCTGCCTACTGCCTACGCCTTAAGTACAATATGAATATTAATAGCCCATATATTTTTCTAGGTTACTTTCTATCACCTAACTAAATTACATCAAAATCAGTTCAGTCGTTTAGGCATGATAGAGCAAAACTTCCAGCAAAAACCATAAAAAAAATCACTAACTCAATTCAGTTTTCTGCCCACTTCCTACCCCCTTAGTACGATGACGTGATCATTTTGATCTTATATCCGTTTTTAGGTAACCATCTATTACCTTACTAAATTTCATCAAAATCTGTTCAGCCGCTTAAACGTGAAAGAGCAAAAGTCCCAACAAAAACGACTAAAAATCACTAAATCAATTTAGTTATCTGACTACTGCCTACCGCCTAAGAAAGCTGGCGTGATTATTTATAGCCTATGACCATTTCTAGGTTATCCGCTATCACCATACCAAATTTCATCAAAATCCGTTCAGCCGTTTAGGCGTGAAAGAGTAACAGACAGACAGACAGAGTTACTTTCGCATTTATAATATAAGTATGAAAAAAGTATGAATAGCCCATATATTTTTCTAGGTTACTATATATCATCTAACTGAATTACATCAAAATCCTTTGAGCCGTTTAGGCATGATAGAGCAAAACTCCCAGCAAAAACCATAAAAAAAAATCACTAACTCAATTCAGTTTTCTGCCTACTTCCTACCCCCTAAGTACGATGACGTGATCATTTTGATCTTATATCCGTTTTTAGGTAACCATCTATTACCTTACTAAATTTCATCAAAATCTGTTCAGCCGCTTAGACGTGAAAGAGCAAAAGTCCCAACAAAAACGACTAAAAATCACTAAATCAATTTAGTTATCTGACTACTGCCTACCGCCTAAGAACGCTGGCGTGATTATTTATAGCCTATGACCATACCAAATTTTATCAAAATCCGTTCAGCCGTTTAGGCGTAAAGAGTAACAGACAGACAGAGTTACTTTCGCATTTATAATATTAGTGTGGATTGTATGGTTTGTATCAATGAGTGTGGAAAATGATTAAAACCCTATTTTCATCTGAGTCTGAATATTTTCTATGGTTTCAACTGTTGGTTCAGAACTTGTAGTGCTAAAACATCGAAATGTGCCCACCCTATACAGTTATAGATATCGGTTGAAATATAATCTAGGAGGCTTCTGCATTCTTAAGAAACTCCATAAGTTTTCACTCTGCAAATAAAAAAACACACAATTCTGAAGATTTTACAAGTTTGTCTGAAGAAGGTGTCTAATGAAGATACATAAAAGTTACGTTTTCCTCTTTATTTTTTTCCTTTTTTAGGTTTTACTGTCAGCCAACAATTTTTTCAAAACCAATTTGCTCCTGACAAATATCCTGGAAAAATAACTGTAAATGTTTCAGATATTTATAAGCGCACAAAAGCTTCCAACTTAAAGTCGGGGCTTCATCAAACTTATTTTTTATGTTTTTTTTCATCCTAAGAGGGTAATAGCAGGTTGTGCACGTTTCCTCAATATCAGTTTCTCCTCATTATAAATTGAATTCAATTACGTCACAAGGACGAATTTCGATGTCATCGGATATCCCTAACCCCGATATATCGTTTCTAATACTGTCTTGGGTGCGGTGAACGATATTATTATACCGGAAAAGGAAAGAACAAATTTATTTTCGGCAATAAAATGAGCCCGGAAAGCAATTTCGGTCCATCCCTAGTCTACCTGAGTAATAAAATTCATAAGTTTTTCAAGGCGATGGCAGGTGGATATTTTCATGAATAGAAAATGTAGGTTAACATATAAAAATAGATCAAATAGATGACTATGAGAATATACAAAAGGAAAGTTTTTGCTGAAAAAATCATTAAATTAAATGCATGACTGCATTTATGATTTTTTCAGTTTTTTTTTTACAATTTATCCTGTTAGAAAAATAAAGAACTAAAGGTTTGAGTTATGTGATCGACAAAATCAAAATTTGACCCACTCAATTTTTCAATAGGCAGTAGTGTATTGTACACAAGTTATGGAAAACTTCATAGCACAGGTAAGTTGAAGTTGAAATCATTAACAGAAGAGTGGGTTCAAGGAAATGAAATGAGGGAAAAAAGTATGTTTTTTAACCGCAGTTCAAAATTTAGTTTCGATTTATGAGTCATAATCTCTGCTTGTAGAAAAACTAAAAAACTTTGCTGACGTAAGTTCGAGAACTTATTAGACAACTGATTCAATTAAATCTGCATAGAAACCTCGTTGATTATTATCTGAAAACATCGTTAACGAGCTTTTCTGAAAGTTACAAGCCTGTGTATTCTTGTATCGAATGAAATATAATCTGGGAGGATTCTGCATTTCTAGAAAACTCTCAAGGTTTTCACTCCCGGTCTCGCAAACGAAAAAATACACAATTCTAAAGATTTTACAAGTTTTTCCTGAAGAAGGAGTCTGATATAGACACCGTTACGTTACATAATCCTTTTCATTTATTTCCTTTTTCAGTTTTACTGTTAGGCAACAATTTTTTTTTAACCAACTTGCTCTTGACAAATTAGTGCAAGGATTTAAGGAGGAAGTGAAAACCTTAAAAGTTTTCTAGAAACTGTGTTCTCCTGACATTGTAATGCCAAATTGATTGTTTTCGCTTATTATGGCAGTTGAAATTGTTACAACTTTGGCGTTCAAAGAGTAACGAGTCATAATGGGAGCTAAAATATGCTCATATTTCTTTTATGGGCTTTGTGCCTATTTAAACATACAGGTTACAGTTGGGGTATGAATATTATAAATATTTTCCGTCGACTTCAAGATGAAAGCTTCAACCTACACGAAATTGATCAATAATGACCCATTTAAATACGTAATTTCTCCTATTTTAATGTGTTATTGTCATGGGCAACCGGACTTGAAGTAATCATGAGCAATACGAGTATTATTACAACTCTTCGGAAACATATAAAATCATAAATCTGGCGAGTAATAAACTAGTTGATTAAATAACCATTACTGAAGTCATTAACATAACTCCTACATGATTGATCGTAAATTGAAGATCATTCACATTCTGATAAATTGAAACAAACTCCGACTTTCTTGAAAGAGAATCAGAAATATCAAAATGATTATCTAGCCACTGAAAATCCACCATAAAAATCAGTTCAATTCAGCATCCGCATTTCATGACTTTGAAAATTTATGGAATAATAAATAGGAAAGGCAAGTTTACAAAAACAGATGATTCATCCAGCTTCTACGAAGACCAAATTTGCTTCTTATGCAAAAGAAAGCTGTAAAATGGCTCTGAGCCAATGGCAAAACTGAAAGAAAATTATGACGTGATAATAAATCATGTCTCTGAGTGCTGTTATTCCAATATCCTGGATGTAACTGCAGGATATTCAACTATAATTAAGTTGTCCTAATTTATTCGGCTAGACGTTGTAATCATTTCCGGTACCCTTCGTTCTGCAATTCGCAAAATTCTATGGAGAGTTATTAAAATGTCTTTGTGTTCATGGAAGTCAAGTATATGAGGTGACTAATTCATTCATGCTCGTCAACGCTGTTGATGTTCAAATGTTCGCAATTGTACTCAGGATTTATTTGAATTTATCATTCAGATATTCTGTTTTAATTTCAGTTCTTCTTCAGAAGATAGCTAAAACAAACTGTAGGTAGCAGAATTGATGATTTGTGACACAAAATTGGTATATCAAGCCACAGTGATTGTGTGTGTGTGTGTGTGCGTGTGTGTGATTGTATGTTACGAATTGTGAGGAGGGTTAACTTATTCTTATGCATCGATTACATTGAGATACTTCACAAGCTGCTACTGAGCGAATTTAGTGTAATCGTGTTCACAAGCCAACAAGCTGCGACTAAAGTTGAAAGCTGGGCTACTTTACGCGCTAAATCGCTGGCGTTTTGGCTTATTGGCATGCGAACAAGCCGTGTGTAATCACAGTTGCTACTAAACAATCTACTCGGTGGTTCCTGGTTCTTAAATTTGAAAACGTATTTGACATTTATATCAGATCCTTGACAACGATACAAACATAAACCTCACGTGGATCGCTAGATTGTTGGCTCTTCAGCGAGTAGACAGTTTATTGTGTAATCATCACAATCTCACAAACTAATTCACTAGCTTATAAATTCGCTCAGTAGCAGCTTGTAACGTATTTCAATGTAATCGACTCATTACTGATATCCAAAAACTTTGTGGACTTCTCTGTTTTGCAGTTCCGTAAGTTACAAAATAATGGAAATTTTTTGCAAAATGATCATTTTCTTTCTTATAGCCGATGAGAATTGAAATGTTGGTACTAGTCCAGAGAAAACCTTTTAGATTTTTTATTTACTCAATAACTGTAATTTCCCTTCAAATTCTAAGTATGTCCTCATGACGACCCAGCGTTCACTAGATAATAATAATTATAATTTATTTACTTACCTTCAAGTATAAAGTGAAATCATTTGAATCAAGAACTCATCGACTGTATGAAATGTGCGATTTAGAAGAATGTTCTACGTTTCTTCGTGTAACAAGTTTTCAAGTGCGTCTTTTACTTTTCTAGGAACACTGTTGTACAATTCTAGGCAGGTGTAGGGGAAGGTGAGGTATAATGATCCCCTTAAGGGAAAATTTTAATTGTGGCTAAAGTTGAAGGCAAAACCGCAAGATTTCAATTGTTGGAGGTAGTGAATTTACTTAGCTTTGTATCTGAGTACTTATTTTTTATTAAATGTATGTAGTTTTTTTGTATTAGAGGTTTTTGTTAAAGTTTAGTAAAGGATCATTTTATACACACCTGTGGATAAAATGATCCCTGGGGTAGGGGAAAAATGATCCCAGGGATCATTTTGTACTATATGTTTATAAATATCAGTGAAAAAAAACTCAGCTGTTTATTTTAATGATAATATGTATTGTTCATAACAATTAAAGTATGTAAGCCTGTTACACAAAACAAAAATATTCGATGGATGGAAAATAATATTTTTCTTGGACGTTTCTCAAAAAGAAGAGAAATATATCCACCACAGGCTTATTAAAACCTCGCACAAGCATTGTAATATCTGGATGTCTATGTCTAAATCCACGAAGCCATTCAAGTCCAGCTTTTCCTTTAGCTTCGGAAAATTGATGCGGTAAATTATTTCTTTCTGCCATTTTTGGTCAGGTGAGGTTAAGAAATCCTGAGTTATCAGCCCGTATATTATTCTAGGCTCCATGTCCTTAATATAATGAACAAGTACCAGTTCTTGTTCCAGAGTGACAGCTCAGAGCTATTTTATTTTTACCTTTGGCTCTTCTTTTTAATGCCATCACAGGGACCTTTAATTCTCAACTCGCGGTTTTGTGAGGCATACCATCTCTGACGGAATCTAATGCCTTTTGCATTTGTTCTTCAGGCCTGTTTTGGCGATTAGTTCTGCGTTTATAAATGATCTGTAAAGAAACAATTACTAATGGGGTAAATGATTCCAGGGATCATTTTAGACACACAGAAAGGGATCATTTCGCTCCAAATACCAAATTCCAAAATATCGATCAAAACAGAATCTTCTCATACCGCGTGCGATGATCGAACATTGCTTAAATATTAGCTAACTGCTACTAATACCCGCAAATAAAACAACTTTTCAGTAAACGCTTACGTGTAATAAAAATTGAAGTCCAAAAACATGCTTACCTTAGATCAGAGCCACACTTTTTGATAATTTTTAAATAAAATCACGCCAAGCACTTGCACTGCATTGACACTTTACAGGCAACTCGCAGGGGTGCAGGGGAACATGTTTCATGTGTATTTGGATATATGGTACAAGCTTTTTCTGATTTACGGCTGGGGATCATTTGACCTTCAGGAATCGTATTACCTCACCTTCCCCTAATTGATGCCCATTTGGGTTCTCTTCAGACGATGGTGCTCAATTGAGAAGTGGTCTCGAGCCCTAGTCATGTACTGATGATAGTGATCATTGGTTGGAAAACGTGATCTATTATTGCGGACATACTCTAGACATGTAAGTATAAAAACGGATGTATCAGTAAGTATGCCCAACTTTCCAAAAAGTTCTCTACAACTAGTCGTAGTTGGAACTCCACATATGGCTCTAATAGCTTATTTTTGTTTCAGCAATACCTGTTGTAGTCCTGGATCGAATCTCCATAAAGGAATTCTATATGTTGCTATTAGATGAATGTTGTTGTAATAGGTAAACTTGCTCATTTCTCCCCAATTCAATTCTGCATCAATATATTCCCAGTAAACAGACAGTACTTTCGTCAGAGTCTGTTCTGAATTTGATTCTTTGTCTTTTATCTTTAATTTATTCATTGTTTATTACTTAACTAGCGACCCGCCCCGGCTTCGCACGGTACGACATCACATTAGAAACTTCAAAAATAACAGTACTTCTCCACTATTTAATGGATGTTATTATACATATAAACCTTCCTCTTGAATCACTATATCTATTTAAAAAAAAACGCATCAAAATCCGTTGCGTAGTTTCAAAGATTTAAGCATACAAAGGGACATAGGGACAGAGAAAGCGACTTTGTTTTATACTATGTAGGGATTTCAGGCCATCTGCTCTGAACCAATTCCTGGTCATATCAAGCGTAGTCACTAAGAGTTCGTTCAATTCCCCCTCGGTGGGAGCCGAATTCATAGGAGTCATGTATTCTGCGTAAAGGATACTTTTGGTGCCACTTACAGTCATAGATAGGTCGTTCGAATATACAAGAAATAAAAGTGGACCCAAGATCTAACCCTGAAGTACACCTTTATCAATGGTTTTCGCCTTAGACGTGCGTTTGAGTACGTATATAGCTATAATTTCGATTTTCAGTTCTTCGCATTGATTGGGAAGAACTACTTCTTTGTTCTTTTGACTCGAGTGAAGAATTGAGAAACCAATATTATATTCCGTTTTTATCACCCTTGATTTCACGACTGTGAAAGTGATCATCGATTTTCATCGCACGACTTCTTGTTCGAAAATTATAATACGAAGAAATCTCACTAGCTATACATCATACAAATCATCTAATTTGTATATCATCTGCATTATTCTCATCGTAGGAAATATTCAGGTCATAAAATGGATCAGATAATGAAAATAATGTGCTTTGTGCCACGTGGCTAATAATCTATCATCTATTATGCACCGGTTTTATCATTTCGTGACTTGTGGCAATCAAGAAATTCCTTGGAAGCAAAAATTTACGTAGGTTGTCGAATAAATATAGACCAATTTGATTGCAAAACGGGGAGACGTCATCGATATATCGTCTATAGCAAAGATTATATAGTATAAAGATAGGAAACGACACGACTACAGTGTATGAGCGCCATCTCTGGGTCAAATGTGAACTAATGTCACTATAGAAGGGTTAAAATTCTGGTTCTATGATTATAAGTTTCGAAATCAATATACATGGGAAATGTCATTGATATAAAAAAGTGCCAATCAATTCGTTTGAACAAATATTATTTCACTTCGAACGGCTTTTGCCGTTAGTGTCGTCTCGAAAAAAGTGGAAAAAAGATTAGTTTGTACCCTTCAGTAATGCAGATTACGAACGAGATAGTGAAACTGGATGATCAACTGGTGTTTTATGGATGTATGCAGGTAAAGCTATATCTTGGCTTGATCAACGTCAAACATCTGTTGCTATTTCCACGATAGAGGCAGAAATAGTGGCTGATAGTGAAGCTGCACGGAAAATGAAATGGTTAAAGTGACTATTCAGGAAAAGTTTTCCGTCAATTCAAACAGTGATGGTGGATAACGAAGCTGCAATTGAACTGAGCCAGAAACTGGAATTCCACAGACGCACTAAATATATTCATATTCAATCCATGTATAAATCTTACAATATTACCCTAATATTTCTGTGATATCTTCTATAAATGCATAATAAAAATATTACACATGAAATACTGAATTTTATTGAAAATTATGGATTTAAAATATGAAAATTAAACATCCTGAAGGGAATACGAATTTCGCATCAATTCTTATTACAGTTTTCTTTATATGATTTCTAATCCAATTTACAGATTTTATATAAAAATTGATCTTCAGTGCCATCGCTGGGTCAAATGTGAACTAAAAAATGTAGTCGTTTTTTAGTACTACGAATGTAGGGCCGTTTCCTATCTTTCTATACTCTATAATCTATGCGTCTATAGTAGGAGGTTCTGTCAACGAATTATGCTATGAGTTGTTTCCATATAAAAAGTGCATATTCAATAAAAAGAAGGTTTCGAAAAGATATCAGTTGAGCCTTTAAGTAAAATAATATCAATATTACTGATGAGTTACCAATTCCATTAGAGTTTTATGATATAAGGTTGTCACAAATCAACAATGATGAATACAAAAGAAAAAATTAAACCGCAGCTATGTGAATACAATTTGACATGAAGAAATGCTAGTAAATCTTGAGATATAGTTCACGTAGAACTATTGATTCTGGAAGACGATGATTTCACTGTAGACTGATAAATGTGGGGTCACCATATTGAACAACAAAGAATAAATCCTATTTTCCCACAAAATATTTATTGAAATAGTTCACGATTGACTACTGGTTTCGTGACTTTATATGTAGTCCCAATCTCAAATCAAAGGTACAAAATTTATTTCATAAACAATTAAAACAACACAAAACATTCACAGACAACTTACATACACGCTAAAAATTACTGAAAGTCAAAACCTTCTAAAACAATTAAAATATACAACTATAATGTGTGGTACTTTTTTGAGAATAACAATTGTACTAGGATTGTAGTTGTACATTTGGGTTTTTATAGAAGTTTTTGACATTCAGTACCTAATTTTTAACGTGTATGTTTTGTATTGTTTTAATTATTTATGACTACTAACTAACTAACTAACTATTTCAATAAAGATTGTGAGAAATTAGGACCTTTTCTTTGTTGTTCAATCCACTGGCGCAGCCAGGGGGGGCTTTGGGGCTGCAGCCCCCCCCCCAAAGATTAATTTCTTTGTTATTTCTTTCTCCTTTATTTTTTTGCAACTTTCGTTATTTTTTGTATCATCAAAAATTGTTCAGTTCAGCCTCCCCCAAAACAAAATCCTGGTTGCGCCACTGGTTCAATCATTCGTAAGAATTATAATCAGGGTGTACTGTTGTAGTTGGCTGTGAGACAAACCCCATAAGATTGACGTCTTTATACACGTTAAATTAATTCCAGAATGAGAACAATGTTATGCAATTATAATTTAAATGAACTTTCGAGAATGCAACCCTCCTCAAACTAGCTACAGCATGTGCGGCAAATTCATTTCGAGGAAGAAGCATTTCAATTTATTGTATTCTTCATTTACAGGGCATGTTGACACTATTAAATTTACTCGAGATAATATTTGAATTTAGCTGGGAGATATGCGAATACGAGTTAATATTACCACTACCAAACTATCACCATAATAGAAGTAGAATTCATTTTGATTCAGTTTGCAAAAGAACTGCGAACCCCAATAAAATCAAATGGTTGTCTAAATATGATAATCTGTGAACATCAAATGATTAATAAAAAAAAAAAAAATCTGTTCTTATCTATTAATCATTTGATGTTCACAGATTATCATATTTAGACAACCATTTGATTTTTCGTGTGAAAATAAAACTTTTGATGTTTTTTACAGTTTAATAAGAAATTTATATATTAAGTTATATATTTTTGAAAAGGGAAAAAAAGACGGTTCCATCTGTTATTCAACTGCTTATGGTTCACATTTAAAAAAACACAAGTTTGTATTATAACTTCGAAAAAAAACGCAATAAAAAAAATTTGATTACATCAAAGAATTCTGCGAAAAAAAGTGCCTGTATAATGTTTTCGTTTCATGTTCATAGCGCCAGTAATGAAGAAGTTATGAGAACTTTTCATTTCACGCCATTTTCCAATTTTCACTAATATCTCGAAAACGGTTGAACTTACAAAGTTACGGTTTTAACCAAATTGAATCTCTCGAAAATCGAGCCCGAAAATGTGCCATTCATTTCCTTCTAGCTCCAAGGGTTTCTGAGATCCCCTCACTAGACAACGAATTCGGGACACCCGATACAATTTCGATGTTGATAACCTTGAGTACCTATTCGGTGGTCACTGTCTAACCTGTTCGTTAAACGTTTTCGATACTTTTGTAGTCCAAGTTGTCACAAAAGAACCATGTAGCGTAAAACAAAATTACGATGTAATATTCATGAAATTCAGAACCTATTGAAACCTCAGATTTGTGAATAAGACTTCGAGTTTCATCAAACTGTAACCCTAGTGCACTTTTATGCACGATTCCATTATAATACCAGTCAGTCTGTAGTAGTGACGTATCTCATGAATTTTAATGATCTTGTACATCTGAAGCAAGGTTATCACAGTTGGATACACAAAAGTATAGTACATTATATACCGCGGGACTGAAGTAGTACATTTAATCCTGAAGGTAAAGTTTATGGCCCGACCGCAGGGAGGGCCATAATTTACCTGAAGGATTAAATGTACTTCAGCCGCAAGGTATATACGATACTTTTCGTACTTCCGGTATGATTTTATTAATTATTTCAATAATTTCAATCAGTTTTTTCTCTCTTCAACTCATTTAATAAATTGTCTTTAAAATAAGTTACCATAGTAACATTGCGTTGTGACAATTATAATTTAGAAACATTGTCATTACTAGTGTCATTGTAAAGAAACATTGTTATTGATAATTATTAGTATCATGAGAGAAGAAGGTGTATCTGATATTGATAAAAGAGCAGCCGAAGTAGGTGAAGAATTGTTACCACCGAAATCTAGAAAACTATACGAGCAGCAGTACGATGCTTTTAAAAAGTGGTGCCGCTTAAAAAATGTGGGACAACCTACTAAAAATGCGCTGTTAGTCTACTTCAATGATAAATCAAAAGCAGTTTGTGTCTCAACTCTCTGGGCACATTACTCAATGCTGAAATCGGTTATTGACATTAGAGAAGATATTGATATAAGTAAATTTCCAAAATTATTAGCTTTTTTGAAGAGAAGAAATGAGGGATTTAAGCCAAAGAAGTCAAGAATTCTCACGTCTGAGCAGGTAGATCAGTTCTTACGAGAGGCTCCGGATGATAAATATTTAATGCTTAGGGTAAATTTGGAAATTTGTTTATATTCAGAAATTTTAAAATATCCCTTAAATTCGTTTGTTTGTGATTTAATCGTTCCGAGAGTTTCGTCAATATTTAATCCCGGAGGGATTAAATGTGACACTTTAGTAAGGTAAATGTACCAATTATCGACACTATAGTGGAAACTTGGGAATGTACAATGTTTTTCGGATAGTCATCAAATATTTTTTCACACATAAAAGCCAGTTTTGAACTCATTGTACCTTTAGCTTCTCAAAACAAACACGAAATAGTGAACAGGAAGTTTTGATATTTAAAAAAAATACAAATCAAGTTGGAAGTCAGATGTCCCAACTATCGACAGCTCTGGAATTGAAATTACCAATTATCGACATACATGAGGACCAATTATCGACACTGTGAAATCAACAAGAATCAAGAGTTGTATGGATAAGAGAACAATAAATATTTAATCGGATCGATAAATTCAATGAATGACATCGTGAAATCTGATAAAATAACACATACAGGGCGTTCCAGAATAACGTTACCAAATGCCAAAGGGGACTTCTCAACTGATTTTAAGAAGAAAAGTTTTTACAATCATGGGCCCGAAACGGCTTCGTTACCGAGAGACCGGATATCAAAATTCAAGAGAAAAAATTTTCTCTTTATATTTTGAAAGGGACTATTGCGTTTTAAAATTTGGTGTTGACTAAACTCATTCAAAGTGCTCTTTGAAAATTGAGAAGAGTTTCAAAATTTAAAGTCAGAGTCGTTGAATTTGGCAGTTTCTCAGTTTATTCTCTTGACGGAGTAGCTTTAGTCATGAAAGATCCACATTTCGCGACGTGAAACATCCATTTCACCATCAATAGTTCATACTTCTCTTTGGTTAAAACAGTCTCAGGACCTATCTGCCTTTCATAGTGTGGTTCTCGGAACATCGAATTGTTTGGAAGTTCTTAGAGCAGGCATTAAGTTTGTCATATTCGTAACATTTTATTATTCGAAATAGACTGAAAAATTAACGAAACCAATAATCGATAATGTAATTCACTCGCCATCGACATCTGCAAAAAAGTATTGAATAATATCATAAGAGTTTAACAACATTTGGTGTCGGTTTGTATGGACTTAAACTCTGATCATTCTCGGTCAAAATGTTGAAAAGAAATTGTTGATGGGGCTCACCAATTCCACAAAAAAATACATTGAAAAGTCATGTCGAGGTGCCCCTATGATCGGCAGAAAATTAACCATTATTCGACATAGAATTGAACCTATTATCGACATTGAAACATTTCATTTTCTAATTGGAAAATTTGAAGAAAATCATTATGTCGATAATTGGTACATAATAAATAATGATTGAATCGCATACAATAAAGTTACTTTTGTTCCGAAAAACGAAGTATATAAGCTCCAGGAAGTATTTCAAATAACACCACACTTTACCCAATTACCGACACTTGTGTCGATGAATGGGGATGGTCGTGTTTTAGATGTACCTATTATCGACACCTTTTTTTTGATGAAAATATCACAGAAAAATTTATTTCATTGATAAAACTGAAATCATCAAACCATATGAAAGTGTGTTAATATACAAAAAAACTTATATCACTTGAATCTTGCGAGTTTGCTTGGATATGATGAGGAGGCTTTTCTTACTGAATTGGTAACAAAAAGGCTGTAAACTCGGTTGAGGCTCATCTGAATGAGGGCACATTTTGCACTGAGGATACTCAGAAAATATCGGGATAATATTCAGATATGCTGAGAAAACTATAAGTTACTTATTCGCGAAGAAAATAATTCTATGGCTGGTCCCGAAACCTTAATATACGGAAAAGAAATGAAAAGTGTCGATAATTGGGGCACTGTCGATAATTGGTACATTTACCTTACCTGTCACAAGGGAGTGAAGTTGTCACTTTAGGCCCGGAAGTACGAAAAAGATTTAAAATCAATTTTATGGATGTGGATTTTGGTGATATTGTAAAACCATTGAAGAATGTTTTTACAATAGAAATTGAGTCAGAATAGATACCCACTACACGCTGACGTAGTTTGATTGAAATTAAAATCAAAATGATCATTCTAACATGCTACTGTTCTCAAACTTTCATCAGGATATTCTCATTACAAAAAAATATTTCAAAACAGCGTATTTCTAGTTTACTCTCAATAATATATGTATAACAACTATGAAATAATTAGCGTCAAAACTCTCTCAGGCAAAACCATACTAAGCAAAATGATCATTTCACCACACTTCAAAGTATAGTGCGTTTCTACTGTCAAATAAAGGTCACAATAGTTGATGTACTGATTAGATATAGTTAAATAATATCAACATACTTTTAAGCGGGGAATTTATATGATGTCATGGAATTTGTTGTATAAAGGAATTGTTACAATAAACCTGAATGGGAGGTAGACGAATTAGTTGGAGCACTTCGTAAAGTTTTTATATTCTACTTTGAGTGTTTGATACCAATGTATTCAAATTATTATCATACATCTTTTATCGAATATGATTGGTAAAATTAATTCTTCATTTAAGGCTAATAGAGAAAGTACGAAAACTTACAGCGATTCATCAAATTACCTACCTGTCTTCACCTCAAAGAGCATGCATATTGTGTCATTTCTCAAAAAAAACGAATAATGAATCAAGAGAAAAACTGAAATATATTCATTAACCTTCAAAACAATTCTTCATTCGCTATTTTCCATTTCAAACCCATTTAATAACCTTAATTCCTCCACCTGCGTTATCTCAATAAAACAAAACTAATCAAATTAACCTCAAAAACATAAGCTATTTTCAAATGCACTCACCGAACCCCATGGTTGATGACAAGAGTTCACCACTTCAACCCACAATTTCCTTCTTGACAGCCAACTATCAAAGAATTCCCGAGTGTACAATCTCGATGTTGACAACTTTGAGTCCCTATTCGGTGGTCACTGTCTAACACCTGTTCGTGTAACGTTTTCGACGGTATGGCGACGCCCTGGCTGCAACTACACGTTTGACATAGCGCCGCGACGTCGACATGCGCACCCTGAGGCCACTTGTACGACGTTACCAGCGAGATCAAAAACGTGGAGACTTAACAGGTAAATAAAATGTTACGTTAACTTTTACCCGAGGGGTATTGGAGCATGAGTAGTATTAGAATAATACTAGTTTCTCAGGAGAGGCTTGATTACCCCAGCAAAAAAATTCCTAGGGAGGCTCTTAACAATATGTACTCATTTAAATTTACAGTTTTCAATCACAATCTCTCAAATTACACAAACTTAAAACTACTTTTCTTTAATGAATGGTTCAGATAGTGATTTCAGTTCCAATGCACTATGTAGCCTTCTATAGTGCCAGATATTCTCGGGATATGCCCTCAAGTAGGATTCGATAGACTTCAGTTATGCTTCCAGCTATCTTCCATTAGTTAACATCCAAGCACATGTAGGTACAGGCAAATTCAGTTCAGAAAATGTGGTCCGCCCAAAGAATGTGCTTCAGCCCAAAGAACGTTGTTCAAGCCAAGGAATGTGGCCCAGCCCAAGGAGCGAGAATAAATATTACTTATCTCGCAAACTGAAACTTAAAAATCTCAGACAAAACATTCAATGAATTCAGATGAAAATTCTTCAAGATAACACAATAGATGCGATAGATGCTTTCTCCTTTAGAGTAAAGCCGGAAAAGCAAGTCACATAAATTTCCCCACATCACGCAGATACAAAAATCATAGAAGGTAAATTTATTTATTTATTATTTATTATATAATTGATTCGAGTTGAGGGCGAACCTATAAATTCGGTAATTTACAAAAAAAATTAAAGCATACAATTGGCAACGTGAAGCACGTTAGAAATAAAATTACAAAATGAGAAAAGAACAGAAGGAAAACTACAGAAGGTTGAAACCTGTCAAAGCGGTGACAAAGAAAACAGCATCCGATGATCCACCAAATAACGGGACATAAGTTGACAGTCCGTCAATGTGCATTCTATGACTACCAGTGGTATCTCAGAAGAAAATAAATAGCTAAGGCGTGCAAAACGTTGCAAAAAGTGAACTTAGTTTGTTGTAGTGTTTGGTTTCTCAGGGGTTCTACGTATATGCTCATCCTAGATCCTACATTGCATGAATGAGTTTGTGGTTCCCTATTCAACATGAACATTCACATTTTTTCCGCATATAACTGAAATATCAAGTGGAGTACAAACTCTGGAAGCCTCATCATGAGTTTTCTTTCAATGCCAAATTCCAAAGGAAATTAAAATTTTGCCAGAAATTGAGTGTTTATTGTTGTTTTTTACAATTTCATGAATTGCTTTCACAGGTCATAAGTAGAAGATAAACATGTATAAAATGTCACAAAACAATACTCATAACATAAATATAGGAAGTGTTGTTGCCAAAGCAGTGTGAATAAATCAAATGAATAATAAGTGTATATAGATGAAAAAATGTTTATGAAGTGTATAAATAATAAAAACAATGTATATGAATCTTAATACATATATACGAAAAATATTATTAAATAGCAATGCGAAAACACAGTGTGAGCACAAAAAGGCAGAAAAAAATGTATATTCTCCAAAAAGAAATTTATTCATCTACGGAATAAAATGCATTCTTGACCAGAGTATGTCCTTCACTTGCTTTCGAAATATGAGTTTTGGCAAGTTCCTAATTTTAAGAGGTAGTTTATTGTGAAGCGATATTGTAAAGTACTCTGGGCTCTTTTGAGACTTTGTGAACATCATATGTAACCGATCCCCAGACGAAAAAACCATTAATCCTGATTCTCATCTGCTGCTGGAAAAACTCGCCAACATCAACAAAAACTCTGGTAAACGAGGAATAAATTCAGCTCGATTGGGCATTAATTGCCAGCTCATAGATCAGGCCTGTTTCCAAATTGCTCGATTGAAGAAATTGATGAAACGGACTGGCGCAAACGTCCAGAATTCCCTGACCTCGTTGAAGTTGCGTTGATTTCGTTTTATTTCATGCCTGCAGGTATAAAAGTACCTCCTGCTAAATCTTATGCTTTGATTGGAACATGTAGGTAGGAATTCAATTTCTGCAAAATGTTTGATTTTTGATGTATGAAATTCGAAATGTTTGGAAGGCCTTAGCGGACTGACCACATGATGCCACTAAGATGCTATCAAAACTGGAAGAATTCTTGCACTAAAGCTGTTATACAATATAAGGGTTTCGTGAGGGTCGTTTTTGAAAAATTGGGGATTCCACGTTGGGTTGACATTTTTGGAAGAGTTCTTGGCTCTGGAGAAGTGAATCTTACTAGATGTGATGATTCGTACAATTCACCCTAGTCCCGCAATGTTGCGGTAATCCCGCAATGTAGTAGTACGCTTCCAACTTAAGTAAGGAAGTGGGTAGAATCGACAAGGCTGAAAGAACAATGGTAATAGGACAGTAAGAAAACGGCAGTGCAGAGAGTAGCGTTGTGAGATCTGAGTTAAAAAACCGCAGAACTTACTGTAGCGTCTAGAGATCGCAGTAAGAAAACGTTAGAGTTAGAGTCTAGTCGAAAGAGCTAGACGAAATACACTCACCGGCGAAATAATCAATCCACTCAAAAATCGATGAAGTTTGTTAATTCATAAATATGTTATTTCAATTCCGATTCGATTTTTTTTCCAATTAAATGATCATCCTCAGTCAATCATCAGTTTTGGATTCCAAGAAAACCCGGCCTACGTAATTTTATAAAGGGTGAAAAAAATCAGTTATTTTAACCTAACTTCAGAACCAAGCATCGTGAGTTCCAGTTGTTTCACCTTGTGATTACTTATTTCATCATTGAGACACATCTCCTCTTGACAATTCAATTCTTCATTTATAACAATAGATCATTTTTTGTCAAAGATACAGGGTTTTCAGAGCAACATAAAACTCCACAATTTCGCTATGGCTATGAAAGCACTTCCACAGATTTGATCTTGAATCCGAACATTATAAAAATAAACTGAAAACTGAGTGAAAACATAAAACAAGAGAAGTTTAAGCGCGACATGTTCCGTAAGCACCGTTTATTGAAGACGATTTCGTGCTTATGCTTTATAATGCCCTCCCGCATCAACCGCATGTGGCTAGATTGCAAAGGAGTATTTAAAAAGAGTTGAACCCAATTGGACATGTTTGGATGCTCTTAGGAGGAAAACTCGATCTCGTGTAGCAGTGGTAGTGATGCTCTCATTGATTTGAAACCTCAATGAGGACATGGCGAGATGAATTTCAACCGCAGTTTTTTTCATTAGGTCAGAGTTTTAGGTTGAATTCGTTGAAGTACTGTTGTAGCCTTAGCGAAATATAATGTTTTACTGAAAACCCTTTATCATTAACAAAAATTGAATAATGGTTTTAAATGAAGAATTAATTTGTCAAAAGAAGATATTTTTTGATGATGAAATGAGAAATTGCAACAATTGGAACACACCATAGATGGTTCTAAAGTTAGGGAAAGAACAGATTTTGTTTCACTTTGTATAAAATCACGTACGCCGAGTTTTCTTCAAATTAATCGATTACTATAGTAATTAATTAAGAATAAACATATCTACAATTGAAAAAAAATTCAATCTAATCGGACTTGAAATAACATATCTATGAATTAACAAACTTCATCGATTTTTAGAGTGGATCGATCATATTGCTGGTGAGTGTAGATGTTGAGAAGAGTTAAGGTTGACGCTCAATTGGACGAGACGAGACGAGACAAAGCGAAGAGTTGTTTTCCGCAGGCACGATTTGCACTGAATCAAACGATTCTGATCTTCGCTTCTCGCCTCCCAAGTGAGCGTCTACCCATTTGATTCAGTGCAAATCGTGCCTGCGGAAAACAACTCTTCGCTTCGTCTCGCCCAAGTGAGCGTCAACCTTTAGTCGAGATATAGAAATCAGTCGAAGTTCAGAGATAGTGAAGAGATTTGTGTAATCTAAATTGAAAGAATAGAGGTCCTTCAAAAGAGACGAGAATTTCAGTTGTTGCAATACAGAGTAAATGTGTATTTGCGTGTATTATTTAAACTGTGAATGGTAATACAGAGACAAACTTCAAATCACAGACATTGAATCACAAAAATTCTACATATTATATTCATTATTATTTATTACTCAGAGATACAGTCTCCAAAGAAACAACCATTCATGCAGTTTTTCAAATATTGAAATATCAGATGGCGTGAAACTCTGGAAGTTTCGGCATAAGTCTCCATTGCAAGTTGCAAAACCTGAAGAGCCAATCAATGTTGCCAAGAACTTCCAATTTATAAAGAAAAACAATATAACTGTTTGTTTACAATCTAATATTTCTGTAAAGTGAACCGATGTCCAGACGAACATTACACCTATTCTGATTCTCATCTGCTGACGGTGGCTCTAGCCAACATCAACAAACAACTCTTGTAAACGAAGAATAAATCCAGCTCGATTGGGCATTAATTGCCACCTCATAGATCAGTCCTGTTTCCAAATTGCTCGATTGAAGAAATTGATGAAACCGAATGGCGCAAACGTCCAGAATTCTCTGGCCTCGTTGAAGTTGCGTTGATTTCGTTTCATTTCATGCCTGGAGGTATAAAGGTACTCCCTGATGAATACGGATTATGAGGCTGTATGCCAGGGGTTGATCTTGCTATGCTGCATGAATGATATTATGCTCTGCTTGAAACATATATGAAGGAATTCAATTACTGCAGAATAATGATAAATAATAATTTTAAATATGTATATAAAATTCGAAATGTAAGGAAAGCTTTAGCGAACTCACTACCTGGTGCCACTAAGATGTTATTGACACTGGAAAAATCCTTGCTCCAAAGCTGTAATAAAGGGTTTTCCAATCAGAGGTGTTATTTTGAATAGCCCCTTGTCGGACCGCAATGAATAAATTGATGGAAAAATTCGAGCTGTTGAGGCAAGTTAGTGAGGTGATGAATAAAACCTGTGCACGTCGCTCAAGAACAGCCGAGAATATTGCTGCTGTAGCCGAAACTGAAGCAGCAGTTACAGTGAAAGTATTGCGCTATAGAGAGATGATTAATAATTTGTCATGGCCGAAATTGGATAGTATTTATCTGGACAACGTTTACTTTCAATAAGACGGCGCTACGTGCCACACAAGCAACGAAACCATTGATTTTTTGCGGGAAAAGTTTCTGCACCGTGTTATCTTTCGAAGAGGTGATCACAATTGGCCAACGAGATCTTGTGATTTAACACTTTGCGACTTCTTCCCTTGGGGCTACGTGAAGGAGAAGGTCTACGCCAATAGCTCAGCGTCGATTCCAGAACTCAAATATGGAATTCGTGAGGCTATCGAAGACATAGGGCAGCAACTATGCGATTCTGTTGTGGAAAATTTCATTAAAAGGATAAGGTCCTGTAAGCGTGATCGTGGTGGTCATTTGCCTGATGTTATTTTTCACTATTAACGGCACAGCTTCTTCTGTATAATGAAATAAACATCCGATCATTTATTTTGAAAAATGGCATTTTTCTTCGAATATCAAAATAATACCTTTTATAGGAAAACCCTTTACAATATAAGGGTTTCGTGAGGGTCGTTTTTAAAAAATTGTATCTTCGACGTTGGGTTGACATTCTTGTAATAGTTGTGGGCTCTGGAAAAGTGAATCTTACTAGATGTGATAGTTAACTCGTGTCTCGCAATGTTGACGTTTTTTCACACGGTGATTTCCAATGGTACTAGTTCTTACCACTACACTTAAATCGTTGTGGGAGTGGGCCAGTGAGATTAGGTTAGGTGGGGATATGAGGCTAGTAGTACGTTTCCAACTTAAGTAAGGAAGTGGGTAGAATCGACGAGGTTCAAAGAACTTTGGTAATAGGACAGTAAGAAAACGGCAGTACACAGAGTAGCGTTGTAACAGATCGGAATAAGAAAACGCGAGAGGGAAGTCGAAAGAGCTAGACGAAATAGATGTTGAGAAGAGTTAGTCGAGAGATAGAAATCAGTCGCAGTTCAGACATAGTGGAGAGATTTGAGTAATCTGAATAGAAGGTATAGAAGTCCTTCAAAAGAGATGAGAAGTTCAGTTACTGGAATACACTGAAATGTGTATGTGCTATATTATTTAAAAGTAGATTGTAAAACAGAGACAATTTTCAAATTAAAGACAACACTTAATTATAAAAATCCTACACATATTTAATATTATTTTGAGCGCTCCTCCTACTCAAACGAGTGTTCTGCCCAAATGTCTATAATTTTTCTAAGAAAATGGTCTCAAAGGAAAGCGTTAGACTCTTTGATTACGAATTCGAGGTCAAATTCAATTCTTCCCGTAGGGCCGTTCGGCCGTCCGTTAGCACAATAACTTTCGAATGGATTGTCCTAGAGACTTCAAATTTTCAGGATGAGTTCGTTAACCAGCCAAATCGTTCAGGGTGTTCCATAAAATATGGCCATTCAAAATTTTCGTTCCTCAATATCTCAGAAAAAACGAAAAAATGCAAGATGCTCATAACTAGTCTCATGCAGAATTTTGTGGCCATAATGTTAACAGAACAATAGAAAATTCAATTGAAATATTGAAAAAAAAACTTTATATTTTCGTAAAAAGATATTCGATTCGAGTGATTTTTTTTGAATCGGAATCGATATTCTAAATGTTCGTCAAAAATTTTGTGGCCATAGTGTCAACAGAACCATTGAAAATTCAATTATTTCCTTAACAGAATATCCGATTTGAGTGAAATTTATTTTGAGAATAAAAATTAATATACTTAATGTTCATGCAAAATTTCAGGAGGATCGCATCATCAGAACCATAGAATTCAATTTTTTAATTTATATTGTTTACATATTTAATTTTCTGAATAATTTCCAGAATATAAGTCCAATTGTAACGAGATTCTGCATTCATATATTTGGTATCAATCTCAAATTCCATTTGAAATTTGAGGTAATAGTCTTATCGCTTCACAGAAGAAGGAACTCGCAGGGTTTTTCACGAATTTTTTATTTAGACATACAGTCTCCAAAGAACAACCATTCATGCAGTTTTTCAAATATTGAAATATCAGCTGGCGTGCAAACTCTGGAAGCTTCCGCATTCCCCATTGCAAGTTGTAAAACTCCAAGGGAAATTGGATATTGCCAAGAACTTCGAGTTTATAATGGAAAACGTCATAACTGTATGTTCATTATCTAAATCTATGTAAAGTGAACCGATGTCCACACGAGCATTACACCTATTCTGATTCTCATCTGCTGGCGGTGAAACTCGCCAATATCAACAAACAACTCTTGTAAACGAAGAATAAATCCAGCTCGATTGGGCATTAATTGCCAGCTCATAGATCAGTCCTGTTTCCAAATTGCTCGATTGAAGAAATTGATGAAACCGACTGGCGCAAACGTCCAGAATTATCTGACCTCGTTGAAGTTGCGCTGATTTCCTTTTATTTCATGCCCGCAGGTATGGAGGTACTCCAAGCAGAACTCTGATTATAAGGCTATATGCTCTGCTTGATAGATATATGTAGGAATTCAATTTCTGCAAAATAATTTGATATTCGAAATGTATGGAAAGCTTTAGCCGACTGACTAGGTGAAGATAGGGTAGTCCATGGTGTCACTAAAATTCTATTAAAACGGAAAAAATTCTTGCACCAAAGCTGTAATACAATATAAGGGTTTCGTGATGGTCGTTTTTAATAAATGAGTTCAAAAACCGCAGAACTTACAGTAGCGTCGAGAGATCGGAGTAAGAAAACTTAAGAGTTAGAGTGAAGTCGAAAGAGCTAGCCGAAATAGATGTTGAGAAGAGTTATTCGAGAGATATGAATCAGTCGCAGTTCAGAGATAGTGGAGAGATTTGGGTAATCTAAATCGAAAGTAAAGAAGTCCTTCAAAAGAGACGAGAGGTTGAGTTGCTGAAATACACATTAAATGTGTATGTGCTATGTTATTTAAACTGTAAATGGTAATACAGAGACAAACTTCAAATCACAGACAAGATTGAATTACAAAAATCCTACAGTTATTAATTATTAATTCTCTATTCAGACTCCAAAGAAACAACCGTTCATGCAGTTTTTCCAATATTGAAATATCAGCTGGCGTGCAAACTCTGGAAGCTTAGGCATAAGTCTTCATTGCAAAACTTCAATAAAATTCAATGTTGCCAAGAACTTCGAGTTTATAATGGAAAACATAATAACTGTATGTTTACAATCTAATATTTCTGTAAAATGAACCGATGCCGATGTCCAGACGAACATTACTCCTATTCTGATTCTCATCTGCTGGCGGTGAAACTCGCCAACATCAACAAACAACTCTTGTAAACGAAAAATAAATCCAGCTTGATTTCAATTGAAGAAATTGATGAAAGCGAATTGGCGCAAACGTCCAGAATTATCTGACCTCGTTGAAGTTGCGTTGATTTCGTTTTATTGCATGCCTGCAGGTATGGAGGTAATCCCAGCTGAATTCGGATTATAAATTCAGGAATTTTATTCTTTCGGGTGCTCCATAAATCTGATCTCTGTCTGGGAAGGTGGGAAACTACCGCAATGTTTGCGCATGGGGGAGAGATATGTTCCTTGTGGGGAAGTTATGGGTTGTAATCTATTATTATGTATTTTTGATCCTCTGGTGATTGGGTTTCGGTGGGCAACGAGCGGTGAGTATCTTGTTCTGGAATTCGGAATGGGAGTTATAAAACCTTTGATTTTCATATAAATGTTAGAAGGTGAGTTTCGCGTTATGTTATATACACATCTTCATAAAGAAGGAAAAATTTATTTGCTTAATAAGCAGCAATACAATACAATACAATACAATACAAATTTATTCATCCATAAGACATACAATGATGTATAGGACATGTCAAGATTACAGAATTAGTAAAGTACATGATGATACAAACTCATAACTCGGATATAAAGCAAAATGAAAACGTTTTAACCTCAGTTAAAATGAACTTGTTAGAAATTCATCTATACTGTAAAAGCACTTTTCTATAAACATATTTTTTAATTCTTTCTTGAACTGTTTATCATTCAGTATTTTGAATCTATTGGGTAGATGATTATACAATGTTATACCCATCATTTTTGGTGACGACTCATATTTGGTGGTTTTGTGTTGAGGCACACAAATAATATTCTGATGCCTGGTGTTATAGTTATGAAAATCAGAGCACGTCATCAGGCCATCCAGGTTGTTACGGAAAAACAACAAACAATTCAACACATAGATACAGGGGAATGTTAATATTCGGAAATTCCTGAACACCCCCCTGCAAGTTTCCATAGGTTTCAGATTAAAAATCAATCGAATTATTTTCTTCTGTGTGATAAATATTCGTTCACTATCAGATGACGAGCCCCACAGAATAACATTATGACAGAGATGACAGTAAACCAGACCATAATAGATGTTGATTATGGCATCTAGGGGTAAAGAGCCCTTCAGCCGATGCAAGGCATAGAATGATTTGTTCAATTTCTTGCACAAATAATCCACATGATGATGCCATCTCAAGTTCTTGTCAACGTAGAGTCCTAGGAACTTTACTTGATCAACAGATTCAAGGGTGCCCTCATTCAATTTAATGACAAATGGAGAAGTTGTTCCTGAATCTCGAATATGAAAGTTTATGACTTGGGTTTTTTCCATGTTAACTATCAGTGCATTTGACCTGCACCAATCAACGAAACGCCGAACAAGTTCTTCACATAAAGCCTGCAATTCCCGAAGACTAGAAGCTTTTATCGCCAGCGATCCATCATCAGCAAAGAGAATAAGGATACAGGCGATTAGGAAATCTGGCAAGTCATTTATGAATAGAATAAAAATTAAGGGGCCCAAGACAGATCCCTGTGGAACACCCATGTTGTTCTTGTATTCACCCGAAGAAAAGCCATTATGGTTAACATGCATTGAGCGCTGGGTTAGATAACTAGCTATCCAGTCTAAGAGTACTCCTCTGAAGCCCATTTGATAAAGTTTATCGATAATAAACTTGTGCTGTAGACAGTCAAAAGCACGAGACAAGTCAAAAAATATCCCAGCCACATGTTCTCCGTTATCCAAACGATCATAAACAAACTCAATGAACTCAGTACAGGCAGTCTGGGTTGATCTGCCCTCCCTAAATCCATGCTGTTGATTTGATAATATTGAGAACTTAGATAAAAATGTATGCATTCTGAGGTGAACAATCTTTTCGAAGACTTTTGATATCTGATTCAGGATAGAGATTGGGCGATAGTTGGCGATATCATCGACGGGACCCTTTTTATGTACCGGTATGACCTTGGCTATTTTCAGTATAGCAGGAAAGTGTCCAGAAGAAATTGACGAATTGAACAAGTGACATAAATGTTCCTCTATAAAAGGTGCAACCGATTTCAGAACCCTTGCTGAAATTGCATCAGGACCCGAACCACCACCATTCTTCAAACAATGTATCGTGGACCGGATTTCATCTGAAGTTATAGGAAAGAAAAAAAAGTTAGATTCCATCAACCTCTGGGTGGTGCAAGTACCCGAAATACGGTGACCATAGTAGTTTCTCAAAGACCGCTCATTAATTTCAGAGAAGTATTTGCCGAATGTTTCAACAACCAACTTGGGATCAGAAATATCTTGACCGTTAATATTCAAAGATATCTGGTAATTTTTTTACTTGAGCGACCTAGTGCCTTATTCACCATTTGCCATACTGTCTTATTAATATTGTCAGATTTATCGATAATACTCTTATTATAGTTCAGTCTGGTTGTCCTAAGCAAATTTGAATACTCAGTTTAGCAGATTTATAATTAAGGAGAGCTTCAGATGTTTTGAGATTTACAGCCAGCCAATGTAGATCCCTTAATCGCTGTCTAGCCTCCACAATGTCAGAATTCACCCAATTTGGACGTCCCCTGGATGAAGAACGTACAGTTTTCCATGGACATGCGACATCCATTTGAGATTTTAGGATATCAATAAAATTAGTAAATTTCTCATCAACCGAAGAACAGTGATACACAGTCCGAAAATCAGCCCGTTCTACCAGCGTAGCAAGAGCTGCCAGACTGTCTTGGGACATGACCCTGTAAACCTTAGGTTCCGAGGAATCATGATGAACCATTGTAGGCAAGAAATAGTCTAGTATGAGCGCTCTATGATCACTTAGGTGCGGTTCATAACATGAACGTTATTGATGCAGGATGTATTCCGGCAAGCTGAGATGTGGTTCGATCGAAATAACCTCATTTTGAATCAAATTAAAACAGGTATTGTACTGGTTCATTCTGAAAATTCTGGAATACAACATCCAGATACATAGTATTTCGTTACAAAATGAACAATACGCTGTATCAGGATGTGTTAATGAAGATCTGAACTGGTACTCACACATACAACAACTTTGTAATAAGGCTTTAGTTCTTCAGTTTACGCTCTAGGGATTCTCTCAAAGTATGTTAACCGCACAACATTAGGAACTGTATATTTTGGAACAATTGAATCACAGTTTAGATTCGGAATAATTCTCTACGGCAGTAGTAATGTTTGATCCTTATTTGTCCTGCAGAAAAAGGCACTCAGAATAATGTGTAACCTGAAGTATAGGGAATCATGTCGGGGAGTTTTCAGACAACGAGGAGTTTTGACGATTTATGGGATATACATTCAGGAATGCCTTCTATTTTTTCAAGAACTGTTCAGCAAGTATAGGAACCCCAGGGAAAGATATAATACCAGAACCTCATCATATTATCTTCCTAAATAAAGATTGACGACAAGTCAAAAGCAAATGCAATACAGATGCCTAAAACTTTTCAGTAGTTTACTTGAGGAAATACAGAGAGAAAACAACTTCAACTTGTTAACGAAGAAAATTTTTAAGCTTCTTTTGATTCTTGAACCTTACGGTCTTGATGATTTCATGAATTAAATTTGTTTATTTGATACTATTTCATATCATTTGCTATGAGTATTTATTTGAAATAAATACTGTTTGTTGTTGTTATAAAATATTGTCGCGGATAGTTTGCCTCAATCGTATTTACTGTTATTCAAATTTGGTGTAATACTAAAAAAAATTTCCAGTGAACTAGACAGACTTGACGAACCCAGACTAATGCGAGAGCAATATAATATTAGACAACCACATAGATACTCCACTCTGACGCGTGAATATCTCAATCTCACAACTCCTGGTAGTTCTGGCTTCTTTGCGCGAGTGTGTCTATTTTACTGTTTATACATCTGATGTTTGGAACCGAATATTCGCGATTGAAAAAGTGAATGAATAGGTAAAACGCAACTGACACAAACTGAATCAACAGAATCGATGATTTTCTCATTTTCATTTTGATCATTAGCTCCTATAATTCAATGATCATTATTAACACTTTTCATTTTTTCGAACGTTAATGATGCCAATTCAACTGGCGCAGATGTTAATGGTTTTCTCAGATATAAAATTAGTGGAAGACATTCCAGGAACTATATCGGTAATGATTAAAACACTTCTTTTTAATTAAATTCAAATGCATAAAATTTTTTTTTTCGATCCAGTGAGAAATTCATAGCATATTTTGTGCAAACTCATCAGGGATTCGAGTCTCGACATTGAACACTTTCAAATACATTTTCCATTTAAATTACATTACAATAATTTCCTACCACGTAAACAAAAAACATTTTCATTAAAGAATATTATTATGCAAGAGATGAGCCAGAATATCAGATTTATCTGTCATTGGAAAATATTTCAAAATATTATAATTATTGAATAATACATACAAAACGTAGCCTCACTAAAATCCAATGAGTTAGAGTAGTTTTTATCTACCTTCACCGGCTACCTGTAAAACGCCTCCAGAGTAACGAGTCCATTCTATTCGAAGTTTATGTTATACTACAGATCCTTAAAATGCATACTTTAGGAAATGAAGTCAAGGAAATATGATGATATCTCGGACTATACTTTCTTCAACTTCAGCTAAATTTCATTTTCTGCGCCTCCAGAATGATGCGAAAGGTTAGTTTATCTCTAAACACCCAGCAGAGTTTGATTATCTGAGTGTTTAAAAACTTTTTCCTGAGTTATTATTAATTGAATTTTTATAATATTGTAACCAATTCTTCTTTACTTCATCACTACCTATAAAAGCTATAGCAGTTAAGCTGAAAATAAATATTAACCCGTAACTGGTATGGTACGATTCCTGGTACGTATTCGGTAACATGGGGTCAGTCAGACTCCAAAATTTTTTCACGAAATATATATGTGTTCGCATTAAACTATTGACTTTTTATAGGTACGGTTCGAATGTTTAGGTATTCCTGAAAGTACAATATGAACGAAATAAATTGAACACTCATAAAATAATGCGAATTGATATTCGCAATGAATGATTCTGGATGCGGAAAGATCTGAAAAATATCAAAGTTTCGTATTTTACATAATTCGGTAAAATTCAGATAATAAGTATGTGTTTCTGGAGATTCAAAACATAAAATATGAATTCTTATTTTTAAAAACAACTGAATAAACAACATTTCTGTGATATTCAATAATAAACTACAAGAGTTTTTCGGCTCAGTCTTGCAGATGCTTCATCCACAAGTACCATACTGGAAAATGGAATACGGCACTGTTACCAATGTCTTTCTCGTGTGAACATTTAGCGCATCTGACTCCTCTTTATAATATATTCGATCTAGTTCCTTCAGCTTTTGAGAATTGAAAGGATGTTCTGTTTCAGAATCTTAGGAAGACACTTATTTTCCATTCTGTTTTTGATATGGGGGGATTCGCTTTCCAGGGCATGCAAGTTTTGAAATGACCATTCTTCAAACGGCAGATCATCCGTTCGCATTCGCTTTCGTGAAAAACTTGATATCACAACATCCAAAGCGACATGACTTCAATTACAGAATAATAACACAATTGGTAAGGTGGGG
The DNA here is from genome assembly GCA_013421045.1 of Propylea japonica. Classification (NCBI taxonomy): domain Eukaryota; kingdom Metazoa; phylum Arthropoda; class Insecta; order Coleoptera; family Coccinellidae; genus Propylea; species Propylea japonica. The sequence continues at coordinate 23,962,402 of CM024246.1, read as the reverse complement.
TCTAGTATACCCCAACCCAACAAAAATTTCCAGCAAAATCGTGCTGAATCGTAATATGAATAGATTTGTAACACAGAACTACGCAAGAAACATTAATTGAAAGGTAATGTAGTGGATGGCATCATAATTGAAAACTAATTGAACTATCGAGGAAAATCAAATCTTGGCGGTCTTGTGGACCCCACCATACCAGTAACGGATTGAATAATATAGTGTTTACTTGATTGAAAAAAATTCTGAAAGATTAACTGCATTACCCTCAACCAATACAGACATTTCCCAAGGCAATCCTTTCCCCAACCATCTTCAAACGGATAAAACTTCCCAGTTCCCTGAAAAACCATCATAATCAGAAATTCGATTAACATTATGTCCCGTTTTTTACCCCTTTCCCGAGGCAACTCTCGTCTGAGTCCATATTATAAATCCTGGATTTTTATTCCTCCGCAAGCTCCATAAATCCAACCTCTGTCTGGAAACTGGAAACCCACCTTTTTCCACTTACGTGCAAACATATTTGTTATGCATCGCAGAGTCTACTACAGCCGCGGTGCGAATAATAGCTTTCTTTCATAATATTTAATTGATCTCTCTGTGTTCTGTTTCTGCTCGTATTTTCGCCGAGCGAAATTAATTGAAATTTTCTATTAGGACTCGGGGTAGAGAGGATGCAGTTGTAGTTGTGGATTAGCTGAATTTTGTACATTAAAGGTTGACGCTCACTTGGACGAGACGAGACGAGACGAAGCGAAGCGTTGTTTTCCACAGGCACGATTTGCACTGAATCAATCGATTCTGATCTTCGCTTCGCGCCTCCCAAGTGAGCGTCTACCCATTTGATTCAGTGCAAATCGTGCCTGCGGAAAACAACTCTTCGCTTCGTCTCGTCCAAGTGAGCGTCAACCTTAATAGGTGGATATTTTCATTGATGGGCGGGCGTTTATGTTCAGAGTTTTCTTTAAGTTTATTTGAGATTTTTCTGATTCTGATTATAGAATTTTTCTATGCACTTACATCGACATTTGAGAGAGATGGAGTCTAAGAATTCACCTCCAATATGGTGGCAGAACGTGGTTGAGGATAGGGTAAAGGAATAATTCACTTTTTCTGAATAGCTAAGTGATAACCACAAAGCCGGTGCAGAAAAGGTTAATCATCCCTTTTTCCTCTCATCAACCACGTTCTGCCACCATATTGGGGGTGAATTCACAGACACCATCTCTTTCAACTCTAGATGTAAGTGCACACAAAAATTCATTAAAAAAATTGCCTTATCGGTTTTAACAGAAAAACACATGAAATTGAAATAGGTGCTTATGGTGAAGATGATAGATGAATATTTTGAATTATCAACAACTCAATTTGATCAATTCTCGAATCATTTATTGCGCACAGTTCGATACTTGAAGGAAAATTACTAATTGATGGCCATGTTCGTTTACCAACCGGGTTAATTCCGTGGCTGCAGGTGGCGTCAGCAAACACGACAATTTTCTCCAAGAGCTACAGGGTAGGTACATTCACGACGTAACACTGTGGATTAGCTGAGTTATGTACATTAAAAGGTGGACATTTTCATTAATTATTGGGTATTTCTTTTCAGAGTTTTTTTTAGTTTATTTGAGTTTTTTGTGATTCTATACAAAAAGTATGTCTATTAATTTGGATATTCTAATATAAGTCTAGTAACTGGAAACCCACCTTTTTCCACTTACGTGCAAACATATTTGTTATGCATCGCAGAGTCTACTTCAGCCGGGTTGAGAATAATAGCTTTCTTTCATAATACGTAATAGAGCTCTCTGTGCTGTGTTTCTGCTCGTGGTTTCGCCGAGCGAAATTAATTGAAATTTTCTATTACAACTCGGGGTAGAGAGGATGCAATCATAGCTGTGGATTAGCTGAGTTTTGATTTAGTTCAATTTAGTACACATTCAAATCACCTTTTTTTCGGGGTCGACGGAAATATTTATTTAATGTATTTAATTATTATCATTAGAATCTGGATAACTCTATATTATTACTTATTGTAACATTATAATTTCAGGACACACTATTCCAAGCACAAAAATTTATTGTCCCAACTATAACTACATAATAAAACATTATTGTTTTCATTCAATAATAGTTATTTAATCAACTAGGTTATTGAAGACAGCGACTAATGGTCAAGATATTTTAACGTTAATAGTTTGAGACCATTAGTCGCTAGATTAATAACCGAGTTGATCACAAGATTTTTCTGTCGATCTCAATATGAATTGTGTATAAAAACTTGATTCAAATACATTCATTAATTGCATAAAACATACATTTGACAGATATAAAGTAGAGTTGTGACATTTCTGGAAGTGCTTCTGAATACTTTGTGCACGGTTGCCATGAGGATTGCACAAATCCAAATGGGTCATTAATGCTCAATTCAGTTCACATCCATTCATTTTGAGTTCAGCGGAAAAGTATTTTATTTCATTGTTACCACATTATTGTGATGGCGAAAACCTGCAATTGAAAGAAAACTAGTCTCGCAATTACCATTTCAGAGGAAACTCAATTCACTATAAGTAAGAAATGACTCCTCATTTTGCGTTGTATAAGCGACTTTATTTAAATAAATTTATTCTCAATGAGTTATAATTATAAAACCAAGATTCATATTCAATACTTCCTGAATCATTTCTGATACAACTGCATCTAAATTTCTTCCTGTTCTCTGTAATGGAAGGATTAAATAGCGGTTTCAGAAAAAGCTAAAATGTCAACAGTTTCCTCCAACATCAGGTTCTATAATACATATTGAGAAATTCCGCTGGAAAAATTCAAAGAAGGGATCTAATCACGAAGGTAGACAGAAACTTTCATTTTTTAAGTTCTTGATTCCTATGTGGACTAAATGAAAAAATGGAATCTTCCTGCCATTGATTTTGTGTGAAAAAGGATAACGAAAGAGGTCGCTTTGCCTTCTGAAGATGTTTCCTTCGGTTTTCCCAAGTTTTCCCGTGACGTTCAGGAAAACTGCTGACTTGAGAAAATGCACGCTAGGGGGCGAGAAATGAATCTTATATGCTCCACAGAGGGCGCTCTAGAAGAAATCTGTAAGATTACAGGGGTTGTTGGAATATTCAAGGGAAAAAATATATCTAAAATTCTCCAGAACTCTGCAAAAAATTGAAAATTTGAACTTTAGTTGAACCTAGAGCATTCCTGATTTCTGTTTGCGATCAATTATCAAGAAATGGCTTTTCTTTGATAGTTCATACCGTTTTTAATATGCTATACAGGGTGTCTGTTAACAAATGCGAGGGACTTCGGGAGATGATTACTCGATAAAAATAAGCAGGTCTAGTTCATATAAATTTGTTTCGAAATCGATTCTCCCTTCAAAGATATAGTCTTTGGAAGGCGATGACGAGTTGACAGTTTTTAATTTTTTTACGGCTTCTTAAAAACAATGAGTCATAAAACTATACATAATATGAAGCACTAAGTAGATGTTACTCACAAAAAATTTATAAGTTCTCATAATTTTTTTATTCAAAGTTGAAAGTAACAATCCCCTATGATTTTAGTTCAGAACTGTTTTCGTGGAATTTATTTTCAAAAAATAAATTCTCTAATGGTTGTCCATACAATTCCAGAAAAAAAAGTTTCTTGCAAAATTTCGATACATTCGATACTCTTCTCAGAAAAAAACTTCAAGCAGTTATGATCATTGTTCATTCCATTTCATCTTATGGATCAATTTTCTAAGATATTGTTTGTGTTCTAAATTGGTTCTGTCAATTATGCTTGTTAATCGAAGGAAAGTTTTGTTTGTGAAATTAAAATATTACGTATATAATTATCTTTTTTAAATTAGTAATGAAACCTTCAGAAAGATTTATAGAACATCTTTATCTCCTGTCATAGACACACAATATCTTGAAATATTCATTCAATGGTACACTTATACGATTAAATGGAATGAACAGTGATCTAACTGCTAGTAAGTTTTTCTTTTCCCGAGAAAAGTATCGACTGTATCGAAATTTTGCAGAAGACTTTCTTTCTCCAGAATTGAATGAAAAACAATAAAAAATTGTTGATTTTCGAAAATCTATCCCACGAAAATAATTTTGAAATGAAAATCGAAGAAGATTGTTATTTTGAACTACTTAAATATAATAAAGTTATGATATTATTTAAAAAAAATTGTGTGAAAAACAACTTCATACTATGCATATTCTTATAACTCAGTTTTTTTAAGAATCCGTAAGAAAAATTTGGGAACTGTGAACTCGTCATCGTCTTCCAAAGGCTGTATCTTGGAAAGGAGGTTGATTTCGAAAAAAAATTATATGAACTACTCTTGCTTATTTTCATCGAGGAATCATCTTCCAAAGTCCCTCGCATCTGTTCACAGACACCCTGTATAAACCTTATCAAAAATTCCAAATAACTTCAGGTTTAATTCCATTTTCTGAAATAATTTTTTAATGAAGGAATTCGTGCTCAGTTCTCTACAAAGTGATATACTTTATGTGAGTAATAGAGGAAATTCAATGATTCTGGATCAAGATTACAAGTCCCTCTTATGTTTCTCAGTGCTCGAAGCACTTTTCACCAGTGATTATCACCATTCTTCAGTCTGATCAGCTCTCCACTGCCTGCATTTATCCGATGCTGACCTTTCCGAACAAATATTCCCAGAAATGGTCCGAAAAAAAACCTTATCGAACTGACACTCGGCAAATTCATCTTCCCTCTGAAACCATCGATAGGCCAACCACAATCAGCAAAATTTATGTGAAAACAATGAAATCTCCCCGGTTCTAACGACTGTAGACATTACTTTCCACCGCCTCCTTCTCTTTTCATGAATTATGGTCGTCTCCAAGGACCTGCACAAGGATTTTTCGAACCCGTTTCCGGTTGACGATCGTCGCAGGTGCTTCTACCCTATTTCCGTCGTAAAATTTCAAATTTCGCGAAACATATTTCTCCTTTGGCTCGATACCGATACGCTCTGATTTATGTGGCAACGAGTTCACTTTGCATCTCCGAGTCGAGACTATGAGTAAAGTTTGGAGCTGAGAGTCGGTTCCAGGCATGTATATGAGGCAGGGAGCAGGAGGATATATTCCGGGGAGATTTGTGTAATATTTTGAGCAGTTTTCATTTCGGACGACGTCTTTTGTGGAGTTTAATATTGCCTTGAGATGTTCTGAAGGCGGGCGTGGGACAGAGGCGTCTTGCAAATTAGATCAGAAAAATTGTAGGAAATTATTCGAGTTTATGCAAAAGTGTGGAGGAGGACTAATTTAGAACAAGCTTTTTGCTGAGATCAATGATGTAATATTATATCTTATTTAGAAAAATATGGTGCCTTCTTTTAATTTTTGTCTGCAGAAACTGAGAAAAACAATTCAATATCGTTTGATACTGAGGAAATTCCTTAAAGCATTGATGAACTCGCAAAAAAACATACATTTTCATTTTGAAATTGACTTTACAAATGTTCTTCAAAAACCTACAATCAGGTTATGCTACATATTTAAAGAACCAGCAGACAAGCGTTTCAGGTTTTGGGCTCTCATCAGTGCCGACATACCTCTGAATTCAACTCCAAATTATCAGGCTCATATTTACACTCAATTTCCTGAAATGAATTGCACGTTTTCCTTACAGAAATGGGATCCGATAGAATAATAACTGACTCTCACACTGCCGAACTCTTTGTATAAAGTGTTAATCATTCAACAATTTCAAGCATAGATGTCTCTTATAGAATGAAGCATTTTTGTCTTTAGTTTTTTCTTGGGTTAAATTCGAGCAAAAAGTTGAATTCCTGTTTTCTAGATTCTGCAATTTGTTGATTATATTTCAGACTATATTTATCTAGGCGCTGCGCCATCGACAACCTTTATTGAGAAAATTACAAAAATAGTTCGAATTTCAACGAAAACTGTCTCATGAAAACACGCATTGTCTTATTTATTAATTTCAGGTGAATTTCTACATTATAAACTTTGAAAACCTGAAAATAGCACCAACCCTTCCAAATTACATAACTGCAATGATTCGATTTTTCTAAATCTAATCAACCATATAGCATGAAGAATTGAATTATTGAAGTTACTTTTGGGAATTGTTGATGCTTTAAAAGGTAGAAATTCACATGAAATGCATAAGGCGATGCGTTGAAATTCGAACTATTTTTGTAATTTTCTCAATACAAGTTATAAATGGAGCAGCGCCTAGATAAATATAGTCTGAAATATTATCCAAACATTGCAGAATCTTTAGAATAGGAATTCAACTTTTTACTCGATTCGAACCTACGAAAAAACTCAAGACAAAAATGCTTCATTTCATAAGAGACATAGGTATATGCTTGAAATTGTTGAATGATTAACATTTTATACAAAGAGTTAAACAGTTTGAGAGTCAGTTTAATTTTTCAGTCAGTTTGTTAAATAAACTGAAAAGGTAATTGATAATACACCTTATACTATTTATATTGTAAAGAAGAAGAAAGAAAACTAAGTTTTACAATGATTTGTTCTATTTATAAACTTGGAAGATGATTCGAACTAATGATTCACATTACTTACTTTGATTTAAATTTGGGCCACTATAAAATTGTTATATCCAGGTTGCTGAAGGATCTGAAATGAGAAAAATTCACTTAAAATTTGAATTTTCAATTATATTTATTAGGCTCAACAAAGTATGTTGCAGATATTTTTATTCAGGTAAAGTAAACATTGAAAATTGTTTGTAGGATGGTGGTTAAGAAAAAATAATATTTAATTAGTTGATCGCCAGTTTGCACCATAGGAAGCAGTTGAGACGTAAAATGCAGTCAAAACTGAAAAGATACCTATATAGCCAGTGTCAGGTTTCATATTTGGACCTACACCATTATTGGATGTATTTCCAATTCACTCGTCAATTCACAACATTGTTATCTGAACATTCTTTAAATTTGCATTTTATTTCTTGTTTTTTATACGAAGCAAGAAACCCATAACTGATATCTTCGCTACTCACTATTCTTTAGAAAAAGCATAAAATATACACACTTGTAACTCTTCATTGCAAAATTAATTATGAATATTTCTTATTAGATCAACAAGTTTTTGTTCTTAATATCGACTAAAATTTGTTGGTTTGTATTCGACAAAATAGTATTTTTTTAAAATTTGTATTTGATAAAGATCGTTTTTTGTGTTGTGAATAATTGAAATGTTATTCTTAATTTACATAAAGTCTTTAATTTCTTTAATGAAATCCTTGTAAAATTCAAGGGTTATTTATTAAACAACGTATATGATAATTTTTTAATATTAAAGAATACATATTATGAATATCATTTGATTCAATGCATCAGCACTCTTCGTTTCCACTAAATAACTGATCATATCAGGATATTATTATATATTTTATCTTTGAAATGAGCCACGTTAGATTGATAAATATCTTCCTTCTACAGTTGACAAGAGTGAATGCCCAAAACTGCCATATATTTCAATGAATGTTGCATCATCTTCATAAATTGATATTGTCCTATGAAATGCTGTATCCAAATTGACAACTCATCAATAAATATTTTCTCAAATCGACGCTTCTTGATAGGAAGATCCATTAAAAGATTTCGTTGAGACATATACGCACTCTAAGCCGTAATGTAGTGGCTGTTAAGCAAATTAATTATTCAATTCAACTAACGACGTGACCCTGAAACAAGGAGGGTGGTAGGAAACCGTAATTGTTAATTACCCCGATACAACTTAGTTTACAGTGCCCAACTTTGACAATTACGTTCCTCTGTATGCGTTTCTGGGCTACGCAGACTTCGTTGGGATTGTGAAGAGGCATCCTAATTAGTATGTTGGACAAGAAGGAGATCTGGAAATAGACATTGGTATTTAGGGGTTTCACGTGCAGCATTAGTTGAACTTTAGAATTTTTCGAAATTTGTGATTCGGAAAATGAATTTTTGGCAATAAGATGCAATGTTTTTCTTCAACCCATAGTTGCTTCGCCACCTAACTTTTTTCTTATGCGAACATGTCGTGTGTAGGTTCGTTGAAAAGCTCGAGTTAAGTGCAATCATGCCATATTTTTTTTACTTTTACTCATGTAGTTATCAGGAAATATTATTAACTAACGGAATGGCCACCAAGATCCCCCGACTTAACGCCGCCAGATTGCTTTCTCTGGGGATATTTAGAAGACGAAGTTTATCAAAACAGGTCGGTTGGTACTGAAGTTCAGAAAAATGGTAGATAGACGACGAAGGTATTAAAATTAGTTAAGTGGGATTGCAGTTACGTAGCTGAAGAATAATATTTTATGTTATTTTCAAAAAATATGTTTTTCTCCAACCATCAAAAAATGTTGACATTTTTGTACCATTTTCAGGTGCAAAAGTCATAAATTTCCTTAACGTACAAAAATTCACTCGTTACTTAGCAACACTTTTAATCCTAGGATTAAAAACGCTACTTTAAATCCTTGGATTAAAAGTAAATGCATTTGAAGTCTACTTGACAATCACTGTCATGATTCTGTGTTCAAATTCATAACCAAATTATGAACGATTTTTCACTAAAACCAATTTTATTGTAATTTTGACTTGGTTGGAGAAAAAATAGTATATATTATTCGGACTAAAAGATGCACTTTTAATCCTTATAATATAATATACTATTATCCACGACTATTGTAATATCCGTCCATTGTACGCCTCTGTGCTCGCCTTAATTATACCCATTAATCACAAGGTAATAATGGAAATATAATTCACTGCTGTTGGATGCTTCATAGATTTAGCTTTGATATAATATTTTTTAAATTGGTATTTCTTCAGTATTCTGAAGTACTCCTACTAACAAATATGGGCATACCTTGTCAATCGAGGGCCAAATATCTACTTTCATTTTATCAATTAGAGCTTTTTTCATCACAAAATCCATACTAATATTATAAATGCGAAAGTAACTCTGTCTGTCTGTTACTCTTTCACGCCTAAACGGCTGAACGGATTTGGATGAAATTTGGTATGGTGATAGATGATAACCTAGAAATGGTCATAGGCTATAAATAATCACGCCATCGTTCTTAGGGGATAGACAGTAGGCAGATAACTAAATTGAGTTAGTGATTTTTAGTCATTTTTGTTGGGACTTCTGCTCTTTCACGTCTAAACGGCAGATTTTGATGAAATTTAGTAAGGTAATAGATGGTTACCTAAAAACGGATATAAGATTAAAATTATCACGTCATCGTACTAAGGGGGTAGGAAGTAGGTAGAAAACTGAATTGAGTTAGTGTTTTTTTTTATGGTTTTTGCTGGGAGTTTTGCTCTATCATGCCTAAACGGCTGAACGCATTTTGATGAAATTTAGTTAGGAGATAGATAGTGACCTAGAAAAGGATATGGGCTATTAATATTCATGCTATCGTACTTAAGGCGTAGGCAGTAGGCAGAAAACTAATTAAGTTAGTGATTTTTAATCGTTTGTTTTAAAAGTTTACCTCATTCACGCCTTAACGTCTGAACGGATTTTTATAAGACTTGGTTAATATAAAGATAGGATCCTAGGCACGGACACAGGCTATATTTTACAGCGGAAAAATACCTCATTCCCACGGAAATCTAGCGTGATCGTGTCAAAAAGAGCATGACGCCATAGCTACTGAAATGATTTTGTTTTTAATGTTTTTTTTAACTGAGTGTTACTAAGTCACAGGATCGGATGAACAGAGACCGATTTAATTTCATTAATAGATGAAAAAATTTAATTTTTCATCTCCTCCCAAGTTTATTCGATTTATTTTCAAAACTATAGGTTATGAAAAAGAGTGGTCAATACGGCATTTGTAGAGAATTAATTAACCAATAAAATGAGGTATCAAACATTCTGATCGGATGATGAGAGAACGATTCCTTTTCATCAAAAGGTGAAAAAATGTCATTTTCCATCTCCTCCCAAGTTTATTCGATATATTTTCGAAACGGTAGGCTATAGAAAAAAAGTGGTCAATGGGGCGTTTGTAGAGAATTAATCATCACTACATAGTATAAAACAAAGTCGCTTTCTCTGTCCCTATGCCCCTTTGTATGCTTAAATCTTTAAAACTACGCAACGGATTTTGATGCGTTTTTTTAATAGATAGAGTGATTCAAGAGGAAGGTTCATATGTATAAAAACATCCATTAAATAGTATAGAAGTACTGTTATTTTTGAGGTTTTTAATGTGATGTCCGTGCGAAGCCGGGGCGGGTCGCTAGTATACAATAACCAGTTCTCCAAAAATGTCTCATGTGTCAACTTGACTTTTTCCACGCTTGTCATAGAAAGGTCTAGTCGGGGTCGCCAAATGTTAAAATCTTTAAGGAATATAGTCAGTAGTCGTGGATAAAGTACAGTATGCTACTCGCGTATAATGGTTGTTATTCACTCGGCGATTTGGGCCACTAAACTTCACCTCTCGAATAATAGCTATATCATTATACGCTCGTTGCATAATATACCTACTATAAACTCAAAATTAATTCACGTGTTTCACCTTTTTGTAGGTCACTAATTCGAAAGATTAATTTATTAAGACCTTTTTCCCAACCCTGTAAATGTTTCATTCAAAAGAAGAATGTATCAACTTAATATTGATAATTTTCACAGAGTTTGAAGTAGGAAAAATTGTTGAACTGTACAGGGTTATAAAGCCGAAAGTACGAATGGCATTACCTTTTGCATGTTTTCTGGACATGTTTTTCGGAGTATGATTTTGAATTTTTGTCATGAGTGGTCACAATTTCACAATTTTTTTTTCAAAATTGAATTTTTAGGGTACCGTTAGTCGCTGTCTTTCAACCTGAATTCAATAACTATTTCCGTCGATCTCAAAATGAAAGATGGGTTTGACGTAAAAAGTCCGTTCATGAAAGGTTGAGCGCATAGTAGGCGTTTGTTTATTTATCTGACTTTGGCATTATTTGCAGACATAAAGTGAAATAAAGTCAACGTTGCCGAATGTACCCGGCCTCGTCTGACGAGCTTGCGAGTTATCAGATAACTCTATGCAATATTGACAACATTCGTATCAATCTGACAAAACAATGAACAACTCAACCTAAAATTTTAATATACACAGTGGAATATGCCAAATGTCCATGGCCAACCGAAGGCTCAACATTTCGTGAACGGACTATACATATTGTTTCAATGTGAAATTGTCACAACTTTATTGGAACATAGAAACATGAAATTTATATTATGTCAAAGGTATGTCTTATGCAGAATGATGCATTTCAATCAAGAATCCATACTCTATTCATAACGCGGTCGACGAAAACATCTAATATGTTGACATTAACCGCTGCCATTAATAACCTAGTTGATTAATTAACTTTCAAAGATCAACTACCCGATAATTGAAGGCTGAAAATATATTCACCTAACGAGTTTCCATAACCTGAAATTTCAACCTATCCCACTTAAAACAACATTTTAACCCGCAGAGCTCGTTCCAGCCACATCATTCTAGCATAGCAAATGGTTCGACGATTTCCTCGACCATACATGCAATGTTTATTTCACGACCATACGTGCTATTTCAATTTGATACGCTATTTCGCCACGAAATAGCATAGAGGCAAAATGCTGCGGATGCGTTATTCCGAATATGGAACCCAGTGGAACGCTTATAATCACATTATATTCTTATGTTCGCCAGGGTGGATTTGCATTCGGTATTAAATGTTGAATTATTGGCTTCAGAAGACTGGTCCGCTTGCATTTTGCATTTTTATTCGATTTGGGTGTTTTTGCAACGGAAATGAAGAACTGGGGACAGAATGGTGAAATAAAATACAGTGGAACTTCCCTAAACGAAATCGCAAAATCCGCAAAAAATTTCGTTTTACAGAAATTTCGTAATACAGAAGTTTTTTTATATTGTCAAGTCAAGCATTTTTTATTGTGAATTCATATACATAATCAAAAAGGTGAGTAAGTGCATTTCAAATAGCTTATAGGCATTTTATGTAGGTACGTATGCAATACTTATCTATTCACTAGTTTTTGGGCAAATAATTCACAAAATTAAAAAACATTTTTTTGTACAACTGTCAAAAAAACTTGACTTTTCTTCATCACTATGGATGCGTAAAATATTACTTTTTTTCACCGTTAAAAAAAGTCTTTTTTTCACCGTTAAAAAAAGTCTTTTTTTCACTGCTGATAACTAAAATGAGAACAACTTAAAAATAATGAATATTTTAATTACAACTAATTTCACAAAATTATGAGTGTATCTGTACCTCATAAAGTAAATTAGTTTCGTCATCAGCATCTCTGAGAAATTTATTGATATTATCCCTCCATAACACTTTAGATTTCTTTCCTCGGTATCCGACGCTTTTGTTCTTAATAAGCGGGACCAATTTTGAAAAATTCCTTATATCAATATTTTCCTTGACATTCGATGTTTTTTTTAACATTGAGCTCCATAACTTGGAAGGTTTCAAAATTGTTTATTTTTCCTCGAAATAGCATGTGAGCACATTCTCAGAAACCTTTTTTACGTTGTTCTTGTTGCGCCATTCTCGAAATTGGTTATATGTTTTCTCATATTATTAGCTTTGATTTGGCTGGTAACATATAAGATACAATTGTATTTGCTTCTTCAGCCATATCTGCGGGTGTATCACTACCACTATCATGTTCAACATTCATCTTCTTTAAAATATTTCGAAATTGAAACAACTACGAGCAAATACTGTCAAAGATTCAAACAATTTCAACAAACTGTTTCTATAGTTACGATACAGAAAGATCACTGGATTCATTTAAATATTGTACTGAAAGCATTATCTTCAATGATTATACGTATTTCAGACGATGTAAATTCACATTCACAGTTGTACAAAAAATGTTGTTTGTATTTCGTGCGTATAAAATTCGTGTTTTCATGGCACATTCGAGTGAATTTTTGTCCTCGACCTGCGGTCTCGGCCAAAATTGACACTCTCATGTGCCATGAAAAAAACACTCATTTTACGCACTTAATACAAAAATAACTATATTCTCACAAAAAAAACTTCGCATTCTCTCAAAGATTCAAAAATATTTTCCGGAACCCCTTTAATGGACCGAAAAGCGAGACGACACTTTTTAAAGGCTTGAAGTACCTCTTCACGATTTGGTTTTTCGGTGGTTTGCCCATCCAAATCAGTTCATTTGTTACAATATTAACATTGACATTAACGAAATCATTTGAAGTAATCTTCATTATCAACATTTCCAGCTGAATCCAACATTTCGCCCGCCGTAATGGTTTAGTTTATGGTCGGGATTTATTACCTACGTTTGGCATAATTATGGAAAAAATCCACCCTCATACCTTATTGTACCATGTTATGAGTTGTGTGTATAATGCAGGCATTCTATACAATATCTAGGAAATGTATACTCGTAGAATGCCGGAGTCGTTCAGGCAATGTATGAAATGATATTCAATAGTGATGTTCTTTCGAACTGAACGAAGTGATTTATATAACTTCAATCAGAAAGATCAGTTGAAGCGATCGTTCTTTCGTTTTCAATCAGTTCCCCCTTCCACAACTCTAAAGTGATTGCAAGTGATTATTCTAATCGCGGAATAAGTTCCATCAGTTCAATCAGTACGAAAGAACACTACTAATAGTTCAACTATTTTACACTTTAACTAGGAAATGTATAGAATACCTAGGCATTGTATAGAATGCCGGTTGAAGCATAGTTAATGTATGTAATTGATTTTTCATAATCGATTTCACATAAAAAACAACCAGTTTTCGTATAAGTACTTTGAATAGACTTTTCTTCAACACAAATTGAAGGAGAATCTCATCAGTAAGACGCCAGCAACCCGAACTCCCGTATCTCATTGCCAGACAAGAAAACCAAAAGAGATAAGCATTCGAGAAGACCGATTATGTAGAAAATCTCATTTCGGCTTTTCGTATAAGCCCTGGCATAACACCTAACCTCCTGTGGAAATTCAGCAACAGTAGAAACAGACTTTTCCTCAAAATCATGTAGAAAAATTGTGGGAAGCACTCATGGCAACAGAATACCTAGACCAAATTTTCATACCTCCGGTAAAGCTTTCGCATTTCCTATCTTCATAAAAGAATTCCCTTGAAGATTCAATCTTATTTTTTTTCAACACAAATTGAAGGAGAATCTCATCAGTAAGCCGCCAGCAAACCAAACTCCCGTATCCCATTGCTAGACAAGAAAACGAGAGGAAATAAGCATTCGAAAAGACTGAATATGTGGAAAATCTTATTTCGGTTTTTCGTGTAAGTCCTGGCATAACATCTAACTTCCTGCGGAAATTCAGCAACAGTAGAAAAAAACTTTTCCTTTTCCACAGACTGTTTCCTCAAAATCATGTAGAAAAAATTGTGGGAAGCACTCATGACAACTGAATACCTGGACCAAACTCTCAGACATCCAGTAAAGCTTTCACATTTCATATCGCCATAAAAGAATTTTCTTGAAGATTCAATTTTTCTTCAACACAAATTGAAGGAGAATCTTCTCAGTAAGCCGTCAGCAACCGAAATTCCCGTATCTTATTTTATTGCTAGACAAGAAAACCAAAGGAGATAAGCATTCGAAAAGACCGATTATGTAGAAAATCTTATTTCGGCTTTTCGTGTAAGTCTTGGCATAACATCTAACTTTCTGCGGAAATTCAGCAACAGTAGAAAGAGACTTTTCCTCAAAATTATGTAGAAAAATTGTAGAAAGCACTCATGGCAACTGAATACCTGGACCAAACTTTCAGACCTCCGGTAAAGCTTTCACATTTCATATCTGCATAAAAGAATTCTGTTGAAGATTCAATTTTGCTTCAACACAAATTGAAGGAGAATCTCATCAGTAAGCCGCCAGCAAACCAAACTCCCGTATCCCATTGCTATACAAGGAAACGAGAGAAGATAAGCATTCGAAAAGACCGATTATGTAGAAAATCTCATTTCGGCTTTTCGTGTAAGTTCTGCTTAACATCTAAGTTCTTGCGAAAATTCAGCAACAGTAGAAACAGACTTTTCCTCAAAATCATGTAGAAGAATTGTGATGGGAAGCACTCATAGCAACTGAATACCTGGACCAAACTCTCAGACATCCAGTAAAGCTTTCATATTTCGTATCTGCATAAGAGAATTCTCTTGAAGATTCAATTTTTCTTCAACACAAATTGATGGAGAATTTCATCAGTAAGCCGTCAGCAACCCAAACTACCGTATCCCATTGCTAGACAAGAAAACGAGAGGAGATAAGCATTCGAAAAGACCGATTATGTAGAAAATCTTATTTTGGCTTTTCGTGTAAGTTCTGGCATAACATCTAACATTCTGCGGAAATTCTGCAACAGTAGAAACAGACTTTTCCTCAAAATCATGTAGAAAAATTGTGGGAAGCACTCATGGCAACTGAATACCTCGACCAAACTTTCAGCCATCCGGTAAAGCTTTCACATTTCGTATCTGCATAAGAGAATTCTCTTGAAAATCCGATTTTTCTTCAACACAAATTGAAGGAGAATCTCATCAGTAAGCCGCCAGCAAACCAAACTCCCGTTTCCCATTGCTAGACAAGAAAACGAGACGAAATAAGCATTCGAAAAAACCGATTATGTAGAAAATCTTATTTAGGCTTTTCCTGTAAGTTCTGGCATAACATCTAACTTCCTGCGGAAATTCAGCAAGAGTAGAAACAGACTTTCCTCAAAATCATGTAGAAAAATTGTGGGAAGCACTCATACCAACTGAATACCTGGCCCAAACTTTCAGACATCCGGTAAAGCTTTCACATTTCGTATCTGCATAGAAGAATTCTCTTGAAGATCAATTTTTTTTCAACACAAATTGAAGGAGAATCTCATCAGTAAGCCGCCAGCAAACCAAACTCCCGTATCCCATTGCTAGACAAGAAAACGAGAGGAAATAAGCATTCGAAAAGACTGAATATGTGGAAAATCTTATTTCGGCTCTTCGTGTAAGTCCTGGCATAACATCTAACTTCCTGCGGAAATTCAGCAACAGTAAAAATAGACTTTTCCTCAAAATTATGTGGAATAATTGTGGAAAGCACTCATGGCAACTGAATACCTGGACCAAACTTTCAGACCTTCGGTAAAGCTTTTACATTTCGTATCTGCATAAAAGAATTCTCTTGAAGATTCAATTTTTCTTCAGCACAAATTGAAGGAGAATCTCATCAGTAAGCCGCCAGCAACCCAAACTCCCGTATCCCATTGCTAGACAAGAAAACGAGAGGAGATAAGCATTCGAAAAGACCGATTATGTAGAAAATCTTATTTCGGCTTTTCGTGTAAGTCCTGGCATAACATCTAACATCCTGCGGAAGATTCACCAACAGTAGACACACAGACTGCCTCTGGCGCATCCAGGCATCTCAAATCTGGGATAGGTAAAGATGCAAATAGAATAAAAATGTAGGCGAGCCAGCATTCTGAAGCTGATATTTCAAAATTAAATCCCGAATGTAAATTCATCCGAATGTAAGAACATAACGGGATTTGTATCGCTTCAGTGGTTTTCGTAATATCGGACGAGCGATTCATCGGAATTTCGGCTGAATAGTGTTTTCTGTCGAAATAACATATTCAATTGAAATAAGACTGAAGATACCTACACATAATTTACGCTTCAACCGAATGGCGATATATTTCAGATTGAATAAACGAAGCTTCAGTTAAATCTAAATACGTCAACTGTAACTTGTCGCAGTTATTTATTCTGAGTCTCTACTCTATTATTTATTTGTCTTTCCTTTTTGATTGTCATATTGTATACAGTGTGTTTGGTCATGGCTTAGCGATAATTCAAGGTCATCAAATATACCTAATATTATCGACAAAAACACCCAAACTTGGAAGTTTGCCGCCTTAGTTTTGGAGTAGCCCCCATATTAAATTCACTTCTTTATTTTTGTTAACCCTTTCAAATAGTATCCATTTCTTTGGACATAAAGGTCCTACAGATGTGAAAAAATGTTTTTTGAAAGATGATACTACCACCTTTCATTGAAGTGTAATAATATAAAAACATTCAACTTGAAAACGGCATAAAAAATTCCTTGAAAAAGTTCATAGTGAAAATATGTACTGATTTTCTCAGTCAATCCGCAATAGAACAAGAACTAGCACATTGAAATATATTTTTATTTCAATGATTTAACACGCAAGGACACAAGCTACAAAACAACACTCACATCATTTCTGTGAGTTACATAATTTGGGAGTTATTGCTGTTTGAATATGATCCTTATAAAAATTGATAAAATAAAAAAAAACCTCAGTACTGTACTTTCGGTAAAATTCAATGATCAAAGAAACAAATTAATCATAAAAATTTGCTCAAAATGGCCGCCTCTGCTCTGTAGACAGGCAGTGGCCTTCATGACGACCTGTCTTGTGTATTTTATGCGTAGTGATCATGTTCGAACAGCAATAACTCTAAAATTATGTAACTTACAGATATGATGTGAGTGTTGTTTTGTAGCTAATATCCTTGCGTGTTAAAATATTGAAAAAAATTATACTTCAATGTGCTAGTTTTTGTACTATTGCGGATTTACTAAGAAAATCAGTACATATTTTTACTAAAACTATTTTAAACGTTTTCAAGTTGAATGTTTTTATACTGTTGTACTTCAATGGAAGGTGGTGGTATCGTATTTCAAAAAACTTTTTTTTCTCACATCTGTAGGACCTTTATGTCCAAAGAAATCGATATTATTTGGAAGGGTCAACGAAAATAAAAGAGTAAATTTAAAATGGGGGCAACTCAAAAAACTAATTGGGTAAACTTCCAAATTTGGGTGTTTTTGTCGATAATATAAGGTATATTTGATGACCTTAAATTATCGCTAAATCATGACAAAACACACTGTATATATGATTCTTCTGCAGAAGGTAAAATGTTATGCCAGGTCTTTTCGAATGCTTATCTCCTTTGGTTTTCTTGTCTAGCAATGAGCTGCTGGTGGCTTACTGATGAGATTCTCCTTCAATTTGTGTTGAAGGGGTGTGACAAGCAATTTCAATCCTTTATTCAAGCATTTCAACTTAATGCGAAAAAATTCCGAGAGTGGATTGTAGGATGGTAATTCTTACATCAGTAGTCAAAATTTATCTTCCTGAGCACACCAGTGGAAATTCAGTATACATTATCTAACAGATACTACTCTAGAGTGTTTAATGACAAGGATATTTCGAGAGCCTGAGTATAAACCCTACGGTATAAGTATCTGAAGTTCCTCCTTTCTCCTAACAAGGAGCATTTCATTTATTGGTTCAATAAAGTCCTATTGGCTTAGTGAAATCGATTGAAACCTCAAAAGCACCATAATTGCTAATAGGGTAGGTAACTAAACAGAAATGATACCATCTCCATTAATAAACAACAGTAATTGTTATTTCCGTCGATCCCAAAACGAAATGAGGATTTAACGTATACGAAATTGATCAATAATGATCCGTTTTATTGTTCTATTTCTATGTGCAATTGTTATGGTCAACCGAGCATAAAGTATTCAGAAGCAGTACGAGTAATGTTAGGTACAACTCTACTGGAACATAGAAACTTATATCACATGAATGTCTTGTGCAGAATAATAATATGTTTCAATCCCGAAAATATACTCAATTCATAACGCGGTCGACGGAAAAATCTTATAATCAACTCGTTCATTTATCTACCTATTGACAATCTAGTTGATTGAATAACACTATTACTTGCACTGAACTAACTGCCACCATTATACCGGGTGTTCCTAAATTGAACGTACAAACGAAAAGGGGAGATTCCTTAAGTGAGTTTAAGAAAAAAAAGTCCCATAAATATGGGGTCGCAAGCGTTTCGTTTTCGAGATACAGAGTGTTGAAGTTTCAAAATTTTTTTTCTCGAAATCGTTGGTAAATACGACAAAACTACAAGAGACCGAAAAGTTTAGTATGAAAACAAAGCTTCTTTCACATTTTTTCAAATTAACAGTTGCTCACCAAAAAAAGTTTTGCAGAAGAACAGGTGGCAGTGTTCCAGAAAAAAATATCCTCTGTAGATCTTCTATTGAAATTGCCATGTCACGTGGTGAGAACTCTCAAATGTAATATCTATGCCAAATTTCAGTTGAATATCTTATGAATTGTAAATACTTTGAGAAAAAAACTTGAAAAAAATTCGAACTTCAACACTCTGTATCTCGAAAACGAAACGTTTGCGACCCCATGTTTATGGGACTTTTTTTTCTTAAACTCACTTAAGGAATCTTCCCTTTTCGTTTGTACGTTCAATTAAGAACTCCCTGTAGAATGCCAATTCTTCCCGATGAATAAGGTCAACATCTCCAATGGCAGAATGTCATTACCGTTTCTGATATTAATCCCCAAAATGGAGAACATACGTGATAAAAGGGCGAAGAATCGAGGGTTCCAACATGGACGGTATACGACGAATATAAAGGGGTGCAAACTATGCCAATAAAAACATTTTACGTATCAGTGTCCGTTGGGAAGAATCTACTTGATTGTAACACGTTCGTCAGGGAATAAAACAGGAATGAAAGGACGAAATCACGAAAAACATTGTCGCCAATTCACTTTGGTCAGTCGTTCGAGTTTTTTATTGTCGTTTTAAGTTCTGCTGTCTGTAGGATTATCGAGATTTGAAGGTATGAAGGTGACTTTTGTTTGCCTCAATCACTCATTCGTATTCGAGAAGATCAATATTGGATATCAGAACATTCATTTCTCTTTCACAAACATTCGAGAAACGAGAATAATTCATAACGAAATTAATGAAAAGCTCTGAGCGCTCGTTCATTGGTGGGGCATAAGATTATTACCTCAAAATTTTGTAGGACTTGAGATTTTACTAAATACACTCACCGTCAAAACAATCGATCTACTGAAAAAAACAATGAAGTTTGTTAACTCATAAATATGCTACTTCGAATCCGATTGGAATAAAGTTTTTTTTCAATTGTAGGTTTGTTCATTCTTAATCAACTTTCAGTTCTGAATTCCAAGAAAACTCGGCATACGTCATTTTATGAAGGGTGAAACCAAATCTGTTTTTAACTCTAACTTTAGAACCACCCCTGGTGTGTTTCAGTTATTCCACCGTGTGATTTCTTATTTCCTCATCAAGAATCATCTTCTCTTGACAATTTAATTCTTCATTTATGACAATAGCTTCATTTTTGTTGAAGATACAAGGTTTTCAGAGCAACGTTAAACGCCACAATTTCGCTATGGCTATGAGAGTACTTTCACAGATTTATCCTTGAATCCGAATGCTATGAAAATAAACTGAAAACTGAGTGAAAACATGAAACAAGAGAAGTTTTAGCGCGATATGTTGTTCCGTATGCACCGTTTATTGGAGACGATTTCGTGCGCTAATGCTTTATAATGCCGGACCGCATCAACCGTAATGTGGCTAGGATTGCCAGGGAGTATTTAGCAGAGGTTGATATCCAAGAATTCAACTAGCGTACTCGAATACCATATTTGAACCCAATTGAGCATGTCTGGTTGCTCTTGGGAGGAAAATTCGATCTCGTGACTAACTCCTGAAAATTTGCAGCAGCTCAGTGATTCAAAACCTTAATGAGGACATGCCGAGACGAATTGCAACTGTTATCCGCGTCTAGGCTGTTTTTGACTTAGTTTTCATTCGCTTTTCATTAGGCCAGAATTTCAGGTTGAATTTGTTGAAGTACTGTTGTAGCCATAGCGAAATTCTATGTTTTACTGAAAACTCTGTATCTTTAAATTGAGCTATTGTTATGAATGAAGAAAAAGATTGTCAAGAGAATATGTGTCTTGATCATGAAATAAGGAATCACAAGGTGAAACAACTGGAACCACCATAGGTGGTTCTAAAGTAAGGGTATGAAAACAGATTTCGTTTCACCCTGTATAAAATGACGTTCTCTGAATTTTCTTGACATTCAAAACTGGTGATCGATCAAGGATTAACATACCTAAAATTGGAAAAAAAATTTATTCGAATTGGACCCGGAAAAACATTCTTATAAATGAACAAACTTCATCGATTTTTCTAGTGGATTGATTATTTTGCCGGTGAGTGTATATGAATGCAAAATCTGAATCATATTCTGGAAATTATTCAAATAAATAAATATGTGAAATATCGATAACTAACTTATATGAAAAAAGTCTATAACAATCATTTGGAAATTTCCTTGATCATTCATCCACAACTTGATCATTACATCCACAACTCGATTTCATTTCAGTTTTTCATGGGAATATTAGAATTTTGTTATGAAATTTCCTTGATCATTCATCCACAACTTGATCATTACATGCACAACTCGATTTCATTTCAGTTTTTCATGGGAATATTAGAATTTTGTTATGGATATTACGATAGAATTGTAGAAGGTTTTCTTTTTCTTCTTCTTCGCGCGGTGCCTTCTGGCCGAACTGAGGCCTAGTGGCCCATTGTTCACCCGCATCGTTCTATAGAGACTCAGCTCCTCAGAGACAAAGACAGAAATGTCGCGAGTCTGCCAGGAGTGGTCCCTCTCACAATAGGAATAGTAGTTGTTGGATTACCTAGGTGTGTTGACCTTAACTCAGTTAGGTTGCCACAGTTGAACAAAATATGCTCAACCGTTTCTAAGGTTTTACTTTCGGTTGTATTATCATACACATTGAACATTTTCCAGCAAAATCGAATCGATTCGATCAAATTGACAAATATTGAATAATAATAAGTAGAAGGAGCGCCAAAAAAAATTACTATAGAGCCCTTCAACGCTAAGACATTGAGAAGTATTTTTTGCTTTACCGACTTGAATAATGTTCCGCAGTTGGTCAACATAAGGAGCACATATGCACTAGTTTATTTTTGTATCCCCCCACACAAAATATCGTTGTCTTGTGCTTTTTTTTTCAAATTAAAATACCAATCGTTTTCTTCAACAAATCAAAATTTAAGTAAACTCGTGACACAAAAATTTTTAGTACAAATTAAAAATTAAAGATATGTCAAGGTTATATTGGAAATATCTAACTATCACGTGATGATTTGACAGAAAATACCTGTATTAACTGTAAACTATGTAACTATGGTAAGCTGTAGTTACATCGCCAAATTCGACTTTAGTGCCACTCTCGGTCAAACTAGAAGTGACTTTTAATTTTCGTTTTCTCTGACATATCGAACAAAACCAGGTCCTACAGAAAGAAAGTTTCTCGATGAGAATTATTCAATTCAGAATTCCATCGATTATCGCTAAATTCATAAATTTAATATACTATAAAGACCAGAGAGTTCACTTACAAGTAATCTCATTTGCCGAATCGGGGCATTATCCCATCATAGAAACGCCCTCGTTATAATAATCGTAACGTAGACGTCTTCTCTATTGGAATTAACAGAGAATGATAAGCATGTAGCCTTCAAACTTTGCCCATTAACGAATTGCTGCAGATTTCACCTACAAAGGAGTACAAGAGGAATTTGAAGCGTACTCCAAATTCTGCATTCACCAAAGTAACATTGGATTCATTAGTTGTTGCAAGTTTGGAATAACATCGTCGTTGCCTGGTTGCAATGATTTAGTTTTGTTTTGGTTATGCTAATGAAATCAGGATAGTTTATTTTAGATAACTAGTTTCTGTGTGGTTTAGATGGATCACATTAAAGCAGATTTACAAAGACAATTTATTTATATTATTTGAGTTTCATTATTTTTTCTGAGCACAAAATTCATTTTGCTTTGATTGGATTTATCATGCTTTTTATGACCGCTCGCTTCACTTAATAGTGCCGATCGCACAAATTTCTGTAATTTTCGAATTTTGAGCCGAAAATGGTCTCAAGAGAAAATGGTGCGACTCCCAGATGACAAATCCGTGGTCAAATTCGATTCTGTTCGTGGAGTCGTGGGGCCGTTAGCACGATATCTTTCAATGAGATTGTCCTAGAGACTTGAGATTTCCAGGGTGAGTTCGGTTCCCAAATGCCTCTCACCAGCCAAATCATACAGGGTGTTCCATGAAATATGGCCATTAAAAATTTTTGTCCCTGAATATTTCAGACAAAACGAAACCCATCGAAATGAAATGTTAGGGCCACATGCAAGATGCTCATAATAAGCCTCATGCAAAATTTTGTGGCCATAATGTAAACAGAACCATAGAAAATTCAATTGGAATATTGAGTAGAAGAAACTTCATATTTCCATAAGAATATATTCAATTTGATTGATATTTATTTCATGAATGAAGACTGATACACTAAATGTTTACGCAAAATTATGTGGCCATAGTGTTAACAGAACCATAGATTATTCAATTGGAATATTGAGAAGGAGAATAAAAGGGTATCCGATTTGAGTAAAAATTTTTTGTGAATAAAGACTCATTAACAGATCCACTTAAAATTCAATTTAGTTAATTGAGGCTGACATACTGAATGTTCATGCGATATTTCAAGAGTATCGTTTCATCAGAACCATAGATTTAATTTTTTTTAATTATTTATTTTTCACACATTTAATTTTTTGAATAACATCCAGAATATCATGCAGATTGTGCGGAGATTTCAGCATTCATATATTTGTTATGCTACTAAAAAAATTCAAAATTCTTCCTCCTTAAAATGGAAGAGTTAACTTCGGAAACGAACAAGTTGAAAATTCAAAATTTTCAGGAAGGTTTTCGGGACTTCAACAAGAAATTTTGAATCCAATTATTTTTAATTTCACATAAAAAAGCCACAAGAATTTATGATCTCACATGTCCTGTTTTTTGAATTTTTTGAGTAATCGTGTTTAACACTGGAGAACTAACTAACAACATTATGTTCCATACAGACCATGATAAATTAAGGTAAACTGATTAGGAACTCGTATATTGAAGGTTATAATTTCGATTGGTAAATATCGCATTTCTATATGAACCTTCGTAATATCCATTCGATATCCCTGTCCCGCACATACGGGATCAGGTAATTTCTTACCCCTCAGAAACTTATGTCCAATATTTGGAGAGTGTTGATACGGCAGATTATTCTCGGCTTATGAGATTTCACTATATTACATTAGGGTTCAGCTGGTGAACACATTGAAACTTATATTTTATATGATCATAGGTTGCGAACTGACAGACCTAATAAGGATCTTTCACCATTTTAAATCCCATCTATAATTTTCCAACTTAGGAACTCCATACTTGCACATCCAATTATTACTTTTATCTCAACGTACTCTATTTTTTTCACATAATAAGGATTAAATCTCCCAACAAAATTTAATAAGATGTCAACAATATCTCCCTAATCCACATTTCAGGGTGAAACTAATTTTCACGAGTCCATGATAATTTTCAGCACGTTTCTTAATTACACAAGGGAAATATAACAGCGAAAGAAAAATCTCGGAGAATTAAGGAGGAATTTCAGAGCAACGGATGAAGTTTTGATAGAGTGGACTACTTTCTAGGAGTAATGCTGGAACTTCTCTTGAATGTGTAATTTTTCCTGTTGAATACTTCCTATCTGCTCTGAAGGGTTGACGCGAGAAAATTAAGCGTGATGAAGCGTTCCAGAGACCATGATGAATGGAAATGTGGTTTTGTGCCCCTTAGTGATGGCCTGAAATTGAAGATTTGCCCGGAATTATTTTCTGGAAACAGACTGAAGAAATGAATTGAGAAATGAGAAAAACATTTCTTTCAACCTTAAATTTTCAAATACATTCCTGATTGTTAATCACTACGAATGCTTTGAATAATAAGACGTCCTATTTCATGTTGAAGACAACCACTATTATAATATTCACAAATAGTATCCAATGAATGGTTCATGACGGAAATATACGTATCGAATCTCAAAAAAGACGAAGTCACTTTTGCTAGTCATGTAAGATATTTTTATATTTTTGAATTTATTCTTTCTGTCTGAATCCAGAAAATAATTCCGGGTAAATTTAAAATTTAAATTTCAAACCACATTTTATGGAACACACTGTACGATTTGGCTGGTTAACGAACTTGACCGAGGTATTTGGGAACTAAAGCTGAAAATCTCAAGTCTCTAGGACAACCCCTTCGAAAGTAATCGTGCTAAGGGACGGCTGGCCTCTCGGATAGAATTGAATTTGACCACAAATTCGTCATCAGGGAGTGAAACGCTATCGTTTGAGGCCATTTCGGCTCAAAATTCGAAAATCACAGGTATTTGGACAACACGATATAGAAACGTAGATAAATTGAAAATAGTAATCGTCGAAATAAATACAATCTTCAATTTAACCGGTCTGTTTCTTCCCTCATTGACAAAATCTTGAATAATCATCCCAGTCCACCTGAAGAAGGTTCTGTGAGCCTATAAATTGAAGATTGTATTCATTTCGATGATAACTATTTTCAATTTATCTATGTTTCAAGAATTTGTTAGGTTAGCCTCCTTAAAGGCAAAGAATTTTTTTGTTTGTCATTTTTTCTTTATCTTATAATCACTTGGCTTCACAGCCCCCAAAAATATTGGGTGTTTCCATCACTCGGAGAAACTTGCATGTAGGCGCTGATTTAGGGCCACTGCTAACATCTCAAAGAGTGAAGAGGAAGTATTCAGTGCTTTCAGTATGCGATCTGTGATGATTGAACTTCTCATTTGACACTACTAGATGTCACCATCTGTTAGTTTCTACACGATAGCTTCTTACAAGTAGTCTTAAATGAAGAAGTTCTTCAATTGGTTGTTGTCTCTGAGGGATATGGGACACTGACGAGGCCTAATGGGGCCGAAACCGGTCTGTTTCTACCCTCATTGACAACATCTTGAGAATAATCATCCCAGTCCGCTTGAAGAAGGTTCTGTGAGCCTTTAAATTGAAGATTGTATTCATTTCGATGATTAATATTTTCAATTTATCTATGTTTCAAAAATTTGTTAGGTTAGCCTCCTTAAAGGCAAAGAATTTTTTTGTTTGTCATTTTTTCTTTATCTAAAAAACGATATAGCACTCGTTTAAGTAGAACGAGCGCTATGTGTGTATTTACCTAGAGTTGAAGATATGTAAAACATTATCTACACTTGTAGAAAATTCTGTAACACAATTATACAAGTGTGAACTTTGAGTTACAGAAAAAGTTTACATATGTAGAAATTTTTCCGTAATTACTAGTGCCGTACTTGTAATTACAAGATGGTTTGTGTTATGAAAAAGTTACAAGTGTAGAATATATTCTTACAATTGTAGGACTTGTAGTGCTTGTGTTACAGGCCCCTGGTAGTATATGTATAAAACATATTTGGATCTAATAAGCTATGAGAATTACCTTAGTTACTGTTAGTGATTGATGTCAAAACGAGAATAATTGAAATTTCAAATAGATTTTGGTTGAATTATTGAATTTGGCCTGTAAATAGTAAATATTGGTGGATAAACTTAAATTGTCGTTTCTCTATTTACAGGTAAAAATGCTTTAATGTTGATTGAATTTGAGTTTTAAATAAAAACTATATTTACAGAGCAACACTTGGAGTTTTCTTACCAAATCAATATTCAAAAATCATATTATAAAACGACAATTTCGTTTATTATTCTCAACTGGATACCACACTAATGGAAAAGTTGAAGGTTCAATTCACTATTAGTGCAGCAGATGATGGAAAAGCAAACGTTTTATGCATAAGCTCCATTACAACTGAAGATGGTATAAGCTACAAAGTTCCAAAAGAGTTTCAAAAAGCAGAGCTACATACATGTATTACATCCACATCGGTCTATACAAATATAAAAAATACATTGAAAAGAAGAAACCAAAAAAGGAATGTATACATCAGGATAACTGAAGATATAAAGCAAGCCTATTGGGATACTGATGGAAATGTTATGATTGGAGGCCAATACCCAGAAGAAATCATAGGTGATCAGCATGATGAATCGAATATAACTGAAAAATCAATTACAGATCAGGTGGTAAAGGCATTGGAATCCATGATCCATAATAAAAACTACAGTGAGAGACCCAATTTGAGGACATCGTCTGTGAAATTCGTATTGGAAAAATTTAATGGAAAGGGCAACGTTCATGAATGGCTCAATTCTTTCGAAAAAGAATGCTCAAGATGGGAAATCATGAAGGATGAAGAGAAAATTGAAATTTTAAGAGATTTTCTTGAAAAATCCTGTCTGGATTGGTATAGTGCAATGATAATAAAACACAGTCTACAATCTAGTTGGGAAATCTGGAGAGATAGCTTCAAAGCATCATATGCAAACAAAGGATGGCAAAATAGCAGGTATGCATTGTCTTTTAAATATCAAGCTGGATCATTATTAGACTATGCAGTAAAAAAAGAAAGGTTATTGCTGGAGGCTAGAAATATAAAGGATCAAGGTATATTGATTGATATCATAGTAGCAGGTTTACCAGATTATATTGCTGAAAAAATCGATAGAGAGGAGATGCTGGAAACAAAATATCTATTTAACGAGCTTGGAAAATTAGAATACCTTGTTACAAAAAAAAATTTCAGGAAAGAAGGAAGTTTCAAAGAGAAAACTGATAAAAAAAAGCCTTGTAGTATCTGCAAAGATTTGAAAAATAAAAGTCTGTACCATTCAGAATCCAGTTGCTGGTTCAGATCCAAAAATGAACCGGTGCAAAGAAAAAATTATGGATTCAAGAATATTAATAATACAGTAATTGAAGCTGAAATACATTCCCATTCAAAAAACTAACAACTACACCACTAATAAAAATCAAACTGCTACTTGAAGATAAATTGGAAATAATTGGAGTATATGATTCAGGATCTAATGTTTCTATAATAAATTCCAAATTATTGAAGCTGAAAAGGACAGAAATCAATATTTTCAATAATCCAAATTTAGTAACCATTAGTGGTGTTAAGAAAACGAGCGGTTTGACAACTTTGAAAATAAAAATATTTGAAATTGAAAAGAAAGTCGATGTCTACATTGTGGAAGATGATAATTTTCACTATGATTTCTTAGTTGGATTGGATTTGATAAAAACATTCAAACTGAATCAAGATGAAAATTTAAGAATATCACAAAAAAAGGACACACTTTCAGAAGAAGAAAATGAAATAATAGAAAGAGATCATCAAAATAGTGATGAAATAGAATATACATTTACAGACAGAAGCATCAAAGATGACTGCTTGGTGAATTTTAATGAACATGTTGAAGAAAAAAATTTTGATATGAAAATGGATAATCTAACCTGCAATCAACAAGAAGAGATAGGAAAGTTGGTTGAAAAATACAAAACCATCTTTGCTAAAGATAAATATGACATAGGTACTGTAAAGGAATATGAAGCAAGAATTGACCTATTAACTGAGCAATACTGCAGTAAAAGACCATACAGATGTTCGATTGAAGATAAAATGGAAATTGAAGAACAAATCTCGAAACTACTAGATAGAAATTTAATAGAAGAATCCTATAGCCCTTTTGCAGCACCAGTCACCTTGGCCTTCAAAAAAGAAGAAGGAAAAAAATCGAGATTATGTATAGATTTTCGAGATCTGAACAAAATCGTTGTACCCCAGGCTCAACCGTTCCCGTTAATTGAAGACTTGATGATAAAAACAAGAAACTGTAAGTTTTTCACTACTCTAGATATTAACTCAGCATTTTGGTCTATTCCTCTGCGTGTGGAAGATAGAAAAAAAACCGGATTTGTGACACAAGAAGGACATTACCAATGGACATGCTTACCTTTCGGATTAAAAACATCGCCAGCAATATTCCAGAGGATATTGAGTAATATATTGAGAAAAAATGAACTTACGAAATTCGCAGTAAATTATATAGATGATATTTTAATATTTTCAAAATCGTTTGGTGAACATATTGACCATCTATCACAATTATTGGAGGCCATAAAGAGAGAAGGTTTCAGATTGAAATTTACGAAATGTTCATTCGCATCGAATAGGGTTAAATATCTGGGCCATATAATTGAAAATAATTCAATTCGACCACTGAATGATAATCTCATCTCAATAAAGAATTTTGCTACTCCAAAAACACAAAAAAATATTAGACAGTTCTTGGGAAAAGTGAACTTTTATCATGAATACATTCCGGGAATTGCAATGATACTGGAACCCTTGCATAACCTTTTGAGAAAGAACCAAAAATTTGTCTGGTCTGAAGATTGCCAAAATTCATTCGAAAAAATAAAAACCATTTTATGCTCACAACCAGTGTTAGAAATATTTGATAAGGATTTACCAATAAATATATACACGGATGCATCAATAAAAGGAATCGGAGCTATATTAAAACAAATTCAACTCAATGGAAAAGAAAAACCAGTGGCCTATTTCTCAAAAAAACTGAATGAGTCGCAAAAGAGAAAAAAGGCGATATATTTAGAATGTCTTGCAATAAAAGAGGCAATAAAATACTGGCAATACTGGTTATTAGGCAGATCATTCACAGTTTATAGTGACCATAAACCACTTGAAAATTTAAATTTAAAATCAAGAACTGACGAAGAATTAGGCGACTTAACATTCTACTTATCTCAATATGATTTCAAAATTAAATATGCTCCTGGAAAAGACAATGTAGAAGCGGATTGCTTAAGTAGAAACCCAGTTTTAGAAATAAATGATAATGAAGAGGAACAATTGAAAATTGTAAATATTGTAAAACTAGAAGACATTCTTAAAGACCAAAATGGCAATGGAGAAATACAAAAGAAAATGAAGAACATAACTAAAAAACATGAAATATATTACAAAAAAAATAGAAGGAAGGACAAAATTATTCTTAGCGAAAAGTTCAGTATAAAATTAATAAAAAAGATACATGAAGATTTATGTCATATTGGTATCGAACAAATGCAAAGAACAATCAGTACAATATATACCGCGAAAAATTTGACGCGAAACATAAAGGAAGTCTGCAGAAACTGTGAAATTTGTATTAAAAATAAATCAAGAGGCCAAGAAAAATTTGGTCTTATGTCGCACTTAGGTCCAGCCACAAAGCCTTTCGAAATAATATCGATAGATACGATTGGAGGTTTTGGAGGTTCACGATCAACAAAGAAATATCTACATCTTTTAGTAGACCACTTCACAAGATATGCATTTATTATAACATCAAAAACACAAAATGCTAAAGACTTTATTAAGCTAGTAAGCCAAGTATCAGAAACAGAAGATGTTGGATTATTGCTTACTGACCAATATGCAGGAATAAACTCAACAGAAGTCAAGGAATATTTGAATGAAAAAGGAATCACAATGATATTTACTGCAGTAAATGCACCATTCTCTAATGGATTGAACGAAAGGTTGAATCAAACATTAGTTAATAAAATAAGATGCAAAATAAACGAAAAAAATGAGAGAAGAGCTTGGACAACCGTTGCTCAGGAGTGTGTAAATAAATACAATGAGACTATACACTCAGTCACTGGTTTCACACCAAAATACTTATTGTATGGTGTAGATACTACAATTGTACCAAGGGAATTGAAAAATGAGATATCTGAAGATAATTGGATTAAAGATAAAGAGACGGCTTTGAAGAATACAATCAAGTCGCATAACTACAATAAAAGAATATTTGACAGGAATAGAAAACATATTGAACTTGAAGTAGGAAACTGGGTGTATGTTGAAAATAGCAACAAACTCAATAGAAAGAAATTGGAAGAGTTGAGAATTGGACCATACCAAATTACAGAAAAAATTTCGAATTCCATATATAGAGTGGATACAGGCCATAAAAAATCAGAGTCCAATTTGTTCCATATAACTAAACTTATTCCAGTAACTACAGATAAAGTGAGAGGAGAAAATGAAAAAAATTATTCATAAATGAAGGGAAAATTTGATGATCAATTTTCTCCCCAACCGAGGGGGATATAAAACATATTTGGATCTAATAAGCTATGAGAATTACCTTAGTTACTGTTAGTGATTGATGTCAAAACGAGAATAATTGAAATTTCAAATAGATTTTGGTTGAATTATTGAATTTGGCCTGTAAATAGTAAATATTGGTGGATAAACTTAAATTGTCGTTTCTCTATTTACAGGTAAATATGCTTTAATGTTGATTGAATTTGAGTTTTAAATAAAAACTCTATTTACAGAGCAACACTTGGAGTTTTCGTACCAAAACAATATTCAAAAATCATATTATATATGTAATTTCTAAACAAGGTTTTTATAGTTCGATCCCAATAAAATCGGAAATTCCCAGAGAGGGAGAAATCCATCTTCCTGATCCTTTCAATTCCATTCCATCAAAAGTTCCAGCAGTCTCTTGGCTGACACTTTGATGCACTAACGAAGTGATATTCAATTAACTCAACTTTGATATTGGACTTTGCCGAATACGGATGGATTGTCAAGGCTGAATTATAGTGAAACCAGAACTTTTAACAAGTTGGTATAACATTTTATGTGGAAGAAATTTTTGATGGTGATCTATGAAGAATTCTGTACCGAATGTAAAGAACAGTTTTTTCAGTATATTATTGTAAAAATAGTTGTGTGAAAGGTTTTCCAATAAGAGGTATTATTTTGTTATTTATTTTTCAATATAAATGATCAGATGTATATTTCATAATAAAGAAGATTTTTTGCCGTTAATAGTGGAAAATAACATCAGGCAAATAACCACCATAACCAAATCGCAGAGTGGCTGCCCTATGTCCTCGCTAGCCTCACGAATTCCATCTTTGAGGTAGCTGGGCTATTGGCGTAGACCTTCTCTTTTCCGTAGCCCCAAAGGAAGAGGTCGCAAGGTGTTAAATAACAAGATATCGATGGCCAATTATGATCACCTCTTAGGGAGATAAGACGGTCCGGAAACTTTTACCGCAATGGTTTCGTTGCTTGTGTGGCACGTAGCGACGTTTTGTTGAAAGTAAACGTTGTCCAGATCAACACTATACAATTTCGGCCATCAAAAATCATTAATCTTCTCTCGATAGCGCAATCCATTCACCGTGACTGTTGTCCACTTTCGACTACAGCAGCAATATTCTCGACTGTTCTAGAGCTACGTGCTCGGGTTTTATTCTTCACATCGCTAACTTATCCCAACAGCTCGAATTTTTCAACCAATTTCTTTATTGCGGTCCGACAAGGTGCCTCACGACGACCCAAAAATGTTAGAGTTTACGAACCGCCTCTGCCAAATTTTCGCCATTTTTATGGTGAATTTCAATAATTTCAAGACGTTCCTGAAGCGTATATCGGTTCATTTTGATCAATGGCGTAGTTTCGACTTGTCAAATGTCAAAAACTGACAGCTTGACCCTTTATGTGGGAGAAGTTTTTGATGGTGATCATTGAAGAATTCTGTACTGTATGTAAAGAACAGTTTTTTAGGTTAATTATTTAGAAAATGGAAGTTATGTATCAGAATATTTTTTATGCTGTTTCCTCACGCTGAACGTACAAGGTCTTTTAGTGATAAACCATTTTTGTTGGGACAAATAACGCAATATGTATACAAACGAACATTTTTATGATCATTATATTACAACGAAACTCAGAGGTATAAGAAGCCCTCATTTATTCTATTATTTATTCCGAGCCTAAATGAGTAATTGTATTATTTTGCCTACGCAAACAATAAAACCCCAGGATTTGACTATAAAAATAATAGAATGAAAATCATATGGAACATTTGTTGTGATTTTGCACGGAATGCTTGTCACGAACACTCTACGTTGTAGTAGTTTTTTTTCGTTTCGCATGTTGTCTGAACCCACTCTAGAAATATTTGGGTAGGTGTTCTGGATCAAACACGACAACTATGGATTGAACAATATGTGTTTGAATTATTGTTAGAGAAGATATTTTTCGTCAAATCTGAAGTTAACTCAATATTGATCATGTTTCGAGCCTATAATGAGCATTAATTTTTTGAGATCTTGACCAGCGATATCGTTTCTGTGAAATGAAATTCTAAATCATTGAAAGTAATTAACTAATTAAACCGAAAATTGATTTTGCCAAGCCAATTCTCATGGAGATGAAACTCTGACGTGTATTCCTAACCCAAAATAACTTCGATTACCTACTTGAAAATACGACAACTTATCAATTCGATAAGATCTGTTTGAAGAGACTATAGCATCTGTGAGGTGCGCCTATTGTATGAACAGCTTTTTTGAGGAACTGTGAATTTTATTATGTACGTCAGGCTTATATTCGATTTGATTCGAGCATGTATATCGTGCACTTTAACCTTTAGGTTTTTTGTGTTCCCCTCTATTTCATCTGATTGAGGATAATTACGTCGTCAAAACGCTTCAAAAACCAAATGTCATTCCAGAAGAATGTCTTAGCTAAATTCTGCATCAGTGTGATGAAATACACGGCTAGAACAAAAGCCAAAAATTGAAAGTAATTAACTATTTAAATGGAAAATTGATTTCGCCAAGCCAATTCTCATCGAGATGAAGCTCTGACATATATTTTCAACCCAAAATAACTTTGATTACGTGAGAACATGACAACTAATCAATTCAATAAGATCTGTGGATCTGTGAGGAAAGCCTATTATATTGACAGCTTTTTTGAAGGACTGTGAATTGTATTATGTACTTGATATATATATATAATATTTGATTCAAACACGTATATCG
The DNA here is from genome assembly GCA_013421045.1 of Propylea japonica. NCBI lineage: Eukaryota > Metazoa > Arthropoda > Insecta > Coleoptera > Coccinellidae > Propylea > Propylea japonica. Next base: position 23,928,688 of record CM024246.1, on the reverse strand, counting down.
TGAGTTTCAACTTTCAAGTTTTCCTAAGTTTCACAGCATACCATTGTCATTGAATGCAAAAATTAGGTCGTCAAATCGCTTCAAAAACCAGATGTTATTCCAGAAGTCTTAGCTAAATTCTGGATCACTGTGATGGAAAATACGGCTAGAACAAAGCCAAAATTTTTAGGGAATTATAGAATCTTTAGAAGAAATAAAGTGGCATTCGATTCCAGAGCCTCTGAGCGGTTTTCGGAGCTATAACTTCATCAAAAGCTGAAATGTAAAAAAAATCCATAAGGAGTTTTTCGAAAGATGCTTTACCATAGCATTTAATGCTAATAACATTAGATAAAATTTATAAAGCTACTTATGGAAACTGATGGAATTATGACAATATGAAAAATCTCTGAAACAAGCTTGTCATGAAAAATTTAAAACAGTTAAACAAGTTCACTCAGACTACCAGTCTGAGAAAATGTGAGTTGCACTCTTACATGCATAATAACGAGACTCATATTTCCCTAGCACTTTCTTAGTATTTCGCCTCCAGCAACAGAAAAGAAGGACCTTGTATCTTACACATCTCCCTTCCTCCTCATCTGTTACAACGTACAACTCTGAAAGTACGTGCTCAGCGAACTACATATACGGTCAACTGTAAAATTTTACGAGAGGAGACCCTCACAATGGGGTAATCATTTCCGAGATATCGGCTTTTTCCAACCCTTTTCAAAAATAAATTGAATGTAACGGATAGTTACGTTCCTATCAAGGACTGAAAGGATTCCATATCGATACTTAATGATTCTAACTGTTTGGGACGTTTTCCTTTTAGGCTTCTTCCCCGAAGTTCGTGGAGGACATAAATCATAGAATGAAGGGTGGCACGAAGTTCGATTTGAGCTTTGTTCTTTTGAAAAGGGTAATCATCTTAATTTTTTCAACCAAACGAAATACTTTTTTCTTCTACCTCCACAGACAATCCAGTCGAATTGTGCTTTTAGCAGGAAAGTTTTGAAATAGTTTTTATTTATTTCATTTTTTATGTGTTTCGGGGTGCTGAATACGAATTTGAGGTTTGCTAATGAAATTTCGTGACAGAACATAAAAAAAATAAAAAAAATCTTATTCTTTGTTTTTTTTTGCTTATTACTCGGAAACTGTCAACTTTTCGTGAAAAAACCTCTTCTTACAAAATGAAAGTATATAAGTTTTCCTACAATTTGTACTACAACAGCTTGTTTTGCGACAACCCGTTCTGGCTCAAATGATAGTTGAAAAAGGGGATATTTTTTATGACTCTCTAAATGAAAAAAAATTAATTTTATGGTTCGGACGATTTTCACACAGTTTTACATGAGGCTTAATATGAGCATCTTGCATTTGGCCGCAACATTTCATTTCGATTGGTTCCGTTTTGTCTGAGATATCGGGAAACAGAAATTTTGAATGGCCATGTTTTATGAAACATACAATATGGCCATTCCAAATGTTTGTTCCTCAATATCTCAGACAAAACGAAACCCATAGAAATGAATTATTGCGGCCATGTGAAAAGTGGTCATAATAAGCTTCATGCAAAATTGTATGAACATAGTGTGAACAGAACCATAGAAAATTCAATTGGAATATTGAAAAGAAGAATATTTATATTTCCATAACAAGATAGCCGATTCGAGTGAATTTTTTTTATGGTTCTAGATTCATATACTGTAAAGAAAAGTTTTTTACGAAAAGTTGATAGTTTCAGTTGATGGTTTCCGAGTTATAAGCAAAAAATCGACCAAGAATGAGATTTTACATCTTTTTTTGTATTTTTTATGTTCCGTCACGAAATTTTGTAAGCAAATCTCAGATTTGGATTCAGCATCCCAAAAAACATAAAAATGGAAGATATCGACTCTTCTCCAAAACTTTTCCGCTAGGGGTTCTTTTAAGCACAAATATTATACTGTACCAAGATCCGTACGGAATAGAATGCTAATGGGTGTGTAAATCGTGAACGAGTCATTATTTTCTTAACTTTCTATATTCTCCATGAAATATATTTTGATATAAAGGTTTCTACAAATATTACATTATCAGTTTATTCTCTTTATATTGGCTGCAACCATGATGATTGGCTCTTAGGGTGTTAAGAGAGAGAAACCTAAAAACATACGACTACATGAGTCATCTTCGCATTCTGAATGAGAGAAGAGAGCTTCTAGATGTTGTCACAGATAACCTAGCTCTTAGACACGAATTAAAAAAAATATATAACGTACATTTCATAGTCGGGATCAGTAGAGTAATGACGAAATAGTTTTTTGTACAGGGCTCGAAAACTGATGAGTCGGAGCCTGTGTGTACGGACTGAAACTTTCATCTTAAGTGATTGCATATCGCAATAAACAGGATGCACATAATGAGACAAGAAGATTTTTATTTTATCTGACAGTAAAGCAGCCTTACAAGAGCTTGACCCTGGTAGTAGTCAAGAAGAAGGAGGTAAAACCCCTTTCATTGGAACACACTGTAAATATTATTTGAGCTTCTCAAACCAACTAGCTCTCTGGACTTCTGGTCATAAGTTTTTTAAGCGAAAAGCCATGAGGAAGGGAATATCGCAATATCTTGTGGAATTCAAATGCCTGAATACGAGGATTGTAATATTATCTGACACAGCTAAGCCATCAGGTCAACCTTGTATGAGTACATGAACATCCAGCAGTGCACGGCAACCAAATGGCCGATCAACTGGAAAGAGAGGGAGGTATAACCTATTTCATTAGGCCATATCCATTCTGTGGTTTTTCAGTCATCAAGCAATAGCATTTAGGCAATGGGAACGAAAGGGGAGAATGGGGTCTTGTCAAATGGCCAAAGAAAACACCGCAAAATGGTACACAGATGGTTCCAAAATCTCTACAGTAATCTAGAGTGTATGAGCGTCTTTCGAACGGAAATCTCAGCTAATGAAGGATGTCTAGATATAAATCTGAAAAAAAACTGCGAAATAGCCATACACTCACCCTCGGTTTCACAAAGCTTGATCGGGCAATCAAATCGTTGATTTTGAAGTCTATGATTTATGTCAAAAATGAACTGAAAATTGCACAGAAATGATGACATTTCAATAATCAAGCTGATTATTGCAATAGGCCCCTGGGGCCTATTGCACCAAACACTTTGCAACTTTTCACTTTTCACTTTTCAAATGGATTAAGTTGCACGAAACGCATTCATAAATGGAAAATACATTGTGAAAAGTCAAGTGCATAGTGAAAATTACTCCGCAGACATTAAATATTGGGAGAAATATTGTGCAACATAACTAATTTTCACTTTTGAAATTTGGCAGAATGCAAAGTGCGAAGTGAAAAGTTGCAAAGTATTTTGGTGCAATAGGCCCCTGGCTTCAGATAGTCAAGCTGCTATTAAAGCACTGAGCTCCTTATTCTTCGACTCAGAGATGATCTGGTAGTGCCGGAACAAAATGAATGAGGTAGGCAGGAAAATTAGTGTCTTTTTCACCTGGGTTTTCGGCTATTTGGGAATCAAAGGAAACGAAGAGGCCGATACTCTTGCCGAAGAGGGAGCCCGAATGCCATTCATTGGCCCAGAACCCTTCTGTGGTAAAGGTAAATGTACCTATAAGAAGAAGTTTCTGGAGAAGGAGAAAGCCGAGAGGGAAAAATTCTGGCGAAATCTCCTAGGGATGGATCATTCCATCAAGTTCCTTCGGAACTTTGCAACAGCAAGATCCGGAAAATATCTGGATCTTGGAAAGAAACAATTACACCTTCTCACTGGTTTTCCTACAGGACACTATCGCCTCAAGAAGCACCTTTTGAGGATATAATAATCGGACACTGACGAGTGTAGGTTCTGTGGGGAAGAAAACCCCATTTACGTAGTCACGGAATGCTTTGCATTGTGAGCCTAAGGAGAGAATGCCTTGGGCGAGAAACTTGTAAGAGTGAGGAACTAGCCCCGTTGAAGCCTTCACAGATATTGTATTTCATCAGATCTCTAGAACTGGAAGGCGAGCTGTGAAGGGTGAGGTCAGAACAGAGGGGCACAATATACCTTGAGGTCGCAGTGAACTCTAACCCCTTTTTAAACTATAATCTATAATGGTGAAGCGCAAAAAAAGGTTAAGGATTCTCCTCTCAACAAACTGGACCACCAAACTGGTCTTTTCACTCAGAAAGGTGAAGGGCATAATCACGGAAGCAGAATGAAAGTCTAAATTGGACGGGGTGATAGAGGAAAGGATCACAAAGCGAAGGTGCATCACAATTTATTTGAATGAATAGAATCATTTGAAGCATAGGCCCTGTCTTAAGATGAATATAGGTCCATATATATAAAACACCAAAAACAACATGAGTGGTGACTATGCAATGAAGCTTAACCTCAATATTTCAAGGCTTGATTCTGCGATAACACTTAAACCTTATATTATAAACAACCATCATAACCATAAGAATTCATTTTTAAACTAAAGTCATTCCAGATGTTCCTTCGATCCAGCTTCCCGGCTATATATAAAAAGAATGTGAACAAACGGTTATCGGTCATAAACGTGAATGTTCTCCAATTTATTCAACACTTTCACCCCTAGCAGCCCCTTCTGGTGCTGGCAGCATTCATCATATTTCTCCGCATTTCCATTTCCATGCGTAAATCGAAACTACATTAAGATAAACGTTGCACGATAACGACGACATTACCGGTTAGTTAACGGTTCATAAACAGCTATAGTCGTTATACGTGCACGTGACATTTCTACTTATCGTGTAAGGTGAGCTTTAAAGTTATGGCTCGGTGTTAACCTGCTTGAACACGACTATACTTTTGTTCGTGATGTTGCAGAGGAAGATCGTTACATATATTCTAGGTGGTGATCACCGTTTCATTAATGTTTAGTGGTAGTATAGTAGATAGAATATTTATGTCGTCTTGTGGCTTACTTGCATGGTACAGAACACATTATTTCAACTGGCGAAGATTGAAAGAGATGGTTTCGAGATTCCAAATTTAAGGTATTGAAATGTTTCCCACATTGAAATTACATAATGTTATTTGTATTTACTGTTTCAGTCAATTTAATGAGCTTTTCACTATACAGAGCACTTGCAATGACTTCACCTGAATGTCTAAGATCATAACAACTCTATCTCCAGTTACCGTTAGAACGAAAGGCAGACTGCTGTCTGCAACTATTTAAGCGCACGGTTAAACTAAAACGATACTTGGTGATTTACCAAGATACAATAAAAGGGTTTCTAGATTATAAATCGAAGAAGGAGTTACATTTCAGTGCCGGAACGAAGTAAATGAAGTAGGCAAGAAAAATGAGGTCTTTTCAATTTAGGTTCCCGGCCATTAGATAATAGATAATCAAAGGAAACCAAGAGGCCAATACACTTGCCAAAGAGGGCGCACGAAAGTCACTCATTGGCCCAGAACTCTTCTGTGGTATAGGTAAATGTACCTATAAGAAGAAGTTTCTGGAGAAGGAAAAAGCCGAGAGGGAAAAACTGTGGCGGAATCTCCCAGGGATGGATTATTCCACTAAGTTACTGCGGAACTTTGAAATAGCAAGATCCAAAAGATATTTGGATCTTGGTAAGAAACAATTACACCTCCTCACTAGCTTTCTCATAGGACACTGTCGCCTTAGGAAGCACCTATTGAGGTTGGTATTATCGGACACTGACGAGTGTAGGTTCTGTGGGGAAGAGGAAGAAACGCCTAATCGCCTAGTTACAAAATGCTTTGCCATTCCGAGCCTAGGGAGAGAATGCCTTGGGCGAGATACTTGTAAGAGTTAGGAACTAGCCTCGTTGAATCTTTTTATTATTATTATTATTATTATTTATTGAAGATAAGAGCCAAGTTAAACAAAACTATGGGGCTCAGAATACATAAAAAACATAAGACAGTTACAGCGCACAATTTTACAAACTGAATTGGTTGAAGCGGTCTAAATTGTTTTTGAAGTTATTCACACTGTCACTGTTCACTACGACGGGCGGAAGGTGATTCCAGGTGTTGAAGATGCGATTAGGCAAAAAGTTTTCTCTGGCTGCATGGTGGAAATTTTCGCGGTACAGCTTCAATTGGTGGCCACGCAGTCGCTGATCGGAATTTAGATGATACAAACCTGACAGTTCAACGCCGAACAGACTCCTCAATGCCCTATAAGTTGTTATTAGGTCACCTCGCAAGCGACGGTCCTCGAAACGGGGCAGATCTAGGATATCGAGTCGATTCTCGTAACTTGGACGATAGGAACCGAAGGCCATTCTTGTGGCTCGCCTTTGTACGTTCTCTAAAGAAGTTCTGTCACCAATCAGTCTCGTATCCCAAACAGGACCAGCGTACTCGAGTATAGGTCGTATGTAAGTTGTGTATAGGGAGCGACATGTGTTTAAGCTACACCTTCCAAAAACTTTCTCTAAGAGGTAGCAAATTCTGGTAGCCTTTGAACATGTTAACCGTATATGTTCCGACCAACTTAGATTTTCTGTTACCACAACGCCCAGATCAGTGTGACTGGAGCAACGAGAAAGTGGGACACCATTAATACTGTATTGCTGTTTAGGATTTCTAGTTCCCATGTGTAAGACAACACATTTTTCTGGGTTCAGGGGTAACAGCCAGTCATTGCACCATTTTTCGATGATGATCAGATCCTGCTGAAGGGAATCGTTATCGGCTCCTGGAGTAGCATACAGTTTAGTGTCATCAGCAAACATGGAAACACAGGATTTGAGCAACCCAGGCAAGTCGGATGTATAAAGGAGGAACAAAAGCGGCCCCAACACCGATCCTTGGGGTACACCGCTTATCACAGGTCTTGGAGTGGAAAAATATTTACCAACCCGAACACAGAATTGACGCTCAGTAAGGAAGGCTTCGATCCAAGAGAGGAGGCTGCCTCGGATTCCGAGATGATCCAACTTCGCTAGCAGTCGTCTGCGTGGTACCTTGTCGAAAGCCCGTGCAAAGTCAAGGTATATTACATCCACTGGTGCACCAGAATCAAGTGCTCTCGTCCAATCGTCAAGACATCTGAGGAGATTAGTTATGACAGATCTCCCTGGTAAAAAACCATGTTGGTTCTCTGGGATTTTGTTATTTTCGAGAGCAAATTTGAGGATTTCTGCCGTGATCATCCTTTCACATATCTTCGCTGCGACGGATACCAGACTTATGGGTCTGTAGTTAGATGCAGATGTCTTGGAACCTTTCTTGAAAATTGGTGTAACGGATGCGCTGAGCCAATCTTTTGGTAATGTTGATGTGGCAAAAGAACTGTTGAATATGATAGACAGAGGCAGGGCAAGAGTTGAAGCACAATTTTTCAGGACATATGGCGTTATCATATCTGGACCTGGAGCTGACGAAGTATCCAGATTCTTCAAATGTGTTTCGACGTCAAGTTCAGAGAAGTGAATTATTTCGAGTTTCGCAGCAGATCTGGGCGATGATAAGGTCGGTAGGGGACCAAGTGGTTCCTCAGTAAACGATGAGGAGAAAGCATCAGCCAGAACTTCGGCAGACTGTATCTCGTTAACACACAATTCTCCAGAAGCATCGCGTACAATTGGAGTAGAAACTTTCGTGTTCAAGGAGTTGCGTACATACTTGTAAAAGTTCTTTTTAGAAGCCTGTGTATTCAGGAGGGATCTTTCATAATCCTGTCTAGCTCGAGTAAGTCTGGCTCTCAGATCGGAAGAGAATCTTCTGTGGTGTTCGTAGTCGATTTCAGTTCTGCTTCGCGTATAACGTCGCCAGAGTGATTTCTTCATTCGGATCATCTTTTGAAGGTCAGCAGTGATCCAAGGTTTCGAAGGAAAGACAGTGGTTTCAACCACTCGAGTGTGCTTAGATAGAAGCATACGCAGTACGTCGGAGAATGTGTTCCACATATTGTCAACTGATAGGTTTTGAAACATTGACTCCCAGTCTATCTCTTGAAGGTCGATATTAAGTTCAGGAAAACTGATGATGTTTTTTGTTTTATTTTCTCTATATGCAGGAATACTTGGTGTGAACTGGATGGTAGAAGATAAAGTGACGTGATCGGACAACCCAAACGGAGAATGATACAAAACTTCGGAGAGAAGATTCCCATCATTGACCAAGACTAGATCAAGAAGTGAAGGATTTTGTGCGCCACGATATCGTGTAGGGCGATCCACCAATTGTAGCAGGTTTGACTCTGTCAACATTTTACAAAAATCATATGAGGGAGAAGAAGGGGAAGGTAAACCAGAAGCGGACAAGGGCCATTTAACATCTGCAAAGTTGAAGTCGCCAACGACAATCAAGGGATGCTTTGAACCGGACAACGTTTTTAGGTGATCAAAAACAATTGAGTCGTAAGTTGATGGACGGGGCCTGTAGATGCATCCCAAATTCAACGAAAAAGTGGCGCTGGAGACTGTCAGAAATACATTGTCTATTCCAGGTGTTTGTAGGTAATTCATTGAAACTGAGAAAACAGAGCTGATTGAGGAATGAACGTAAATGCAGGCTCCACCATGACCAACCGTCGTAACATTGTCACATCTGTATATAAAATATTCAGGAATAGCATATAGGGAGTCAGGAACAGTAGGCTGAAGCCAAGTTTCAGTGAGAAATATAAAGTGTGGTTTATTCAGCTGTACAAAAGTTAGTAGTTCGTTAAATTTAGAATGTAGTGATTGTATGTTCGTGTAAATGAAGTTCCATTCTCTGAGTGACTCTTTTAAGTTCAGTTTTTTTGAGTGGGTGGTATCTTAACAATTGTGGGTTCACCACGTACATATTTGATGGTTATATCACCTTCCCCCCCGCTCTGCCTCATCTTTAGCTCATCCCGCAACTCCCTCAATCGGTCCCTCTGTAGTGGAGTGATATCGTCCGAAATCCTCACATTGTGAAATTCGCGATGTCCTAGTAGTGACTTTTTGTTTCTAAGGATATTATTGACGACGTGAGGGCTGGTGAAACTTATCCTACAAGCATCAGCACCGAGGGTGGCACTGTCCACAATAAACTTCGATGACCCAGAGTACACCGCATCGACGCATTCACTCAGAAGACCGGAATCTCTCAGCTCACCACCAGAGGAAACAAGACCACGAATAATGATGTTGTGAGAACGCTTAACTCTCTCCAATATCTCGGATGTAGGTGCAGAGTTTTGCGTTGAGGTACCGGACGACTCCCCTAATTTTGTCAAGTTGTTGGACAAAACTGTGACCTTGGTGTCTATAGAGTCGCAAAATGAAGTAATTTCCTGAATTCTGGCCGTATTATCCCCAATTAGATTTTTATGCTCCGAAAGTGTGTGGGAATGTTGTTCAAGCTTCTCCTCAATTTTATCAAACTTAACCTGAAGTGCAGCCTGAGTCACTTTGATCTCACCAATGTCAGCTGTGATGTTAGACTGAAATTCCTTAAGAGTAGTGAGATCTGATGATATAGAAGCAATAGCCTGCATAAGATCTTGAAAATGTTTCATTGTTATCGGCTGATCGAGATTTTGAGTAGAATTTTGACTAGAAGTGGAATGGCTACGAAGTCTGCTTTTAGACATACACGATTGACATTTCCACTGGTTTTGAGACATTTTCATGTATTCAAGATCATTGGCGTTTAAATTGATACATTCTGCATGGAAAATTTTCTTGCAAACCACACACTTCAGAGAATCCGTGTCCGCGGCCGGTCTTGCGCAGGAAGAGCAGACAGGCATTTTAATTTAAAACAGCAAACAACCTTAAAGAACTAAAATATGCGTTAAGTATGATATAAAAGGAAAAATAAAACGGGGTTACACGCTTCACTCTCACGGGTCTATATGAGAGACTTTCAGAATAGACGAATACAGGTAGACCGCGGATAAGGAGGAAATTAGGTTAATTGGGAAAGAGACAGAGGAAATATCATACGCACGCAACAAATCGCAGACGGAATAAAACCAGAAAAGTCGTCGAACAATCTTCCCTCAGTGATGTTCGGGTACTAAACAAAATAAATACCACCGGCGTACGTACACGTACAGCTAGGAAGTAATCTAAGCAAAACAGGTTTTGTATGCGGTCCAGATAGTGGGAAGACGAAATGCGTAATAAACTGAATTGGCTATATTAGCTAACCTACAAATTTATGACGAATTGATATAATTTGCAAATTTTTTACCACTTTTTCTCTGGATAAAAAGGACACCTTGAAGTTCACAAGTAAACAGCACCACTTATGTTCACTTCAGATTGAAATTATAGATTTTGAACGGTGAAAAATGGGTAAAAATATATAAAGAACTAGAGCGAGTGTTTACACTGCAACTGTCTTTCACAGATATTGTATTTCATCAGATCTCTGGAACTGCTTGTAAGCCTCTTCATTTCATTTGTTTTCTGAGTGACCAGGATCCAAGAACTAAGACTTAACAGACCTTGTTGTTCTTGCCTGCTTCGTTCAATTTTCTTCGACACTCCCATATGAGCATCGAACTTCTAATCGATGACAAAGGAGTTTTGATAGCAGCTTGACTAAATGGATTAATATGTCACTCTCCTAGTAGTTTCTCTTTAGGTTTATTCCGATGCATCTTTGGATTGCAAGTATTTCTGCTTGGAAAATACTCGAAGAAGAGCCTAACGAATAAGTACACTTTGTTTTTGTTCAGTATAATCCAGCTCCGATTCCTAACGTGGTTTCAATGTATGTTGACGGTATTCATTTCGAAGACTTAGGTATCCTAGGTTTAATTCGGGAAATGCATATGGTAATAGGAAATATGAAGGTAGAGAATAATTGTTCAGTCGTAAATGTACCTTAGCTCTTACAGTAGTCCCGATTGCGCACCTGCAGATGCGGAATGAACCAGGTCGGTAAACAAACATCGCCATAATTAAGATTTTTCCCAAGTATTCTGATTCAAAAAGTGGTCAAGCTTGAATTTTTGATTATTTCATTTCAATTCACCTATCATCTTCTGATAAGCACCTATTTAAATTTCATCTGTTCTTCTGTAAAAACCGATTGGCACCTTCGAGTGAAGTGTGCGAGACTCGACAAACTGAGTGATAACCACTAAGCCGGTGCAGAAAAGGTTAATCATCCCTTTTCCCTATTCCAAACGCCTCCTCTACTGCCAGATTGGGGGTGAGTTCTTTCACCTCTCGAGGTGAGTGAATACAATTTTCATTCTGTAAAATGCTCAGTCTAATTGTCGTATGAAAGCGGTTGCACTCATTTGCAACCATTCAATAATATTAATCAATAAAAATCAATAAATATTAGACTCACACTTAGGTACTAACCCCCGTTTGCACCGCTTACCCACAAAAGTTCCTCTTAGCTAAGTTCCACTTAGATTTAAGGTCCACTTAAAAATATTTTCAGTTGCTCCGGTACTGCTTAACAGAAACTTAGCTAAGGATCACTGCCATTTGGCAACGCTGTAAATTCTTGATACACTCGACCTACTTGTGAAGGTTTTATGTCCGTTTCTATGAGTGATGCACAAATTTTATGTTTTGTGGACTAACGTCAAACAACTGGCAGATAATTCGTAATTTTTCCCTGTGAAGTGTTTTGGTATTTCCAGAGATATAGGTGAAGGTTAAGTCCGAAATGGATAGTGCTGCAAAAACCAACAAGAGCACCAAATTTCTCTTCTAATGAGAAAAACATTTTGCTGAATTTGGTGAATAGTTTCAAGAACATCATCGAAAGCAAAAGAAACGAACGTGGTTACTTGGCGTGAGAAGACGGAAGCGTGGAATAAAATTGCGAATTCATTCAATTCGCAATCCCCTGATGAACATCATAGAACCAAAGAATCTTTGAAAAAATATTACGACAATAAATAGTACCTATGTCAATTATTTTGATAAAATGAGACAACAATTGTAGAAACAATTTATTGAATTATACATTTGATACCTCAAGTATGTTGAAAAATAGTTTTGTATAATAATTGAATTTCGCATTTGTGCTCCCATGTTTCGATTGCCATTCAGAAAAATCCGCAACTCAAGATAAGAATTCCTGTTGCACAAACCCTCAGGAAAATCAGAAATTGCTTCATCGGTGAAATGCTATTATTCCTGGAAAATCAGTAAAAACTTCAAATTCATGAATCTACCACGAATGTCTTAAAACTTACAGATCCAACGGATGCTCTAATTCCAATTCGATCTCTTTCAAAATTTGAACAGCAATCTCCTTTGAAATGTGAGCTGATCAAATGATTCGAAATAGTTTGCCCTTTAGTAAATCGTTCTAGGAATTCCATAAATCACTAACATCAACTCATCAAAGTATTCATCATCCGTAACAACATAGTCCAGTCTTTCCATCTCAATATTTCATATAAAAAAACCGCACTACCACCAAAACTTCTTTCAATTTGAACTGAGACCGGAATTTAACATCAATTGAAATTTCAATCACACATAATGATTATGACATGACGTCTGACGGAGGCGCAAAGATAAGTTATACTTAAGCCATAGATTTCTTCGGCTTATCCTTTCTGTCTATTTAGGTGACACTTTAGGTGTGAGTAGAAGCGGTGCAAACGGAATAAGCAAGTTAAGATAGACTTAAAAATAAGTTTCACTTAAGTGTCACTGGTGCAAACGGCCGTAAATCATGAGATATAGGGTCCTTCAGTGTCTCATATCATTCGGAGCTATCTTACTAATGAGTTCCAAATTGGTGAAACCGCTTTCTGTTGACGAGAATAATATTTATTGTTTTTATTCCATCGATATTATTCTCTACCTTCAAATCAAATTTTTATCGTATTATCAATAATAGGTCCAACTTTATTCGAAATGGAATCAAACTGAATAATTGAATGAATAGATTCGAATAAATTCACAAAAACTTTTTGATTCCGATAATTTTATAATATCATGTTTTCGAAGTCATTATCCAAAGTTCACATGAGATAAATTACGTTTATGCACGAAAGTATCAAAATACCTCCAGTTACAACTACTTGAAACGGAAGTGTTTCATCCTCAAACATATTTTATGTATCATTGTAATAGTGCAACCATGAAATATCAAATGGAGCATCATAAAAGGTCATTACTTACTGCAGAAATGGAACAAGCTGCTATTTATCACACTAAACCCAGAATTTGCTCATTTTTCAGGAATGTTTATACAAGACACCTCATCCATTTCCCTCTTATGCATGCAAGTAGTGTACAGCAACAAAGCAAAATTAAGCATTTTAATGCCGGAATGGTTACGAATTGTTATTACCGGTTCTCACATAAGGCTTAATGACATACCCATTTCGACCATTTCAGCGAGCTCTATTTGCATTTCGCGCCTTCGATGTAAAAAAGCAATTATTTTTGAAATATGGAAATATTTCTGCAGATATATAAATTTCGTGGATGAACTTACTCTTTTATTCAGGATATGTTGCAGAAGGTAGTCAATAAGATAATACTGGGTGGTCCACTAAGGAATTTCGATTTGAAAGCGTTCTAAAATTGTTTTGAAAAGGAATATAGAAGTAGGGTAGGTCTCAAACGAAGGAGGGGCCCCTGGAAATTCAGTCACCATGGTTCGCTGGACGGGCGAGGAGAGTTCGTTTTGTGTGCGCGCTTATTACCAAAATCAACATTTTTTTCTCTGATGAAGCCCATTTTCATCTCGACGGTCATGTGAACTAACAGAATTGTCTTGTATTGGTCTTCAGAAAACCCCAAAGAAAAACAAGAAACTCAATTGCATAGTCTGAAGGTCACAGTTTGGTGTACACGCACATGGCATTATTCGCCTGTACTTTTTCGAAAACGGACGCGGCTGAGCAGTAGAAATAGTGGCTTCTGATCGTTATGTGGACATGTTGAACAATTTTTTTGAACCATCCCTTCAAAACTTCGATGGATACAAATGGTACACTTAGTTTCAGCAAAACGAGACCACTTGTCACACTTCGTTCACACATAATCGTTCTTTACCTGTTATTCGGGCATTTCTTCCTGAAAAATTTATTTCTCGGTGTGAAGATCTTCCGTGGCCCTCCAAAAGCGCAGACTTGACACCTTGCGACTTTTACTTATGAGAATACCTAAAAAGTGTAGTCTACCGCAACAATTCCCGCACTCTAATTGCTGAATGAAGGATATCCACCACGAAATGCAAGCCATCGGTCCAGAAACTATATTGTTTTTTCATCGATACACAATAATTTGAGGCTCGGCTAAGAAATAACGAATAATAATGCTGTTATTATAAACACCACATAAAAACATAAAAATAATTTCATTTCCCGCAATCCTTTTTCTCTCATTATTTTCCCTGGCAAATCAGCACATGTCACACTTTGCATGAACAAATTTCACCAGGATTTCCACAAAGTAACGCTTGCATCTAACATATTTCACCCTTTTATCCAACTATCCTCACTTCCAACTTCCGCAAAACCCTCAGCAAGCGTAAATTTTCACATGAATTCAATTATAATAAGTGCATTCAGGCACCTACTCCTACAGCTCTGTAATTAGACAAAAATGGGGTGACGCAATTGGAGCAGAGACGCCTCTAAAAGCGGTTTTAAATCCTGGAAAATTACGGAGGACCTTGAAATAGGGCCTGTCAGGACACAAAGATGCACTCTGTTCCCAGCGCTGTCACCACTTCAGATGAAAGAATGCATAGTGGGAAAAACACGGTGTGGCGTGAGCACTCAATATTTTAGTTCACTTGAAGCCGCTCGTGCAGAAACGTGTCCTAGCTCCAGACGATGTTAATAATGTGTCTGTAAGCTTCGGCATTACAGTTTAAAATGTGGGGACGCGGGTGCATATCTTGATGTAGCGCATTGTCTGGATCTAAAGGCATTCTGGATAACGTAAATGGTGTCATCGTCCTCTGGTGTATTAGGTCTTCTTTTATGTGGCTACGGAAAGGATGGTGAGAATTTCTTCAGAACGTTTAGTCGCTTATGGATTGCTTGTTGTATGATGACTAATAGGAGATTTCAAGAAGAGATATGATCTATAAAGGATGAGAAATAGAGCAATCATTTTCCTTCCACAGGGAAAAATTGCTCGTTGGTTGACTACGTGTTCAATAGACACAAGGAAAGGAGGATTCCAGCATTTTGATGGGATATTTTTATATTCATGTTCATATTTTGGTGAACACACAACGAGGTGCATCATAAAATGAAAAAGTTTATAGTGGCTGAGCCTTTTCGAAGATTGAATTTGGAAATACAATTCAACAGAATTGGTCAATTACGATAAGTACATTCAGACATCTTATCCCACAGCTCTGTAATAAGACAAGAGTGGAGTGACGCAATTGGTGCTGAGACGCCTCTAAAAGCGCTTTTAAATCCTGGATTATTAAGGAGGACCTTGAAATAGGCACAAAAAAGACTTAGATGTTTTTACACCATTGAAAAAACTCTTTTCAATACAGTAACGATACAAAAAATCACCAGATGCATTATCTTTAATAATTATGTTTCAGACGATGTGAATTCACCCTCACAGTTGTACAGAAAATGTTGTTTATATTTTGTGCGTATGAAATTCGTGCTTAATCGCACATGAGAGTGTCAATTCACTCGAATGTGTCATGAAAAAAACATTTTTTTCTCCAATCATCAAAAAATATTGACATTTTTGTACTATTTTCAGGTGCAAAAGTCATAAATTCCCTTACCGTACAAAAATTAACT
Source organism: Propylea japonica (assembly GCA_013421045.1). Classification (NCBI taxonomy): domain Eukaryota; kingdom Metazoa; phylum Arthropoda; class Insecta; order Coleoptera; family Coccinellidae; genus Propylea; species Propylea japonica. The sequence continues at coordinate 23,912,991 of CM024246.1, read as the reverse complement.
CGTTACTTAGCAATACTTTTAATCCTAGGATTAAAAACGCTACTTTTAATCCTTGGATTAAAAGTAATAGCATTTGACGTCTAGTTGACAATCACTGTCATTAGTATGTGTTCATATTTATAACCAAATTATTAAAGATTTTTGACTAAAACCAATTTTATTGTAATTTTGACTTGGTTGGAGAAAAAATAGTATATATTATTCGGACTAAAAGTGCCTATTTTAACTCGCAATTTTGCATTCGCTCGGCTGCGCCTAGCAACTGCAAATATTGCTCGTAAAAAAAATATGCACTTTTAATCCTTATAATAATATAATATACTAATTTCTGTGACGGGAAAAAAATCGACATTTATATCTCTTGACAGGTCACAAAATGATATATTATATTATAAGGATTAAAAGTGCATATTTTTTACGAGCAATATTTGCAGTTGCGAGGCGCAGCCGAGCAACGAGCAAATTTTTGTACGGTAAGAGAATTTATGACTTTTGCACCTGAAAATAGTACAGAAAAGTCAACATTTTTTGATGTTTGGAGAAAAAATAACTTTTTCTCCAACCCGCATTCGCTCGGCTCCGTCTCGCAACTGCAAATATTGGTTGTAAAAAAATATGCACTTTTAATCCTTATAATATAATATACTATTACACACCCATTACAAAAATAACTATTTCAACATATCAGCGTTGAAGGGCTCTTTATTCATTCCTTTTTGGGCGCTCGTTCTACTTAAACGAGTGCTATATCGTTTTGTCCACAGATATCTGTTCCTAAATTTTGAGCCGAAAATGGTATTAAAAAGGTACGACTCACTGATGACGAATTCTTGGTCGAATTCAATTCAGTTCTGAAGCCGTCCGTAAGCACGATAACTCCCGAAAGTATTGTCCGAGATGCTTGAAACTTTCAGGGTAGGTTCGGTTCCTAAATGCTGCGTTTGAGTTCCTGAACCAGCAAAATCGTACAAGGTATCCCATAAAATATAACCATTCAAAAATTTTACCCACTTATTACAAAATTAACTACTTTCGTGAAAGTTGGACCCTCGAATTCATTTAGATAGAAAGGCCTTCAGCATTGGACGAATTCTCATTTTCTTACATCAAACATATAAAAAATTCAGATTAAACACGTAGACGCACTATCTCATCCCCTTACCCTGCATCCTAATAAAAAAATTCATATCGAGAAACCAACATAAATAAAAAATCATACCGTTGACCCACCTCATTCGTTATGGGCCCCACGCAGGCCATGAAAGGAGTCATCACAAATCGGAGGTTATCAGGTTACTGCCGATACAAGGGATTTGGCGCAAACCACCATAAAAAAGCGGGGTTACGACTCCTCAGGTCCTGCCTACAAAGGATACAATAAAACTCACCACCTCTGTGCCGAATCCTAATCACCTCATTACCGCAAAATCGTCCCTTAAGGGCTGTAGGTGATGATCCCCTGGTCAGGAAGCAATACGACAGATGGCGCCCCATTGGCTTTGATTGTCGTATAATGTTGGTGGGATGAGAAATTGATATTGCATTTCTACGTGGGATTGTAATGGCAGTGGGTATCCACTTCGGGATATTGGAAAACAACCCTTATTTTGCATAAGATTTGGCGATTTGGTCTGAGAGTGGGTTATGAATGTTAAGTGGTTGGAATCAGAAGTTCTATGAACTAATGAGATGGTTTGAAATATTATGAGACAGCTGAAATGGAATATCTTCAAAATATGTGTTCAAAATATAGAAACTCAAGTATATAAAGGGTTTTCCAATAATATGTGTTATTGAATACCCCGCTATTTCTGTAGATGTCACGTTTGAAACTGTAATTTTTTGACATTTGACAAGTAGAAACTACGCTATTAATAAAAATGGACTGACTGAGAACCTCTGTTTTGTATTGGGATAATGCATGGCACTTTTTCCCCTCGTCCTATATGTTTTCTTTCTATGTTTTTAAATGTGGCGTTCTTCTTTGTGACGCTTCAAGACCGCATTGATGTTATCAAAATTCACTATAAAATGGTGAAAATTTGGCAGAGACGCTTCGTAAAACTCTAACATTTTTGAGTCGTAATGAAGCACTTTGTCGTACAGCAATAAAGAAATTGATGGAAAAATTTGAGATGTTGGGACAAGTTAGTGATGTGAAGAATAAAACCTGTGAACGTCGCTCAAGAACAGCCGAAAGTTTTGAAGAAAACCCAGGTTTATCCATTCCTCGCCGTTCTTTGGAATTACGCATTCCACAAACGTCATGACACCGTATTTTGTATAAACATTTGAGTCTTAAGGCTCATAAAGTTCAGTTAACACAAGAACTCAAGCCGGCCGATAATCAACAACGTCGTGACTTTCCGGACCGTGTTATCTCTCGAAGAGGTAGGTAATCACAATTGGTCACCGAGATCTTGTGATTTAACGCCTTGCGACTTCTTCTTTTGGGGCTAAGTGATAGAAAAGGTCTACTTTAACAGACCAGGGTCGATTCAAGACTTCAAAGATGGAATTCGTGAGGCTATCGCGGCCATAGGGCAGCCACTTTGCGATTTGGTTGTGGAAAATTCCATTAAAAGGATATGGTCTTGAAAGTGTGGTCGTTGTGGTCATATGCCTGATGTTATTTTCCACTATTAACGGCATAGCTTCTTCTTTACAATGAAATAAACATCATTTATATTGAAAAATGGCATTTTTCTTTGAATATCAAATTAACACCTCTTATTGAAAAACCCTTTCGTTCCACTCAAGTTGCTATAGTTCTATAAGTTGCATCAAGTCAAGGGAATCGATTTTCTGATTCAAGTGAAAACTAATAATTAGTGGGCTTTATGTTATTCCTTATTTAAGCTGATGAAGGCTTTCAATGCACAAGGAATGAGGATAGATCATTCAATTAATCGAAATTGAAAAAGGTACTGGGCAGGACCAATCGAACAATACAACGATAATCAATGACTCTATTCTATCTATTTTTCATTGAATGAGATTGTAAAACAATTCACATATTTTGAGCAGAATCTCATTGATGGAACGCAGATTTTTATCAGATCAACAGACTGATATGATTTTCGGTAACTGAAATGAAGGCTTTTTTTCTACGTTTCAGTTCTTCTTCTTTTCATGATATATTAACTTCACCCCATAAAAACCTATGGTCTATTGAATCTTACCTAGGAATGTGATGGCTTAGGGTATCCACTTCCGCATATTGGGAAACAACCCTCACATAAGATTTGGCGATTTGGTCTGAGAGTGAGCTATGAATGTTATTGGTCTGAATTAGTAGTTTTGTGGACTAATGGAATGGTTTGGGAATTCATGGAGTAGATGAGCTGGTATTTCTTCAAAATATGAATTCATAATTATAAAAAAATGCTTTCAATGAAACAAATTTGAATAGAGTTAATAAAAACTCAAGGTGGCATAATTTCTTTAAATTTCATCAGAGGAATGTTTTGGTACAAGTGCAAATTAATAACTACATGGGTTCATGTCGTTACTAGTTCAAGATAATGGAGGCTCTCAAGGCACAAAGAACAGCTAATTCAATCATCGAACTATAAAAATGCAAATGGAATAATATTATTATTTATCGTATGGCAACATCACAGGTAAATACATAGCAAGTATAATAAACTGCTTATAATATAATATAATAAGAAACCAATTCGTCACTCTTTGAAAATATTCGTTATTTTTGATAGTTCTCAGAAAACAATCTCACACGAAAAGATTTTCCAGATGAAAAAGATCAACATTTCCGATGAAACTATATGAGCCAGCACTGCACGTCCTATTAATTCCAGCCTTTTTCTCCATTTCCATTGAAGTCGATTTGAATATCGAGCCCACTTTCAGGATGAAGTACCTGGGACAGCAATCCAGGACTGAGAAGAGTTCAGCTTTATATTCCAGAATCCAGAGCGCACGCAATGATGAAGGACCAGAGCAATTTGCTTTTTATTGATATCTCAGCAATTTTGCCAGATAGTGTAGGTATAGATCTACGAGTCAATAGGAGTTATACGCTGATTTCGAAGTTTCCGAAGATCTTCACGGGACGTATCGTGAATATTTTTGATAGTTATTTTCATTCATTATTATATCGTCTTGAAAATTTTGGATTGTCCTAGTGACTTGAAATTTTCTGGGTAGGTTTGGTTCCCAAATGCCGTGCTTGAGTTCGTTAACCCGTGAAATCGTAGAGGGTGTTCCAAGAAATATGGCAATTCAGAATGTTTGTTCCTCAATATCTCAGATAAAACGAAACCGATATAAATGAAATTTTGCGACCACATGCAAGATACTCATAAGAAACCTCATACGAAATTTCGTGACTATATAGTGAACAGAACCATAAGAAGTTTCAAGAGAATCGCATAATCAAACCCACATAATGGAATTTTTCCCTAAATTATTATTTTTCCGAATAATTCAGAATTTGTTGTTTCCATCGAGCTGAAATTTTACAGCAGAATGTTCAATACCAATTCAAAGCAGTATACAAAAATTTGTGGTAGTTGCGTTCAACAATAAATGAGTTTTCAATGATACCAAAAAAAATGAATATTCCTATAAAAAAATCTCGATTGAAATGAAATCGAGTTAGAGGATGTAAATTGGCGGAGTGAATGATCATGCAAAAAGATTTTACATTCATATAAAGGGTTTTCCAATAAGGAGTGTTATCTTGATATTAAAAAAAAATTTCAATATAAATGATCGGATGTTAATCTCATTATAAAGAAGAAGCTATGCCGTTAATAGTGGAAAATAACATCAGGCAAATGACCACCTCGACCACGTTTACAGGATCATATCCTTTTAATGAAATTTTCCATAACCAAATCACAAAGTGGCTGCCGTATGTCCTTGATAGCCTCACGAATTCCATCTTTGAAGTCTTGAATCGATGCTTGGCTATTGGTGTAGACCTTCTCTTTCACGTGGCCCCAAAGGAAGAAGTCGCAAGGTGTTAAATCACAAGATCTCGGTGGCCAATTGTGATCACCTCTTCGAGAAATATCACTGTAAGGAAACTTTTCCCGCAAAAAAGAACAATGGTTTTGTTGCTTGTATGGCAAGTAGAGCCGTCTTGTTGAAAGTAAACGTTGTTCAGATCAAAGTACGTTGTAATGATGTTTGTGAAATGCCTACTTCCAAATAACGACGACGAATGGACAAACCTAGGTTTTATTCAACACTTTCGGCTACAGCAGCAATATTTTCGGCTGTTCTTGAGCGACGTGCATGGGTTTTATTTTTCACCATTTTTATAGTGAGTTTTAATAATTTCAATGCGTTCTTGAAGCGTGTATCGTTCCATTTTTTATAATGGCGTAGTTTCAATTTTTCAAATGTCGAAAAATGACAGCTTCAAACGTGACATCTACCAAAAAAGCGGGCTATTCAAAATAACACATCTTAAGGAAAAACCTTTCACTTAGCGTGAATCTCAAATCCTATAGCATTATTGCTCCACCAACGAAAGAGAGCTTTAAAAGCCAACTCTGGGCTCTCCTTGAATTTTTTATATTTGAATTGAAATTGAAATGAATATAATCAACAAAAGTTAATCAAATACTTATTCGTGTTCTTCATAATATTTCATTCTGACTCTTCAAAAGACTACGAATAATCTCACTGTTAGTCCAGCCCTGGTAACCTTTCGAGATCAAGCTGTTTTATTCAGTTCCGACCTTTCCTCTCTTTTTCAGTCATTCAATCTTTGCGTAAGATAAACAGGATTTATACGAGTCTCCAGGATTAGAGTGACGACAGGAGATAGAGGAGTTTTTCCGAATTGTTTACGCAAACAAATAAAGAGACAATCTTTACAGGGGGTGGCTATTTTGTGGGATCCAGTTCCAGACTATCCTTGGATGATTCAACACCTACGAATGGCAATCGGTCATTGTTAGTTCCTTTATTGCTCAAGGTAGGAATGTTCTAGTATTAGATTCTCTTTTTCTCTTCATCATCTGTCAGTATACGGTTTGACAGATCAATTTAGAGGCGAATTTTGGCGAGCTGTGGTTACATCTAACTATCTAACTATGGTTACGTGATTTTATACAAAATACGTGTATTAACTGTCAACTCTACTCCGTTCATGAAAGGTTGAGCCGTTGGTTGGCCATGGAAATTTGACATATTCCACTGTGTATATTAAAATTTTAGGTAATGTTCTTTATTTTCCTGTCAGATTGATACGCAATGTTGTCAATATTGCATTGAGTTTTCTGATAACTCGCAAGCTCGTCGGACGAGACCGGGTACATTCGGCAGCGTTGACTTTATTTTATGACAGTAAATACTGCTAACTTGAGATAAATAAAGAAACGCCTACTATGTGCTCAACCTTTCGTGAACGGACTATAGTCCGTTCACGAAAGGTTGAGCCGTCGGTTGGCCATGGAAATTTGACATATTCCACTGTGTATATTAGAATTTTAGGTTATTTTCTTCATTTTCTTGTCACATTGATACGCAATGTCGTCAATATTGCATAGAGTTCTCTGATAACTCGCAAGCTCGTCGGACGAGACCGAGTACATTCGGAAACGTTGACTTCATTTTTCTTTATGACAGTAAATACTGCCAACTTCAGATAAATAAAGAAACGCCTACTATGTGCTCAACCTTTCGTGAACGGACTATATATTATGTAACTATGGTAAGCTGTAGTTACATCGCCAAAATTCGATCTAGGGCTCACTACAAACGGACCACTCCACCTAGTGGAGTTTCTTAGGGAGACTTTAGTAGGTACCTTTGTTGCCATTATTGTAAAATTGATATACAGGGTATAGCCGCAACCTCTAACAACTCTCATATTTTTAAAGGAAAAAGGAGTCGAGCAGCACCTTGTTGGAAAGGCAATTCAAGTTTCTGCATGAGTGCATTTCACAGTCTTTGAACTTTGACATGAGCTTCGAAGTATGAGTTTAATTTTGGTTAATTTCAATACTTTAATTTTTAGGATTTTCCAATAAGAGGTGCTATTTTGGATATCCAAAGAAAAATGCCATTTTTCAATATAAATGATCGGATGTTCATTTCATTATAAAGAAGAAGCTATGCCGTTAATAGTGGAAAATAACATCAGGCAAATGACCACCGCGACCACGCTTACAGGACCATATCATTGCAATGAAATTTTCGATAACCAAATCGCAAAGTGGCTGCCTTTTGTCCTCGATAGCCTCATGAATTCCATCTTTGAGGTCTTGAATCGACGCTGGGCTATTGGCGTAGACCTTCTCTTTCACGTGGCTCCAAAGGAAAAAGACGAAAGGTTTTAAATCACAAGATTTCGGTGGCCCATTGTGATGACCTCTTCGAGAGATCACACGGTCCGGAAACTTTTACCTCAAAAGATCAATTGTTTCGTTGCTTGTGTGGTACGTAGCGCCGTCTTGTTGAAAGTTAACGTTGTCCAGATCAATACTATCCAATTTCGGCCATAAAGAATCATTAATCATCTCTCGATAGCGCAATCCATTCACCGTAACTGTTGGACCAGCCTCATTTTCGAAAAAGTAAGGCCCGATGGTTGTTCTTGAGCGACGTGCACGGGTTTTATTCTTCACATCACTAACTTGTCCCAACAACTCGAATTTTTTCACTAATTTCTTTATTACGGTCCGACAAGGTGCTTCGCGACGACTCAAAAATTTTCGAGTTTTACGAACCGTCTCTGCCAATTTATCACCATTTTTATAGTGAATTTAATAATTTCAATGCGTTCTTGATGCGTGTATCGTTCCATTTTTATCAATGGCGTGGTTTCTTCTTTCAAATGTCAAGAAATGGTAGCTTCAAACGTGACATCTACCGAAATAGCGGGCTAGTCAAAGTAACACCTCTTATCGGAAAACCCTCCATTATTCTTGCTTTATAGTTTGAATGAATACTTTTCATAAAAGTTCAAAATTCGCTGTTTTATCTGAACAGACCTCGTATACGTATATCCATCAGCGTAGTTCCAACATGGCAGTCACACCCATATGAACGTAGTTTACGCGATTGTCGAAAGTTTCGGACTGACAGGGTTATTTATCAAGTGAAATGTAGTTTGGGTGTATACAGACAAACCACCACCTTTATTACTCAACTTTCAGAAACATACAGTTAGTTCTGAAGTCATATCGTATGACAGAATTTAATTTGTGGAGTGTGTTCAGTCCAATTTGTTTTCCGTCTGAATGCAATCAAGAGTTTTAGACGGAGTTCTAAGGATGGAAAAAGAGCGTCGGTGAAGTGATATTAATTAAGGAGAACGAATACGAATCACCAAGAACTTCCTGAATTGTTACTGAGTGAATGATTTCATAAATGTTGTTTTTCTATATTTCGAATTCTGAATTTTTTATAACAGTAGTCAAAAGTTTATTCATCTATATCAATAAAACAGGATCTATGGTTTCCGTCAAAATGCAATATCTTTTAAACGGCTGCGCCAAATTGGATAATTCTTGCTTTGTTGTGTTCATAATTGCTAGGGCAAGGGAATATTAAAAAAAAATGTTCAGAAAAAAATGAGAGGCTTCCTTTTTTCTCACAACCAATCAAGCAGTTATAGAATAATATTTATAGGTTATAATGATTTTCACATTTGGACAAAAAGTGAAGTTACATCGTGTGAATCGAAAATTTAAAATTTTAATCAGAAATAACGTATGAACTAACATATTATACAAAAATTTTTTACTTATGCCATATTTTACAAATTTTAAACCTATGATGTTTGAATGTATTTTGGATTGCCTGATGCCCGTATGTTTATGATCACAAATCAGATCAACAGATGGCGCTGTAGTCGTTATCTAGGTTATTAATCTATTCTGCAACTAAACAACTGGATCGAATTGAATGAATTTTTGTGTAAGGTGAAGTGGGGTAAATGTGATAATGGGGCAATTGTGATAACGGACTATATATTCAGATCAAATTCATTAATACTGCTGCCATCTATCTAACACGTCTTCAAAATTGCAAGCGAACCACCAAAACACTAGAACGAACGAAATTACTTGTCAGTATGGTTGTAAGGCACGTGAATATCATTTCTCATAACGTAACCTTAAATTTCAGGTAGGTACGTCTCTACTTTATTTGGTGTAAATTTTTTAATTGATGAGTTAAGTCTGTTTTATTATTTCCAGACTTATTATTAACAGTTTTATAATGTGTTTTTAAATGCTTTTAACTCATAAACTGCGCTGGTGATTTCGTTTCGTATATATCACATTTGCCCCGCACGAAATGCTTTTTGGGGTAAATGTGACATATACATTTGAGGCAATTGTGATAATATGAATAGGCGTGGTTCTTTCATATTTGAAGTGTCTTTTGACGGATATAATTTATCTTAATGATGGAAAAATAAAGTTTAATTAAAATATACCGTTTATTTTTATATATTTGTTTCTGCCTAATTTGTTTTTACTTCCTTTTTGTTCAGAAGCTGAAGTTAATTTCACATTTTTTGGCGTCGACTGAAATAAGGTCATCAATTTTTCATTGAGTGAAATATTTTATTTTTGTAAAAAACAAAGTATTCAATAATGTAAGATTTTCATACATTTACCCCAATCCTTTCCAAATAACTCAGTCATAGGAATCTGAAAGCTTTTATCACATTTACCCCAAATTCTGGGGCAATTGTGATTGACCGACATCATTTTTTTTTAAATTACCCAACATTTCTCAGAAAAGATTTCAAAGAGTAACCAGAATACAATCAATAGAGAACTATATTGTGATCATGCTTGCATTTTTTGGAATGTTCAGCTTTATTCAAACTGTTACTTATAACACTTTGTTTATGAACTAATCAAATACTATATCACATTTACCCCACTTCACCTTATGCAGAACAACGTTTGTTGGGTCCGCTAGTTTATAAATAGTTCAGGAATAATTCTGTCTCCCTGCTGAAGTGCCAATAAACACAAACTGAAATTCAGTACCTGTAGTTGATCAATATTATTTTTATCCGTGAAAGTTAAATACATAAATGAATAGGATGAAACCAACAGCAGCAGAATATTCATAATCGAACAATTGTATGCCAATATGTTGGTTTGTATGATGTGCTTCACAACAATAGAAATTAATTTGAACGATGTCAACGAGATAGTAGGACACAGGATGTTTGCAAACAAATGCGCTAGGGACTTTGGGAGATGATTCCTTGATGAAAATAATAAGGATACTCTATATATTTTTTTTCGAAATCGATCTCCCTTTTAAGATACAGCCTTTTGAAGGCTTTGATGAGTTGACAGTTTTCAATTTTTTACAGCTTCTTAAAAACACCGAGTCATAAGACTATGCATAATATGAAGCAATAAGTAGATGTTACTCACACAATTTTTTTAGATATCATAACTCTTTTATCAGGGGTGTACAATAACAAGCCCCTATGAGTTTCGTTGAAGAATTGTTTTTGTCGGTTTGATTTTCGAAAAATAATTTTTTTTATGGTTCACCATTCAATTCTGCAGACAAAAAAACCCCTGCAAAATTTCGATATAGTAGATACTTTTCTCGGAAAAAATAAAAACTTACAAGCAGTTATGATCACTGTTCATTTCATTTCATCGTATAAGTGTTCTAAAGAATGAAAATTCTAAGATATTGTATGTATGCCTATGACAGAAAATAAGTATATTCTATAAATCTTTCTGAAGGTTTAATTACTGATTTCTGGAAGAGAATTACATCCGTAATATTTTAATTTCACAAATAGAACTTTCTTTCGATTAATAAGCATAATTGATAAAACCAATTCTGAGCAAAAACAATATTTTAGAATATTCATTCTATAGAACATACGATGAAATTAATTAACGGTAATAACTGCTTGTAGGTTATGATTTTTTCCGAGAAAAATATCGACGATTTTGCAAGAGACTTGAATGGGAAACTATGAGAGGATTTTATTTTTCGAAAATCTATCCCACGAAAGCAATTTTTGAAGGAAAATCAGAAAAAGTTGATATTTTCCACCCCTAATAATGAAGTTATGTGATCAAAAAGAATTATGTGAGTAGCATCTACTCAATGAATTATTTATGTATAGTCTTATGACTCAGTGTTTTGTAGGACTCCTAAAAAACAATAGAAACTTTCAACTCGTCATCGCCTTCCAAAGGCGGTATCTTGGAGGGGATTTCGAAAAAAACTTATATGAACTACCCCTGCTTATTTTCATCGAGGAATCATCTCCATAAGTCTCTCGCGTTCATTTACAGACTTCCCTAATCTTATTTTAATGAACGCAATGCTATCAACAAAATCTTTTGATACGAAACGAGTTATTTATTGGAAACAAATCTAAACAAATTCTCGACTTCTCGAAATAACGACGAATTGATCCGAAATATCCCCTCATAATGAAAGCCTCTAACTTTAATTAACTTTTTGTTCACTCGAACTTTCCCGATACGGTTCCATCTTCGGATAGAAGAAAAGGGAGAGAAAGGGTTACTATCAGGACTTGGGAAAATGGCGCGGTTACACAAATGACTGCAGTATAAATCAACTGTATCGTCTACAAGAACTGCAGCCTCATTTAACAAGTTCGAGAAACTTGGGAAACATAATGAGAATTTGAACTTTGAAGGTTCCAATGGGTTTCTGGTAAAGTAGTAATGATCTGCCTGAAGCCATTGTTGAGAATCGATTTACATCTATTTGGTGTGTTGACGATCATCTGCAAATTTTTCGCAACTTCTTTAATAATAAGATAGAAAGAGCTGGTCACAAGCGGACCTTCGTTGTTTTATGAAAGCTTATATTTTTTCTGAAGATGACCCTCAAAACAGGTATGAATTATTAAGGGCTTGAAAGCTTGGGTTATGTCGGCTTCAGCAAGTAAGAGGTAAAAATGTGAAAAATTTACCATCAAATTCATTATAGAGAATGTTTCAATGAAAGCGAAAGATTTCAGTGTTCAATAAAACATGGTTTGAAATTATTTATCGATTCAGAAAATATACTGTGGTGAATCATGTTTGAAACAAACTATCTTTTGAATGGCAACCACGGCATTGCTGAAATATGCCTTTTGATTGAATTTTCAATGACGTTATTGAATACATGGTGGTGATATTTCATTGATACAGCGCCTAATTTCGACTTTTAATGTTTCGATGGTTGCAAGCTTGTTGGTATAAACCTTTGCCGTCAGATAAACCTAAGGCTAGAAATCGAAAAACATTAAATCACGAGGACGTGAATAGCAAATCAGAAAATGACACGACCAGAAGCAAGATGATCAAGATTTCATGAAAGGTATGACATGTGGCTGATTGCTGATGAAACCACATGTCGTCAGGATCAATAACTTTCAAAAGAGGCAGAAAAACTGTGTTATCATAGTCATCATTGACCATCACTGTTACTGCAAAACATTATTTTTTTTGAAGAAGGCGATCTGTGGAATTATTTCTCCAGGCCATAATGCTCACTAATGGTGTCCTGTTATGGATGCATTGTTTTCTGATGTATGATTCGTAGATTTTCTAAACCCCAAATGTGACATTTTTGCCTATCAACGAAGTAAAAATGGGTCTCATCTCTTAAAATAATTTTGTTTGCAAAATCAGCTACTCAAGGATCCAGCTGGTGAATTCACTCTGCTGTTCATGGTCTACTGGCACAATTTATTCAGTGAGTTGAATTTTGTAGGTAAGCAGCAGTATATCTTCAGTATGAATTCGCTGATGAGTGCCTGTGGGAATGTCTAATTCTCGTGCCTGATGGCGAGTTGACGTCTGTGGCATTTCTGTCACATAACTAACTTAACCAGGACTTTCGATTTTTCTGTTTTTTTCTGTCCTGAGTAAATGAATCAAGCACATCATGTCAACCAAATATAAGATTATATATGAGTATTAGAAGGTACAAAATATATGAAGGGTTTTCCAATAAGAGGTGTTATTTTGAATAGCCCGCTATTTCGGTAGATGCCACGTTTGAAGCTGTCATTTTTCGACATTTAACAAGTAGAAACTACGGGATTAATGAAAAGGAAATGATACACGCCTCAAGAACGCATTGAAATCAGTAAAACTCATATAATATGGTGAAAATTTGGCAGAGACGGTTTGTAAAACTCGAACATTTTAGGGTCGTCGTGAAGCACCTTGTCGTACCACAATGAAAAAATTGGTGGAAAAATTCGAGCTGTTAGGACAACTTAGTTATGTGAAGAATGAAACAGAGCAGCCGAGAATATTGCTACTGTAGCCGAAAGTGTTGAAGAAAACCCAGGTTTGTCCATTCCTCGTCGTTCTTTCGAATTAGGCATTTCAAAAACGTTTTTATGGCCGGAATTGAATAGTTTTGATCTGGACAACGTTTAAGATCTTTTGCTAGAAAAGTTTCCGGGCCGTGTTATCTCTCGAAGAGGTGATCACAATCGGCTACCGAGATACCTTGTGATTTAACACCTTGCGATAAGGTCTACGACAATAGCCCAGCGTCCATTAAAGACCTCAAAGATGGAATTCGTGAGGCTGTCGAAGACATAGGGCAGCCACTTTGCGATTTGGTGGTAATGAAAAATTTCATTTGAAGAATTTGGTCCTGTAAGTGTGGTCGTGGTGGTCATTTGCCTGATGTTATTTTTCACTACTAACGGCATAGATTCTTTTTTATAATGAAATCAACATCCGATCATTTATATTGAAAAATGGCATTTTTCTTTGAATATCAAAATAACAACTCTTTTGGAAAACCCTCTACCTGCTCTTGCATTTCAATAGTGTTATTTATAGGGGGGTCATCACATAGGATTCATAATTTTCATAGTTTCCCTCAAATTTTCTACAATTAATTCAACAAACCAATAATACATCCACCTAATTTTTAATCTGGAACAGAAACTTCATCGAAATAAATCAAGAGAAATTCTCTCCCGGATTCAGATTGGTCAATTTCTCATGGATCCGTAACCAACAAATCTCAACTTTTAAGCGTTCAACAAACAACAAAAATCGAATTTTGGCACAGCGATTTCCTCTTTATACGGAACTTTTCGCCTAATTGCCCTATCGAAGAAATTTATATCGCGAGATTTGCCGGATTCATTCCTAGTGTGCGGTCGTTTATCTACTAAACTACCTCGACTTCTGCAGACTAAACCCGTTTATTGTAAATTCTGTACCGTTTGTATCTTCACAACCCATTGCGTTAGATTGTATTATTTATAATACAGAGGTATTGTAGCAATGTAGGCCATGACTATTCATCGCTTTTAGGTTGAAGCCATTTTTGTTTTTTTTAATTACAGCCTCATTCCATTTATGCGTTCCTCTTCCTATACTAGAGGAACAGCGTGCTCTAGCCTAAATGTCTGTAGAAGCGTTTTCGGAAACTCACTCAGGGTTACTCGATCGATTGGGTCACGTGACGGATCTACTGGGATCATGGACCCGGGTTCTAAATTAACGAACACATCAGGTTTAGGATTGGAAATGACAGTCGTATCAATAGCTTAACCAAATATTTCATGGATTTATTTTCTCAGTCCTAGTTTATTTTCGAATTGTCTTTACCTTGCTTGCGTTTATTGGCCTTTGTAAAATATTTCTTATAATCTCTGGTTAGCCATTCGATGTTTAATGTTATTTTTGAGTACCTATATTAAAGAAGTAGAGAATTAATTTTTTTTTCATTTCCAGTTCATTAACTGATTGTCTCTAGCTTTACTAGGATTTATTGGCTTCTGTAAAATCTTTCTTATAATTGCTGGTGTGCCCTCACATGTTCAATGTTATCTTCGAGTACCTATGTTGAGGAAGTAAAAAAAGCTTTAGCATTAACGCAGAAAGATCTGCATACAAAGTTATGAAGATGTTTCACATTATTTTCTCGGTTCATGGAATCACACATTTAACACTGAGCCAAATTCTTTTCTCTTTCCATAATTTTTAGGAATAGAATGAATGAAATTTCTAAATCCGGATTTAGACAAAGCGCGCCCACTCGCGAGTCAAACCTCGCCATCTACTCGCGCACCAAAACTCATCCTCGCACCAGTGTTTACACGAAGCGCTGGATTCGCCTGGTAGGGCGAGCCAGGATGAGAAGGCGAGGCAGTAATCAGCCTCGTATAGAGTCCGAGACTCGACCAGCTCCAAAAGCTTGTTCAAATGACACAGCGAGGCTTCTTTGATGCGCGACTGAAAACCGACCGGTAATGGCTCAACCCGAGGACGAGGGGCCTCATGGCGAGGAGCATGTTCACAATATGCGAGGGAGCGGAAAAGAGCAGAAGACTTATTCTTGACTTTTTCAAATACAAAATTGAACTGCAGTGCGCATTCGGTGACTTTATGACGCTGCTCTCGTGCAGGGTTACGATAGATCTACCTGAGTCAGTGTTCGAGTTATTAGCACCATACTTTCCGAACACGGGTTGGATGTTCGGGTTAGGTGAACGAACGCGAAGGTAAGAGTTCGAGTTAACCCGGGTAAGTATCCGAAAACACCTTAAGTTTCGAATTTTTAGCCTAGGGCTGTCTCAGTGAACTCGATTGGACTCGGTGATGAAGAATTCGAGGTTTCCAACAATATTATCCCACCGTCTGTGAACATTCAAAGTTCAAACAGAATGAGTTATAGGGACTTGAATTTTTAGGGTAGGTACCTACAGGGTTCAAATATATTGGTTTGGTTTATTGTTAGGCTGAATCGGCCGAATAGTACAGTTATAATTACTCAATATTGGAAGGATTCTCAGAAACAATTCAAAGAATGAAAATCGGATTTTTTCTGAAAAAATAATCATTTCATGGAATATGCTAGGTTTCAAAATACGGCACATTTTGGAATTGCGCTCCTGATCAAATTGATGCGACTGAATCAGTAGATTCCACAAACAATACATTCATAGAGAGCATGTTCGTTGATACCTCAGAAGAACAAGTGAACACTGAACAGTGTTTACCTTTCAGAGTGAGAAATAAACATAGAAATGCCCTAAGCGTGAATAGTAATCAACCAAGCATAAGAGTGAGATGCCAAACTGAAGTGGAGTAAGAAATAGGTTAGATTTGAATTTTTCCAATTCCCGAATATAATACATTTTCGTAATTTTGCCTCAGCTCAACAATAAACAATAAACGGCCACCAAATCAGTAAAATAATTCAGTTTATGAATGTCGAATCGAAATTGAATCGTAAACAAATCGTATCAAGAAACTAAACACTAATGGACGATGTTGCCAAACTGGATTGTCTGTAACAACAGCAAGCCGTTAGTTTCAGAGTTTAGAGTAGGGGAGTAGTGGACCAATTATCCCAATACCGAATAAACATACGGCACGAGTTCGCAACTCCGGAATGTTGTTCGCGTCATAAACAGAATCTCTAGGTTTACTTTTTACTCTGAAGTGTAAACAGACTCTAAGTCAGTCAGTCTATAAGTTTACTTTTTCACTACGAGGTTCACCTCTTCTGTTAAATATAAATAAATAATACTAAACAAACTTCATCTTCATCTGTATAAGACAAATGAAAAGTCCTTCAGTTTAATTCTCAGTACGAAGTCAAGAATTCTTCACCAGTCTGAGTGTTGAAAACAAGTATGTTTATGTTCGTAGTTTCGAGAATAAAAAATGAGAAAATCAATAAAGTTCAGCTCTTTCTCAAGGCGTTGTGCAATACGTTTATAAAATTAACCCCGTCACGTTCGGACACGTTACGTTTTTCGAATTTTAAAAGAGCACGTTCCTTGGCTTCAGCCGGCAGAATGGCGAATATATTTTAGTTGTTAAAGTGGGACAAACCTGGGAGAGCAACGGCCTTTTTCCAGATACATCCGGGATAGTGTTGTTTTTCACTCGGTTGCGACAAAAAAAAGTTGAACTATGTTACTGAACTTTAATGCTACCACTATAATTCAACTGTTATGTTTTCAGCTTTGTGTAGGTAACCGTAACGAAGCAACGCTCGAAGAATACCCAATGTATGATATCGATAAAATTCATGCGAGTCTTGCTTTGATAGGGTGAGAGGTTCAGTTATTGACACCCTGAAAGTGATTGACAATGGGCACATATATACCGATATAATAAACTATTGGTGTCATCGAAGGTTTTCTTATCTGTCTCTACCTATTTCAGAATTTTATTTCTAATTTGGTCATGTTCAATTTCCTCAGGTTATCATACTGAAAACGGCATCATTCGATATTTGTCGTGAGATTTTGCAGTAGTGTCAATAAGTGTTAGAGTTTACTCAAGTATAGCGACTAATACAATTACGTATATTTTTTATGTTTCATATTCGTTAGAAAATCTCGTGTGTTAGGAAGGTTCTAAGCAATAAAAATACGAAATGAAAATTATCGAGTTAATCGCAGGTATAATATAAACAATAAAAGCAGAGAATAATACTAATGGATTAAAATCAACCAATATTAAACCCATACTTCGGAACTAATCCCGTCAACGCACAAAGAACATGCATGGTGGTAATATCAAACGGAGCATCCATAGATAGCTATTTCGCCCTATTTGGGGCTCATCAGTATGGAGGAGCTCAGTCTGAAAGGCATTCTGGGTTACCTTACGAACACCTACCTCCGATGCATGAATGTTGAACGAAGTTGCGAGATGTTTATCCGTTTTTCATCAAACTGGTGGCAGTCCAACTTCGTTCAACGTTCATGCATCGGAGGTAGGTGTTCGTAAGGATCCCAAGAGATTGGGTCTTGTTTCTGTTATACTTAAAGCTAGGCGACATTTCTTCAAGTAAGGGAACCCAGAATGCCTTTCAGACTGAGCTCCTCCATACTGATGAGCCCCAAATAGGGCGAAATAGCTATCTATGGATGCTCCGTTTGATATTACCACCATGCATGTTCTTTGTGCGTTGACGGGATTAGTTCCGAAGTATGGGTTTAATATTGGTTGATTTTAATCAATTAGTATTATTCTCTGTTTTTATTGTTTATATTATAGGACCTGCGATTAACGCGATAATTTTCATTTCGTACTATTATCACCACGTCTGGTTTATGACGATTAATCGAGCGTTTCCACTTCATCGACTGAAGGTAAAGTCCACAAAGTTGGACTGCCACCAGTTTGATGAAAAACGGATAAACATCTCGCAACTTCGTTCAACGTTCATGCATCGGAGGTATGTGTTCGTAAGGATCCCAAGAGATGGCGTCTTGTTTCTGTTATACTCAGAGCTAGGCGACATTTCTTCAAGTAAGGGAACCCAGAATGCCTTTCAGACTGAGCTCCTCCATACTGATGAACCCCAAATAGGGCGAAATAGCTATCTATGGATGCTCCGTTTGATATTACCACCATGCATGTTCTTTGTGCGTTGACGGGATTAGTTCCGAAGTATGGGTTTAATATTGGTTGATTTTAATCAATTAGTATTATTCTCTGCTTTTATTGTTCTAAGGAATATTTGATTGATGTAAGTAAACCTTTCAATGATTTATATATTAAGTTTAAGCCATTTGTTAATAAATCTGTCAATAATATTACATTCAACAGTGATTGGCATATGGGCTTTGACCTTAAAATATGAATCTTAGAAGGGTTTACTTACATCAATTAAATATTCCTTGGAATTTTCCAACCAAAAGGAAACTTCTAACGAATATGAAACAGAACAAAATCGGAAAATATATGCAATTGTGTGCAGTCGTTATCATATACACTTATTAGCACATAGTACTGCAAAATCTCGCGCCAAATATCTAATGATGCCGTTTTCAGATTGATAACCTGAGGACTCAAATAGAAATAAAACATTCTGAAATATGGGGACACAGATCAAAGACCCTAGATAGCACCAATAGTTTATCACATCAGTAACATTCTAAATGAATACTCAATCAAGTCAGGAATCCCCAGCCTAAATACAATACAAATTAGTCATTAAATTCTCAATTCGAAGTCAACAATTCTGCACCAGTCGGCAGTGTTTATTTTTGTAGTTTCGATAATGAGAAATGAGAAAATTAATGAAGTTCAGCTCTTTCTCAAGGCGTTGTGCAATATTATGTTCTTAAAATTAACCCTCTCTTGTAGACGACATAGGAGTTAGAAAGCGCGTCACGTATTCATCTTATCCGAACGAACAAATTGATAATGCTTGTTTTCATTTTTAAGTAAAAAGAGGAAATGATGAGGCACAAACTCATTCGAGACCATTCTTGGGGATCACGCCATTAAAAACTCGAAAAAAATTATTTGGTCTCTGTGATGTTGAAGAAGTAAAAGTCATTCATTAATACTTTAATATTTATCTAGATCGATACCAACGAAATATTATACGCTGTAGGAAAGATTCAAAACATTGACCATTACAAGATAGCAGCATATGATGTGTCTAATATGCACTATCTTCCAACAATATTATTCTGTATATCGCAAAGATGCTTGAATTTCCTGGGATTTCCACAGAGATTAACCCGTCCATTCTTGCGAAAGGACTCAAACAAAACATTTCGAGGACTTAATCGATGGATAAATCGCTGGCTTCCCTGATATCCAAAACATAACGGAATCCAACAATTCTCTCTCGATAATTATAGTTGTGAGTATAAGGGGCTGTTTCCGAGGACAGGGAAAGCTTTATGTGACAGAATGATCAACCAGGAGCCTTTTGGAGGCGCGTTATCTTTGACAACTGCCCCTGCGAGGCGATATTCCTTAACGAGCTTCCTGATATCGCCTGGAAGAAGGGAGGAGCACCCCTCGATGATTTCCAGGAAAGGAATGCCGACAGTGGTGGAGTTCAGGAGCGAAACGAATAGGGACAATGCAACGAACCGTGATCATGTGAAACTCTCTGATATTCGAGGTTCTTGTTTTAGGCTTATTGTTGCCTTTTATGCGTCGCTTACATCGAGATACTTTACAAGCTGCTACTGAGCAAATTCAGTAGCTGATTGTAAATTCGCTCAGTGTAATCGTGTTCACAAGCCAACAATCTGATTGTAAAGAAGCTGAGACTAAAGTTGAAAGCGGGGCTACTCTACACGCTTAATCGCTGGCTTGTTGGCATGTAAACAAGCCGTGTGTAATCACATTTGCTACTGAACAATGTGTGAGTTCTCCTCTACTCGGTGGTTCCTGGTTCTTGAATATGAAATTTTGAAAATTTATTCGACATTCATCTTAGATCCTTGACAACGATACAAACATAAACCTCACGTGGATCGTTAGATTGTTACTCAGCGAGTAGACAGTTTTATGTGTAATTATGACAATCTCACAAGCTAATTCACTCACTTCTAAATTCGCTTAGTAGCAGCTTTTGAAGTATTTTAATGTAATCGACCCATTAGGAACAGCTAGAGGTATCATCCAGAAAACTATCATTATTATTTGAACTGGAGTCGTTTTGGCTAGGTTAGCCTTCTGAGAACTGTGGCCATGTAGACATTTTGTTCTATAGCCTGCTCATTCATCGAAACCCAAGAAGTCATCATCAGTGGAGTTGGAAAAACCGAGAACCTCCTTAAGAGCCTTGGTCGTTGTTTCTTTAGTGGCTAGAACCAGTGTCCTAATATGTATTACTCTTAGGTCAGCCAGCTCTGCAACCTTGCATACCACGTGTTCAGCTGTTTTTGCTTCTGATCCAAAAGCCTGTAGATCTCTTCTGCTGACATTCCCATACGATAAAATTATGTTTGTACCGACAGTGCCCCGTCAGCAGTCCCAAAATCACTTGAAGCTCAGCTCGTGACATCTTTAGGAGGTATAGGTAGGTGGAATCGTCCCCAAGGCTGTTTTTTAAAGAGTTATTCTGTTTTTCAACTTTCATTGCTGGACAGATATCTTGTGTTGGTCTTCTTCAAGTCCAGATAAAGGCTCAAACCCTTGATGTATTTTTTCGCAATTTCATTGGCTTTTTCATTTTCTTTGACACCACAATACCCAAACACCCATAGTCAGGTCAGTTCATCATCCTGATAACTACGATTTCAAAGAAATATGTAGTCTTTTTAATTTTATAAACAAATAACCCTTTGCTATGACCACAATTAGTACCCTGTGATCTACCGTTATCTGATAGGCAACTCCAATCATTCCCAAGTAGTTCATAAATGCCTTACCGCTTTATGCAGCTTCATAATTACGTTATCCATTTCTTGATTGATTAGAAGTCAGAGTATCGAATCTGATTAGTTTGTGGTAAGAGGGTGATCAAACGTAATTCTCTTTAGCAGGCCATCCACCTGTGAATCTGAAGGGTTCTAGACGTCTTGGTATGAAGGATAAATGTAGGATCTGAAGATCTCTTAGTATATGGCTTAAATGATGGAATAGCTCTCGAATACTATCAAAATTATGAACCTCTTTGAATAAAATCAATCGAATAAATATTTGACTATAGAAAGACATGTACAAAATTTCCTGAATATAAAGTTCGATCAGCCTTTTCGAGCGCTCGTTCTACTAAAACGAGTGCTATATCGTTTTGCCCAAATGTCTGTAAATTTTGAATTTTGAGCCGAAAATGATCTGATCCCTGATGACGTGTTCAAATTCAATTCAGTCCGTGGGGCCGTCCGGCCGGCCGTTGGCACAATAACTTTCGAAGGGATTGTTCTAGAGACTTTAAATTTTCAAAATAAGTTCTGGTTTCAAATTTTCAAAATTTTTGTTCCTCAATATCTCAGACAAAACGAAACTAATCGCGATGAAATGTTACGGTCGAATCGAGATGCTCATAACAAGCCTCATGCAAAATTATGTGGCCATACAGTAAACAGAACCATAGAAAATTCAATTGGAATATTGGAAAAGCGACACTTCATATTTCCATAAAAAGATATCCGATTCAAGTGATATTTTTTTGTGATTGGAGATCGATATTCCGAATGCTCCTCCAAAATTTCGTGGCCTCAGTTGTAACAGAACCATAGAAAATTCAATTGAAATATTGAAAAAAAACTTTTTACTTCCAATCCAAAACAGGATTTCCGATTCGAGTGAAATTTATTTTGAGGATGAACCCTAGTGTACTGAATGTTCATGCAGAATTTTAAGGGGATCTCATCATCAGAACCATAAATTTTAATTTTCCGCCAACCTCGAAATAAAGGGTGATTTTAATGTGTACGAAATTGACCATTAATGACTCATTTCAATTTTCAATTTTTTATCCAATTTAATGTGCACTCCTCATGGCAACCGCACACAAAGTATTCAGAAGCACTACGAGAAATGTCAAAACTCTACTTGAACATAGAAACATAAAAATTTCACTATGACAAATGTATTTCAATCAAGAATTCATACACAATTCAAATTGAGATCGTCGGAAAAATCTTGTAATCAACTCGGTTATTAATCGAGCGACTAATGGTCTCGAACTATTAAAGCATTCGCTCCGCTCACGCTTTAAAATATCTTGACCATTAATCGCTGTCTTTAATAACCTAGTTGATTAAATAACTATTCTGTGATCATTTATTTTTCTATATTTTATTTTTGTGAATAATTTCCAGAACATATTTCTGCACTTATATATTTGGTATCAATCTCAAAATCAAATAAAGCTCCTGCTCAGAGCTTTCCTTAGATTTTGATAAAGAACTTAATTTCCTGAACTCGAATTTATTCATTAACAAATATCCTGATTATTTTCGAACCGATTTTTATATGAAAACTCCTGCTTCAACAGTCTCCGTCAATGGTTTGACTACACCCTCAACTCAACTACTATGATTAGAGTAAAAACTCATATCATGTCCTCAGAGCACATTCTGATAACTTTTTATCTAACCTTAATTCTCCTTCGGGATACGCTCTTGAACGTGCCACTTTTCCACCGATAAGACGCTCCCTTTTGTTGTGACTGGTAATGGGTTTCTAATCTTCCATTCTCTCAGATGTATTTCTTTTAATATTTCAGCGCAATGATGATGAACTTACCTATTTATTCTCCAATGCCTGCAAAAGAAATCAATATTAGATGCTTATAAAGTGCAGCAAGTTAAGAAGGATATCATTAAGATTGAAGAATGTTAAATATTTTATTAGTGGCTGAAGGTGATGAAGTCATTTTACTAGATGAATTAAGTTTCACTATCGAGTTACTTTTAAAAAAATTGAGTTAACTTGAATACATAGATTAAATGTTATAAAGTGCTCGAAGGCACTTAAAATGGTGATTGTGGCATCAGTCCACTCTATTATAGCTTAAACAAGCACTTTACCGAAGGCAAAGAAGATGTTAATGAAGATGAGTGTCCTGGAGTTCCAACAATGAAAACAAGTGAAGGAAACATTGAAACAGTAAAAAAAAATTTCGAGAAATCGCCGAATCACTATAAGGCCGACCACTCACTTGTTTCAACTGGGATGTGCACACATGTGCAGTGCAATGCTTCAGTTTGTTCTATGATGGATTCTAGCAGGTCTGAATCTGGTTGTAATTTTACCAAGAATAAAGAAGGGAAGGCATAAACAGTGGTGCAAAAAAGAAATTTATACACAAAAATTTATTGAGGTATTTAGAAGAAGAACCATTGGATTTTCTCAATTATTTGCGCATGACTCAAACTGTGTATTAAAAATTATCATGAGAACTGCAATATCTCCACATGAAAGATTTACAGCTACTCTGAGATTTTTAGCCACAGAACGTCCGTACGAGTGCCTGAAATTTTTTACAAGAATATCTCCTCAAGCTCTCGGAAAAATAATACCAGAAACATGTGAAGCCTTGTATACAGCGTTGAGAAATGTTACTTGAATGTTTTGGGCATGGACCTATAGCAGCAAAACTAACGATAATGCACCAGCACACATCAATGATTGTTCGCAATTTTGGCCAGAAACATCACTGTAAACATGCCTTACCAACTTATACACCAAATTCAAATCCTTGCAACTTTCTCCTTTTCCCAAAACTAAAGCTACCAATAGAAGCAGAGTGTTTCACTACAATTGATGAAATTAAGTCAGAATCGAAAAACGAGCTTATTGTCATATCGAAAAAAGCATTTCAAAAGTGCTTGGAGGATAGAAAAAAACTGGATGATTGCATTTTATTCAGAGGGATTAATTCCACTATGAATAAATAAAAAATTTTCAACCAAATTCGAAATTATTCTATTCTTCTGAACGCCTACACAGAACTTCAATCTTCTACAAACATCTAATTGAAAGACCGAAAAGAAGCTATCAATAACTAAAAAAAACTTTATACAAAAACTGTACAGGTGTAGGAGGAGAAATCTTTTTTGATAACTCACATATTTCCACGATTTCGTTTTTAAGATAAAAACGTCTATTGTAAGGAGAATACTTCGACGATTTCGATCTGAACTAACAACCCCTTATTCTCGACTAAAGTTTATGAAGCCCATGCACGAAGTTTTCCTACACTAAACTCCACTTATGCATGAAATCTGGATTCAATATTTCACAACAAAACAAGCCGGCAAAAACAAAGACTCGATAAAGTACTCAATTCCGAAGTTTCCGCTAGTTCCAGGAAGTTCGGGGCAAAACCAAAAAAACTTGTTCGAAATCAAATTTCAGCTAGTTTCGCAGCAGGTCGTCCCTAAGGGCAGATGTTGAGAACTCATAATTTCATTTCGAACGAACAACGAGTCCCATACAGAGTAGACATTTCCTTTGGGCTAGATGAAAATAATCGATAGCTTTACCGTGTTTTATGTAGCAAGACATAAGACAAGTAGATAGGATGGTATTTGATAGAATCAAGAAAACTCAAGGAAAGTTATGTTTTATTTTGTGGAAAAGTTCGTGAAATGACTGCCAGTATATTGAACTGTGGCGTTTTTCCATGTGAAAAAATTAGAAGTCATGTGAAATTGAAATATACAGAAGGATTCAGAACAAATTACCGTAAATTTGGGAACCTAATCTACATATGATTTTATGGGATAAAGATCCTATGGGGTCTATAGGTCTTTGACGTATTGTCATTGGTTTTTCCAAATATTCGACTGAATTCAGTGAAAAAAGTTTCGTGAGAATAGCAATAAATAAAAAGGCAATAAAAATAATATTTGCAAATATGAATGAATAAAAGGAATAAATTTCATACCATTGAAGGAAAAGCACGAAAATAAGGAAATAAAAAAACGAAGATGTAAGCAAGAAGGTTACGAGAAAAATTACAGGATGTAAGAAAAAAGACAAAAAAGAACAGAAGTATGATCTGTTTGTGAACATTTGGATTTGATTATGACATTTGGTGGAGCTGAAAGAGTTTAAATACACTGCGCAAAAAATCAACGCACATTATGGAAATATCAAATTTATTCTACAACTGAAGGTGTCCTCAATGATAATTATTTTTATCAGAAATATGCATGCATATGTTATTCACTTTCAATGTTTTTCTTCAATACAGATGTTTTTTTCCAGCAGGAATAAAAAAATGAGATTATCAGATTTTGAATGTATTGGCTCCATTCTGAAATCAGTTGTTCTCGATCAATTCTAGTGATCAATTGTTTTTCTTTCGTTTGATTTTCCACACTCAGAGAATATGATTTAGGGTCTCGAGTCGCGGAAAGAGCGAGGATTTTGCGAGAGAGCATATCCATTGGGAAGAAGCTGATTGGGTTCTCTTCACAGATGAGTCTTGATTCTGCCTCTACCATTGTGATCGACGTTCACTAGTATACGGACGTCCACATGTAAGATATGCTAAGTGCAGTTTCCTGAATAATACTGGTTTCGGGGGAGGATCGATTATGGTATGGGGTGGAATATCTTTGACTGCTCGCACAGAGCTAGTGGTCGTTGATAATGGAGCTATGAATGCTGATAGGTTTATAAGGAACATTCTTGAAGAGCATGTAGTGCCATTTGCCCCATACTTTGGTGAAAATTTCAATTTCGCGCATCGTTCAGGAGTACCTTGAAGAAGTTGAAGTATCTCGAATGGAATGACCAGCAAGAAGTCCAGATCTCAATCCGATTGAGCAGGTTTGGGACAACCTCAATAAAAGGCTGGGAAGTTCAGAAAATCATTCAGCTAGATCAGAACATTTTAAGATCACCCATTTTGAGTATGAACCGTCGTTGCCGATCTGTAATTAACGCAAGGGGTATAAATACCAAGTATTAAATCACTTATCAGCATTCCAGTATTTTGAAATTGTTTGTTTCTCTTCTTTCACATAAGATTCGGTGAAATCCTTATTTTTTCCTTCATTTAATGTGTCTTGTTTCGTTCAAAACGTTTCCGAGAGAACATAAAAAAAAAAGTTTTGAAGTCAATGTAGAGTTAACTTTCATTAAAATTGAGATTTTCAGAATGTGCGTTAATTTTTTTGCGCAGTGTATGTACAGGGTCGATTTTACCCTTCAATGTGGTCGATATTAAGCTACCGGTTGAAATAACCCGATTTTTTTCCTATTTTTTTATACTCTGTTATATTGAAAAACTATACTTACATATTTTGCAGAACCAAAAGAACGCCTACATAATAACAAGAGTAATCAAACAATTTGTCTGTTTTTATCATACTATGTAATACAAAGATTAGAGGGTGATATTTTGATTACAGCTGAAGTAGTCGATATTCCCCCACTCTCCCCTAAAACTAGCTTCTGCTATATGAACCTACCCTAATGCAAGTGGACATAAACTCATTAGTTTATTCATCATAGTATCTGCAATTGACCCAGAAGTTTCAAACAATAACCGTTCAGTAAACACCCTCCTAAGAGCTCAATTTCCTGGAGGAACAAGCCATTGACTCTCTCAAAGTATCAGAAACTCCTCAAACGCCATAATCGAACATCTATTCCAAAGTCCATTTTGTAATCGAGTTAATCCATTCGATTCTCCCTTATTGGAATAAAATTTCTGGAATCCATTGCCTTTCTCATCGTTCCACCCAAATCCTTTGATAATAACAAGGAGATAATTACGCAGATACGTTGAGGAATGGAAAGGGGTAAAACTGCCTCATCGTATTTCCATTTTTCATGCAATTTGCGGGGGAGAAATTGCTCTGTTGTGGTTGAGAGGATAATGAGGTCAATTTGTCTGTAATAGCGTTATACTGTAGGAATTGCATAAGGAATAATTACGACTCCAGGTATGATTTTCAGAATATTGGATAACGTGTTATGAAATTGATACTCATGAGTCATAAGTTGGATTATTATAGTGGAAATTTGCATTTGTTATTTACATAATAAAATGAATCTGGTGTCTCTTGTTTCGTATCGATGATTTGAAGCACTTCTCGGTTCTGGAAAGTAGAAGTCAACACAATTTTTGACATAAACATGTTGATGAATTCCTAGAGTAACTACTTCTAAATATAAAATTTTCAAAGTAGATTCAAGATATGAACAGGCATTCTAAACACTAAATAAATAGAACGAAAAAAAACTAATAGGTCTCTTAATTAAAATTGAAAGTATCGTGCATGTAGAAGCTCCTGAATTTGTATAAAAATTTGGTTGATGTCCACGACATAGCGTATTGTCGCAGATAATTTGAATTAATCCAACTATTACCTCGGTGAGAAATTTTGGCCGATTTGTAATTTTATTCTATTCGATTCACCCTTATTGGAAAAAAAATTTCTCGAATCCATGGCCTTTCTCATCGTTCCACCCTAATCCTTTGATAATAACAAGGAGATAATTACGCAGATACGTTGAGGAAGGGAAAGGGGTGAAACTGCCTCATCGTATTTCCATTTTTCATGCAATTTGCGGTGAGAAATTGCTGTGTTGTGGTTGAGAGGATAATGAGGTCAATTTGTCTGTAATAGCGTTATACTGTAGGAATTGCATAAGGAATAATTACGACTTCAGGTATTATTTTCAGAATATTGGATAACGTGTTATGAAATTTTTACTCATAATTCGCATTGTCATAGTAGAAATTTGCATTTGTAATTTACATAATGAAATGAATATATGTTTGATATGGTCTATCTTGTTTTGTGTCCATGGCTTGAAGCACTTCTTGGTTTTGGAAAGTAGAAATCAACACTATTTCAGAACTAAAACGTTTTGATGAATTCCCAGAGGAACTAGTTCGAAATTTCATAATGAAATGAATATATGTTTGATATGGTCTATCTTGTTTTGTGTCCATGGTTTGAAGCACTTCTTGGTTTTGGAAAGTAGAAATCAACACTATTTCAGACCTAAAACGTTTTGATGAATTCCCAGAGGAACTAGTTCCAAATTTCAAACATTCGAAGTAGATTCAAGATATGAACAGGCATTCCAAACAATAATTAAATAGAATAGAATAAAAATAAAAGCTATCAAAATTGAAATTGAAATAAACGTGCATAAGAAAACTACTGAATTTGTATATAAATTGATTTGGTTAATGTCAACGACATAGCGTTTTGTCGCAGATAATTTCAATAAATCCAACTACTATTACCTCAGCAAGAAATTTTGGCCGATTTGTAATTTTATTCTATTCGATTCACCCTTATTGGAATGAAATTTCTCGAATCCGTTGCCTTTCTCATCGTTCCACCCAAATCCTTTGATAATAGCAGGGAGATAATTACGCAGATACGTTGAGGAATGGAAAGGGGTAAAACTGCCTCATCGTATTTCCATTTTTCATGCAATTTGCGGGGAGAAATTGCTCTGTTGTGGTTGAGTAGATAATGAGGTCAATTTGTCTGTAATGGCGTTATATTGTAGGAATGGCATAACGAATAATTACAATTCAAGATATTATTTTCAGAATAGTGAATTACGTGTTATGAAATTGGTTAATGATTTGGCTGATTGGGAACTTGCATTTTTAATTTACATTATAAAATGAACGCACATATTCGTATGGTCAATCTTGTTTTTGTATCGAAATTTTTAAAGCACTTCTCGCGGTTCTGGAAATTAACATTTTTTTGAGTTTAAACATGATGATGATTTCCAAAAAGAACAAATTCAAAATTTTGAATCGCCAAGTAGATTCAAGTTATGAACAGGAATTTTAAATACCTACCTTAATAAACAGAGAAATGAAATCGATATATCTCATGATTGAAACTGAGTGCAAAAACTCCTAAATTTGTATACAAATTGATTGCGTATTGTCACAGATAATTTCAATTAATCAAAAACTATTACCTCAACAGGAAATATTGGCGGATTTGTTAAGTTTAGCAATTATTTATTTGAGGTTGCTGTGAGTTGCCTAGGTGTTATCTGAATTCTGATCTAAAAATCAATGATTTCTATACCAATATTTCGAATCTTACTTTGGAAGCGACATTTTTCATCTCATCATCTACTCAAAAAAAGAATTCATGTGCCTGTTGTTTTCTTTGTTCCTATCAAATTCTCCCAGAACCTGCAAAATGATTCAACTTCCATAAAACACATTTATGTAATGAATTATCGACATTCTGCTGCTCTGAAAAATACTGTTGACTTAGTAAAACAACCACGATAAATCCAATCGAGTGTGTAAATGTTAATCAATCTTTTCCACACGTCCTCACGGCAGATAAAAGAAAACAAATCGGTGGAAACCAATCAGCCATCCTCGTTTTTTCAATTCACCATAACTTTCCTGCAATACACCATACAGGCAGATAAATATTTAACCGAATATTAATCTTTCTTGAAGTATTATTCATCTTCAATTTCTTTGAATTGTCGGAATGAATGTTGCCCTGCGTATTATTGGAGAAGGCGCTCATTTGTTGAGCTTAGCAATTATCAAACTGAGGTTTTTGTGAGTTAGCAAGATGTTATCTAAATTGGTCAAAATCATTGATATGAAGACAATATTTTGATCGTACTTTGGAGGCGACTCTTCTCATCTCACCATCATTTCTACTCTCAAATAGAATTATTGGTGTGCACTGCACAATGTGCATGTAGAAATAGAAATATAATAAAAACACCAATGTCCAATATTATACAAAAATAACACTACACTATCTACTCTGTGTAAGTATTTCGGCAAAATACGAGGTTTACGTATTTAGGGAAGACAACTTGTAGAGTTGTCCAGTCCGTGGAGCCATCTATTCGCTACTGTCCGTAGCGTTGACAATTGTGCTTGTGGCGCTCTCTGTTGGAGGGTAGCGTCAACATAGTTGGTAGCGCCAATGTAGTGATCTGTAATCTGTTGTGGAACAGATAAATCCCGTACATTTTCTTTGTACCTATCAACTTTTCCTACAACCAGCGAAACGATATAACATCTATAAAATACCTCTATGTCATGAAATATCGACATTCTCTGCCTTGAAAAATACCGCGTTGACTTGGTTAAACGACCACGATAAATCCTTTGTCTAAGGATAAATCCAATCGAGTGTGAAAGTGTTAATCAATCTCTTCCGCACGTCCTAACAGCAGATAAAATGCAACAAATCAGTGTAAACCAATTAGCCATCCTCGTTTTATCAATTCACCATAATTTTCCCTTCAATATTCAACCGAAGATTAACGTTTTTTGCAGTAGATATCGCTTATTTTCAGTTTCTTTGAATTGTCTGGATGATTGTTGCTCTGCTATATTATTTAGGTACTCATTTGTTGATCTTAATTATTAATTTGTGGTTGCTGTGAGTTAGCAAGATGTTATCTTAGTCGCTCAAAATCTATAGGCGTTTTCGGAAAGTTACTCAGGGTTATTAACTCGATCCATTGGGTCACGTGATGTATCTACTTGGATCACAGACCCGGGTTCTAAGTTTACGAACACATCAGGTTTAGGATTTGAAGTGACAGTCATATCAATAACATAACCAAATATTTTATGGACTATTCTTTTCAGTTCCAGTTTATTTTTGGATTGTCTTTAGCTTTGCTTGCATTTAGGTATTGGCTTTTGAAAAATATTTCTTATAATTTCTGGTGTGCCCTTCCATGTTTAATGTTGATTTTGATTACCTATGTTAAAGAAGTAGAGTATTTATTTTTGCAGTTCCAGTTTATTGTTGGATTGTCTCTAGCTTTGCTTGTATTTATTAGCTTCTGTAAAATCTTTCTCATAATTTCTGGTGTGCCCTCGCATATTTAATGTTATCTTTGAGTACCTATACTTCAGCTTTAACGCAGAAAGATCTGAATATATAAAGTTAAAAAGAAGTAGTATCACATTATTTTCTCGGCTCATGGAACCACACATTTTACACTGAGCCAATTTTTTTTTCTCTTTCCATAGTTTTAAGGAATAGAATATTTTAAGTTGCTAAGTGTCAGTGAGTTCGAACACGGCTTGGATGTTCGGGTAAGGTAAACGAATGCTAAGGTTAGGGATCGAGTTAACCCGAGTAAGTATCTGGAAACGCCCAATGATATCAACACCGATATTTCGTATCCTACTTTGAAAGAATTCTGACGAAACCAGCGAATGGATGTAACTTCCATAAAATTCATTTATGTAATGAAATATCGACATTCTTCTGCCCTGAAAAATACAGCGTTGACTTGGTTAAACAACCACGATAAATCCAATCGAGTGTGTAAGTGTTAATCAATCTTTTCCGCACGTCCTAACAGCAGATAAAAGGTAACAAATCGATTGAACCAATCAGCCATTCTCGTTTTTTCAATCCACCATAACTACCCTCCAATCAACCATACAGGCGGATAAATATTTAACCGAAGATTAATGTTTGTTGGAGTATATGAGGGGGAAGGTTTTTTTTCTCGAGGGACTGTCTCAGTCACATCCCCTTATTCTCTGGAGTCCGTCCCAAGACGAGACACCCTCACACTCTACAGTACTGAAATATTAGCTGCCAAGTCTCTTCCTTCTCCCTGAGTCACCTTTTTTCTGGAAAGGTTGGATTCTCTGAGGGAGCTCACGCAACTGGAGTTTCCCCCCTCATTAGAAATTTCTGAGAAATGAGATATATACAAATGCGAGACTACATATCAGAAGGAATATGCGTGTTGCTCAATTTGAGGCAAAGGTCTTATCTTGCAAAATGATTATTATTATTCTTAATCCGAACGCTTATTGACAAGGTGCCACAAGGGCCTCTCCAGTAAATGACTTAGGGAGAGGGGTTATTACAAAAATTTAAGGAAAGCCCTGAGCAGGAGCTTTTGAGCGCTCGTACTTTGGTGGATCAATAAGACTTTCACCTCAAAATGTTATATGGGATTTGAGATTGATACCAAATATATAAAAGAATAATCTCAGCATATTCGGAATTAGGTATTTTGAAAATTATTCAAAAAATGAAATATGTAAAAAAAATTATTACAAGAATTAAATTCTATGGTTCTGATGATATGATACCCTTTGAATTTTGCATGAACATTCAGTATAGTAGTTTTCAGTCTCAAAATAAATTTCACCCGAATCGGATATTCTGTTATGGAAATATAAAGATTCTTCTTTCAATATTCCAATTGAATTTCCTATGGTTCTGTAAACACATGGTCACAAAATTTTGGACCAACATTCAGAATATCGATCTGAATTCTCAAAAAAAATTCACTGAAATCGGATATCTTTTCATGGAAACATGAAGCTTCCTCTTTTTTATATTCCGATTGAATTTTCTATGTTCACACTATGTTATCAGCATCTTGCATTTGGCCGTAACATTTCATTCCAATTGGTTTCGTATTTTCTGAGATGTTGAGGAACAAAATTTTGAACTGCCATATTTTATTGAACACCCTGTACGATCTGGCTGGTAAACGAACTCAACCGAGCCATTTGGGACCCGAACTCATCCTGAAAGTTTCAAGTCTCTAATAGGACAATCCCTTCGAAAGTTATTGTGCTAACGGACGGCCCCACGGACAGAATTGAATTTGACCACGAATTAGTCATCAGGGAGTCTTACCCTATCGTTTGAGACCATTTTCGGTTCAAAATTCGAAAATTACAGACATTTTGGTAGAACGATATATTTAGCACTCGTTTAAGTAGAACCAGCGCTGAAAAAGATGAAACTTGAATTCTTTAATTAAAAAAATTTCATTTTGAGAATAAAAATAAATGACTGATTGAAAAATTTACCAACAATGGTAAGACAAATTTTTAGGATTTTTCTCATATGCTGACTTCACATCTGAATATTTGCGTCGAAATTGACCAAATTCATATTTGAATGTTGAAAAAATTTTGAAAAGAATTAAATAACCCATTCAATTTGAATGAATTGTTCAGAAACTATAATATGGAAGGTATGAACGTTATCTCCCCAGATGCCACTTTGCCCACTTTAATAAATTTCGAGGAACACTTTACTTCATAATGTATTTCAGATATCCCGAACTGTATAACACCAATTATCTAACTGCTGACACAGCCCGGCTAGCTCAGTCGGTAGAGCATGAGACTCTTAATCTCAGGGTCGTGGGTTCGAGCCCCACGTTGGGCGCAAACTTTTTTAAATTTTTCACATTTTTATGTACCTAAATGATGCTATAATGACGGAATAGAATCTTCAATATCGTTTTAACTCTTCAGACTATCAGGTAAATACAATATAAATTATGATTTGACATGAATATCTGCTTTGTATAAAAAATTAAATTTTCAAAATAGTTAACTTATCTCCACGAGGTAGCGTGGCCGAGCGGTCTAAGGCACCAGTCTCTTCGGAGGCGTGGGTTCGAATCCCACCGCTGCCAAGATTTTTACGTCGATGTTTTAAAATACAACTTCTGATTAATTAAAGACCAATTAAATGTATACTAAATGCTTACACCCAGTATTTCAACTCCCTACCTCAAAGCAGTAAATAAAATATCTCAGATAAGAACAGATTTCGTGGTGATATTTCATATAATTTGTTTCTCAGAATACTCCTGTCATTGATTGATTGAACTTATGTCGAAAGAATCGACAGATAACAATTTTTTGTGGCCCATCAGTTTGGATGCGCTTCAGTTGAAAGAAATGTGGTTCCAGCAATATGTCACACAGGTCATCATCACTGATCAGATTTTTTGTATGCTCTTCGTTCAAAGCATATTGAATAATCTTTGTATCTCCCTGTTGAGCTAATTTGTATGTCTGATTCGAACATTTGAAGGACGTTTACAACTTTCCCTAATGAGAAATCAACATACCAAAAATTGCATATATGAGGTATATGAGGTTCTTTTTGAGTTTGGTAGAACCTATATTGAATAAACTGAACATTGAATGTTCAGTTCTGTTCAAAGAAAGTTGCTTGTCTTACAGTTGCCCGTTTTAACAGTGAAAACGTTGAATACTAGAAACAAAAATGATGGAAATAATCCAGATAATTTTGCAATTATACAATTTTGCTCTATTTGCAATGAATGGAATCACCACATAATTAGAGTGGAACCCCTATTACACCATGCCATTCTCCGTTTTTCGTGCCTTATTGTCGGCCTGACCGATTCCGCCTGAAATTTCAACACAATGCGCATGCGCCTGGAAGTATTTTTAATTGCCCAAAAATAAATATAGTCCATTCACGGAAGGTTGAGCCGTCGGTTGGCAATGATAATTTGACATATTCCACTGTGTATATTAAAATTTTAGGTTATGTTCTTTATTTTCTTGTCAGATTGATACGCAATGTTGTCAATATTGCATAGAGTTGTCTGATAACTCGCAAGCTCGTCGGACGGGGCCGGGTACATTCGGCAACATTGAATTTATTTTACGTTATGACAGCAAATACTGCAAACTTCAGATAAATAAAGAAAAGCCTACTATGTGCTCAACCTTTCGTGAACGGATTATATGTTTATTTCTCTTTATCTCATTCAAATATTTAATGAATAGGCAGATTAAAATAAACAAATAAATGAAGCGACATACATTTACTTATATATGAATAATTTAGACTCATGGCTTTTATTGCCTGATTTTAAGTTCATCCAAAGCTCCTATCTCCTGTAATAGTTATTTTTGTATCTAGTGCGCGAAATGCTACTTTGGTGATCGAGAACTGATTTTTTTAACGAGTTAAAAAAAATAGTCGAGATCACCAAAGTATTTCGCGCATGAGATGCAAACAAAATTTTTTCTACAAACGCTTAGCTTAATACGAAAAAAAATATTGAACTGGTTTGAACTGTTTTTCCAAATCAAGTAATTAGGTATTATAACTATGGGCAATATATTCTATGTTGAAAGCAACACTCAATGTTAAAGAAAACGTGGATTTCAAGAAATTTACCAAGTTAAAATATAAAAATCCCATATAGTTTACATGCAGTGTGCGAAGTAAGTATTTCGCACACTACTTCGCGCACGGTGTCATAGTAACGAAGGAAATGAAAAAAAGGGTCACTTCGCATATTCTTGCCAATGCGCGAACCTTGTCATTTTTTGACGTTTGTAGAAAAAACCATTTTTTTGTTATTTTTCTGAATAACAGTTACAGTTGCAATAATATGAAAATTAGTTATCGACCGTAATTGTTATTAAATTGAAAGTTTATTAGGATTTCTCGGTCGAAAGCTTGGGTAATATATAAGTGTATCACTAATCCTTCGACCGAGAAATCCTAATAAAGTTGCAATAATAGTTATAGGTGATTTTTTCAAATTTTGTGGATTTGTTTGCATCATTATTTTTCATAACAGAACAGATACCATGGTAATATTTCGAAAACATTCCAACAAAAAAGAAGCTTGGGGTAAAATATCAATTTCTTCAATGTTTGAAATTTTTTTATGGCGCCAAATTCATGAGCTTTCAAAGTGGTCGATATTCACCCACGTTCTTCTAATTAGAGTAATCATTCACTTCATCAACCTCCAATTCGATGAGTACAACTGAACTAGGCCAAATTATATCGAATAAAAAGTTCGACGTCAAAAAAACTCCCGAACTTCCCCAAATTTTCTAAATGGGATGACGTGAATCACGTTACCGCAAACTTATTTCCATCGAGATAAGACGGAATGTTCGACTATCTATCTACTTTTCTCGTATACAACGAACGCCAAAAGAAACCAGTTCCCTATATATCAACTTCTACAAAAACTTAATGTTTGGTTATCGATTACCTGTAACAATTCATCATTTTGACTGAGATATATGGACTTCCATTCTGACATGATAATAGCAGAAATGAATGCGTTTTTCTACAATATTGGGGGGTTCCAAAAATTTTCTTTGCTGAAAAATGAATGTGAGAGAGGATTTTGGAGAAGAATCGAACACTGCTGCGATTTCACTAAAAGAAGAATTAAGAATGAAATTTCTGAATTTGCATAGTTGAACGGAAACGTCTGAATAGTGCAATAAAGTACAAGGTTTTTCACTATAAATTGACCCACCTTTAACTTTGTTACTGAAAGAGATACAGAAAAATGTTTTTTATAAAAATTTTACGAACTCGACTAAGGTTTTACAATATGAATTCACATAATGGAATATATACAGGGTGGTCAACATACTGATGGCAACTTCATTTTTTCGAATGGAACAGTTTGTATATTCTTTCATATTTGGCTGGCTCTTCTTCCTCTGATTATGAATATGTGACATATGTTGGTCTCTCTCTTTTATTCTGAGTACCACGGAGTTTAAAATTTAAGCAACCACCTGGCAAGCTCTGTACTCATTTTTCAAGTGGCAGACTGAAAATGCCTATTTTTGCAGTTACGATAACGTCAATTGGAATATACACAGGGTGAACAACATATTGAATGCAACTAATTCTTTTCAAATGGGACACCCTGTCCAGTAAATTCTTCCATTTTTTGATAGACCATTTCTTCCTGATCTTGAATATATGTTTATGCGTATGTGGGTGTTTTGAAATTATGATACCGAATAAAAAATATGTGAAATACCTACGAAATTATTGATTTTCAAACAATTCACTTCAAAGTATTATTTTGAAATGAATACTTAACAATTATTTAACTAGATGGTTCTTAAAATTTGAAACTCTGTGGTGCTTAGAATAAGAGAGATAGACCAACATATGTTACATATTCGAAATCAGGGGAAAAGAGCTAGCCAAATATGGAAAAATATTTGAGGTGAAAAGATGAAGTTGCCATCATTATATTCGTCACCCTGTATATATTTCAGTTTGTGAAGTGTATTTAAAAACTTCAGTTGATTTCGTGAAACTTTTGTATGAAACTTTTTTTGTATCTCGTTTAGTAACAAAGTTAAAGGGAGGGTCAAATTATAGTGAAAAACCCTGTACAATTTTTCAAGTTGCTATTTGTTATAATCCTCAGATGGAACTCCAAAAATAAAAATCAAAAAAGCCCTGAGCAAGTGCTTCTGAGCGCTCGTTCATGGGTGAAACAATAATGCTATCAAAATTTTGTATAGGACTTGAGATTCATTCTGTATATGAATGCAGAATCTCAGCACGATTATAATCATATTCTGGAATTTATTCAAAAATGGAATGTGTGAAAAAATCAATGATTAAAAAAAATAATTTTATGGTTATTCTTAGAATTTTGCATGAACATTCATTATATCTATCTTCATTCACAAAATAAATTTCACTAGAATCAAATATCTTGTTATGGAAGTAAAAAGATTTTTCTTTTCAATATCCCAATTGAATTTTCTATGGTTCTGTTAACACTACATGGTCACAAAATTTTGCATCTGGCTTATATTATGAACATCTTGCATGTGGCCGCATAATTTCATTTCTATTGGTTTCGTTTTGTCTGAAATATTGAGAAATAAAAAATTTGAATGGCCGTATGTTTTGGAACACCGTGCTCGATTTGGGTGGTAAACGTGAAATTTAGGAACCGAGCTCACCCTGAAAATCTCAAGTCTCTAGGACAATCCCTTCGAATGTTATCTTGCTTATGTTCGGACGGTAGCACGGACAGAATTAAATTTGACCACGGATTCGATATAAGGGAGTCGAATCCTATCGTTTGAGGCCATTTTCGGCCCAAAATTCAAAAATTACAGACGTTTGGGCAAAACGATATAGCACGCAAAAATTACGATATCGCATACATAACTAAAAGTAAATCTTAAATCTCACTCAGTTCAAATACTTCGTACTCGCTTATTCATTTATCATTACATATTTTTTATAGCAATAATCATTAAATTCAATGAATGAAAGCCTTCATAATTGTTTTTGTGAAAGCATTGTTTAAAAAATAGTAAAAATGTCCTGAATTACTCATTCAGGATAACTTTCCATATTTCATTATGAAAATGAATAAAACAATTTATGTATCGACAATTTTGTCACCACGAGTGTTCCAAAAATATATTCTGGGTCAAAGGATCCATCATTCTTGTTCGTTATACCTCACGACCAACCTGTGTATCTAATCTTCATTACTTGAGTACCATTTTCTACAGAGACAAAAAGCAGAAGGCAATTTGCAGTAATGGTATCAAGAATGCTAGTTATATTTTTCTTAAATTTGCCCTGAGGGGCAATTTTCCAACTTCTCAGGTCTTTACGTGAAATACACAATTTGTTTTATATATTTACTGTCTGCAAAGTGGAATGCCTGCACCCTGAAGAGGCATTCCAGGCATGGATGTTCTATTTAAACCTATTTCTTACAAGATTTATGCTCTTGTGAGGCGGGGTCCCATTTCAGTTTACAACACAATGAGTTTTTCTTCGGCAAATTGTTGTGAAAGCGTTTATGTGTTGTTAATACTGAAGTAGAGCAGTATCGCAAATCATTTACATGAATGATTCCAAGAATTTAAGAAAAAACTGTGTAGTCTTTTTCGAAATCACTCAAATGAATAATTAATTGAACCAAAGTGAATTGATTTCACAAAAATGTGATTTGAAACATTTCAGAGAAGTTTGAAATCCCCAACCTCACGAAAAAATCAAATATCTAGAAAAACAGTTATTCTTTATACAAGGGAAGCCGAGGGCTAAAATCTAATAGTTTTCCAGCTTATAATCACTACATAATATAAAACAAAGTCGCTTTCTCTGTCCCTTTGTATGCTTAAATCTTTAAACTGATTCAAGAGGAAGGTTTATATGTTTGATAACATCCATTAAATAGTGCAGAAGTATGTACTGTTATTTTTGAGGTTTCTAATGTGATGTCGTACCGTGCGAAGCCGGGGCAGGTCGCTAGTACACTATATTCTGCTGTGACAGGAAAAACGACGATTTGATAGTGAAAGAAATAACTTTCCACGAAATTATTTTTTTCCCGGGTAGAAAGTGAGTACTTTTTTCACGGATATAAATATTCACTCAGTTGGTGGAAAAAAGCCATTTCGTAAAAAGTCATATTTTATCACCTGTCAACAGAGATAAAATGTCAAATTTTTACCCCTCACAGAAAAAGCATCATTTTTGAATTAGATACCGAATTTCGATCTTATCGATCGAGTATAAGTATGATTTTAAACAATTTTTTCAGCATTTGACGAAATTCGCTCATTTTCAGCAGAACGAATTTCTGAAAATCTTGATGGTGAAGAAAATTTCCATTTTGTACCTATTGATTTTTCTGGGAAATACTGTACCACATTTTGAGGAGCATGCAAAAACAACAAGGCGAAATTTCAGAATGATGAACAGAATGTTGTGAAGCCGTTTTATTAGAGAAATTCGATGAGAAATGTGCGAAGTTCTGTGTTCTCAATCATCCACAATAATAATTTAATATGTAAGCCAGACCGTTCTCTTAGAAGTTTTAAATATTTCCATCGCCTTGAGAAAACAAACATTCATCGAAAATCAGGCTGAACCTTTATTAAATTTCCTTACCTACATCCAGGGGCGGAACTACAGAGGTGCAGAAAGGTAGGAAGGAATGGCATATTTTATTTTGACAAATCTGAAGAAGCAAAAGAATCAGCGATTCGTGCTACTGGATTGAATTCAATTATATAATTCCTAATCTGTTTTTGATATTCATAAATGAACAATATCAGAATCGTGCTTTTCGTGATATTCGAATAAAAATGTGCAATTTCTTCATGCAAAATCAAACCATTGGTCAACGCAATGTTTGAATAGTTTTCGCAAGAATGATGGTGATAAAACACAAATTTGAATTTGAAATAATTACAAATATTTGGAATGAAAATCATAAAATTTTTTGAAATTGTACGTGCTGAATATCCTACTTCACCCGTTTGTTTTAGATATGCCCTTTTTAAATGAAAGAATGTACTGATTCTTTTATTAGAATAGCGTCTTTAGTTTTTAAATTGCAACAGAATATGTTGACAACGTTCTGAAAATTAGTTTTCACTGTCAGTATAAAACTGAATACACATATGGAACATTGTAGTTTTCAGAACTTAGTTTGTAAGTTATTAATATGAAGCCGAAGAAAAAAGAAAGGAATAACTATGTAGGTTAACCCATTCGAGATATCGAATTATTCATTTTTTGGCTAGATAAATAGCAATATTGTTGAACTGAAAATGTTTTGTTGTTAAGAGAGTTCCAGAACAATGACCGATTTGAATGAGTTTGTCATTGCAAGAGTCGAAAGACATAAACCCTTCATATTTTTCACCTAAGCATAAAATATGATCAATAAAAAGGGACCCAATATTCAGCTCTGCCCAAAACCCTTAAACCCAAGTTCCGACCCTGTTAACATCTATCAAAGGTGCGCCTGCAAATTTCAAGGTTAAAACTTTCTCACCCTTAAATCATAGGGTCTATAGATCAGGCACTCCAAAGTTACTACGAAGATTCCGGCCGAAACTTGTAGCAGTGGCCATAAATCTAAACAGCTGAGAGGAATTTGAAGACTCTCTCTGAATATAAAGCAAATATAGCCCTTAACATGCATATTAGAGCTCGAAGAAATTAATGAGGTGCTTCAACTGCCATTTGTCGTTAATGAAGTGTTTTGCCCTGAATTTTCCTTTTCTGGTTGTTCGCTGTTAAGGTGCTTCAGCGAATGGGCGCTATAAAGTTTTCTTATTTTCATTATCTAAGGGATGAGGGTGAGAATTTCCCGAATGGTTCATAAACGTTGAAAGGATAGTTTGCAAGGAATATAATAAGTGCTATTAGCTGCGTTCCTTTTGTTTCTACAAAGTTCCTGGGGACAAAGCGGTGACCTAATATGAATTTGTTCAATGAAAAATATGTGAGGAAGTAGGTCAAGTTTTCTTTGTATTCCAAAGGGTGGTAATTTGAGACTAATCACCGAGCATGTTTTGCAGTTTGTGCGGGAATAAAACACGTTATTGAAATATTGCAGAAAGTAGGATGTCCAGCTTCATATTGAATAGATGTTGCCTGTCGTTTCGATTAATATGGCCAGCATTAAATCATAGGGTCTATAGATCAGGCACTTTGAAGTTATGGCCAGAACTTGTAGCAGTGGCAATAAATCTAAACTGTTTGGAGAAATTTGAAGACTCTTCTTCAATATACAGCAAATATGGCCCTCAATATGCATATTAGAGAGCAAAGAAATTAATGAGGTGCTTCAACTGTCATTTGTCGTTAATGAAATGTTTTGTCCTGAATTTTCCTTTTTTGGTTGTTCGCTGTTAAGGTGCTTCAGTTGAATGGCTTTGATAAAGATTTCTTATTTTCATTATCTGAGGGATTAGGATGAGAATTTTCCGAATGGTTCATAAACGCCGGAATGATAGTTTGTACGAAATATAAGTGCTATTAGCTGCGTTCTTTTTGTTTCTACATAGTACTTGGAGACAAAGCGGCAGAAGAATGTTTTTGTTTGATGAAGAACAGATGAGAAAGTGAGTCAAGTTTTCTTTGTAGTCCAAAGGGTAGAATGCGACTAATCACCGAGCATGTTTTGCAGTTTGTTCGTTAATAAAATGAGTTGTCGAAATATTGCAGAAGTAGGTTGTCCAGCTTCATGTTGAATAGATATGCCTGTCCTTTCGATTAATATGGCCAGCAAATTTCAAGGTTAAAACTTTCTCATCCTTAAATCAAAGGGTCTAAAGATCAGGCTCCCTAAAGTTACGACCAGAATTTGTAGCAGTGGCAATAAATCTAAACAGTTGAGAGAAATATGGAGACTCTTCTTGAATATAAAGCAAATATTGCCCTAACATGCATATTAGCTCGCGAAGAAATTAATGAGGTGCTTCAGCTGCCATTTGTCGGTAATAAAGTGTTTTGTCCTGAATTTTCCCTTTCTGTTTGTTTGCTATTAAGGTGCTTGAGGGAAATGGGTCCAATAAAGTTTCTCTATTTTAATTATCTAAGGGACAAGGGTGAGAATTTTCCGAATGGGTCGGAATAATAGTTTCCACGGAATATAAGTGCTATTAGCTGCGTTCCTTTTGTTTCTACATAGTTCCTGGGGACAAAGCGGCGGCAGAATAATTTGTTTTAATGAAGAACATATGAAAAAGTGGGTCAAGTTTTCTTTGTTTTCCAAAGGGGGGTAGTTTGCGTGTCTCCTGTGAAGTTTAATATTGTAATAATTATTTGTTGATTTGTTAATATGGTGATTTGTTATGTTTGGATCAACAACACAACACAAGCCTAGCTTAGGTGTTTGATCCAATCAAATATGTATTGAATATTGTATATTTTCCTGAATAAAATTATCTATCTATCTATCTATCTATCTAATCACCGAGCATGTTTTGCAGTTTGTCCGTTAATAGAACACGTTTTCGAAATATTGCAGAAAGTAGGTTGTCCGGCTTCAAGTTGAATAGATATGCCTGTCGTTTCGATTAATATGGCCAGCCAATTTCAAGGTTAAAACTTTTTCACCCTTAAATCATAGGGTCTATAGATCAGGCACTCTAAAGTTACGGCCAGAACTTGTAGCAGTGGCAATAAATCTAAACAGTTGAGAGAAATTCGAAGAATCTCCTCGAATATAAAGCAGATATAGCCCTCAACATGCATATTAGAGCTTGAGGAAATTAATGAGGTGCTTCAACTGCCATTTTTTGTCGTTAATGAAGTGTTTTGTCCTGAATTTTCCCTTTCTGTTTGTTTGGTGTTGAGGTGCTTAATCGAAATGGACCCAATAAAGTTTCTTATTTTCATTATCTAATTAGGGTGAACATTTTACAAATAGTTCATAATCGTCGAAATGATTGCACGGAATATAAGTGCTATTAGCTGCGTTCCTTTTGTCTCTACATAGTCCCTGGGGACAAAGCGGCGGCAGAATATGTTTTTGTTTAATGAAGAACAGATGAGAAAGTGGGTCAAGTTTTCTTTGTATTCCTGAGGGAAGTATGGGACTAATCACCGAGCATGTTTTGCAGTTTGCTCGTGAATAGAATGCGTTGTCGAAATATTGTAGAAACTAGGTTGTCCGGCTTTGGTTTATGTTGAATAGATATGACTTTCGTATCGATTGATGGCCTAGAAAACTCTTGTTAAACCGAACAAAAAATTATGAAAAAATCAACGAAATATGTTTCAATTTTTGGGAAGTAGCATATCGTACTACGAATTTATAAGAATGGATCAGCTAAATATTATGGTAGTTAGAGTCATTTGGAATTAAACAAATATTTCAAACAAGAAGTTGAAGTTGAAAAAGTATAAATCAATTAACACTGATAGTCAACTGAATCAACAGAACTATCTGTTAAGCGAATTGACAGAATCGGTGTGTTGATTCATCTAAACTACAGACCTTCGGGTTTATAATATGATTTCTGAAAAACTTTTTAGGTTTTCAATCCCAGTCTCTGAAATAGAAATAATTAAAAAATTTTAAATGTGCGTCTGCGAAAAGGTTTGTACTAATTTGTCAGGAGCAAATTGGTTTTGAAAAAATTGTTGCCTAACAGTGAAACTAAAGAAGGAAATAACTGAAAAGGATAATGTGACGTTTCAGTGTCTATATCAGACGCCTTCTTCAGACAAACTTGTGAAATCTTCAGAATTGTGTTTTTTCATTTGCAGTCTGATTGACATTGAAAGTTGTCAACACATATGATTCATTGATTCATTTAATTTCGAAGTTTCCTGATGTCATTTCTTTCTTCTGTTGGATTGATTTATTGAAGAAAGAAATGACATCAGGAAAGTTCAAAATGAAATAAATCAACACCTCTATGTGTTGACAACTT
Organism: Propylea japonica; assembly: GCA_013421045.1. Classification (NCBI taxonomy): domain Eukaryota; kingdom Metazoa; phylum Arthropoda; class Insecta; order Coleoptera; family Coccinellidae; genus Propylea; species Propylea japonica. The sequence goes on along the minus strand of CM024246.1, from coordinate 23,869,038 downwards.
TCGATGTCAATTGGACTGCAAATAAAAAAACGCACAATTTTGAAGTTTGTCTGAAGAAAGTGTCTGATACAGACGCCGAAACGTTACATTATCCTTTTCATTCATTTCCTTTTTTAGTTTCACGGTTAGGCAACAACTTTTTCAAACCCAATTTGCTCCTGACAAATAAGTGAAAAATTTTTGCATGAGCACTTCATTTTAATTAAAATTTTTTGATTATTTCTGTTTCAGATACTGGTAGTGAAAACCTTTAAATTTTTTAGGAAACGCACAATGCTCCCAGATTATATTTCAATCGATATCTTATGATAAGATTATTTTTTTATACCAAGTTATCGATAACCACATCCTTCAATATATCTAAGTTGAATGTCATCACCCTGTAGGTACATCCGTTTATGGAGTTTTCCCTATTGTATATTTCGTCTGAGCAAATCTGATTTATTGACATGGAAAGCAATCCATACCAATCATTTAATATCAAAGTCTTTTATAAAACCAATTCAGTGAACACTCATTGCAGTCGACAGAATGTTGCAAAATTTATTGAGTGAGCAGTTAAGGTTCCAACACAATATTCCCCAGACGAAGTCCGATATGACAAAGTGGATACGACAAGCTTTTTTTACATTGCGAAGAAATGACAGTGACATATTACAGGACGTCCATGTTTTGCTCAGTTCTTCTGGATAAATGAGAAGGAATTGCATTTGTCTTAGTTAACGAGAACTGATGTTTATTAGCGGTGAACATTCTCATCAAGGTGTGTTTGAAACTTTTTTCAGTCTGAGTTTACAGTACAAGACGGCGGGTGTTCATTTTAAAATAAACATTAGTATTATTCGAAATGAACTGAAACTGGACTGATTATTTATTATGGAGTCCACGAAAAACGTATTTTCGTATATTCTGTTATTTTATGATATTTGTTTTACTCGATATGACTGACCCAATAGTAAAACTTCGGAAAATGCACATGCAAGAAACAATTGAGAAGAGAAGAGAATCTTCTATGTATTTCTTAAATTTGTGAATTATGAAGTACTATGCTCCTCAGACTTCCAATTTATGATGCTACCTATAACTTTTTAATTCAACAAATTCGATATGTTTCCACGATAATTTTGATCGCCCTAAAAAGCTTACACCTATATAGTCCGTTCACGAAAGGTTGAGCCGTCGGTTGGCCATGGAAATTTGGCATATTTTCACTGTGTATATTAAAATTTTAGGTTATGTTGTTTATTTTCTTGTCAGATTGATACGCAATGGTGTTAATATTGCATAGAGTTTTCTGGTAATTCACGAGCTCGTCGAACGAGGCCGGGTACATTCGGCAACGTTGACTTTATTTTACGTTAGGACAGCAAATACGGAACTGCCAACTTCAGATAAATAAACAAAAGCCTATTATGCGCTCAAACTTTCGTGAACGGACTATAGTTAAGATCAGACTTTGAGAATCGAAGTAGAATAATGCTTTTCTTTCCGTCAAGGAGTACCTATACCTACTGAATTTAAATGATGAATGGAATATGAGAAATAAGTTTCAAACCGAAAAGAACTAACTCATGATTCATTATTCCTAATCAGATCACATGAAAACTATGATTTTGATTATACCTAGGCTTTCTTGAATCTCAATTCATTCAATTCACCTAAGAAAGGAATATGTACCAAAATATTAATTGTTTACCTCAAATTCATTATAATGGAAAAATGAAAGATAGCCCGAATAATGTTTCAATGAATTATTCAAGCATTATTATTTAGGATATTCACATAATTTTTACTTCTTGCTTTAAACATTATATCGGCCTGCATTAACTAGCCACTAGTCAGGAAAACACCTATGACTTGTAACTTCCAGAAAAGCAACTATCATCATCTCTCTTTGAAAATGTTCGTCATTTTTAAAAATTCTCGGAAAACAATAATAATCGATGAATTAGATATATTTTCGATGTATTTGATAAGCATATGAAGTTCAAACCCTGTGAGTCAATGTGAATGTGGCAGAGTCTATATTTTTTTGGATGTTCGAACATAAGAAATCAGCTCAACGGGGAGAAGATTGTTTAACATGCTTTAAATGAAAACAATAAAATTTTGTGGGGTAAATATTCCATCATATAGGAAGAAGAAAAACTGAAATATACAGAGTGTTACATAAAAGTAAGTAACTTAAGGAGATAGACCTATGTATAATTTTAAGAAAAAGTCTGTGAAAGCTTCGCTACGAAGCTACAGGGTATTGAAATGTACACAAAAATTAGTTTTTTCTTCATAACTCCAGAGGTTTTTGAAATATTCAGTCTTAATTTGTAATGCAAGCTATTTTCAACAGTCTCCATCATTGAAAGTCCTTAATTTTAATTAAAATCTACAGGGTGTTTTCTTTTCCGGAGCCATGTCTCCTTTTTTCCCTCTCAAACGTTTTTGCGGTAGGCTACTGGTCAGCGTTAAATCAAGTTTTGATATCCTCGTTCAATTTAGAAACCTTTTTGACTATTCTATTGTAACCCGGAGTGATGTGTTATTTCCTTCGATAAGCCGGCTTTGTTACCATATTACTTCGTATCTCTAACCGTTTTTGAGTAAAAAATTATTGAACGATTGTATGCATTCGCTGATTTCAAGGCACTTCTATTTAAGAAAATGACTAGGAAATAAAAGCAGATTTTGGTCATACCTATAATGGAGTATTTCTATTATTTTTTCTTATTTGGCGAAAAACATACAATCTTTCAATAATTTTTTACTCGAAGTGTTAAGAGACCAGTGGAGTACCGTTAAAAAATTTGAGAGGGAAAAATGAGACATGGATCCGGATAAGGAAACACCCTGTAGTTTCTGGTTAAGATTCAGGACGTGCAATGATGGAGACCGTTGAAAATAACTTGCTTTCCAAATTTGGACTCAAAATCTCAAAAACTGCAGGAGAAAAAACCAATTTTTGTTGAAAATTTCAACACCCTGTAGCTCCGTAACGAAGCTTTCACGGAGTCATGTTTATATAAACTTTTTTTTCTAGAATTTACATGTAGATTCACCCCCTCAAGTTTTGACATACTATTATGTAATACCCTGTAGAAAATCAGAGAAAGCAGCTTCCATATCAATTACCGAAAATTCCATCTTTCAATCGTCAATCGTCTGTTGATCTTGAAAACTTCTGGGCTCTAGCCTCTAACAATAAGTTCCAGCTTGAAAATGATCAAATGAATTATTTGACGTCTGTTTAAATAAAAAAACATCGAAGTCATCGATAATTCTTTCCTTAAAAATGGTTATAATAAGGCTAGGATTCTTTTCGGTGTCTAAACAAATAAACCAACTCTTGCAACCTACCAAAAAACAATTTGAATGCTACGAACATTGAAGACAAATGATGAACTCCAGATATATCAAAATAGTTCTGCAAAAGAATTCGTTATTCTGCAAGAATAGACCCAATTAACTAAGACACAAACTTCTTTATTTCATTCTCGAATTTTCAGCAGCATCTGAACTCTCTCTGTCTTTCCACTCAACACAAAGAACATTACGTGAGAGCGCCATCTATAGAGTGTGGTCGGAGCGAGTTAATTGGAGTTGCGTGTTCCTTAATTAACAAAATAAGATACTCCTGGTTACTTTTATTTATCTTAATTAGCCCCAAGATGCTCCTATTGAATGCTTCTTTCCTAGAAATAAATTGCGGACTTTATAGTCTCTGTAATGTTATTTCTACGCGATGCGGTTTTGAATAATTTAGGTAGATAGGCAACAGCGGAAATGAGACTTTTTTAAAAATGGGGTTCGTGTTTGATACAGGGTTTATTTTTTCATTATTTTTAAGACTACACAGTCGAGTTTTTAGCATCTGAAGTATCCTTAACAACGAGCCGTCAACACGATAACTTTCGAAGAGAACAAGTTAAAAGTTTCAAGACTGGTTGTTGTTAAATCCATAAACGAGGAATTGAATTGATAGATGTCAGGATAATCGAAGAATTCTCGTTTACCCATTATAAACTTGAATGCAGAAGCCTCTGACCTGTATCATTTGCAATGGAAATTGATATGGTCAATGTCAACTGTTGTTGATGTCAATATTGATTATTATGAATTTTGCCTTGGCAATTGCTTCAAAAATCGGCAATCCAAAAGCTGGCAACACTGAAATATATGATATTTGAACTACTATTTTGAGGTTTTGTTATGACATTTCTGTGTTTTCAAACACTTGTAATGAGCATTTCAAAAATTTTGCGGAATAGGAAAACCGACTAAATCCTAATGAAAATAATGATAAACTTTCTTGAATATAAGACAAATATAGTGACAGGAAAAAAACATTAGAAACACAGGAGGTGAATAGCAAGTGGGTTGAAGTCACAAATTTTGTGAATGCAGTGAAAATAGGAGGAAAAAGGATTGAAGGCTTCCTCTGAATGAAATTTTATTTTCAGAAACAATTATTCATTCATCAGAACACAATCTTATTGTCATTCAACTAGCTGAAACATTCTGCAGAATAGCTGAAGCTGTTGGTATGATGTTATTTAAGACTGAGAAATTTTCACAATTAGATCGCAGAATGAAGTTTTATTCTAAATGTTCCTATCAATAAACAATTTCATATACAATATCAATATTTTGAGATAAACTTCTATTTGTTCATTGAATATATTTTTAAGTTATAGTTAAGTGTTTTGTCCAAAAATGAATTTTGCTGTATTTTTCCTCAACATTGTTAGGATGAGTAATGAGAAATAGTGTTATCATTCGAGGCTGTCCTAATTTCCAAATCTTCTAATATTTTCAAAAAACCCAGCAATATAAGGTGTTATCGTTTGATGGTTTGGTTTGACCTCCTATATGTAAAAACTTCATGAACAGTTCATCAAAATTACAGTTCGTCAAAATTTCAGATCTTATAATAACAAAGCCATATTAACTAGCAAATAAACAGTGATAAATCAACTAACCCAACATACCCACAAGTTCCAGTCTACAACAAAAATCTCTTAGAGACTCCCCATTTTTCAAGCAACAAAGCTATCCACCTGTCCACAACGAAAGCTCCGCCAATGCAGTCTCATCCCCTAACAAAGGGTAATACCACCTCATTTCCAAACAAATTGCTTCATGTCACAATCTCCTTGATATGGAATATCAACCGGGGAATTCGAATTCAAAGTAAGGACTCAGGCATCCTTACGACTCTAAGTCGTCTGCTGCCTCCTTCCAGTATTATTATAAGGATGGCTCGTGCAGCAGGTTCGGCATTAAGAAAGGCCAGGATAAAATCGATACCCGGAGTGATGTGTTATTTCCTTCGATAAGCCGGCTTTGTTACCATATTACTTCGCATATTGTGGAAGAGCTGCTCTAATACATGAGCTGGAGATTGGATATCTTGTCTGTGCGTTGATGATTACTGATTATTTGTGTAGAATTATTTCCAATAAGGGGTGCTATTTTGAATAGCCCGCTATTTCTGTAGATTTCACGTTCCATTAATAAAAATGGAACGGTACACGCTTCAAGAACGCATTGAAATTATTAAAATTTTCTATGAAAATGGTGAAAATTTGGCAGAGACGGTTCTTAAAACTCGAACATTTTTGAAACGTCGAGAGGCACCTTGTAGGACCACAATAAAGAAATTTGTGGAAATATTCGAGCTTTTAGGATAAGTTAGTGATGTGAAGAATAAAACTCGTGCACGTCGCCCAAGAACAGACAAGAATAATGCTGCTATAGCCGAAAGTGTTGAAGAAAACCCAGGTTTGTCCATTCCTCGTCGTTCTTTGGAATTAAGCATTCCACAAACGTCATTACACCGTATATTTTGCATAAAGATTTGGGTCTCATAAAGTTCAGTTAACACAAGAACTCAAGCCGGCCCATCAACAACAACGACGTGTCTTTGCTGATTGGGTCGTTGAAATGCATGAAAATGATCCGGAATTCGATAAAAAAATCATCTTGAGGGATGAGGCCCATTTTTACCTCGGTGGATTCGTCAACGAGCAAAATTGTCGCATCTGGGGCTCGGAAAACCTAAGAGTTATTGTTGAAAAGCCTCTCTCTCCTCAACGTGTGACTGTTTGGTGCGGTTTATGGTCCGGCGGAGTCATTAGACCTCACTTTTTCAAAAATGAGGCTGGAGCAACAGTTTACTTTCGAAAGGACGGCGATACGAGTCACACAAGCAACGCAAACACTGACCTCAAAATTGGAATTCGTGAGGCTATCGAGGACATAGGGCAGCCACTTTGTGCTTTGGGTATGGAAAATTCCATTAAAAGGATATGGTCCTGTAAGCGTGGTCGTGGTGTTCATTTGCCTGATGTTATTTTCCACTATTAAAGGCATAGCTTCTTCTTCATATCAAAATAATAATAATATCAAAATGACACCTCTTATTGGAAAACCCTTCACTTTAATAGGAGGTAGTGTCGCCTGTTTTTACAGAGAATAAAGTAAACGATGATTGGTGTCTGTTGAAGTTAGATTAGGAAGCATTTGAGATATGCTGTAGGTGTAGATTCCTTCTGGAAAGATAATTTTGGATGCGAGATATAGGTATTGGCCAAGCCATTCAGGTTTCCTGAGAACACTCAGGAAACAAGTGAAATAAGAAGGTCTCGCCAGGAAGGCATCATGCACTCCTGTGGCACAGAAGAAAGCCGTACAAGAAGGAATTCACGAGATAATTGGAAGCAGATGGGAAATCATTTTTACATTCCATCCGAATACACCACGAGAAATGTTTCGCACTGCATCCTCTCAAACACACAGTTAGAATGGGCTGCTCTTCATTACTGTGTAACCTCCTTCGATAATTAGGAGAAATACAAGACACTACTCTTTTTAGTTGTATTACCTGCTATCAGAAAACATCTTTTTTTATAATACTGCTAATAATACACACAGCAACATTTTAAGTAAATAAAACTTGCCATTTTTTCTATTCCCAACGGACAAAAACAACGTCACAAACCATGGCAGAAAAAACAGAATCCATTTCAACACTTTTCAAACAACCATAATTCGACAATCCCAGCACCAGTTTTAATATATCTTTTTCCATAAATTCCGCGTTCAGCCGCGTTCTTATCGTTTCACAGTTCAAAACCCCACACCCAAGCGGAAATAGTGCCACTAACAAACGCTCCAGGATTCAGATTCAGGAATAAATTGCTGCTCGCCGTCTGGCTAAAACACGAATGAAACTTAGGAAATAAAACTGAACGATGCGGTCGCACAGCCAACGAATCAATTTGAATTGAAACCGCACCCAAACCGCAGCTCGAAGCCGAACGAATGCGAGCTGTCTACTGCTCTACTGTACGTTTAATTCAACCCGATATAATCCAGATTCAGTAATAATAGGGATCCCTAGGTAAGCCGTCACCTGAATGTGGAACAGAATCACACGAAAATATGCCAACAACAAACGCTACAGGGTTCAGATTCAGGAATAAATTGCGGTATGCCGTCTGGCCGTCTGGCCATAACACGTATCAAACCGCAGCCAAGCCGCAGGTCAAAATCGAATGAATGCGAGCTGTCTCTTGCTCGATTATGCGTTCAATTCAACTCTATATAGCCAGATTAGGTAATATTCGGGATCCTCAGGTGCGCCGTTTCAGGCTCAAGATTCGAGAAACAAATGCAGTTCGCCGTCCGACCAAAACACGTACGAAACTTAGGAATTGAAACTCAACGATGCGGTCGCGCTACCAACGAATCAACCGCAGCCGAAACGCAGTCAGATCGCAGCTTGAAGCCGAACGAATGCGAGTTGTCAATGATTAACTTTTGTATGTTTAATTCATCTCGATATAAGTAAGATTTAGTAATATTTGGGAATACTCAGGTGCACCTTCAGCGAAATATGGAAAGGAAACATATTATTTAATTTGCGAAAGTAGTTCCACCAACAAACGCTTCAGGTGCCAGATTCGGGAACAAATTGTGACTTTTCGTCTGGCCAAAACACGTAGGAAGTTTAGGAAATGAAAAATGAAACTGAACGATGCGGTCGAGCAGCCAAAAATTCAATTTGATTTTAAACCGTAGACGGAACGCGTTCGCTCAGCCAACGAATCAATTTGAATTCAAACCGCAGATGAAAAGCAGTCAGATCGCAGACGGAACGCAGTCAGACCTCAGCTCTAAGCTCAACGAATGCCTGCTGTTCCTGTTCAACTGTACGATTACTTCAATACCTTATGGGTCGAATAGAGTATTATCTGGGATACTTCAAGTACACCATAGGCGAAATCTAGAAAGAAAACATGATATTTTATTTGCGGAACTTTTCAAATGAATCCAATTGCACCAAACGCATTCATAATTGAAAAATACAATGTGAAAAGTCAAGTGCATAGTGGGGAGTAATCCGCAGAAATCAAATGTTGGGAGAAAAGTTGTGAAACATAACTCATTTTCACTTTTGAAATTTGTCAGAATGCAAAGTGGGAAGTGAAAAGTTGCAAGGTATTTTGGTGCAATAGGCCCCAGGATTTAGATTTGGGAATAATTTTCGGCTCACGTTCTGACACACACACGTATGAAACTGAACGATGCGGTCGCGCTGCCAACGAATCAATTCGAATCTAAACCGCAGCTAGACCGCAGCTCAAAGCACAACGGATGCGAGCTGTCTCCTGTTCGAGCGTATACGCTTAATTGAACTCGATATAATCCAGATTAAGTGATATTTGGGATACTCAGGTGCACCGTCAGCGAAATCTGGAAGAGAATCATGGTATTTAATTTGCGGAAATATGTCACAAACGAACGCTCCAGGATTCAGATTTGGAAATAAATTGCGGCTACCGTTCTGACCAAAACACTTATGAAACTTAGGAAATGAAACTGAACGATGCGGTCCAGCAGCCAACGAATCAATTTGAATTTAAACCGTAGCAAGACCGCAGTTCGAAACCGAACGAATGCGAGCTATCTTCTGCTCGATTGTAGGTTTAAGTCAATCCGATATAATCCAAATTAAGTAATATTTAGGATTTCCAGGTGCACCGTCAGTGAAATCTGGGAGAGAATCATTGTATCCAATTTGCGAAAATGTTTGTAGGCAGTTTGTCGAATGATTTTGAGGATTTAAGGGGGGAAATAAGTTGACAGCTCAGATGAAAGGACATATATAAAAATATATGGATTCTTTTAACGAATGCGTTCTTGTTAACATCATTTTGCGTTACAACCTAAGATCCAACGGAACTGTGTCACCAACAAGCGCTCAAGGATTCAGATTCGGAAAAAATTGTGGCTCGACGTCTGGCCAAAACACGTATGAACTAGGGAAATGAAACTGAAGGATGCGTGCGCTCAACCAACGAATCAATTTGTATTCAAACCGCAGACGAAACGCAGTCAAACCGCAGACAGAACGCAGTCAGACCTCAGCTCATAGCTCAACGAATGCCTCCTGTTCCTGTTCAACTGTACGATTAGTTCAATACGATATGAGTAGGATAAAGTAATATTTGATATCCTCCAGGTGCGCCATCAGCAAAACCTGGAAAAGAAACATGATACTTTATTTACGGAAATAGTGTCACCAACGAACTCTTCAGGTTTCAGAATCGGGAATAAATTCCCGTTCGCTCTCTGGCCAAAACACGTATAAAACTTAGAAAATGAAACTGAACCATGCGGTCGAGCAGCCAACGAATCAATTTGATTTGAAACCGCGACCAAACCGCAGCTGGAAACACAACAAATGCGAGCTGTTGTAATGAAGTTCAATTTTATAACTGAGTTAATGAGTAATTGATCTTCATTTTAAAATAATTTATTCAAGTTTTCGTTTTAAGTTCGGGAATTTTTATTCCGTTCAGAATTAATTCACAACAATCAGGAAAAACCGTAGTCTTCATTTAATTTATCCGAGTTTTCATTTTAAATTCGTGAATTTTTATTCCGTTCAGAATTAATTCAAAACAATCGAAAAAACCGAACATTTAGCGATTGATGTTGTTTTTCATACATAAAACATCGTAGAATCGTCCGCAAGAACAACGCCGATCGCCGATAACGCCGTTTTTTGCATATACGTACGATAAGCCAGTTTTAAGATGTTTTTACCGAGGTACTCTCCTGCAAATTTTAACGTTTCTGCGCTTACCTTTTCCACCCCCCTCCGGAAGATTATAAAAGGCGAGGTTTCCCTACATCGGTAATTAGTTCCGAATTTTTCGTTGACCTATACTTTTCCAAATTTTTTCCAAGCTTCTAAATTTTCGCGTTTTCTTTAAAGTGAGTGCAAGTGCATTTGAATTGTAAGTACCGAACCGATTTATTGCAGTCCTATTTTTTTTATTCCTCGTTGAGTCTACCTAAATAGCTGTTCCTCAGATTCCTTAACAATACCTTTCCTAGTTTGTCCAGGTATCCGTAGTTAGCCTACTATAGTACGTTTGGCCGTATAACCGGTGCCCGTAGTTAGTCTGTCCTTTATGGCGTGTAACTCATAGTCAGACCGGAGGGCTGATGCAAACCTATGCTATAGTACGTTCAATCGAATACCTTTCCTGCTTTGTCCTGCTCCTAGCAAGTTCGACATATCCTTTTCAACCCTCTACTTTCACCTGGCCAAACCCCAACCTGTTTATACGAGAAACAAGCAAAGTGGTAGACTACGTGGTGAATTCTAGGACTGAAAGAATATCGGACAAGTATAACCGTTGTGCACTCTTATACTGACCCCTTTTATTCCTGTTTTCCTGAATTTTATCATATATTTGAATTAACCGTTTAAATTAACTTATTTTCTATTCTGGCTGACTCGTACCGGGAAAATCTTTGTTTCTTATGAAAGTGCTCGCAGTCAGACAAAACTGACCAGTTTATATTTTGTATTGATTTCATATAGCGTCTTATTTCACTGTATTTTTATATAACTATTTTTCGCTATCTGAATAAACTGTGTAAATTTGCTCTATTTCTGATTTTCTCTGTTATCGCTAATATCCTAGATAACGACGAACTCTGTCTCTGACTAGCAGCTGCCCTGGTAGGTTTGCTATTCTCCCTTATTAGAAAAAAGAATAGCTGGCGCTCGAGGTAAGTTTCGCCGAGAAAACCACGTTACAAAAATGGCGCCCGAGCAGGGACCGTCAGAAATAGAGCTTTCGTGAAATATTTTGCGCCCCGTTCTGATACTGTACAATTTATACCATCCGAAAGTGATATACTAAACTGATTTGATTTTCGATTTATTCATTGGTGAAGTAAAGACATATTCTGAGTTTTATTCTTAATCAGTGGAAACTTTGAAACCTGTTATTTCTGACCTTTCCTTCCTTGAAACCTGTGTGAAATAAATAAATTGTTCTGAGTTTTAATTATTGCAATTTATAAACTGAAATGAAATCTTGAATTTTTTTTTTTCCGATAGTGTTTTATTTCTGATTGATCAGTTGTTTTTGATATTGTTGGATTTTTTTTTCTTTCTTTGAATTATTTTAATACAGGTGCAGTTACAGGGAATTGAATTTGCAATTGAATTGTACAACCGAATTGTGCAGTTACAGGATTATTCCGAGGTAGGTGGATTTGTAGTTTGTGCTTGAGACTGAACAGTTTCCATTGACCTGAACATTTAGTGGTGAATGAAATAAAAGACTTGGTGTTTTATTCCTGCTGGTTAATCTATTGCGATATTTATATTTTGACTATTATCTGTGCGATTGAATTGAACTGCTGGGACAGTGTTTTTCGGTCAACGGTTTGTGAACTATTGCTATTTTAGTGATACCTGATTATTACACAAGTGAGTCGTTTTAAACCAGACATTCGTAAACTGTATGACTTTGGGTGCATTTTTAGCAGTGGACTAGTTAGACTATTGCTATTGCGCTTCTGGTACACCTTAGCTCTGCTATATTTTCTGGGTACTACTTGAACATTGTTGAATTTTCGGTTGTTGTTGGATTTTAAATTTATTTGGACTTGACCTTTGCTTTAACCTATTCTGATTAATTGATTTGCGGTTTATCTGATTGATCTTGATCTGTAAGCTATTATAAACTTTACTATTGCTGGTATAATTGTACTTCTACAACCAATTGTGAACTTTAGCCTGGTTGTAACTGGCATTGCTGTTTACTTGTGTACTTGCTATCGGTAATTCCTTTCCAGCTTTGAATTCTGTGCGAGTGAACAAATAGTTGATAGTTCGTGAGTGTGGACCGGGAACTGAATATACTTTTGATCGAGCACAACCGAACTTTACGTGGAAAGACTTAACCGCCAATAGTGAACATGGATGTGAATCGGCTATTGAGTGACGAGTTAACCTACGAACTCCAACTCCGAGGACAAACAGTGCCGGGCACAGTGATGCCTAAGCGATGCTTACTACGACAGGTCATTCAATCGAATACCCCGTTACAATCTGTGACATGGATGGATCCTACCTTGGATATAGAGATATGCCAGAATAAACTCACTGATTTAGTGGAATCGATTCAACACTTCAACCACGACAATGCAGATAACGAATATTCACGCATTTTCACAAGGCTAAAACACGTTCAAGGAAGATTGAACTTTATTGACACCACTGATGAATCACAAGCACAATTGGTCAGTCAGCTGAAAGGAGCTACAGCTAGAGCCTTGGATACGTTACAGGAAGTTCATAAGGGCAGCCTTCAACAACCGTCTTCGCAGCAAGAGGGGAGATCTCTCTTGGACCTGGAGGTCCCGCCTTCCCCTGGGGTGTCCCCTATTCAGCCCCAGCGAGCAGCAGGAGTCCAACCATCGCTTGTTGACATCGGGGAAGACATCCGTCCACCGTCCACTGGTGCAGTCCACGAGCTCACACACCTGAAAGAAATTCTATATTAGATCGAGTTATAAATGACACCAGGAGGACATGCAGAGAGATACTACAGGAGATACCGATTATACCGACCTCTCAGGCATCACCACAACCTGAGAGATTGACACCGGACCGTTGGGCAAACTCCACCCGAAGAGTATCTTTTCCGGCAAATACATCGTCAAGAAACCCCCTCAGAGCGTTGGCACAAGGCAATTACAGACCTGAACCCGAAACCCGATTTACATCAGCACCATCTGTTCCCCTGTACAAGTGGACCATTTCATTTGATGGCACTACAAGTGTCACCGATTTCATCGATGAGGTGGAAAGACTGGCAGAGTCACGCAAAGTACCACTAGGACAGGTGTTCGACTCGGTATACGAACTTCTGAGGAAAGACGCCCGGGACTGGTTCATCCCCCGTAGAAGAACGTTTCAAAACTGGGACGACTTCAAATTCCAATTGAAAGAAGCTTTCCTACCAGTAAATTACGAAGAAAACCTGTTGGAGGAAATAAAAAGGCGAATGCAGGGCCCGGATGAAAAACTTCTGCTCTATGTTACGAGAATGCAGAATCTGTTCCAGAAATTATCTTGCAACCGACCGTCCGAAGAGGAACAGATTCGTCTGATTAGACAGAGATTACTACCATCTCTGCAACAAGCCCTGGCCTTCCAAGAAACTAGGACTTATGATGAGCTCCTACAGAGGGGAAAAGTGTTTGAACTGGTCCAATGGCAGATGAACCAATACACCAGGCCACCCTCCAAACCGGGCCTCATTGCTGAACCTCACCTGACTTACAACCCCCAGCAGCGAAACCGCTATCAGGCCAATTGCTCGCTGGACACCGACAACCGAATCCAGGCATCGACTGCTGCAGTGAACCCGAAACCTGCAGAATTGGCACGGACACAGACACCGAGGGGAGAACAACCCCGACCGAACCAGGCGACTGAACCACCACTTGTGACCTCAAGATCAACATCGACAAGCACTGCTCGACCATCGTCGACCGCCAACCGTCGAGTTGAGACCTCTGTAACTCCGGACCGAACCGAACGACAGAACGAAAGGAGAGTCTCTTTCCAGACTCAATGTTTCCGCTGTGGTGGATATGGCCACATGCGCCGGGAATGTCGCAGACCACCGAAACTGTTCTGTTCCCGGTGCCAGAGGAAGAATATTCTCTCCAGAGACTGTCCGTGCTCGGAAAACTAAATGGAGGTATGGAAGGGGGGTCGGCCATATCTCCGGGGACATTGACTCCGCTGTCACCTTCTATCTGTAATGAAAACCGTCCGTTAGTAGAGATTCATATAGTTAGTAAATCTTTCCGAGCACTAATAGATACCGGAGCCACCAAGAGCTTTTGCAGCCAGAAAGTGGCAGGACACTTGGAGGAGAGAGGAATAAAAGGAGAGCCTACAGGCAATGAATTTGTAGTGATAGCCAATGGCAAGACCACCGTCACACCTAAACGCTACACCACTTTAGCCAGGATAGACGATTATACCCTGGCCGACCTAAAATTCCTACTAATTCCTGACCTACCAGTGGACGTCATACTCGGAATGGACATACTCTCGAACTACAACTTTAGCATTGATCTGAAAACCGCAGAATGCTATCTAGAAGGCCGACCGATCTCCAAACCGACTCCTGTCAACGAACCAATCCCTGAGGTGCATCTCGCCGGTGAACATCTTCTGGAACTGACCTGTGAACAACAAAAGAAACTAGATGAATTTCTTGCAAGGGAACTCAAAGAATTTGAGAAACTAAAGGGTACTACTGATTTGATCGAACACAAAATCAAACTAAAACCGGATACTGAACCCATCAAACAACGATACCGTCCTCAGAACCCAAAAATGCAGGACATTTTCAACCAAGAAGTAGACCGAATGTTGGCTGAGGGAATTATAGAACCCTCCAAATCACCGTGGAGTTCACCTGTTGTACTGGTCAGAAAGAAAGATGGAACATACCGTTTTTGTATCGATTTCCGTGCAGTTAATCAGGCCTCCGTTAAAGATGCATACCCGTTACCATATATTTCCGGAATCTTGGATAAACTTCGCAAAGCCAAATACATCTCAACACTGGACCTAAAACAGGGATATTGGCAGATACCACTAGCGAAGGAGAGCCGCCCTATTACTGCATTCACCGTTCCCGGAAGAGGGCTGTTTCAGTTCACCGTAATGCCTTTTGGTCTACATGCAAGCCCAGCAACATTCCAAAGATTTTTAGACAAAGTGATTGGCCCAGAGATGGAACCTGACGCATTTGCTTACCTCGATGACCTCGTAATACTAGGTGAAACTTTTGAAGAACATCTTGAAAACCTGAGAGAGGTATTCCGTCGACTAAGAGAAGCCAATCTCCGTCTGAACCCAGATAAGTGTGAATTCGTTCGAAAATCTTTGAAGTATCTCGGACATGTAGTCACCTCTGATGGCATCTGCACCGATCCTGACAAGGTTTCTTCCGTGGTGGCTTTTCCAGTACCGAAAACCGTCCGAGAACTGCGCCGATTTCTTGGAGTTGCCAGCTGGTACCGTCGTTTCATCGAAAACTTCTCCGATGTGGTTTCTCCATTAACTCGGCTACTGCAGAAGAAACAACGTTGGCAGTGGGGAGAAGACCAGCAGAAAGCCTTCGAACTTCTGAAACAAAAACTCACCGAATCACCAATACTGGCCTGTCCGGATTTCACCAAGCCGTTTGTTTTACAAACAGACGCCAGTGACATGGGCCTTGGAGGAGCCCTGACACAAGTGATAGATGGAGATGAGAGAGTAATCGCCTATGTAAGCCGTACATTAAACCCAGCAGAGAAAAATTACTCAGTCTCAGAAAAGGAATGCCTAGCCATAGTGTTTTCAATAGAAAAACTGCGGCCATACCTGGAGGGATTCCATTTCACTGTTATTTCCGACCACATGAGCCTGAAATGGTTAAATTCCATCAAATCACCGTCCGGAAGAATCGCTAGATGGGCCGTCTTTCTCCAGCAATTCGACTTCGAAGTCCAATACCGAAAAGGATCCATGAACAAAGTTGCTGACAGTCTGTCCCGGAACCCGTTACCTTCCTTGGATTCTGTGTGTTTAACCGAGGTAGAAACACCCCGTTGCAAATGGTATAACAAGAAGCTACAGGAGGTGGAAAAAGCCCCAGCAAATTTCCCTGATTACTCCGTAGAAAAGGGAAAATTATTCCGACATTTCTGGGACTCATCCGACTTTACTGAAGATGGAACCGGCCAACCCTGGAAGCTCTGTGTACCTACCGAACAACGAGACGAAGTACTGAAAGAAAATCACGATTCCGAATTAGCCGGCCACATGGGGATTGCCAAAACCATTTCCAGGATAGCCCGGAACTACTACTGGCCAGGGATGTTTAGAGACATTTCAAAATACGTAAGAAACTGCTCTTCGTGCCAAAAGTACAAAGTTTCGCAACAGAAGACTCCTGGGAAGATGCAACCCCATCGAATGGCGGATGCGCCGTTCAAAGAAGTATCCATCGACATTGTTGGGCCACTGCCACGATCTAAAAAGGGAAACTCCTACATCGTGGTAATGCAAGACCGGTTCACAAAGTGGGTAGAATGCCGTCCGTTGCGGAAAGCTACCGCCAAAACAGTTTACTCTGCCCTCTACGAACAAGTGATCCTGAAGTATGGTTGTCCGAAACTGGTAATATCTGACAATGGGGTACAATTTGACAGTCGGCTATTCAAGAACAGTCTTCGAGAGCTGAACATCGCCCACCGTTTTACTCCTCCTTACACACCGCAATGTAACCCAGTAGAAAGGGCCAACCGTACACTGAAAACAATGATAGCTCAATTCTGTGAAACCGACCAAAGAAACTGGGATGAAAAGATAGGAGAGCTTACATTTGCAATTAACACTGCCAAACAAGAGTCTACCGGATTCACACCTGCGTATTTGAATTATGGAAGGGAACTAGAAGTCCCAAGGGCGATTTATTCGGCAAACCCCCATAAGGAAGAAACAGGCAATGAATCCCGCAGTCAGGAAGGAAAAATAAAAGACATGACTCACCGTACTGAACAGATCAAACATCTCCAGGAGGCCTATGAGTTTGTCCGTACTAGGTTGTACCGTGCTTTTGATCAGCAAGCTCATAGTTATAATCTTCGCCGTAGGGATGTCCGTTATTATGTGGGAGATAGAGTTCTGCGCCGTGATCGTCCTCTATCGTCCGCCGTCGACAATTTCGCTGCCAAGCTCGCGCCAAAATTTGTCGGTCCGTATAATGTGGTAAAAGTGGTTTCCCCCGTCGTGTACGACCTGAAAGATGAAAGGGGTAAGAGAGTGTCAAACATACATATTAAAGATCTTAAACCATACCATGAATAAAACTTGAATACTTATATAATAACCGTTCCTGTAATTGTGTTTAAATACTGTGAATAAAACTTGAATACTTATATAATAACCGTTCCTGTAATTGTGTTTAAAATACTGTAAACCATATCATGATTAAAGCTTAAATACCAATATAATAACCGTTCCTTTAATTCTGTTCAATTACTGTTTGATGATAATCCTGTCAACTTACCGCTTCCGATCCGCTGGTACCGTCAGGGCTTCCCATCCATTTATATGCTAACCCATATTTTTGTTTTTTTTAAATCCACAGGTCACTAAACCATGTCCGAACAAGAACCCGCCAACAAGACCAGCTCACCGTCTACTTCTGGGCAACACCACCATAGGGACCCGTCCGGCAAGAACAAAGATGGGGAAACCGCCAAAGCCAGCCGTGGAGCAGCTCCTATGGAAGTAGACACCTGGGAAGAACCCAGGGAACATAATCAAAAATCCCGTCCTTTCCATCCCCATAGACCCCGAAATAACTTACCTTCCAGAGTCCGTACTGTCGGTACCATGGGCCACAATGTATACCTGGAACTCCGTCCTGGCATGTGCTGGAAATGTGGCCAAGGGGAACACAGCAGAACCAACTGCACGGGAACACCGTCCCTATTCTGTAGCCGTTGTGGTTTGCTGGGCACCCTCTCCCGGAATTGTCCCTGTCGCACCTACCAGAGGGAGGTGGCCGTTCAATGTGACCTTCCATCCCAGTCCCGACCAAGGGGGACCGCTTCACTGATTCGACGGGTACGACCGGCCCACAGAGGTTCCAGACGAGTGAGACTCCCCACCAGCAGGGAGTTGGCCCTCCGTGCCTGCCCCAGATGCACGAGGCGCGCTGCAACCTGGGAAGAAAACCGTACCAATTAGCATCATATTATGTACCAATATACCGTCGTTTCCAACCAACCGTTTTATTTTCCGTCCAACTACTACCTGAAAACCGTTCAAAATAACCTACTACATGATAATAACAGTTTCGTAACAGTACCTGGTAATTTTGTCTGATCTTAATTCTTTCTCTACCTGAAAACGACAACAAATTGGGTAAACTGTCTGAAATATTGTATTAAAACTTTTAATGAATATTTGTTTTCGTTTTCTGCTAAATATAGTTGTCAAGTTATTTCTAATTCAAACTGTTAAATCCGTTTATGATTCCAATGGGTCCAACCCATCACACCGTTTTCATTCCGAATCAGACATTATTGTTTTACCGTTCATTATTTAACCGTCTATGGAAATGGGAAACACAGTTTCTCGAAGAAAACTCGCCAGGAAAGTCGAAGAAGATGGGAGAAATTTCACTGGAATCAAATGGTTAGAACTACCTGGACTACCCACCTGTAAGTCATCTGCCTGGGCCGACGTCGACATTCCACCTATTAGCCAGGCCACCTATTGCGGGAGTCCCAGACGCCGACTCCACCATGGGAACTTAGAACATCAACACCTGTATACCTGAATGATGGGGCTGTCCTAGTGCTTTCACCACCAGTAATCTGCGAAGCACTATTTTGGAACCACATCGAGTAAGACTTATAATTACAAACTTACTGTACATCAAGTGTAAGAACAATCCTCGGCTTTTATATCCATCGCCAGTCCACTTTACACATTTACTAATTAAATTAATTCACTGTTCACAAAACCACGAGAACAGAATGAAGTAAACAACTTATGACATGGCGGCGACACCTGCGCTGAGCGATGACAACTGCGCACAGAATACCAACTACGACGTTGAACCCCCGAACGTAATATGGAACTACGAATTGGACTTGGACCTGCTTGGTTACCCAGAGGAACTAAGAAGAGGAACTACTAGCTGTATGATTATTGTAAGTCTGATTTCGAGCACAGGGGCGTATTAGTTCGTTGACTTGTTTGTCGCGATAGTTGGGAGCCGCGAAAATTCAAATTGTTATTGATTGAATTTTCTTTCCGTAGCAGGGGGGATGTAATGAAGTTCAATTTTATAACTGAGTTAATGAGTAATTGATCTTCATTTTAAAATAATTTATTCAAGTTTTCGTTTTAAGTTCGGGAATTTTTATTCCGTTCAGAATTAATTCACAACAATCAGGAAAAACCGTAGTCTTCATTTAATTTATCCGAGTTTTCATTTTAAATTCGTGAATTTTTATTCCGTTCAGAATTAATTCAAAACAATCGAAAAAACCGAACATTTAGCGATTGATGTTGTTTTTCATACATAAAACATCGTAGAATCGTCCGCAAGAACAACGCCGATCGCCGATAACGCCGTTTTTTGCATATACGTACGATAAGCCAGTTTTAAGATGTTTTTACCGAGGTACTCTCCTGCAAATTTTAACGTTTCTGCGCTTACCTTTTCCACCCCCCTCCGGAAGATTATAAAAGGCGAGGTTTCCCTACATCGGTAATTAGTTCCGAATTTTTCGTTGACCTATACTTTTCCAAATTTTTTCCAAGCTTCTAAATTTTCGCGTTTTCTTTAAAGTGAGTGCAAGTGCATTTGAATTGTAAGTACCGAACCGATTTATTGCAGTCCTATTTTTTTTATTCCTCGTTGAGTCTACCTAAATAGCTGTTCCTCAGATTCCTTAACAATACCTTTCCTAGTTTGTCCAGGTATCCGTAGTTAGCCTACTATAGTACGTTTGGCCGTATAACCGGTGCCCGTAGTTAGTCTGTCCTTTATGGCGTGTAACTCATAGTCAGACCGGAGGGCTGATGCAAACCTATGCTATAGTACGTTCAATCGAATACCTTTCCTGCTTTGTCCTGCTCCTAGCAAGTTCGACATATCCTTTTCAACCCTCTACTTTCACCTGGCCAAACCCCAACCTGTTTATACGAGAAACAAGCAAAGTGGTAGACTACGTGGTGAATTCTAGGACTGAAAGAATATCGGACAAGTATAACCGTTGTGCACTCTTATACTGACCCCTTTTATTCCTGTTTTCCTGAATTTTATCATATATTTGAATTAACCGTTTAAATTAACTTATTTTCTATTCTGGCTGACTCGTACCGGGAAAATCTTTGTTTCTTATGAAAGTGCTCGCAGTCAGACAAAACTGACCAGTTTATATTTTGTATTGATTTCATATAGCGTCTTATTTCACTGTATTTTTATATAACTATTTTTCGCTATCTGAATAAACTGTGTAAATTTGCTCTATTTCTGATTTTCTCTGTTATCGCTAATATCCTAGATAACGACGAACTCTGTCTCTGACTAGCAGCTGCCCTGGTAGGTTTGCTATTCTCCCTTATTAGAAAAAAGAATAGCTGGCGCTCGAGGTAAGTTTCGCCGAGAAAACCACGTTACACTGTCTCCTGTTCGAACGTACAATATAAATATACGCTTAATTCAACTCGATATAATCCAGATCGAGTAATGTTCGAGATCTTCAGGTGCGCGGTAAGTGAAATCTAGAAGAGAACAATAGTATTCAATTTGCGGAAAAGTGTCACCAACGAACGTTCCAGAGTTCGGATTTGTAAATGAGTTGTACCGGTCTGGCCAAAACACGTATAAATGTCAGGAAATGAAACTGAACGATGCGGTCGAATCAATTTGAATTTAAACCGCAGCCAGACCGCAGCTTGGAGCCGAACGAATGCAAGCTGCCTTCTCCTCGATTGTACGTTTAATTCGATTTGATTTAATCCAGATAAAGTATTATTCGGGATTTCCAGGTGCACCGTCAGTGAAATCTGGGAGAAAATCATCGTATCCAGTTCGCGAAAATGTTTGTAGGCAGTCGGTCGAATGGTTTTGAGGATTTGAGGGGGAAAAGTAGGTAAGAGCTCAGATAAAAGGGCAGATATGAAAATATATGGATTCTTTTAATGAATGCGTTCTCGCTAACATCATTTCGCGTTAGACCTCAGCCCCAACGGAACTAATAAACTAATAACCGCTCCAGGATTCAGATTCGGAATGAATTGAGGCTCGTCGCCTGGCCAAAACATATATGAGGAAATGAAACTGAAGAATGCTTTCGGTCAGCCAGCGAATCAATTTGAATTCAAACCGCAGACGAAACACAGTCAGGCCGCAGAGGGAACGCAGTCAGACCTCAACGCTAAGCTCGCCGAATGCCTGCTGTTCCTGTTCGACTGTACGATCAGTTCAATACGATATGGGTAAGACCTCAGAGGAAGAAGTAAACTTCTTCCTCTGAGGGTAAGACTAAGTAATATTTGGGATCCTCCAGGTGCACCACCAGCAAAACCTGAAAGAGAAACATGGTACTTTAGTTACGGAAATAGTGCCACCAACGAACGCTTCAAGTTTCAGATTCAGGAATAAATTGCGGTTCGGCGTCTGGCCAAAACACGTATGAAACTTAGGAAATGAAACTGGACAATGTGGTCGCACTGCCAGAGAATCAATTCGAATCTAAACCGCAGCGAGACCGCAGCTCGAAGCACAACGAATGCGACCTGTCTCCTGTTTGAACGTAAACGCTTAATTCAACTCGATATAATCCAGATTAAGTGATATTTGGGATACTCAGGTGCACCGTCAGCGAAATCTGGTAGAGAATCATGGTATTTAATTTGCGGAAATGTGTCACAAACGAACGCTCCAGGATTCAGATTTGGAAATAAATTGCGGCTACCGTTCTGACCAAAACACTTATGAAACTTAGGAAATGAAACTGAACGATGCGGTCCAGCAGCCAACGAATCAATTTGAATTTAAACCGTAGCAAGACCGCAGTTCGAAACCGAACGAATGCGAGCTATCTTCTGCTCGATTGTACGTTTAAGTCAATCCGATATAATCCAAATTAAGTAATATTTGGGATTTCCAGGTGCACCGTCAGTGAAATCTGGGAGAGAATCATTGTATCCAATTTGCGAAAATGTTTGTAGGCAGACGGTCGAATGTTTTGAGGATTTGAGGGGGAAAAGTAGGTGAGAGCTCAGATAAAAGGGCAGATATGAAAATATATGGATTCTTTTAATGAATGCGTTGTCGCTAACATCATTTCGCGTTAGACCTCAGCCCCAACGGAACTAAAAAACTAATAACCGCTCCAGGATTCAGATTCGGAATGAATTGAGGCTCGTCGTCTGGCCAAAACATGTATGAGGAAATGAAACTGAAGAATGCGTTCGCTCAGCCAGCGAATCAATTTGAATTCAAACCGCAGACGAAACACTGTCAGGCCGCAGAGGGAACGCAGTCAGACCTCAGCTCTAAGCTCAACGAATGCCTGCTGTTCCTGTTCAACTGTACGATTAGTTCAATACGATATGGGTAAGACTAAGTAATATTTGGGATCCTCCAGGTGCACCACCAGCTAAACCTGAAAGAGAAACATGGTACTTTATTTACGGAAATAGTGCCACCAACGAACGCTTCAGGTTTCAGATTCGGGAATAAATTGCGGTTCGGCGTCTGGCTTAAACACACATGAAACTTAGGAAATGAAACTGAACAATGTGGTCGAGCAGCCAACGAATCAATTTGAATCTAAACCGCAGCGGGACCTCAGCTCGAAACACAACGAATGAGAGCTGTCTCCTGTTCGAACATATACGCTCAATTCAACTCGATATAATCCAGATCAAGTAATATTCGGGATCTTCAAGTGCACCTTCAGCGAAATCTGGAAGAGAATCATGGTATTTAATATTCGGAAATAAGTCACCAACGAACGCTCCAGGATTCAGATTTGGAAATAAATTGCGGCTACCGGTCTGGCCAAAACGCGTATGACACTTAGGAAATGGAACTGAACGATGCGGTCGAGCAGCCAACGAAACAATTCGAATTTAAACCGCAGCCAGAGCGCAGCTCGAAGCCGAACGAATGTAAGCTGTCTTTTGCTCAATTTTACGTTTAATTCAATTCGATATAATCCGGATTCCGGATTAAGTAATATTTGGGATTTCCAGGTGCACCGTCAGCGAAATGTGGGAGAGAATCATTGTATCCAATTTGCGGAAATGTTTGTAGGCAGTTGGTCTAATGGTTTTGAGGATTTGAGAAACGAAATTAGGTGAGAGCTCAGATATAAGGGCAGATATGAAAATTTATGGATTCTTCTAAAGACTGCGTTCACCAACAAACGCTCCAGGATTCAGATTCGGAATAAATTGTGGTTCGTCGTCTAGCCAAAAACACGTATGCAACTAAGGAAATGAAACTGAAGGATGCGTTAGCCAACGAATGCCAACTAATCAATTTGAATTCGAACCGCAGACGAAAGGCAGTCCGGCCGCAGCTCTAAGCTCAACGAATGCCTGTTATTCCTGTTCAACTGTACGTCTTTTTCAATACGATATGGGTAAAACTAAGTAATATTTGTGATCCTTTGGGTGCACGATCAGCAAAATCTGGAAGAGAAACATGGTAGTTTATTCACAAAAATAGTGCCACCAACGAACGCTTTGAATTTGAGATTCAGGAATAAATTGTGGTTCGCCGTTTGGCTGAAACACGTATGAAACTTGAAATGAAACTAAACGATGCGGTCGAGCAGCCAACGAATCAATTTGAATCTAAACCGCAGAGAGACCACAGCTCGAAGCACAACGAATGAGAGATGTCTCCTGTTCGAGCGTATACGCTTAATTCAACTCGATATAATCCAGATCAAGTAATATTCGGGATCCTCAGGTGCACCGTCAGCGAAATCTGGAAGAGAATCCTGGTATTTAATTAGCGGAAATATGTCACAAATGAACGCTCCAGGATTCAGATTTGGAAATTAATTGCGGCTACCTGTCTGACCAAAACACGTATGAAACTTAGGAAATGAATGCGGTCGAGCAGCCAACAAATCAATTCGAATTTGAACCGCAGCCAGACCGCAGCTCAGAGCCGAACGAATGCGAGCTGTCTTCTGCTCGATTGTTCGTTCAATTCAATTCGATATAATCCAGATTAAGTAATATTTGGGATTCAACTCGATATAATCCGGATAAGGTAACATTCCGGATCCCCTAGGTGCGCCATCATCGAAATCTGGAAGAGAATCATGTTATTTAATTCGCGAAGATGATTGTAGGTGGATGGTCGAATCATTTCGAGGATTTTAGGAGTGAGGAAATTACGTAAGAGCTCAGATATAGGGACCACTATGTATATCTGTTTACAATGAATGCTCAAACTCCAACACCGGGGGTGGTCCGTTAGTATTCAGTTCATTTGAAAAATTTTCGAATAAATTAAATATACTAATTTTTCCATGAATATGTGCAAAATACACCAATTTAAAAGGCCAAAAGACACGACACTCAAGCATCTCTTGCTGATGCAACAAACGTATTTTGATTTTCTGATTGCAGTTGCAGAAAAGAGGAAGGAAGGTTTAAAACAGTTATATTTCATTTAAATGTATACTCCTAAAAAATATTGATGAAGGTAAACTTTTTAGGTTTCAACATTAAAGAATGATTCCTGACGATGGCGAAAATTAGTGAAGAAAAACGAAAAACAATACAAAAAATTTTTCATCATCAAGAATTCCACATCCATAAAATCGATTTACTGGACTGGAACTATTGAAACTGATCTCTAAAAATCTTGTAATCAGCGATTGTTCAAAGAAATATTTTATTTTATGACCAGAGGAAGGTAGCGACCTTCGAAAACCAACAGGAACTAGGTACAAACTCTACTCTTGTACAGTAGTCACTATAAGGAGTACTGAGAGAGTTTTCAACTCTACTGCAAAAAACACATGGTCGGGCTCAGTAAACTATCCCAAGTAAGTAGCTGATACCATTGTTTAAGGATGCTTATACAGTCAACAGAAATCAACAGTCATCTTGTGGGTCCACAATGTTCGTTTAATTCAACTTGCTTCGACCCAGATTAAGTGATTTTCCATGTACATAGTTCTGATCGTTTTTCCACCCTGCACAAGCGCGCAGAAGCTTCTCACTTGTAGGTAAAAGCATGCGCAATAGACTCAAACGTGTTCGCAAAAAGATTTCTGATCGGTTTCGAACCAAAAGTCAAGATTTTGAATTGTCATATGGAGGTCAGAGCAGTCTGCTGGTAGTTTTCCAGCAGTCTGTCAGGGTCATGCTCGTGTAGAACTAAGGAATGATAACAAGTGTCATAAACTATACAGTCCATCCATGAATGATTAAACCTACAGGGAGATGTGGAAAATCAAAATTAATTTGGTATTCAAAATAACAGTGACTTTTAAAGGGTTTTCCAATAAGAGGTGTTAATTTGATATTCAATTTTTCAATATGAATGATCGGATGTTTATTTCATTATAAAGAAAAAGCTATGCCGTTGATAATGGAAAATAACATCAGGCAAATGACCACCACGACCACACTGCCCTATGACCTCGATAGCCTCACGAATTCCATCTTTGAGGTCTTGAATCAATGCTGGGTTATTGGCGTAGACCTTCTCTTTCACGTGGCCCCAAGGCAAGAAGTCGCAAGGTGTTGAATCACAAGATCTCGGTGGCAATTGTGATCACCTCTTCGAGAGATAACACGGTCCGGAAACTTTTACCTCAAAAGATCTTTAGTTTCGTTGTTAATGATCGTCCGGTTTAAGTTCTTTTCAATCGCAATCCATTCACCTGTTGCCTCAGCCTCCGCACGGGTTTCATATTTCATATGAATAACTTGTCCGAATTTTTCCACAATTTTTTTTATTGTTGTCTGATTAAGGTGCTTCACGACGACCTAAAAATGTTCGAGTTTTACGAACCGCCTCTGCCAAATTCTCACCATTTTTATTGTGAATTTTAATAATTTCAATGCATTCTTGAAGCATGTATCTTTCCATTTTTATTAATGGCGTAATGTCTTCTTGTCAAATGTCAAAAAATGACAGCTTCAAACGTGACATCTACGGAAATAGCGGGCTATTCAAAATAACACCTCTTATTGGAAAACCCTTTATGATCAGATCCAAAGTAACACGAGCCCTATCAATATCAACCACCTTGTATTGTTGGAATCAAACCAACTATCTATTTCCCTTTCATACTCTGAAACAACCTACCTACACATATCAACTAACACGACGATGACGCATTCATGCCACACAATCCAATCAGTCCAAACTTGGACAACAATACAGAACCTCCAACCTGATTACTCACAGGCAACTATTCAAAATAGTTCCGCCCATTCTAAAGTGGATAAAGTTTCCGTCAAATATATTTCCATTGCTCAAAGAAGAGAATTTCCCTCTTTGTCGTCTCAAAGAACATCGGCTTGCCTGACATTACATTCTTACGCTATGTAACCTTTCTGCAAAATAGTCGGGCGTTTTTGGAGAACTAGTGAATATTTTGTTCTGAAATTTTGGAGCCTTGAGGATGAAGTAACTCTTCGCCTGAAATATTTTTGAATCGACAGTGTTGCCACACCTATCTCAAACGTATATCTACTTTCTTATTTCGAATGCAACTACCTATATATTTTTCATCTCATTCGAAAACTATCCAAAATAATTAGTGTCATTCATATTTTATTTAGAATCCAATGCTGTAAAATGAATATTGGGTTGCCATTTGAAAATCTCGAAATATTTCAATTTCAAGTTTCACATTTTCGGATCAAATTTTCTAAAAACCTTATGATGTATCAAAATACTGAATATATGACATGAATGCATGTATTCTCTACTATGATACTGCTGAGTTTGGTTCCGCTCGCATATAAAATAATCGAGATATTGCATTTCCAAACTTGTGCAATGTAGATGTCAAAAATTTCAAGAATTTGTGCATAACTTGTTAAATGTGTATGGCAGAGAAATTTTTTTTAGTAGATTATTCTGCGAATTTGGTATTGAATCTATAGGTACAAGAATTAAAATATAGGTGGTTGCATTTGAAATAAGAAAGCAGATATGAGTTTGAGATAGACCTGGCAACACTGTCGACTTGAAAATATTTTAGGCGAACAGTTCCTTCATCCTCGAGGCTCCACCCGAAATTTCAAAGAGGAATATTCACCAGTTCTCCAAAAACGTCTAATAGGCCAACTCGAAAGGAAAACCCTGTATATTAACCAACACGATGATAACGCATTCATGCCACACAATCCAATCATTCCAAACCTGGACAACAACAGAGAACCTCGAACCTGATTAGGTACTCACAGGCAACTATTCAAAATAGTTCCGCCCATTCTAAAGTGGATGAAGTTTCCGTCAAATATATTTCCATTGCTCAAAGAAGAGAATTTCCCTCTTTGTCGTCTCAAAGAACATCGGCTTGCCTGACATTTTCATTCTTCGGTAAAACACTCCTGGGCCTTTACGCTATGTGACCTCTCTGCGAAATAGTCTGGCGTTTTTGGAGAACTAGTGAATATCTCGTTCTGATATTTTAGGTGGAGCCTTGAGGATGAAGGAACTCTTCGTCTAAAATATTTTCAAATCGACAGTTGCCAAATCTATCTCAAACGCAACTTTCTAATTTCAATACTTATATATTTTTCATCTCATTCAAAAACTATCCAAAATAATTAATGTAAGAAGAGACTGCCATTCATATTTTATTCAGAATCGAATGCTGTAAAACAAATATTGGGTTGCCATTTAAAAATCTTGAAATATTTCAATTTCAAGTTTCACATTTTCGGATCAAATTTTCGAAAAACCTTACGATGTATCAAAATACTGAATATGACATGAATGCATGTATTGTCTACTATGAGACTGCTGCGTTTGGTTCCGTTGGCATAGAAAATAATAGAGATATTGCATTTCCAATATTGTGCGATGTAGATGTCAAAACTTTCAAGAATTTGTGCATAACTTGTTAAATGTGTATGGCAGAGAAATTTTTTTTAGTAGATTATTCTGCGAATTTGGTTATGAATCTATACATGAATAAAAATATAGGTAGTTCCATTTGAAATAAAGAAGTAGATATGCGTTTGAGATAGACGTGGCAACACTATAAACTTTTTTAGGTCAAGAGTTCCTTCATCCTCAAGGCTTCTCCTAAAATTTCAGAACGAAATATTCACTGGTTCTTCTAAAACGTCCAATAGGCCAAATTCAAAGGAAAACCCTGTATATTAACATGGCGCTTTTATTGCACACAATCCACACTCATTCAAAATAGTTCCGCCCATTCTAAAGTGGATTAAGTTTCCGACAAATATATTTCCATTGCTCAAAGAAGAGAATTTCCCTCTTTGTCGTCTCAAAGAACATCGGCTTGCCTGACATTTTCATTCTTCGGTAAAACACTCCTGGGCCTTTACGCTATGTGACCTCTCTGCGAAATAGTAAATATTTCATTCTGAAATTTTAGGTGGAGCCTTGAGGATGAAGGAACTCTTCACCTGAAATATTTTTGAATCGACAGTGTTGCTACATCTATCTACTTTCTTATTTCAAATGGAACTACCTACCTATATATTTTTCATCTCATTCGAAAACTATCCAAAATTATTAATGTAAATTGAGACTGCCATTCATATGTTATTTAGAATCGAAAGCTGTGAAATAAATATTGGGTTGCCATTTGAAAATCTCGAAATATTTCAATTTCAAGTTTCACATTTTCAGATCAAATTTTCGAAAAACCTTACGATGTATCAAAATACTGAATATATGACATGAATGCATGTATTCTTTACTATGATACTGCTAAGTTTGGTTCCGCTCGCATATAAAATAATCGAGATATTGCATTTTCAAACTTGCAATGTGGATATAAAAAATTTCAAGAATTTGTGCATACCTTGTCAACAGTGTAGGGCAGAGAAATTTCTTTGAGCAGATTATTCTGCGAATTTGGTATTGAATCGATACATAAATAAAAATATAGGTAGTTCTATTTAAAATAAGAAAGTAGATATGCTATTAAGATAGACGTGGCAACACTGTAGATTTGAAAATATTTTAGGCCAAGAGTTTCTTCATCCTCAAGGCTCCACCTAAAATTTCATAAGGAAATATTCACTAGTTCTCCAAAAACGTGTAAGGGTGCAACTTAAAAGGAAAACCCTGTATATTAACCAACACGACGAGGACGCTATGCCACACAATCCAATCATTCCAAACCTGGACAACAACAGAGAACCTCCAACCTGATTACTCACAGGCAACTATTCAAAATAGTTCCGCCCATTCTAAAGTGGATAAAGTTTCCGACAAATATATTTCCATTGCTCAAAGAAGAGAATTTCCCTCTTTGTCGTCTCAAAGAACATCGGCTTGCCTGACATTTTCATTCTTCGGTAAAACACTCCTGGGCCTTTATAGTACAGTCAAATAGGATTTTTAGCAGGAAAGTTTTGGGGTAGTTTTGATTTTTTCGATTTTTCATGTTTTTTGGGGTGCTGAATCCGAATCTGAGGTTTGCTAACAAAATTTCGTGAGGGAACATTGAAAAAAATACAAAAAAAGAGAAAAAATCTCATTCTTTGGCAGTTTTCTGCTTATAACTCGGAAACTATCAACTTTTCGTGAAAAACCTTTCCCTACAAAATGAAAGTACATGAAATTTCCTACAAATTGTATTATCACAGCTTGTTCTGCGACAACCCGTTCTGGCTCAAATTATAGTTGAAAATGAGGTATTTTCTATGACTCAATAAATGAAAATAAATTAAATTCCGATAATGCGAACGTCTTGAAATACTGCATGAACATTCAGTATATCAGTCTCGATTCACAAAAAAAATTTAACTCGAATCGGATATCTTGTTATGGAAATATAAATATTCTTCTTTTCAATATTCCAATTCAATTTTCTTTGGTTTTGTTCACACTATGGCCACCAAATTTTGCATGAAGCTTCTTATGAGCATCTTGCATATGGCCGCAACATTTCATTTCGATGGGTTTCGTTTTGTCTGAGATATTGTGAAACAAAAACTTTGAATGACCATATTCTATGTTTCATAAAACATGGCCATTCAAAATTTCTGTTCCTCAATATCCCAGATAAAACTAAACCAATCAAAATGAAATGGTGCCGCCAAATGCAACATGCTCATAATAAGCCTCATGCAAAATTGTGTGACGATAGTGTGAAGAGAACCATAAAAAATTGAATTGGAATATTGAAAAGAAGAATCTTTATATTTCCATAACAAGATATCCGATTCGAGTTAAATTTTTTTTGTGAATCGAGACTGATATACTGAGTGTTCATGCAAAATTTCAAGACGTTCGCATTATCGGAACCACGGAATATAATTCATTATCATTTATTGAGTCATAGAAAATACCTCATTATCAACTTTAATTTGAGCCAGAACAAGTTGTCGCAGAACAAGCTGTGGTGATACAATTTGTAGGAAATTTCACGTACTTTCATTTTGTATAGAAAGGTTTTTCACGAAAAGTTGATAGTTTTCGAGTTATAAGCAGAAAACTGCCAAAGAATGAGACTTTTCTCTTTTTTTGTATTTTTTTCAATGTTCCCTCACGAAATTTTGTTAGCAAACCTCAGATTCGGATTCAGCACCCCAAAAAACATAAAAAATCGAAAAAATCAAAACTACCCCAGAACTTTCCTGCTAGGGGTTCTTTTGAGCACAAATTGACTGGACTATTACGCTATGTGACCTCTTTGCGAAATAGTGAATATTTCGTTCTGAAATTTTCGGTGGAGCCTTTAGGATGAAGGAACTCTTCGCCTTAAATGTTTTTAAATCGACAGTGTTTTTTATCTCATTCGAAAACTATCCAAAATAATTAGTAAAGGAGACTGTTATGCATATTCTATTTAGAATCGAATGCTGTAAAATTAATATTGGGTTGCCATTTGAAAATCTTGAAATATTTCAATTTCAAGTTTCACATTTTCGGATCAAATTTTCGAAAAACCTTAAGATGTATCAAAATACTGAATATGACATGAATGCATGTATTCTCTACTATGAGACTGCTGCGTTTGGTTCCGTTGGTATAGAAAATAATAGAGATATTGCATTTCCAATATTGTGCGATGTAGATGTCAAAACTTTCAAGAATTTGTGCATAACTTGTTAAATGTGTATGGCAGAGAATTTTTTTTTAGTAGATTATTTTGCGAAGTTGGTATTGAATCTATACATGAATAAAAATATATAGGTGGTTGCATTTGAAATAAGAAAGTAGATATAAGTTTGAGATAGATCTGGCAACACTGTCGACTTGAAAATATTTTAGGCGAAAAGTACCTTCATCCTAGAGGCTCCACCCGAAATTTCAAAGAGGAATATTCACCAGTTCTCCAAAAACCTCTAATAGGCCAACTTAAAAGGAAAACCCTGTATACTAACCAACAAGACGATTACGCTTTTATGCCACACAATCCAATCATTCCAAACCTGGACAACAACAGAGAACCCCCAACCTGATTACTCTAAGCCAACTATTCAAAATAGTTCCGCCCATTCTAAAGTGGATGAAGTTTCCGTCAAATATATTTCCATTGCTCAAAGAAGAGAATTTCCCTCTTTGTCGTCTCAAAGAACATCGGCTTGCCTGACATTTTCATTCTTCGGTAAAACACTCCTGGGCCTTTAAGCTATGTGACCTCTCTGCAAAATAATCTGGTGATTTTGGAGAACTAGTGAATAGTTCGTTCTGAAATTTTAGGTGGAGCATTGAAGATGAAGGAACACTACGCCTAAAATATTTTCAAATCGACAGTGTTGCCACATCTATCACAAACTATCTATCTACTTTCTATATTTTTCATATCATTCGAGAACTATCCAAAATGAATAATTAGTGTGAAAAGAGATTACCATTCATATTTTATTTAGAATCGAATGCTGTAAAATAATTATTGGGTTGCCATTTGAAAATCTCGAAATATTTCAATTTCAAGTTTCACATTTTCGGATCTAAATTTCCGAAAAACCTTACGATGTATCAAAATACTGAATATATGACATGAATGCATGTATTCTCTACTATGATACGGCTGAGTTTCATTCCGTTCACATAAAAAATAATCGAGATATTGCATTTCCAAACTTGTGCAATGTAGATGTCAAAAATTTCAAGAATTTGTGCATAACTTGTTAAATGTGTATGGCAGAGAAATTTTTTTAGTAGATTATTCTGCGAATTTGGTATTGAATCTATAGGTACAAGAATTAAAATATAGGTGGTTGCATTTGAAATAAGAAAGCAGATATGAGTTTGAGATAGACCTGGCAACACTGTCGACTTGAAAATATTTTAGGCGAACAGTTCCTTCATCCTCGAGGCTCCACCCGAAATTTCAAAGAGGAATATTCACCAGTTCTCCAAAAACGTCTAATAAGCCAACTCGAAAGGAAAACCCTGTATATTAACCAACACGATGATAACGCTTTTATGCCACACAATCCAATCATTCCAAACCTGGACAACAACAGAGAACCTCCAACCTGATTACTCACAGGCAACTATTCAAAATAGTTCCGCCCATTCTAAAGTGGATGAAGTTTCCGTCAAATATATTTCCATTGCTCAAAGAAGAGAATTTCCCTCTTTGTCGTCTCAAAGAACATCGGCTTGCTTGACATTTTCATTCTTCGGTAAAACACTCCTGGGCCTTTACGCTATGTGACCTCTCTGCGAAATAGAAATATTTCGTCCTAAAACTTTAGGTGGAGCCTTGAGGATAAAGGAACTTTTCGCCTAAAATATTTTTAAATCGACAGTGTTGCCACATCTATCTCAAACCCATATCTACTTTCTAATTTCAAATGAAACTACCCATATATTTTTCATCTCATTCGAAAACTATCCAAAATAATTAGTGTAAAAGGAGACTGCCATTCATATTTTATTCAGAATCGAATGCCGTAAAATGAATATTGGGTTGCCATTTGAAAATCTCGAAATATTTCAATTACAAGTTTCACATTTTCGGATCAAATTTTCGAAAAACCTTACGATGTAACAAAATACTGAATATACGACATGAATGCATGTATTCTCTTCTATGAGACTGCTGAGTTTGGTTTCGTTCGCATATAAAGTAATCGAGATATTGCATTTTCAAACCTGCAATGTAGATGTCAAAAATTTCAAGAATTTGTGCTTACCTTGTCAACAGTGTAGGGCAGAGAAATGTTTTAAGTATATTATTCTGCGAATTTGGTATTACATCGATACATAAATAAAAATATAGATAGTTCCATTTGAAATAAGAAAGTAGATATGCTTTTGAGATAGACGTGGCAACACTGTCGACTTGAAAATATTTTAGGCCAAGAGTTCCTTCATCCTCGAGGCTCCATCTGAAATTTCAGAACGAAATATTCACTGGTTCTCCTAAAACGTCTAATAGGCCAAATTAAAAGGAAAACCGTGTATATTAACATGGCGCTTTTGTGGCACACAATCCAATCGTTCCAAATCTGGACAACAACAGAGAACCTCCAACTGCATTACTCACAGGCAACTATTCAAAACAGTTCCGCCCATTCTAAAGTGGATGAAGTTTCCGTCAAATATATTTCCATTGCTCAAAGAAGAGAATTTCCCTCTTTGTCGTCTCAAAGAACATCGGCTTGCCTGACATTTTCATTCTTCGGTAAAACACTCCTGGGCCTTTACGCTAGGTGACCTCTCTGCGAAATAGTGAATATTCCGTTCTGAAATTTTAAGTTGAGCCTTGAGGATGAAAAAACTCTTCGCCTAAAATATTTTTAAATCGACAGTGTTGACACATCTATCTCAAACGCATATCTAATTTCTAATTTCAAATGGTACTACCTATATATTTTTCATCTCATTCGAAAACTATCCAAAATAATTAGTGTAAAAGGAGACTGCCATTCATATTTTTTTCAGAATCGAATGCCGTAAAATGAATATTGGGTTGCCATTTGAAAATCTCGAAATATTTCAATCACAAGTTTCTCTTTTTCGGATCAAATTTTCGAAAAACCTTACGATGTAACAAAATACTGAATATACGACATGAATGCATGTGTTCTCTTCTATGAGACTGCTGAGTTTGGTTTCGTTCGCATATAAAATAATCGAGATATTGCATTTTCAAACCTGCAATGTAGATGTCAAAAATTTCAAGAATTTGTGCTTACCTTGTCAACAGTGTAGGGCAGAGAAATTTTTTTAAGTAGATTATTCTGCGAGGTTGGTATTGAATTGATACATTCATAAAAATACAGGTAGTTTCATTTGAAATAAGAAATGCTTTTGAGATAGACGTGGCAACACTGTAGACTTGAAAATATTTTAGGCCAAGAGTTCTTTCATCCTCAAGGCTCCACCTAAAATTTCTGAACGAAATTTTCAATTGTTCTCCTAAAATGTCTTATAGGCCAAATTAAAAGGAAAACCCTGTATATTAACATGGCGCTCTTATGGCACTCAATCCAATCGTTCCAAACCTGGACAACAACAGAAAACCTCCAACTGGATTACTCACAGGCAACTATTCAAAACAGTTCCGCCCATTCTAAAGTGGATGAAGTTTCCGTCAAATATATTTCCATTGCTCAAAGAAGAGAATTTCCCTCTTTGTAGTCTCAAAGAACATCGGCTTGCCTGACATTTTCATTCTTCGGTAAAACACTCCTGGGCCTTTACGCTATCTGACCTCTCTGCAAAATAATCTGGTGATTTTGGAGAACTAGTGAATATTTCGTTCTGAAATTTTAGGTGGAGCCTTGAGGATGAAGGAACTCTTCGTCTAAAATATTTTCAAATCGACAGTTGCCAAATCTATCTCAAACGCAACTTTCTTATTTCAAATGGAACTACTTATATATTTTTCATCTCATTCAAAAACTATCCAAAATAATTGATGTGAAAGGAGACTGCCATTCATATTTTATTCAGAATCGAATGCTGTAAAATAAATATTGGGTTGCCATTTGAAAATCTCGAAATATTTCAATTTCAAGTTTCACATTTTCGGATCAAAATTTCCGAAAAGATTACGATGTATCAAAATACTGAATATATGACATGAATGCATGTATTCTCTACTATAATACTGCTGAGTTTGGTTCCGCTCTCATATAAAATAATCGAGATATGGCATTTTCAAACTTGTAATGTAGATGTCAAAAATTTCAAGAATTTGTGCATACCTCGTCAACATTGTGGGGCAGAGAAATTTTTTAAGTAGATTATTCTGCGAATTTGGTATTGAATCGATACATAAATAAAAATATAGGTAGTTCCATTTGAAATAAGAAAGTAGATATGCTTTTGAGATAGACGTGGAAACACTGTAGACTTGAAAATATTTTAGGTCAAGAGTTCCTTCATCCTCAAGGCTTCACCAAAAATTTCAGAACGAAATATTCACTGGTTCTCCTAAAACGTCTAATAGGCCAAATTCAAAGGAAAACCCTGTATATTAACATGGCGCTTTTATGCCACACAATCGAATCATTCCAAACCTGGACAACAACAGAGAACCTCCAACTGGATTACTCACAGCCAACTATTCAAAATAGTCAACTATTCAAAATATTTCCGCCCATTCTAAAGTGGATGAAGTTTCCGTCAAATATATTTCCATTGCTCAAAGAAGAGAATTTCCCTCTTTGTCGTCTCAAAGAACATCGGCTTGCCTGACATTTTCATTCTTCGGTAAAACACTCCTGGGCCTTTACGCTATGTGACCTCTCTGCGAAATAGTCGGGCGACCTATACTAGCTGTACCGGGATATACTGCCAGAGCGTGAAATTAGACGATTCCGAAACATTCGGCGTAGAAAATCTATGCAAATTCTAGCACTGGATGGAGTTGGAACTGTCGGAAAAGGAGGAATTAAAAATAAAAGATTTTCCTCATTAAAATTCTATGAATTCTGGGTAATAAACTTTCCTTTGAGCGGACATGTTTTGATTGAGAAGGACTTATATTCAATATAAGCATTATCGTTTGCCTTTTTCGTTTATGTAATGTGAGTGGAAATTGGAAAAGTTCATTATATGAACACAATTGTATTCTTATTTCAGCACACTCCTTTTGAAATGTGATATAATTGAGAGATGCGCTCAGTTCAGTCTGGAAAGAGGTTTCTGGAAAGTGATATAAGCTGTATACACAGACAGTTGAGCTGCCATTGAGGCACTTAGCACCAACATCACCAGTTCAAAGATGTGATATTCCCAAACTAAACGAACTTGAAAATCGCAATAAAGTCTCTTTGAAATCGATTCTAGGACATGGAAAGCGAGGCTAACGATCAAGCTCTAAAGAGGTAAGCAAATCCGTGCATACGACCAGAACCGTTCTGGGGCATACTGAAAAACACAAATACACAAGAAGGGAGGAAGCAAAGAGAAGGACACCATCAAAGCTTGTCGGTCCTAGAACTCTACAAAAAATCTCAACATCACTTTCAATATGGAAAGATCTCGAACTCCCTTGGAATTAATCAGGAATACGGTCTTCTTACATCAGTCTGGTCACTGCTGTCTGAGATGAATCGTATATTGTATAGTTTTAAGTCTCAGTGTTTTTTACGACTCCTAAAAAAAATTTAAAACTGTCAACTCGTCATCGCCTTTCGAAGGCTGTATCTTGGAAGGAAGTTGATTTCGAAAGAATTTATATGAACTACACCTGCTCATTTTCATGGAGAAATCATCTTCCTCAGTCCCTCGCATTTGTTTACAGACACCCTGTATATATTCTTTTGAATGGAGAGCTAACAAAATACAATACATGAAATAAAAAAGACCCTAGCTGATGTTAGTGCAAAACGGGGTACCATACTAGTTTGCTATTAAAGCACTGATGTGCTCCCACGTCATCGATTCAAAGATGATCTGAGAGTGCCGGAACAAACTCTTTTTACTTGGGTTTCCGGCCATTCGGGAATCAAAGGAAACGAAGAGGCCAATACACTTGCCAAAGAGGAAGCACGAATGTCACCCATTGGCCCAGAACTCTTTTTTGGTAAAGGTAAATGTACCCATAAGAAGGAGTTTCTGGAGAAGCAGAAAGCCGAGAGGGTAAAACTTTGGCGTAATCTCCCACGGATGGATCATTCCATTAAGTTCCTTCGGAACATTGAAACAGCAAGATCCAAAAGATATCTGGATCTTGGTAGGAGACAATTACACCTCCTCACTTGCTTTCTTACAGGACACCTGTTGAGGTGGGATTGTCGGACAGTGACGAGTGTAGGTTCTGTGGGGAGGAGAAAGAAACCTCCATTCACCTAGTCACGGAATGCTTTGTGAGAATCTAGCCTCGTTGAATCCTTCACAGATACTGTATTTCATCAGATCTCTGGAACTGGAAGGTGAGCTATGGAAGATGTGGTCAGAACGACTCTGTAAGGGGGCACAATAGACCTTGAGGTCGCAGTGAACTGTAACCCCTTTTTAAGCTATTAACTATCAAAAATGAACCGAAAAAAATTATTATTTAAACGTTGATGTTCTTGAAATATCGAAATTATAAATAACATCGTACGCTGCTTTTTCCTTGGAGGTCCAGGATACCTTTTTCAGTCCAACCTCTATAGTTGGCTCCACCGAGTCTCTCATATATGAGATCCATACTCAAATCGACGTTTCCAATATTCATTATACGCCAGTATACGAAGGATTCCTCCATTCTCCATATAGCAATAATAGTTTACCCCCATCCGTATTACTATTCAATTGTGTGGAGGCATAACTATTCGCCAATAAGCCACCCTCCGAATGCAGTTACCCCAAAATACACGCAATAAGGGCTTATCCGAAATGACGACCAAATCGAAATTGACTTTCGCAACAATTCAGCAGGCATTATTCAAATCAGGCCAACATAAATTCAGGGCCCATTATGAATACATCATCGGAATCAATCCAGACTGGGTTTGACGCATGAGGTAGATCGATTCAAATAATAGCGAATGGTTTTCGTTACGAAGCTTTTAGAAATATGGTGGAAATAGTTGATCATAACATTTACACCGGAATAGGTGTACAGGGTGGGAATTCGACTCTGAAATTGTTAAGGGAAAACCGAATTCTGATTGATAAATTGTTTTGGAAAGAGATTAAAAAATGTATGAAAAACCCTGGGCAGCGCTTCTTCATTGGTGAAGCCATAAAACTATTACTTCTAAATTTCATATGGAACTTCAGCTTGATACCAAATTTTCAAATGTAGAATCTCAGTACGATCGGAATAATATTATGAAAATTATTCAAAAAATGAAATACTTATGTAAAAAAAAGGATGAAAAAACTTGAATTACATGGTTCTGATGATGCGATCCTCTTAAAATCTTGCATGAACATTGAGTCTTGATTCACAAAATAAATTTCATTCGTATTGGATATCCTGTTATGAAAATATAGAGATTCTTTTTTTCAAAATTCCGAAAGAATTTTATATGCTTCTGTCAACACTATGGCCACAAAATTTGCATGAACATTCACGATCTTTATTCAGAAAATAATTTTCACTCGAATCGGATATCTTTTCGTGGAAATATAATTTTTTTTCCTTTCAATATTTCAATTGAATTTCTCTAGTTCTGCGAACCTCATGGCCACGAAATTTTAAGGAGCCCACTCACTAGGAAGGAAGAATGCGCAGTTAAGTATCTGCACGTTAGCTGTAAAGTAAACGTGTACGTTAATATTTCTGTTATTAAGGAAAAAATGTCCAATGTTTAAATAGCGAACCCGACACTGTATTGCTGAAAATATGAAACGTGCACAGACTTGTTGCCCATACACGATCGTTCTTGGTCAATTTTCCACGTACGATAAGCAATGCACACGCCAAATACCAAAACTATCTTGATTCCGACGGAGATAATTGCGCATTCCAAATTTCGAACGGCGAAACGCCATACACACACTGTTTTCACTGTACCCCGTACCACGCGCATTTAAGCCTTCGCGCTTCGTTCTTAGTGAGTGGGCCCATTAACATGAGGCTTATTATGAGTTTCTTCCATATGGCTGCAACATTTCATTTGAATTGGTTTTGTTATGTCTGAGATATTGAGGAAGAAAAAATTTGAATTCTTTTTTTTTATAGAACACCATGTACGATTTGGTTAGTTAACGGCCTCAACCGAAGCATTTGAGACCTGAACTCAGCCTGAAATTTTCAAGTCTCTAGGACAATCCCTCCGAAAATTTTCGTGCTAACGGACAGCCGGAAGGCCGGCCCTACAGACAGAATTGAGTTTAGTCACAGATTCTTAATCAGTTAGTCGAACCCAATCGTTTGAGGCCATTTTTGGCTCAAAATTTGAAAAATACAGACATTTGAGAAAAACGATGTAGCACTCGTTTAAGTAGAACGAGTATTCGAAAAGTAAAGCCTTGTAAATTCGAATGTCTTTCTTGACATTTTATTCTATTGTACGTTGTGGTTTTAAAATTGGTTGATTTTAAATCAATTAATATTATTCTCCGCTTCATTCTTATTGTTTCTCTCATTCCTAAAAGAAATATATCATTTCAACTAACCTGCACAATATTCAATCGACGAACTTCAATTCTCAGATATTTTCGAATTTATTTCAGCAATATTCCGGTGGAACAGAGTTCCCCACATTTATTTGAAACTGGAATACGACTCAGTCACATATTATTCATTTTTCGATTAATTGTTTCGTTAGAGATTGAAAAAGTCTCCGGAAATCTTCGATCCGCCAGTTTTCTCTAGGAAAATATGTGTGTGAAATAAAGTCGATGATTGTTTCTCTCATGAATGAAAGCCAGCTATAGTTTCAACTAGCCCGAACAATATCCAATCAACGAACTTCAATTCGCACCCAGATATTTTCGCATCTATTCCAGCAATATTCCGGTAAAACAGAGTTCTATTTGCGGAACATTCCCCACATTTATTTAAAACTGGAATACGACTCAGTCATAAATTATTCATATTTCGACCCTGCTCACGCCCTACGCCTCTTTTCATGCATCCCGCTAGAACCCAGTGATCCAAATTGATTCGACAATCGGGGAATAAAAGAACAGACAAGCTTCATGTCCCACCCCAGAATTCATCGCTCAATATACATATGCGTTTCCTGTCAGAAAAATGTTTTTTCACGGAAAGCATGAGGAAAAATGATTTTCTAAGGTATTTCGATGCAATCATGGCACCAGAAAGAACATACAGGATTAGAAGTATGTATTTAGAGGGCAACAGGGATCTCGAAGACCATTAAGCCCGATTTACATTGCTTATTGCTGGGATATAATGTACCGGGTGTCCTAAACCCGATGAGCTAGATTAAAATGTAATAAAGAAAAATTAATGACTTCAATGAATTCTACTGAAAAAATTGCCTCTAGAATGTTTTAGTTTCATCTCTATAACTTCAGTAATAAAGAAGTTATGAGAAGATTTCATTTGACGCCATTTTCAAATTTTCTCTAATAGCTCGAAATCGGTTGTACTAACAGGGTTGCGGTTTTCACCAAATGAATTCTCTCAAAAATCGAGCCCGAAAATGTACCGGGTTTTTCACTATAATTTGACCCCCCTTTAACTTTGTTACTAAAGCAGATGCAAAAAAATGTTTCGTATAAAAGTTTCACGAAATCAACTGAGGTTTTTTTATAGGAGCCCAGAAACTGAAATATATACAGGGTGGCCAACATATTGATGGCAACTTCATTTTTTCAAATGGAACACCCTGTATATTTTTCCATGTTTGGCTAGCTCTTTTTCCCCTGATTTCGAATATGTAACATATGTTGGTCTATCTCTTTCATTCTGAGATTCACAGAGTTTCAAATTTTAAGAACCACCTGCCAAGATCTGTAATCATTTTACAAGTGGCAGAGTGCGTTTACGGAAAATGATCTCTTTTGAAGCTATAATAACTTCAATGGGAAGATATACAGGGTGAACAACATTGAATGCAACTATATTTTTTCGAATGGGACACCCTGTCCTGTATATTCTTCCTTTTTTGATAGGCTATTTCCTCCTGATCTCGAATATAAATGCGTACGTAGATGTGTCTCTTCAATTTTCAGAGTTTCAAAGTTTTGAATAACATCAACTAAAGAAATTACTCAAAATGACCCCCTTCATTCAATACACATAGTTCATATCGTTGTCTCAATGTTTAGACTATTTTTGATAGCATTATTATGGCTCTGATTCAAGTCAGAAATTGAAGCTTCAAAATTTGTTTCTAATCATTACAATATTATCATTATTCTTTGTGCGTTGACGGGATTAGTTCCGAATTATGGGTTTAATATTGGTTGATTTTATATCTTTGCCTTCAGGAACGGCTATTAAAACGTGTCTAACGGTGTTAAATCGGGATTATTTGGTGGCCATAAAATGGGTGCGCCATTACCAATCCAAAGATCAAATTGGCCAAACTTCCAAAACGCTATGACAGATGGTTATTGAAATTTGAAACTCTGTGGTGCTCAGAATAAGAAAGATAGACCAACACATGTTACATATTCGAAATCAGTGGAAAAAGAGCTAACCAAATATGGAAAAATATACAGGGTGTTCCATTTGCCATCAATATGTTGGCCACCCTGTATATATTTCTGGGCTTATATCAAAAAACCTCAGTTGATTTCGTGAAACTTTTATACGAAACAATTTTTTGTATCTCCTTCAGTAACAGTTAAAGGGGGGGTCAAATTATAGTGAAAAACCCGGTACCACTTATTTGTTCTAGCTCATCGGGTTTATCGAATCGAAGTTAGGACACCCGGTACATCAATCCAGATCTAACGAATGAATTATAATCAACACAATGTAAAATTTGTTGTATGTAAATCAATTTTGTATACCGTGTAAATCAAACCTTACCATTGGAAAAATTCTATGTACCACAGAACCACAATGGTTCTATGCACTTAGCCGTTAGAAATGAAAAGTGAGTCTTGAGTTATATTTTTCAACGAGTGTGTTTTATACCAAGAAAGTTATAGTTTTTACGGCCCAACATCAAGAAAAAAACCATTGATCTTTTACGGGAAGAGTTTCCGGACCGTGTTATCTCTCGAAAAGGTGATCACAATTGGCCACCGGATTTTGTGATTTAACACCTTGCGATTTCTTCCTTTGGGGCCACGTGAAAGAGAAGGTCTACGTCACTAGCCCAGCGTCGATTCAAGACCTCAGAGATGAAATTCGTGATGCTATCGAGAACATAGGGCAGCCAGATTTGGTTATGAAAAATTTCATTAAAAGGATATGGTCCTGTAAGCGTTGTCGTGGTGGTCATTTGGCACTATTAACGGCATAGCTTCTTCTCCATAATGAAATAAATATGAGATCATTTATATTGAAAAATGGTATTTTTCTTTGAATATCTCTTTCTTA
Source organism: Propylea japonica (assembly GCA_013421045.1). Classification (NCBI taxonomy): domain Eukaryota; kingdom Metazoa; phylum Arthropoda; class Insecta; order Coleoptera; family Coccinellidae; genus Propylea; species Propylea japonica. Next base: position 23,826,555 of record CM024246.1, on the reverse strand, counting down.
TTGGAAAACCCTTTATTACCTACAATAACTAGCTAATGATTCATCACCTAATAGAATGAAGATGAAATTTTAAGATATACTGTGTATATCATCTTTCTGTCAGAGTTCTCATCCAGAATAAAACTGCAAGGAACGCGAATGATTCCATTCAGCACAATAAATCTTTCCACTATTCCCAGATGAATCAACAGGAAATGGAGAATCATGCACAGACCGTTGGGTGTAAACCTAAAGCTGCATTTGGGTAATGAATGTAACATAGCCATTCAACCAGCTTCCTTCTGCTCTTATGACTCAGTTGGCTTTCCCTAGAGAATCAAAGGAGAACTACGGTGCAATAATATAAATATACACCCAACTGCAGGTAAAATATGGCAGCATTAGCGTTTAAGCATTTGTCTTTTCGGCTGACTGTTGAATATATAATGCGGTTTCTTGAAGAGAGCAATTTCAATTTCAACTGATGAAGTCGGGAGAAACTCAATGTTACATTTTATTTATACTCGGGTATGAATAATTCAGAGAATACTACTAGGATCATCGATGACCTTAATACAATGATACTCTTGATTGAATTTGTTGTCAAAAAATGTATTCGATTTTCTTTAAGCTGGATCCAGATTGTGTCGAGATCAACAAACAATTAATTGATGGAGTTCTATAGTATTCATTCAAAGCAATTTGGAAAAGCTATGTCCTCTGATTCGAACATTTGGAGGACGTTTAGTTTCTCCAATATAGGCTTTAATACATGACAAAGAACTTCATATTTGCAATTTTTCGTTAGTTGATTTTTATTATCAGGTTTTAACATGGCTAGATTAGCCCTGACTATAAACTTTGTCATAATTCCTTAATTTCTACCAATCAGAGAAGTGATATTTTGAATTATAAATGGTTTCTAGATGGAAAACTGTTTGGCAGTAGCGGTCAGCAGTTTTCGAGTTTCATTAAATAGTCCAGTCTAGTCAAATACCTATAGAATTTTTCCTTCAGAAAAAATCGAAAACACACATGCAACGTAATATTTCTAGACAGAAGCATTAGTGTAAGAACCACCAGAATTCAAGCTTCATGTTAAGATATTACTTAACAACGTATTTTGTTCATTTTATTCATTACAATTAGATGACCTTATGATAATACTTATAGTATCTTGAGTCTTGAATGCTGTTCTTACAATGTACTTACTTTCAATTTTTCTAATCTTTACAGATAATCCTCTGACATATACAGGGTGTCCCGGAAAGTGTGAGAAATCTCTCGGATTCAGATAGAACATTTAAAGATAAAATACCAAGTTCCCATAATTTTTTTTCCTAGCGACCCTCTCTACGAAGATACGACCTCCTAAATGACGACACTGGAAATTCATTTCAGTGGGATAAATTTCAATTACTTACTTCTTTCATTATTTTTTTTTCGAAAACGGTTCATTTTGTCGAATTGAAATTTGAGTGCGGTGATTTAAGATGTCCTTAATACTATCATATCAAACTTTCATCAAATTATATCGAGTAGTTTGAAACTTATTCCACTAAAATGGATTTCCACTGACGTCATTGGGGAGGTCGTATCTTCGTACGGAGGGCTGTTAGGAAAAAAAATTATGGGAACTTGTCATCTTATTTTTAATGTTTTATCGGAATCCGAGAGATTTCTCACATTTTCCGAGACACCCTGTATAAAATATAACATTGGTTAGTGTTTGTGCTGGTTCGGTTTGAACAAACGATAATTAATCAATTGTAGCGCGATACTCACAGCCTGTATATCATCATGTCATTATAATGTTAACAATTACTGTACTATACTCGTATAAACCAACTGATGATGATTTTCAAGCGCTGCTCATTTGTGAGTCTTCCTATGATTGAATTTCTATGCAAACTGAAAAACTTTTCATTTGACACAATGAAAAATCGAAGAGCTGATAAAATATCCCGATATACAACTGTAAGAATTGAAGCAGACAATAAAGTAAAAGATCAAATCGTTGTTCGATAACTTGATCTATACAAAAACGAAATGCTCAGGATTACTGAGTAACACCGAAGAGCAAAATCCGGGTTTAACGACGAAATAAAGAAATTAGTCGATATGTAAACATAGAAACTCATTTTCCCAACTCGTTGAACTGAACAAACCAATCCGAGCATAGAATTGCCGAACGTCCAGAGATTTCCTGCCGACCACTCGGTTCTAGCAATTTTGTCGATTGTTGTGAAAATTTCATTCCCCAAACTGCGTCCAAACGTATGGGAAAAACTGCAATTTTCAGTCACTCCATTTCCAATCTGCTTTTCAGCATTGTCTGCAATTTTCTGCAGGCTCGTTTCGTCCCAACAGATCGTTCGATCTCTCGAAATATCCGGTTCGTTCGGAATGAAAGGCTGAAGTTGGATGGAGAAAACCTTGTAGAAGATGGCTCACTTGGGTTTTGATTATGGAAGAAAGGGTAACCATGCTAGAGTGCTTCTTTCTTCATTTCGATGAAGCTAACCGTTGTTATTATTATGAGTTTGTTTACTGAATGTGTTTTTGTGTTGAATTTTGAATCAACTGAACGCCAAGTAAGTCGAATCGAAAATTTATTTCATCGAGTCATTTGGCCATTGGCATCTGGAAATAAGAATGCAGCGCCACGGTGGGCATTCATAGGATTATTAATATTGACATGGAAGGATTCCGTTGTATTATTGGATTTTTATGAAAATATATGGAAATTTCAGATATCTATAGTGAACGAGTGTAATAATCCATACTAATATCATACTATCATAAATGCGAAAGTAACTCTGTCTGTCTGTCTGTTACTCTTTCACGCCTAAACGGCTGAACGGATTTTGATGAAATTTGGTATGGTGATAGATGATAACCTAGAAATGGTCATAGGCTATAAATAATCACGCCATCGTTCTTAGGGGGTAGGCAGTAGGCAGATAACTAAATTGAGTTAGTTATTTTTAGTCGTTTTTGTTGAGGCTTTTGCTCTTTCACGTCTAAACGGCTGAACAGATTTTGATGAAATTTAGTAAGGTAATAGGTGGTCACCTAAAAACGGATATAAGATCACAATGATCACGTAATCTTACTTAGGAGTTAGGAAGTAGGCAGAAAACTGAATTGAGTAAGGGATTTTTTATGGTTTTTGCTGGGAGTTTTGCTCTATCATGCCTAAACGGCTGAACGGATTTTGATGAAATTTAATTAGGTGATAGATAGTGACCTAAAAAAGGATATATGGATTCATATTCATGCTATCGTACTTAAGGCGTAGGCAGTAGGCAGAAAACTAATTAAGTTAGTGATTTTTAATCGTTTGTTTTAAAAGTTCACCTCATTCACGCCTTAACGTCTGCACGGATTTTTATAAGACTTGGTTGATATAAAGATCGGATCCTAGGCACGGACACAGGCTACTTTTTACGGCGGGAAAATACCCCATTCCCGCGGAAATCTAGCGTGATCGTGTCAAGAAGCGCATGACGCCATAGCTACTGAAATGATTTTGTTGTTTTTTTTAACTGAGTGTTACTAAGACTTCAAGTTAGTATTTGATCACTTTTTCAACTGAGAGGGTCGGTAGGCGCCATAATTCAGGGAATTCCTGATAAAATTTTGATACAACTGTCTTTATTTAACAGTTTTACTTGGATCGAAACATTCCATCACACTACTTAACTTAAAGGGTATTTTGATGTGAAGTTGAGGACTGGAACACGATAGTGAGACATTGTTGCCGGGGGACTCACAGCCGGGAGGAAACAAAAAAACTTATGCGGACGAAGTCGCGGGTAAAAGCTAGTGTGTATATAATATGTTAATGTTTCGTAAGGGCTGTAGGTGTCATTATTTATTACAATTCACTTTAGCCATAGTGAAAGATCTGACAGGTTCAAAAGGTTGTTGAAGAAATTAAGGAAAACAATTTTGTTTGTTGAACAATTGATTTAACATTATTTTATTATATTCAAACAGTACTTTTTTCTTCAAACAAGGTACAATGTATTTCTGGGAACTCACAGCGAAATGGCATCTTCTTTAAGGTATTATATAGACCAAAGACGCCATCTCCAGTTCTATACGAAAACCTTCTTCCATAGCATGAACCTTGAACGAAGTAGCGAGATGTTTACCATTTGTCGCATTGACTGAAGCATTCTTGCGTATCGCAAATTTTACGTCTTCAGTGCATGAACGCTCAGGGTGATGTCAGTTGACACTGTAGTAAATAATAAGCTCTTCTTATTATTTACTACAGAGTCAACTGACGTTACCCTGAGCGCACCGCGTCGTGGACTGAAGACGTTAAATTTGCGATATGCAAGAACGCTTCAGTCAAATGGTAAACATCTCGCTGCTTCGTTCAAGGTTCATGCTATGGAAAACGGTTTTCGTATGGAACTGGAGATGGCGTCTTCGGTATATACAGGGTGTTTCCTAAACATGCGGCAAATATTCAGGGGGTTGTTCCTTGGACTATTTTAAGCTTGTTTTGTCCTTTGATGATTTTTGAGAAACCTCTTTGTTTCGAAGATACAGGGCGAACAACATTTTTCATATTTTTGAAATTAATAATAGTTTAAATAAAAATGCGTACAGCACTGTGTTTACTAAGTAGGTACAATTTATTTTTAAATTTGTTTAACAACATTCCAATTACTGAAAACGGACAGTTTTTTCACTTAAAATTGATAAGTTCAGATGGTAAAGGAATACAGATTAAACACGGTTTTCATTTGAATTCGTTTTTTTGGCTAGAGGTGGTCATTTTCAACAGGTTTTGTAGGTTAAGTTAAATTTTCATGTAATTTTTCATAATAAAATGTTATTATCTAAAATTTTGTTTCCCCTGTATCTTATTATTAATATTATTCTCTGCTTTCACTATATTCATATTCATGGCGATGTTACGCGTTAAACCTCTTCTTACTATCTCTTAGTGTGTTGAGTCCGATAATGAACATGCATAAAAGCCTATTTCTTGAGTTCCCTGTTCAGCCGTAGCCTCCGAAAAAAAACATTTAGGCTCAAAGTTCATCGACATTATCCTATTTCGACATTTCTCCACTTCAAACTGTAATCTACAAGCAGAGAGGGCCTGAATTCCACTATAGGAATGCCCGAGACAAACTCATCATACTGTCCCCCTAACGAAGGAAGGACACAAATCGTATTTTCGAAGTTTGCCCCGAATAAGCCTCCTCTAGGACCTAAGAGTTTTCAGCGGAATCAACGAAATAATGCGTCATCCATATTAAATTGGGTAGAAGGGTCGAGTTCCGTGTCCCAGGACCTTATCTTTGCTGGCAGGTCATTGAATTTCTGCTACTGAAATCGAAATATAAACGAATAACTCCCGGTTTTGGTCAATTTCTGTCTTCAAATTTGACGCCCAAGTCTGATTTATATAGGAGATCTCCGCCTATTATGGGTATAAAAACGATTTTCTCAGCTGTTATCTCTGGGGAGACTGGAAATCGTTTATATTCAAATGAATTGCTCAAGTGATATTTTATTTCTTTTGGATTCGACATCTGAAGAAAACTGTGAATTTCAAGCTTCGCCAGAGATAGCTAGAGGTACGTCAATTTTAAGCTTTGGATAATTTCGATCTTGATTTTTCCAGGAACACGAAGAGAACATACCTAACCATTACTGAGTATCCTCACGAAAAACCTACCTCTATAATGATAAGCCCCGATAGGGAGAGATAGCTATCTATAGATGCACTGAATGATTTCATCACCTTGCATGTTCTTTGGACGTTGACGTTATTAGATCCGAAGCATAAGTTTAATATTGGTTGATTTAATCGAATGATATATTATATTATTAGGTTTATCGTGATGTGAAGAGTTGTCATAACAAGATTACCAGTTTTTGAGCGCTCGTTCTACTTAACCGAGTGCTATATCGTTTCATCCAAATGTCTGTTATTTGAGAAACTTGAGCCGAAACAGGTCTCAAATGATAGGGTCACACTCCCTGATGACGAATTCGTGGCCAAATTCCATTGTGTCCGTGGGGCCGTCCGTCCCTCCGTTAGCACAATAAGTAGTTGTAGTAGAGACTTGAAATTTTCAGGATGAGTTCGGGTCCCAAATGCTTCGGTTAAGTTCGTCAACCAGCCAAATCGTACATGGTGTTTCATGAAATATGGCTATTCAAAATTTTTGTTCCTCAATGTCTCAGAAAAAAACGAAACCAATCGAGATTAAATACTACGGCCAAATGCAAAATGCTCATAAGAAGCCTGATGCAAAATTTTGTGCCCATAGTGCGAACAAAATCATAGAAAATTCAATTGGAATATTGAAAAAAAGATACTTAATATTTCCATAAAAATATATCCGATTCGAGTGAAATTTTTTTTGTGAATGGAGATCGATATACGGAATGTTCATCCAAAATTTCGTGGCCAAATTATTAACAGAATCATAAAAAATTCAATTGGAATATTAAAAAAAGGATCTCTATATTTCCAATACATGATATCCGATTCGAGTGAAATTTATTTTATTAATAAAGATTATTATGCTGAATTTTCATGCGAAACTTTGTAGCCACAGTGTTGACGGAACCATAGAACATTCATATCATATGAACGAGCGACGTTTCGCAACTTTTATTGTTGCTTTTTCAACATTCGAGGTAAAACTCATTTTATTTTGTATTATGTGTTAACTGTTGTCTGTATGTTTTTAGAGCTTGAAAAAGCAACAATAAAGGTTGCGAAACGTCGCTCGAAGAGTGAATAGTTGTTCATATTTATTTGAAGGAATACGATCAACAAATTATTCATATCATATTTCCATAACAAAATATCCGATTCGAGTGAAATTTATTATGAGAAAGAAAACTAACATACTGAATGTTCATGCAAAATTTAAAGAAGGTCACACCATTAGAACCTTGAATTCAATTGTTTTAATTTATACTTTTCATATATTTCATTCTCTGAATAATTTCTAGAATATAATTACGATTGTGCTGAAATTCTGCATTTATGTATATTCGGTATCAATCTCGAAGTCCATATAAAATTTGAAGTAATAGTCTTATTGCTCTAACAACGAACGAGTGCTCAAAAGCTCCTGTTCAGGGCTTTTCTTAAATTTTTTCACTACAATCTTCAAAGTAATTCGTTACGAAAAATAAAAGTTTCTTCATTTGTTCTCTTTTCTACGAATTCTCATCGTATGTGGAGCGAAATGAAACCTGCTATCTCTCATAAAAACGCAACAATAAATCTTTCCAACCTGACGGAACGTATCTGTGAAGAACGAGAATCCGCAATACGTAAAAAAACATGAAACATCGAAACCTCCAAGAGAAACAAACGAAACACGTACTCCATCATCCTCGCAATGACGGGGCAACTCAACTACTAAATAATTGATAACAGCCTTACATTTTTATCCGCGAGAGCCACATCAAGGACTAGATTTTTTCGCTCTCTGGGTCAGGATTTATGATCGGTTTTCTCGTTACGTTTTTAAGTGCCATGAGCGTGAACAAGATGGCTAACGAGGAAGTGCGATGTTATTTCTTGTTTAGGAGTTCTTATTGTTGGCAATGTGCCCAATGTGTAGTTGTCTAGAATCTTCATTAGGCGTTTTCAGAAAATTACCCAGGGTTACTAACTCAATCCATTGGGTCACGAGACGAATCTACTTAGATCACGGACCCGGGTTCTAAGTTTACGAACACATCAGGTTTAGGATTTGAAGTGACAGTCGTATCAATAACATAACCAACTATTTTATGGATTCATTTAATCAGTCTCAGTTTGTTTCCGGATTTTCTGCTGTTCCCTTCCATATACATATCATCATATATCATTTTTTAGTACCTATGTTGAAGAAGTAGAGAATTTATTCTTTTAGTTCCAGTTTATTTGATGATTGTCTCTATCTTTGCTTGGATTTCTTGGTTTCTGTAAAATCTTTTTTATAATTTCTGTTGTGCCCTCGTATGTTCAATGTTATCTTTGGGTATCTACGTAAAAGTGAAACTCACATTTATAGACTAAGTGACCATGTTTCACTTCTATGCCTTCTCAATACTCGGTGACATTTTAGATTCATATTTTCATACTGGTCAAAATATCATGAAAAGTTCATTATAATTAGAACTAGAAGTTTTTAGCATTAATTTCCGATTTCTGTTTTTAGGAAAGTTATTCAATATTACGATTTGATGAATAAAATGAAATAAAATCTGTTTTTAGAGACCGACATCGAATTTATGTTAGAAATTTCAATCTATTAAGAAAAGGGAAAACAGTCTTATACCTGTATTAAACAAGTAAAGAAGGTTTGAGCTTAACGTAGAAAGATCTGTATACAAAGTTATAAAGAAGTTGTTTTACATTATTTTCTCATCTCGTGGAACCACACATTTTTCACGGAGCCATTTTCTCTTCCCTTTTCCAAAATTTCTAGGAATAGAATACATGAAATTAGTAAGAAGAGAGTAGAAGACTCATTTCCGCCTTCTTCAAACACAAAATTGAACTGCAGTGCGCATGCGGCGACTCTATGACCCTGCTCTAGTGTAGGGTTACGATAGATCAACCTGAGTAAGTGATCGAGTTAATAGTAGTAGTGATGTCAGCCGATAGTTATATGTATATTTCCCTGTTGTAAGTGTTCTTTTATTTTTCGCACTACATTTTTATTCATTAATGAGGGAAAAGTACACTCCAAAATATAATAATAGGAATTATAATAATGACCACGTCCAAAACCAAAACACTATTTCGACCTCTGTTCACGTCTACGTATAAAAAAAAATAATCGAAGTAGGAGTACATCAGGCAGGGCGTAGTCCTACGAATGAAAAACGTGTTTTCCGCTACTTTAGGATTTAACAAGAAAAATGAAAGCCTGCCTTTTAGCCGCCGCCCCTTTGCTTGCTGAAGTGATTAGAGAAAATGTAATTATTGACAAGAATTTTCCAATCTACTGACTTCGAGAGGCTGGAGATGACTCTTCGATAGCAATTTTCATTTCCATCGTTTTCGATAACAACCGATTTATGTCCAGAAATGTGATTTCGATTTTATTGCTCCTTTCTGAAAGGAAGTTGAGGTTATCCTGGATAAAATATCCCGAAGACCGATATACGCAAGATCACTTTGATATTTGATGTGGAAAACTTAGTTTTATAACTTTTTGTCTATTTGAAATGATATTTTGAACAAATTTTTCAGGTTATATCGACGAATTCTGTCTGACTTTTCCATTGACTTATTGAGAACGGAGTTTTTTCAATGAATATTCGGTATATTTATCATTAGAAGTGATTTTTGAAAATTGAAATTATTTTCCTGCAAAAACTCAAATAATTATGTTGAGACTCTCAGTTTTCTAGAACTGCATGTGGTTGTATCAAGTTTGTTTTTATTGAAAATTAAAGAAATCTACCTAGGTGTCTGAAAAAAGTTTGTAAACTTCATAACCGTCATAGGTATATTTTGTTAGGCACGTATTCTGATGATGATGAGAAGAAACATTTCGTATTAAATTTTCTTTCGAATGACACAATAAAAAAGGTATGTCCCTGAAGAAAAAAAATGATAGCGCCTTGACGTATGGCGTCTTAATTCTTTTCTCCGACTTTTACGCACATCTTAAGTAAACATTGACTTGTATCAGATACTGTCAACAGAATGAAAAAATATTCATCCCTTTTCGAAAAAAATAGGTTATCAAGATGAGTGAATCTACCGGTACAGGGTTTTACACTATAATTTGACCCCCCTTTAACTTTGTTACTAAAAGAAATACTTACAGAAAAATGTTTCATACAAAAATTTCACGAAATCGACTGAGGTTTTATAATATGAATTCACATAATGGAATATATACAGGGTGGCCAGCATATTGATGGCAACTTCATTTTTTTCTAATGGAACGCCCTGTACATTTTTCCATATTTGGCTAGCTCTTTTTCCCCTGATTTCGAATATTGAAATTATGTTGGTCTATCTTTTTTATTCTGAGTACCACAAAGTTTCAAATTTTAATATCCACCTAGCAAGCTCTATAATCATTTTTCAAGTGGCAGACTGCGTTTACTGAAAATGTCCATTTTTGGAGTTATAATAACGTCAATTGGAATATATACAGGTAAACAACATATTGAAAGCAACTACATTTTTTTAAATGGGACACCCTGTCCTGTATTTTATTTCATCTTTTGATAGGGAATTTCCATTGATCTCGAATATATGCGTATATAGGTGTGTCCCTTCAATTTTCAAGATTTAAAGTTTTGAAATTATGATAGCGAATAAAAAAATATGTGGAATACCTACGAAATTCTTCATATTTACTTGAAAGTATTTTTTAAAATGAATACTTAACAATTAATTAACCAATAAAGAATAATAAACTATGGCAGTATGGTATGAATAACATCAACTGAAGAAATTTCTCGAAATGACCACCTTCATTCAATACAGATAGTTCATATAGTTGTCACAATATGTTTAGAAAAAAATGGGCATTTTGAAAAGTCGCAGCCTGCCACTTGAAAAGTGATTGCTGAGCTTGCCAGATGATTCTTAAAATTTGAAACTCTGTGGTGCTCAGAATAAGAGAGATTCACATACATATTCACATATGTTACATATTCAAAATCAGGGGAAAAAGAGCTAGCCAAATATGGAAAAATTAACAGGGTGTTCCATTTGAAAAAATGAAATTGTCATTAATATGTTGGCCACCGTGAAACTTTTGCATCAAATATTTTTTGTATTTCCTTCATTTACAAAGTTGAAAGAGGGGTCAAATTGTAGTGAAAAACACTGTACATTGAATTAGATGGTGATTTTGCTTTTTCGATATGTAACACTAACTGGTTTTGCAGCTAATTTATCGATATTGGTAATTACAATACGAAGACTTGTAGATAATTCCGAAAGTATCGTATCAACCAAAAACCAAAAAGGTTCAAGTAAAATAGAAAAAGAAACTTTTTTTTATTCCGAATAGATCGTCCTGACTCCATGACGATTTTTTCAATTTATTTTTTCTACGAACTTCTTCTTTACAGTTAAACCTATTATACTTACCCCGATTCTGAATAATGTAGTTGTTTAAGAAAAAACCTCGAGCATGAAAAAAAACCTACAACAAGAAATACTGAATGCAGGAGAGTGAAAAAAGTTCGAATTTTATGCAAACCCTTCTGAAAAAGATCCCACGCTACGGAAAATGGCAGAAGCGACAATGTTTGGCTGCTAAGGGAAAACAAGCAAATTGTTAGGCAAATTTACACGCAATATGCCAGTTTGTCTTTGCCGAATACAGCGCGATGAGATAATTTCAATTAACTGTCGTACCAACCGAAGGAAACTCGTCGCATGGAAACTCATCAAAGGCGAGAAATTGGAGATTTCAGGTCGAGATTAAATTTGAAATTTCCCTAATTACGAGATGACACGACTCACAGGATAGAGCACCATGCTCAATTATGTTCACATTAAGGATTACAACGGAGTTTTTTTCATTTAACAAGAATATAAACGTTTATGAGTTTTGATGTCCCGTCGAAATTGATACATTTTTAGTGTGAAAAAAGCATAAAGGAAAATGAGTGTTGGTATTATGTGATCGTTATTTTCGTAACTTCTAAGAACCACAATATTGGAAAACATAGTGCAAATGGTCAGATATTATATATGATTTTCAACAGAATGAATTTTTAATACGGGATGTCTACTTTTGAAGTGGCCAAACTTCAATGCGGATTATACGAGTGATTTGGAACAAAAAATATCATATAATACAAGGTCGAAATGTTGACGGTTATTCTTCAATTTACCGAAATATTACGATTTTTTTCTCTAAAATGACCATTATTCAGTTTTCCTTGTAGTCTCATAAAATCTGACCAAATTTTCGAAACGAACAATAAATTTGCTACAAGATGAGGAAAGTCTGTGTTCAGAAAAACTCTTATATCGGTATTTTTTTCGAAAAGAAAACGTGTGCATAATCATTCATATTTCATTGGAAAACAGGACTAATTTTGTTAACTTCATAATACTGATATTCATCTCCTTACCACGTCCGCAATAAGAGCTTTTTCTGAACACAGACTCTTTCATCTTGTAGCAAATTTATTGCCCTTTCCGAATATGTGGTCAGATTCGTGAAGACTACAAGGAAAACTGAATAATGACCATTTCAGAGAAAAAACTCGAAATATTTCATGAAATCAAGATCAAGAAATGTTAAATTGAAGAATAACCGTCAACATTTCGACCATGTGTTATAAGACATTTTTTGTTGCAAATCAATCGTACATATAATACCCCCTTGAAGTTTGGCCACTTTGAAAGTAGACACCCTGTATATTTACCTGATGTTGAAAATGTCTTGAATGGTCAGAATAATGAAAAGTATAGACGGGCCAGAGGCAAGTCTGTGGATAGGTGAACAGAATCGAAAATGAGGAAAAGATCTCTGTGTTTTTATTCCCGCCCCTGTGTTTGAGCCAGTTTTAGTAATGCTACATTTCAATGTGTTTTGCACATATTGAAGCTCATTTTCTTCAGAAAAATGTCAAAATATTGTATTTTTAGTAAAGACATGTGAAAAACATAATTGTTCACAAGCAGCAATATTCGAAAGTTGAGTCGCGTAACGTGAATTGAGTGTAGGTAGCAGGTTTTAATTTAGTTACATGCTTAAACAAAGGAATTCTTTTGTCTTAGAATTATAATATGTTTCTTTTATTGTGCAAACCTAATAAAAGTTAGATAATTTTGAACTCATTTCGTTTCTGTGTCCAAAAAAAGCATGACTCTGCCTCATGTTTATAGTTTATTTATGTTGATTTCAAAAGAAAACAAATATTGGCTTAGTATATCTGATCATCAAGTTCATTCCACGGATATCGCGCTTTGGGCTTATCTATGTTCTTCAAATTTTAGGTTAACATGAACAACATAACGTATATTTGAACGAATCCTTATTTCATCTCTTTCTTTTTTCCCTCTATTTCTTACTAACAACGGAGAGAATGTTAATCTTTCCTAGATCTGCAAGACATCACACTTTACTCTTATAGCTCCGCAATTTCAGTTTATCACTTGCATCTCACGACTGTAAAAAATTTGAATGAATTTGCAGTTTGTATGCCAACCAGCGACTGGATATTTACGCTCCTGAATACTACTCGATGATGAAATTCCGATAATTTCGAAATTATTTCATGTCGTCGCACATTACCCTGCTGATAGGTTTAGAGTGATATTTCCATTACTTTTTGATTGGCGTTCGCAAAATTTGTCAAACTGATTTGTGGCAATAAGGTATTGCGAATTGAATTGAATATTTCGAAGAGTTGATGGAATAAAAAAAATATCGACTTTTTAATAATCGTTTCGAATACGTTAGCAATTTAAAGTTATTTAATCAACTAAGTCAACAGCGACTATGGTCAAGATATTTTAATAGTTCGAGACCATTAGTCGCTCAATTAATAACCGTATTGATTACAAGATTTTTCTGACGATCTTAATATGAATTGTGTATGAGTTCTTAATTGAAATATCGTGCGTTCAAAAAAAAATCGTGGTCAAGTAAGCTATGGATTCTGCTTTTCGTAAGAGTCTATGAGGGGAAAAATAGAATCCACATCAGCTTACTTGACCACGAATTTTTTTGAACGCACGTTACATTCCCATTGTGCACAAGACTAACATTTGATATAATGAAATTTCTATGTATCTATGTTCTAGTAGTGTTCTGACATTTCTCGTAGTGCTTCTGAATACTTTGTGAACGGTTGCCATGAAGATTGCACATTAAAATTGGCGAAATTTAGCATTAACATGGGTCATTAAGGATCAATTTCGTACACATTAAAATCACCTTTTATTTCGAGGTCTACGGAAAACAAAATTTCAGCAATTAGACCAAACCACAAAAGTGAAACAAGTGGAAAATTTTCACATATTTCTGAATGCCTAATTTCCAGTGATGAAATATACGCCTATGAATGAAAATATCAGAAAGGGTAGCCAAATTTCAATGATCAATCTTCCATCGCTGCCTTTTTGATTCATATTAGGGGGATCGATTAGACAACTCAGCCAATTTTTTGGCTATTTTTCTCGAGTAATTTCTGCAATTCCGCTAAGAACACATTTTCGATACTTTAACATTTTTTTCAAGGTGAAATCCAAAATTCACGAATTAATAATTTTTTATGAACCTCAGCTGAAAAATCGATTTTCAGAAAAAATAGAACTATCGTCATTTGTTCTTGCGTGTTCTTCAAAAGAGTCCACCACTCTTCTCTGCTCCTTTATACCCTGTGTTTTTTTGACATTTCCAAAACTGGTTATGAAAAAAAATAAAATCTGTTTGAATTTTGAGGTCTGGCAGATATCCATCAAATTTTGATGTCATTGTACTTATATTGGCTCCCTGAACCAACACGTGACGGTCAGTTTAGAAGATACGGGCTCCCCAAGTTCCGGAAATATTTCACCTTCAAGTCATTTTTTCTCAACAAAACACTCAATTATCGCTTCAATAAGTTTATATCCTCTTTGAACATTTCACCTGAATACTTGCTGCATTTTATTTCAAGTACATTCAGGTTATTGCGACCTTTCCTGTTTGTACTCAGAAGTCTTTATATACATACTTCAATGAATATTTCCTTATATTCCCTGTTCAAAATGTTAAAGGTACCTTTTTCTCTTATTTGCTATGGGTATGCAGGTACAGTAAGTCCATATAACTCTTAATTTACGTGAATTTTTCCTTTCATTCCTCAAAGTAAAACATTCAAGACGTTTTCCTAGAATTATATTAGCCGATATGCCCTGGAAAATCCGAATTCCAACTCCATCTTCCATAAAATCCTATTGAGAAGTCACAAAAATATAAAAGGAACATTAATAAATATTTTTCTTTATGTGGAAATTACATAGGAACCAACAATTCAGCATTTTTGTGCTCGGTCACGAATGCCACATAAATTGTCATCTGATGCAAATGAAAGGGAAGTTCTAGTATCGGGAAAAGTTGGAATTATCTTTATTCAACGAGGACGTGCTAAGTTTCCGAATGAATTGAATTTCAAATTTGATAGCTGAAAGTTTCCGAGAAAAACCCAGACTAGAGTTCATGCGGATTTTAAAGTTTTGATGAATGTCTTATTAGGTGTGCTCTTGCTGATATGTAAGATGAGATTTTCAGGGTAGCTATGATAATAATTAATGTCTTTTGAATAATTATATCAGTGGAGGTGGTTAGCGGAAAACACTGAAGTTAGATGCAGGATATAGGACATTCACTATCACAGATAAGGAGGCAAAATAAGATTCCGAATACATCGTCATTTTCATTAGCTTTTTATCATTATTCCGACGTTAATTCGATATTTAGGGTTTTCCAATAACAGGTGTTATTTTGATATTCAAAGAAAAATGCATTTTTTCAATATCGGATGTTTATTTCATTATGAAATAGAAGCTATGCTTTTAATAGTGAAAAATAACATCGAACAAATATACAACCACGACCACGCTTACATGACCATATCATTTTAATGATATTTTCCATAACCAAATCGCAAAGTGGCTGCCCTATGTCCTCGATAGCCTCACGAATTTCATCTCTGAGGTCTTGAATCGATGCTTGGCTATTGGCGTAGACCTTCTCTTTCACGACGTGCCAAAGGAAGAAGATAAAAGAGATAACACGGTATTTAAACTTTTCCGGCAAAAGATCGATGGTTTCGTTGCTTCTGTGGTACGTAACTCCGTCTTGTTGAAAGTAAACATTGTTCAGATCAATACTATCCAATTTCGGCCATAAAAAATCATTAATCATCTCTCGATAGCGCAATACATTAACCGTAACTGCTACTCCAGCCTCATTTTCGAAAAAGTAAGGTCCATAATGATTCCGCCGGACCATAAACTGCATCAAACAGTCACACGTTCAGGAAAGAGAAGCTTTTCAACAAAAACTCTTGGGTTTTCCGAGCCCCAGATGCAACAATTTTGCTCGTTGACGAAGCCACCGAGGTGGCAATGGTCCTCATCACTCAAGATGATTTTTCGATGGAATTCCGGATCATTTTCATGCATTTCAACGACCCAATCAGCAAAGACACCACGTTGTTGATGATTGGCCGGCTTGACTTCTTGTGTTAACTGAACTTCATAAGCCTTAAGACCCAAATCTTCATGCAAAATGCAGTTTAATGACGTTTGTGAAATTCCAAAGAACGACGAGGAATGGACAAACCTGGATTTTTTCAACACTTTCGGCTACAGCAGCAATATTATCTTATGTTCTTGAGCGACGTGCACGGGTTTCATTCTTCACATCACTGACTTGTTCCAACATCTCTAATTTTTCCACCAATTTCTTCATTGCGATTCGACAAGGTGCTTTACAACGACCTGAAAATGTTCGAGTCTCTGCCAATTTTTCACCATTTTTATAGTGAATTTTAATGATTTTAAAAGCAGGTCCCCTTAGTCCGTTTGAATTCAATTTATCTGCCCCCTTTGCGTGTCATTTGTTTTATCACAATCATTTATATTATTCCTATTGAAAAAGATTGGAGGTTGTGGGACGTAAGAGATGAGAGATTTCAAACTCGAAAAGCATGGGAAGGGGGAGATTACAAGTTCTTGGATTCGTGCATTTCTCTCGATAATAATTATAAAAAACAAATGGGAAATTATTTCCTAATCTTTCAATAGAAGAACGGCACAACCAATTCTACTTTTAGCAAAACCGCTGAATAGTTTAATCGAATTACCTTTCATTGGATGTATCACCATCTATTTGAAAAAATAAGGTAGAGGGGTGCGGGGTATAGGGGGTGCAGAAGTATCAGATTCGAAAAATCAATTGCTTTTGAAATTAAAAATCGTTGGGTGCGAGAATTTTCCGCAATAATTCTTCGTACAAGAATAATTGACGAGTTACGTTACTTTTTGAGACGCTGTATGTAAGCTTCCGCAGATATGTTACTTATCAGTAAACCCGTATCTATTATGCTCCGTATCAACCAGACCTTCGTCATTTTGAATGTAGCGTGTTCAATTTATGAACTGTTAGTTGCATGAATCGGCAGTGAGTTCCATGTTGCGAAGTGTTCCGAAAATAGATTCAGGTCTAAACAGCCAATTGTTATGGTTTTGACTGAATGATCATAAATCAAGTCGATGCTGGCAGAAATTGATGGTCCCTGCATTCTTCATTCACATCGACAGACATTGATCATTTGTTGGTTAACCGGTTTGATACATCTTTTCAACTAATTCAGCCTTGTTTTACATATAATTTAAATTCTATTTCAATTATATTCAAGGTAACTTTGAAGGTTATAACTTTATTTCAAACAAATACAGTGGAACTTCCCTATAACGAAAGCGCGAAATCCGTAAAAAAATTCGTTATACAAAAAATTTGTTTTTATAGTCGGCAATGTCGCAGTCGACTTTAATGATAAATTTGAGTTTTGTAATTTAAATTTAAGCACTTGCTTTTAGAATTTTCGTTTATTGGTTATTTTGAAACCAAACAACGAGGGTTGTATTTAATACTGTTTCAGCAGGATATCTCTGCCCGCCGTAATGATTTCGTTTAAGGTCGGGATTTGTTACGTACCTCCGGCAAAATTTCGGAAAAAATCCACCCTTAGGTATACCTTCTAACCAATACCCATTCAAAGAGTGATGTTCTTTGAATATTTCGTTATAGATAGAATATTCTTCGTTTTAGAGGGTGTTTTTAACATGGAATTTGGATTCAAGGTACAATGTCTTGTACGAAATTCGTTATACAGACGTTCGTTATAGGGAAGTTTCACTGTATTTCTTTTACTTACACAAGGATTAATGCCGATGACGCGTGCAGAGAATGGTATTAAGTATTCTGTGTCGCAAGTGGAAAAATTAAAGAGGATAATGAACAGTTGAAATCAATCAATATAAAATTAAAAGTTCGGATCTTATCTCGTCAACGATCAATGAACCTACAAGGAATTATTATCATATAGACCATACACAGACAGATAATTCTCCGAATTGAGGCTAATCATTATAGAGAATACTACTGAACGATATAAAGTACGCTAGTACTTTTTACTTCATAATCTGACAAATTGCTTCGGGTACTATACCGATGCCACGCCATCTCTTGGGATCCTTACAAATAACCCCCTAACCAAAATAAATAATTAGCGTAAAAGGAGATTGTCATTCATTTTTATTTCTAATCGAATGAATTAAATATGGGGTTGTCATTTGAAAATCTCAAGATATTTCAATTTTTATTTCCTCATTTTCGGTGAAAAGCTCTTAAATAAGTAACGATGTATCAAAATACTGAATAAACCACATAAATGCATTATTTTTCTACTATGAGTTTGGTTTCTTTCGAATAGAAAATAATCGAGATATTGCATTTCCAAATCGGCAATGCAGAGGTCAAAAATTTCAAGAATTTGTGGATAACTTGGCAACAGTGCATTGCAGAGGAATTTTTGGTAGGTTATACGGCGAATTTGGTATTGAATCGATTCATAAATAAAAATATCGGTCCATTCGAAATAAGAATCCTCATCGCTCCACCTAAAGTTTCAGAACGAAATATTCACTATCACCAAAAACGTCTAATAGGCCAACTTAAAAGAAAAACCCTGTATGTTCATTTTACTGAAGTGAAAAAAACGAAAACCAACCCTTCATAGTCTTCCGATGAAGTAAGATCATTCTCACTTCGAAATTGAAGCCAGTTACTTTTCTTCAAGCATGTATCAGATAAATGGAAAATTTATTCGAGCGTTCTATTTTCCGGGGGGCCTTTATGAGACCGTATATCTTCCAACCGAATACACCGGCTATCAGGATTTGAATGATCGAGGTATCCCACATATCTCTTTCAATAATGACCGCGCTGAATGGTCCCAATAGAAAATAAAAAATTATATTGAAATTCCTGCGGCGTTGCTTGTCCCTTGCGGGCGTTTCGCCTGCGTACGGGAATTTTTCCCTTTTTCTGGCTGAATGGCTTGGCATGAGAGGTTGTTTGGAATTGAAAGCTGATTTCGTGGAATGAATGAAATTGCGACGTGTTATTCGGGAATATCGCTAGTTCCAGAGTTATTTTTGTAGCTGCAGGAATTCAATATCCAAGTGGAGAAATCGATTTGTGGTTATTTCAGATGAGAACAATGAATCGTGTGGGTGGCGAATAATCATGATTTTTTTTGGTGAAGTTTCCAAATAGTTTTGAATGATTATTTCGACTTATATTCGTTGTGTCTATACTTAAATCATCCAAGTACTCTTCCAAGTGAAAACTGAAACAATTAGACTGCTAGTTATTTTCTAGAAATGTATCTTAATGACTGTTATTATATGATGCTGGATGTCCTGTGATATTCCATACAGACAATATCAAGACTCTCAGACAAGGTAGAAAGTTTAAACAGAAAGTATTTTGAATGGAAGCAGAAAAGTTCGTGGCAGTCTGTTGTTAAAATTTTGTTCCACCTCTCAAAAAAATACCCCCGGATATATTTTTTTTAATTTGCACCCTTATATTTTTTCTAGTGAAACAGAAATATGTAAAAACTAATTTTCATCATTTACGTAAATACAGCCCTTAGAGTAGTATATTATGCAACGAGAGTATAATGATATCCATTATTCACGGAGTGGCCCAAATCACCGAGTGAATAACAGCCACTATATGCGAGTAGCATACTGTACTTTATCTACGACTACCGAATATATATCTTAAAAATTCTACAACACTTCTACAAACGTAAAAAAATTAAGTTGACATATAATAAATTTCCCGAGAACTTGTCATTATATTGCTTCAATTGATATAATAAAAGAACATTTGGCCCTCGATTGCACGAGGTATACTCATATTTGTTAGTTGAAGTACTTTAGAATACTGAATAAATATCAATTTAAAGAATATTAAGTATATTAAAGCTAAATCTATGAAGCATCTGACAGCAGTGAATAATAACCCATTATGCACTCGTGATTGATGGGTATTATTATGGCCTAGCAAAAAGACGTATAGAGGGCGGATTATACAACAGTCGTGGATAAATAATATTAACAAATTGTAGCGCATTCGCCATTTTGCAATTTATGGTGAAATCTGTTTGGTGTCTCAAGATAATCTATGCAGACAATAAACAAAAATCAACATAGATGATGAGGTGTCACAATAAAAGAAGTGGATATGACAAAATTTATAATTATTCTTTTTAAGAGCTGAATCTACGTGAAATGAAGAAACTTATTTCATCATATTTTTTTTGAAGGTTTGTCTAAGGTTTGATATATTCGCTGTATCGAACATTTTGGGATAACCAGTATATTGTTCTATAGACAATACTCTTCATAAGATATTATCGTTTATTAATTCAAAGATTAATGAACTAGATAATTAAACATACTAAGTATACTATAAACTATAACGTAAAAAGTATTCAATCCTACTGACCTAATCATAATATTTTGCTATATGCAAAATAGAGAAAGTTGTGTTTCACATCGTACTCCAAGAAACATGATACAATGAAGAAAAGTGAAGATGTTTTCTGCGGTTCAACAGATCGAAGTCAATATGTCTTTTTTCTAATTAAAAATTGAACATTTCAACTCTTTTCTCATAATTCTTTATGAGAAGAATCTTTTTCCTTTCATTTCAATTATTGTTCCGCATTTTTAAGGCCTTCCCTGTACGCAAGGATGTCACAAGTCCGAGTTATTATTGAAACCCACTTTAATTATTTTGCTGAAATGCCGGCCCTTGTGTTCATGATTTATAACGTCCCTTGAATGGAATGCACGCTTTTAATTGCATTAATGAAATATTCAGCTCGTTGGTGAGCCTACAGGGATACCAATAACACCAGGGAATATGTGCTTGGGATGTTTTATTCACCAGATTATCACTGCCTGCTTTTTCTCTCAATGGGTGATAGGATTTCCAGAATGCTCAATATGCTTTATGGAAGATGGATGTTTAAGTGGTATTATGTTTACAGTATAATGCAGTCGACTTTTCGAATAAATAGGATTTTTCATTGAATGGGCTATCAACATCATGCTGAACCTGGGGTTGACCGAGTTTTTTTCATTTATGCTCCTCGTTATTCTTTGCTATGAACCATAACTTGAAAGGGTACCGATGTTGAGCCTGATATTGGTGAAATGAGGTGCGTCAAGTTGGTGACACAGCCCTCGAATTTTGGTATCAAATTGTTTTGAGAATTTTGTGCCCATTTTGTGCCAATTTGTGCCGTATGTTATGAATTTTGTGCCCGTTCCGTTCTTGAGATATTTCAAGTTTTTCAAGTGTGTCACCAACTTGACGCTGTGACACACTTGTGGAAATATGAAAAAATTTTTCTTTCGATAAATTGTGCCCATTCTGTGCCAATTTGTGCCGTATATTATGAATTTGGTGCCCGTTCCGTTTTCGAGATATTTCAAGTTTTTTAAGTGTGTCACCAACTTGACGCTATGACACACTTGTGTGGAAATTCGAAAATTTTCTTCTCTCGATAAATCGTGCCCATTTTGTGCCAATTTGTGCCGTATGTAACGAATTTTGTGCTCGTTCAGTTCTCGAGATATTTTGAGTTTTGTTTGTGGGGGCGTCAAGTTGGCGACACACCCCTCGAATTTTGGTATCAAATTGTTTTGGGAATTTTGCGCCCATTTGGTGCCAATTTGTGCAGTATAGGTACTATAAATCTTGTGCCCGTTCCATTTTCGAGATATTTCGAGTTTTTCCTGTGAGTCACCAACCTCACAATGAGACTCATATGAGGAAAGCTGGAAATATTCTTTCTTGGATAAATTGTGCCATATGTTACGAATTTTGTGCCCGTTCAGTTTTCGAGATATTTTTGCTCAGTTGCAGGAACGTCCATTAAAATTTAAAGGTCCATTAAACCCTTAATCTTCCATTAGTTCCTTGTAATAATGGGGGATTAAGAGTTTAATGGAGCTTTAAATTTTAATGGACGTTCCTGCAACTGACACTTAGTGTTTTATTTGTGAGGAGCGTCAAGTTGGTGGCACACCTGTCGAATTTTGGTATCAAATTGTTTTGGAAATTTTTCCTTTCTTGAGATATTTCATTTTTTTTTCATGAGTGTCACCAACTTGAGGATTATGCCGCTAATATAGAAAAGGCTATCAGTGACGAGTGTTGTTGTAAATTTTTCGGTTGCTTTGCCCATTCCCTGAAACTTACTTCAAGACACTCTGGATTTGGTTCAACCCATCAACAACAAAATAAAAACAATCTTTTTCCACGTAACAGTCCGTCCAATTCAAAATTGATGAAATTTCAAACACATTCTGATGTGGAAATTCCATAGAAGTTGATCAAAGGTATCTCAACAAGGTGGAATTCGACCTTCCATTTGATTGAACGTTTCATAGAATTAGAACATTCTTTACCATCAATAATTGGTATTTTGGATGAACGCTTACCGCAACTGTCATCGAAATTATTAAAGAACTTTCCTGAAATTTTACAAAATTTCGAGTGGACCAAAGAGGTATTGAAGAATGATTATGTTAAGAATGAGTTGTTTATTTTATTGATATGCTATATCGGTACACCGTATGTTCATTTCGTAAACAAAAAAAAAAGTTTAAATTTTTTCATCTAAGGATTCTCGTTAATATGTTGTTTCATTCCCTTTATTTCAGCAGTAGGTAAGTTTTATCTTACTGAATTATGAATTATTCGCTTCTTGATTTTCGCACCATGAAGCAGAAAAATGCACGGATTAGAGAGAAGACAAGCAAATCAACCACGATGAACAAGAATCGAGTAAGGAATTGGTACAGCATATGTTTTGCAGTGGTGGCTTGTGACAAAATAAAATGATGAGGCACATCAGAAAAAAAATTATTATTACAAGGAAAACATTAATCTTATAAACTCTACTTTGTTAGCTGCATACTTATCATCATGAATTAATCATTACTGATAATTTTGATTTTTGAATCCAATACAAATCTTCATCTCATTATGGCCCTTATACTGATAATTTTAATTTTAACTTTACTTAAAAAATCATTCGGTATTAATGCTTCAACGCAATGATTCTAGCATTTTTTTGTTTGGTAATTGCCCTGAGATGAGTTTTTCAAGTCACTTTAACCAATTTTTCACTTAACCCTATCGAAATATGTATTGTTAACCCGAATATGCAGTTTGCCGATGAAACGAAACGAAACGATCGCGTATCAAGGGTCCGGTTAAATCAGACCAAAAAATGAGTATTTTCTGTTTTAGTGAATCGTTATATAGCTCATTATGGATTGAAGTAGAATATTACTAATATATAATTATAACTGAGGATGTGTCAACATATTTGATGAGCCTGCACCTATATATTAATTCATCAACTCAATTATTATATTGAGTTGATTATTCTAAGTGAAAAGGTCGTCGAAAATTTGGTTGTTTTCACCGAATGTCTGCCAGTTCAACAATTCATACTTTAAAATGTTCACATAATATTATGACATGGAATTAACGCTCGTCTTTGAATTCTGCTACATCTATTCATCTCACATAATAACACATTGTGAACTTGGTGACTCACATGAAAAACTCGAAATATCTCTAAAACGGAACTGGCACAAAATTCATAATATACGGCACAAATTAGAACAAAATGGGCACAAAATTACCCAAACAATTTGATACCAAAATTCAAGAGGTGTGTCACCAACTTGACGCTTCCCACAAACAAAACTCAAAAGATCTCGAGAACTGAACGAGCACAAAATTCGTAACATACGGCACAAATTGGCACAAAATGGGCACAAATTATCGAAAGAAGAAAATATTCGAATTTCCACAAGTGTGTCACAGCGTCAAGTTGGTGACACACTTGAAAAACTTGTAATATCTCGAAAACGGAACGAGCACAAAATTCATAATATACGGCACAAATAGGCACAGAATGGGCACATTTTATCGAAAGAAAAAAATTTTCATATTTCCACAAGTGTGTCACAGCGTCAAGTTGGTGACACACTTGAAAAACTTGAAATATCTCAAGAACGGAACGGGCACAAAATTCATAACATACGGCACAAATTGGCACAAAATGGGCACAAAATTCTCAAAACAGTTTGATACGAAAATTAGAGGGGTGTGTCACCAACTTGACGCACCTGGTGAAATGATAATTCAAATTCGAATATCGTGAGAACTATTGCTGTCATTCTACTGAGTGATTGGGATGTTTCATTCACCAGATTATCACTGCCTGTTTTTTCTCTCAATGGGTGATAGGATTTCCAGAAAGCTCAATATGCTTTATGGAAGATGGATGTTTAAGTGGTATTATGTTTACAGTATAATGCAGTCGACTTTTCGAATAAATAGGATTTTTCATTGAATGGGCTATCAACATCATGCTGAACCTGGGGTTGACCGAGTTTTTTTCATTTATGCTCCTCGTTATTCTTTGCTATGAACCATAACTTGAAAGGGTACCGATGTTGAGCCTGATATTGGTGAAATGATAATTCAAATTCGAATATCGTGAGAACTATTGCTGTCATTTTACTGAGTGATTAGTTCGTTTATTCACGACTACTATATAATATAGTCATTGAAATTCTGTGGGCTCGGCCAAAACAATATCCATTAATCACTAGTGATAAAATGAGATATAATTTACTGCTTCATAGATTTAGCTTTGATATAATATTCTTTAAATTGGTATTTCTTCAGTATCTTAAAGTAAAAGTGCTGCAACTACTAAATATGGGTATACCTTGTCAATCGAGTGCCAAATCTACTTTTAGTCAAGATATTTTCGCTCCGCTCACGCGTTAATTGTTCCAGACCATTAGTCGCTCGATTAATAACCGAGTTGATTACAAGATTTTTCCGACGATCTCAATATTAATTATGTATGAATTATTGATTGAAATACATACTCATCTTGCGGAAGACTCACAGTTGACATAATAAAATTTCTATACTCCGTTCACGAAAGGTTGAGCCATGGAAATTTGGCATATTCCACTGTGTATATAAAAATTTTAGGAAATGTTCTTTATTTTCTTGTCAGATTGATACACAATATTGTCAATATTGCATAGAGTTCTCTGATAACTCGCAAGCTCGTCGGACGAAGTCGGGTATATTCGACAACGTTGACTTTATTTTACTCTATGACAGTAAATACTGCCAACTTCAGATAAATAAAGAAACGCCTACTACGAGCTCAACCTTTCGTGAACGGACTATATGTATCTGATTCCAGTAGAGTTTTGATATTTCCCGCAGTCTGAATAATTTGTGAACGATTGCCATAAGGATTGCAAATTGAAATAGCAAAAATTGAGCTTAAAAATGGGCCATAAATGATCCACTTCGTACACATTAAAATCACCTATTATTTCGAGGTTTGAAGGTTTGAAATTCACATTCCTCTTCGATAGCCTCTGGAGCTGAAGCATTGGAAAATATCAAGCCAGTTAGTGTAGATTTTCAGATAGATATTCTCAACCTTGTATTTCGGTGGAAAGGATTCTCTTGATGGACTCATAATGGTGGATAAAATCAACATTGTTTAAATGCCTCACGTTCATACAATTCCTGCCTTCATTGTATCGTCGAATGCCTACATCCATTCGACTCTACCCATCGCTAATTCCAACACACAACATTCAATTTCAGATTTCGATCTGACCGAATCCACAGACATTCCACGTCTGCCAACCACCCCTCTGGCGAATTGCTTTGATGACTCATTC
Organism: Propylea japonica; assembly: GCA_013421045.1. Classification (NCBI taxonomy): domain Eukaryota; kingdom Metazoa; phylum Arthropoda; class Insecta; order Coleoptera; family Coccinellidae; genus Propylea; species Propylea japonica. Next base: position 23,800,718 of record CM024246.1, on the reverse strand, counting down.
AACGCCACCCTTTCAATCACGAATCGGCTGCGAAACAGACGAGAAAAACAAAATAGCAGAAGGGAAAAGCCGCCAGAGCGTTGCATGCAAATCCCCAGGAGTCATGCATCAGAATAATGTCACATGGACTGTGAAAGGGTCAAGAAGTCAGGGGTGGCTGTGGACGTGACGTCAAGTGGAGGATCTGATCCTTATTTATTATTTCGACTTAACACGTTCTTGGAGACAGTAAGGCTTTGCGGCAGTCATGTTAAGGTTTGTTACGTCTGGGAGACGTAAGCTTTTACCCAGAATTGAGTATCAGATTGCTCTTGTCCTTGTTGGGAGGACCTGATGGGTAAGGACATATTTTTGTGGAAGCTGTTGGACAGGGTTTCGTTCTTGAATATTTACATTGCATGGGGATGTAATGGAATTGAAAACTTTGGACGAGAACGGCAAAATACAAAACAAAGTATTCCAGAATAGGGTTTTAAACCAAGAGACATAATTTCAGAGTAATGTAAATAAAATTCATACTTGTGATTAATCATTTAATGTCATCAGTGCAAAAGTCAGAATAAAATTCACATGGGCGCGCCTTGGACTGTGAAAGGGTCAGGAAGTCAGAGGAGGATCTAATCCTTATTTATTATTTTGATTTAAAACGTTCTTGGAGACAGTAAGGCTTTGCGGCAATCATGTTCAGGTTTGTTACGTCTGGGAGACGTAAGCTTTTACCCAGAATTGAGTATCAGATTGCTCTTTTCTTTGTTGGAAGTACCTGGTGAGTAGGGACATATTTTTGTGGGAGAGAAGCACAATGAAGCTGTTGGATGGGGTTTCGTTCTTGAATATTCACAGTGCATGGGGATGAAATGGAATTGAGAATTTTGAACGAGATCGGAAAAACACAACACGAATTATTCCAGATTAAGGAGTTGAACAAAAAGACACAATTTCAGAGTAATGTAGATAAATTCATATTTGTGATTAATCATTTAATGTCATCAGTGCAAAAGTCAGAATAAAATTCACATGGGCGCCTTGGACTGTGAAAGGGTCATGAAGTCAGAGGAGGATCTAATCCTTATTTATTATTTCGATTTAACACGTTCTTGGAGACAGTAAGGCTTTGCGGCAGTCATGTTCAGGTTTGTTACGTCTGGGAGACGTAAGCTTTTATCCAGAATTGAGTATCAGATTGCTCTTGTCCTTGTTGGAAGGACCTGGTGAGTAGGGACATATTTTTGTGGGAGAGAAGCACAATGAAGCTGTTAGATGGGGTTTCGTTCTTGAATATTTACATTGCAAGGGAATAAATTGGAATTGAAAACTTTGGACGAGATCGGAAAAACATAAGACGAAGTATTCCAGAATAAAGAGTTTAGCAAAAAAACACAATTTCAGAGTAATGTAGATAAAATTCATATTTGTGATTAATCATTTAATGTCATCAATGCAAAAGTCAGAATAAAATTCACATGGGCGCGCCTTGGACTGTGAAAGGGTCATGAAGTCAGAGGAGGATCTAATCCTTATTTATTATTTCGATTTAACACGTTCTTGGAGACAGTAAGGCTTTGCGGCAGTCATGTTAAGGTTTGTTACGTCTGGGAGACGTAAGCTTTTACCCAGAATTGAGTATCAGATTGCTCTTTTCTTTGTTGGAAGGACCTGGTGAGTAGGGACATATTTTTGTGGGAGAGAAGCACAATGAAGCTGTTGGATGGGGTTTCGTTCTTGAATATTTACATTGCAAGGGAATAAATTGGAATTGAAAACTTTGGACGAGATCGGAAAAACATAAGACGAAGTATTCCAGAATAAAGAGTTTAGCAAAAAAACACAATTTCAGAGTAATGTAGATAAAATTCATATTTGTGATTAATCATTTAATGTCATCAATGCAAAAGTCAGAATAAAATTCACATGGGCGCGCCTTGGACTGTGAAAGGGTCATGAAGTCAGAGGAGGATCTAATCCTTATTTATTATTTCGATTTAACACGTTCTTGGAGACAGTAAGGCTTTGCGGCAGTCATGTTCAGGTTTGTTACGTCTGGGAGACGTAAGCTTTTATCCAGAATTGAGTATTCGGTTGCTCCTGTCTTTGTTCGTGAGATCTGATGGGTAGGGACATATTTTTGGGGGAAAGTGTACAGGAAGCAAGTTGGATGGAATTTAGTACTTCAAAATTTAAATTGAATTGGAGCTAAATGGAAACATAATTTCTGAGTAATGGTAATGTATTACTGAAATATCATTTGAGCTATTTTCATCATTTCAGGTTTTGTATTCAACGTTCCGGTCAGCATTAGCTGGACATCGTCGGAAAACACTTATAACTTGCAATTTTCGGTACTTTTTGAAAATTGTTTGACATTTGCACAGGTTTCAAAAAACAATCATCGATGACGTACCTAGTTGATTAAATAACCAGTTTTTTTCAATTGGAACCCACATGCCAATGAATATTACCCGATGCTATTTCTAGGGTTTTTATCTTGATTGTAACCGGGTATGGTTCAGTTCCTTATCAATTCAATCCAAATGTCAACATTCGATAACATTTTATGTCAGTCTTTTTTCCAACTCAGCTGGGTTTCACAAAAACTCTGATCACGTTGATTGACGAAATTTATGACGTAAACCACCGATTTTGATAAAAATCAACGATTTGATTGTCCAATCAAGCTTTATAAAACCTGCGGTAAATTTCTCAAATCAAAAGTTACTGAACAAGCTGTCACGAAGATTAATTCGATTTTTCACAGCCGCGTGAGATAATCATTCTTGAGTTTGAATCATATACCTATAAAACTCTATACTGCTAACGTGAAATAAAAGTTGAAGCAATTTAGTTGCCATTTCCGATGACCTCTTCAATCATCTGCTCATGTGCAAACTCGAAATTTGACACGACGTGAAAAATTGAAGTTATGATTTTTAGTTATTTTCATTGAAGTTTATAAGTATATGATTTGATGCACTATAAAATTTTGAATGTCGTATCAAAATGGCGAATGCGCTGGTTCAAAATAGTGCTAAACTAACACATTCACAATGTTTCCGGATTATTGTTGAAATGATGGGCCCTCAGAAAATCAAAGCGATAACTTTTTTCTTCCTCGTCAAGTTTGTGAAAAAAAAACATTGAAATCTCCGAAATAAGCTAGCGAATTCAAACGATCAGAGCTTGCAGTTGAGTGGAACAATCATTTTATTAGTTGAATAATCTATCTATCTCTCTAATTATGCATGCTCGAACGTCATCATGGTGCTACGTTTGTACTAACTAGTAGAAGAATGGCAGAAAAATTAAGGCTGCCAATTGAGGCTCGAAATAACCTATAACCTATCGACCAAACTATCAAAATAGTTTGATAACCTCCTCATCACATAAGATCCAGAACGACTACACACAGTCATAAAACAGTTGATTTTCACTCAAAAACAAATTCATTGATGCAATAAGGTTCACAAGAAAATAGCATTTGAGACAGTCAAGTGTGGAAAATAATCTCAGACATGTGGTGGCCGAAACCGTTGATGCAATGCTGTTACCCTGAACTCAGAGCGCTACATCGAAATGATCACTTACTTTTTTTGCCTGAATTAAGACGGCGTCGTGTATGGTTCCAGCAGAATGGGGCCTCCGCCCAAACAGCCAGAGCATCAATGGACGTTATTCGCCCTCTCTTCCAGATTTGGCGATGTTCATTGGCCTCCTTGGTCCCCAGATTTATCCATATGCATTTTTTTCTTATGGGGACACCTCAAGGCTAGAGTATGCAGACACAAGCCCCAAAGCAAGTCGCCAAAGTTGAGGGAGCAATATTGGAGAGATTCTATGCGAACTTTCAAGAACGCCTCCAGCACTGCATCAACGATTTCGGCCACTACATGCCTGAAGTTATTTTCCACACTCGACAGTCTCAAATGCTATTTTCTTGTGAACCTTATTGCATCTTTAAATTCCTTTTCGAGTAAAAATCAACTGTTTTATGACTTTTTGAAAACCGCCCGTCCTCTCTGCCGCACCCTGTACTTTTCTCCGAGTACCAAAATGAATAATTCAGAAATATTTGTGTACACAAAATCTGGATTCAACTCCATTTCATCCACACGGCACTACGTGATCCAATTCAAAAACTCTGCTCTCTGTGTGTTCAGAGAGTACCCGCCCCGTGGCGAAAACTCCGGGAAAACTTTTTAATATCGAATGCTGCTTTCCTGCAAGCCGCGGCGTGCTCAGATTCGGTTCCTGGTTCATTCGAAAACTTTTGGAAGTTTCAGCGTTTTTCGCGATGGTTTCGATTGAATATGAGGTCTGGGGACGTGTGACGATCATGTTATGTTTGTTCAGCAGATAGAAATCTATACAATCGATATATTTGAACGATAAAGACGTGGTTGGGGATACTTGCATGTACAAATAGATTTCGCGAATAAGCTGAATTCTTTATGAATCCCATATTCCTGTGGGAGTTCGTGCAAGAAATTTTAAGGAGAGAAAGCGCCATCTATGTGTCAAGATTAAGTACTAAAATTCAGGAGAATGGCTTAATCAAATATTTTAGAGGCCATTTGAAAACATTCCCATGATTGCACGTGAGTAACTTGTTCGTCATTTCATTTTATTTTCTACAGATAAAGTGAAAACATATAAAAAGGCACCATCTTGTTGCAATTTTTTTTTTCGATACCTTCATCAAATTGTCATTTATTTTTAATTGTTTTGATGATTCGGTAACTGATATGGAGAAATAAAAACTATTGATTTGTATTCAATTTCAATATTATATTTTTTGTGAGTAATGATTTCTTATGAAACTATATTCTCATTTCAAACTCTTAGATCCAATGTTCCATGATATTTATATAGTTTACAATATAAAGGGTTTTCCAATAAGAGGTGTTATTTTGAATAGCCCGCTATTTCGGTAGATGTCACGTTTGAAGCTGTCATTTTTTGACATTTGACAAGAATTTATAAAAATGAAACGATACATGTTTCAAGAACGCATTGAAATGATAAAAATTCACTATACAATGGTGAAAATTTGGCAGAGACGATTCGTAAAACTCGAACATTTTTTGGTCGTCGTGAAGCACCATGTCGGACCGCAATAATGAAATGGGTGGAAAAATTCTAGCTGTTGGGACAAGTTAGTGATGTGAAGAATAAAGCAATGCACGTCGCTCAAGAACAGCCGAGAATGTTGCTGCTCTAGCCTACACATTCGAAAATGAGGCTGGAGCAAGAGTTACGGCGGGAAAAGTTTCCGGACCGTATTATCTCTCGAAGAGGTGATCACGATTGTCCACCGAGATCTTGTGATTTGACACCTTGCGACTTCTTCCTTTGGCGCCACGTGAAAGAGAAGGTCTACGCTAAAAGTCCAGTGTCGATTCAAGACCTCAAAGATGGAATAAGCCAGTCACTTGGGGATTTGGTTATGGAAAATTTTATTAAAAGGATATGGTCCTGTAAACCTGTTCGTGGTGGTTATTTGCCTGATGTTATTTTCTACCATCAACGGCATAGCTTCTTCTTTATAATGAAATGAACATCCGATCATTCATATTGAATAATGGCAGTTTTCTTTGAATATCAAAGTAACCACTCTTATTCAAAAACCCTTTATAAATCAATGGCTATCGTAATCCTTCTTTTTACTAAAATTTCTCTTGAAATTTCGAAGAAGGCAAGATATTTTAGCTTGTGGAGCCTTCGATCAGAGAGTGCAATCTGATTTTCTGTTTGGCTTCTGAAAGAAATATATACCTGATACTCCTTATTTATAAGGAACGTAATAAAAATATCATCACAGCAATAAAAACAGTATAATGCTGCTCTCGCAGCAGTCACAATCATAAAAATTCACCCCTCATGCATTTATCGAGATTCAAAGGCGACGAATGATAATAAGAAAATCATCGTTTTATATTCGAGAAGAATAATTAAGTGAATATTCACCACTTTCCAGATCCGAGCCAGCTGACGTAGAAAGCGAGATTATTTTGTCTTTTACGCCCTCCCATAAAATTTTTACTACGACAAACTTACCCAGGGTGAGAATATTCCACCGTTGGATGAATTATGAAAGAGATGCTCCAGATTACCTGTAATAAAATTCAATTTGAGTGTTATATGCATCAAGAACATGCGGTGTGTGCTTGTTTGAGAGGAGAATTGAGGTTCGGGTGGAAAATACGAGTGGAGTTTAGTTTGAGAGTTTATTAGCTGGAATGAGAGGAGAATTCCGAGAATTTCATTTGAGGGAGCATGGTTGATCATAAACTATAATATAATATTATGCAGTTATTAGAGCTATGAATTCGTATCCACGAATTGAACATATTAGTAGAGGTACTTCACTGTGACTCCCTGCATAGTTCGACAATTATAGTGTTCGTTCTGAAGAGTATCGAGCTCCTGAGCTGTTCCAGTGCTTGTGCGCAACCAATGGCAAGCCGTATTTCGAGTATTTGAGTTACTCAGGAGCACGAAATATCTCAAAACGAATAGGCTAATTGAGGGCTACCCCGTATGAATTTGTCGCTAGGGGCGCAAGTGTTGCGTGAGGTCCTGGCTAATTTGAATTGTCAGATATTCAATCGTAATTGTGAATCTGCATTGTTTTTTTTCAATCCTTATGCGGGTGTGAGGAGTAATAAATATTCTGATTAATTACAGAAAATATGAGTTACGAATCAATGAATATCACTGCTTTGAAAGCTGATTTAAAGAAGATAGTTGCCAAATTAAGCGGGCTAAAAGAACAGCTAATTCAGAGGTGGGTTTGTTTACTGTTTAAATACACATTTATTGTGAAAAGTATGCTTATTTGTTGAGTTTACGATTACGGTTTTTTTGCAGACTCCAATACTATGGTAGGAAAGATAATTCCAGTGGAAACACATTATCATAAATTGGAATGAGTTTATTGCAGAAGTAGTTCATCATTTCAAAAGTAGCTGCTTTTTATTATACTTACATGATACCTGTGATAGCTGAAAAGTGTTACAACTGGGAGTAGTTTACTAAATCATCACACGATCCTTTCATTAATCATTATTAGTGAATACATAGGAAAAAGAGTATGTACAAAAAAAACTCGAAGATCGATAAGAAATATATTAACTGATGATTATCATTTGAAAGTAGAGTAATTCATTAATTGACACAGGTTTTTGATATATTTTTCAACACTAAATATTTTCCTTGGTGAGTCAATTGATAACAAACATCAAATGTTTATAGTTGTGAAGTCCAGAATAAAATTTAATCAATAAGATTTCTCTTACTCCCATGTTCCGACAAAACAGCAGTATCAGTTGAGCTCTCTTGACTACATATTGATTTTCCTCTGCAGTTAAACTGATTCTTGCATTTAGAAGTTATTTTCTGCGTTCAAAAAATCTCTTCACTCGTTTTCTATTCCTGTCTATCTCCACTTTCCTGGTACCCAGAAAATTGGCTAAGTATGCTTTACTTTTTTAATAACGAATAGCTGGAAAATTTTCAACAGTATATTTCAAGTAATACAACTATGTATTATCTACTTATTCAATTGTAGAAGCCAATTGTGTGAAGTAATATAATGAAAAAGATTATTTCATTATGTCCAGTGTGAATTTTGTGCAAAATGATAATGTATTTCAATCAAGAATTCATACCCAATTCATATTGAGATCGGCAGAATAATCTCATAACCAACTCGGTTATTAATCGAGCGAATAATGGTCTCGAACCAAGTTTAATTACCTAGTTGATAGAGTAACTATTGATAATCAAATTCATCGAACAATTCTGTGAATACTTCGTATGATTTTTGTTCCGATGACCTGAAAGAGATTAATTTCAATTGTTAGTTCTTAATCGTTATCATCAAGAAAAAATCAAAAACAATTATTTGAGCAACCATTCTTCAGAGTCCTTGATTTCGAATAACCTTGTTTACTTTGATCTAATTATTCCGCAGGACCGCAGGTTAAAACGGACTCACAGATTTTCAAATCGATTATGCTTCAGGAAAACAAGTTCACTTCATTTTAATGGAAAAATCAATTTTCACCTTGAACCTTAATTCTATTTTTGAATAATTGGACTTGTGAGTTGTCGACTGAATAACTTTCGCTATCAAGAATATTTGATAACGTATATTTTCAACGTTCAATTGAAATGTTCAATGGGTCATAATTATGTGAATATAAAGGCTCTACAAGTGTTTACCATGTTGAAAAATAAGGAAAGACTGCTTGCTTGGATCTTCCCAAGTCATTGTATCCTGAGATATCACTTACACGTCCTATTACGCTTTAAGTAGATTAAGAGGTTATTTGCCGACTGAGTCCTTGATCATCATCTACAATAGTCTTTTTCACTGACATCTGAACTACAATACACTAATTTGGGGTGATTCCGTGAATATTTCGCGAATATTGATAGCTCATGAAACGGGCTGTTTGCCTTATTTTTGGATTGAATCCTCAGACATCGTGTAAACCAATATCAGTCATATTATATTTGTTAAGATTTGTCTAGTTTTTTTCTTTTTTGTTTACTGACTTGTTTTCACACCACTGTGTGTCTGAAAGGATTAATAAACCTTGGTATTATTATTAGGTATTACGCAAGATTGATAAAGAAAACTTCAATATCTGTAAGGTATGAGGATCGACCACAAAAACCACCACTATTCTAGAAACTTTCTGTGGCATAGGAAAGTGCTCCTATGGAAAACAAGTTTTCAAAGAAGAAAGAAAGTGAAAGAATCTTCCGGTAATGGATGATTCCGGACCTTTAAAACTGAAGAAAAAAACTACGGAAAGTATTCGTAGAATAAGTTACGCATCCTCACTTGTAAGGTCGTTGTCCCCCAGGACGCATGATGTAAATTGTCCTTATGGAAACTGAGAAGTTTAGATTATGTGGAGAAGAGGAGGAAATTCCTGTTCACTTAGTTACAGAGGCCTCGTCCTTGGGAGCCTGCGCAAAGGATCTCTTGGACAGGAGGATTGAAGGAGAAACGCAGATACTGTCTTCTTAAAGACTTTTCAGATACTTGAGTCCATATCAGTGGTGGCTGCTCAGAGGAGTGCAGAGGAGGCCCGGCCTCCCGTAAGTTCACTGCGTTTCATTTAATTTTATATTCAAGTGCAAATAAAAAATGATTACATTCCTATATCTATATTATTTCCATCATTACATCTTTTATCGAAATCTGAAAATAATAAACATATGTTAATTACTCAGCGATCTAAAATAATGATACATTATCCGCAACACACAATATAGAGTAAAGGAGGCTCGCCTCCACGAGTCGAGATTCTTTAGAATGTAGCATTTCAAACATTTTCAAATGAACGGTGCGGAAACCACTCAAAATTCAAGCTGTAAATCACGCGTCGGAGGCCTGGCTCCGCGGCATTATTTTTGCTCCTAAGCGAACGAGCTAAGCCGAAACTGAACCTCCAATCGGCCCTAATCAAACCCGGCGGTCGTGGATAAAGATCAGCTGTTGTTTTGATTCTCTCCCTTTTTATTAAAGAAGTAATTATCCTCCCAGCTTGCTGTTTGTGGTTTTGTGATATTTTGTGGAAAAGTTTGTAGGTAAGATTTCAATATTTCAGGAAGAAAGATGGAAACGGAAACAAGAAATAAGAATTATAATCCAAGTAGTGAACTTGAAGAAACGTATAAGATCCTATAGATTTTATTTTGAATAATAAATTCAGTGAAGTGCCTCACGATGATAAAATTTTCATAAATCAAGTAATTAAGATACCTCGACCAGCAATGCCAAATTTAATTTTTAATTCTGCTTATAACCGTTCGTTCTGCGTAGAATGGTATAATAAAAGCCAGTTGCTGACAGGACGCCCTGTTCGAAATAAATTATTCTCTTGTTTGTGTGGCCTCGGGCCTCCTCTGATTGAAATCTCACGAGCCTCCACTGATTCATATACATAGCTCCAAAATTGGAAGGCGAACTGAAATGCAGTTGAAACATAGATAAATTGAAAATAGTAATCATCGAAATGAATACAATCTTCAATTTATAGGTTCACAAAACCTTCTTCATGTGGACTGGGATGATTTATTCAAAATGTTGTCAATCATAGATTATAGAGTATAGAAAGATAGGAAACGGCCCTACATTCCTAGTACTAAAAAACGACTACATTTTTTAGTTCACATTTGACCCAGAGATGGCACTGAAGATCAATTTTTATATAAAATCTGTAATTTGGATTAGAAATCATATAAAGAAAACTGTAATAAGAATTGATGCGAAATTCGTATTCCCTTCAGGATGTTTCATTTTTATATTTTAAATCCATAATTTTCAGTAAAATTCAGTATTTCATGTGTAATATTTTTATTATGCATTTATAGAAGATATTACAGAAATATTAGGGTATTATTGTAAGATTTATACATGGATTGAATGTACTTGGTGCATCTGTGGATTTCCAGTTTCTGGCTCAGTTCAATTGCAGCTTCGTTGTCCACCATCACTGTTCGAATTGACGGAAAACTTTTCCTGAATAGTCACTTTAACCATTTCATTTTCCGTGCAGCTTCACATCAACCACTATTTCTGCCTGTATCGTGGAAATAGCAACAGATGTTTGACGTTGATCAAGCCAAGATATAGCTTTACCTGCATACACCCATAAAACACCAGTTGATCATCCAGTTTCACTATCTCGTTCGTAATCTGCATTACTGAAGGGTACAAACAATACAAACTAATCTTTTTTCCACTTTTTTCGAGACGACACTAACGGCAAAAGCCGTTCGAATCGAAATAATATTTGTGCAAACGAATTGATTGGCACTTTTTTTATATCAATGACATTTCCCATGTATATTGATTTCGAAACTTATAATCATAGAACCAGAATTTTAACCCTTCTCTAGTGACATTAGTTCACATTTGACCCACAGATGGCGCTCATAAACTGTAGTCGTGTCGTTTCCGATCTTTATACTATATAATCTTTGGTTGTCAATGAGGGAAGAGACAGACCGGTTTCGGCCTCATTAGGCCTCGTCAGTGTCCCATATCCCTCAGAGACAACATTCTATTGAAAAACTTCTACATTTAAGACTACTTGTAAGAAGCTATCGAGTAGTATCTTACAGATGGTGACATCTAGTAGTGAGTAGTGTCAAATGAGAAGTTCAATCATCACAGATCGCATGCTGAAAGCACTGATTACTTCCTCTTCACTCTTTGAGATGTTAGCAGTGGTCCTACATCAGGGCCTTCATGCAAGTTTCTCCGAGTGATGGAAACACCCAATTTTTGGCGGCAAAAATAGTGGAATGTAACTCTCCTAGCAATCTACAATGGTAACCCACAAAAGAACTCATTGGTCATAGAGCAGAAGGTCAATCATTGTGTTAATAGCTCAAATTTTAAAAATGATGAGAATATTTGACATAGTTCAACAAAAGATGTACGATCTTCAGGGTAACGGATCTTTCTAACGAACAAATTTGCATCAAAGTATTACATTGAAACTCATATGAAAATAAACCTCTCTACATATTCGATCTGTTCAGAATATGCACCACTTCCAGTAGACATCCAATTACCAGTTATGGAAGATTTCACTGCGATTAAATTCTCGATATTAACTTTACGATATTTTCTGCAATCCGGCATGGCGCCGACCAATTTTCTCAACGTCCTACGACGCCAAGATCTCCTGGAAGTCTCAGAGATAAGGACGTCGGAAATCACAAGCGACCTAAGAGTTTTAGCGGGATTAGTAACTCAGCGCCATAGATTTCAGGATTAGAAAAGTTGGCTTCCTCCAGCTCTGCAAAACTGGCACACATCGAAATTTGCATGAAGGGTCTTCGCGAGATTATAGTGATCGAAGCGAGGGAGAGCATTATTGGGCTAGTTAGAAGACGAAAGTTTCATTTTCACATGAATTAAGAGGGATATAAAATCTTCCTACCAAAATCTGTTCGTGGATATAGTTGAAATTCTATAAAACTGAGAGTGAACCCAGAGATTATTGAATCTCATGATTCGATGAGAAAATCGTTTAATATAGGGTACGAATACTGTTGTTAAAATATTTTCTGATACTGGGTTATGCATTTGGTATCACCTTCTTTAAAAATCTGTTATAAGAGCAAAAATAATTTTATTGAAACAAAATTTTGAAAAATAACAATATTAATATGTGCAATTTATGTAGGCATTGAAAGTTACATACATACTTTAAATAGTTTCCTTGATTGTTATACATTTTTGCAATCGCTGTCTAAAATTTTGCATAGCTCTTCCCAACAATTCTGCTCCAATATTATTTATTTCTCCAAAAATAAGTATTTTGAGTTCTTAGATGGTTTCTTAGACCTATTTCTTTAGAGAAAAAATCAGAAGCCGTCAAATCGAAGGAATTGGCTGGCCATGTGATGTTACCAAATTTTGATATCAAGAACCAGGGAACATTTGTTGCAACGAAATTCGAGTTTGTCGTGGCGTAAGAAGTGTGGTAGCCGCATCACATAAATAAGAGTGCGTTTTCTATGGCATCATCAAATTTCACTACTTTCTATCATTTTCTATTGATTTATCGGAAATTTCTCCATGACCTATAGGAATGTATCACATCAATTTTGAAAAACGAATAATTATTTCCACAACGCACTATGAAAAATAGGTGACACCATGTCTAACCTTGTATAATATGTTGTAATATTGTCATTCGCAATGAGGAGCTTGAAATATCTAAAAATAAATATTTGTAACAAGTTATCTAAAAGATCACCTTATATGCAGTGAGTACAACTACTTGTCATAGTTTTGCCTGTCATCAATTTTCGAATTTTAAACAACTTTCTCCGGTCATATTCAGTCGCTAAGTTTTCGAAGAAAATACTCAAGATAGGTTCAGGGTCAGAAAACCGTCACCTACTCTGATCAATAGAAAATAGATTCTGTTTTATATGAGATTTGAATTGGACAGTTGAATTAATGAATGTATAGAATGAAACAAATACCTCTATGGATTTTGATTTCTGGTTTCTCAACATGAACATGCATGCAAAACTCTCGAATTTACGACAGGGCTTTCTGAAATTTTTCTCAGATCCTAATTGTTGAATCGAATTTCCATGATCTCAAACCATCTTCTGAAGGGTTTTCTAATAAGAATATTATTTTGATATTCAAAGAAGAATGCCGCTCTTCAATATAAATGATCGGATGTTTATTTCATTATTAGGAAGAAGCTATGCCGTTAATAGTGGAAAATAACATCAGGTGAATGACCACCACTATCACGCTTACAGGACCATATCCTTTTATTGAAATTTTCCATAACCAAATCGCAAAGTTGCTGCCCTATGTCCTTGATAGCCTCACAAGGAATTAACGCTGGGCTATTGGCGTAAACCTTCTCTTTCACGTGGCCCCAAAGGAAGAAGTCGCAAGGTGTTGAATCTCAAGATCTCGATGGCCAATTGTTATAACCTTTTCGAAAGATAACACGGCCTGGAAACTTTTTCCGCAAAAGATCAATGGTTTCGTTGATGACTTGAGTTTTTGAGTTAACTGATTTTTTTAAGCCTTAAGACCCAATTCTTCATGCAAAATACGGTGTAATGAAGTTTGTGGAATGCGTTATTCCATAGAATGACGAGGAATGGACCTGGTTTTTCTTCAACAATTTCGGCTACAGCAACAATATTCTCGGCTGTTCTGAAGCGACTTGCACGGCGGGTTTTATACTTCACATCACTAACTTGTTCCAACAGCTCGAATTTTTCCACCAAATTCTTTATTGCGATTCGACAAGGTGATTCACGACGACCCAAAAATGTTCGAGTGTCTGCCAAATTTTTATAGTTAATTTTAATAATTTCAATGCGTTCTTGAAGCGTGTATCTTTTCATTTTTATTAATGGCGTAGTTTCTACTTGTCAAATGTAAAAAAAAGACAGCTTCAAACGTGACATCTACCGAAAAAGTGGGCTATTCAAAATAACACCTCCTATTGGAAAACTTTTCATTTCAGTATCTCCAAAATAAATAAAAACAGACAAAGTATTATCTTCTTGTATTGTGCTTTCACTAGACAGAAGTGTATGAGGATGTATCGAGAAAGATTCTTAGACCTCGGGATAAACTGAAAAAAAAATCCATGGAAATAGTTCCACCCCGACCTTGTTTAGCGACAAAATATTTCCTTTTACGCAAATCCCATAGCCATGAAGTAAAGGGTCAATATCCACTCCACAAAGTTCATAGTCGCTACTCTTGTGAATTTCCATAAAATATATTCAGCATCGAAATAAAGGGTGCTCAACTACAAAAATATGCAAAATTCTTGCTTACACGAATCCAGTACAGCGTTTCACAATCCTTGGGTTCTTTATGTTATGGATATTTTTTGGAAATAGGCTTTCAGTGAATACCTCTAGTATAGTTTCGTGTTATTGCTATAAGTTAATTGAATATTGGGATCTTAACTTGAATGGTACAAGCATTGAATCTTCAACTCCTCCATTAAATAAAATTTGTTCAGTTTTTCAAACAATTCAGATCCTACAATTTCCATCAATCCATGTCAATTCTACACCGGTTTATCAGCGGATTGAATTAACAATTGCTGTCAGCAACTTTGTTTTCCGCTTTCAACATCACATCAAATTGGACATGTTTCTACACGGTCAGCAGTTTTATATCGGAAATAATGCAAAACCTGCGGGAATAAATCGAAAACCTACATTGATGTTTGCCTGTACTGAAAAAGATAAAAACTATTTAAACGGGAAATGTTGACGAATTTCTAGCCCATGAGAGGACGATGCGAAACTGACATGATATTAATCCATAACGCTTCGACCAGAAAAAACCTTCGTCTAAAGAAAAAACATTCTACTGCATACCTAAATGGAGGCAAATTTGAATCTCGCTTTGATTTTGGGACGTTCTCTGCTGTCATATTCCATATTTTCCAATTGCATTTTTGCATTACATCCTTCTAGAAGCCCTTCATTATTAGATGACAAAGCAATTGATCTCCCTTTTTTCAAGATAACCGCTAGGAGTTACTGTAAACAATCAGGGTTTTTGACGATTTGCTATTTCCACAATTGGTCACGCAACAAGAGACAATACGAAGGCATACTCAGAATCGAAAGCAGTGAAATATAAAGAATATAATAAGAAATCACTTCCAAATCGATTAATGAAATCGGTTTGATTATCTCAGCAGCCACATTGAAAAGCTGATCGTGACAGATCGACTATCCTATTCAAATTCTTCAATTTACATCGATTTTTGTCGGTCATCGATTCAACACCGCTTTATTAACAGATTGAATTCCCAATTTCTGTCAGCAATGTTGTTTTTCACTTTTAACATTCCACACTGCCAGCATTATTATATCGGAAATAATGCAAAACCTGCGGGAATAGATTGAAAACCTACAGGGGATTGATGTTTGCTCTGTGCTGAAAGAGATAAAAACTATTTAAACGGGAAATGTTGACGAATTTCTAGCCCGAGAGAGGACGGCGCGAAACTGACGTGATTAATTCGACTTGTTCTATCAGGAGTAAATAACCCTTTTCGAGCATGAATGACGTCCAGGCTCATGTCAACAGGAAAATATACTGACATTGGATGAAAAACTGCTGTGTTTTGAACTATGATATGTTGCGGTGGTGTTACAGGATGTGGCAGGTATGCGATAACATAGTTGAATAACCATCAAAAATGTTTTACTGAAAACTAAGGGTGATAAGGCTGTCAAATAAATGCAAATAGAATAACGAATCACTATTTATAATCAAACGGAATATATAATTATTTTTTTCATCATGAATTAAACATAGTTTCCTGAATATCAAACAAAACCAATAGCATAGCTACTGTGTTTCTCAATAGGTATAAGAAGAGAAAGATGTAAGCGGGGCATGTTGTTTTCCTTTCATATTGTGTGGCTGAATATCTTGAGAGGTTCCACTAAGAGAGAGATTATATTCGCGATTACTAACTGATGAACCTTATTTTTTTATTTTTATTTCACACAGAAGAACACTTACAAGTGTAAACACCCAAAAAAAGCGCCCACTAATAATATAAAATAGAAAATGCTAACAATCAAATATAAATGAACTCAGCTCATGAACAAATTATAGAATTACCCAAATATCCTCTTAACAGTCTTTTTGAAGGAACTAAAACTACCCCCCGAAAATAAATCAACACTATGCACATAGGAATTGCATAGATCTAACATTCTTGATTTAGGTGAATACTTTGCGCTGTTGGTTCTAAAGTAGGGCTGCCATAAGTCCCGGTACGCCGGGACACGTCCCGGTTTGAAGCATTGAGTCCCAGTGTCCCCGTCAGTTATACAATTGTCTCGGTCAGTAATTTGAATTCGGTTGTTATCCTGTAATTTTTGCGTATCTCTACCCGTTTTCGAGGAGAAAATTATTGAACGATTGTATGTTATTCGCTTAATAAAAAAAATAGAAATACTCGATCGGTATGCCAAAAAAATTTGCTTTCACTTTTATCGTCATCTGAGACTCAACTTAAGCTTATTCACATACAAACGTTCAATGATTTTTTACTCGAAAACGCTTAGGGATACGACAAAATTACAAGAGTCAAAAAAGTTTTTAAATTGAACATAGATATCAAAAATTTATTATACGCTGATCAGTGGCGTACCGCAAAAAAGTTTGAAAGGGAAAAAGGAGACATGGCTCCGAAAAAAAAACACCCTGTGGATTCTAGTTTAGATTCAGGACGCACAATGAAGGAGACTGTTGAAAATAGCTCGCATTCCAAATTTGGACTGAATATCTCAAAAACTGCAGGAGTTATGAAGAAAAAAAAATTTTTTTGAAAATTTCAACACCCTGTAGCTCCGTAACGAAGCTTTTACGAACCCATGTTTATATAAACTTTTGTTCTTAAAATTACGCGTAGATTCACCCCCTCCAGTGGACATACTATAATGTAACACCCTGTATAGGTGTTATATTATAACACCTATATAGACCTATAATATGTGCTTTTTTTGCACGGTATATTAACCTATTTTTGTGCCACTTGTCCCGGTAGATGCTCCAACATTTATGGCAGCCCTATTCTAAAGGTGGTCAGGTAAAATACAGGAGGTCTTCTCAGATGTCTGACAGGAACATAAAAATCAATCGAATTCAGAATTTGAGGGCAATTTATTTTATTATTTATTAAATTAAATCATAAAGGTGACCCAAACTCTCGCTCACCCTCAAGGGCGAACTATGAATACGGCCCTAAAATTGTCTAAAATTTCTTATTTCCCTAGTATTTTTAGTATGAATACTGTGAATGTCTCGTTCACCCATGCATATAGTGAAGATGTATGAGTGAGAGAAAGAAGGATGATATCATACCCAATATTGATGCAAGAGTGAAATGAAATTATGTCAATGACTATCATACAGGGTATTTCATAAAATATGGGTTGACTTACATCAATTAAATATTCCTTAGAACCTAACAAACAGAAAAAAAACCTCTAAGGACTGTGAAGCATAACAAAATCGAAAAATGTACCGGATTATGTGCAGTTCTTAAAGAAACTTTAACATATACACATTATTGACATTACTGCAGAATCTCGCGCCATATATCTAATGATGGCGTGTTCAGAATGATATAACCTGAATAAAATTGATAATATTTCTTATTTCTCTAGTATTTTTAGTATGAATGTCTCATTCACCCATATAATAAAGATGTATGAGTGGGAGAAAGAAGGATGATATCATATCCAAAATTGATGCAAGAGTGAGATCAAAGTATGTCAATGACTATCAAATATGTAACTTCGCGGAAATTGGTGACTCCTCGAATATTCAATCGATACTTACTGAAAATTTGAAGGTGATACCAAAATATCAATATTCAATTATAATTCGGTTATAATAACCATAGTATTGCAGTAAAATTAGGAATCAAATTCGGCTACTGAATGTATCCATGTCCTTGGAGTGTCAATCACTATAGCTTTTACCCTATATTGTCAATATATATTTTTTTTTAATTGAGAGCTTACAAAATACAATACATGAAACAAAAAAGTCCCTAGCTGAGGTTGGTGCATAACGGGATACCATACTTTTTTGTCGTATGATACCAGAGCACAGGGAAAACCCTCAGTAGAAAAAACCCTGTCTCGCCGTTTTTACAAAATTAAAACTTAAAACTATTCGAATAAATACCTTCAATATTCAGATACAAAATACTTAACCAGGAGGGTGTTTCTAAAGCCGGTCCCAGACAATGCGTGTATTTGACGAATGTTCGGCATTGGCGAAGCTTCGCATAGCGTGCATAGTAATCGGGCCGAAGTTGAGCTCCCACACACTACGCGAAGCACCGCCAATGCCGAACATTCGTCAAATACACGCATTGTCTGGGACCGGCTTGACCAGGTCTGGCTTTCCAAGTGATGATTTTTCGAATCCCCTGTTCTAAGACAGTGAGGGTCCTGGAGGGTAATCATCTCCCATAGGTATATTTAAATAGTAGTATTTCATCCTTAATATTGAATTCAATTTCGGAATAATGATCAAAAACATGTGACGAACTAATTGTCAATAATGGATACGGTTTGTCAGATATCATCAATTGAATTTCCAAATTCTCCGCTTGACCCTGTTAAATCGATGAGACGCAAAAAAAGATAATTTGTTAAGCCTCATGGAATACCTTCCAATACGTTCCTAAAAAATTCCCGTCGTTTCCTCACAACGATTACGAATAAAATATATCAGCTGAATAATTCCGATAAGAAGAGCGATGGCTTCAATTATAGATCTCGAGCCTCCCCACAAGAACTGTAATTGGAAGCTGAGCTGGCATCTGACAGTATTCAATTAAGTATGAAAGCTGAATGTCAATCTTTGGCCTGGTTTTATCCAACTCTCTCATTATTTCCGAATTAGAATTTGGTCCTGATTAAAGGACCTCAGTCGGCAATTTCACAGTTGGCTGTTGTTTCTTGGAAACAATCCTGCTTCGGGTATACTTTGTTTGTAATTTGGTGTCAATGGGAACAATGGATGGTTGGAGAGTGATTTGGGTAGTAATAATTGTACAATGTTGCAAGTAATGTTCGTGGAGATGTGGGGTTTGAAGATGTTCTGAGAATGATAGAGATCAACTTCTGAGCTAATGGAGAAAGTTTTTGAGACCGTCTTTTGAACCGCCAATTTTCTTTCCTACATTTATGTTGAAAAACATGGTCCATTTTTTGACTGTTAGTTAGAAGGTTCCAAGAAGTTCTCCAAGAACTTCACTATGTTTTTCAACTCAAAAGTTGACTTTCTAGTCTTTCTACGAAGACGGTCGACTTTTAGTACCTACGGTGTTATTAACCTAAAAAAAGGCCTAACCTAGACATCCAAAGTAAAAGTTTCATTCCAACTCCAAATTGTTCTATATAACCCTCTTATTGTTTGGTAAAAAGTTACATCATTTTGAGCGTCGGGTTTGGGGGTGAGGGGGGTGGAATTTGAAAAATCACTAGTTTTTTTAGTTTTTCGTGAATATTTCAAAAACTAAGCTGTTTATCCTAAACATTGTTATATACAAAAATGTTCTACGTTAAATTTTGAATAAGAATGGTCCTTTTCATAATCACTCTATATTGTACGGTTCAAGAGTTACAGACGGTGTAAAAGTTAACTTTTTCGTAATTTTGATAATTTTTAAAAAAAATAAGCTTCGTAAAAGAATGTTGCTATTTCAGTGGCCCGGTGGTATGTTAGTGATAAGCCCTTGAAGGAACGACAACCTCACCACCTTATCAAGGGGCACTCTTTTTTAAGGGAAAAGAGGCTTCCACAGGCCTAGGCCATATAAACCTGTGGTACGGAGAAACCCACCCTGAACTTTCTACGAACATTGCAACATAAATTCACTTCTTAAACATAAATATCTTTCAAATTTGGAATGTTCGATGTCTTTATTAACTTCACTCATCCTCCAGCACATTATCCTCCTCCTCTAGCTCGTCGTCTAAGATGTTATTATTGTCCATGTTATCACATGCTTGGCCTGAGCAATTGCTGCATATGCTAGTGCTGTTTAGACCACTCCTTCTGCATTCACAATTACGAACGCATTCATCTTTGCCAGTACACATAAGGGACAGTAATTCCTGGGGGGCTGCAGGACGTGCTGTTGTAATTGGTGTCAGGTGGTCGCCAATCTTCTTCCAACCCCACTCGAGTGGATCCTTATCTTCATTCAGCCACTGTTGTACCTGGTGGAAGGTCCTAAATTAATGCTGTCTGGACGCTCCTGAAGTGGGGGGTAGTGCATCCAACTTCAGTAATGCATGCATAGGCTGCTTTGCAATCGTTTTCAAGTAGGACTGGTAGCGGAGACAATCTAGATCTTCAGTGTTCAGTGTTCACTGCACTGGGATCGGCTTTGGGGTTATTGAAGACCAGAAGTTTTTCACGAAGAACGGTGTTGGCTTGAACTTTCCTATAAGGTGCAATTTTTTCCTTCTTATAGGCTGAATGAAGATAAGGATCCACTCGAGTGGGGTTGGAAGAAGATTGGCGACCACCTGACACAAATTACAACAGCACGTCCTGCAGCCCCCCAGGAATTACTGTCCCTTATAATGTGTACTTGCAAAGATGAATGCGTTCGTAATTGTGAATGCAGAAGGAGTGGTCTAAACTGCACTAGCATATGCAGCAATTGCTCAGGCCAAGCATGTGATAACATGGACAATAATAACATCTTAGACGACGAGCTAGAGGAGGAGGATAAAGTGCTGGAGGATGAGTGAAGTTGATAAAGACAATGAACATTCCAAAAATGAAAAATATTTATGCTTAAGAAGTGAATTTATGTTGTAATGTTCGTAGAAAGTTCAGGGTGGGTTTCTCCGTACCACAGGTTTATATGGCCTAGGCCTGTGGAAGCCTCCTTTCCCTTAAAAAAGAGTGCCCCTTGATAAGGTGGTGAGGTTGTCGTTCCTTCAAGGGCTTATCACTAACATACCACCGGGCCACTGAAATAGCAACATTCTTTTACGAAGCTTATTTTTTTAAAAAATTATCAAAATTACGAAAAAGTAAAAAAAACTAGTGATTTTTCAAATCATGTCACATGAATGACAAATGTTACTTCACAATAATTTCCAAGTTATATAACCTGTGGCATAGACACTTTCAATGTCCAGTTACTGTGTCATATCAGCTCATGAAGTAAGGATTATACCTAAAAGCAATTTAATGAGAATAATAATAATCAATTCATAACTGACTAGGATATTTCCTAGATCAATTGTGAAAATGAGCAGATGAAAAACTATTTGTAGTTGGCATGAATGTAGACGAACATAAAGTTCCACAATGCCTTTTCCGAACTTTTTAATACGATTTAAAACCTGCATTCGACTCTACATCGTCTGAACAAAACATACCTCGCCTTCAAACAATACTTATTAAATTCTCCGAAAGTCGGATGAAAGCTTACTCCGAATTTGTAGCAACCATTTTAGCTCTCCCATCTAGAATTCAATTTTGCTATGCAAACATTATATTTTTCCGTATCAGAATTTCCCCATAATGCGGAAGAAAAATTCGCCGTTATCGGAAGAAATGACGGGGGTGTTCGGTGTGCTGTATCGCTGTAATGAGAAAAGTTCATTAAGTGCGCTTGGTGGTGTGTTACAAATGGGAAAATGCAAACTTTTCCGACTGCGAATTATTGAATTTCCGTGGAGAATTTAGCGGAGTTTACTTATTAACTCCCTCGTCTCTTTTGTATTATCGGGTGGATTCTTTTGATGCGGATTAAGATTTCGTTTTATTTTTGGTAATGGAGGTATTTTCCTTACTTGAAATGTATCGACTTTTTTATTGGATACATCCTGACGGTTTTGATTATCACATTCATTTGGTTGGAAAAATTCAATGACTTAATATACCTGGAATCAACATACACACATCGACGAAATTCTTAGCCTCCTAGGTTTTTCCAGAAGTGAACAATGTTTGTTCTGATTTTGAAATGAGATAAACATGATCTTCGATTTCAACAGCAATCTTATATCCGATGAAAAATAAAATAAATAAATGAATCTAGAAAACTAGGTTGTCACTCCCAGTCTCTGAAGGAGAAACAATCAAAAAATGTTTAATGAAGATGAAATGCTCCTGCGTAATTCCTTGCACTAATTTGTCAGGAGCAAATTTGTTGTGAGAAAATTGTTGCCTAACAATAAAACTAAAAATTGAAATGAATGAAAAAGATAAAGTAACGTTTCGGTGTCTATATCAGACTCCTTCTTCAGACAAACTTGGAAAATCTTTGAAATTATGACTTCTTTCGTTTGTTGCAATAAAGCAATAAATTATAATTCATTGAAGGAAGGGCGCGAAAATAAGGAAATAAAAAAACGAACATATTAGCAAGAAGCTTACGAGAAAAAATACAGGTTGTGGACATTTGGATACCGGTCGTATGAACTCTGTCATGGAAAAAATTATACATATTTTTAGAGAACGAATTCATAATACAAGAAGTAATCTAACAATTTGTCTGTTTTGATCATATCAATACAAAGATTAGAGGGTGATATTTTGATTAGAGCTTAAGTATACAGTTCATAATGAAACACCCTGTAACTTAACTAAAAACTGTATGCATACAAATATTGTATTGTCTTCAATAATTATATTTTAGATGATGTAAATTCACATTCATAGTTGTGAAAAAATGTTGTTTGTATTTCGTGCGTACAAAACTCATGTTTTCATCGCATATTTGACTGAATTTTTGACACTCTCATGTGCCATGAAAAAAATACTCATTTTACGCACTTAATAGTTACCTATTTAATCAACTAGGTTATTAAAATATTAAAGACAGCGACTAATGGTCAAGATATTTTAACGCGTGAGCGGAAAGAATAGTTCGAGACCTTTAGTAGATTAGATTAATAACCGAGTTGATTACACGATTTTTCCGGCGATCTCAATATGAATTGTATATGAATTCTTGATTTTAATACATAACACAGGCCAACACACATTTTGGTGCCTGCGATTTTTTAACTGTTCCTGAGTAATTTTTGGATGCAGAATGTAAAAAAGTTCTCAGATTTTGTCTATCAGATCTAGTTTTTGAGATTTTTTAAAAAATTGTGTAGGTATATAATTTACGTTATAACTGTTATAATATATAATATTACTATTTACTTAAAAAAAACAAAGACACATGGATTTAAGGATTTATTGCAAAAACTCAATTTACATAATTACATTAGTCACAAATCACATAAAAATTTTCTTTTATACGATTTTCTAGAATGGAGTTTACTAGGGCAGTCTCGCTGAAGACTCCAGCAGTAGTCCGCCATCATGTGGCTATCCTATCGTCCTTGATAACGATCTTCCATAGTTTTAACATTGTTTAAACAATGGTTTTAATGTCCTGGTGGAATCTTTCCCCCTGTTCTTCTCTAAAATCACCAAGTTTTCTGGAAAACGATCTAGGTGGCTGTGGGGGTAGTGAACTTTTATACTCATGTTACAGCCGAGAATATTGATATTTGAAAGCATAGTTTCCACTAATTCTCCGTAATTCTCTGCTTTATGATTGCCAAGAAAATTTTGTACTACTTGAACAAATGAACTCCAAGCGTTAGATTCAGTCTCGTTCATTGATGTGGTGAATTGTGGATCTTTAACAAGTTGCCTTATTTGAGGACCATCAAATATACCAGCTTTAAGTTTTTCCGTGCTAATGCCAGAAAATTTACGTGACAAATACCCAAAACAAATTCCATCTCGATTTAAGGCCTTCACAAATTGCTTGATATGCAAGGGCGAAAGTAAGATTTTTTCTCTTGAAACCGTTGATCACGTTTTGTGTTCCATGAATCATGACATCTCTTGAAGGCCAATTTTTGTTAACCCAGTGCTCATTTTTAGCTCTGCTGTCCCAAAGGCAAAAAAAACAAGGATATTTTGTATAACCACTCTGCTGTCCAAGAAGGAAGTTAATCATTTTTAAATCAACACAAATTGACCACTGATGTTCTTCGTATTTAATTTTTCTCAAAACTAATGCTATTGTTTCATATTCTTCCTTCATGGTAGTAGAATGACCAATAGGAATTGAGCCATATTTGTTACCGTTATGTAAAAGAACACATTATAAACTACGTTTTGAACTGTCAATAAAAAAACTCAGTAATATACTAAATCAAGTACAGCCAAGCAGGTATATAGAAGGATCGGGTCATAGGCAATTACAGGTATAAAAGTAGTTAAGAGCATTGTATTGAGTAGTTCCTAGTATAGGAAAATTGGGTCAGGGACAATTCCAGGTATCCATTTGGCTAATAAGATTCTGGGAAATTTCTATTTTAACGATTAAGTACATATTTATCTCTTTATTTGTTGTCCTTTATCAGAAAAAATATATCATTTAACCTGTAACGTGTATCTCAAAAACTAGAGCTGATAGAAAAAATCTGGTGGCATTTTTGGAATCAGCACATTAAAAACATCTAAAATCAGATGTTAGATTTCTGGCACCAAATTTTTTTTCATTTTGTTGGCCTGTGTAATCATTTTGCACAAGACTTATATTTGACACAATAAACTTTCTATGTATCTATGTTCCAGTAGAGTTTTGACATTTCTCGTAGTGCTTCTCAATACTTGGTGAAGGGTTGCCATGAGGATTGCACGTTAAAAGAACATAAATTGAGCATTGAAATGGGTCATTAATGATCAACTTAGTACCTACATATTGAAATCGGCTTTTATTTTTAGATCGACGGAAAAATAAATTTTTCTCCGATTTTGAAGAATTTTCACTTTTGAAGAATGGTGGGGCTCGTGGGGGTTCAAATCTTGCCCGACAAAATGAAGTGTTAGATTATTCTTGTAGAGGACATCAAGCAGAAAATCTCGGGATACTTCAAATTTCAAGTAATTGATAAATTGACGATTATCAAAATGAAAACGAAATTTCTATTATCAACCATTTTCAACTGGCTGCAACTTTCCCCAATTTTCTCAGATAGAAATTATCAGCTTGTGAATGTTTCATTTGAAGGAATGCACATGGCTGAAGTAAAACAAATTGTAATGTTTGTCAACATTGAATTGTAGATGAAAGAGCCAGAGTAAATTGAATTGCAGCCGCAATTTCAGCGTGAGCTTTCACCGAAATCACAAAAAATTTAATAAGCATTGTCTGGATGCGAGTTTTGTTTTGTTGAGACCGAGTCGCTGGCATGTAGTTATTAGACGTAAGTTTCAAATCCAATAAAAAACAATCTTTCGAAACAAGTTCCTTTCGCGAACCGAACGTATTTCGTGCTTTCATATTTAAATTCTCGAATAGGGGGCGCTGTTTCCCCAGGTTTGTTTTTGAATCGTAATGCGGTGTATTTAAAAACATGCGGGGGCATGCCAGACAGGCTACGCTTTTGGTTTTAGCAATTTAAAACATATTTACTGGCTATGAGTGGAATATTAATATCCTCAATTTGATTCTCGTTATTTTTTTTGCAGAATTATGCATGCTTCGGCAACATCTGCCTGTCTAATATTTTATGGTTTGCCCATAATAAGTTTGCAGGGAACAATTAGGGATTATTTGAGCAATAAGGACTCTGACTGGCAATCGGTAGAATCATAAAATTGGATCCAAACTACCTGTAATTTGGAATAGGAGTCGGCTAACTACTTGTTATAGTCAAGCAGAAATCTCATTTTAACCTTTCTGGTACATACGGCCTACGGCTTGTTCTAGAATTTCATCTACTCGTCCCAAAAAACCCTACTTTTCGGACTTGTTAGGTAAATTACTATTAGATATCGATTGAAATATAATCTGGGAGGATTCTGCATTTCTTGAAAAAAAATTTGTTTTCACTCCCAGTCTCTGAAATATTTGCACTGAAAAAAAAACAGAAAACCGTCAAGAACAACCAAATTTGCTTAGCGTCATTCTTGATATTCCTGAAAAACAGGAATGAAATAATGTTTTCTATACATAATGGTGGACGCTAAAGGGTTCAGAGATACTTTATTTGATATTCCAGGTCTTTTAGAAAAAATAAGAAGCATTGGTTCCAAATTCAACATAAGAACTGTTTTCAAAACACAAAAAAATTTGAGATCCATTGTAACCGAAACGAAACCAATGAATGAGACACAAAAATCAAAAATTTGTGTTTAAAATATTCCCTGTATATCTGGAAAATCTTTACAGGAGAGACATCAAGAGATCAAGAGGTACCTAAGAAAACGCGAACATAAGAATAACATCAAAAATAGAGACATTACAAGATAACAAAACGCTGATCATGTATGTCCAAATAACGGAGATCATATGATGATCATATCATATGATTTACTGTGAGGCAACAATTTATTCAAAACCAAGTTGCTCCTGACAAATGAGCGCAAAGATTTACGCAGGAGCATTTCATCTTAATTAAATTTTTTTTTATTTTTGTGGTCTTATACCTCAATAAATCCATTGCACTTTTTCCATTTATATTCTTACATCATATATGTTATAGAAATAAGTGTATATAGTAAATTGTAAATAGTATATATTTAATATACTATATACTATATGTAATATGTAATATACTATATACTATATACTATATGTATATTCCTAAATTAGACGAAAAACAAAAAAGTTAAATACGAGCCATTCACATATTGAAGAATTTATGTATCCTCATCATGTAGTCATAATACTTCGTTCTGTCAGAAGTAGGTTTAGGATATCTCTTGATATTTTTCCAGGAGTCATCAAATTTAGGGTCTTCATTCCACCAACCCAAATCCATGGATTTAGTACCGGCATACCTGTTGAAATTAAATTCAGGAAGAAATATTAAATTTTCCACTTTGCGTATTGTAGATTATGATTAGATTAATTCCCCTAAGGGCTGGGCTGATCCAAAATAATAAGATTCCCGAAAATGAAGTAATGTCAGATTGAACATCGAAAGAATTAGAAATGCGAGTTAGTCAATAGTATACTTATCCAATTTTAGTCAATAGTGTATAAATAAATCTCATATTGCTCAATTAATACAAAAGATTCTGGATATGTTTTTTTTCAGATCCCCCTTTTGCTGACGCAGATAATTTGGAAATTTCATTTAATTCCTTTATAAGCTTTCAGAGAATACCTTCTTCAAAGCGAGAACAACCGTTGTCAATGAAATTAGGTATTCTTGTTATTATTTTTCTGCACTGGATTAGCTATGGCTAGGTTAGGTTAGGTTAGATTAGCACAATCGGAATTATATTCTGGAAATTATTCAGAAAATGAAATATGTAAAAAATATAAATTGAAAAATTTAAATTCTATGGTTCTGATGATGCGATATTCCTGAAATTTTGCATGAACATTCAGTATATTAGTTTTAATTTTCATAATAAATTTTACTCGGATCGGATATTCTGTTAGGGAAATATGAAGATTTCTATTTATTTCAATATTTCAATTGAATTTTCTATGGTTCTGTTAACACTATGACCTCAAAATTTTGCATGAAAATTCGATATATCAATCTTCATTCGCAAAAGAAATTTCACTCCAATCGAATATCCTTCTATAAAAATATAAAGATTCTTCTTTTCAATATTCCAACTGAATTTTCTATGGTTCTGTTTACACTATGGCCACAAAATTTTAGATGAACACTCAGAATATTGATCTCCATGCACAAAAAATTTTTTGTCGAATCGGATATCTTTTTATGAAAAAATGAAGTTTCTTTTTTTCAATATTCCAATTGAATTTTCTTTGGTTTTGTTCACACTATAGACACAAAATTTTGCATGAGGCTTGTTATGAGCATCTTCGGCTCTAAACTCTAAAATTACAGACATTTGGGCAAAACGATATGGCACTCGTTTCAGGAGAACGAGCGCACAAAAACTCGAAAGGTCTGAAAATGAATTACAAGATCGAAGGTCTAATAAACATACCTATACATTTCCTTAGGCCCTACTACTTTCAGCACCCCTTTTCTCCTCTGCCTAACCAATCTTATGTTGGAATTATAGGCGAAACCATCAGCATGCCCCTCTTCAGGATCAAGTTCAGCCAAACTCTCAACGAAGGATTTATTACCAAATCGATATTTCTCGACTATCTCATACAGATCCATCCTTTTCTGCGGCTCTTTGTAGTCCTCCCTAAGCATTGCTTTTATGGGTTTACTGACCCCATATTTTCTTAAGTCAAAGAATCCTATGTCGTCGAATATTGCCCCTTCTTTTGCCATTAGTAGCTTTTGTTGAAAGGATGTAAAAAATACGTAAGGAAAATACTGAAAAACTTTTTGACGATGAAGCAATTGTCAGAAATCTGACAAATTTACTGAAAAATTGTTAATATGGCAATGTCATTCGAATTTTTGTTCGATATATTTCAATATTTCGGGTACAGAAACTGTTTACTATATACAGGGTGTCTGTAAACAAATGCAGGGGACTTAGGGAGATGATTCCTCGATGGAAATGAGCAAGGGTAGTTCATATAAATTTTTTTTCGAAATCGACTTCCCCTTGGCGATGACGAGTTGACAGTCCTAAGTGCCGTATTCATAGTTCGCCCTTGAGGGTGATCAAGAGTTGAGGTCATCTTTATGGCTAGTATTCATAAGGGCGATACAAACTCTCACTCACCCTTAAGGGCGAACTATGAGTACGACGCCAAAAAAACACTGCGTTATAATACAGAATATGATTCATTAAGGAGATGTTACTCACATTTTTTGTGATCCCATAACTTGATTTTCCCTCAAAAATTGTTTTCGTGGAATAGATTTTTGAAAAATAAAATTCTCTTATGGTTTCCCATTCAATTCTACAGAAAAAAGTTTTCTGCAAAATTACGATACAGTCGATAGTTTCATCGGAAACAATAAAAACTTACAAGCAGTTATGATCACTCTTCATTCGATTCATCGTATGTTACGAAGAATGAATATTGTAGATATTTTTTATGCTCGAAATTGGTTTTGTCAACTATGCTCATTAATCGAAAGAAAGTTCGATTTGTGAAATTAAAATATTACGATATAATTTTCTCTCGGAAATTAGCGATTAAACCTTCAGAAAGTTTTGTAGCACATCTTCATCTCCTGTCATAGACATACAATTATACTTACTTATACTATGAAATTGAATAAACAGTGATCATAACTGCTTGTAAGTTTTTATTGAAGTATCGACTGTATCGAAATTTCGCAGGAGACTTTTTTCTCCAGAATTTAATGGGAAACAATGAGAGAATTAAATTTTTTGAAAATCTATCCCACGAAATCCAATTTTTAACGAAAATCATAGGAGGTTGTTATTTTCAACCCCTAATGGAAAATTCAAAAATTTGTGTGAGTAACATCTACTTAGTGGTTTTATAATGTATGGTTCTATGACTCAGTGTTTTAGAAGCTGTAATTTAAAACTTGTCATCGCCTTCCAAAGGCTATATCTTGGAAGGGGGGTCGAAAAAATTTTATATGAACTATCCCTGCTTCTTTTCATCGATCTCTCGAAGTCTCTCGCATTTTACAGACATCCTGTATAGCAAACAGAAGAAAGGAATGTAGAAATTCTTAGAATATGTTACTTTCGTAGAAGTGTCGGCAGTTTTTTCTTGAATTCATTCAAGAATTCAGGGGAAAAAATGCACTTTTTCTCCAAATCACTCCAGAGCAACAAATTTGCACCAAACTAGTACTATATCGCAAACCGCATTTTGAGATAAGAAAAAATTATCTAATAGAAAAATGTCTAAACTGCATAACTTCACAAAAAATGTTTTCAGTCAACTCAAGACTACTATAGGTTATCGTCCGTATATCGTCGAGCGGTTACTGACGGTTTTTAATATTTCAGGTGACCAGCTTTGTGTTTGTCCCTTGTCATTCTTGTCAACAAAATTCGAAATTTTC
The DNA here is from genome assembly GCA_013421045.1 of Propylea japonica. Taxonomy (NCBI): domain Eukaryota; kingdom Metazoa; phylum Arthropoda; class Insecta; order Coleoptera; family Coccinellidae; genus Propylea; species Propylea japonica. The sequence goes on along the minus strand of CM024246.1, from coordinate 23,770,706 downwards.
GTCGACAGACGTTTGGATAGCACAAACCGCACGCAGATTAAATATTTGCTCTTTAATTAATTGATTATTTCCTTCACATCACCAAAAATATTCGAGAAAACCCACAATCATCACGACTAATAAGTAAACGCAACGATGAAATGCAAATGACTGACGAGAGGCCGTGGTTACCGAACTCACCGGAATAAAATTATACCCCGTTCACATTTTATTGAGCGCAAAGTAGGCGTATATTTATTTATCTGAGATTGGCAGTATTTGCTGTCATAACGATGAACAAAGTCAACTTTGCCGAATGTACCCGGCTTCGACCGACGAACTTGCGAGTTATAAGAGAACTCTATGCAATATTGACAACATTGCGTATCAATCTGACAGGAAAATGAACACCATAACCTAACATTTTAATATACACAGTGGAATATGCCAAATTGTCATGGCCAACCGACAGCTCAACGTTTCGAGAACGGACTATACAGTTAATCTGAGATATGGTCCGTATTATCATTGTACAATTATCATTGTACAATTATCCTTATACAATGGTATTATCAACTTGGTTACTATGGTTAGTAAGTGAGCGGTCCGTATATAACAATCCATAAGTGGCAGGAAAATGAACAGCATTGAAAACTCAACTATAAAATTCTTCGAAAAATTAGACATTTTGTCAACGTTCCAAATCTTTGGGAAGTTAATAGAGAGCAAAACTTCGAGAGAAGAAGTTGATTAGACATTCTTCCTTGTTTAGACGTAACAAATCATTGAAAAGTAAATAAATTGCGCTGTAGAAACTTCGAAAACAAATTCAACACATCTCTCTATAAAACTGCATCATTCAACTGGATTGTTTGTCACAACTTCAGGAAGCGCAGTGCATCAAATCAACTATTTTTCATCGAAACTTAATTACTCGAGTTTCCCTCAATCTTACTCCATCCGAAGTTAGAATACTCGACCGCGAAAACGTTGTTTTCCAAGGAATAAGCATCCGAATAAAGCAAAACTTCGAGAAGAAGTTGAGTTGTGGTTGTGAAATATTTATATCGCTCCAAGCGTACATAAAATTCCTTTTTGGCTCGTTTCCAGCAAGAAGAGAACTTCACATCGGTTCCCTTCGAAACGGCAGTGGCCAATTTGTAATAAATTTTCAGTTGGCGCCCGTTTGCTATTCATAAAATCTATTTATTGTGTCATTTCCCCATCCCAGTTTCCTCTTGGTGATCTGTCAAGTGAACAGATGAGATGGAGCAGGATGGGATAATCCCATTTTTTTTCTGTCGCTGTTCCATATGATGGCGAAAATTGGGTCTGGTATGTTTTTCTTTTCTGGTTACGGCTTTACAGTGGATAACTCCATATACGAACGATGTATGCGGGATGTGTGGATGATTAAAATAGAACTTTCTTTTGGTGAAACATATTTAATGGACAAATGGAAAAGACAAAATACAGTGGAACTTCCCTATAGGGAACGTCGTATAACGAATTTCTCTATATAACGAATTTCGTTCTAGACATTGCATCTTGAATCCAAATTTCATGTTGAAAACATCCTCTTAAACGAAGTAAATTCCCTCTATAACGAAAAATATCAAGAACAAGGACATCACTCTTTGAACTTCCAACTAAAAAGAACATGTTAAACACTACGCGGTAGCAGTACCTAATGATACCGACGTGAAGAGGTACTTCAAGCATTCAAGCCAAGTTTCGTCTCGCTTTCTGGTTCATTCAAGAGGTTTCGGAAAATATTTTTGAATCTTTGAGAAAATGCGAAGTTTTTTATGACATTAAAATGTTTTTTAATTGTACCACTCAAAACAAAAATTACGAATTATTTGCCCAAATAATCGTGAAAAGCTATGTATTTTATACGCTTATTAAATGCCTGTAAGCTATTAGAAATGCCCTTACACACCTTTTTGAGTACCTACCTATGTATATGAATTAACAATAAAAAATTCAATTGCTTATTTCGATACTTAACACTATAATAAAAACTTCCGTATAACGAAATTTTTTTGTGGATTAAGTGATTTCGTTATATGGTTCCATTGTACTTGACTCGTTCACATAAATTTATTCAACACAGTGAAGATGGAATAATGTTTAGGCTATTTCTATAATATCGAATGAAGAATCAGAGGAAGCTGCTCTCTTGTCAAACACAGAAACCCCCATTATTCAACCGTCTGTTGATATCAAAAATAAGATCCAGCCAAAAAATCAAGCGATTTTTTAACAACTGAACGAATAAAAGGTAGATCTGTTTTCTGAGAAAAGTCAACAATGACAAACATTTTCAGTTAGTGACAAAACTTGCTTTTATTAAAGTTAAAGTAAAGAGTCTAAAGTGTTTTCAATTATCAATCACTAATTCTAGGTATGGAACATCAAGAGCCAATAACGAATTGATGAACTAACTCTATTCTTATGAAAAGATATATCAAGATGTCTATTTCTTTACTTACAATAATGTTGATGTAATCATTTTCGCTTAGAAAAAATACAAATTTACTATGTACCCTTGATATACGTATTTTTGTTTATGCAAAATTGACCTAATCATAATATTTCAAACATCATATCATAACCTGAATTATTATACCAATTTTTCAATGATATGGAAATGTAGGGCGAAAATTTGGCAACAGCGCCTACTTATCGCACATTCCACCATCTCTAATCTCTTGGCAATCGAAAACTAAGACCTCATTTGTCAAATCCAGATCGCAGGGAAAAAACGCAAACCTCCAGCTCAAACATGAAAATATCGTTAAGGTTTTCAATTATTCTCAAAGCCGCGCGAGAAAGAATGATTAATTCGATTTTTTCAGCCTACCTTTTCAACCACTTATGTAACAACGTTTTTTCGAGCAGGGGCGACTCGTGAATATTTGGCGATGGACCCAAAGTATGAGTTAGATTAGATTAGATCAGTATCGGCTGCTGCAAGGTGGCAGAGGAGGCTAGGCCTCCCCTAATTTCACTGCATTTTATTCAATTTTAAATTCAAGCTCAAATAAAAATAACAACATTTCTTTATCTGTATTCATCACTGGTATTCGTGTCCTGACTTTTTCAAATATTCAACTATGTAGTGGCAAAGAGGACCTTTATATCTGGTCTTTTTCAAGGCTGGAAACAGAACGACATTGAAAATATGGGGCGTAACATAGTGCCATAACATAAAACAGTGTAATTTAGTAGGTGAAGAAATAAAATACAAAAATACAATAATACAATAAGGTAATATAAAAACATACTTAAAAACACATACCTATTCATATGGATTATCCCTCATAATATTCTGAAGTGGACATAAAACTGTGTCGTCAATTTTTTTAAAAACTCGATATATAGGTACATTTGTCAATAGATAAAATTATTCAAAATCTTTCATTAAAACTTTAGGGCATTGAAAGGTATTTCCTATAATAAACAATTGAACCAGTTTCCGTATCATCTGATATTTACTGAGCGTCGAGCGTCATATGGTAATGTCAGAGAAACGGGTATGTTCCTGGAATTCATCAAGAACGAATCATCCGTTTATATCTCTCTAAAATGTTGTGATATATTGTACTTAAATTCTGTACATCAGTCCTCAAATAACAAAGTAATAAACATATGTTTATTACTCAGTGATCTAAAAAATTCATACATTATCCGCAACACACAATACAGCAAGCGGATGTCAAGCAAAATGTTCCAAGGAGGCTCGCCTCTACGAGATTCGTTAGAATGTAATACAGTGACCCTATTACCACCGTAATATAGTCACTGTAGAATGTAACATTTCAAACTTCTTCAAATGAACGGTGCAGGAACCACTCAAAATTCAAGCTGAAGATCACGTGTCGAAGGCCCGGCTCCGCGGCATTATTTTCGCTTCTAGGCGAACGAGCTAAGCCGAAACGTCCGATCCATCTGAATCAACCCCAGCGATCGTTGATGGAAATCAGCTGTTGTTTTGATTCCCTCCCTTTTTAAACTCGGAAAAGTTTGTAGGTAAGATTTTAATATTTCAGCAAGAAAGATGCAAACGGAAACAAGAAGTGAGATTTACAATGCAAGGTATGAACTTAAAGTAACGCAAAATCCTGTATATTTTATTTTGAATAATAAATTCAGTGAAATGCCTTACGATGATAAAATTTTTATAACTCAACAGTCTCGACCAGCAATGCCAAATTTAATTATTAATTCTGCTCATAATCGTTCGTTCTGCGTAGGTGGTATAATAAATGCCAGTGTCTGACAGGAAGCCCAGTTCGAACTAAATTTTTCTGTTGGTTGCGTGGTCTCGCCTCGGGATCCTCCGTTTGAAATCAATTCCTGGTAAAAATGACATGTATCATGAGGGACTCTTTCATGTTCCCGTGCGTCATTTTCTTCAGTTCTTATTTACTTAGAGAGAAGACGTTTTTGATCAAGCTAGGATCTAATCCTCCTCCTTTGTTTCTAGTACTCAACTGTCATCGCTAGATGAATGGCTGATAAACCGCTGATTGTCTATTACCAAGAGGAAGGAAATTATACCTCCCTCTTTCACCAATTGGTCTGATATTTCGTTGCCGTGCACTATGACCAGGTACCCATACAAAGTAGTTGACATAACTAATTAGCTCAATTGCATTGAGTGGCAATTCGTATTCCCAGTGAATCAAGCGCTTGTAGGATTCAAAAGGTAAATCACCAATAAATGTCGACTATGATCGACATAGAAATTTTTCCTTTTTCAGTTTAGTGATCAAGAATTTCAGAAATATACCGACACGCCCTGCGCCCAGATACTCCGGCAGTTACTCCTGAACTATATCCATGAAACTCATTGAATCAAAAGAGATCAACTCGAATATTGATGGAATATATTGTTTGGAAAACATTTCTTTGTCTTCCTGCCTCTGACATTAACCTAGAAGGATTCTGCATTCTTTTCTTATTGAAATAGAGAGCAATATCATTCAAGACCAACAAACCTTAAGAAACGAGTATCCACATAGCCACTCTCGCCTTTGTTTTGGGGGTCGGCACAATAAGCGCCGCCTCCCCAGACGGGCCTCCACTGTTCCAAAAACCTCCTGACCCTCCCGTTCGTTGTAAATGGCGGCGTTATTAATCATTGCCTGCGTTCAGTCGTTCACGATAATAGGATGACGTCGAACTTCGCGTGAAGAACGTACGGGAACAGTGAGTGGTCCGAGGAAGGGACAAAATTTGAAAAGTTTTCAGCTGGATTGTGATGAGAAATTGACTCCTTGACGCTTATGGCTGGTAATTAATTTCTGAGAATGCAGTCGATTGCTTTTAAACTTGGACTCTTCATGAATTTCGTCTGTCTATCTGATGGAAATTATAATTGAAATAATGGGTATTTAAAGGGTTTTCCAATAAGAGGTGTTATTTTGAATAGCCCGCTATTTCGGTAGATATCACGGTTGAAGCTGTCATTTTTTGACATTTGACAAGTAGAAACTACGTCATTAATAAAAATGGAACAATACACGCTTGAAGAACGCGTTGAAATTATTAAAATTCACTATAAAAATGATGAAAATTTGGCAGCGATGGTTCGTAAAACTCGAACATTTTTGGGTCGTCGTGAAGCACCTTGTCGGAGCGCAACAAAGAACTTGGTGGAAAAGTTCGAGCTGTTAGGACAAGTTAGTGATGTGAAGAATAAAACCCGTGCACGTCGCTCAAGACGGTGCTACTTGCCACACAAGCAACGAAACCATAGATTTTTTGCGGAAAAAGTTTTCAGACCGTGTTATCTCTCGAAGAGGTGATCACAATTGGCCACCGAGATCTTGTGAAAGAAAAGGTCTACGCCAATAGCCCAGCATTGATTCAAGATCTCAAAGATAGAATTCTTGAGGCTATCGAGGACATAGGACAGCCACTTTGCGATTTGGTTAAGGAAAATTTAATTGAAAGGATATGGTCCTGTAAGCGTGGTCGTGGTGGTCAATTGCCGATGTTATTTTCCACTATTAACGGCATAGCTTCTTTTTTTTAATATCAAAATAACACCTCTTATTGGAAAACCCTTAATTTCATTAGATTAATATCGAAAAAGTGATAATTGTCACATGAAATCGAGAAACAGCCAAGTTAAGCAGGAAGAGTGTTCTGTTCTCAGAAAATATTGATAAGTACTATAAGATAACAAATTTTTTATGAGAAATATTTTTGTAGAAAGCTCGTAGTGTTGATGCACTGATTCATGAAAACATATACATGGCCGCAGTTCCCGGATGCCTAACCTAACCGTTAGGACACCAGTTCTTCAATAATAATAATAAAATAGTTTTCATTCGAAAGCAAATACCTACAGAAATTGATTCTTCAGGTTTGTCATGGATGTTAGGAATCTCTAATGATCTCAACTATCCTACTGAATAATAAATATATAAAATAATACAGATTTCTATTTCTTGTGAATTTGAAAGCCTTCTTGAAGTTCTCAATGGATTATCTTAAATAGGTTTTCCGGATAGTATCGAAAATTCTAATATGTTGAAATAATTCGTTTGCCACATTATACTTTCAATGATTCTTAAAGATAAATCCACTTAATAGTAAATTATTATCACCTTCATTTCCCAGAAGGAAAGTATCCCTCAAAGTGCCAAAAATTAACCCCCCACAGGCTCGACTCTGAGCACCGAAACAAAGTCATCATACAGAGTAATCCCCCCTCTATAAAATAGCGTACGCCGTTTAAGGAAATTACCACATTGTGATCCTTCAGCCAAGGATTAGCTTCATCCTCAACAAAGCATAATTCTTGCCACATCCAGGCCAAATGTGGACGAGGCTTCCGAAAATTCGGCGTTAGTGGCACAAAAGAAGGATTAGTTCCGCTGGGAGATCCCGCAGGATTACCATAAATGATATAGGTGAGAATTATCGTCATTTAGAAAATTGAAATAGTTCGGCCATAATTAATATTGATCTGTTGTTGGATTAAGACAAGATTAATGGTGTAATCAGCGTTCGATTATACTCGGTAGTAGGGCCATTTGTATAGATGTAGTTTCGGTTAGTTTTGGGGACGTTGTTGCCGAAGCAATTCATGTTGCAGCGGAAATGAACGTCCTAGTTGATTACATTAGATTATATCAATAAAAATTATAATAATAAGACACCTGAACAAGGTCTCCCAGGAACATGTCGATATTCCTGCATCGAACTACTGACTGACTTCTGGAAGATTGTTTCCTGAAACAAAAGGTTTCCTCCTTGCCATTCAAGAAGAAGTGGTGCAAACTAAAAACTATACGAAATATATCATGAAGGACAGGAGACTCACCGATGACAAATGCCGTTACGGGTGCAAAACATCAGAAACAATCCAACATATTACAGGAGACTTCCAAATGTTCTCTGGAACAGAATATAACAGTAGGTATGATGCAGTTTGTAAAATACTTCATCGGGAGCTCGCCATTCAACTGAAGATTATGCAGTCTGAATCAATTCCATACTATAAATATCAGCCTGAAGTAATATTGGAGAACGATCATTACAGGTTATACTGAGACCGTACAGTACTAACGAACTTTACAGATGCTTATAACAGGCCAGATATAATTCTAGTAAAGAAAAAGAGAGCAATACTTATAGACGTAGCTATCCCAAATAACAATAATCTACGTCAGAAATACTCTGACCTGAATGAATACCATTCCTATTTTGATATCAGGAGTTATTCCTAAGAGTCTCAAATCCAACCTCAAGGAGCTTAATTAAGATGAAAACCTTTACAAAGTGATGCAAAAAGCAGTACTCCTCGGTACTGCTAGAACGGTAAGGAAGTTTGTAGGTCACGATGGACACCAGGAACAACCATAGAGAGAAACATTGCAAGACCGACTAGCAGGAAATCAACCGAGAAATTCAGGCAGCGAAAGACGAACAACCCAGGGCCCAGGAGAAGAAGAAGACCTCAGAGCTCAATCCCCCTGATACTTGCTATCCGGGATGAGTGAAATTATACCCTTTCTACGCTAATAGGCTCAAGTCGATAATAATAATAATAAAGGTCTTTAATTCAAATGATTACATACATATTACAAATTTGAATAAAAAAACAAAACAATAATATAATGTTCTGAAAAAGGCGAGATCTAGTGCACTGTTCAATGTAAACAACAACCATTAAGAATAAGAATATTCCTTAACGAGCAGCTTCTGCCTAGAAAGTGTGTTGTGTTGAAGTGAACTCGTGAAGTTCTTCAATTGATATAATGTAGCACTGCAATTTTTATAAGTGTGCTGATATTTTGAATGTCAAGTTTGATGAATATAAAATAAAAAGTCCAATTTGTTTGCCACATATTTTTGCATCATTAAAATAAGAACTATACATATTTTTCTGTAAGGGTTGATCACTTTTACTTTAACATGGTATCACTTTTACTTTAACATGGTAGCAGAGCGTGGTTCCCAGAAGACAGAAGAATATTAGTTTTGTGTTTTTGGAGTCAGAAGAAAAATTTTGTTTTGACAAGACGAAAAATAATTTGTCATCAGAAGAAATTTTCATCTAAATAGTGAAGAAAAGAACAATGGATGCAAGTAAAGTCTCGATTGGGTTATTAGAGGGTAAAACCAATTGGTCTACATGGAAATTCAAACTCTCTATTCTACTTAGGAGTGTACCAGGTGCAAGTGAAGTGTTAGAAGGCAAATTAAGTAAGCCTCAATTATCATCTGGAACAAACTCATCAAAAGAAGATAAAGAGAAGTACGAAAAGGACCTACTATATTATACCCAAGCAGATAGCAATGCATTGTTACTACTCACTATAAATATGACTCAAGATACTTTGCAGAAAGTAATGAGATGCTCTACAGCTAGAGAAATGTGGTTAGAACTTCATAGACTATATGATGAAGCTGTTGAAGACAAAACATATACTTTGTGTATGGAATTCTTCAGCTTCCGGAAAGATGTCAAAGATGATATTGCCACACATATCTCTAAACTGAAGAATTTGTGGAGTGATTTACAAGTTGAAGTTTCTAAAGACTTATCTGCTAAAGGTAATGTGTGTAATTGTAACATGCCAGAATTGCTACTAATTTCCAAAATACTGGAAACTTTACCAGAGGATTATTTTTCATTTAAATCAAGCTGGCTAATGATGGCAAAATCAGAGAGAACAGTTGAAAATTTAACAAGTCAACTGTGTGCTTTTGAAAAAGCTCTGTTGAATAAAAATGAAAATAATCTGGAAGTTTTAGCATTAAATGGGAATCAGTCTAGAGGTAATTGTTCAAAGTCAAAACAGAAAAAGGACTACAAGTGCAATTATTGTCATTTGACTGGACACCGAGTTAGACAGTGTTTTAAATGGAAAGCAGATGGACGACCACCTAAACCAGAGAAAACAGACACTAGCAGTGGAAACAAACAAAATTGTCAAACATTGCTGATTCAAAAGTCGACTGTGTTAACTGTTGCAGTTGATTATGACCACTGGTACGTTGACAATGGTGCAACCAATCATATTTGTAACAGAAGAGAACTCTATGAAACTTTTGAGACATTCAATGAAGATTATTCAGTGACCACTGCAAATGGTGATGTTATAAAGGCTTTAGGAAAGGGAACAATTTTGGTAGAAGCTTGTGTAAATAGAAAAACTGAGAAATACAGAATGGAAGATGTGTGGTATGTTCCTTCGATTACCAAGAATCTATTCTCAGTATTAGCAGCACAAGACAGAAATCCACAAGGTGAATTTGTTTCCACAGCAGAAATTTGTCATTTCAAGATTGGAAATAAAACAATTCTAATTGGAACAAGAACCAAACATGGTGGGTTATACAAGTTGAATATGAGAAATGTTTTATCAAAACAAAAACCAGATGTTATGAATTTACAAACCAATAATATTCTACAACTTTATCACGAGAGATTTGGTCATCAAAATAAGAGGCATATACGGAAAATTCTAAAGAGAGATTTTGAACTTGATGTTTCCTTGGACAGCGAATTATGTGAAGGTTGCATCTATGGCAAAGCACACGTTCAGAAGTTTGGCAGAAGAGAAAGAGCCAAAACAACGGGTGAGCTCATCCATTCAGATGTTTGTGGGCCTTTTCAAAATTCCGAAAGTGGTTACAAATATTTCTGTCTCTTCAAAGATGATTATACCAAATATCGTCGAATTTTCTTCATGCGAGAAAAAGGTGAGGTTGCACGACACTTAAAGACATTTTTAGCAGAAGTAAAAGTAGCTGGGCACGTCGTTAAAGAATTCTTATCAGACAATGGAGGAGAATTTGACAATAGGGAAATTAAAAATATTTTGAATGAACATGGAATTCGTCAAAGATTGATAATGCCCTATACTCCTCAGCAAAATGGCTGTGCAGAACGAGATAATAGAACGATAGTCGAGACAGCGAGAGCTCTTTTACATGCTAGAGATGGTCTACCTCAAAGTCTATGGGCAGAAATGATCAACACAGCAGCATATATATTGAATAGAACGGGAGTTTCAGGCCAAAGTGACAAATCGCCCTATGAAATTTGGTATGGGAAGAAACCATGTTTGACGCATTTTCGTGTAATTGGAAGCATATGTTACTCCCATGTTCCTAAATCCCAAAGAAGAAAGTTAGATAAAAAAGCCGTGAAAGGAATACTAGTAGGATATGACAATGATGATGGTTACAGAATTTGGTGTCAAGATACAAAGAAGTTGATAAGATCCAGAGATGTTATCTTTGAAGAAAAATCATTCTCATATCCAGAAACATCACAACTATCACTTCCACATTCTGAAAAGGAAAATTCTGAAGAAATCGAGAAAGAAGAAAACAGAATTTCAGAAAATCAAGAAAGAAGCTATAGAACTGGAAACGATGTTTTGGATGATCTTGAAGAGAAGATTGAAGAGAATGATATCACTGGTTCTGAGAGTACAACTTCTGAATTCAACGGTATTGGAGATGGACATTCAACTGAGAGAAATTTACGAGATAGAACAAGCTTGAGAAAACCAGCTAGATTCGAAGATTTTGTGATGACAGTAGCAACCGAAATACTTGAACTTGTAGAGCCAAATACTTATAAGGAAGCTATCCAAAGCAATAATAAAATCCAATGGTTAAATGCTATGAAAAGTGAAATGGATGCTCATAGATCTAATGGCACATGGATTATGGAAAAATTACCTGCAGGAAGAAAAGCTATTCCTTCTAAGTGGGTTAAATAGAGGTTCAGAGAGTAGAAGGCAGTAAACAGATTGCTGATCTTATGACAAAAGCCTTATTCCGGACGAGATTAGTTCTCTTGAGGAGTTTGATGGTTTTATGTTCAAGAAACATTATATCAATTAGGGAAGGTGTTGAAGTGAACTCGTGAAGTTCTTCAATTGATATAATGTAGCACTGCAATTTTTATAAGTGTGCTGATATTTTGAAGTCAAGTTTGATGAATATAAATAAAAAGTCCAATTTGTTTGCCACATTTTTTGCATCATTAAAATAAGAACTATACATATTTTTCTGTAAGGGTTGATCACTTTTACTTTAACATGGTATCACTTTTACTTTAACATGTTGGACACATGAGGATACCGAATCAATTTGATACAATCTCACCTACTCTTTCGGAACAATGAAGTGGAATATTACAGATCTCGATCGATTCCACAGAAAAATGAGAACACTCAGTACAAAAGCCAACAAGTATGTGTTGAAAGAACAACGATTCCTAGAGCTCATGAACAAATAAAAAAATTAAGAAAATACTTCGTAGACAAGTCGAACACATCAGACTTGCTTAAGATACTGTGTGAATCAGATGATTTAACACCTCTACGACTATTGATCACCCTCATGAAAACACCACACAAACGGCAAGTGATATAATTCAAAGACGGAGAGAAAAACCGCTGCATGGAAGACACCTGAACGAGGTCACCCAGGAACATGATCCTGCGTCGAACTTCTGGCTGATTTCTGGAAGATTATTACCTGAAATAGAAGGATTTCTCCTTGTCATTCAAGACTGCCAATGTTCGCTGGAACAGAATATAAGAGTCGGTATGCTGCAGTTTGTAAAATACTTCATCAGGAGCCCGCCATCGAACTGAAGATTCTGCAATCCAACATAATTCCATACTCCAAGTATCAGCCTGAACCAATACTGGAGAACGATCACTACAGGCTATACTGGGACCGCACAGTACTAACAAACTTAACAGCCATTCCAAATAACGACAACTCTCGTCAAAATACGCTGGGAAAACATCGAAATATCGGGATCTACAACTTCAGATCAAAAGGTAGGGGGAATGTCCACAGGAATTATTCCTAAGAGTCTCAAGTCCAACCTGAAGAAGCTAGACTTGGATGAGAAGTTAGGCAAAAAGCAAAACTTCTCGGTAGTGCTAGAACGGTAAGGAAGTTTATAGGTCACGACGGACACCAGGAACAACCGTGAAGAATGACATCGCAAAACCGATTACCAGGACATCAAACGAGAAATCAAGGACCAAGCAACGAAGAACAAACAACCCAGGACCCAGAAGAAGAAGAACACTGAAGACCTCAGAGCTCAATCCCCCCTGATCCTTGCTATCCGGGATGAGTGAGTGTGATAGCCGATCGCTAGGGGGTGTGAGAAATCACACCCCTTCTACGCTACTAGGCTCAAGTCAACAATTATGATAATCGACACACAGTTTTGCAAAAACTACTCCACCCAAATAAATCTTATGAGAAAATACAAATTCTACCCTGTTAACATTTAACATAATTAAATATTCTCTTTAAGTTTTATAATTCAAATCGGGTCTAGTAAATGCCAGGACTAATTTCACACGAAACCAATTAAAATTGCGTGTTTCATAACGTTTCGAAAAAAACATTCTGGAATATTCGGAAATGAATTGTCGGGAATAGAGACCCCAAGGTAGTGGCTGCTTGTCCATCCCCATTTCCCACATTAATAGGTTTCCTAAAATGTACCCCAATTTGTCGGAGAATGAATTATTAGTTATCAAAAAACAAGGGAATGTGTTCAGAGCACGCGAAAGAATGGGGCCCCCTCACATTCTCTCAAATGATTCTGTCTACTGCCGTGTCGTTCTGCTTGGAAATATGAGGTTTTTGAAGGAAAATACGAGTGTGGATACACTCATGTTCACTGTCGTTTGTTTCGTTAAGAAGTGTTATGTTGGGAAGTGAGAAGCGTGGCTGTGAAGGGAGGATCGAAATGGATATAATGGACATATCTAGAGACTCCCAGAAAAAATCATTTAAGATATAATAGAGCTGAAAGATTATTTGGGCTGTTTCCAATATCTTGGATTGTTCTATTCAACGTTTTGGCAAGCCTTCGCCAGCCGTCCTCACGGTAATCGCAAAATTGAACTAGAAATTCAGCAGAATTAATGCGACTAGCTTCCGACAGAAAATAGAATTTTTGTGTTAGATGTCACTGACATGATTTCTCAACTAAAATACTATTAGCCCAGTCAAATTAGACGAAAAAGGGGGCCAACCTCGGAATGAAAGATAATAAGCTGAAAATTGGTATGAACCTTTGTTTTGTCATTCTAAATGTTGTCTCAAAAGTCACAAATGCTATCGTGCCGGCGTCTTAAGATATTGAAGGTCAAAGGTCATAAAAATCGGTTTTTTGCGAATATCTGCCTTCCTATTGCTTAAATGAGATTTGCAGTTATTATGAAAGTTGTAGACTATAAAATTGTCTACCACTTTTGTTTGAACTTTTTTTTCATACGACCAACCGTTTTTGGATAGAGCGCGAAGAGTGCGCAGCGTACAGTCATATGACCTAATGCAGGGTCAAGCGTGAGTTACGGTTAGCAGTTCGTTGTATAAAGTCAATTATTCACTTAACAATTATAATTATTAAACAATGCCCATTATTTATGTTCTATTCGTTAATTTTTTTTCAATTTAATTTTTTTAAATAGCGCAGAAGTCGTGTCACAGCCACTAAATGCGTGTAAAAGTAAATGTGTTTTTTAGTACGAGGATATTGGTTAAAACTTTTAGAAGAGTATATTTGTGTGTTGACATTGCCTTTGCCAACTTTTTTGAGGAAAATTTCCTGTTGATGGGATTGAGTACGTCCAATTAAAATAACGAACAAATCAATATCTTCTCCTATGATGACAGCAGTCTTTGATGTTCTGTTAAGGCAATAGCTGTGTCAATGATGAGAACATCAGCATCATCTCTGACTTGTTTTGTTGTGATATTACCAGTTTCAAATTTTCAACAATTTTTTTTATTAGACCGATTTGATGAAAATTTTTCTTGACTGATTGGCACAATCATTGTTTCGTCAAAACAAACTTCATATGATTTTGAAAGTGCAGCAGTTCTTCTTTGTTGTTCCTTTGCTTTAATATTTTTACTATAGTCGGAATATCCGTCAAATACAATAATTTAATTACTTATTTTAATTAAATATAAATAATTAATAATTAGTACATAAATAATGGGCATTGTTTAATAATTATAACTGTTAAGTGAATAATTGACTTCATACAACGAACTGCTAACCGTAACTCACGCTTGACCCTGCATTAGGTCACAACAAAACAAGTCAGAGATGATGCTGATGTTCTCATCATTGACACAGCTATTGCCTTAACAGAACATCAAAAGACTGCTGTCATCATAGGAGAAGATATTGATTTGTTCGTTATTTTAATTGGACGTACTCAATCCCATCAACAGGAAATTTTCCTCAAAAAAGTTGGCAAAGGCAATGTCAACACACAAATATACTCTTCTAAAAGTTTTAACCAATATCCTCGTACTAAAAAACACATTTTACTTTTACACGCATTTAGTGGCTGTGACACGACTTCTGCGCTATTTAAAAAAATTAAATTGAAAAAAAATTTAACGAATAGAACATAAATAATGGGCATTGTTTAATAATTATAATTGTTAAGTGAATAATTGACTTTATACAACGAACTGCTAACCGTAACTCACGCTTGACCCTGCATTAGGTCATATGACTGTACGCTGCGCACTCTTCGCGCTCTATCCCAAAACGGTTGGTCGTATGAAAAAAAAGTTCAAACAAAAGTGGTAGACAATTTTATAGTCTACAACTTTCATAATAACTGCAAATCTCATTTAAGCAATAGGAAGGCAGATATTCGCAAAAAACCGATTTTTATGACCTTTGACCTTCAATATCTTAAGACGCCGGCACGATAGCATTTGTGACTTTTGAGACAACATTTAGAATGACAAAACAAAGGTTCATACCAATTTTCAGCTTATTATCTTTCATTCCGAGGTGAAATGCTAATTTGACTGGGCTATATGTGTAGTAGTGTAATTAGTTTGGTACTTCCCTGATCGTAATGAGGATTTCAACATCACAAAACCCTTAAGAAAAATGGCTACCCAAGGAAGATTCTCGATGAAGCCAAAGAACGGAGGGAAACAAGAACAGAGCCCAAACGAATAGACAATGATCCTACAGAAACAATAACCTCTGTCATACCATATGTAAAGGATATGTCTGAGAAGATTAGAAGGATTGGTAACAAATACAATGCGAAAAGAGCATTCAAGACCAAAGACACAATCAGGGGAAAATTCACGAAAGAAAAACATTTCAACGAAAATCGAACTACCAAGGAATATATTTATGAAATACCCTGTAGATGCGGCAGATCCTACATTGGGGACACTAAACGGCCCCTCAAGATTAGAATCAAAGAACACCAGAGATTGGTTCAACTTTGAGAAACCGAAAAATCCAAACTAGTCCAACATGCTATGAACGAAGACCACAATATCTATGGAGCGAGGCTTCCTTAATATCAAAGGAAGAAAGATGGGAAAGGAGTAAATTGAAGCAAGTAGCCTACATTACTATTACTACCAACCCGATCAGTGCGCCCTCCATTAAAATAAAAGATGTTTGGAGATAATATGTTCTGAATTGAAGAGGACGAACTCGAATCAGGGAAGGAGGAACTCGAATCAGGGAAGTACCAACCTATTTCAACTACTACACATATTATCTTAGTTGAGAAATCACATTTCTATTTGATATGATAATTTCGTTGCTTCTGAAACGTTTATTGATGTGTATCACAATACAATAAACAAATGTATATTTTGTGTCACTTTCTTGTTCTCTGAAAATTGCACCAAAACTTATGGGACATAAGTTACTAACTTTTGTTGACAAAGCAATTCCGTTCCTCCCAATCAACACAAAATCTCTCGGTCGAAAAGAAGGCAATTGCGTCCATTTCACGCCTTCCCTGGCTGGCCCTCTCAAACCTCGACTACAAGAAAATAGTTTCACTCTAGCCCCGCAGGAAATCCTCCATCCATCTCTTCTTGTCTGTTTTAATGCACCTCTCGCGACGAACAAGAGGGGGACGATTATATAGAGGGTGAAAGCGTGGAAGTTTCTGGCTTTTCGTATAATGGAACACGAAGATATTGAACCTTGATGAAATAAGATGGCAGTTTTATTCTATATTCCGTGAGTCATCCCTAGTGAACGAAAGAGGGGGCTATAATTTAAGGTTTGTAATAAGATAGCCTTTGATCACTTTGTCTTGGGTTAGGTCTACCGTATAATAATGAACTACGTGAGATCAATTCCGAAGGTTTTATTTTTTGTTTTAACTTATTTGTGAAGTATAATACAGGGTATCTTATTTGAAAATGTATACCCTCAATAACTCAACAACGAATCAAAATTTGCGAAAATACTCAGACAGGTCGATTTTTGATCACAAGGAGACATGATTTGGGATACAAACTAGTATCTATTAGCAAGCCCCTGGAGAAGCTTGCAACTCCATCAGGAATTTGAATAGGGAAAGTGGGCAGATTTGTTACACAAAAAATGCATGGATTTGAATTTGTATGAACGTGAAGTTTGTGTTCTATGAAGTGAATGTTTCGTTTAGTATTATTGTACCATAATTTCATACAAACATTCTGTAACTTTGCAAATATTTATTTAATAGAACACAAACTGCGGTTTATACAAATTAGGATCCATGCATTTTTTTGCTACAAAACTACCCACCTTCCTTATCCAAATTCCTGATGGGGTTGCAACCTTCTCCAGGCGGTTGCTAGTTAACAAGCTGTGTATACAAGATCATGTCCATCGAACTGTCTGAGTGTTTTCACGAATTCAATTGCGTTGTTGAGTTATTGAGGGGAAGGGCACTTTGAAATGAGATACCCTGTATATGGAAACAGATCCTAATGAGAAATACTACAAGTCATCTGCAACAAAATACTCTGACAGGCAAAATAATCGATCCATTCAAAAAATCGATGAAGTCTGTTAATTCATAATTATGTTATTTCAAGTCCGATTCAAATGATAATTTGTATTGTTTTAGTTTGAATTGTGGTATGTGTATCCTTAATCAACCACTAGTTATGAATTTCAAAAACTCTGCGTAATTTCAAGAAAATTTGGCTTACGTAATTTTATACAGGGTGAAACAAAATCTGTTTTTTACCCTAACTTTAAAACCACCCCTGGTGTGTGCCAGATTTCTTCATGAAGACACATCTTCTCTCTCTAAATTTAATTCTAATTCTTCTTTTGAAACAATAGCTCAATTTTCATTAAGGATACAGGATTGTTTCAGTAAAACAGTAAATTTCGCTAAGGCTAACAACAGTACTTCAACAATTCATACCTAAATTATGACCTAATGAAAACAAACTGAAAACAAAGTCAAAAACATAACGTGTTTGCGCCCAGCCGCAGAAGCCAAAGAAGATGTGTCTTGATGATCAAATGTGAAAATCACACGGTGGATAACTGGAAACACACCAGGGCTGGTTCTAAAGTTAGGGTGAAAAGACAGATTCTGTTTCACCCTGTATAAAATGATACGATGATTTTTTCTTGGAATTCAACACTGGCGATTAAAGATTATTTTACCTACAGTTGAAAAAAAAATCAATCGAATCCGACTTGAATAACATATTCATGAATTAACAAGCCTCGATTTTTTGAGTGGATCGATCAACAAAAATAGGCTGTGCACCTTCTCACTGGGTTTCTCATCTCGTAACGGAATGTCTGGGTCATCGGTTCTCAACAGAAGAAGTGCGAGCTAGGAAAATCATCAGAGACGAAGATATATTTCATCCTTGAACAGACTCCAGTTGTGCTACAACTCTAGATTCAAAACCGTAACTATTTTCCTTAGAGAAAGGGCGTAAATCATGTCTGAATTTTGAATTTCATACTGCTAGTCAGTAAAAACCTTCTGTTTACGAGGCGAAAAGCTATAGGTAATGTTATTTTCATATGAAGGTCTCCAATAAAAAATTATGATGTATTAATATATGCTCCGAACTTTATGATGCATCAAGTTGAGTGGGACGTTCCCACAAGATTTATCGCGCTCATTTCTAGACACTATGGCTGCGTTCTTTATTCTGGAAAAAACACGACGTCATATCTCAAAACAGTTTAGCCATATTTTCACCATTCAACATACTTACTCTTCTTCTTGGATTAACAAAGTTGAAATAACGTTTTTTAAGCTCGTTATCGATGATTCGAGTCTTAGTAGCTAATACTTTATATTACGATTTATTAGCTTTCAAATTTATTCCTTAGCTGATAAGGCTTTGGCTGTGAATATTTTATCAATTCAACAACACAAAAATATCAGAATTACACTGCAAAAAATGAGGATTCAAAATAAAGCAATCAAATAGCATAATTTACACAAATCTGCAAAAATATATAGGGAGTCCCATTTCATTAAAAAAATTCTTATAAAAATCGGATGAAATCTCGATGATTTGCGAAAACATAATCAACGCATTCAATTCTACCTGAAAAGTTCTCGATCTTATGTTTTCACATAAAAAAATTTTTTTCAGAAGAAAAGTTACAGCAGTATTTCAAAAATGCACATTTTCGAGAATTGCTCGGTAACTATGAAATAGACATAAATATTCACGTGCGGTTTTTTACCATTGAGTTTTTTATAAAAATTGACCACCGGACACTGAAATTAGTTTTTGTCTATCTTTGTAAGATATAGACTTTCTATTCGAAAGTGTTAAATTTGGCCTACCCTGTACAGAGCCCCAAAAAAGGCTTACGAACTATTTTAAAAAAAGACCAGGTGATGCAAGTATTCATTAAAAGTTAATGTCATATGGAAACCAAATATATGATGATGGTGATTTTTTTTCAATGAACCGGCAGAAAAAGTTTCAATTGTAAGTTAAGTGGAGAATAACATGATAATGTATTTTATTGTGCAAGCAGTCAGTTTTGAAACCCAAATTTGCTTAAATATTTCAAAAACGGCTACTAATATGGAGGAACGTTTTTGACATCCTGGCGCTCGTTCAGAATGCAGACTATAATAAACAAATTTCCATTTAAGTAATAATATTTCAAAGCTCATGGCGGCACTGCTTTAGGAAATTGTTTTTCCATCTTACCAGAGTTTTTCCAATTGCGAAGAAAGTAATAAAAAAGGTTTTTAGGAATTCTCCATCCCAAATGTCACTATAAAGATCTTTACATTTTTCCCTGCCTCTTATTCATCGACCGACTTCTCCAGAAGTGGATATAACGAATTCATTATTCAATGCTACAAGTTTCGCCTTTTTCCTCATTTCCTAAGGGTAAAATACAGTATCAGTTGGAACTTAGAGACTGCCCCTTGAACGCTTGTTTCACGCCCTGTTCCCATAAAATATCTAACGAACTAAACACAAAAACCTAAAGATGTGTATCGAACTGCGAAAAGAGTCTGCCTACCTATAATTCAGTTGGGCGCTATATCTCGAATCGTAAATACAACCCCTAAGTGAATGAGGACTTATGGATACCACGCTTTCCCGCTGAGACTTTCCTTCCGTATCCTTTCGATGTTCCGAGAAATTAATGTGAGGGATCGGATTAAACGAAACACGTAAGTTAGAAGTCGACCGTTATTGGGAATTCGGCCACAATGGGAATAAGAATTAGGGGAGGCACGTTCCGGGTCTGAAGAAAGCCGAACATGAGGGATCAGAATTTAACATTAATATCATTCGGAATGTTGGACTGACCAATATCCTTCTGAACGCCTAAACTAATCTTGAAACTTCCTCATAGCCGTTCGTGTTGTGATCTTCTATTTGATTATATAAGTTACGAGGTGACTATCTATTTTCGAATACGTGATTATCGTGTACAGTTTTATCCTTCTTAATGCCTAAACTAATCTTGGAACTTACCCATTGCTATCCGTTTTGTTGATTAGATTAGATAAAATGTGGTCAATTGACACAATGATAACCCTTCTGCCCTGTGCAAAATGATCTTCAGTACGTTAGCACTGTTATTATTATTATTACTCGAACTTGGGTCGATATGACAGGGTAATCATCATGAGAACTCAAGGAGGTCGTAAATTGCGTTGATAAAACCGACATCTTTAGGAGACTTGGCCGTTACTTCTTGGACCGGTTTCCCTATTTGAATGTTCTTAGACTAGATAACTCTGGTCGCTCTATAACATGTGCTCAGTGTTTCTCTGCTTCTGATCCACAGATCATCTGCTGCCTTTCACATATGCTACTAAGACATCAATCAGCAATCCTACTATCATCCGAAGCACAGCTCGTGACAGCTGCAGGAGCTTTCTGGTGAAGGTAGGTGAAATCATCACGATTTTTTTTGCCTGAGTAAGTCCAGGAGTATTTTTCTAGGCAAGTATTCTGTTATTCAACTACCATTGCTGTACTGCCTGGTCTTTTCCTAGGCTCGAATTCAACAGCAGCAGTTAACCTTGAGGCACTCTTCTTAAGTTCATAGGCTTCTTAATTTCATCATCAGCCTCACAACGCTCTGGTACCTTTAGAGGTCACTTTATTGCACCTTGTCAGTTGCCTTATGGTGTTTACGCACTCAAAGGACCGCAGAGACCCCTGAAGTTTGATTCAGGGATCTAATCGTGGTCTGGATGTCCAAGTTAATGTAACATGTGCTCCCTTGAAGTTCATTATGAGACACTCCAGTATCTCTGTTTTTAAAATATTGGCTTACTTTCCAGGGCATTAGAGATCCTCATTTCAGGTCCATACCCAAATGACTGTGCCTCTCTCTAATTTTGATCCATCAGTAAACCTAAACTAAACTTATTGCACTATAGGATGGTCAGCTATGACCGTTTCAAAGGCGTTCCAAATGGAAGATAAAAATGGATGTTATGCCATAACATCCGATAATTGTATACTGTGTACCGTGACTTTTTGATGTTTTGTACTTCATTTCCGCACATGTCAGAAATTATTATGAACCCAGAAAATTATGCCTCTCCCATTCGAACACTTTCTAAGTGAGATACTCCCTCAAATTCTTCCAGGTTTTCCTTCTCTCCCCCACAGAATCTTCAATCATTGCTAAATTCGCAATATTGATAGCAATATGTTATCTCACTTGGCAGATCAACATATATTCAAAATGATCAGAAACCAATAATTTCAATATTGCTACAGAAGCAACTTCTTTATTTCAACAAAAAGCTACTTGCAAACAGCAAAGGACTGAATTTCCAAAAGATTCACCACAATCCAATATCCAAGTATCAACGTCATATGGGAAAATCTCTCCAAATATATCTCACCCTTTCTCGTCAAAGCCGTTTAATCCACCAGACATCCGAATGCACTAGAAAGTAGGAATCCCATCCTTACCCTTATTGGTTTCCTCCCTGACTCCTCCGGAGAGTAAAGTCGAACGACCACGAGAGTGACGTGAGAAATGGTTGGCCCTTACGTTTGACAGACCGTTCGACCGTTTGATTATGTCGAGAAGAAATGGAGGCGGAATTTTTTGTTCTGTTCCTTTTAATTCCGGCCGAAAGTTATAGATTGTGGTATATCTCATCGGAGAGTGTGAAAGCGTCGTATGATTTGTGTTGTTATTCCAGAAAGTAGGGAAAGGTTGACTTTGATATATTGTGGAAGTTTTAAGTATGTTTTCGGTTGATGTAACTGCAATTGAGGAATGAAATGGTTCATTTATTTTTATATGGATGGATGGAGTGACAAATTATTGTTTTTGTTTTCTCAAGGGGAACTACAGGAGTCTTTGGTAACCTGAGAAATCCGTAGCACCATAAAGCAGCTTGCAAGAGGCAAAGAAGTTCCTCTATGGTGCCAGAGCATTGTGATGTTGAAGGAAATGAAAAAGCCGATGAACTTGAAAAAATGTATCAAAGTTAACATCTGCTGGACCTGAGTCTTTCTGTGGGTTTGGAAAAGACCAATACTGGACAGTGTTCAAGCAATGGGGGTTGAATAACATAATAACTCTCTAACTAAAGAATAGGCCTGGACGTACTCAGGCCAAAATACTTGTGCTTATTTGACCAACTTACAACAGAGAGCTCCCAAAGCTATCAAGAGCTAAGCTTAGGGTGATACAAATTTGATTTGTACCGACAAATGAAAAGTCACCAGCTCTGTGGATCAAAAGCAGAAACAGCTGAACACATGATATAAAAGTGTCAAGAGCTTGCTGGCCTAAAAACAATTCATATGAGGAACCGATCCTAGATACCCAAGAAGTAACAACCAAAGCTTCTAAGGAGGTTGTCAGTTTTATCAACGATATCGAAAAATCTCCTTGGTTTTTCATGAATGAGTAGGGTAGAGAAAAAAAACTAGATGGTTTCAGTTCTCGAAAGGCTAACCTAGCCATAATAAAACGCAGTTCTTATAATAATGTTTACATACCTAGTTATCTTACAATTTGTACCACCAAACATTTTCAATATACTCAACTGAAAAAATTTGTATACAGTTAGCATACCTATTTTTCATTAAAGTCCAGCATCATCCATTCTCATCCCAAGTAATCCAAATCTGATCGAAGAAACATCTTCACGAAATTCGGTCAAGTTTTCGGCTATTTCAATGAATTTGTATTTTTCATCAATATATCACAATTTCAGAAATCTATATAGATAGGTGTATTATGTGTATATTATATTTTTATTTTCTGTGAAGATGGTGGTTGTCATCATTGGTTTCAATTCATTTCAGCCATAGTGAAAGATGAATTAGGTTAAGAGCAGGGCCGGATTTAGGGGGGGCAACAGGGGCAACTGCCCGGGGGCCTCCACAAATATAGGGACCCCCACAAAAGGAGCCACCACTCAAGAAAATTCGGAAAAATTTAAATTTCAACTAGGAAACACTAGTAAAAAAATTTTCCTTCAATATTTTTTATAATGTAATTAAATCATGATGAAAAAAGACCAGTAATCGACCAGCTATATATTTCTCTCAGTGAAAGATTGCATGCCTATGCAGCTGTCCGTTCGAGATTCGGATTTCTGAATCAAATCGAAAAGATGAATACTGAAAACTTGCAGGCTGCAGCAGAGGCTTTGGTAAAAGTTTATGAGAATGATTTAGAACCAAGTCTCGGAAATGAATTAGTTCAGTTTGTCTCCTTTATTGAATCATATAAAAGAGACTTTGGAAAAGACCAATCTTTAGAAATGTACTATTACCAAATTCTCGATGATCAAAATCTTCGAGCTACATTCCCAAACATCGAAATCGCGTTGAGAATGTATTTGGTTCTTATGGTATCCAATTGCACTGGAGAGCGATCATATTCGAAAATGAAAATCATCAAAAATAGACTCAGAACGACTATGGGACAAAATCGTCTCTCAAAGCTTACTCTCCTAAGCATTGAGAGCGATTTACTCCGTGAACTGGATTTTACTGAAATAATTGACGATTTTTCAGCCAAAAAGGTTCCGTTCATTTAATGCCACTCAATTATTGTTTTCTCATACTATCTTGTTAAATAATAAAAGAATCTTGGTTTCTCGATAAATTATGTTTTGAAAACCCCTACTTTAAAAAATCATCCATTTTATTTTGAAAATAATTCGAGGCTTGGGGCCCCCACTTATTTGTTGCCCCAAGGCCCCCACACCTCTAAATCCGGCCCTGGTTAAGAGGCTGTTGCGGAAATTAAGGAGAACAATTGTGTTTGTTGAACAGTTGAATTAACTTCAATTTATTATATTCGAAGAAAAGTACTTTTTCTCTTCACAAGAGCATTCTTCAGTGGGTTTTTTCTTTGTTCAGACTTCCTAGTCTCAACCTTTCAGTTCTACTACTAGAACTTGTGAGAGTGAGGAACTTGTAAGAATGAGGAACTAGCCTCGTTGAAGCCTTCACAGATATTAGATTTCATTAGATCTCTGGAACTGAAAGGCGAGCTGTGAAGGGTTTGGTCAGAACAGCTCTGTGAGGGGGCACAATAGACCTTAAGGTCGCAGTGAACTGTAACCCCTTTTTAAACTAAACTAAACTACTACTAGAACTAGAACTTTCCGGTTGTTCCTCCTTTCTGGTAAATCTTTCCAACAGAAAGATCTGTTATGAACTGGAATCTGTTAATGATCAACCCCATGAATCTAATCTATTATTCAAGTTTTGTGTAATCCGTAGGTACTTACCTCGATAAAAATAATCGCCATCTACAAAATGTAAGGAGCAAACTTTCATATTTCCTGTGACTGGTTTACCGATTTCAAGTTTCTGTTACCAGGCTTTTCGTCGATCCTTCAATACTTGTAACTTCACTCCTCGACTTCCCTTCTACCCAAACACGAAATTTATAACTCGCTTGAAGAAAGTCATAGAAATGAATATTATTTGGAATTTTTTCTCCGGAAGAAGACTGAGGAACTGAACAATATCGATTTGAATGAATTATACTTAAAAATTATTGATAATGTTTAATATTCAAATAAATCACGACAACACAATGCAAAATAAAAGAATCATGTCAATATTGAAGGTTAGATACTCAGGGCGTATCGCTTAGCCTGATTTCCCTATAGGTAATGTTACTAGGTTCATACTTTGGAAAATAGGTTTTACATATTAACGAAAAACCCATTGAATCTTTGCCTTTTTTCATAATCCAAATTCATGTTATAAAAAGTAGAAGATAATTCATTTTAGAAACTCCATAAATGAACTCAAACCACCCAATATAACCTTCAATATTTTCTGAATTGGTATTTTTAATTAGAACCCAGCATCCCCATTTCTGATCCCAACTAGGTAATCCAAATCCAATTAAACGCACAGCATCACAGAATTCAGACAAGTTTTCAGCTATTTTAATGAAATTTTTTGCCTCAATTCCTTCTCTAGCCTCAGTAGGTGTGTCGATACGGATCTCATCAAAATACTGTGTAATACTTCAGCAAACTAATGAATTTCAGACTTCCAATTCGTCCACATTGATTCTTTATTTAAGTGGAACGAATCTTATCAAACAAATACGGAATTCAGACAAGTTTTCGGCTATTTTAATAAATTTTTCCTGAATTAATTCCTTTGGCCTCACTATAGGTGATACTAAGTACTAGGATCATACTTTGGAAAATAGGTTTTATATATTAACGAAAAACCCATTGAATTTTTGTCTTTTTTCCATAATCCTAATTCATATTGTGAAACCGTAGAAGAGAATTCATTTTAGACGCACCCTAAATGAAACTTAAACCCCCCACTATAACCTCCAATATTTTCTGAATCGGTATTTTTAATTAGAACCCAGCATCCCCCATTCTGATTCCAACTAGGTAATCCAAATCCAATTAAACGCACAGCATCACAGAATTCAGACAAGTTTTCAGCTATTTTAATGAAATTTTTGCCTTAATTCCTTCTCTAGCATCAGTAAGTGTGTCGATACGGATCTCATCAAACTACTGTGTAATACTTCAGCAAACTAATGAATTTCAGACTTCCATTTGGTCCAGATAGATTCTTTATTCAAATTGGACGAATCTTATCAAACAAACACGGACAAGTTTTCGGATATTCAATAATTTTTTCCTGAATTAATTCCTTTGGCCTCACTATAGCTGATACTACTAGGGTCATACTTGGAAAATAGGTTTTATATATTAACGAAAAACCCATTAAATTTTTTGTCTTTATTTGATAATCCTAATTCATGTTATGAAAAAGTGGAAGAAAATTCATTTTAGAAACACCCTAAATGAAACTTAAACCACTCAATATTTTGTGAATCGGTATTTTTAATTATAATCCAGCATCCCCCATTCTGATCCCAACTAGGTAATCCAAATCGAATTAAACGCACAGCATCACAGAATTCAGACAAGTTTTCAGCTATTTTAATGAAATGTTTTGCCTTAATTCCTTCTCTAGCCTCAGTAGGTGTGTCGATACGAATCTCATCAAACTACTGTGTAATACTTCAGCAAACTAATGAATTTCAGACTTTCAATTCGTCCAAATCGATTCTTTATTGAAGTGGGACGAATTTTATGAGACAAACACGGAATTCAGACAAGTTATCGGCTATTTTAATAATTTTTTCTGGATTAATTCCTTTAGCCTCACTATAGGTGTGTCGATACGGATCTCATAAAACTATACTTGGGAAAAAAGTTTTACTTATTAACCAAAAACCCATTAAGTTTTTGTCTTTATTTCATAATCCTAATTCATGTTATGAAAAAGTAAAAGAGAATCCATTTTAGAAACTCCCTAAATGAAACTTGAACCACCAATATTTCTGAATCGGTATTTTTAATTATAATCCAGCATCCCCCATTCTGATCCCAACTAGGTAATCCAAATCCAATTAAACGCACAGCATCACAGAATTCAGACAAGTGTTCAGCTATTTTAATGAAATTTTTTGCCTTAAATCCTTCTCTAGCCTCAGTAGGTGTGTCGATACGAATCTCATCAAACTACTGTGTAATACTTCAGCAAACTAATGAATTTCAGACTTTCAATTCGTCCAAATCGATTCTTTATTGAAGTGGGACGAATTTTATGAGACAAACACGGAATTCAGACAAGTTATCGGCTATTTTAATAATTTTTTTCTGGATTAATTCCTTTAGCCTCACTATAGGTGTGTCGATACGGATCTCATAAAACTATACTTGGGAAAAAAGTTTTACTTATTAACCAAAAACCCATTAAGTTTTTGTCTTTATTTCATAATCCTAATTCATGTTATGAAAAAGTAAAAGAGAATCCATTTTAGAAACTCCCTAAATGAAACTTGAACCACCAATATTTTCTGAATCGGTATTTTTAATTATAATCCAGCATCCCCCATTCTGATCCCAACTAGGTAATCCAAATCCAATTAAACGCACAGCATCACAGAATTCAGACAAGTGTTCAGCTATTTTAATGAAATTTTTTGCCTTAAATCCTTCTCTAGCCTCAGTAGGTGTGTCGATACGAATCTCATCAAACTACTGTGTAATACTTCAGCAAACTAATGAATTTCAGACTTTCAATTCGTCCAAATCGATTCTTTATTGAAGTGGGACGAATTTTATGAGACAAACACGGAATTCAGACAAGTTATCGGCTATTTTAATAATTTTTTTCTGGATTAATTCCTTTAGCCTCACTATAGGTGTGTCGATACGGATCTCATAAAACTATACTTGGGAAAAAAGTTTTACTTATTAACCAAAAACCCATTAAGTTTTTGTCTTTATTTCATAATCCTAATTCATGTTATGAAAAAGTAAAAGAGAATCCATTTTAGAAACTCCCTAAATGAAACTTGAACCACCAATATTTTCTGAATCGGTATTTTTAATTATAATCCAGCATCCCCCATTCTGATCCCAACTAGGTAATCCAAATCCAATTAAACGCACAGCATCACAGAATTCAGACAAGTGTTCAGCTATTTTAATGAAATTTTTTGCCTTAATTCCTTCTCTAGCCTCAGTAGGTGTGTCGATACGAATCTCATCAAACTACTGTGTAATACTTCAGCAAACTAATGAATTTCAGACTTTCAATTCGTCCAAATCGATTCTTTATTGAAGTGGGACGAATTTTATGAGACAAACACGGAATTCAGACAAGTTATCGGCTATTTTAATAATTTTTTTCTGGATTAATTCCTTTAGCCTCACTATAGGTGTGTCGATACGGATCTCATAAAACTATACTTGGGAAAAAAGTTTTACTTATTAACCAAAAACCCATTAAGTTTTTGTCTTTATTTCATAATCCTAATTCATGTTATGAAAAAGTAAAAGAGAATCCATTTTAGAAACTCCCTAAATGAAACTTGAACCACCAATATTTTCTGAATCGGTATTTTTAATTATAATCCAGCATCCCCCATTCTGATCCCAACTAGGTAATCCAAATCCAATTAAACGCACAGCATCACAGAATTCAGACAAGTGTTCAGCTATTTTAATGAAATTTTTTGCCTTAAATCCTTCTCTAGCCTCAGTAGGTGTGTCGATACGAATCTCATCAAACTACTGTGTAATACTTCAGCAAACTAATGAATTTCAGACTTTCAATTCGTCCAAATCGATTCTTTATTGAAGTGGGACGAATTTTATGAGACAAACACGGAATTCAGACAAGTTATCGGCTATTTTAATAATTTTTTTCTGGATTAATTCCTTTAGCCTCACTATAGGTGTGTCGATACGGATCTCATAAAACTATACTTGGGAAAAAAGTTTTACTTATTAACCAAAAACCCATTAAGTTTTTGTCTTTATTTCATAATCCTAATTCATGTTATGAAAAAGTAAAAGAGAATCCATTTTAGAAACTCCCTAAATGAAACTTGAACCACCAATATTTTCTGAATCGGTATTTTTAATTATAATCCAGCATCCCCCATTCTGATCCCAACTAGGTAATCCAAATCCAATTAAACGCACAGCATCACAGAATTCAGACAAGTTTTCAGCTATTTTAATGAAATTTTTTGCCTTAAATCCTTCTCTAGCCTCAGTAGGTGTGTCGATACGAATCTCATCAAACTACTGTGTAATACTTCAGCAAACTAATGAATTTCAGACTTTCAATTCGTCCAAATCGATTCTTTATTGAAGTGGGACGAATTTTATGAGACAAACACGGAATTCAGACAAGTTATCGGCTATTTTAATAATTTTTTTCTGGATTAATTCCTTTAGCCTCACTATAGGTGTGTCGATACGGATCTCATAAAACTATACTTGGGAAAAAAGTTTTACTTATTAACCAAAAACCCATTAAGTTTTTGTCTTTATTTCATAATCCTAATTCATGTTATGAAAAAGTAAAAGAGAATCCATTTTAGAAACTCCCTAAATGAAACTTGAACCACCAATATTTTCTGAATCGGTATTTTTAATTATAATCCAGCATCCCCCATTCTGATCCCAACTAGGTAATCCAAATCCAATTAAACGCACAGCATCACAGAATTCAGACAAGTTTTCAGCTATTTTAATGAAATTTTTTGCCTTAAATCCTTCTCTAGCCTCAGTAGGTGTGTCGATACGAATCTCATCAAACTACTGTGTAATACTTCAGCAAACTAATGAATTTCAGACTTTCAATTCGTCCAAATCGATTCTTTATTGAAGTGGGACGAATTTTATGAGACAAACACGGAATTCAGACAAGTTATCGGCTATTTTAATAATTTTTTTCTGGATT
The DNA here is from genome assembly GCA_013421045.1 of Propylea japonica. Lineage (NCBI taxonomy): Eukaryota > Metazoa > Arthropoda > Insecta > Coleoptera > Coccinellidae > Propylea > Propylea japonica. Next base: position 23,741,150 of record CM024246.1, on the reverse strand, counting down.
AATTCCTTTAGCCTCACTATAGGTGTGTCGATACGGATCTCATAAAACTATACTTGGGAAAAAAGTTTTACTTATTAACCAAAAACCCATTAAGTTTTTGTCTTTATTTCATAATCCTAATTCATGTTATGAAAAAGTAAAAGAGAATCCATTTTAGAAACTCCCTAAATGAAACTTGAACCACCAATATTTTCTGAATCGGTATTTTTAATTATAATCCAGCATCCCCCATTCTGATCCCAACTAGGTAATCCAAATCCAATTAAACGCACAGCATCACAGAATTCAGACAAGTTTTCAGCTATTTTAATGAAATTTTTTGCCTTAATTCCTTCTCTAGCCTCAGTAGGTGTGTCGATACGGATCTCATCAAACTACTGTGTAAAACTTCAGCAAACTAATGAATTTCAGACTTCCAATTCGTCCAGATCGATTTTTCATTTACGTGGGACGAATCCTTAAGAAAGGGGTCCTCGATATTTTGTACAGAATTCTTTAATTGAGATTTTCCATATATAGATGACATGAACACGGAGAAAGGAAGTGATTTCGCAGGTCTATTGTCATATAATGGGGACTATCGAGGATTTCAGATTTCATTTCAGTTGGGAGTTTGAATCCCGGTATTTCGACTTGAAGGAGAATGAAAAGTGAGAATGGGTCGATGTTTATGCGTGAATTATCTTATCTGGTACTTATTTTTTCGTTTGCATTTATGAAACGACATCCTATGATCCTATCCTTTTAATCTGATCAAAGACCGTGCGTTCCTAACTTTCTAATGAAACGATTGAAAAGAAACTTTAAATTTTTATAGGGTTGTAGAATTCGAAATGTTATTTTTTTAATATTTTTGGAACGATGTAGTAGATTTTTCAGTTTCGATCATACAGTAATGGGACACACAGTGTTTCAGTTTGCTGTCAACCTTAGAGAAAGAAGTAATAGTTCACTTAACGCTAAAGTAAACAGGCCAAGAATCAAGTCTACACTAAGATCGTTAGTCTCCTTCCGAGTTTTTTTCACTTAGACAAAGGAACCTTCCTTTGTCTGAGGTTTTTCAATAGAAAGATGTATACAGGGTGTTCTGATTTGTTTCCGACAAACTGAAATGGGTGATAGATCACATCATTTTAAGCAAAAAAGTTCCTATGAACATAGGTCCGGAAATTCTTCGTTTCCGAGATAACAGGTGTTAAAGTTGAAAAATAAAACCACGTTTTGACTGCTTCGAAATCCTTTCATGAAATTTCGTATACACGGGTTTCTTGGGACGATAAATTTAAATTTGTGGTCAATTTAGTTGTCTTTTCTAGAGGGTTACCAAAGGCCCGAAGCATATACAAAGAAGAAATCATCTACAGAGAAATAGGATTTTACAGACCTTCGAAGAAAATGATAAAGCATCCCAACAACTCAATATTTCAGGAAACAGAATATTCGGAACACTAAAAAACAACAATTACATAGCATACCACTTCTACTTATTAGTGGGTAATAGAAAATCCGCATGCATTTCGACTTAGAAATTTTCAAAATGAATTTAAATTAAATATTCGAATGGGAATAATTTTCGGAGTAGTTTTGGGACCCTTTGGCTTTAAATGCATTTTTCTCTGAAACGATTGCTCCTAGCGACTTCGATATTGTATACCTTTTTTGAGTGAAAAGAAAGAGAGAATCGATTTTTTAAGTCCAAAACGGTGTACAGGGTAGCACAAAGAAGTTGCAACGGTTTACATGGGTTGAAATACAACTGAATCGACCACAAATTTGAATTTATCGTCCTAAAAAACCCTGTATACGAAGTTTCATGAAAGGATTTCGAAGCAGTCAAAACATTAGCCTTAAAGAAAACGCGAATTATTCATTCAACTTTAACACCCTGTGTCTCGGAAACGAAGCATTTCCGGACCCATATTCATAGGAACTTTTTTGCTTAAAATGATGTGATCTATCACCTATTTCAGTTTGTCGGAAACAAATCAGAACACCCTGTATAATATACAGGCTGTCTGTAAACAAATGCAAAGTACTTCATATAAATTTTTTTCGAAATCGGCACGCCTACCAAGATACAGCCTTTGGAAAGCGATGACGAGTTGACAGTTTTTACGGCTTCCTAAAAGCACTGAGTCATGAAACTATACATATACTAATATAAACCACACAATTTTTTCAGATCTCATAACTTTATTATTAGGGAATGAAAATGACAACCCCATATAATTTTCGTTCAAACATTGTTTCCGTGGGATAGATTTCCGAAAAATAAATTCTCTTATGGTTTCCCATTCAATTATGGAGAAAAAAGCCTCCTGCAAAATTTCGATACAGTCGATACTTTTCTCGGAAAAAATAAAAACTTACAAGCAACTATGATCACTGTTCATTCCATTTCATCGTATGAGTGTTCCATAGAACGAATATTCTAAGATATTGAATGTCTATGACAGGAGATAAAGATGTTCTATAAATCTTTCTGTACGTTTAATTACTAACTTCCGGAAGAAAAGTATAATATATCCGTAATATTTTAATTCCACAAATAGAACTTTCTTTCGATCAATAAGCATGGACAAAACCCTATGGAACATACGATGAAATGGAATGAATAGTGATCATAACTGCTTGTAAGTTTTTATTTTTTCCGAGAAAAGTATAGACTTGATCAAAATTTTGCAGGAGACTTTTTTCTCCAAAATTGAATGGGCAACCATAAGAGAATTTTATTTTTCGAAAATCTATCTCACGAAAACAATTTTTGAAGGAAAATCATACGGGGTTGTTATTTTTAACCCCTGATAATAAAGTAATGTGATCAAAAAAATTGTGTGAGTAACATCTACTTAATGAATTACATTGTGTACAGTTTTATGACTCCGTGTTCTTAGGACACCTGAAAAATTAAAAATTGTGAACCTGTCATCACCTTCCAAAGGCTGTATCTTGGAGGGGAGGTCGATTTCGACTACCCCTGCTTATTTTCATTGAAGAATCATCTCCCTAAGTCCCTCGCATTTGTTTACAGACATCCGGTATAAAGCTATCAAAGGTGTGACACAGTGGTTCATTATGGTAGTCAAGCTGCACTGAGCTCCTATGTCATGACTCAAAGCTAGTATGGAAGTGCCGAAGAAAACTCAATGAAGCACCCAAAACAACAAGGTCTCGTCAGTTTGGATTTTTGGTCACAGAGAGATCAAAGGAAACGAAGAGATTAACACACCGGCCAGAAAAGGAGTGGTATGGGCAAATGCACTTTTAAGAGAGAGTTTTTGGAGAAGGAAGAAACTGAAACAGAAGCAATCTACAAAAATTTTTCGTAGATGGATCATTCCAGAAAGATTCTTCGTAACTTTCGAACTGCAAGGTAGGAAAGACTTTGGAGAATAATGTATAATGCCTCCACACTGGCTTTCTAACAGCACATTGTCGTCTGAGAAAGCATAAGATGAAAACTGATTATTCCTTTTATATTTTCGCATCATCAGAACTATGGAATTATTTTTTTTCTGATTTATATTTTCAAATAAGTATTTCCTTTTCTGAAAAATTTCTAGAATATAATTCCGGTTGTGCTGAGTTTCTGAATTTATATATAAGGTATCAATCTCAAGTCCCATATTAAATTTTGAGGTAATATTCTCATTGCCCCACCAATGAACGAGCGCTTAAAATCTCCTGCTCAGGGTTTCACAAAAACCCCGATCACGTTGATTGAGGAAGTGTCATTATTTCTGTGCAAATTTCAGTTCATTTTTGACGTAAACTATCGAACTTTTCTCAAAATCAACGATTTGATTGCCAATCAATCTTTGTGAAACCCGCGGTCAATCTTCTTTCTCAAATATCAAACCTTTCATTATTCGTATTCAAAAGTTGTCCCATGAATATTTATACCGACGACAACCGACATAAGATTTCTCCATCGACTCAATATAGAGCAATGAAACAATATCAAATACAAAATGTCCTCGGAAAAACTCATAAAAACCGAACTGAATAAATATGAATAATAGGCGGAATAAAGAGCTCATAAATACTTCCAATTTATCGTCCCAACTTCTGGTTCATAAGCCTAAGTGGAAAGGGGTTCTCGCCGGGAAGAAAATCAACTTTTTTCCCGTTTATTCCCCGCCCTCATTCTCTCATTTAGATTGCGCCTTTATCTGGTCCTGATTGAAGTACGCGTTCGAACCATTCTCAACTCAATTTCTCCGGTCCCCAACGTTACATTCAGAAACCCTTCAATTTGACTGAAGAGTCCCTGTCGAAATGTCTCGCACTTACGACTAACTGCTTATTCGAAATGGAAGTTGTGTCTTGGGATACGATGAGTTTGGCGTTAGGAAGGAGGTGATGATTGCTTAATCCTGGTTTTAGTTCGAGTATCATTGTTCAGTATGTTCCGTTCATGACACTCTGGGAATACCAAGTGTGAGCCTTCGCTTTTGACGAGGAGTAAAACTCATCAGATATTCGACAGATCTAATGAAAATTTGACGATTTACAAGTGTGCTTCTTTTGTTTACAAAATAAGAAGGTTTGGAGTTGTAAAATGTACATTGCAAAGGAGTTGCCTTCTGTTTTGACCTTTCAGAGCTATTTTCGCAACTGCGCTACAGCTTGCAATCCAGTAGAAGGAGACTAAGTAAATCTGCATTCCCCTCATGATCATTCTGTCCAAGAAGATCTTAGCACAGGCTACCAATGAATATTCTACTAAGTGAACAAGAGATTCCTCCAATTTTCATATTATGCTTCCTTAGACGACAATGTCCTGTTAGAAAGCCAGTGTGGGGACATATGCCTACAGTATTTTACTGAAATACAAAGACTTTTGTACCTTGCAGTTGAAAAGTTACGAAGTAGCTTTCTGGAATGATCCATCTACGAAAGCCATGAGTTAACAAAAGGGTCTCAAGAGCTAGTAGATTACCTACATTGATGGGATTGAAAATTTTCAGAAATGTGTTAATTTGTTGACGAATATTGCCAACGGGAAAAAATGAAAAAGAGACAATTTTTTGTTAGTCGTCGGTGGTGTAACTTTTCCGGGTAAGGTTTTTCAAAAAATTTCATACCAAACAACCAGCTTAACTTCCATTACCAGTTGGTATCTATCTATACTATTACATTTTTTCGGTATTTACTTGTCATGAAAATGATCTTGTATAATTTTAAATTGTTTTTACGGCAGAGAAGTGTCCTTCACCTGCAGCGTTTGATGTTTTTTCCCGAGAAATAGATCTGTGGGAATATCATAATATTAGGAAAAGTTACTTCTTTAAAATATTTCACCGAATCATGTAAGATGTTTCTAATAAACTATCGATATATCATTGAACCCAAAACAGGAGCTCCCTGTGGCCCCCCGGCCTCTAAACGCCAGCATCAAACGCTCAATGCATCAACCACCTCTATCATATTATAGTATCTTGGTGAAAGTAACATTACCTACACTAACACCGGCAAAATAATCGTTCCACTCAAAAAATCGATGAAGTTTGGCAATTCAAAAATTTGTTATTTCAAGTCCGATTCGATTGATTTTTTTCAAATGTAGATATGTTCATCCTTAATCAATCATTAATTTGGAATTTCAAGAAAACTTGGCATACGTTATTTTATACAGGGTGAAACAAAATCTGTTTTTTTACTCTAACTTTAGAACCACCCCTGGTGTCTTCTGATTGTTCTGCAGTGTGATTTCTTATTTCATCATAAAGACACATATTCCCTTGACAACTCAATTTACAATTTATGAAAATAACTCAATTTTTGTTGAAGATACAGGGTTTTTAGGGCAATATTAAACTTAATTAAACACAATTTCGCTATGGCTATGAAAAATAGGTACTTTCACAGATTTAACCTTAAATCCTAATGCTATGAAAATAAACTGAAAACTGAATGAAAACACAAAACAAGAGAAGTTTAAGCTCGTCATATTGTTCCGTATGCACCGTTTATTGGTGACGATTTCGTGCTAATGATTTATAATTTAGCAGAGGTTGATATCCAAGAATTCCACTGGCCAACTCTAATCCCAGATTTGAACCCAATTGGGCATGTTTGGATGCTCTTGGAAGGAAAATTTGAGCTCGCGTACAAACTCCAGAATTTTGAAGCAGCTCAGTGATGCTCTCATGGATTCAAAACCTTAATGAGGACATGCCGAGACGAATTGCACCTGTCATCCGCGTCTGGGTGGTGAACACGTTATGTTTTTGAATTAGTTTTCAGTTTATTTTCATTAGGTCAGAATTTTAGGTCGAATTTTTGAAGTACTGTTGTAGCCTTAGCGAAATTTAATGTTTTACTGAAAACCCTGCATCTTCGACAAAAATTGAGCTATTGTTGTTAATGTAGAATCAAATTGTCAATAGAAGATTTGTCTTGATGATGAAATAAAAAATCACACAGTGGAACAACTGGAACACGCCAGAGGTGGTTCTATAGTTAGGGTGAAAAAACGAATTTTGTTTCACCCTGTATAAAATGACGTACGCCGAGTTTTCTTTAAATTCAAAACTGGTGATTGATTGAGGATGAACATACCTACAATTGAAAAAAATTCAATCGAATTAGACTTCAAATAACATATTTATGAGTTAACAAACTTCATCGATTTTTTGGGTGGATCGATTATTTTTCCGGTGAGTGTATATTTCTCACAGAATACTTGAAAACCCAGGTCTCATTTTCTGCATTCTAAAAAGGTGTCATTTCCGCTTCAACCACCCTCCTTATTCTCACATATTTACCAATAAAATGTGTTATTAGCATACTTCCGCTATAATAAAACAACTCCAAAATAGCATGCCTTCACCTACACTACAACCATCAAATAAGTACCACAAATTCCAAATGCAACATACTTTGAAACTTCTTCGTATGAGCGTGACAGCGTGAAGCACGTTGTATTCCACCCTCAGATCCGGAAAAACTGCTGGAAAAGCGTCACACTCGAGGAAACGCGCGCGGCATACTAGCTTTGTTGCGGAAAAGCGTACGCTTATATATAGACGTAGTGCGCCTTTTTCCTATTGCGCGCGCTAGGGTGTTATTGTCCTCGCACAACGATGCTGGGGTTGAAAGAAGTCCTGTCCAATCACTCTGAAAGAAATATAGATGGTACAGATGAAAAAGAAGGGGTTTTTCTTCAGAGATATGTGAAATTTGAGGAGAAAGTCCATTAGGGGAAATTATGAGTATTGTACAGACCGAAGAACTATACACATTGTCAAAAGTGTTGGACCACCTAGGTTCCTCATGAAATAAACAATGTATGTTTTGGAAATGAGGTAAATAAAAGAGTGGTTCAATTTTGAACCGATATTTTTCATCAAAAGTTTCATCATTGAATTGAAGAGCAGACTTTTTTATGGGTCTTCAAGATAAAATTCGTCACACACTTTTGCTACTTATTCCGGAAACTCTCGGATGTATTTTTCGTGAAAATCTCTCGGCTTGTCACGTTACCATTTGCGCACGGAGGATTCAATCTCAATGGTGCTTTCGTTTCCTAAGCGTCGCATTCAATTGACCAAATAATAAACGATAACAATTCGTTCAATGTTTTTATCTTAAGCCGATCAAACTTCCTAGAAGGTGAATCTCTGGTCGAAATTCAAATGTCAGCCAGATGGGTGGCTGAAATTTTGAGGTAACCGACCCTTCATGAGCTATTTTCTCAATACCTACTATAGGTAGTCCGTTCACGAAAGTTTGAGCTGTCGGTTGGCCATGATAATTTGGCATATTCCACTGTGTAGATTAAAATTGTATGTTATGTTGTTTATTTTCCTGTCAGATTGATACGCAATGTTGTCAATATAACCTGGAGTTCTCTGCTAACTCGGAAATTCGTCAGACAAGGCCGGGTACATTCGGCAACGTTGACTTTATTTTATGTTATGACAGCAAATACTGCCAACTTCATATAAATAAACAAACGCCTACTATGCGCTCAAACTTTCGTGAAAGGACTATACCTACGCGGATGATGCCTAATTTTTCAGTCATATGAAGTACAGAACTGAGTCGTTCTTTATAAAATGAGTTTTTTCATAGCGCTGAAATTCTCATTGGTCACATTTTCTAGCGTGTGGCAAGTTTGCCACCACTTCTTTGCCTTTTCTTGCCTTTTTTTTTTCTTGCCTTTTCGAAAAGCAAAATACTGTTCATACATTTGAGTCTTGGAGAGGTAGTCTTCCCTAACTTCTCGAGTTCGTTGCACCATTGTCGTAAAAGGCAGTCTCGCAGTCTTGGGGTTCTGCCCATTGCCGACGGGCAGATCTATGTCCAGGTGATAGCCGAGCTACTTTTAAAACTCTTCCTACATTCAAACTAGAAGATTACAACTGTCTCCTCATATGGGTTTTCGGAAACTAACTTGATCACTAACCCAGATTGAATATTGACAGCAATTCAACTGTATATCTGTCAATTTGTAACCTGGGTTAGTGATCGAGTAAGTTTCCGAAAACCCTTTATGGTACCGGTCCTCAAAAAATGACTGCGTATATCTATTACAGATACCTTTATTATATTCCTTCCAGTGAAATTTGTGATATAATAGTCTTTCCCTGTAGAAGTTACTCTCGGTCCACCAGGCTTCGCTCTTCGGGCAACGCTGCCGGTTTTCAGGAAAATGGCCAATCTATGCGCCTTACTGAAGTTCGTCGAATATTCAAACGTAGCGCAATTTGGTGGTTCGACAAAGCTTTTTGATGTAGGGCTACTATTCTTGCCTGTTCAAATTGAGAAATTGGATGCTCTGGTCTTTTCCACGGAATATTATCCTCAATAACTCTCGTTATTCGATGAAAATTTATTTACTTCGAATGCCTACACCTGTAGCATTGTTCCTTAAACAATGCCTGTAGTCACCCGAAAGAAAAATTCCGGATTTATTATTTCCATTGTGTCTCAAAACGACTTGGTTGTATTCAGTTCAAAAAAATCCTTTTGGATTGAAGTTTAAACACGATAATTATCGAACGGATGAAGTTGGGGCACTGAAATTTTTGGTTCGGGTCCAGCTGTTTCGGAGTTTTTGAAATAAGAACTTTATTATTATCATTCCTATAATTCCGAAATCACAATACCTAATGTAGTTAATAGAATTTCTGAAAAACTTCATAGGTTTTCACTCCCAGTCTCTGAAATCAAATTTTTTAAAATTATTTCTGTTATAGAGACTAGGAGTGAAAACCTATAAAGTTTTTCAGAAATGCAGAATCTTCCCAGAATATATTTCAATCATGGAGGTATACCCTATACCTCCATGATTTCAATCGATAGTTAACAGAAGTTTGGTGAAAATCGTGCCTTTAGGAAATTTCCTGGAAATATTTGGTCTGTACCTACACGATGTGGACCAGACTTATTATTTCTGGTCATTATTTAACTCTCGAACGGAACGAGTTTAGGTTCTTCAAATTTTCAGGGTAGATGTGAGAATTTGAGTGCACTCTACCCTACAAAATATATCCAATTAATTGAACGAATTTATAAGAAACTGAAGATTTATTCCTTGTGAGATCTCAGATCATTGCTAAAAGCTATAAGGAGAACAATGCTAAACAATGCTATAAGGAATCACATGTTTAGATGCCTTTCTTAAAAAAAGTCTAGCTCATTAGTTTCATAATCCAGGATCGGGATTCGAACCCAAGCCGTTGCGTTCCTAACCAATAAGAATTTTTTTATCAGCTGTGATTTGACCTTTCAGCTGCTGTCTTTCTTCTGTCAAATCAGCTGTCAGTGTCATTCACTAGTCTGTTATCGTTTGAGTCGTGTCAATCTTGGGAGATCGAAGTGCTTCTAAACATTCGAAAAATTATGATAAAATTTAGAAGAAAGTACACCATTTCTCTTTCTTGAGTAATTCTGTACTCAATGTTCCCAAAAAATTCGTATTGATCCAGAAATGTTTAACTTTAGTCGTGAAGCTATCAGAGTAAAAGTTAAAGTGAGTGTTGTGGTTTGTTTTCCTCTGAATTTCCCAACTGTAGGTTTGTTTTACAGAAATGCGAGGGCTCCCTACCGACAGAATTCAGGAAATTCAGTGTAGACCCCCAAATAACATCATTCGAAGTCCTTCAGAGTATTCTCGCCAAAGCTTTCGATTTAAAAGGAGATTTTGCAATATGTTACCGCATAGATGATGGATTCGATAACGGAATTTACATGCCATTAGTATCAGACTGGGATTTGGACGCTGCATTTTTGAAGTGAGCGAATTTCAAAGTTGAATTATTGATCCAGACTAGGAAATGAATGAATAATAAATAACATAACCAAACTTCTTGATTTATAGGGCTCAAAACATATCCATAGTATCTAAAAGCGAACCATGTTTATGTCTTAGAGTTGATCTGAAACCATTTGAAGAATGTTCTGATGATTTCGAGATCAGACAACCTATTATAGCTCAAAATCGGATGAAGCCTATGGCCCCTCTACAAGAAATCAAGCAACAACCGAGACTTCATGGACTTTTTAATCAGGTAAATCAAAAATAAATGAATGGATTGTGGAATAAAAATCGAATTAACTGTATAATTTCAAGGTTGGGAAGACTTTCAACCTGATGCAGCGTGCTTTCAACTTCGGTGACGATGTTGGAAATAATACTGCCTTACAGTATGTTCCAAAAGCGCCTTTATCTGATGCTGAATTTCGAAGGTATCTTGATCCAGTTGGACAAATAATAAATGCCAAGGAACTGAGATCATGTATTTATTTTGGGGGCATTGAACCTAGTCTAAGGTAAGTTAGAAACATTCAGTGATTATCTAAGTTTGAGGTATTAATTGTCAGAATATAATAACCTTAGGTTAAAGTTAAATTGTATTAGAATGAATGAATCTTTGCATATCCAAGCTAGCAAGCTTGATAAAATCAGTTCATTTGAAAATTGTACCATCTTTCCAATAAAACAAGTCTCAGTCAAAAGTTCTCGTCAAATTCTTGTGATTTAATACAGAGCTTGAGGTTTTCAAACAGCATACATCAATCATTTTCATAATTTTTCAGAAAAGTTGTTTGGAAACATCTTCTTAATGTTTACCCAAAAGGAATGACAGGCAAGGAAAGGATGGACTACATTAAGAAAAAAGCTTTGGAGTACTATGCGCTGAGAGAAATTTGGAAAACTGCAATCGCTCAAGGACCTGTGGACGGCGAACTCGCTTATACAACAGGAATGGTAAAAAAGGACGTTTTGAGAACAGATAGACATCATGAATTTTATGCTGGAAATGATGACAATCAAAATATTGCATCACTTTTCAATATTCTGACAACGTAAGTTCATACTTTAGTACACACAGTAAACAAGATTAAACAGCTTATAGTTTTTTCAATTTGAATTATACAGGGTGTCCCAAGATGTCCATACAGCTGACATCTTGATTCAGACTAGGTAGAAAGTTCAAACAAAAAATATTTCGAATGACAGCAAAAACTCTACCAGAATCTGTCGTTAAAATTTTGTTTCTAATAACCATCTCCAAAAAAGCTATCACCAAATTTTTTTTCCAATTGCGCCTTGGTAGTTTTTTCCTTTGAACGATTCACAGGGAATTTTTTGTTTCATGTATTGTATTTTGTTAGCTCTCAATTCAAAAGAATATATACAGTAAAATAAAAAATATGCTGAACAATATTTTATTATTTTATCATAACACTTTGTTTCATTTTGACATCTTATTCAATTTAAGTGTTTCAATTATTTATTTGTTTTATATGTTAGAAGGAGTATTTTGTGTTGATGTTTTGTTTATTGTCTGTATCGAATATCTTGGGAAACCAAAAATATTTCACCATTAATTGCAAAATGGTGAATGCGCCACAAGTTATAGCTATAGTCCGTTCACGAAAGGTTGAGCCGTCGGTTGGCCATGGAAATTTGGCATATTCCACTGTGTATATTAAAATTTAGGTTATGTTCTTGTCAGATTGATATGCAATGTTGTCAATATTGCATAGAGTTGTCTGATAACTCGCAATCTCGTCGAACGAGGCCGGTTACATTCGGCAACATTGACTTTATTTTACTCTATGACAGCAAATACTGCCAACTTCAGATAAATAAAAAAACGCCTACTATGTGCTCAACCTTTCGTGAACGGACTATATTAGTTTTGAAATTTCAGTTCAACATATTTTTATTATACTGGGGTATTGTTTGAAGAGAAAAGAATTTGCGCCATTTAAGAAAATATCTAGGGGTAGTTTCTTTTGGGGTAGTAATAAGAAACAGAATTTTAACGACAGATTATGATACAGTTTTTGCTGTCATTTGAAATACTTTTTGTTTGAATACTCTACCTAGTCTTGAGTCGAGATATTAGCTGTATGGAACATTATGGGACACCTGTATATTCCATATTAGTGGAGTTGCAATTTTTATGGCGCTGTTTTAAGTAATTCAACCTCATTTTGTGTTCCCTGTCATGATACAATTTAATTTTCCATGAATGAAGATACGTTATCATTTATCATAGACCATTTCAACAGCAAAAGGAATACTGCCGAAACAGTTTCACATTTTATTGTATCCATTCATGTTCTAATATTAACATTGCATATAGAGTGGAACTTCCCTATAATGAACGTCTGTATAACGAATTATGCACAAGACATTGCAGCTTGAATCCAAATTCCATGTTGAAAACACCCTCTAAAATGAAGTTAATTCTCTCTATGAAGAAATATTCAAAGATAATCACTCTTTGAATGGGTATTGGTGAAAAGGTATAAGGGTGGGTTTTTTCCGAACTTTTTCCGGACGTACGTAATAAATCTCGACCTTAAACTAAATCATTGCGGCAAGCAGAGAGATCCTTCTGAAACAGTTTTAAATACACCCCTGGCTGTTTGGTTTCAATCTAACCATTACGCTAGTGTGAAAGTTGTGCGAAAATGTCTAAAAGGAAGTGCTTAAGTTTGAATTATAAACTTAAATTTATCGATGAAGTCGACCGCAACATTGCTGAGTATAGAAACAAATTGATTTTCTGTATAACAAAATTTCTTTATAACGAATTTTTTTTCGGATTTCTTTCGTTCTAGGGAAATTCCACTGTATACTGTTTTAAATTTTTTTGACTATGTTTCTTTTTCCATATGAGAAGATGATCTATTCGAATCACTCATACAAAATTAACAGTAATCTCTTCCCAGATATGAGATCATAAGTCTCTGAAAAAACCTCTACTAAATTCTGCATACTCAAATGAAGCTAAAAATTAAAAAATTCAACGTGCTTCCTCATATTTTTTAGTACAGGGTATCCCATTTTGGGCACTTTTACGGGATATCTCCGTTATTTTTAACGTTAGCGGGATGCGGTTTTCGCGACAGTGTGCTACTTTTTTGTGAAAATAAAGATGGCGCAATCAGTTTTTGCATAGCCATCTTAGTTTTTGCCATACAGGGCGGAAATGAAAAGTATCACTTTTTAATCACCCCCCGTATCTCCGTTGTGCTTGAACTTGGAGAAATGGTTGAAACGCATTCCTATAGATTTTCTTCCGTAGAATCCAGTGGCGTAGTCAGTTTTTCAATTTAACTTTCCGTTTTTGAGTTATTGAGCAAACGTATGTTTTTTTAGATTGGACACCCTGTATATTATTTTTTATTCGTATTAAGGACAATCTCAGCTTTTCAAAAACATATTATTTTTGCATACATTTTCTAACCCAAGCTCAGAATTCAAGATTTTGTAATTCAATTGTCAATAACTTAGTAGTAGGCTATGACTGTTTATTAAAAACAGATAATAAATGTCAAGATTTCGTTAGAAATCGAAACTAATGTAAACATAATATGTAGATCACAAACAAGCATGTCATATTTCTCGTAATTTTCGTAAGCAGACTTAATGAGAAAAACTTAAAACTGAATCATTAATATAATATAATAAATATTAAAAAACTGAGAGAACTGTAAACTTTTAAACCAACCGACAAAGCTTTGACATTTTTTTTGTTTTTTAATAAACAGTCATAGAGCCTACTTCTTAGTTATTGACAATTGAATTACAAAATCTTGAATTCTGAGCTTGGTTTTTAAATTAAATGCATAAAATAATATGTTTTTGAAAAGCTGAGATTCTGCTTAATAAGAATAAAAATATTATACAGGGTGTCCAATTTAAAAAACATATGTTTGCTCAATAACTTGTAACGATTCAATAGACTGCGAATAATTTTTCCCCTGCCAAGCCGACGCGACGCCACTGATCCCCGATGTCATAAATCGATCGATATTGATTTTGAAGTTTCCGGCGAAGAATGCCGATCGAGGATTGTCGTTCAAGGTGGAATTTTCGGTTTCAGCCGAAGAAGATGACTTTTGATTTTGACTACGCTGATAAAACAGGTGGAAAGTGAGTGTGAATATTTTTTGGTGGCTTTATTCTGGTTGAGTATTTTCAATCTTACTTAAACATTTCTTTAATAATTTGAATAAGTAATTCTTATTGATAATTATTACATTACTATTTGCAAAATTTAATATTTTCTTGCATTTCTGTTGCACACCGTCAGTGTGTCACGTTTCTTTTTTTCTTTTCCTTTGTTTGAGAGCCGCCAGGAAGTATATATTCTCTTTCTCACTGTTTCATATTGAAAATATTTTCGTTGAAACAATTTAGTTTCATTCTTATAATAGATCTTTCGGATCATATGTACCATTTTTTTGTATAACTGATTTGTCACTCTATAACATAAGTTTTTTTCACTTTCCGGAAAGTATTTCATTCTATTTTAAGTTACTTTAAGGTTTATGATTCCATTCAATTTTCAAGTTATATACCGTTAATTTTCATTCTCAATTTTTCCAAATTCAAACAGAACATATTTCTCTAAACCATTTGTACCAAAATTAATTCCTGATCTTTTTTCTCCACGCATGATCGAGATTCCATTGACTTCTGAAGAAGGTTCCAGAAACACATGGGAAGTTCCTAATCAGGCCGTATTGAAACTGCATCCTGATCAAAATTCCAACTGCACTTTGGACAATTAGAAAACAACTTGTCGTTGATGCTTATTCTCATTCAGGCGAGCATCCACCAAATCGAATCTACCACTGACGATTGGTACTTCTTTTCCAAATTTTGCCGAAAAGTGACATTGTTATTTCAAGTGAAAATTCCTCAAAGTTTGAAGGACCTACCACGTGAGACAACCAAAATTTCTTTTTTTATAAACTGGTTTATTTTTTTTCCAAATTCTGTCTGGAGACCTAATAACTACAATCAAAGATCAGAGAAAAGTTCTATCTATTATTTTTTTGTAAATGTTCTGAATTTTGAATTTTCCATAGCCTTCAACAATAGTGTTTGTTATTTATAGTTTTAATAAATTTGTAAAATTTTAATATTTTTTTCTCATAACCTAACCACTAAGCAAGATCTGTAAATTCTGTTTCAATTCTTTCTCTTTCATTTCTTTCTCTTAAATTTGGTTTACTTGAGTAAACCTGGCGCCCAACAAAAAGTCAAGTTAGTAATATCCTTGGTGCCCACACCCTCACCGTATCAAACTGAGCAGCCGACAGGCATACGTGTGATTTAACTTTACACAATTGGCGCCCAACGTGGGGCCTGCCGTCAAAAGGGCCGTTAACTTGACATTTTTTTTTCTTATCTTAATCTTGCTTGGTGGTTTTTCATTTTGTAATACATTTGATCCGACAGAATTTGGTTCACTTTTATCTTTAATTTTGTTTTATTTCGTTTAAATTTTCTATATTGAACGACCATCTTTTTCTTCATTTATATATCCACATTTCTCTATTTCCCTATTATTTACATAATAGCTGGCGATTTTTTTTTACTAATAATAATTTATAATTATTTACACAATGAATCCTAATCATCTGAAAAATAATGAATTGATGTATGAAATTAGAATTCGTGGCGTGGAACCAACTGGCGATGTTGAAACTAAGAGGAAAATTTTGAGAGGGCTTCTGAGCCAAGAAAAGGCTAATCGTAGTTTTCATATCGTAACGAATCCTTATTCTCATTCTCAAGATGTAACTGAAGTTAGGGAAACTATCAAAGATCTTAAAAACGTTATTTCTAAATTTGGTGGAACTTCAGATGATCATATCTTCCATAGGGTATCTAGTCGTTTGACTCATTTGTCTAATCGTTTGTCTAAGCTAGTTGCCGAGGAGGATGCTGAAATTTCGGCGAAAAAGGAAATACAGTATGAGATGCTAGAGTTAGAGGCAGACCTCGATTTAAAGGTTTCACCAGCTAGAACTTCTACTCCAACTGAGAAGACTGTTCCTGTCAGCTATAGTAGTCCGTCGAACAGTAGGTTTATTCCCCCTTATAAATGGAATATATTTTTCACAGGTTCGATTCAGGATGAGTCGGTTACTTCATTCTTGGAAAAGGTAGAACTGTTAAGGCAGGCTCGAGGTGTATCCAAGCAGGAATTGTTTCAGTCTGCTTGTGATTTATTTAGGGGTTCTGCGTGGACATGGTTTGTCAATAACCGATGTAAATTTCAAACATGGGATGAATTGGTCAAGGAGTTGAAGAAGGATTTCCTTCCATACTTTTATGACGAGGACTTGGAGCAAGAAATCTCTTCGAGAACTCAAGGCTGTAATGAGAGAGTATCTTTGTTTATTTCTTCAATGGAAGGTCTTTTTAACAGGTTGACGCTCAAGCCAGATGAGGAAACCAGAGTCAGGAAAATTCGCAGAAATCTTTTGCCATTTTTCATTTCAGGTTTGGCTTTGTATAATCCTAAGACTGTTGGTGAGCTTTCTGAACTCTGTAAGAAGTTAGAGGAGTCTAGAATATGGGCTGATCGCTATAGAGCACCACCAACTCATGATGCCGGCTTGTTGGAACCGGATCTCAGCAGACCATTCAGTGAGTCAACTTCTTCATCCTCAGCTCATCGACCGAATTTTCGAAAAAATGTTCCCTCCACTAATATATCTATGGTATCTAGTTCCCGATGTTGGAATTGTGGTTTAGCTGGTCATAATTACCCTCAGTGTCGAAAACCTAGATCAGTTTTCTGTTATGGTTGTGGTCTTAAAAATACTATTAAATCTAAGTGTAATCAATGTAATTCAAAAAACGTAAATCGAGGTGGCGAGAAACTGAACCTCGTCACCAGCCAAGAAACCAAAGGTTCAGTAGATCGGCAAGTAGCCAAGCACACATTCAGCAAAGAAAAGGGGAGACAAAACACACAGAATCAGTAAATTTTTCCCCATTCTCCTCTTCGTCTGTAGATATCAATCCTGTTTTTGTCGTAAAACCAAATGATAACCGTCCTTATCTAAATGTCGAAATTTTTGACCAAAAGATTCTCGCTCTCGCCGATACCGGTAGTACATCTTCCATATTAGGTTCCGCTGGTTTCGCTCTTCTTCAGGAATATAACATACCGATAATGTACGAGTCTACAATTAATGTCACTACTGCGGATGGTAAACCTCAAGATTTCTTAGGTTATATTTTAGTTCCTATTTCGATTGAAGGTATCGTGAGGGAGTTAAAAATTTTAATAATTCCGTCCGTTACCCATAATCTCATTTTAGGAATGGATTTTTTCAAATTGTTTCGCATCGAGATAAATTTTTCTAATCTCTCCTATTCGATTGATTCCTCTGTATGTGCAATAAATGCCATTCAGCCTTTTTCTAAGTTAACAAATTCTCAGAAAAATGAACTTCGGAGTATAGAGAAGTCTTACCAATCTATCGCTCCTAAAGATAGGATAGGTCGTACCCACCTAATGACTCATCATATTGACACCGGAAGTGCCAAACCTATTGTACAACGCCAGTATCCCTTATCCCCTGCTATGCAGACTCATTTAAATAAAGAAATTGACGAAATGTTGAGGCTAAAGGTTATTCGACCGTCCCAATCTCCTTGGTGTAGCCCTTTGTGGTTGGTTCCCAAACGTTCGGGAGATTATCGTGTATGTTTTGATGGTCGAAAGTTGAATGAAGTTACAGTTAATGATACTTATCCAATGCCTTTAATAGATTGTATTCTTAATAAATTAAGAGACGCTAAGTACCTTTCTTCGATCGATTTAACAAAGGCGTTTTTCCAGATACCTTTAGATAAGACGTCTTGTGCCAAAACCGCTTTTGCAGTACAGGGACGAGGTCTATTTGAATTTGTTGTTTGTCCGTTTGGGTTGAAAAATAGTCCTAAAGCAATGACTCGTTTGATGGATAGGGTAATCGGACCTGATTTGGCACCATATTGTTTCGTTTATCTTGATGACATTATTATAGCTACTCCCACTTTTGAACTCCACATCAAAGTTTTGAAAGAGGTATATAGAAGACTCAAAAATGCTAATCTCACGGTTAACTTGGATAAATGTGAATTTTGTCGTTCATCTCTTGTCTTTCTGGGTTTTGTAGTGGATGAACATGGTTTACGTACCGATCCAGAGAAAGTTTCCGCAATAGTTAATTATCCAACTCCAAAAAATACCACCGAAATCAAACGTTTGATAGGTCTTGTCAGCTGGTACCGTCGTTTCATAAAGGATTTTTCCTCTATTTGTTCCCCTATATCAGATCTCTTACATGGTAGAAAGAAAGGACATCCAATAGCATGGACTCCAGAAGCAGAGGCAGCATTCGCCGAAATAAAGTGTCGTCTTGTATCTGCCCCAGTGTTGGCTAGCCCTGATTTTTCGAAACCTTTCGTAATTCAGTGTGATGCTTCTGATACAGGTGTAGGTGCAATTTTATACCAAGAATGTGACGGTGTAGAACATCCAGTGGCTTACGCAAGTAAGACACTTACCACTTGCCAGCGTAAATATACCGTGACAGAAAAAGAGCTTTTAGCTGTTATCTTCGGAATAGAAAAATTTCGAAGCTATGTCGAAGGTACTAAATTCACCATTGAAACTGACCATGCCTCCCTTATTTATCTCCATAATCTTTCGAACCCTTCAGGACGTTTGACTAGATGGGCAGTAAAACTTTCCCAGTTTGATTTCACCATTAAACATCGCAAAGGTTCTTTAAACGTAGTGGCTGATGCGTTATCCCGTTCAGTAGCTGATATCTCTGTAATTGATATTTCTCATTTTCAACCTGATAAGTGGTATTCGTCGATGATTGAGAAAGTTCAGAAAAATCCGGAAGTTTATCCGTCATTTCGTGTCGAGGGTGGACTACTTTATAAGCACATTCTGTCGCGAAATAATATTATCAGTAATTTGACTGATTGGAAAATTGTTGTGCCTTCTGCAAATCGACATGAGACTCTCAAATTTTATCATGACAAAGAAACTTCAGCTCATTTGGGTATATCTAAAACTCTTGCTCGGATATCCGAATTATATTACTGGCCAAAAATTAGGAGAGATGTCTATAAATATGTTAGGAAATGCCCTATTTGTGCTGCCTCTAAAAGTACGAATTTACCTCAGGCTGGTCATATGGGTTCTTACAAGAACATTAATTTTCCATTTCAATGTATCTCGGCAGATTTGTTAGGTCCGTATCCAAGATCAAAAAATGGAAATCAATACGTCTTGGTCGTTGTTGATTGGTTCACTAAGTTTGTATTAGTACACCCCATGCCTAAAGCTACATCTAAAAATATTCTAAAGTTTATAGAAAATAATGTTTTTCTTATTTATGGCGTACCGCAGATTTTCATTGTTGATAATGGAAGTCAATTTATAAGTAAGGAATTCAAAAAATTGATGGAAACTTATCGTGTCCAAAAAATTTGGTATAACGCTAAATATCATCCGCAAGTTAATTTTACTGAAAGAGTGAATAAGGTAATTGTAACTTCCATTCGGTGTTATATTCATGAAAATCATAAAACTTGGGATTCTTCTATATTTAAGGTAGCTCAGGCGATCAGGTTGGCTAAACATGACGTCACGGGTTATTCTCCGGCTTTTCTTAATTTCGCAAGAAATGTTCCCGTGACTGGAGATTTCTATGGTAAAATTTTGGATAATGCAACTAATGTTATTTCAATTTCCGATAAATTTCAACGTATTGATGATGTACAGAAACTTCCAGAACTATATGTCGATATTCGTAAAAAGTTACATGAAGCCTATCTTAGAAATGCCCATCAATACAATTTGAGGAAGCGAAAATTAGTATTTCACGTTGGTGATAAAGTCTGGAAGAAAAACGTTACTTTATCTTCAGCTATTAATAATTACTCTGCAAAGTTAGCTCCTAAATATCTGCCTTGCGTTATCACAAGGGTTGTTTCAGATCTAGTGTACGAGCTCAGGGACATGGATGGTAATGATTTGGGCCGTTGGCATATTAAAGACCTCAAGTCAGCATATGATGATGATTCAGATTCGGCTGGGGAGGAATATTTTAGCGCTGATTCGGAGGACTCCTAATAAATATCTTTTCTTTTCTTTTTGAAATAATAATGCGCAGGTGAACATAGTCTGATACTGTTGGATGGTGCAACTTTATGAAAGAAATCTATCTTTTGGTAGCTCCTTTATGGAAAATTTTTACTTTTATGAAGGATATTGTTCAGCAGGGATGTGTTGTGTTGATTCTGAATTACTTAGGTATTTTTAATATTTGGGAATCGAGCATTTTCCATATCATTTAGATTTGTGTTGCATGCCATTTATCTTATACCCTATATTCCTACATTATCTATTGTAGTAATACATATCTTTATCTCTCTTAAATTATCTTAATTAATGTTGAGTCTCTCTTTGAATTATTGCGAAGAACTTATTCCTTCTTTAGTTCTTTCTTTCCTAT
This sequence comes from Propylea japonica, assembly GCA_013421045.1. Taxonomy (NCBI): domain Eukaryota; kingdom Metazoa; phylum Arthropoda; class Insecta; order Coleoptera; family Coccinellidae; genus Propylea; species Propylea japonica. Next base: position 23,720,351 of record CM024246.1, on the reverse strand, counting down.
ATTATGAATTAAAAAAAAAATTGTAAACTTCTAAAGTTTCCAATTTTTTTCTGCCCGGTTGGGGTAGTGTGTAACGATTCAATAGACTGCGAATAATTTTTCCCCTGCCAAGCCGACGCGACGCCACTGATCCCCGATGTCATAAATCGATCGATATTGATTTTGAAGTTTCCGGCGAAGAATGCCGATCGAGGATTGTCGTTCAATGTGGAATTTTCGGTTTCAGCCGAAGAATATTACTTTTGATTTTGACTACGCTGATAAAACAGGTGGAAAGTGAGTGTGAATATTTTTTGGTGGCTTTATTCTGGTTGAGTATTTTCAATCTTACTTAAACATTTCTTTAATAATTTGAATAAGTAATTCTTATTGATAATTATTACATTACTATTTGCAAAATTTAATATTTTCTTGCATTTCTGTTGCACACCGTCAGTGTGTCACGTTTCTTTTTTTCTTTTCCTTTGTTTGAGAGCCGCCAGGAAGTATATATTCTCTTTCTCACTGTTTCATATTGAAAATATTTTCGTTGAAACAATTTAGTTTCATTCTTATAATAGATCTTTCGGATCATATGTACCATTTTTTTGTATAACTGATTTGTCACTCTATAACATAAGTTTTTTCACTTTCCGGAAAGTATTTCATTCTATTTTAAGTTACTTTAAGGTTTATGATTCCATTCAATTTTCAAGTTATATACCGTTAATTTTCATTCTCAATTTTTCCAAATTCAAACAGAACATATTTCTCTAAACCATTTGTACCAAAATTAATTCCTGATCTTTTTTCTCCACGCATGATCGAGATTCCATTGACTTCTGAAGAAGGTTCCAGAAACACATGGGAAGTTCCTAATCAGGCCGTATTGAAACTGCATCCTGATCAAAATTCCAACTGCACTTTGGACAATTAGAAAACAACTTGTCGTTGATGCTTATTCTCATTCAGGCGAGCATCCACCAAATCGAATCTACCACTGACGATTGGTACTTCTTTTCCAAATTTTGCCGAAAAGTGACATTGTTATTTCAAGTGAAAATTCCTCAAAGTTTGAAGGACCTACCACGTGAGACAACCAAAATTTTTTTTTTATAAACTGGTTTATTTTTTTCCAAATTCTGTCTGGAGACCTAATAACTACAATCAAAGATCAGAGAAAAGTTCTATCTATTTTTTCTGTAAATGTTCTGAATTTTGAATTTTCCATAGCCTTCAACAATAGTGTTTGTTATTTATAGTTTTAATAAATTTGTAAAATTTTAATATTTTTTTTCTCATAACCTAACCACTAAGCAAGATCTGTAAATTCTGTTTCAATTCTTTCTCTTTCATTTCTTTCTCTTAAATTTGGTTTACTTGAGTAAACCTGGCGCCCAACAAAAAGTCAAGTTAGTAATATCCTTGGTGCCCACACCCTCACCGTATCAAACTGAGCAGCCGACAGGCGTACGTGTGATTTAACATTACAAACTCAAAAAGGAAAAGTTTAATTGAAAAACTGACTACGCCACTGGATTCTACGGAAAAAAATCTATAGGAATGCGTTTCAACCATTTCTCCAAGTTCAAGCACAACTGAGATACGGGGGGTGATTAAAAAGTGATACTTTTCATTTTCGCCTTGTATAGCAAAAACTAAGAGGGCTATGCAAAAACTGATTGCGCCATCTTTAGTTTCACAAAAAAGTAGCACACTGTCGCGAAAACCGCATCCCGCTAACGTTAAAATAACGGAGATATCCCGTAAAAGTGCCCAAAATGGGATACCCTGTACACAATAGTATCCTCCTCAGTTCAGTGCTTCTCTTGAATATTTTTTCTAAGGCTAACCCTTCTTTTATAGGTACGCTCTAAATCATCCAAAGGTGAGCTACTGTCAAGGTATGAGTGATCTTGCATCGCCACTATTAGTGACAATGAATGACGAAGCTCATGCCTACATTTGCTTTTGTGCCCTTATGGAAAGACTATCGACAAATTTTATGATAGACGGTATCGCTATGACGCAGAAGTTCACACACCTATCGGAAGCAATCATGTATTACGATCCCGAGTTCTATAATTACCTTAAAATGCATCAAGTAAGTAAATTTCACAAATGTTATGAATATTAGTGATTTAATTTTTCTATTAAAATTACAGGCTGATGATTTATTGTTTTGTTACCGATGGCTTCTTTTAGAAATGAAGAGAGAGTTTGCATTTGAGGATTCATTACGTATGTTAGAAGTATTATGGAGCTCCCTACCAGCTGATCCACCTGCGATTGAATTAAAATTGTTTGATGTTAAGTTTCAACTGACCCCTTTGAGTACACCCCCAATAAGCCCTTTGGTAAAAACGCCGCGTGAAAATGCTTATAGTAAGGTGTGCGCCATAAGGCGACGTAGTTCCTCAATGTCTTTGAACAGTTTTAAAAACAAAAGAAAACTGGACAAAGCTAAAAGGTTAAATCAGAGTTTAGATGAAATGTTAACCAAATCCAAAAACATTGCTGAGATCAAACCGAAACAGCAAAGCTTAGATGATGCAACTTTATCTATTAGAAATAAGGAAAATTCTCCAAAGAAATCTAAAACACCAAAATCGCCAAAAACTCCAAATCCGGGTGATACCTCTCCAGTATTAGAAGGCTCAAATGAATTAAATTCAGAAGTTCCACAACACTTACCTAAACCTGAACCAAGGGCGAGATCTGTTTCGCCCTTGGATCAAAAATCTGATTCTGCTGTTATCTTGAATAACCAGATCAATAATTATAAGACACACACCAAAGTTCGTAGTTCAAGTTTATCTTCCAGCATGACTAGTTTGAATAAAAATAAGAAAAAGGGAGGAAACCATTTTAAAGAACTCAAGGCAAGGATTGCAACGTCAAAGATATTCTCCTCTTTAGATCAGCTTGAATCAACTGATCTGAAGGAAGAATCTGAAAATAAACCCCCTAAATTAATAAAAAATTTCAATGAATTCCTACATTTCGCATCGGTCAACAAGAACAAGATATCTGATAAAATTCTGAAGGTTGGTAATGATATTAATGTAGACAATCCCAAAATTACTCTAACAAAGTCGAGTCTGGATGATTCAGATGCCTCAAGCGTAGATCAGAACTCCTCAAATTTCTCCAAATCGAGATGCATGTCAACGACATCCTGCAGTGGAGATGATACCTTCGAAGATTATAGTCCCGATGAATATTTTCCGCTCACAACATCTGTAACTAGGGAGTTAAGATTGGAAATGGACAATTTGGATCGAAAAGTATTCGGAGAGCACTTCAATGAACGCTTGATAGATTCCTCACCCAGTGAATGCAGCAGTGACTACAAAACCGAAAGAGAATTAGACGAAGTTGATCATTTGAGTAATAACGTTAAAGATATCGAATTGGAGAAGGCAGAGGAGATTCTTGAGAATAAAAAATGCGACGATGTCTTCATTTGGGAGAATCCTTTACACCAAGCAAGCCCAAGTTTTCATAAATTACCGATTGCAGAAACTCCCAAATCGGCATTAGATTTAAATTCAGAACTGCCTAGTATAGTTAACGAAGTTTCTGCGTCTAAAACAGTCACACCTATCAGAATTATTAATTATACCCAGTCGAATAGCGTAACGAAAATACAATCTGTTCCAATAGAACCAAGCGTAGAGGCATCTCCCGATGAACCTCCTGTACCGATTTCGAACATTGACAATACAATCAAGATTAACGGAGCAGACATGACCAATTCATGTGAGGAAGTAACAGAAACAATAAGAAGCGCAGTTCTGCCCTCCCCAGATGAATTTGGAGGAGGAAACCCCTTTTTGATGTTTTTATGTATAACCGTACTATTGCAACACAGAGACCATATTATCGAAAAAGCTATGGATTACAACGAAATGGCCATGCATTTTGACAAGATGATCAGGAGGCATAATGTAATCTCAGTTCTCAATCAGGCTCGGCAAATGTATGGGAGTTATATGAAAAAGCAGAGTTTGATGCTGGGGTATCATAAGACTTAATTTTGAAGACTCGTACTTATTGTTTAGAATATTATTCTTGCAACTGTGATATTTTAATTTATTCCTAAAAGTTCCAAATACCAGTTTTTTATCGGGTAACGAGGTTGATTTATTTGATTATCGGCTTAGGCTTGTTTTAATTTATTGAAAGAGAGTTCTCTCTTAAATTGTTATGAATCATTGCAGGAAGAAAGTAGTTTCTTCATTATTATTTGGCTTTCAAAATATCTATCTTCTGGTGCTTGGCTTCAGTAAATACATTTAATCACATAATTTGCATTTTTATAAAGGAATAATTAATTTTGGAAAAAGTTATGATTTCAAATAGATATTTCACTTCATGTAAGAAAGTATCATTTTGGAAGATATTTGGACATTCTCGGTAATTGGACCAGTAGTTATCGATGAGATTTTGAAGTCATTGAAATATCAGTGAAACCCAATAGGTGTCCTAGTTTAGAAGATATGGGCCCCAAAGTTCCAAAAATATCCCACTTTCAAGTCACTCTAACCGCTATAAAAACACTGAATTACTGTTTCTATTAAAATTATAAAATTTTTTTGAACATTTACGTAAAGATTTGATGCGTTTTATTTCAGGTATATTAAATAATTATTGGAGAAACATTGAAAGAAGCTACCACATAACCACAAATTATTTGTGGTAAGTTGTCAATACCACACTTGTGGCAAGTAAAATTCTGCTGTATTGCCAAACTTATCATAAAAAACGGCGACTTTCCCCAAAATTTGATAGATGGATAATATTTATTCGCCCAAAAATAATACATTATTCCTACATAATAGGATTCGAGTGTGGTTATATGGGCTCTGTATTGATCGTTGAATCAGGTTTTCTTATGGTAAAGAGATTTATTTGAGGGTGAAAACATTGAGGGCCGAAAAAAAAACTTGAGTAACCTGTTGGTAGCACTAATATTGTTAAAGAAGCCAATATGAATGAAATGAAAACAAAATCTAATCGATATCTGCTGGTCACCACAGTTCAATATTCATTGACATTCTTTTCAGTTTCACATTTTTAAAGTTTTGGGACATTGATCGTAAACCCAAAATGATATCATTTGTGTCAATTACTATAGCGATAGCCTAACTATTCAGATGCTCAAGAGCTAACTTATGTGATAAGTTCGTTCAATTCAAGCACTAAAAGATAGCAGGGCATAAAAAGCCTGTTCATTTGAAATATATGGATATAATTTGCTGCAATGTACACAATATTTTCTCATGAACATTATTTTTAGAAGATTGAGAATATTGTAAATAGGCATAAATATTAGCAATGATTTTACTGCAATTTATAATAGTATATACCATTTTTGTTCTGTTCAGATGCTTTATCATCTGATAAAATAGAATCACTCTAAGCACTTATTTATTTTAAGTTATTAGCACAAATGTTCCACTAGCAATATTATATCATTTTTGAACTAGGTAATATTTGTATCATTTCAAGTTGATTAGAGGTTATATTATATACCATGTATTACGATTTCTGTTGACTAATATGAAGCCTCATTTTTATGCTACGGTTTTTCATTTCATCATCAGATATCCAAAATTAGTGATAAATGAAACACAAATACAATAGAAAAATATATATAATTTATACTGATAATATTAAGTTCTTTTTAAATCTTATATGCTCTTATATTTATACGTATAATTATTTTGAGTCAATTGTACCTAATTCGCAGTCTTTGGTGTTTGGATGGAGAAAATTCTTCACAACAGTTTGCAAATTGCATCTTGCACTTCTTTCATCTTGTAATTGCAATGACAAGGTTGCTACATTACATTCTAGGATATTCACTTTGCTTTGAAGTTGTTGTATAGACTCAATTAAAGTCCTATTTGGGTCCAGTTTTGTTCCATTTAGAAGATTAACTGAAAAAATATTCAAGCAAAAAGGTTAGTAACAAAACAAAAACAGTTAAAGCACAAAAACAGCAAAGGTGCAATCAGGCTTGGGGAACAAGGCAGCCTGTATTTCAAAAACGACAATGCTTGTTTAAACATTATATATTTATATACATAAAAACTTTTACATACTTCTGAAATAGTTATATAAAAATAAATAAATTACAAACATCTAACTAACAAGGATAAGGCACAATATTAAGCACACCATGGTAAGTAGAACAATTTAAATATTGAGTAGTATTTTCAACTACAAACTTGAAATAATTGACCGAGATGTTCACTTTAATGTTTGTTCTCATGCAGACAAAGAGTGCTGATTACCTTTTTCTTGCTTTCAAATAAAAAACAAGTTTTAAGTAATCTGCTTATACTGATAGTAAACCTAGTATTTCGGAATATCTGATCTTTTAGAAAGTAGAAGAAAAATCAGCCTGATTCCTTTAAATCGCCTGCTCTATTAATCACAATTCTAATTTTTTTAAATTATTATTTTCTTTGGTATATTTCACAAATTTTTAATTGGCTGAATAAAAAATGAGTGAAGGCAACTCTAGGTTTACTTTTTACTCTGAGGAAATATCACTACAATTTAAATCTGTGGAAATTGATTACTCACTATTATGGGACTGTTAGTTTCTTTGCAAATCTGAGGTTCCGAAAAATTATTACTTGGAGAACCTACTTTTATTGAACTTCCCAATTATACAGACAGTTTATAGGATTCAAGAAGGCCAATTGTTATTCCTGTATTGCAGTATCATCATATTTTTTCAGAATCTTATTGGAACAGAGAAAAGCTATTCAGTAATATTGGTATTTTCTGTTATACCTTCGCAGTGCATCAAGAATACAGAAAAATGAGCGTATACCATTATGCAAATTTGCAGAGTATTTTGCCATAACCTTCACAAATGATCTTTTTTGTCATTATTATTTTCAATTTTTTTGAGTTTGGTTCACCAATTGATATGTATGAGTTTCAAGTTAAAAAACGATTAGTGTTTGATATCATATACGTAATATATTAAAATGTCATATTGTTATATATATGAGCATTTTTGTAAAGCCACATTTCAAAAAATAAGAACATAATGAAATATAATATGTAAAGGTAATAATAGAATATTTTCTAAATTTCATTATTAGATATTAATTGCTATTTGACGAAATCTTCTCCAAAGTTGATGGACTTTCGCATTCAAAAAAAGTTTTTTTGGTATAAGAGGAAACTAAATTTATTAGGATGAAACATCTCAAGTCGATGACGTTTTGCGGAAGCAATAAAATACCTTCGATTGATTGATTACAGCAAATACAGTGGAACTTCCCTATAAAGAACGTCTGTATAACGAATTCCATGTTAAAAACACCCTCTAAAACGAAGTAAATTCTCTCTATAGTGAAATATTCAAATAACATCACTCTTTAAATGGGTAGTGGTAAGAAGTTATAAGGGTAGGTTTTTCCGAAATTTTTCCGGACGTACGTGATAAATCCCGACCTAAAACTAACTAAATCATTACGGCAGGCAGAGAGATTCTTCTGAAACAATTTTAAATAGTCCCCTCTGGCTTTTTGGTTTCAATCTAACCATTACGCTAATGTGAAAGATGTGTGAAAATGTCTACAAGGAGATGCTTAAGTTTGAACTTAAATTTATCAGTGAAGTCGACCGGGACATTGTCGACTATAGAAACAAATTTTCTGCATAACGAAATTTCCTTATAACGAATTTTTTTGCGGATTTAGCGCTTTCGTTATGGGAAAGTTCCACTGTATTTAATCCGCATGAGAACAAACATAGCAGAACATCTCATTCCAAATGCTGGGTTTTCCGCAGCTGCCTAACTACGAAGGAACCGCAGCACCAGGTGGTAGCCCTTGGCGCATGCGGCCTGTAGTTACGCGGCTGCAGAGGCTGTTGAGTTATTTGCGTCGAGGACGAGGAACGGCCTAGGTTTAGGCTGGTCCTGTTTGCGCGTGCAAGTTTGTCATGCATTTGTACGTTACCACCAGTCAAAAGGTCCACTGCGAATCGAGCATCAACGAAACAAACAGGATGAAACAAAAGATAGTTAAGAATTCGGACAGTGTACATGAAAAGGATGGAAAAGAATTATTGAAATGAGTAGCAATGTCGAATTGTATCCTAAAGAATTCTGAGGAAATAAAAGATGATATTTCAAATGAAATTATGCAAGCCAACCAACTGTAAGTAAGATATAGATTCGATTAATAGGAGGGTCGATAAGGTTAAGTGGACCTCGCATAGTACATTGACCTTGTGCAACCTCGGGATCTTTACCATTGCGGCAGCTAGATTTTGATAAACATCCATTATTTGCTTCAGTTTCAAGAAACACAAATCATGGTGACGTAGCTTTTCTCCATGGACAGCTGAACAATTGCAAAGCAGGTGTTTATCTGTCCCAGCATATTATCAGGAACCTCTTCCATGTTCCACAGGTGTTAATTCACCAGACAGTATCCTGTGAATATGCTTGTCATTTTCTATTATCTAATCTACTCAGTAAGGGGAAATTTTTTGGTCCAGCTTGTTGAGTAGTTTTTCTTTCAGTTAGTTTTAGTTTAAAAAGGGTTACAGCTCACTGCGACCTCAAGGTCTACTGTGCCCCCTTACAGAGCTGTTCTGACAACCCTCTTTACAGCTCGCCTTCCAGTTCCAGGGATCTGATGAAATCCAATATCTGTGAAGGCTTCAACCAGGCCTTTCTCGCCCAAGGCATTCTTTCCATAGGCTCGCAATGGCAAAGTATTCCGTGACTAGGTGAATGGGGGTTTCTTCCTCTTCCCCACAGAACCTACACTGGTCAGTGTCCAACAATCCCATCCTCAAAAGGTTCTTCCTGAGGCGGCAGTGTCCTGTAAGAAAGTCAGGGAGGAGGTGTAACTGTTTCTTACTAAGATCGAGACATATTTTGGATCTTGCTGTTTCAAAGTTCCGAAGGAACTTAGTGGAATGATCCATTCCTGGGAGATTCCGCCAGAGTTCTCCTCCTCGGATTTCTCTTACTCCAGAAACTCCTTCTTATAGATACATTTACCTATACCACAGAAAGGTTCTGGGCCTATGAGCGACATTCGGGCGCCCTTGTAAAGTGTATTGACCTCTTCGTTTCCTTTGATTCCCGAATGGCCGGGAACCTACTACTACTCTCTGATCCACAAAACATTTTCTACTTAGAAATCAAAATTATTTCTTTGCCAGAAGTAATGAGTTGCTGGTCAAACATTGAGGACATTGAACCAATTTTTTTTTCATATTCACCCATATTTCTATTATATAATATATATAAATATAATAATAATAATAATAATAATAAGCCGTTTATGTCCTACAGGAAAAATCCCAATTACAGGAAATTATTCAGTATTACATCATATCTACAAAAAAGCCCATAACAAACAGAAATTAATAAATTGATTTCAAAAGTGAAACATAGTGCAGGAAAAAAAAATTGAATCATATGCACCTCAAACATTCTATTGAAATATATTTATGATAGGTGTTTCAAATCAGAAGAGATCAAATTAACAATTTTGATTATTTAGTCGATGGGTTCTTCCCAACTTTAGCAGTGGGCTAAATCATTCCGGGTTACATAATAGTAAAATTGATGAACAAAAATGAAAATTTGTAGTGAGATGATTTCAAGCATACTTCACTTAATATTTTCCTGATATTCATTATGACGTTTGCTTTAATGGGGACAACATTTTATGAAACAATAAAAAAATATTCAATAATTTTTACTGGATCCACCCCTTCCATTGATAATAATCTCAGATCAATAAAGAACATGGATAGTCAGATGTAAACAGAGGCAAAAATTAGGTAAAGATCCCCATGTTTATATTCATTTCCCTATTATATATAACCATTAATCTAACTTCTTGGTTATTTTTACCTAACCTAACTTCTTTTTTTTTGACAACTTTCAATGTCAATCAGATTGCAAATGAAAAAAAAACACAATTCTGAAGATTTTACAAGTTTGTCTAAAGAAGGTGTCCGATATAGACACCGAAACGTTACATTGTCCTTTTCATTTATTTTCTTTTTCAGTTTTACAGTTAGGCAACAATTTTTTCAAGACCAATTTGCTATTGAAAAATAAGTGCAAAGATTCTCGCAGGAGCACTTCATCTTAATTAAATGTTTTTAATTATTTCTGTTTCAGAGACTGGGAGTGAAAACCTATAAAGTTTTCTAGAAATGCAGAATCCTCCCAGAATATATTTCAATCGATAACCTAACTTCTTGGTTATTTTTATGATTTTTCAAGATATTCGCTCCAGTTTTATTGATTCTACATGTTACTGTACCTTGCAATGATATTGAACTACATTCGCTTCAGAAAAATTAAGAAATACTGTATTACTTGGTTAGTTACGTGGAAAACATGACTGTTTATAATCTGCAACTTTCCAGACAGTAACGTTCTTTTCAGTTTTCCATAATAATAATAATAATAATAATAATAATAATAGTTCTTTATTTCAGATCAAATTTTAAATGTATAAATACATGGAACATGAAATGAAACAGTGTCATAATTAAATTAGGTTCATTTGATATAATCCGATAAACAGTACGGCTCCAAATTCAATAGAAATCCAAATAACTTTCTTTTAAAACATTTAGTGTCCTCGATTCTTTTTATGTATTCGGGTAGGGAATTAAAGAGTTTTAAGCATCTGTATTCTACCTGTTTTTGACTCGTTGTCAATGTATATTTAGGGTATGTGTAGTCTAAACTCCTAGTTTCATGGTACTGTTTCTTATTTTGGAACTTCTGAAAAAGTAGGATGTTTCTTCTCATAAACAGTAAGCATTCCTGTATATATAGACCATATATAGTTAGTAACCCATTTTCCTTGAAAAAAGTTCTGCATGATTGATTGTATTTAAGGTTACTCATAATTCTCAGTGCCTTCTTTTGCAAAACAAAAAGAGCTTCTATATTGGATGTTCCATAGAAGATGATTCCAAATCTTAATTTTGACTCAATTGTCGCATGGTAAACTTGTTTTAAACTTTCTTGTCCGATATATTTTGATACTATTCTGAAGCCATAAACAGCTGATCTTATTTTCTCACATAACTGATTAGTGTGTTCGCTCCAATTGAGGTTCTTGTCAATGTGTACTCCCAGAAAATTGGTGGATTCGCTCAGATTAAAATTGTCCTGGTTTATGATCATATTTACTCTATCCTCGTTGTTCGTGTTAGATGGCGTAAACAAAACCAGTCTTGTTTTCTCCTTGTTCAGAATGAGATTATTTGTTTCAAACCATTTTTGACTATTTTCCATTAATGTAGAGCTCAAGAGCTGTAGTTCCGAGTATAGCCTTTGGATCGCTAGTAAGTTCGTGTCATCTACATAATTCACAGAAATAGCATCTTGTTCCCCTACTCCCAGGCACACATCGAAATCATTCAGGTAAATAATGAAGAAAAGAGGGCCAGCTATACTTCCCTGTGGCACGCCAAGGATTAGTTCCTGTAGATTCGACTTATATGATTTTCCTTCCATTTCCAATTCCACCATTTGCTTTCTCGCTTCAAAATATGACTTGACCCACTTCAAGGCTGGTCCTCGAATTCCATATTTCTCTAGTTTTACCATTAGTTTGTTAACATCCAAACAGTCATATGCCTTCGTCAGATCTAGAAAGATTCCCATAGCTACTTTCTTGTTTTCAAAAGCCTCCACTATTTTAGAGATAAACCGATATATAGCCGTTTGAATTGATTTCCCCTTTAAGTACCCATGCTGATTATCTTTAAAGATCGCATTTTCAGTTAGAAATTTCATTATTTGTTTACAGTATGCCATCTCTAGAATTTTTGAGAAACTCGGTAGAATACTGATTGGTCTGTAATTTCCATACTCGTTGATATCGCCCTTCTTGTGCTGCGGTTTAATGACTGCTATTTTCATACTATCTGGGAAAATTCCATATTTCAATGAGTTATTGATAATGTAATTCATCGGTTCTATTATTTCTTCAACTGTCTGCCTGATCATATTGTTTGATATCTCATCGTAACCACTAGAGTATTTATTCTTCAATGACTTAATGAGTTCTCTGGTTTCTTCTTTTGTTATTTGTCTCAGTAACATGGATTTATCTTCCTCAACAGATCCATACTCGATGTTGCTTTTAACTGTGTTTGATGTTAGTGTCCGTGCAGCATTTGTGAAAAATGTGTTCATATCATTGGCTGTCTTTATTGGATCTCCACTTATTTCTGTTTGGGTTGTTCTTTTGGAGTTATTTATAGAGTTAATTATGGACCACATGGTTTTGGTTTTATTCTCTGAATCTTTGATTTGTCTCTCGAACTTTTCTCTCTTTTGTCTCTTTAACAGGTTATCATATTGAATTTTGGTGTTCTGATATTTTTCCTTGGCTGACTCATCATATGTGCTTACAACTAGCAATGCGTCCAGTTTTCTCTTCATTTCTTCCACCTCTGGGTTCATCTTTCCAGTTTTGTTTTTCCTGTTCCACTGCACTTTCCTTTTTGGAAATATTTTATTGAAAAATTCCAGGTATATTTGATGGAAATGTTCAAACTGTCTATTTACATCTTTCTTGTCAATTTCATATAAATAGGTCCATTTATGCTGATTCAAAGCATTCTTGAAATGTTCGATATTATTTTTTGAAAGATTACGTTTATATGTGTACTCTTTTTGAACTGAAACTATTGGAAATACTATTTTTTGTGCTGTATGGTCTGATATGTGTGTCTCGATGATGCTGACCTCGTATGGTATTTCAGCATTTGTGAAAATACCATCTATACATGACTCCGTGTTGACTGTTGTTCGGGTTGGTTGATGTATTGTCTGTATTATGTTAAATGTTCCCATCAAATCAAGAAATTGACGTCTTTTATTGGATTCTTTTGCCATATCTATGTTGAAATCACCAATTATTGTAACTGTTGCGTTTTCATTATGTAGCTTGTGCAACACTGGTTCCATCGATTCAATCAGTATGTTAGAATTTCCGTCATTATACACTACAATACACACTTGTTTTCTCTTCCCCATATTGTACTCCACTGCTACACATTCAAATTTACCTTTTTTGGAGAGTTTCTTGATATCTTTCCTCTCTTTTGCTTGGACACCTTGTCTAACATAAATTGCTACTCCTCCATGTTCCTTCTCTTTCCTACAGAAGTGCGTGAGCAATGTGAAATTATCGATTGCATAATATTGAAGTTGTTCCTCTGTTTTCCAGTGTTCTGTGATACCTAATATATTTACTTCTTCATTTTCACTTAGTATTTCCTCTAAAGAATCTTTGGCATTGCCTATAGACCGTACATTCTGATGCAAAATACCGAAACGGACATCCTTTTTGTTTTTTAAGTCCCTGTGACCATGCTTCTTTGTATTGTTGTTCCTTTCAGCTTGTTTGTTTACCGTTTGTGTCCCATTTTTCCCACTTGTTCCATTTGAATTGGATATCGTTGATTTTCCATTTACATTCTCACCTAAAAATTTGTAGAATCTAGAAATTCTCTGTGTTTCTCAAAATCAAAACGTTTTATACCCACATTTTGTGGCCAGAATTCTGGTTCGTAGAATTCTTTTTTCCTATGCATAGGTCCAACAACTACAAATCGCTTCAATTGGTTGTGATTTGATGGAATTTCTTTAACCATTATTTTTTCATTTTCAAAACCTGATTTTCCCTTGATGTATGCCAGGACATTTCCCTCGTTTGCTTCCCTTTTCACCCTATTTATATATATCCATACCCTTCTATCTTCTCCAGCAAAATTTTCATTTTCCTGTGATGATTTTCCTTGGCCCAGTCGTTTTTTAAATTTCCTGTTCCTGTTTTTTTGATAAACAAAACCTTCGTCTTCATTTTCCAGATTCGCCGCTGCAGATCTAGTAGGTGCATCTAGTTTTCTCGATTCACTTTCATAGGGAACATTTATTTGTTTTTGTCTATATCTGTCATTTTCAAACAGTTTGTTGACAACGTTGACATTTGTGCCCCATGTTTTGACGTTCTTTTTCTTCTTCATCGTTTCTCCGGAGTAGTTCAAATCTCTGACATTACCGTTACCACTATTTTCAGTAGGCGCTGTTGCAATTTTCTGTTCTGTGATGACAGAATTTATTTCAATGGTTGGTATTACCGTCTTATGACATACAGAATCTCCTCTGGGGATTTTTGAATTTTCCCCTTCTTCTAGATTTACCTTTCTTCCCTTATCTCTTTCTAGGTTATGAATTTTTTCTACCAATAATCCATTATTTTCCTTTAATATCTGATTTTTATCTGCCATCTCGTTCATCAGCTTCTTCAAATATTCGATTTCCTGACTTAGTTTCTCATTAATATGTTTCAGTTCATTATCCCTTGCTTTACTTTCATTTTTGATATCACAGCAGATAACCCGCGTGCGACTCAAGAATTTAAGATTTTTGCGCTTAGCACAACTCACGTGAAGTATTTCCTCACACTGTTCGCAGTAGCACACTTTACAAGGCTGTTTGGAACAGCATTTATACATTTTCGCTCCGTTATTCTCACTTAAATCGCTTTTTTGGCTTTCGACTTCCGAAATGTTGTCATCATCCGACGCCATTTTGATAAAGCCATAAATGAATGACTGGCTTTCGTTTATATTGATTTGTCAAATTTCAAAAAAGGAGCAAACTTTTGCTTTGTATATCTGATCATAAAATTCATTCCATTGATACCGCGCTTGTGGCCTATCCATGTTCTCTATCGATCTGAGATAATAATACACTAACTAGATTTGAGAAATGAAACTCACCTGAATTAACAGTGTTTCTAGTCTTGACCATACAATATGCATTTATCACGTCCAATATCAGGCTGTCTTCGTTGAATGAAAAATGTTTATTGTGCGATCTGTTGTAAAGACCATTTACTGTACTGCCCCGTGCTAGGCAGAGGCGTAGAGGTGGGGAGGGCCTCAAACAGCAAGAGGACCAAGACCGATTGCTGCTTACATTACCATGGGGTGGGGGAGTTGGCGTATGACTATTGTTTGTTTTTCCTGTTTGGCGATTGGAGATGCTTGACGCTGCTACTAGTGGAGACATCTATAACAAGAAATTATTATTAGGGAAGAAGAGATAGTCAATATTTTGCAGAGATAGGCTTTTTCGAATGGAATTTCGGTAAAAGTAAAACCAATTTCGAAAAAGTAACTTGTGAACAGAAGAAGTAAAAGTTATAAAAATAATAAAATGATAATTTTCATTGAGAGAAATGACAATAATGAAGTAATTGTTTCAGTTGATCAATATCGGAATGAATTATCTATATTTCATTAGCGTTCTAGAAGATTCAAGTCTTCAAGGAACCTATTTCTGAAAGTTTAATGATCATGATCTAAATATATTTGAGCTACATCTAAAAGTGTTTGTTTGATGAGAGGTATAAACTTGAGTATCATAAATGAATGTCGATTCAGACAGCAGATTTAATTGATTTACAGTTTTCGAATGTGCGTTCCTGTAACAATAAATACATCAATAAAATTTATGAGTTTGTTACGCTCAGATGAGTAAGGAGCAACAGACTTAAATTATAAATTGTTCATGAACTAAGGCAGCTCTCATTCCTGACCAATACTTATTTGAACAATGTTTCTGTTGCTGTAAAATTCTTAAAGATGGGAAAACAAGGGTTTTTATTAACAATTGGGTACTATTATTGAAGTTCAACAAATACTGTACCTCAACTTCAAATACAACACTTATAACACCAAATCAGGAGTAGAAAAAAGTAGATTAAAAACAACACTAAAGTTTACAAGTTTGTGATGAATTTGTTGAAGTAACGCATAATATAAATAAACAAAGAGTGAGCAACGAAAAGCCTGCATTGGAAAACAACACCCTCTAGAAATACGTACTGAAGGGCAATAAAAACTACTTGAATAATGTAACACTGAAACATTAGAGCTTGTTCAACATCCTTGGACTGAAGACCATGGAGTTGAATGGAATGAAGCCTCCATAATATCAAAAAAAGCGTAAAGGAGGAAAATTAAGAAAAGCAGTTTTTATGTCCATCACGAAGAATATTATGCTACATCTTGGTGGTTCTCAGGAACCAAAATGTTGAAGGCAACAAACGAATGCCGAAACATCTAGAAGAATAATGGTGAATGATGAAACAACACTATTAATGAATCTGCAAAGCCACTGAAGTATGAAACTCAAAAATCATGTTGAATCTAATACATTATACAAGAAATACAGTTAACCATGTATAAAACTTTATTTAAAAAAACAATTAGCAAATACAATTTAGTTGCAATTAAAACACTACAAAAAAAGGCATTTTTCAACTGTTAACAGGCAAGGGCCAAGCAAACTATTAAGATTTGTTAGCACTTCTTCAGATCAAACCAAAAAGCATTGCACACAACAAACGCCCTTGCCTGTAGTTGGCGATCGAGTATCCATATAAATGCCCCGAACAACTTCCGCTGGTATTTTTGCCTTCAACCACCAATGGGCGTAAAGACCAGAAGAATATATCATAGGGGTGCCATCTTCGTTCAGCTCCACGTTCGCCATCTCAGCTTCTGAATCCAGAAGATTACCGGTAGATCTTGATTTAACCCCTAGCGAATCGCGCTTAGACGAACTGCTCTCCCGGTCACTTTCAGGATGAGCTTGAACACTATTGGAATGAATTCTAGAAGGAGATCCTTTGGAACACAGGTTAATGCTTGTTGTTACCGATTTTCTCAGACTGTCATGTGATCCAGTAGCTATATTCTCAGAGATTGAAGTTTGGCATGAAGTTCTAGGTGTTGAACCGAATGGCGACATGCAAGGACACTGCAACTCAAAATCTGCAGCTTCGAACTCTGTTGGAGACATGGCGTTTCTAGAGTCAGAGTTCAACATTGAAAAATCGTTGTACTTCTGGAAGAGATTGTGCATTTCCGAACTGCAAAGTCCATCATTAGAACAAGTTGGTAGGTCATTCAAATTTGATAGATCGGGAGATAACATAGTACAGCTCCTTGCCATTCCGGAATCTGAAGAACGTGGACTGTGATCTACACAATATTCGCAGAGAGATCCTTGACCTGTAGAACTTGTCTTGGAACTTCCTAATTTATTTGATGACATCTGAAGGAACTGGTGGCTTACACATCTTCTCATCTTGTCTTTAGGTGTGCCACTGTTTGAGGTTGGATTCAGTTGAATGCTAGACCTTCGTCTAGGTTTGTCAGAATTTATACTGTGTGTTCTGAAACCGACGTTCTTCATCGATAAACTTAGGGATTGTGCAGCATTATCTGGTACCGACTCTCTTTCATTTTGAAACATTGAAGGTGGCGCCACGCGAAACTTGGATAGGCTTATAGTACGGCTGCTTTGACTCCTTCTCAAATTACCAACTTCTCCCACTTCATTCGGATCGAAATTATATAACAGTTCAGCAACCATCGGATCTGGCAAAGGTAGAGTATTTGCAGGAAGCTCTAAACTAGAGGAATGTGTGGTTGTGCTAGAGGCTTCGGAAATCCTATCAGCACTTTTATCATTATTATTATTATTATTTCCAGGATAGGTTAAATTATTATCACTGTTGCTATAACAAGGAATTGGAATAAAAGTCATACTGCACTGATTAAACTTATTTCCCACCATTTTTGTTGGACAACTTTGCCTAGTTGACGGAAAATATATATGAGGAGCTTTAAAATTCTTTCCTAATTCCAAACTTTCTTTTAAATTGGTGAGATCGTGGAAAGCAGTTGTTTCTTTAGAAGTGTACATGGAGCTCGCATCAGAATTCTCAGACTCCTGTTTGTTCAAACGGATTTTCGCCTTTGATGTCAAAACAACACTTTGTTTCTTATCGGTTTCTTCAACCATTTTAGGTTCTATAACAGGTTCACCGTAATCCAGAAAGCTCTCGAACCGGGTCTCAGAATCTCCCGTAGAACCTGTTTGAGGATTATAATATCTGATATAACCGAATGGATTGCTTGAACTTCCGTCTGAATCATCATCTTCTGAGGACGATTTTTGTACGGGTTTTTTGAATCTTCTATTTCTTTTGCTTCTTAAATTATCACTTTCACTACTAGAATCATCATCACTATCACAATTGATTATACTGTCTCTACAATGGATATCTTTGGTAAATATAACACATTCACTTCGGTGATGTCGGATTTTCACCAAGTTCAAATTAAATTTGTTGAGGTATTCCAGATATAATAATTTTTTCAGGAGATTTCTTGTTATCAGTTTTTCCTTCACTAGTTTTCGAAAATAACGAGTCAAAGAGGCGAAGGGAGCAGCTGAAGGGTAGTCTTCAGGTGGAAGAACCGGCTTGTAGTCAATTTTTGGGCTAAAATTGACTACCGATGTACGGTTGCAATATCCACGGGCATTCAGCTATTTGAAGAAAAATACTCTTTAGAAGGAAAAAATCATACGATGGCATATCTTTTATGAAGGGTGTTTCAAATTGCGCGTTTTTTTAGAATAAATAAAATATAGATGGCGCACTGTATTCGCCTGGATATTTTGACATTTAAGAAGTATGATGTTATGACAATTATGAAAATGGCTTCGTACACGATACGACAACGCAATCAAATTGTTGAATTATTTTCAGAAAATCAGAGTTCTGTGAAAAGTGTTTTTAGAAAATTACGTGAAATTTATAGTTTACATTATTGTCCTTCTGAAAATCAGAGTTCACGTGAAATTTATAGGTCCTTCTGAAAGAATTATCTCAAGAGACCAGTAAGGTGGAAGATACAAAAGTGAGAAATACAGTCGTCCACAAGAAAATTTAGTTCGTGAAAATGTTGCTGAAGCTCTGAAGGCATATAAGGTTCAAATAACACAAGAACTAAAGCCATTAGATCATTCAAAACGTCGTTCATTTGTCAATTTCAATAACCAGTTGATTTTTCTCCAGAAACGGAGATGTCTATTGGCCACCAAGATCATATGATTTAACATCGTTAGAATATTTTCTTTGGGATTAAGTGAAAAGCCAGGTCTATAAGAATAATCCACAATCGATTCATGAATCAAAGGATGAAATTATTCGTGTCATAGGTGAGATAGAGCCTCAAGTATGTCAAAATGTCATTGAAAGTTTCAATAAAACAGTGGACATCTGTACAGTTGCAAGAGGATGTCATTTGGCAGATAACAGACCCTTTCCATTTGACGCTCCATCACTTCTGAGTGATGCAGAACCAGTTGATCTATTTAATATTATAATATAAGTTAGAAATAAAAAGTTTTCAAAAATGAATGCAAATTACGTGTTTTATGTATCCTAACAAAAACGCGCCATTTGAATCACCCTTTATAATTGTTCAAATTTGATGGAAAAATAAAGAAAAATCTCTCGTCCTCATAATTCTAAATGAAAAATTAACATATTTTGGAAGCATAAATTGGTGACTGATAACAAAAGATAATCACTCACATGAGGTGGAGGTTGTGGAACAAAGTGGGCTTGAGAAGGTGATGCTTTTTGAGTTGATTCACTTGCATTTGGATTTTTCTGCAGTTGCTTCTTCAGTAGTTCCACCCAGTAATTGGCTTCATCCTTACTCTGACAAACAGCAATTTTCTTCTCAGTCATACTGGTACTGATCTCGAAGGCATTCTTATACTGATCGCTATCTGGCAGCCTTGTAACAGAAAGACCAGAAAGGGGCAGTTTTCCCTAAAAGTATCTTCAGTTATAAAACAGATCATATAGAAACCAACAAAAGGAGAAAAATTATTTTAATATTTTTGAATGAGTTCAATAAACATTCTGAGATTTTTTATTCTCAAGTGATTCATAAAATATAAGGCGTTTTCAGATACTTATTCGGGTTAACTTGATCCCTAACCTTAGCGTTCGTTTACCTAACCCGAACATCCAACCCGTGTTCGGAAAGTACGGTGCTATTAACTCGATCACTGACTCAGGTTGATCTATCGTAACCCTACATGAGAGCAGGGTCGTAGAGTCAGCGCATGCGCACTGCAGATCAATTTTGTATTTGAAAAAGGCGGGAATAAGTCTTCTACTCGTATCTTTTGTAATTTCATATATTCTATTCCTAAAAATTATGGAAAGAGAAGAGAATTTGGCTCAGTGTAAAATGTGTGGTTCCATAAGCCGAGAAAATATTGTGAAACAACTTTTTCAAACTTTGTATGCAGATCTTTCTGCATTGAAGCTAAAGCCTTCTCTACTTTTTTAACACTGGTACTCCAAGATAACATTGACCATGCGAGGGTACTCCAGAAATTATAAGAAAGATTTAACAGAAGCCAATAAATCAGAGCAAAACCTAGAGACAATCAGTAAATAATCTGGAACTGAAAGAATAAATTCTCTACTTCTTTAAAATAGACACTCAAAAATAACATTAAACATGGAAAGGCACACCAGAAATTATAAGAAATATTTTACAAAAGCCAAAAAATGCAAGCAAAGCTAAAGACAATCCGAAAATAGACTAGGACTGAAAAATAAATCCATAAAATATTTGGTTATGTTATTGATCCGACGTAACATCAAATTCTAAACCTGATGTGTTCGTAAATTTAGAACCCGGGTCCGTGATCCGAGTAGTTTCTAAATAGAACGAAGATTTCAAGAATTGATTTTACGCTGACCAGTGGCTTACCGTAAAAAAGTTTGAGAGGGAAAAAAGGAGACCTGGTTCTGTCAAAAAAAACACCCTGTATATTCTAGTCAAGATTCAGGTCGTGCAATGATGTAGACTGTTGAAAATAGCTCGCATTCCTAATTTAGACCGAATATCTTAAAAACTGCAAGAGTTATGAAGAAAAAGCCAATTTTTTTTGGAAATTTCAACGCCATGTAGCTGCGTAACGAAGCTTTTGTAGACCCATGTTTATACGGACTTTTTTTTCTTGAAATGATACGTATATTCATCCCTTTAAGTTGTGACATACTATTATGAAATATCCTGTATATTGAAATTTGAATAATTGCTGCTTAGTTTGGGTTCTGTAGGATATTTTTTTATTATACATATGTGGTGATGAGCACCTGTCTCATTTGAGTATCTTTAAATTGATGTTTCCTACATTTGTCCATTTGCAAGTTCTAAATAATTTAACTGACTAAATAATTTTGAGGATTGTGTATCCATAATTTAAGAATCTATCTAATCTAATGTTCGACGAAATTAGTGGCAAAAAATGAATTAAACATCGGTATTCAATTTGAACAGATTTGAAATTAGAATGTGCGCTCAAATTACCGTTGTTTTTTGTCTGTTTTTACATTTTTCATTATTAAAATGTCTTGGTTGTTTTTTGAGCGCTCGTTTTACTTATATGAGTG
Source organism: Propylea japonica (assembly GCA_013421045.1). NCBI lineage: Eukaryota > Metazoa > Arthropoda > Insecta > Coleoptera > Coccinellidae > Propylea > Propylea japonica. The sequence continues at coordinate 23,698,986 of CM024246.1, read as the reverse complement.
CTATATCGTTTTGTCCAAATGTCTGTAATTTTCGAAATTTGTGCCGAAAATGGTCTCAAACAATAGGGTTAGACTCCATGATGACGAATTCGTGGTCAAATTCAATTCTGTCCGTGGGGCGTCCACCCGTTCGTTAGCACAATAACTTTGGAAGGGATTGACCTAGACACTTGAAATTTTCAGGATGAGTTTGGCTCCCAAATGACTCGGTTAAGTTCGTTAACCAGCCAAATCGTACAGGGTGTTCCATAAAATATGGAGATTCAAAATTATGGTTCCTCAATATCTCCGAAAAAACGAAACTAATAGAAATAAAATGTTATGGCCAAACACAAGATGCTCATAACAAGCCCCATGCATTTTGTGGCCATAGTGTTAAAAGAACCATAGAGAATTCAATTGTAATATTGAAAGAAGCATCTTTATATTTCCATAACAGGATATTCAATTTGAGTGAAATTTGTATTGTGAATGGAGATTCCATGTTCTGAATAATTCCCAGAATATAATTCCGATTGTGCTGAGATTCTGCATTCATATAGGCATCAATCGATCTAAAGTCCCATATTGAATTTTGAGGTTATAGTCTTATTGCCCCACCAATGAACGAGTATTTAAAAGCTCCTGCTCAGGGCTTTTCTCAATTTTTTTGAAAAATTTTTCTTTCATATACGTCTTTATACATTTACCATTAAAGTACCTACAAGATTAAAATGACACTTACCTCATAAATGAAAGCACTTAACCGGTGACTAACCGACAAAATCAACAGGCATGAGGGAAAGAGGACAAAATATTTATCATTATGCTGGGGACCAACAGCAACAGATCCCATGTAAATAATCTCACCAAACGTTAACAAATTCGGACCCTCCCAGTTCCGAATAGGTCCAGTTAATACTTGAAGTTCCAGTTCTTTCTGCCTCCTAGTAGCAGCACAGGTAGACTAATGAAAATAGCAAAAAATTGTAACGTCATTTTCCTATGGTGAAATGTGAACTTACAGCGATATCTTTGAAGATTGCAACTGATCTCTGGGTATCTCCACGGTCCGAATGAAACTCTTCAATGTGCCGCTCTAGTTCTTGTAACATTCCTGCATATTTTTCAAGTCGTCTAAAGGGTTTACTCAACATTGTAGTTAGAACTAACACACCAGGACTTGTGGCCCCTTTAGATTCCATATACTTGGTCAGCTCGTCTCTACAATAATTCAAGATGAATTTGTGCAAAGTTATACAGAAGAAATTAAATAAAGATTAGGTAAATATTTGAATTTCGGTGACCAGCAGATATCGACCAGATTTTGGTGTCATTCTATTTGTTGAGTCTTCCTGAACCACATTAGTGAAACCAACAGGTGGCGGTCTGTCTTAGTTTAGAAAATATGGCCCCTAAAGTTCCAAAAATGTTCCATCTTCACGTCACTTTTTTCACTATGAAAAGATAAATTCACTGCTCCAATTTAATCTGTTCATTACCTTCGAACATTAAAATAACTATTTGATTACTTTAATTTCAGGTTTATTCAATAATTATTGCAGAAACATCGAAATTCTAGAGGTACCACATATCCACAAATTCTAAGGAGAGCCCGCCGTTCTTCATGGTAAGTTTGGCATCACTGCTCTGTCCCTCGGCGAGTGGCATATCAAATGATGGCGGGAAATACGGGAAGACATCGCATCATATTCCCGCGAAAGAATTTGTGGCCGTGCCAAATCTACCATTAAAAAGGGCGGGCTTCTCTAATGCCCGTACTCATAGTCGATGCTCCGTCAGATCTCAATCTCATACTCAAGCCGTTCTCGGCGGAGAATTCGAACATCGTCGGAATCTGATTATTTTCACTTTTTTCTGTGGTATCACTGCTGAGTTGCCATGGAGATCCGCCATTTACATTGAAATTTGAATATTGACAATTTGTATGACAGTTCGACATCCGAGCACGTCTCAAGGTTGGTCGGTAGCTGAGCATCGACGAAGTATTGCTTGAGTACTATGAGATGAAAAGGAATGCTTGAGAACTGCTTGAGTACGAGAACTGACGGAGCATCGACTATGAGTACAGGCATTAGAATTTGTAGATATGTGGTACCTCTAGAATTTCGACTTTTTGCATTAATTATTGAATATACCTGAAATGAAATCAATCGAATAGTTATTTGAATGTTCGAAGGTGATTTATAGACTAAAATGGAGCAGTGAATTGTGATTTTATATTGAAAAAGTGACGTGAAGATGGAACATTTTTGTAACTTTGGGGGCCCATATTTTCTAAACAAAGACAGACCCCCCAGTTGGTTTCATTAATGTTGTTCAGGAAGACTCAATTTGTATAACACAACCAAAATCCTATTAATTAGGTTCGAAACTCAAAAACAATAAACTGATGAATTTGAAATGAAGATTACAATACTCACTTATATTTATCAAGAATACAAACTGCTCTCGGATGTAATGAGCAATAAGTTTGATGTACATTTTTAATTTTTGGTGCCCAATTGAGGAAGAGTTTCCCCACTTTTTGATCATTTCCAGGTTTTGACTCTTCTTTCTCTAATAAACTCAATAGCGTCTGATGTATATCCAATACCTCAGTGATATTACTAGTCAACTGTTTATACTCATCTCCTGATAACCTATAAAAAATGTTTCACAGTAAATATTAATTACCAATAAACTGAAACAAAATACTCACAATGAAGTTTTCTCTAAAGGTTGTAAGAAATTTGTAACAAGTCCTTCTAATTCCGTTACATGAGCCTTTTCAGAATCTATTAGATCTCTCAAAACGACACTCTTATATTGATTATTCTGTTGCTTTGGTTTTGGAGCATCTGTCAAAATGGGAGATTATGAGGATTATTAAATATATAGCCTATTGGTTTTGAAGAGTTTCGTGCTCCTGAGCAACTTAAAAGGCTCAAAATACGGGTTGTCATTGGTTGCATACAAGCACTGGAACAGTTTAGGAGCACTAAACTTTTCAAAACGAATACTATAATAAATTTGATGTTCAAAACTCTGTATTGAATTTGAAAAAAGTATTATAAAATCACGCACCTGCACATTCAAAGACATAATTACTAGGGAACCAACCAGTCTGACCATTTAATGTTCCTTCCCACCATCCTTCATCTTTTTGAGTAACTGTTATAATATCCCCCTTTTTAAAACAAAGCTGAAATAAAAAAAAAAGAACTCAGACTCAAATTACGAGAAACTATTTTTTATTATATTGTTGCCCAGTTTGGAAGTAGCATTAATGAGATTATACTAATTATTCTATTACTCACTTCATCATTGTTGGTCCCTTTGAATGAGAATATTGCCTGAACAACTATGGGTTCAGAAGCCATATTTCTCCCATCAATACTGAATTGTGTGAAAAGTTTATTCCACCTACATTAATTTTCTTGGAAATTATATGTTATAGATATCACAGTTTTGATACCTAAAAAGGAGAACGCATTAAGGATACGATACTAGATAGTCTAGAAATGATTTGAAGGAAAATAATTTTCAAATGCTGTCACATTCTTGGCACATAGTTCATTTCGAGGATATTCTTGGCACCGGTTCAAATTTACATAGACACCGTCATTTTACTGGAACTGATCATATCGCATGCAGCATAAATGCAATATGATTAAGGAAATCTTAGGAGATCATCGCATTCTTGAGTTTCACTCTTTTTTAACATAAAGAAAAAGGTGAATTTCCTATAGGATTTCTGTTATACCTGATGTTATGTGATCAATTCAATAACGAGTTTCTAGAAATGATTATCAAATCTACATCATATCATGATGTGAATCAGAAAAATTCTCACTCTCACTCATCTATTTATAATTAGAAATACACAAAACAATTAAAAATAAAAATAGGTTGTCACTTTGACAATCAGGGTGACTGACATTACTGACATTTTTTTGTAGTTCCCTGTAAAATAATAAATATAAATTTTGAATCTAGAGTTTTTAGTACTGAATAACAATTTTGTTATTCGAGTAATCAAATACATATTTTTGTAGACGTATTTATCCAAACAATGAAGCGTTATTCATAATTTTTGTATATAAAGGTTGCGGATGAAGAAAAAAGATAAAGAGAATAGTTGTCAGATACTCTATAACTCAATAATGTTCTGTGAGTTAACCTAAAATTGGATTTTTCCAAATATAAACAGTAAACTAAACAAAAATCAAAAATCGGTAAAAAAGAAAAGAAATAAGAATCTCTCCAATATTAACAAATATAAGTGCTCCATAGAACGGAAATCATGACGGCTCCAATGGAAAGAATACAGGTTTTAGATTCTATAGAAAAAGATATAATAACATGTTTACATAGTGCAGGTAAAGTTCTTATTTCTAAACTTAATTGAAAAGTTAATGTATTAATTTTTTGTAGGTCAAGTATTTGTGGAGCTTAGCAAAGAAAAATCCAGTCTGAAACAAGCCGAAAACCACACACAAACATTTTTGAAGACTCTAAGTACTGTGGAGAATAAACTAACGGATCAGATCAACTACTTAACTCAAGTCTCAACTGGTCAACCACATGAAGGTTCTGGATATGCATCTCAAAAAGTGTTACAAATGGCTTGGCACAGGTTAGAACACGCTAGATCTAGAGTGAATGAATTAGATCGACTTAGAGCTAAGCATATGCAAGCTCGCCCAGGGGTTAGGAATTTGCAAGGTAATGGTGCTATGTTACCTCAACAACCACAACTTCAACAGCAGCAACAAATGCCAATGCCTCCTCAAGGAAATATGCAACAGTGATCTTTTTGATCGAGTTGTTGGAATTAATTAATTACCTTATTATTCTGAAAGGCAATTAGATATCTTTTAATGGTGCGATACTACTATTTCGATTAATCATTTGAGATAAAGGACTTTCGATTTCCTCTATTTTTGAAACACATTTGTCAAAAATGATGAGGACGAGTTTTGTGTACACATTTCCATAAGTTTATTATACACTCAGCAGCAAAAAAACTCGGCTACCTAAAATTATGCTGATGTTTGTTGTTCAAGAACTGTTGTTATTTTTCATCGATTTCAATTGTTTCTATGCAAAATTACAGATGGAATCTTTGGTATTAGAACAAACTTCAGAGAAGTTTTCCAAGAATGTTGATAGCATATTTATATAGAGTGAAAAAAGCCATGTACTTGTCGACTAATTTCTCAACACCCTGTGAAACAGTTTGGGAAATTTGTAGAGTGTACACTCAGTTTAATACAAAGACCATTCTTTTCACCATCTGTTAGTTTTTATATTCTTGATATCTTTATTTCTTCAGAAGCTCTACAAGTACATGTACAATTTGGCGTAGAAAAAATTGAAATCAATAAAAAATTACAAGTTCTTGGACAACAAACAGCAAAATTTTAGGTGGCGAGTTTATTTGCCGGTGAGTGTATTATGTGTGTTAGTTTATCTTTTTCTATTATCAAAGATTGTTTAATATTGTGTAGCACATTTATTTTAGAGTTGAATTTATTGGTTCTGTTTAGAATATGCAATTTTTCATCTTTCGTCAATTTACAAGAAAGGTTCAGAAAATCAATTAAAATCTCTTCAATACTTTGTGACTAAATTTTGGAATGATATAGATGGGGAAGGTTATTAATTGATCCTATTTTATCGAATCAATGGGAAAGTTCTTAAACTTAATTTTTATTCAATATGTAATTAATTTATGTGATGCAGTATCATACGTTATCCTATTATAGAAAAATATTTGAAATTGAATTTAGTAGGGAATTCATTGGTTATGTTCTTGAGGATATAGCATTATTAGAGTCCTTCATCAATTTACAACCCCTTGGAATATATCGAAAGATCGCTAAATTTAACGATCTGCGTTACGGAGTATTAAGTGTTGAATAACATTTCTTCAGCACTTGGGGTAATTTTCTCTACAGGGGACAAGAGAATTCATCATTCTTACATAGAGTAATGAACCAAATGAAGTTATAGAAAAAGTTTTTAAACATTACTTTTTATTGAATATGTAATTAATTTTTGTGATGCAATATCTACATTTCGTATATAAGTCCATAAATTTATTGAAATTGAACAGTGATGTAATTTGATAAAATTCTTATAGTTATGAGGATTTTCAATAAACATCTGATTTTATTATAAGACTAGTTTTCTTAGAGTATGTGGTGAAAAATTTTTGTACTTCTTATTTGATCATAACTTGATTGATTTCATGTTATTGAGATGAGGAACCATTGAGTTCGCTGTGTTTACTCTTCCATCTTTGAACTTCATTGTGAATTCTGGTAACATCAACTGCATATGTTCTACAACACCCTCCTACCCATGTAACACCAAGGTCAAGCCATGTTGGGACGTATACTTCCACAGGTTCACATTTGTCTCTGTCAATCCATCTGTGAATAATAAGAAAAAATAATTACAAATGAGGAAACCATGTGTAAATGTTAGACGATTTATTGGTGTCTGAACATCAAAACTTTTCTGGCTATAATAAAAAAGAAATAATATAATAAAAAATATGGTTTCAGCAGGACAAAGCAACGTCCAATACTTGTCTCTGCCACGAGATACTCATAAGAAGCCAATTTTTTAGATAATTCAATCGGAGTAATCAAAAGAATCTTGATATTTCCACAACAAAATATCCGAGTCGAGAGAAATTTATTTTGAGGGTGGAGATCTCAGAGTAAGAAATATTTTCATACTGATTGTCCATGCGAAAGTTCAAGAGAGTCGCATAATATGAACCATAGAATTTAAATGTTTTCTATCTTATCCATTTTTTACAATAAGTCAGAATTTGGCAATTCGATCGAGCTGAAATTTTCCAGTGAATTGTTCTATACCTATACCAATTCAAAGCGGCACGGTAATCCATCGGTTTAGACATGTAAGATGGCGGCAGTTCGCCGAGTGACAGCAGCGTTACCAGGTACGACGCGACGATTATTCTTGTATTTGAATAATCGATTTAACTCCCTTTCGATTTGTTATATGGAGGTTCCACTATACAATTCAAAATTTATTTTTACTAAGTCAATTGAAGTGAAATAGGGGGTTTTTGGGACGATAAATTCAAATTTGTGGTCGATTCAGTTGTAGTTTCAGAGGGCGCCACCAGCAACCATTTCAACGCATGTAAAGCGTTGCAACTTCTTTGTGCTACCCTGTACACCATTTTGGACTTAAATCTATTCTCTCATCCTTTTTACTTGAAAAAGGTATATCTCATCGAAGTCGCTAGGAGTAATCGTTTCAGAGAAAAATGCATTTAACACCAAAGGGTCCCAAATCGGTTTAAAGGGAACGGAATGATTGCCAGTGACGCCCTCTAGAAAATACAACCAAATCGATCACAAATTTGAATTTCTCAACTTAAAAAACCAACTATCATGAAATTATTAGGAATCAGTCGAAAGACATTAAAGAAAACTCGAATTATTTTTTCAACTTTAACACCCTGTATCTCGGAAACGAAGCATTTCCGGACCCATGTTCATAGAAACTTTTTTGCTTAAAATGATGTGATCATCACCCATTTCAGTTTGTCGGAAACGAATCAGAACACCCTGTATCTTTTTAATACTTGCATGAGTATTTTTCTTTGCTTAGTTCTCATTATTGAAAATATAACATTTATTAATTTCTTCATCACCTATGTGAAGAACAAGATATTAAGTGAAATTTTACATTACCTACCTATATTTCAAAATGTGGCTTGAGTATATTTCAATATCAAATTATTTGTAATCTGGTTGTATAAAGAAAATCCTGAACTCTCTGAAAATTGAAAAATTCTGATTATAGCGTAATTTATCAATTTTTGGGTACAACTGGTCGTCTTTATTACCTCCTTAAATCTTCCCAGTAATAATTTCGCAGATCCTTTGAATAGTTAATATTTGTTGAAACTAATTTTATCATTACTTTTCAAAAGAACTATTAAATCCTAGTTACAAGTCAACATTCGATTCCAAAGATACGGCTTTTGCACAATCTGGCAACCAAAAAGGCGTTTGACACTCTCTGCGCATGCGTCATTCCTATGTCTAACATATCACCGCCATCTTACATGCCTAAACCGATAGTTTACCAAATTCTAACGTCACTCGATAAGTGAACGCAAGCTCAACATTTTCAATGAGTGGTCGCCATTTTTCTGAGGGACTTCAAAGTACGCTCGCTGATCGCTTGCTCACTGATCATGGTTGTCTGTTTACAGTTGTCAGCTGTTTATGTGGTGTAAATTTGACATTTATAGTCCGTTCACAAAAGGTTGAGTCGTCGGTTGGCCATGCCAATTTAGCATATTCCACTGTGTATATTAAAATTTTAGGTTATGCTGTTTATTTTCTTGTCAGATTGATACGCAATGTTGTCAATATAACATAAAGTTCTCTGATAACTCGGAAGTTCGCCGGATGAGGCTGGGTAAATTCGGCAACGTTGACTTTATTTTACGTTATGATAGCAAATACTGCCAACTTCAGATAAGTAAACAAACGCCTACTATGCGCTCAAACTTTCGTGAACGGACTATAGGTTATGCGAGAATACTTGAAAAGTTTATACCGTTCAGAAACCAAATAATATATTTGCAGAAACCTTCCTACTGATCAATCAACGCTCTGTGAGCGCTCAGTGATCAGATTTGCAACGGCTGTGTTCGCTGAACGCAACCATTCAGTATCAATCTCAAGATATAGGTACAGAATTTTGAAGTATTATTCTTATTGCACCACCAATGAACTCTCAAAAGCACCTGCTCAGGGCTTTTTTAATTTTTGAATTCAATATTAAATGGCCCACCCATTGTTAACCTTCGTTATACCTTATTGTAACTAATATTAGATGTTATTTGCTTGGACTCTAACAGGTTAGGTTCTTCAGATCAATCAGATCAAGACCCTCGAACTGATCTTCAGTTTGTTAAACACTAATTCCTCTTATTCTGACTTAAACCACGAACACGAAGGCTCAAATAAAGAACTAATACACCCCCTTTTTTCTCGAAGGGTGCGAAGTAATTAGAAATGTTTTTTGCTCACCCCAAATCGACTTTATAGCTCTCTCCGCTGTTGGGGTACACAATGAGAGGCACTGGATCACTTTCCCTTCCTCTGTTAATTCCGGAAATGAAGGTTTCCACCAATCTGGGGGCCACACAATTCATACCGACGGCCACTAATTGATTTCTGTTGAGATCATAACAACTCCTTGCGGTCTGTTGAAAACTTTCGCCGTAGGCTATGGATTTACCATCTGGCTGGAAGAAGTTTGGAAAGTTATATAGAATTAATGTTATTAATTGGGTACTTATTTCTTGGATATACTTGATGAAGTTTTACACCAGGAGATAATCGTTTCTTAAACTCTCTTTTTGAAAGTGCGAGGGGCATACAATTTTAAAAGTACGTAGAAGTATTTGGGTGAAACGATAGTACAAGTTGACTAATATTCGTTGTCTAGTAAAGACAATGAAGATCACTATTCTGAAGTTGACAAAATTAGCCTTCCTAATCTTCCAATGGTTTTTTCTATGAAACATTAATGCACACGTTTTCTTTTCGGTAAAAAATACCTCATTTAGTGTACTTTCGAATGACATATCAACTTTTGTTTTAGCTGCTCATCCTCCGCCATACATGGCTAACATGATAACGAAAAAGTCTAAAAATTCCGAACCTAATTTTGCTCTAATTTGAAGCTCTTCGTGAATGAGTCTTAAGTAATTTTATGAAAATCATCTGTTACCAGAAGATGCTGTGATCAGACTCACATTTTGTAGGTAGTACCAGAATAATTTAGTTGAGTGGGGGCCATAGGATATTATGAACTGATAAAGCCACTTTCACGAAATAGGGTTGATTAATTCACGTAATAATCATGTATGGCAGTGATAAAACCGTCATGCGGCTATTGTTTCACTTTTCGAACAATAGTTAAGTATCAACGTGAGGTTGGCAGTCATGAGGGTCGGACCAATTATACTCACTGACCACTTTAATGCTGAGAAATTCATTAGATTAATTCAAAGCAACTTGATAGACATATTGGATGAAATGAACCTGTCTAACAGATAAAATAAAATGTCTGGTTTCAAATGAATGGCTGCCCAGCACATTGAAGTCGTAATCTATCTAAAGAATGTATTGCTATACAACGGATTGGAAGATACGGTCAGATGGCCAGCGAGAAGCCTTGACTTGACGCCTCTGGATTTTTCTGTCTAGAACTTCGAAAGAGAAAGTACCTATATCGCTCTCAGACTCGGAAGGATCTCATCGACAAAATAGAATTGTGTTGTGTAGAAATGCTTTAGAAACGCTATGAACTTTACAGAGTTGTAGATTCAGTACGTTATAATTTGGATTCAAGAATCAAGATGAATATATGAATTGCTTCAACATAGATCAAATTTAGGTTCGAAATTTTCGGACTTTTTCGTTTTATCATGTAAGCCATAATATTGTGGCGGTGAATGAGCAGCTAACACAAAAGTTGAAATGTCATTCGAATGTACACTAAATGAGGTATTTCTTACTGGAAAGAAAAAGTGTGCATAATTATTAATATTTCATCGAAAAAACCATTGGAAAATAGGACTAATTTTCTTAACTTCAGAATCGTGATATTCACCTCCTTACCACGTCCGCAATAATTTTTTTTTTCTGCACACATACTCTCTTATCTTGTAGCAAATTTATTGCCCTTCCTGAATATGTGGTCAAATTGGATGAGACTACCAGGAAAACTGAATAATGAACATTTTATAGAAAAAACTCGAAATATTTCGTGAAATTAAGAAATGTTAAATTGAAGAAAAACCGTCAACATTTCGACCACATTACAAAATATGGATGTATGAAAAACGGATTAACATCTCGCTACTTCGTTCAAGGTTCATGCATCGGAGGTAGGTGTTCGTAAGGATCCCAGGAGGTGGCGTTTTGTTTCTGTTTATACTCAGAGATAGGCGACATTTCTTCAAATAAGGGAACCTAGAATGCCTTTCAGACGGAGCTCCTCCATACTGAAGAGCCCCAAATAGGGCGAAATAGCTATCTATGGATGCTCTGTTTGATATTACGACCATGCATGTTCTTTGTGCGTTGACGGGATTAGTTCCGAAGTATGAGTTTAATATTGGTTGAGTTAAATCAATCAATATTGTTTTCTGCCTTCATTGTTTATATTTCGACCATATGTTATATGACATGTGGGTGTTAGACCCCTGTATAGGGGCTTTTTGATTTGATTAACTGATGAATCACTTCACTTCACAGTTCACACTCAATCAACCAATAGAAACGCTGCATTACTGATTTGGCATCAGTTTGGAAGTGATGCACCATCAAATAGAAAAGTGCTATAGTTTCGGAACGTTACGATTCATAAATATCCCCCATTCCCTGATGATGTTTCGCTTCTGTTTTGTTTTCTTCTAATTCTCAAGCGAATTAGGCGTAAAGGTTGCGTCGTACACACAGTTGAAGGAATAAACGCTCCTTTATTGAGCGATAAAATGTCGGCTTTAATGCCCATCCGGAATGTCTCTAAGTCATTTCGATCCTTCTGAAGAACCTTTCACGAATGACATTTTTATCTCAGTATCCTGCACGTTTATATTGAGATGGAATAAATCTTTTAGTGTTCAGTCTGCTTCAACGCATTTATGATTGAATCAAATTTGGATTTGTGGATTTTGGAATTCAATAAAATTTTATGCGGGGGTTTTATGCTATGCATATTCAAGATTCATGTTTTCAATAAGGCTTCGTCCTTATTCGATAATGTTCTTTACTTCTGGAGGGCGTGTTCGTTTCGCGCTTTTATATGTATAAATTTTGTTCTATTTATACCGATTGATTGTTTACCTAGAAAAAATTAGATGCGGTAATTAGATGGAACAAATGGAAACTATAAAGGGTTTTCCAATAAGAGGTATTATTTTGATATTCAATTGAAAATGCCATTTTTCAATTCAATTGATCGGATGTTTATTTCATTATAAAGAAGAATTTCTGCCATTAATAGTGGGAAATAACATCAAGCAAATGACCACCACGACCACGCTTACAGGACCATATCCTTTTAATGAAATTTTCCATAACCAAATCGCAAAGTGGCTGCCCTATGTCCTCGATAGCCTCACTAGTTACCTCTTTGAGGTCTTGAATTGACGCTGGCTATTGGTGAGACCTTCTTTTTCACGTGGCCCCAAAGGAAGAAGTCGCAAGGTGTTAAATCACAAGATCTCGGTGGCCCATTGTGATCACCTCTTCGAGAGATAATACGGTCCGGAAACTTTTACCGCAAAGGATCAATGGTATCGTTGCTTGTGTGGCACGTAGCGTCGTCTTGTTGAAAGTAAACGTTGTCCAGATCAATACTATCCAATTTCGGCCATAAAAATTCATTAATCATCTCTCGATAGCGCAATCCATTAACCATAAGTGTTGCTCCAACCACATTTTCGTAAAGTAAGGTCCAATGGCTCCGCCGGACTATAAACCGCACCAAATAGTCACAAGTTGAGGATAGAGAAGCTTTTCAACAATAACTCTTGGGTTTTCCGAGCCCCACATGCCACAATTTTCCTTGTTGACGAAGCCACCGAGGGGGAAAAGGTGCTCATCACTCAAGATGATTTTTCGATGGAATCATTTTCATGCATTGCAACAACCCAATCAGCAAAGACACGACGTTGTCGATGATCGGCTGGCTTGAGTTCTTGTGTTAATTCAACTTTATTAGCCTTAAGACCCAAATCTTTATGCAAAATACGGTGTAATGACGTTTGTGGAATGCCTAATTCCAAAGGACGACGAGGAATGGACAAACCTGGGTTTTCTTCAATACTTTCGGCTACAGCAGCAGTATTCTCGGCTGTTCTTGAGCACTAATTTGTCCCAACCGCTCGAATTTTTCCACCAATTTCTTCATTGCGGTCCGACAAGGTGCTTCACGGCGACCCAAAAATGTTCGAGTTTGACGAACCGTCTCTTCCAAATTTTCACCATTTCTATAGTGAATTTTAATCATTTCAATGCGTTCTGGAAGCTTGTATCGTTTCATTTTTATTAATGACGTAGTTTCAACTTGTCAAATGTCAAAAATTACAGCTTCGAACGTGACATCTACCGAAATAGCGGGCTATTCGAAATAACACTTTTTATTGGAAATCCCTTTACTTCTAAATTACATGGCAATTCGTTCGAACCGTTATATTTCCCTTCATACATACATAAATACTAAACTGAAAATTTAACATTACTGATAAAGCTGACTGACGATAAGAGAATCATACCATATTTTTATATCAATTATCAAGAAGAAGCTATGCCGTTAATAGTGGAAAATATAAGTCAGGCAAATGACCACCATGACCACGCTTACAGGACCATATCCTTTCAATGAAATTTTCCATAACCAAATCGCAAAGTGGCTGCCCTATGTCCTCGATACCCTCACGAATTCAATTTTTGAGGTCTTGAATTGACGCTGGCTATTAATTGGTGGGACCTTCTTTTTCACGTGGCCCCAATGAAAGAAGTCGCAAGGTGTTAAATCACAAGATCTCGTTGGCTCATTGTGTCTTCGAGAGATAACACGATCCGGAAACTTTTACCGCAAAAGATCAATGATATCGTTGCTTGTGTGAAAGTAAACGTTGTCCAGATCAATACTATCCAATTTCGGCCATGAAAAATCATTAATCATCTCTCGATAGCGCAATCCATTCACCTTAACTGTTCGAAAAAGTAAGGTCCAATGACTCCGCCGGACCATAAACCGCACCAAACAGTTACACGTTTAGGATAGAGAAGCTTTTCAACAATAACTCTTGGGTTTTCCGAGCCTCACATGCCACAATTTTGCTTGTTAACGAAGCCACCGAGGTGGAAAAGGTGCTCATCACTCAAGATGATTTTTCGATGGAATTCCGGATCATTTTCATGCATTTCAACAACCCAATCAGCAAAGACACGACGTTGTCGATGATCGGCTGGCTTGAGTTCTTGTGTTAACTCAACTTTATTAGCCTCAAGACCCAAATCTTTATGCAAAATACGGTGTAATGACGTTTGTGGAATGCCTAATTCCAAAAGACGATGAGGAATAGACAAACCTGGGTTTTCTTCAATACTTTTGGCTACAGCAGCAATATTCACAGTTGTTCTTGAGCAACGTGCAAAGGTTTTATTGTTCACATCACTAATTTGTCCCAACAGCTCGAATTTTTCCACCAATTTCTTCATTGCGGTCCGACAAGGTGCTTCTCACGACGACCCAAAAATGTTCGAGTTTGACGAACCGTCTCTGCCAAATTTTCACCATTTCTATAGTGAATTTTAATAATTTCAATGCGTTCTTGAAGCGTGTATCGTTTCATTTTTATTAATGGCGTAGTTTCCAACTTGTTAAATGTCAAAAAATTACAGCTTCAAACGTGACATCTACCGAAATAGCAGATAAGAAAATCATACCATTTTTTTACATCAATTTGCTTGAAGTGTTTTTCAGGTTGGAAAAAAAAATCACATGAAGACATTAAAATTATATAAACTACTTACTCTAACACTAAACGTGAGCCAAGCTTTCATTTGAGGACATTCAGTTTTCAACAGTTTGACCAACATCTCCGCTTCAGCTTTACAAGGAATGGTTTCTAAACCTAGTAGGTCGACTCCACCCTCAATTAAGGCTCTTATCCTAGGTATATGCCACTGCCTCATGGTTTCCACTGGGTGTTAGCAGCATAAGATCCTGTGTATTCAGATCCGTCATGTAGGGAGGCTCCATAGGGACCAACTGAACCCACAATAAGAGGCTTCTCTGAAAATATTTAAGCAATTCTAGTGATTTTCGAATGAGTTGTGAGGCATAAGGTTTAAAGCAGGGGGATGTTTCATAGAAATTGAATACCCCTCTCCGTTTTGCAGTGAATGTATTGGCTCCATCTTTGTATCTATGAAAAACTCAAGTCCATGAGTTTATTTGGCAGCGTAAAGTTGAAAAACTCAAGATTTGAAGATGTTTGCAGATAAAAGGAGTCTTAGAGAGCCCACTCACTAAGAGGGAAGCGCGAAGGCTTCAATGCGCGTGGTACGGGGTACAGTGAAAACAGTGTGTATATGGCGTTCCGCCGTTTGAAATTTGGAATGCGCAATTTTCTCCGTCGGAATCAAGATAGTTTTGAATTTTAGCTTGTGCATTGCTCATCGTACGTGGAAGAATGACCAAGAATGACCGTGTATGGGCAACAAGTCTGTGCACGTTTCATATTTTTAGTAATTCAGTGTCGGGTTCGCTATTTATACATTGGACATTTTTCCTTAATAACAACACACGCCACTGCCATCAACATTCGACGTCATCTCACGCTTGTCGCACATCCTCACTCAACACGCAAAAGTGTCTGTGTGTGGGAAATATGAATGTACACGTTTACTTTACAGCTAACGTGGTGATACTTAAACTGCGCATTCTTCCTTCCTAGTGAGTGGGCCCCTTTAAGATGAAAAAACGGTCATGAATCTTGAGGTTGATGATAATGAAAAGCTTGTTATTTCTGTGATGGATAACATCGGCAACCTCTTGAGTTTGATTAATGAAAGTGATATCTTTTTATTTTGAACATTCATTCATTTGAATATTTGTTTCTATGATAGTTATTTAATTAACTAGGTTATTGAAGATAGCGACTAATGGTCAAGATAATTTAACGCGTAAGCGGAGCGAACGTTCGAGACCATTAGTCGCTCGATTAATAACCTAGTTGATTACAAGATTTTTCCGACGATCTCAATATGAATTGTGTATGAATTCTTGATTGAGATAAATTCTCCTTTTGCACGAGTTCCAGTAGAGTTTAAACATTTATCGTCGTGCTTGTGAATACTTAGTGAACGGTTGCCATGAGGACAGCACATTGAAATAGCATAAATTGAGCATCAAATGAGACATTAATGATTGATTTCGTACACATTAAAATCACCTTTTGTTTTAAGATCGGCGGAAGATGATTATTGATAGATTTGATACTCCAATAACCATGGAAAAATTTTTTGGACCCCAACAAACGATTGATTTCGAAAAAGATAATTTTTTACCTAAGTATGAATAAATGAAACTAAAGACATGATAAAATCTGAAGTGCTATTATCCTACTATTATCAATTTCATGAGGACTAGGACAATCCCATGTGAACGGAGGTAGTCAAGATGATCCTTGTCCTTGTGTTGTTTCTAAAAAGGATCAAAGGATACAAAACTGGGATACCAACATATTCTGTGTGAAATTTGGCCGTTCTGTAAGAAACTATCAAATATGTATTTTAGGATAAAGGATATATGTACTTACTATCTGTGTTGAATTCTTGTTGAAATCTTTCTACAGCGATTTTGGCTAAACGTACTGCCTCGACAATTAAGTCATAGCTGTCTTTTTCGGACAATTTTAGATGTTCCACAAAGCCTCCTACGCTTGCTTGGTATGTATTGGTCATTATGACATCGGATCCAGCTGTAAAAGATTGATGTGATTATGCCCTTTCATAGTTTTTTTTATCCGTGTTATAGTTCGATGAAAAACTGCCCCATATATCGGTATTTTAACCAATAGGCGTCATTATGTACAGTGTGTTTGGTCATGATTGAGCAATAATTTAAGAGCAGCAAATATACCTAATATTATAGACAGAAACACCCAAATTGGAAAGTTTATCCCCTTGGTTTTGGAGAAGACCCCATTTTAAATTTACTTTTTCATTTTGTTGACCCTTCCAAATAATATCGATTTCTTTGGATATAATAAGGTCGTACATATGCGATAAAATGTTTTTTGTAAGAAGATACTACAACCTTTCATTAAAGTAGAACAATATGGAAACATTCAACTTGAACATGTCATAAAAAATTCTTTAAAAAAATTTTAGTGAAAAAATGTACTGATTTTCCCAGTAAATCCGCAATAGTACAAGAACTAGCACATTGAAGTATAATTTTTTTTCGATGATTTAACACGCAAGGGTATTAGCTACAAAACAACACCTACATCATTTCTGTAAGTTACATAATTTGAGAGTTATTGCTCTTCGAAAATGACCTCTACGCGAGCGCCCTTTTTTTGTTGCCACAGATAGTCGGGCCTGTCTACAAAGCAGAGGCAGGTCATTTTGAGCAATTTTTATGATTTATTTGTTTGTTTGTTCATTAAAAATCATAAAAAGTACAGTACTAAGTTTAATTTTATTTCATCAATTTTCATAAAGTTAATATTCGAACAATTACTTTCTTATTATGTAATCTACAGAAATTATGTTGGTATCGTTTTGTAGCTAATATCCTTGCACGGAGCTCTCTGAAAAAAATTATAATTCGATGTGCTAGTTCTTGTACTATTGCGGATTCACTGAGAAAATAGTACATTTTATTACTAAAAATTTTTTAGAAAATTTTTATGACATTTCTAAGATGAATGTTTTCATATTGTTCCACTTCAATGAAAGGTTGTAGTACCATTTTTCAAAAAACATTTTGTTCACTGTAGTACCTTTATGTCGAAAGAAATCGATATTATTTGGAAGGGCCAACTAAAAAAAAGACTTAAAATGGGGCTACTCCAAAACTAAGGGGGTCAAGTCCCTAATGTGGGTGTTTTGTCAATAAAATTAGGTACATTTGATACCTTTAAATTATCGCTTAAACATGATCAAACACACTGTATAAATAGTCGTTTCCGGAGCTTGGACTCTTGTGCGTTTTTTCCGGAGGTTGTATAGATTGTTAAGGTGGTTAAATTTCACTACGACCTTATTCTCATGTATAATAAAATGCTATTTATTATGTAAATCTTTTCGTCTAACAAGCACCGAAGTTTATAAATGTAGCTTGTAATTGAACATATATAGGCAATTCTTCGAAATATATCTGATGTATTCTACCAAAAATAAAGAACTTCCTCCATTTCAACAAAACTCCTTACTCAATACATATCTTAAACTCTCCGCGATTAAGTTGGAAAACTTGCAACATTGTGGATAAACACTGAAAATATTTACATATTACTCTATCAAAAGATTAATGTTTTAGTAAATGTTAATGTCAATAGGAAATTTGATAGCTTGATTCTGTCTTTTCAGCATCTACAATGTTTCCAGTTTTTCGATACAATCGTAAAAATGCATCGACGAAATTGAGTCTGCCAATGGGCTGATTCTCAACCTCTGCTGTGGTATCGATAAACCATAGTATGACTATGAAACACCTCAGTAGACCATGAACGAATACGCCTAGGTCATATTTGAAACATTGCATCAGAATAACATGATTGCCTTATATTTAGACTGAGGGTTACTCATCAATATAGACCGGATTATATGCAACATACAAACGTAGTTATATGCAAGCAAATATGCATAAAGAATGCTTGAAACATGGCGCTAAAATAGGCAAAATATGCAAAAAAATTGACAGAATATGCAATAATAAATAATGACTTTTTGAAACTCAAAAAAGAGAAGTTATTTTCATTTCGAAATCAACATATCAATTACTCTTAATATTATGATATTAAAATTTAATTTAATGTTTTTGTGTAAGTTTACAATTAAATATTATCCCAAATGTTCAATTTTTAAATTTTGAATATTTTTGTATGTGGAAAAGGTTGGATCCACATTCATGGACGTATCTGGGAAGAATTTGAACCTTGGTGCTATATTCTCCCCTATAGTTTCAGGTAAAACTTCTGCCGTCCATTAATAAAACTCTCGATAAGAGACAAATCATTGAAACCTGGATTTCCTTTCAATATCCTTTCAAACTTTTCTTGAAGTTTATTTGTCAATGGCAAGGTGAAGTTAATTTGGCGTATTTTACTCATTATTTGGATAATTTCGTATCGCGCGACTATTATTACTGCTTTCCGGAACGCGATAAAAGTGATCCGCAAATATGACAAAAACAATTATTAGTATTACTACTCAATAGACCTCATATTTTGTGGAATTTGTTTGGATTCCGCAATGTTATCGCATTTCGGAAAGCAGGAAAGAAAATATGTACCGAAAATATGTATATTAACTGTATCTTAGCTGAAATATGCAAATACCGCTGAAGATGTCTTAAATATGCAATAGCATATGCAACTGCATACAATCCGGTCTCTACTCATCACATACCTTCAAGTACTCAAACATTTCTCTGAATGAAAACTCCAACTTAAATTAGATTGAATGCGTCAATTCCATTTTAAATTACTCCTATGTCAACGCAATGATTACATCTTAATTACACGCGAAGAATCAAGAAATTCTACGATAGTTAATTACACGCCTTTCCATTAAGTTAATTTAATTTGATACATACCCCTGAGAAAATCAAGATGGGCGTTTATCACTGCCTCTTTGTCTGTGGACAAAAACCTTGCGCTCCAAAGGACATCCCCGTCTATGGGTTTATTCGTGTGGCAACTCAGCTGTGTAGCAAATCCTCCATCCAACATTTTGATGTCAGTGTTTTTCCTCTGACAGTTTTCTGTATTACCCCAAAAATCCGTTCCATTTGGACTTGTAGAGATTTGAAGTCCTGGTGGTAACATGACTGCAACATAACAACGCGGGAATGAAAATTTGTAAATTTTCAGGAAAAGCAGAAAAATGAAAACTGATTCGCAAAAACGGCCTTAACCCTCGAATAGTCGCGTCAAAATTTTTAACATAGGTAGTCGCGCCGGTCTCACAGACCGTGCATACTCATTGAGCTCTGAATGCTAAGTGGTAAGATTTTTTGCCTAAAAATTCAAATGGATGTCTTTCAAAACATAACTGAGTGACAAAAAAATGCAAGATTGGTACATATTTCGAATTGATGCAAATATATTGGGGAAATTCCAAAAAAATCAATTTTCCTCATACACCTTACTTTATTCAGTCATAAAAAGAAAAAATCAAACTCTAAGGATTTGAAGACTAGAAATAACAAAAAGTTACACCTTTCATCAAATAAAAATGATTCTACAAACATATTTTAGCTTAATGAAGTCCATCTTCTAGGCAGTTTTTTGTTGGGGGAAATTTTTCCAACGCGTCACTTTATCTTTGCCAAAAAACGACAGTGTATTACTTTGATTTTCTTCCTCATCATCATCAGAAATATTCTGCTCTGAGTCATCACTCGCAAGTTGTTGTTCTAAATATTTAAATTTTTCTTCAGACTGATCAATATCTGAATGTCATTTGCTATTTGATCCTCTTCCTCATCTAAAACCTCTAGTAATTTCTGCAGTCGAGCTTGCTCTTTTTCGTGAGACCACATGGCTAAAAAACAATGAATTTATCTCGTTATAAGTTATACAGAACAAACACACCTGAAACTCACCGCACAATCGAACTATCAAGATATAAAAAATAGGGTACGAGAGTAGTCGCGCCTGTCTCCCACACCGTGTCACGATATATTTTTTTCGTACTAGCACGTTTCACGATGAGACTTTCTGTCGCATCCTTACGGAAAGATAGACGGAGCCGGAGATGCCATGCCCCCTGAATTTCTGAAAATTAGGATAAAAAGTGTCTGGCCGGTTTCACAGACCGTGCGCGACTAACGGAGGGTTAGTTATGGAGTTGCAATTTTTACCAAAAATGAGATAAAAATAGCATGAGTTACCTCTCAATTTGTAAACTGGAAAGAGCGAAAATATGAAATTCTAGTATTAGAAAATATATAGCTGGACAAAATGCTATTTGCATGTCCCTAGTAGACAAATAGCGTTTTGATAGTCACTTGAAAATGTCACTGGGTACATAATCTCAAATAAACATACAATCCTACATGTTTTTTATAAACATTGCATTTTATTTTTATATTTTTCAAATGAAATTAATTTCCTTTATATCGTCACACTCGCATTCTCCATTTTCTTCAACAACCGTTTCTACATCTTCACAGTGCTTTGCAAAAATTGGGGCTAACCATTCCAACTCTTATAAAGGGTGTCCCAAAATTAACGCAAGATTTGAATTTGCTGCCATTTGTGCAGTGAAGTGTTGACAACCCTGAAAAAAAGCAATTTGACAGCTAACAGTATAGGGTTTTTAAAAATGGAGCGTTACACGATAGAACAACGTGTCTTCATTATTAAAGAATATTTCAAAAATAGTGAAAGCTTGGCGGCTGCAGTTCGAAAATTTCATACAAAATATGGTCGAAATAGTGTTTTAACTTCGGCAACTGTGAAGAGATTAATTGAAAAATTCATGGAGACTGGATCCGTTGGAGACGCCAAACACACTGGTCGTCCAAAAACAAGCCGTTCAAAAGTGAATGTCGAAGCAGTGCGTGAGAGTGTTGCTGACAATCCAGGAACCTCAATTCGACGTCGTGGACAAGAATTGCAAATTTCAAGAACCTCTCTACAGCGTATACTGTACTATACCAAAGATCTGTGTCTTCATGCTTACAAAATTCAATTAACACAACAATTGAAGCGTAATGACCATGGACAGAGAAGAGAGTTCGTTGAATGGATTATTGAACATCAACAAATGGACCCTGATTTTTCGAGCAAAATCATCCTAAGCGATAAAGCACATTTTCAACTTGATGGCTTTGTCAATCGCCAAAATTGCCGCATTTGGGATTCGGAGAACCCACATGTGATTGTCGAAAAACAAATGCATCCACAACGCGTGACTGTATGGTGTGGATTTTGGGCTGGAGGCATAATTGGGCCATATTTTTTTGAAAATGATGCTGGTCAAGCAGTGACTGTTACTGGTGCTCGATATCGCGACATGATTACACAGTTCTTCCTGCCAAAATTGGATCATATTGATGTGTCCAAAATGTGGTTTCAACAAGACGGTGCCACATGTCATACAGCCCGTGAAACAATTCAATTACTGCATGAGACATTTCCAGGTCGTGTACTCTCTCGTTTCGGTGATCAAAATTGGCCTCCTAGATCGTGTGATTTAACACCATTAGACTTCTTTTTATGGGGTTATTTGAAATCACAAGTCTATGTCAACAAGCCCACAGCCACCCGTGCATTAAAGGAGGAGATTCAACGCTGCATCAACGAAATTCAGCTACATTTATGCAGAATGGTCATGGAAAATTTCAACAAAAGAGTGCGCATATGTGCATGCAAAGCCGTGGAGGCCATTTGTCCGATGTGTTATTCCATACATAACCCTATCCTATGTACTTTACGAGTCAATAAAAATATAACTATCAAAAGACTAAAAACGGCGTTTTCTATTCAATTCAAATCTTGCGTTAATTTTGGGACACCCTTTACTAATCTTTTATTCTTCACCTTATGCTTTTTGTTTGTACAATGCCGATGGACTTAATGCATTTTATATGTCTAGTCTATGTAATTTCCACCGTACATTTCTGGCAAGAGATTATGCGATTTGAATGTCCAGGATTTCATGAAACGTTGGCAATCCGAAAATATTGCAACGTTTTAGTTGAGAAAGTGTAATTTGGGACAAACTGCGTTTTGCAAGTCTGCTCTTCATATTACGTGCGACTGAAACAATAAGGCAATAAATGTTCGATTATTTGGACGTCGTTACCCGACGAAAATTCATGATAATATGATGGAAATAAAACATTTAATTTTCGCTGAAATTTATTGTCTACACAACAATTGTTTCGTCCAATTTTTGACTTCGTCAGGCGAGAACTACGAGTATCATTATACTAACTAATCTTACAGCGTTCCATTCGAATAAATACCGAGTGAACAGAGAAAGTTTACTGAAAACATTATTGGGAAATTCCTGTATTTCATTCAAAAAGGTTTAACTAATAACGGAGATCCGTTTATGTCTATTTGGCCCCGTATTCTGGATCTTTCAAAGCGTATACGAAATTCATTGCGCGAGTCCCTCTTTTACCTGCAAAAATGCTCTTCGCGCAATGAAGTTCGTATTCGCTTTGAAAGATAACTTGTCCAGAATAGTGGGCCTGGGCCCGTATTCTCAACAAGTGATATTCGAAAACGTATACGAACTTCATTGCGCAGTGTGCATTTTTGCAGGTAAAATAGGGACTCGCGCAATGAAGTTCGTATACGTTTTGGACTATCACTTCTCGAGAATACGGCACCTGGGCCCGTATTCTCGAGAGGTGATAGTATAGTGATACTCGTAGTTCTCGCCTGACGAAGTCAAAAATTGGACGAAACAATTTTTGTGTAAACAATAAATTTCAGCGAAAATTAAATGGACT
Source organism: Propylea japonica (assembly GCA_013421045.1). Taxonomy (NCBI): domain Eukaryota; kingdom Metazoa; phylum Arthropoda; class Insecta; order Coleoptera; family Coccinellidae; genus Propylea; species Propylea japonica. Next base: position 23,675,709 of record CM024246.1, on the reverse strand, counting down.
ATCACTTCTCGAGAATACGGCACCAGGTGCCGTATTCTCGAGAAGTGATATTCGAAAACGTATACGAACTTCATTGCGCGGTGTGCATTTTTGCAGGTAAAACAGGGACTCGCGCAATGAAGTTCGTATACGTTTTCGAATATCACTTCTCGAGAATACGGCACCTGGTCGTTAAGTACCATCTGTTTTTGATCGCTCGTTCTACTTGAACGAGTGCTGTATCGTTTTGCCCAAACGTCTGTAATTTTCTAATTTTGCGCCGAAAATGATCGCAAATGATAGAGATCGATTCCCTGAAGACGAATTTGTGGCTAAATTCAATTCTGTCCGTGGGGCCGTTAGCACAATAACTTTCGAAGGGATTGTCCTAGAGACTTTAGATTTTCAGGATGAGTTCGGTTACCAACTGCCTCAGTTGAGTTTGTTAACCAGCCAAATCGTACAGGGTGTTCCATAAAATGTGACCATTCAGAATATTTGTTCCCAAATATCTCAGACAAAACAAAACCGATCGAAATGAAATTTAGCGGTCACATGCAAGATGCTCATAATAAGCCTCATGCAGAATTTTGTGACCATAGTGTAAACAGAACCATAGAAAATTCGATTGCAATATTGAAAATACAAAACTTCATATATTTCCATAACAAGATATCCGATTCGAGTGAAATTCATTTTGTAAATGCAAAATTTCAAGAGGATCGCATCATCAGAATCATAGAATTAAATTTTTTCAATTGTGAAGTTTTAACATATTTCAGTTTTTGAATAATTTTCAGAATATTATTCCGATCATTCTTAAATTTTGCATTTGTATATCAAGTATCAATCTCAAGTCCTATACACAATTTTGAGGTAATAGCCACATTACTCCACAAATGAACGAGTCCTCAAAAGCACCTGCTCAGAGTTTTCTCATTTTTTTTATTGTACCCTTCTCATCTCTTAAACTTCCAAAAGGTTTAGTTTATTGTATTTGTTTACTACATAGAGTACTTCGAAAACCTGGTTGAAATCCTGTCCGCTTTCTATTTAGTGATTTGCATATGTTGAGTAATGTTCATGGTTGGTATAGAAAATCTGGTGTTGTGTGTTATGTTCTTTTATCCCTTACCCAAACGCTCTACCGGTTTGTCCGATGTACATATACCTCCTGGCATGAACCGCAAATCGAATTAAAAACTCCAGACTTATTTTTATCCATTTTCTACCTATTAAATAATAAGTAATAGAGGTCTGTAGTTTATAATTTGATTTACGCTTCATGCCCGGAGGAATACATCGGTCAAACCGATAAAGCGTTTGAGAGAAGAATGAAAGAACACCAAAATTCTTATTCCAAACATGCCATGAACAGCAATCAACATATGCAAATCACATAATAGAAACCGGACATGATTTCAACCACGTTCCCGAAATATTTCTTGTGTAAAATAATTCAATAAACTATACCTTTAGGAAGATAAATATAGGTACAGTAAAAAACAGTAAAAATCCGCAAAAAAATCGTTATAAAGAAATTTCGTTATACAGAAAAATTGATTATACATATAGTCGGCAATGTCGTGGTCGACTTCACTGATAACTTCAAGTTTATCCTTCAAACTTCCTTTTAGACATTTTCGCACAACTTTCACACTAGCGTAATGGTTAAATTGAATCTAACAGCCAGGGGTTTCTTTAAAACTGTTTCAGAAGGATCTCTGTACCCGCCGTAATGATTTAGTTTAAGGTCGGGATGTATTACGTACGTTTGAAAAAATATCGGAAAAAACCTCCCTTATACCTTCTTACCAATACCCATTCAAAGAGTGATGTTCTTTGAATATTTCTTTAGAATTTACTTCGTTTTAGAGGGTGTTTTCAACATGGAATTTGGATTCAAGGTGCAATGTCTTGTACGAAATTCGTTATACAGAGAAATTCGTTATACAGACGTTCGCTAGAGCGAAGTTACACTGTATATTATTCTTAAAGACCAGATAGACATAAACAGATTCACGTCATTAAACCTTTTTGATTGAAATCCAGGAATTCCCCAAATATTGATTTACCAACATTTTTGTGTTCACTATGTATTTAAGGTAAATGAAGAAGTGAGATTAGTTGTGTAAGAGTGTACTCACCCGAAAAATTCAATAATTTTAACTACTCTTGTGTAAACAAATAATATTAAGTGTTTTATTTCTATCTAAAATGGGAAGGTATACCTTCATGTCCACGAAAATCCATATGGTTGAATCTGGTAAAAAAAGACATCTGCACTACCTAAAAATGTTCTTCTTTGAAGTAAAAATCTGCACTGTTCACTGATGCTGACCGCTCGTCAGTAATTTATTTCAATCTTCACTATTCAGTTCAAATGAGTTCAAGTTTCAAATGTTATCGTAATGAGATAAGATTATTTTAATAATTTACTTATGAACTATAATTGTCTCTAATCCAGAAGAGAGACTGATTATTATGAAGATACTTTATAACCTTTCAAGCGGGTTCGATTTGTCGGGCAACATGAAATCTGCAAATGAAAGATTGTAGCGAAAATTGCAACACTAGGTATTGGCATGTTATCACATTTTGCCTACCCTCAATATGGGTAGGTAATTTTTCTTTTTAGTCAACTATCCTGTCATTATACAGTGTGCTTGGTCATGATTTAGCGATATTTTAAAGGCATCAAATATACCCAATTTTATCGACAAAAACAGCCACATTGGGGAGTTTACCCCTTTAGTTTTGGAGTAGCACCCATTTTAAATTTACTATTTTATTGTAGTGGATCCTTTCAAATAATATCGATTTCTTTGGACATAAGGGTCCTACAGATGTGAAAAAAATGTTCTTTGAAATATGATACTGAAAGCTTTCATCAAAATGAAACAATATGAACATATTCAACTTAGAAATGTCATACAAAAATTGTTTAAAAAAAATTTTGTGGGAAAACTTACTGATTTTCTTAGTAAATTTTCAATAGTACAACAACTAGTACATTGAAGTATAATTTTTTTTTGTTGGGGCGCTCGCGTAGTAGTAATGGTCGAACAGCAATAACTCTCAAATTATGTAACTTAGAGAAATGTTGTTGGTGTTGTTTCATAGCTAATATCCTTGCGTGTTGAATCCTTGAAAAAAATATACTTCAGTATGCTAGTTCTTGTACAAATGCGGATTTACTAAGAAAATCAGTACATTTTTCAACTGAAATTTTTCAAAAGATGTAAAATGTTTTCATATTGTTCTACTTTAATGAAAGGTTGTAGTATCATCTTTCAAAAAACATTTTTTTCACATCTGAAGGACCTTTATGTCCAAAGAAATCGATATTATTTGTAAGGGTCAACTAAAATAAAAAAGTAAATTTAAAATTGGGGCTACTCCAAAACTAAGTGGGTAAACTTCGTAAGGTGGGTGTATTCGTTTATACTATAACTAGCGACCCGTCCCGGCTTCGCACGGTACGACATCACATTAGAAACCTCAAAAATAACAGTACTTCTCCACTATTTAATGGATGTTATTATACATATAAACCTTCCTCTTGAATCACTCTATCTATTAAAAAAAACGCATCAAAATCCGTTGCGTCGTTTCAAAGATTTAAGCATACAAGGGGACATAGGGACAGAAAAAGCGACATTGTTTTATACTATGTAGTGAGGTATATTAGATGCCCTTAAATTATCGCTAAGCCATGACCAAACACACTGTATATGAAACATATTTTATGAATATTATGTAGGTGCAGTATTTTGGTGAAATATGAATAATGTATAGAATTAGCAGTTTCTTTGTTCACCTCTTTATTATATTTTTTTTGTATTGATGGGATCTACCTCAATCTTCACTATTGTCCAGATAAATAGAAAATAAAGATATTAAGATAAAATATGAACCCACTGACATGAAGTCAGAAGTAATTATTCATGTTAGGATTATTTTACTCTCAGTAAGTAGGTACATTTTCTTTCAGAAGAACAGATTGGGGGAATGAAAATATTTTTGAAATATCCGAAATTTTTTTGAGGTTAGAAAAAAAGACTCTTTAAATCTTTCATCAAGTTGAAGTACCTGCAGTCGATTTGAACATCGTATAATAACATGTGTCGATAGGCGTGGTTGAGATATTAATGACAATTGAAAGGAAAATTGTGAAAAGAATAGGGAAAAATCTTTTTCTCCTGTCAAAACCAATTTTGAGCATAAACAATATCTTAAAATATTCATTCTATGGAATGGAATCAACAGTAATCAAAATTGTTTGTAATTTTTTATTTTTTCCGAGAAAAGTATCGACTGTAGTGAAATTTTGCAAGAGACGTTTTTTCTTCAGAATTGAATGGGATACTGTAAGAGAATTCCATTTTTCGAAAATATATCCCAGGAAAACAATTCTTGAGGGAAAATCATGAGGGGTTGTTATTGTCAACCCCTAATAATAAAGTTAAGGGATCAAAAGAAATTGTGTGAGTAACATCTATTTCATGAATCATATGTATAATTTTATGACTTATGAAGGTATTCGATTTCGAAAAAAATGTATAGGAACTACCCCTGCTTTTTTCCAAACAACGTTTCTATTACTCCCAAAAACATAAAAATCCTTCCACAATGATCGAACTCGCTAAAATAAATTGAGAAAATTGTAACAATGAAACAGAGCGACGTAAAGCAGAAAATTCCCAGTATAAGTCCCATTTCCAGATATCGTCAACCCCTCAGTTTTATTTCCGATGTGCAAGCATGAACCTCCATTAAAACTAATGCTGCCATATCCGAGAACATTGAACCTTAAATTTATTAACGTTTACAACGGTCTAACGGGGAGCGTGATGGATTTGCCGAGAGCGTCTTGTACGAAATTACGGGCTAAATGTGTAATCAAGCTCCAAACTTAATCATTCCAACTGCAACGTTTTGGCAGTTGTGTACTCCCTGAACTGGCAAGGTGGATGGCCGGATAGGGTAGTTTTTCAGCGTCAAGACTTGAATTTATTGGGATGGTTCTTATTGTTAAAATTCAAAACGACTTGGTAACTTCATGTATAGCCCTAAATCCATCCCGAAATTTAAATATGGGAAAATTATTTATCAGATGGTCTATTGTCTCCTCTGCTTCTCCGCATTCGCAACTAGGACTCTCAAATGAATTCCATTTGAAAATCCTGCTATTACAACGTGACCTGTTCTTATACAATTAAGAATAGTTTTCCTTGGAAGATCAAATCCAGGAACTTCAGTGGAGGGATCAGTTATTAAATCTTCGTTTTGAATTTTACATGTTCGGATTGCCAAATTGCTTTATGGCTTTCATTTGAGGTCAGAAAAGGATTGGACCAAAATGGTTTACGTGATTTTAATCGTGGAATCTTATTATCTGGAATATAGGAAAGTATTTGATATGAATTTGTAGAAGAATTAAATTTATTTCAAATTTTCAAAGTTAGGGCCTCCCTGCGGATATGTGGAGGAGCAATGTTTGAAAGAACTGGTAACCATGGTGTTGGTGTTGATTTTATTGTTTCAGTTACTATTCTCATGGAAAAGTTTAATTGTGCATCAATCTTATGTACATGGGCACTGTTGAGCCAAACAGGGCAACAATATTCGGCAGTAGAGTACACTTAGGCTAAAGCTGCCGTACGAAGAGTTGTTGCGTCAGCGCTCCATAAAGTATCGGCAAGTTTTTGAATAATTTAACGGGTGTTTTTTTAGGAGGCTTGTTTTTCCGATAGATGTCGTTTTATTTTATGACAGTTGTTTTGACAGCTCAAAGTGGCATTTCTACTCAGTTCGGCAAATCATTATGAATAGGTTAACTCCAGAAAAACGTTTTCAAATCGTGGAAATTTATTTTCAAAATCAGTGTTCAATTAAAAATGTTTATAGAGCACTTCGTGAATTTTATGGTGCACATAATCGTCCGTCAGAGACCACCATAAAGAACGTAATTACCAAATTTCGGTCTACATTCACTCTTTTGGATGCCAAGCCACCGACAAGAAGGAGAAGAGTTCGTACAGAAGAAAATATTGCTGTCGTTGAGGCCAGTGTCGAAGAAAACGACAATTTATCGATTCGTCGTCGTGCTCAGCAAATTGGACTTTGTCCATCGACAAATCTTGATGATATGGATATGGATGAAATGTGGTTTCAACAAGATGGTGCCACTTGCCATACAGCACGTGAAACAATCGACTTATTGAAAGAAACTTTCAACGACAACATTATTTCGAGAAATGGTCCGGTGAATTGGCGTCCGCGTTCGTGCGATTTGACGCCACTCTATTATTTTTTGTGGGGATACGTGAATTCATTGGTTTATGTGGAGAAACCTCAATCGATTGACGCTTTGGAAACCAATATTCAACGTGTCATTGCTGACATACGCCCTCAAATTCTTGAAAAAGTGGTCGAAAATTGGACCTCCAGAATGACATTTGTGAAAAATAGTCGTGGTGGCCATATGCCACAAATAGTGTTTAAATGTTAAATGCCAAAAAATTATCTACCAAATTAAAAAAAATTTTGGTCATTTCATAATTTTATATGTGTTTTATTCAAAAAAATAATCGGCATCCTCTTAAATAAACACCCGTTATTATTATAGTTTTCAATTTAATACGTAAATCAAATGGGCTTCGAAATTCAAAGAAGAATCTAGTTTAACATTTAGATAGGTATTTTGGATTGAAATTATGTTCAAGAGGAGAATTGCCAAAAATTACGTTCAATTTTCTATGATTCTGATGATTATCTAAATGGAAACACTAGACTTCAGTTTTATTGGGATTTGGACATAAACGCTAGTCAAAGAAATAATTTTTTGAAACTTTTTAATCTGCAGATGATCAATGCACGGTTACACCTAAATTTAGTTTATTAAGATCACATACTAACGCGCGTTTCTATTCAACGCTGAGTTTACGTACAGTTGTCAACGAGCGCTAAAGCGCGTTTCGAGATCATAGGTTTTCTGTACAGGGTGTCTGTAAACAAATATGAGGGAAATGATTCCTCGATGAGAATAAGCAAGGGTAGCCCAATAATTTTTTTCTGAAATCGACTTCCCTTCCAAGATACAGTGTTTGGAAAGCGATTACGAGTTGACAGTTTCTTATTTTTTTAGGAGTCCTAAAGAACAATGAGTCATAAAACTGTACCTACATAATATAATTCATTAAATAGATGACGGTCCACTCGTCATCGCCTTTCAAAGGCTGTATCTTGAAAGGGGAATCGATTTCGAAATAAACTTATATGAACCACCCCTGCTTATTTTCATCGAGAAATAATATCCCATAGTCCCTAGCATTTGTTTAGAGACGCCATGTTTAAATCTTTGAACGTCTCCTAATTTTTATTCGTTGCTTTTGAGGCTCTATAATATAAAACACACATGTTTTTATTCATGGTCACCTCCAAAGCGTCTATTCGCTGTAAGATAGTAATCAACAACAAAATTAAACAACAGGTATCAAGATTTAACTATACCTAGGTGTTACAGTATCCAGTGAACGATGAGTTATAGAAGAAGTACGAGCACAAGCGCACAGAGCCAGAAAGGTCGGGAGTCTGTCTGAGAGATGAAATCTGGATCAACAGAAAAATGAGTCATAAACCGAAAACTCGCATAGCATATACAGGGTGTTAGGTAGCCAAGGGGAAAAAATTCAGAAGCTTAGTCCTTGAACTATTCTGAGGATATTTTATCCTTAGGAATTTTTTTAATAATCACTTTGTTGCGAAGATATTTGAAACTAAGAATTATTTTCGAATATTTCGTTCAATTTGTGAAAAAAAATTCTGCATTTTTTTCGTGTGAGTAGCCGTTTTCAAGTAAAAGTATATAAGATTTCAACATAACTTTCTCCTACAGATAAGCGTTAAGATGTTTCGTTTTTTTTACATAAAAACGGCGGCGGAAAAAAGCAGAAGTGATATTTTGTCACAAATTGAACGAAGAGTTCAAAAATGATTATTCTTTTTTAGATATGAGGCGCCGTTTTCATATGAAAAATGGCTTCTTAATGTAGCCTTTCCAATACAAAATGTGTTTGTAACGACAAATACGCATTTATATTTTATTTTCTTACATAGAAACGGCACCCCACACGAAATTGAAAAAATGTGTTTTGATTTCCAGAAGTTGTTGGAGAAAAAATCGGCCTGGGAATTTGCATCTAGTCCTTCAAATTCGTCCAGCAGTGTAGAAGATAAAATATCACCACTCGATAACAATGTCACTCCCCCGCACCCGGATACTTCATAACCGTCTCTGTCAAAAAGCGAAAGGTACAATATCGTTAAACAAATATTTGCCATACATATCCATAATGATCGCTCAGAATGCCACCGACGGCGTCGAGGGCGGTAAAAAATTGTGAAAACTAAACGAACGGGCCCTTTCCAATAGATTAGTAAACAAGAATTTATTTATAACACCGCCAGAAGCCATCAGACATGTTTATTTCCTCCGGGGTTCTCCACATAGGGGATTTATCTTTGAAGTGGGGTACTTCGATTTGTTTCTCTGTGATGTTTGTTTTTGTCCCGGAAAAAAATCGTAGATATGTTTCATGAGATATTTTCAATCTGACGATTTATTGGAAACTAAGGATAAACTTGTTAAAGTTCAATTGCACATGCGATAGGGGTCCTTTCAAAAGAAAAGTTGAATTTTGAGTTTTTGGGAAAGTGTTTTCCAATAAGAGTCACGTTTGAAGCTGTCATTTTTTGACATTTGACAAGTAGAAACTACGCCATTAATAAAAATGGAACGAAACACGCTTTAAGAACGCATGGAAATTATTAAAATTCACTTTAAAAATGGTAAAAATTCGGCAAAGACGGTTCGTGAAAATTGAACATTTTTGGGTCGTCGTGAAGCACGTTGTGGGACCGTAATAAAGAAATTGGTGGAAAAATTCGAGCTGTTGGGACAAGTTAGTTATGTGAAGAATAAAATCCGTGTACGTCGCTCAAGAACAGCCGAGAATATTGCTGCTGTAGCCGAAAGTGTTAGAGAAAACCCAGGTTTGTCTATTTCTCGTCGTTCCTTGGAATTAGGCATTCCACAAACGTCATTACACCGCATTTTGCCTAACATTTTGGTTTTAAGGCTTATAATCAGTCAACACAATAACTCAAGTCGGCCGATTATCGACAACGTCGTGTCTTTGCTGATTGGGTCCGGACCGTGTAATCTCTCGAAGAGGTGATCATAATTGGCCATCGAGATCTTGTGATGTAACACCTGTCGACTTCTTCCTTTGGGGACACGTGAAAGAGAAGGTCTACGCCAATAGCGTCGATTCAAGACCTCCACTTTGCGATTTGGTTATGGAAAATTGCATTAAAATATATGATCCTGTGAGCGTGGTCGTGGTGGTCATTTGCCTGATGTTATTTTCCACTATTAACGGCATAACTTCTTCTTTATAATAAAATAAAGATCCGATCATTTACATTAAAAAATGGCATTACTTTTTTTATTAGAAAACCCTTTAGATACTCATTGATCAATATCCATTTGTGCCTCTCAATGTTATACCCCCCAGATTATACCTTTTTTTTGCCATTTTTCTAATCCTCCAATCATTATTTATTTCAACCAGTTTTGAAGTTTTCAATACCATCTGCTTGAACTTTATCGTAAATTTAACAAAATGTTTATTATGATGTGTATGAGCCTAAGATGTGATAGCAGAATTTATTGTGTTAAGATAAAAATATATTTCACACCTTTTAAGACAAGATCACGTCACGACTTCAAATTTGATTTGATAATCATCGTTGCAGTCTAATAATTTGTTTCTGAAGTACTGCATTCTACCTACACTGTTCATTAGGATTGAATTTCATGAAAAATTATAAGAAAAGACTGCTAATTTGTCAATATTCCTTCAGTACCATTATTGCCTACCCATTTCAATCAATTATTTCAGATTCCATCATCAGAACATTCCAGCCACAATTGTGGTGATTAATATTCGATTGGCTACGTACTGAATTCAAAAGAATTAATTTCAACAAAATAAATACCAAAAACTATTGAACACTTATAAAAGCCAATATATAAATATTCAAACACATATAAAATTCCAAATGATGACAAATATCACAAATTATTCAAAACATTAATGGTAGTATAATTAATGTTAAATATTTACGCCATGAGCTGACCACGGTCCTGGTAACTCTTCATAATTGGAAATGGAATTATTTTTCTACAAACTATCATTCGATTGAATTAAATGGAATTTATTATTGGATATACCCAAAATAAATATTGTCGTTACACATGAGATTATTTTTAACATGTATTCCTACTAAATTGCTCAATTTCATGAAGGGAGTTGATGAGAAATGTTCACTTAAATAATGAAGAATGATTCGTCGAGATTATCCCCAAATTATATAGATAATACAACTTTATAAGAAGTGCTTCCACATGATGTTAGATTTTCTACAAGCTTTTGGATCAACTGAGTATATTTTGTGAACCAAAAAATCCTCTTTAGATTACAATGGCAATACGTAGAGGTATAATTTTAGGGTTCACTTTGGTGTGAGGTCTTTGTCACGTCGTACGTCGTCTCCAGCGAAAGTGCATAATAGTAAAGGAAGGGTTTTCCAATAAGAGGTGTTATTTTGAATGGCCTGCTATTTCTGTAGATGTCACGTTTGAAGCTGTCATTCTTTGACATTTGACAAATAGAAATCACGCAATTAATAAAAATGGAACGACACACGCTTCAAGAACGCATTGAAATTATTGAAATTCACTATAAAAATGGTGAAAAATTGGCAGAGACGGTAAGTGAAACTTATGTCACAACTTGAGGAAATAAATCTACGTATAATATCAAGAAAAAAAGTCCATATAAACATAAGTCCACAAAAACTCCATTACGGAGCTATAGGATGTTGAAATTTCCAAAAAATTTGTTTTTTCCTTCATAAATCCTGCAGTTTTTGAGATATTCAGTCAAAATTTGGAATGCGAGCTATTTTCAACAGTCTTCATTATTGCAAGTCCTAAATCTTAACTAGAATCTACAGGGTGTTTTCTTTTCCAGAGCCATATCCCCTTTTTCCCTCCCAAACTTCTTAACGGTACGCCACTGGTCAGCGTAAAATCAATTTTTAACGTCTTCGTTCAATTTAGAAACTTTTTTGGCTTCTGTAATGCTTTCGTATCTCTAACCGTTTTCGAGTAAAAAAATGATTGAATATTTGATATTGAATAAGCTTAAGTTGAGTCTCAGATGACGAGCTATCGAAATAAAAGCGAATTCAGGCATACCTATCGAGTATTTCCATTATTTTTATTTATTTAACGAATAACATACAATCGTTCAATAGTTTTTCACTCGAAAACGGTTAGAGATACGAAAAAATTACTGGAGTCAAAAAAGTTTTGGAATTGAACGAGGATATCAAGAATTGATTTTCCGTTGATTAGTGGCGTACCGCAAAATAGTTTGAGAGAGAAAAAGGAGACATGGCTCCGGAAAGAGAACACCCTGTAGATTCCAGTAAAAATTGAGGAGATGAAATGATGGAGACTGTTGAAAATAGCTCTCATTTAAAATTTGCACTGAAGAATCCAAAAACTGCAGGAGTTATGAAGAGAAAACCATTTTTTTTTGGAAATTTGAAAACCCTGTAGTTCCGTAACGAAGCTTTCACGAAACCATGTTTATAAAAACTTTTTTTCTTAAAATTACATTCAGATTCACCCCCTCAAGTTGTGACATACTATTATGTAACACCCTGTAAAACGAATATTTGGACATAACCCAGTATCATCAGGCCAATCTTATATCCTTGGTTAGTTTTTGTCATCCAGTTTCTGTAATTTTTGTCTGATCTCAACTTGAAGCGAAGACTTGGCATCTTCCTCTAAGAGAAATTAATCCTTCTGGAATATACCTATCAAAGGAAATTCAACCTTCAAATGTGAACGAGGTAGTAAACCTCGTCAAGTAATTAGTCCAGGAATAAAATCAAATGGAATGTTTTCAAGTCCAGAGTCCAACAGGGTGCACACTCTGCATCCAGAAACGACATAAAATGGAGGTATTTTACTGGAAAACTGCTCCATCTTGACGGTCATTTAACTGCTGTTCATCCTTGCAGAAATTTCATTAAACATCTACCGTGAGGCCCTGAGATATGATGACCTTTGTTCTTGTTATTATTCAAAGGAATAGACGAGATATTTCAATGCCCTGCTCTTCCGAGGGAATTTTCCTGTTATTATTCCGCCTTGGAATTCCTCTCGTTTTCCACCATTGACGTAGATGGAGCATTTTTGAGGCTAGCAGAAATATGTTGATTTGGTGGAAAGCCAATTAGCATTTCTGTCTGTCTTAAGTGGAAAGCTATATTTATAGTTTTGTCAGTGTGGTTGTTGAACAGAGTATAGAAAATTCTACGGTAAAAACTTTGATTAAAATTAAATTTACAGCAGCTTAAGGTATGCGAATAATTCGAATTGGGGCAGAGGAACTAGCTGATTTAAAATTTCAATTATCCAAAATTTATGCAGATATCGATTCAATTATTTTCTCATCATCAAGTACAATATTTAAAGTATATGTTCAGACAGTTTTAAAGATGATATCTAGCAAATGTTTATTATTGTCTATAGACTGTGTTAATTAATTTCGGAAATGTTGGACAACTTTGTTCAGCATTTCGTTGGGTATATTGACGATCGCCAAATGAATTCTGTTTTTAAGTGGACCAGAGTACTAGAAAAATTGGACCTTTCACTCACAATGGGTCACTGTTTGGTGTGCACTATTGCCATATCTACTGGGTGGTCAACTAAGAAATTCCGATTTAAAAGAGAAATAAAACAAAAACTATCACGTCAATTTTAATGATTTTTCTACAAATAACGCTCAGCTCTTTGGGAACTCATTTCTTAAAAATTACGCTGTCCAAATATCCACCATTTTTTTTGCTGGAACTTTTCGAGTCGATCCTCCAAATTTAGATAAACACGTCGCAAAGTTTCTGGACCAATTTGAATTTCCTGGCGGATATTTTCTTTCAACGCAATTAGAGAGCGGGGGTTGTTGCTGTAGACTACACCTTTGAGGTATCCCCATAAGTGAAAGTCGTAAGGTGTCAAGTCCGGACTTCTGAGTTGCCAATTTTTCAGGAAAAAGTGCCTGAATAACAGGTAAAGACCGATTTGAAGTGTGACAAGATGCCCCGTCTTACTGAAACCAAGTGTCCCGATTGTATCCATCAAGGTCTTGAAGGGCTGGCTCGAAAAAAATGTTCAACATGTCCACATAACGATCAAAATCCACTGTTACTGCTCGGCCGCGTCCCTCTTCGAAAAAGTACGGGTCAATAATGCCTTGTGCGTGTATTGCACACCAAACTGTGACCTTCAGACTATGCAATTTAGTTTCATGTTTCTCTTTGGGGTTTTCTGAAGACCAATAACGGCAAATTTGTTGGTTTACATAGCCGTTGAGATAAAAATGAGCTCCATCAGAAAAAAAAAGTTGAATTTGGTAATAAGCGCGCACACGGAACGAACGCTCCTCACCCGTCCAGCGAACTGAGCGAACCATAGCGACTGAATTTCCATGAACCCCTGCTTCGTTTAAGACCAACCCCACTTCTCTGTTCCTTTTCAAAACTATTTTAGAGCGCTTTTAAATCGAAATTCCTTAGTTGACCACCCAGTATAATCACATGTTTATAACGATCGTCTCAGGGCCTGTATTCTCGACAAGTTATCTTTCGCTGCGAATAAGAAATTCTCTCTTACCTTCAAAAATGAACACCGCCCGATGAAGTTCGTATTCCCTTGTAAAGATCAGTTGTGAAGAAAACCGAAGTAAAGGAAGTGGATGGGGCCTAACGGTCGACAAGTGTCACGTAAACAAAACAACACAAAACAAAGAAGGGACACTCCAGTATGGCCGACTTCGAACTTTTTGAACGTTGAATTTTATTATTTGTGCCTCATTTCTTGTCCATTTTTTATACTGTTTGTAGCAGAAAGATATTCAGTGTTAGTTAAAAAAGATTTCTTATTCATTGAATGGGTGCTTTAACGAATCCAAAAAATTCACTTCTGCATATAAGGCATATAAGGCAAATAAAGGATATATAAGGCAAATAAAGGATATGCTCCCTCCCCTTCCTTCACCTCAATGGTTGAAACTGTCCAATAATAAACTTAAAATGTTGTATTAATAAATGGTTTTTGGCATAAGTTTTCGTTTGATTGAATTCCTTAATCAGCAAGTTCTTCTGCTCCACCTTGTACACGGAATGAATATCATCATTAAATCTGTAAGTAGAAAGCAACTGTAAACCGAATATTCTTTTGTTTCCTGATCTGAATCGCATTAACACCTGAGGTTATCGACAGAATTCGATTTGAATCAAAATGACAATGACCGGTTTTTAATCGATTCAAAATACACCAAATTTCACTAGGAACATTGAAGCCAGGAAAAAGGTATATCTGCAGAATCATTGTAGAAACTTTCTTGAATATATCGCATGAATTCTATTGTGATCTCATTTTTTGACTGTTCTATTGGAACAGAGGAAATCATTTATCTATAAAGTTTACGAGACTTCAATTTAGCAATTCTAAAACCTGGAATGGGAGGCATAATTGGATAATGATTCAGAAATGATGGAATTCTTACGATAACCGCTGCCTTTCGAGTATGAGCTGATACAGTACAACAATCGACAGGATAACAACATTATTCGCAGTAGATTCTTCCTTTCATTATAAATCTAACACGTCCTTTATCTGTAGAGTAAATCACTGCTGGACGATAAAATTTTCAGTATATTTCCGACTATCTTCCTATTTGTTGTTCTCTAGGAACAAGGATTGAGAAATTACTCGGAAGTTGCTCAAGAACAGTTTCGAAATTGATACCAGTTTCGAAAATTGATTTATGTAAGGAATACTCAGAATAGTTCGCAAACAGGTTGATATTATTTGCATAAGTGATAGAATGAAAAACAGTTCAAATGAATGGAAACACACTCAGAAAAGATTGATCACTTTCCATTCATTTTCAATTTATAATGATACCATAAAAATTTTGAGCTTTCATCAAATAGGGTTTCACGTTTAAGGTCTGAAAAGTAGGTACAATTTTCTTTCGATTAAAAATTCAAAATTGTTCAGAATTAAAGTATTCATAACGAATTTTCATGAACAAATAAAATATAATTATGTAAAATCATCAAGACTTAAAATAACAAATCAATAGTGACATAGCATTAAACGTTAAAATCTTCTCCTGAATAGTGGAATAGAAATCTCTGGGAACAAATAATTTTTTTAATTATAGAAAGAGTTGAAATTTACTCTAATTCTATTGACGGACAAACATCTGTCTGAGTTGGAACTGGTAGACATCAGGTCTAAGATTTCGAATTATATTATCTTTATATATCTAGTTGGGTTAGATAATTATCTTAAATATCCAAAATGATAGGAAATTCGTAATCTCTTTACATGGTTATATTATGAAAACTAAATAGCAATTGATTATTTATTCTAAAGTCGATATAAGTCTCCGATATATTTTCATTATTTTCCATACTATCAGAACTTTCTTCATCGAAATTTTTCGATATAAAATCATAAGAAATTTGGTAATATTGTTCGTTATTTCTCATGTTACATTCATTTGCAGTTATTCAACAGTTTTTGTATTTAATCCGTGAAACTGCATAATATGAAAGTTCAATTTAATGAAAATCAGAAAGACCAATTTGTAGATTTATAGCAGTTCTGCTATGCTTAATCTTGGAAAAGTTCTTGAAGATATCAATTATGGTTAACGCTCATTTAAGATACCTACATGGTCATTTCATGATTTCATGGTCAGAAATTGTTTTCAATTTGTAGCACCGCATTTCCTTCTTCAAGATACGACACTGATATCCCTTGAAGTTTAAATTGGACCCAATGAATCTTACCTGGAATTTTTCTGTTGAAATATTACATCATTGAGAAGAATATGAAAGATGAAAGAATAAGCTTCACATTTATTCTTCTTGAGTATTTTCAATTAAATTACATCTACGTTTAAGTATGTATATAACCCTTATATATGCAGAGTGGACAGAATGAAAGGAAGGAACACAATTGCGCGAATTTTATGTGATTTCGGTATAAATTCTCAGAATTTCAATATTCGAAGAGAAACCTCACAGTTTGTTTTATATAGATAAAATATATGGGTAGAATTGGTCGAAGGACTTTTGAATTTGCTATATGAACGTTGATATTTCGAAACTAGAAGTCCATTGTGATTAAAATTGTGTATTTAGCTACTCTATAATGAAACAATGACTTGTCGTAAATTTCGTGTTCCTCAGAATGGAAAATAGAAGAAATTATATGAAAAAATTCTATACTCCATTGACTTGTAGCTTTTTCATAAGAAAAAATGTTAATCAAATTAAAAAGTTCTTTAGCTTTTATGTTGGCACTATGTATATTTATTGTTCAGTTTTTTTTTGAGACGAATCATTATTATTTATTTTTTGATCGGCCTGTTGTGCCAATTGACATAATTTTTTTTCCATTATTGTGAATGATGATAATCAGTCTTTGCCTTTCACAATGGTTCCAAATTTTCCCTCAGAGTATTTTTGTTTTTGACCTTCATCTAAGGATTCTGAGGGAGAACCAATCATTCTACTGGATACTGGATCAATTATATGTTATTCCGTTCCATATTTAGCGTATACATACATTAAGATTTCGCAATTGTTTAGGCGATCTCTGATAAAACAGAGACAATTCTGTATACAAGATTTTTGTTTTCCTAGTCCGTACCAAAGAATCTAGATCTTG